>CM074719.1:124390378-125662878 GCA_037306005.1 Rhinophrynus dorsalis
GCCGCTGCTAGCCAATCGGCCCCAGTAAGATTTGTTCCTTGGTGAAGACCCAAGGCAAGAGAACAGTTCTGCTATAGTTTTAGCTTTTTATTTTCTGTTAGATATGGGATACCACCATTAGGCGGATTACCATCACTGACAATTCCCATCACCCAAATGTGGATAGCTCAGTTTACCAGGTGCTTATGTGGACCTTAAGCCCTTGGGGGAAAATCTTGGTTACAAGTTCTTTCCCCAGGAGTTGCCACTGAGGCTTCTTCTTGATATATGGTAATCTGAAGACAGAAGATCTGGAGGAAAGGTGAGCAACCCTTTGAGTGCTGAGGTCCACATGTCCCATAGTGCACCTCCACAGAGGGGTTTACCTTTGGAGCTCCTATTGCACACTCCTGCACTCATTGGGTTTATCTGTATGTCTGTTGGGTGTTTTGGAGCAAGTTTCTGTGGTAACTTAACCCTTTGCTGGTTTAGCATCTTTTGGGGGGTTTTGAGCACTTTCCCTACTGGGTTCAGTGTTTATTGGGTCTAGTGACCTGTTTTAGTGATGTTTGGTCCAAATTTACTTCACAGTTACAACTTTGCAAAAATTGTGTTCCACGCCTTTAAGGCGTCCTTTTACCGCGTAGATGCCATTGCTCCATTCACTTCTGTGGGACTGTACAGTTTTGGGACATTTCTCTGCAACCACTCAACGTAGCGGCTTCAGAGACGGCTCATTTTAATTGTCTGCCCTTGCTCTACTATCTGTTCAATGTTTAGTGTGTGTTGGGGGGCTCAGGGGACTTCGGGCACTGTTGGGGTACTTTTTCTGGGAAAACTACATTTCCCATGAGCTCTTGCATCACACACTCGTTCCTGATTGGCTCCAGTTGCAGCAGCCATTTTGTGCCTTCTCAGAGTATCTTATGCAGGGCTTGGACCCCCCTCCTCTCCTCTGCAGATTAACCCTTCACCTGCCAGATGAATGTATTTTAGCGATTTCTGGGGTGAAATTTTAATCTTACACACTGTATTTGGGTATTTCCTTATATTTTGAACATTTTGACTCTGTGGCAATGTCTATTCCTTTGGAGCTTGGGGCTAGGACTAAGACTAAGGATGCTGGGGTCTCTGTGTCCCCCTTTGTGCATTGATCCTCATGTCAGTCAGGGTTGCCTAGAGAATTCTCAGGTCATTTATGCCCAGCATGTTCTGTTGTCCCTGAGTTTCCCTCAGGGACCTCCAGACATGCATTAGAGCCAGTTTGGGGTGCGAGAGTTTAGGCTGCTACTAGAGACCTCCAGTATACACATCTCTTCCATCCTAGTTACAGGGGGTCTTCCGCTCCTGTCAGACCCCTACTCTTCTGTCAGATCTTCCCTACTGAAACCGCAGGGAGTACCTGACATATTAGATTCCTCTGATGAAGAACTGTTGGTGGATTCTGATGCTGAGGAATGTTCTGCAGTGGTCTCATCTCCGTTCTTTGGAGACCCCCCTTTGAGGCTGACCCTGATCCCTCTGCTGAGGGCCTGATCAGAGCCGTATTAAACACCCTAAACATTCCCATGGTTCAAGAGGTTTCTTCAGACCCCTCTGATGTACTTCTGGAGCCTAAATGGCCCCATACTTGTTTTCCACCTAACACCACTCTTGACCGGTTAGTGTCTGATGAGTGGTAGTCTCCTGACAGCCTTCTGTTTCCAAAGAGTTGGCTAAGCCTTACCCCCTTTTCTGATGCGGCGCTAGCTCAGTGGGTTCATCCCCCCCCCCCCCCCAAGGTGTATGCCCCTGTTTTCTAGGCTTTCTAAGTCCACTGTTTCGCCGGTTGCTGATGCCTCTGCTCTTAAATACTGGTCTGACGAGGAACTTGGGGCCTCCCTCAAGTCCATTTTTGCTACCACTGGTACTTCCGTACGTCCAGCATTTGCTGCGGCCTGGGTAAATAGGGCCATTGCGGTTTGGACTGAATAGCTCACACTTACAGTTCGTCAGGGAGCTCCTGCTTCTGCCATGTTCAGACTTCTTGCCAACATTCTGAAGCCCAGCATTAGGTCTCTGCTGCCTCGATGACATCTGTTGGTGGCAAGGGTTTCCACCATGTCTGTGGTTGCTAGACGAGCTCTTTGGCTCAAGATCTGGTCTGCTGACACTGCTTCTAAGAAAGCATTGCTCTTCTTGCCCTTTCAGGGCACTTCTCTGTTTGGGCCAGATCTTAGGATCTGATTAATGAGGCAACAGGGGGTAAGAGTACCCTCCTGTCTATGGGTACCAAACGTAATCGGCTTTTTCCTGCTTCTGGACTGAGACACGCCAGATGAACCAGACGGTTCCCCCAGCTCCGCTCTCCTCCTCCAAGCCCAAACCACAATGGAAGCCTAAGGTTTCCACCAAGCCAAAGGCTTCCACACTTCCAGCGGCATGACTCGCCAAACCCAGGTTCCCACTCTGCTGTGGGTTGTCGTCTGCCCCACTACCACAGTGTCTGGGAGGACTCCGTGGTGGACCCTTGGGTTATACAGGTAGTGGCAGAGGGGTACAGGATCCCTTTCACCTCTCTTCCTTCCTTCAGGTTTTTCCCTTCTTGCACTCCTCAGGGTGTAGAGAAATGCCATCTGTTCAACGCCGCCATCAGGCCCTTCTGGACAAGGCAGTTCTGGAGCAGTTTCCTGTTCAGGACAGGGGTTTGGGTTGTTACTCAAACCTGTTTGTGGTTTCCAAGAAGAACGACGGCTGTCATCAAATTTTGGACATGAAGGATCTCAATTCCTTTGTGGTCAAGGCTCATCATCACCAAGAATTCCTAAGGACTGTGATTGCTGCCATGTCCCCTGGGGAATTCCTTGCTTCTCTGGATCTTCAGGATGCATATCTGCACATCGCCATTCAACCAGAGAGCCGTCAGTACCTCAGATTTGCCTGCGACCACAGGCATTTTCAGTTTTCTGCTCTTCCCTTTGGTCTGACTACAGCTCCTCAAGTCTTCAGTCGTGTCCTGGGAGCCTTAGTGTCCGTCCACCATCAGATCGGCATCATAGTCACTCCACACATGGGTGACCTGATTCTGAAAGCCCTTCTTGAAACTCCTTCAGTGGTAGATTCAGGACTGCATTCGTGCACTCGCCCATCATGGGTGGATCCTCAACATGGACGAGTTGGATCTTGTCCCATCCCAGCGACCGGTCTTGCTGGGCCTTCTCTTCGACACTTAGCAGAGCATGGTGTTTCTCACGGATGAGGTGGCTCAACAGTTCGTCCACAGTTTTTCCACTGTTCTGGCTCACGATCCAGTTCCAGCCAAGAAGTTGTCCTCTGTAGTGGGGAAGTTCATTTCCACCATCGTAGCAGTCCCGTTTCCCATGGCTCACACCAGGCAGCTCCAGAGGTTTGTGACCCAGGTGTGCAGGGGTCAGCCAGACTTCCTGAGGATGTCCGTGTCCCTTCCTCTTCATGTGGAACTTAGTCTGTTGTGGTGGCTCAACCTCTCCAATTTGCTGAAGGGCAAGTCTTTCCTGATGTCCTTCTGGACCACGGTGACTACGGACGCCAGTCTATCTGGTTGGGAAGCGGTCTTGGGTCACCTGAATGCTCAAGGACGGTGGTCTCAGGAGGAATATCTCCTTCCCATCAAGGTGTTGTAGCTTCGGGCAATATTACATGCCCTTCGCCACTGGACGTGCCAGCTGAAGGACTGCCCGCTCCGGGTTCAGTCCGACAATGCCACGACAGTGGCTTAAATCAACAAGCAAGGCGGAACAAGAAGTCTCGCAGCTTGGTTAGAGGTCAAGACTATTTTGTCCTGAGCAGAGGAATATGTTACTGCCATATCAGCAGTTCTCATTCCCGGCGTAGACTAGGTCCTGGCAGACTTCCTCAGTCGACACACAGTGGACAGCGGAGAGTGGAAACTGCATCCTGAGGTGTTCTACCTCATTGTTCAGAGGTCGGGTCTTCCATGCATCGACCTGATGGAGACAAGACACAACCGGAAGACGCCAATGTTCTGCTAGCGCTGGAGGGATCCTCTAGCAGTGGATGCCATGTCCATTCCTTGGTTATTTCCTCTGGCTTCCATCTTTCCTCCCGTTCCCATGTTGCACAGGGTGATAAGGGAACTGAGACTGGAGTGCTGTTCAGTCTTTCTGATTGATCCGTTCTGGCCTCGCCAGGCTTGGTTTCCAGAGCTTCTGGATCTATCTGTGGCGGAGCCTTTCCGGCTCCCTTGCCGTCCGGATATTCTTCTACAGCGTTACGTGTGGAGGTAGGATGTCAATCGTCTAGCCTGGACATTGAACCCTCACCACTGTGGTAGGAACGGGTTTTCTTGTGGTGTGGTGGCGACTATGCTTGGTGCACGCAAGCCTGTTTCCTCCAAGGTTTACCATCAAGTCTCGTCTTCCTTTCTGTGTTGGTGTGCTGATAGGTTCTTATCTCTGGATTTTGATTTTCCTACGGTACTGGCCTTCCTACAGGAAGGTGTGGACATGGGCCTTAGTTGAGTTCCCTTATGGTTCAGGCATTGGCTCTGTTTTTTTTTTTTTGTTTTTTTTTGTTCAGAGGCGTATTGCTATTCTTCCTGATATCTAGGGTTTCTTCCAGGGCATTGCTCATACTCGTCCTGTATTTCAGACTCCCGCTCCTCAGTGGGATCTTAACTTGGTTTTGGGCATCCTTCAGCACCCTCCCTTTGATTCTTTGGCTACTGTTCCTCTACGTCTGCTGATGTGGTACATTGGCCTTTCTCCTGGCGTGTCTGTTCGCCGTGTCACGAAGTTGTATGCTCTGTCTTGTAAACCACCTTTTTGGTGTTTCACTAAGACATGGCGGTGCTTCTCACTTCACAGGAGTTTCTCCCGATGGTGGTTTCTGAGTTCCTCATTAATCAGAAGATTGTGGATCCTTCTCTTTGCTCTGACTCTTCTCTCACTTGTTAGATGTGGTGCGTTGTATCACGTTTTATGTGCATCGCACTGAGTCCATTAGACAATTTAACGTGCTGTTCATCATTCCTGAGGGCCCCAGGGCAGGGGGACCTGCATCCAAAGTGACTATTGCATCTTGGATAAAGTCCACTATTCTTAAGGCTCACAAGCTAAGGAAGAAGTCCTTTCGGGTCACGGCTCATTCTACTAGATCTATTGGAACTTCTTGGGCTTACACGAATCAGGCCTCCACTGATCAGTTGTGCAAGGCTGCCACTTTGTCGTCTGTGCACACCTTTTCGAAGCACTACCGTGTTGTTGTGCTGGCATCGACTGACTCCAGCTTTTTATGAGTAAGATCCTGGAGGCAGTCTTGCCTGTCTAGGATCTTCTTCGGTTCTTTGGTGCTTCCTTCTCTTTTGAGCCCTGTTGGCTCTAATTCAGTGTGCTGTGTGACAGTTCCTTGGGTGGTATTACCCCTGTTCAATGTCCGTTGACACTTCATTTGTTTTTGTTGGGCTATCTCTGATCTGATGGTTCATATATGCTCTGGTGACTTTGGGGGCCTGGCGTCTGGTCCTTGCCTTACTTCCCGCCTCTGGGTAACTCGGTGGTTGGACATCCCAAAGTTACCAGTAACCTGTATTGGATGACAGAGAAAAGAGGATTTTAGTCTTACCTGTTAAATCCTTTTCTCTTAGTCCATACAGGTTACTGGTCTCCCACACTGTCAAGGGGCCATGCTTGGCTCTCCTGTGGCAGAATGTGGGGGTCCTTTCGGGTTCACTCACAGGAGTCTTCTTTTCCTTCTCACTACCTAGTCAATAGTTAGTGTCTCAAATCTTACTGGAGCTGATTGGCTAGCAACAGCCAAGGAGGGAAGGTAGGCTCCACCCCCTGCATTCACTTCTCAGAATTGTTCCTGCCTACTTAAAGGGGCTGATCGCCTACCCTAAGTTACCAGTAACCTGTATGGATTAAGAGAAAAGGATTTAACAGGTAAGACTAAAATTCTCTTATCTTTTTATATTGTAAGAGTTCTGCTCCATAGACTGCGGTTGCAATGTTCAAAACATTATACTGAAAAAATAGTTGGATCTCAAGTTGGTGTTAAGACCAGTATTTTCAGAAGTATATCTGTCACGTTTGAAAAGGTCATAAAGATTTTGAAAAATTTAAACAAAATCCATTTTGTCTTCTACAAGTCTAGACCTTTTTTGTTTTGTTGGGAAGTAAAATATGACTGAAGTAAGACAAAAAAAAAAATTGAAGGCTAAATGGAGAATTTTTCCTGAAAATACCTTACAAAATGGCTACATTAAACCACTGCCACTTTTAAGACTTTTTCCCTTTGACAGAGATGGTGGAATTTGATGCAAAAAATGACAGTAATGTATCTGAGAACTGGCAGACCTTGGCTTAATAACTTTTTCTGACTGGTTAGAGACAATTTCAGTTTCCGCAACTGGAGTGAACCTAAGAAAAAAAAAATGAAAATGTTAACCATTCCAGTTGATTTTTACATTTTATTTTCTTCTCTTTCTCTCCCCTCTCTACTGAATGGTAGATTGCCAATGCATTGTGTTTGAGACCTTGCTAATAGTCAAGGGATTACAATATCCATTTAATTAAATTTGAATGCAATTGTAGTGCATTCAATCCACTGTTCTTTTGAACATAAATCCCTATATGTTTAGATGAATTCTTTTGAAAACGTCAATCTACAGAAATTGAGTGGATGCTTTGAGCTTTGCAATAAATTGGACATCCCTCAGGGTTAAAAATAGAAACAACACTGTCATTACATTATTTTAAAATGGTGGAGTGTGTTTTTTTTTTTTTTTATACCATGAATTGTCAGAGGAGAACAAAAAATAAATAAATAATGCAGAATGGAAATTCCGGCCTAGTAGAATCAATAGACATTATCTACAGGGGGTTCTTTTTTCTATCAACAGAAATATCATATCCCATAAGGTGAATGTGACCTACATCCTTAGGAAGTAAATCCGTCTGCCTGAGAGGAACAGTGGTATTCGCTTCCTGAGAATGTCCAATGTGGTTCTCCTCTGAGGAAGCTTGTGTTGAAGTGACTTAACCCTTCTTTTCTGTGACCTGAACCTCATCTGGTAGATTGTGTGGGATAGAATAGCTGAGCGAAACACAGGAGAGTCCGCAAGCCATATACATACGTGAGAAGTAGAACAATTCTGCAGTGCCCAATATAAATGTAACACTTAATTCCTCAAAGGGATAGTAATACTTAAAATGTAAAAAAAAAAATATTGTAGGATTTATCCCCCTGAGCAAAACAAGAGTACTCCCACTGCTGAAAGGTGTTTCATTCAAAAGTTATTAATTTTCAAAGTTTAATTTTTTTAGGTGCAATATCACAGTGGCCTGAAATTGTACAGTGGTGCTGTTGCTACACTGCCCTATGGACAGCTCTGGTCCCGGGACCATAAATCTCCATAGGATGGTGTAGCAACAGCGCCACTGTACAATTTCAGGCCATTGTGGTATTGCACCTAAAAAATTCAACTTTGAAAATTATTAACTTTTGAATGAAACTTCTTTCATCAGTGGGAGTATTCTTGTTTTACTCATGGGGGATAAACCCTACAACATATATATATATATATATATATATATATATATAAATATATATATTTTTTTTTTACATTTTAAGTATTACTATCCCTTTAAATATTACACACAACAATATAAGGAACTTTGAAGATGATTACATTTTAATTACATTAATATTATAGAGAGAGATGAATAAGATATAAATTGTACACGTGTGTGTTTATGGCCAACTGAGGATGCTAGGAATTGTAATCCAACAGTCTGATGGGAGTTGTAGTTAAACACTTAGAGCCAAAGGTTGCTCACTCCTGCAGAATGCATATTTTATAAGCAGCTAGTATAAAAGGGGTGAGCTGGTATTTCTGGATGGTCATACAGGCAAAAACAGTATGTGATTGTTTCATGCACATTCCTGTCTGCTATTAATAGACGTTTTACTACAAAGCATGCAATTGTTTGTATTGCCATTTGCACGTAGGTGTAGATCGAGCTGCATCTGTTACATTAGCTCTTACAATTTAGTAATGGCATATATGCATAAATTAACCCATTCTAGGGTTGTCATGTAGCTGTTATTTTATGAACCGTAGTAATTTTTTGTGACACTTTTTTTACTCCGCAACGATGACAGTACTAATTTTAGAGTAATATCCTGCACTGTGCCATTGAAATTTCGGCACCGTAGCAAATCCCCTGGGAGTGTTAATACACAAATGTTGACGTCATGGTACTCTGGTAGCTGATATCTAACCAAATATCAGTTTTACAGAGATTCTGAAACCGCTTTATCTGATGTTTATGTGCCCTTTGTCAGTCACTCAAAAGGTTTGTATATTTTTAATCTACATTGAAATATTTTACCTTAAAGTTGCTAAAATGCCAGAAATGCTTACATTTGTAGATATATTAATGTTTTATTTTTATTCTCCAACCAACTTGTGATGTCACTTCCCCCTCACACTCTTTGTACTTAAGCTACTTTACATGCAGTGCCATGCAATCTGGAGATGTGATTTAAATACCAAGCCTTTTTATAGCATTTGGCCAATGTAATGTATGGGTAATTTTATGTAGATCTAAAAATTAGTAATTCTCTTTTTATGGCGGGCTGCTAGGTAACCTTAAGATGGATTAATGCTCAAAGATATTCATTGAGAAGCCTGTTAAAAGTAATTAGGAAATGAACTCTTATTTTTCCATATTTCTAGGGTTGTAGTGAACAAAACTATATATGCATATTATTATCATGCTTACAGATCCTCATTTCAGTGTGTCAGTTGTTCCTTCTTAAGGGATGGATCATGTGTAGTGCTCCAGTTGTTCTTATATTACAATTTCCATCATCCTCAGCAGGCCATCAGCTATAGTCCAAAAAGACATAGGTAGATTAGGGTTAAGCACCCCTGAGTTGCATGATGCCTTTGACCATGAGATGCTTGTTTTCAATTAATGTCTTTGTGCTTGTCTTCTTCAGCAGACAAAGTGAAACCCCCTCAAGATGTTAGTACCTCCACACCCATCAACCCAACGCCCACCACCCCGACACAGGATCACTCTCCAAAACTGGCTGTACGGCCACACATGCCAGTCACAGCTGTGACAAAAGTAATTGGCGAAGCCCATCCCAACTCAATCAATGGCACTAACCAACAGTATGGACAAGAACCCAAGTCCCCAACAGAGATGTCTCCAAGGCAAACCAATGCACAGGGTAAGAGATCTGGCTAAAAGTAAGGTAATTATGTTTAAGGCATAACTATAAAATAAGGGTAAGTGGCTTCCTGTCCTGGATAGTGCATTTCAGATGATGGGTCAGGTATGCACTGAACACATGAAATGCTTTGGGCAACATCCAGCCTGTTGACCACTCATGTTGCTGCTCTTATCGCTTCTTATGGAGTCTTTAGTAAAGATCCAGTTCATTTTACCCTTGATTTTCAAGTGGATTTTGTTGGATCTTTTTCTGAAGTCTGTTACCTGTGGAAAATTATACCTTCAGTGGCCTAACTAGTCATTGGAGAGTACTGTGCAAAAAAAATTTTTGGACCCTCTAAAACAAAAATTTTCTGAGGGGCTTAACTAGAATGTATTTGACCCTGGGGTGGATTGGGCCACCTTTGTGCTGGGGCCAATCACAGCTGCACCTTATGCACCCCCCCGTACTTGAGCTTTATTCTGGGAAATGTATAAATAATATATTCTAATTGCTCTGTATATTCAGAGAGTGAATCTGTGATCAGCTTGGCACAGGCAATAGAATACTCGGTGGAACTGAAGTGCTTCAATTTGATTATGGATGTCACACAAATGACCACCAAAATTATCTCCCTCTTCTCCCATTGCTCTAAACATTCTGCTTCTTGCTTCTGTTCACTTAGTTAGCAGAATACTAAAGCCAACAGTAGCCCTATGCTCCTTATGAGATCTTCTGCAGAATCATTTTTAGATGAAATTCTACATCTCCAGCAACAAATGGAATGTTTAACCCTTTGTTTGCCAGAGGTGTATGCAGTGCATTGCTTTGCATCTCCCAATAGTGAGTGCCCTTGTTTGCCTCAGCAGGGTAAACCCTACAGTGGAAAACTGTAACCAGTGGCTCTCCTCTCCCATCTGTTGGAATAGAGACTGATCTAGACACCATGTGATATTTCAGTAGTCACTTTGGAACTAAGCACCTCCCAATAGTGTGAGTGCCCTTGTTTGCCTCAGCAGGATAAACCCTACAGAGTGTGATTATTCTTTTTCTTCAGTAAAAAAAAAAACACACACACACACAATTTTACTGATCCTTTAATTATTTGAGTGCCAGGGGTGTGTGCAATGAATTGCAAATTAAATATGCATTGCTTTATCCCTCTATCACTAGTTACATTTTTTTTTTGTATGTTTCTGGATTTGCCTTAGACCAGGGGTGGGCAACTTGAGGCCCTTCAGCTGTTCAAGAGTACAAATCCTATCATCCCTAGCCAGCTGTTGGTTGGCTGGGTAAGAAGGGAATTGTAGTACTGTATAGCTGAAGGGTCTCAGGTTGCCCATTATTGCCTTTGCATATGGATAGGCAACTTTTGACCCTCTTGCAGCCCTCTGGCTGTTAGTCAGCTGAGCATTATAGATGTCTTTGTCCCCACCCAGGGCCAAGTTTACATAGTTGGCACCCCTAGTCAAGGCACTCTAGGCTCCCTTAGCTTTGCCCATGGCCCACCCCCACTCCTCGCCTGATGCCATCACAAAGTCCCATCCACAGAAAATACCCTTGGCCTATAACGATCATGAATGAGAGAAGCTTTAATACGTTGGTTGCTAGATATTTCCAAAAAATTGCTAAGCTATGCACTGGACCAAGGGGTCAATTAATAGCCATGAAGGCACATTGCGATCGCCCTGGCCACACCCACAATTCATAATATGGATGTGTCCAGCAATACTGAGGTGCCCTTCAAAATACGGAGCTCTAGGCAGTTGCCTATTTCACACACCTCTTGCCTAAGCATTTCAAACATTCAGATTTTGTTGGTTCGTAAAAGAAATTCCAGTCTACTTTCTGTTCATTCCTGTTCTATTTCTTCTCTTGACTGATATTACAGTGCTTAATCAGTAAATAGTGTATACAATCATGTCCTTTTAAAGTATCATGATAAATTCAATGTCAAGACTGGCATGAGTCAATTTTTAATAAATATTCCTCACGCTCCTCTGCAGAACATTAACTAGCCACTTCATTATATGATCCTCCACTTGTCACATCTCGTCTATTGGATTAGGAGTTAGTTGAACGTCATTATCTAAATCCTTTATAATCGCACGCATTATCAATCATGTCATATTTCTACAACACGACAGAGTCGTGTCCCTGTACCAATTCCTCAAAGGGCATCTGTGAACACTGGTTGACTCTGGTTATCACTGATTTAGAATTAGTATTTTAGAAATATTATTTGGCTTTTATTTTAACAGTTCAGTGCAGGATTGTTTGCAAATCGGCGATTCAAAAAGGGTTTTGTAACCAGTGCACAATCAGTAAACTATTTTTATATCTGATAATTAGTTTTGGAAGTCTTTGCAAATTATAAAAGTGAATGACCGTGGAAAGTAAAGGAACACCAACTTCCTAAAAATAAGCTACAAGCAATGCATTGGATACCCCAATGGCACTCAGAGGGTTAGTGCATAATATACACTATGTAATTTGGATTCTATTTGTCTTTACACTTATGATTTAATATGTGAATGCTTGCTCATGCATATGTGTGAAAGTGATGCAATTATTAGGGATCTGCCTGTGGCCTGAAGGATTCAGCCACTATCTAGCGAGTAGGTACGACTTATCCTTCAGTCTCAAATGCCTCTTATTGTTGAATGTAAATCTCCTTATATATTGTCCCCCACTGTTCTCTCATCTTTAACAATTGCTCAGAGCTGCAGAATCTTCTGGCGTTTTATACATTTTTACGTTTGCCTTGGATCTCTTTCAAGGGAGATTTGTGTCAGGGAAAGAATGTAAAAAAGAGAGCATACATAACATTCAGTGCTGCATGGAGAGAATTACACATAAAAATAATAGGTGAAGATGGAAAAAAAAATTTGTAAAAAGTGCAGGTGATTTGTCTATACATATTATGCACTCACGGAGTATGTAAAGTCCAAATAAAGGTTACTATCCCTTTAAAGAAGGAAGGCTAGTGGATGGAGCATGGCAGCGCTCATGATAAACTGGAACATGCAGACAACTGTGTGTATGCTGTGTACAGATTTGGGTTGCCATGGTAACCATTGCATGATGGAGATGGCTAGTCCTCTGCACTGCAAAAGGGTTGACATCAGGAAGAGGGGTGGGAGGGTGGAGATTAAAGCAACAGTATCTGGGAAAACTGCAAAAACTGTGTGACTGACATCAATAAATCTCTCTAATACTGTAGAGTGTATTAAAATAGTTTCTAAGTATTACTGTCTGCTTAAAGATATGTAACTGTTTGAATGCCAGAAGGGCGATGATCACATTTTCTGTCCAGCCCTCTGTCACTGTGGCGGAATATATTCTGCACCACAGTGGTGCCATGTACAAACTAGCTGTTGATGCATTTTTTTTTAAACATATGGTCTGTCTTTGGACCATATGCTTAAAAGAAAAGAGTAATTCTGGGGCAAACCTTCTGCAATATAGGGGCAGACTAAAAATTCTCCTTGAAAAATAACCCTTTGAATGCCAGAGGTATTCAGTGCACTGCAATATGTTTCATACCTCTCTGGTACCCAAAGGTTTAAATGAGACTTTACCCTCATGAGTGGTAGAGAGGTGTCCATCACATTGCAAAGAAATGAGTTTGATAACCTCACTAGCATTCAAGGGGTTAAGCCCCACTTGACTTAATGGACATTTTTGGGATGTTTGTCCTCTGTCATACAGAGGGTTTATCCTAGAATTAGTCCACTTTTTTTTTTTCTTTTCTTTTCTTTTAAAAGGCAATTATCCTGTTTTATGAAGTCTGCTGCTATAGGAAAATGACCTGGGGCTGCTCTGTGCAGATCCAAAATGGCTCCTGTCAGCAGTGGAGGTCAGAATACTGTGCCCATCCACTTGCAGTGTGGTGGCTAATAGAAACAAATGTAAAGATGTGCCCGCAGTCTTGTTCTTGTGTTTGGTCTTGGAAGCTCTTACACATTCACACCTCATGCACACGACACTCCACCAAATAGACTGTGTTTTCAATACATTCATGCCTGGCTGGGCTAGACAGTGGCTCTGTCATTTTGATTTCACTATCTGTGGTTAAATAGGCATATCCTTAAAGGGATGTTAATGTTTATTTAATATTGTAGGCATTATAAAAAGTACATTCATGTAAGTCTCATCTCTCAAACCTTTGTGGTTTGAGAGATATAGCTGGCTAAAGTTCTCCCCCTCCAGGCTGTTTCAGACAAGTCTGCAGGAGATTCCGGGACCTACTGGTTTGCAAGCACACTTTGTAGACCATTCCAATGAAGTATTTATTTCTCAGCTCTGCTGAAGAACAGACAGCTAGTCAAATGACCGGAATCTACTGCTGTCAGCTAGAGTGTTGACTTGTCAAACAGCCTGGGGGGGGGAACCTTTAGCCAGTTATATCTCTCAAACCTTTATGGTTTGAGAGATAAGACTTGAATCAATGTAATTATTTTTTTAATGCCTACAATATTAAATAAACTTAAAATTAAACATTACTGTCCTTTTAAAACCTATTCTGTTGTTGTGTCCTGAGGACTGGACCCGAGAATCATTTCTCTACATACCTGGAGACTCTGGTATTATTTTAATATAATATAATTATTATAATTACCAGGTGTCCGGGGACAGAGGTTGATTCTCCAGCTGTGGTGAGTTTCCTGAGAAACTCTGCCCACTTCCCCTCCTTCCAGCCCAATCCTAGTTAGGCCCTGCCCACACAACTAAGCCATGTCCACTTCATGACAAAAATTATGTCACTTAATCCTGGTGCAGGCCATGAGCCCTTTCCTTGAGCTCCACAGGAGGAAGGTCCTATGTCTGCTGCTCTAATGCATTGCACATCCCTTGGTAGAGAGAGCGGTTCCCAATGCATTGTTACAAAATGTGCTGGAGACCTCTAGAAAGCCCATCATTCTTAACTCAACCCGTGTAAAATATTGCCTGAAAATGTTTTACACATTTTAAGATCCTTTTTCCTGATGGTTTTATATATATATAAAAAAAATAAATAAAATAAAACGACTTTTCAAATTGTAAAATATTTATAGAAAAAGGAAATTGAGGGAATTAAACTTTTCAATACTAACCGTTTTTTTTCTGCTTCATAACCCAGAGTGGTATCCAGCACATTTTAAATGTACACCGTATTTTCCACAATGTCTTGTCTGCCAACCTCCTTTACTCTGATTATAAGCCCTCTATTACCCATTTATTAACCAGCATTTCACTAGAGACCTCTCTAGCATTCAAATATCCCAATTTAAATCAATAAGGAGTTTTCATTTCTCCCCTGTGTTACAGTTGATTTGCACCAGAATTTGCACATCTTTGGCTTATTGAATTGCACCTCACTGTGCACTCATTTTGTTTTCTGGCAGAACTGGAAATTAATTTTAATTTACAGTAATAACTTTCTGCTAATTAATAAGTTACCCCTGCATAACGTATAGTCAGTTGTCTGACCTTCAGATGTTGGAGGCTTCAACTCCCATCACCCCCAACCAACAGCTGGAGGTGAGACAATGACTGACCCCACAGTACTCGATGATGCCAAGCAGGAAGTGAGACGTGCAAGGAAAATCTAGTTAATATAAAGAAGCACATCCTATATAACAAAACGCTAGAATGTTTGTTTGATGCAATCATGAGCAGTAGAGACTGCCCAAACACACAGAATGCTGGGAGTTCTGTGCTGGGAGTATTCTGTGCGTTCAGGCAGTTGCTACAGTGCATGACTGCATTGCGTGTGCTGCCCCTGAGGTGGCAGCAGTACACAGAGCAAAACTGGCCTTTTAACCCTTTGAGTTCCACTTGCGTACCCCTCTGGCATTCAAAGGGTTAACATCACCTGAACCTCGGGCTTTTACACTAGTACACTAGTAGGATATAATGCTCTAACAAGTTATGTAAGCTGTTTCATGTGTACGTTCTGACTGTGACAGCATAATCTTTCATATGATTTCTTTTTCTGCTTTTAGTGCTCATATAAAGAGATATCTGCTGTGTAGCAATTCTTCCAGGCATTCATTGTGTGTGCATCTTCCTTTGCTAGGTGGTGTCAGAGCATGGAACGCCAGCGTTGCCAGGACATTGACTGTATCAACAAGTTCAGGTGAGAATCCCTTTTCCTCCCTGAAGGTATGCTGTACAGCAAAAGGATTATTTTGTAACATGAATCTAGTCATTACCTGGGATCACACATGATATGTATTTTGGGTATCCTCTTACTAAGACTATCAATCACTACCTAGTTCCTCCTTTACTCCAGGTTTGCTTATCAAACTAAGGTGAGCTGGCAAAGCAGTGTGTAATGGCTCTTGCTAGAACATCCATACTGACTGCCACATTCCGGTCCTGCTGCCCCCCCTACACATTTCTACATCTTTATTTCTGTGGAACCATTTGGGCCAAATGCACAAATACAAACTGGATCAATTCTGGCGCAAACTGTACCATAACACAGAAACAGAGATTCCCTTTGAATGCTAGACAAGTATCCAAAACATTGTGAGGGCTCTCTAGCATTCTAGGGATTAACCCTTTGAGTGCCAGAGGGGTGTGCAAAGCATTGCTTTGCAATGCGTTGCATAACCGCCTGGCACTCAAAAGGTTAAATCCCCATAAAAAAAACAGCAGGATTATGTTTACCATATAGTACAGTTGAGTTGTTCCACTTTTGTCTTTATGTATACAGCCCAGTGCCCAAGGGGTTGTGAGATTTACATTTCTTGTCTTATCTACAGAAACTACAGGTCATGGAGTTTTCATGGCAGATTCACTTGAACGTGATCCGTTAGGTTTTTGGGTATACACTTGTTTGATCTACTGAAGCAGATGTACTCAGAAGAGCTGCAACACTGCAGGAGTAAACCGATTCCAGGAAAAGGGACAACCAAAAAAATCACATTGGTTTTAAATGGGTTTTTAACCCTTTGAAAGCTTTGCAATGCAATGGGGACCTCTCCAGCATTCATGGAGTTAAAATCCTCTTTTAAAACAATGGGATTCTGAGTATTTATCACCTGTGGTGCAGCTGGTTTGCTGCAGTTCTAATTTAAAAGCAATGTATCCATGTTAATCCCTTGGATGCCAAGAGGACACCATTATATTGCTGTGAAATACTCTGCGGGCCTATCTTTTATACAAAGTGTTAACGCTTGCTTTTCTTGAATGTTCATAAGGAAACACACATTTTGGACGCCTGTTTAGTAGTATTAAAGGACATTGCTGTGGTTAAAATTATTGATGCTCACTTAATTGTCAGAATCCAGTTTCCTTTTCTACAGTGGAAGCATTCTGGCATGAACATTTATAAGGCAAAGCAGAAGTTTGGGCCTGTCTGATATGCTGATATTCTCATGGATATTTGTGATTGGCTCTGGGTTAACCCTTTGATTGCCAGTGCAATGCGTTGGATTCCTCTCTGGAACTCAAATGGTTAATGCGGCCATCGAGCTGTGATGTGATTGAGAGCGCAGCAGTGTAGGAAAGAGCAGGGGGAAATGCATTAAGGTGGGATAAAGACCTGTTAACTTCTCCTGTGATGGAACCTGTTCAGTTCCTGTGGTATGCTATACAGTCTCTGCGCTAACATTAATCCAGTTTAAAAGAGCTTGGTGCATAGACTCAATAGGAATTGGAGAGCTGGAATCACTGGAGAAGCCATCATATCTATCACCAGAGTGCATCTCTCCCTGCTCTTTTCTTTGATGCTGCACTCCTTCACATACAGCTCAATGGCCACACTGACCTGGCATACTAGAACATTTCTGCGTATTAGACAGATCCAGACTTCTGCTTTGCCTTCTAAGCATGCGTTCCATAATGCTTCCACTGTAGAAAAGGGTTCTGGGTTGTGACAATTAAGTGAGAATCCATAGTTTTAACCACCTCAATATCCTTGTCCTTGTATTCTACTTATCAGACTTTTTCCGAAAGGTGCGTTTCCTGAAGAATGGAGCTATTCCCAGAAATGTGCTTTCTATCGGTTTCCTTCTTTAAGAAATTAAACATGAATTAAAGTGCCCTTGTAGGTTTATCTTGTTACTGCTCCTGCATATTGTATTGATTTTCTGTGGGGAAACTTAGCATGTGAGCACCAAACCTTTCTTGTATATTTGGTTTATCTTATAACTGATCAGTGACCTTCTTCCATATCGTTGAAAGTGGTTGGACAGCACAGATGCAATCATATACATATGATTGGCTGATATTGCATTTTCCTATTCCTTCCCAAGAAGCAGGGCTGGTTTAAGAGCCAAATGAACCTTGAGCTGAAAGTTATAACTGGGCCTGTTTTCATTGGTCCTGGAGCTGAAGCTTCATCAGCCCCTCTATTAATCAGGGCCATCCCATAAAGTGCCTTTCATTGCAATTCACTTGTGAAGTCTCCAGTTTATCACCCACCCCAATGTGACTCCATATTTCACATGCTGCAACTGGGTGTGCAGTGCAGTACAGTACAGTACATTTACAGAATGTTGCTTGATCAAACTGCTACTGTTGCCAGCAGTCATCCATGTAACTTTCTCTATAGGGTACAAGCAAAACAGCAATGGGCGCTGATACCTAGCCTTCTAAATGAACCCTTTTAAAATCAGACATTTGGCTTCCCATGTGAAGCAATGCATTGCCCACCCCTTTTTTTTATACTTCTTAATTTGTCTAATTATTTTTTATTTTCTTTGTTTCTTTAGAAAAAACCACAGCTACTGCAAAGTCCACTCAGAGTTACAGTGTAAGCAGTTCCTCATTGATCAGTGAAAGGTAAGAATCTCTGCTGACAAACTAATTTATAGCAGCTGTTCCCAATGTATTCTTAATGGTAAGCACCCTAAGGCCTGGGCCAATGTTATAAAGACTGTTTTGAAACTAGTGAACTATTGGTAGTTGATGTTGTCATTAAGTTGCCTGATCTTCCCCAAAATGCTTTCCATGTTTGTAATTCACATTGAAAACTGCCTCTACCTTACTAGAATAAAACATTAGCAATTGCTTAGTTTTAGACAATGTTCTATATTGATTCCATACATCCTATTGATGAGGTCACTTCCTCGTTCTGCATGGCACAGTTCCCACATGAAACACTTTGCGTAAAGTGCCAGATGAGACCAAAAGTAACCGCCTAAAGGTGTTCTATAGTATCCAGAGGTTTAGAAATTTCTGTGATGAGTCCAAAACTTGTTACAAATGGGAAAATACATTTATGGAGAGACTTGCAGAAATTCTAATGGAAAGTGACGAAGCCAAAATCCAAGGCCATATATAGAAAGAGGAGAGGGAAAAAGAGGAACACTTCTAGAACAATCCAGCTGCCATAAGGGTCAAATATTCTAGTTTGAATTCAATTAGGCTTTGAATTCTAGAGAGGTCTCCAGTGCATTGTTAGCCAATGTGTTGGAGATGCCTTTGCATTCGAGGGGTTAAAAGTGCACTGAAATTTATCGGAATTTAGAGAAATGTTTTTGTCCACTATGGTGCATATAATTGCACCTCTTTGTGGTGTGTATAATCAGTGTCCAACCTTTACTGCGCTTGCTCTGTAGGGTTTAGTAAATTTACATAGTTCCAGCTCACATAGTTTCATGGACCAATGAGAATCAACCAGCCGCAGTGTGAATAAACAAAGATACGACCAAGGTAAAAGGTACCGTTAAGACAGGAGCTAGCCTGGAAAAGCTCTATGTGTGAGGCTAGGCACGACTTTACAGGAAAGCAGTGACGTGGAATAGGTTTACCTCTGGGAAAGTATTGCCTTGAAACAAATGGTCTTCAAGGGTTTAAACCTACATTATATTTCATCAGGTACCCTGACATAAAAGTGCAGTATGCCACAGTATGGGAATTTCCACATATATTCATACTCATATTTTTTTAAATTTTATCGATCATCAAATTATTCCGTACTGCTGTGCAGAAGGGGTGCACAGAGTATCATCCTGCTTTTGTTGTACATACATTGTTCTAAAAATCACTCAACAGAGGTTACCTTTTTGTCTTGAATACCAGGAAGGAAAACACAAAAATAATAATAATAAAAAAAATCATCCAGAACCAGGATGGGGTGGAGTAACATGGAATTTATTTATTTTAAATAACATAAATTGTGCTCTCTAGTGGCCAGACAGTTCAACTATAGTTCCCCTATTGTTAATATAGTTGCTCTTTTGCATTTTTGGGGAGAGGTGAGTACTTGACCAAAAAATATGATTGCAACAGCTTCATCACTTCCTGATAGTTTGAGCAGTTGTAGCTTTTGAATAAAGCAAATACCAGCAGTGAGAGTACCCTTGTTACATGCAGCAAGAAAAGCTATATAATATGGGTTTTGCAGCCCAGCAAAAGGTAACAGTCAACAAAGCAACACACTATTACCAACACCGCAACAAACACTCTCTAATGGGGATGTACTATCTCTAGATATGTCAAAGAACACGATTACCTACTAATAACAATGTGTGCTCGCATACACCCACACTTACTTAATCTGGGCAGAAAATGCTAATGAAAAAATAAATATTTGTAAACTGGTTTAAAGGGATAGCAATACTTAAAATGTAAAAAGAAATATGTTATAGGATTTATCCCACTGAGTAAAACAAGGGTACTCCCACTGCTGAAAGGTGTTTTGTTCAGAAGTTATTACAGCTTAAAGTTGAATTTTTTAGGTGCAGTATCACAGTGGCCTGAAATTGTACAGGGGCGCTGTTGCCACACACCATCCTCTGGACAGCTCGTAGCAACAGCGCCACTGTACAATTTCAGGTCACTGTGATATTGCACCTAAACAATTCTACTTTGACCTGTAATAACTTTTGAATAAAACACTGTAAGCAGTGGGAGTACCCTTGTTTTACGCAGGGGGATAAACCCTACAACATTTTACTTTTTAAGTATTACTATCCCTTTAAGTATTACTATTTTTTTTTTTTATTAGTACTGGATAGCATCTACAGAGGCAGACATTACTTTTCATGGACTTGAAGACCCCCACACTGCTCCCACTGAAGTCTTCTTTGGAAGCTTTCAGTGGAAGGTGTTTGGATCCTCTATTAAAACATCACATCGGCCTTCATGGACATGATATCCAGTACTAATTAAAGAATCGTTTGGGGGACCCAATCCTCACAAAATTAATTCATAATGACGTTTGGCTTTTTTTGCCCAGTTTGATAGGAGGGCTTAGAATTATGAGGTGTTTGTGTTGTCTTGTTAATGTGCTGCCATTCTACACTTTCATCTCATTCATAGCTCATGGGAAGCTGGAGAGATCTCTGTTGCAAAGCAACATGTTTTAGACCTCTCCCTTCCCAGCATCTATGAATCAGACAGATGCTGTAATATAAACATTTTTTAAAGCCTTTCATAGATCAGAGCAATCTAAACAGTTGATGATCTGGCCTCATGATGCTTTTTTTTTTTTTTTTTTTTGCTGGGTTGTTTCTTTTTGTACATCGTATTACAAGCATGATGGGGTTGGGTTCTTGTGGAACTGAAGGATATGTTCTGCGATAAAACTTTGAACTCGCCTGATCCTACCCTATAGAAACTAAATAGCAATAAAAGTGGTGAGAAGAAAAAGCTTGGTAATCCCTTGGCTTATTACCACAAGTGTGACAAATTCTTCAATACCTTGTCAGTCTGGATTCTTGTCACAAAGGAAAATCTTCAGCATGTGTGTCTGTTCTTGACTATGAAGACAGCAGGCACCGAAAATCATAAAGGAAATATCATTATAGCAAGAACAAAACAAAAAAGATAACAAACAAAACACATCCTACGCTGTAAAACCGGCTCTTCTGGATATTCGAAATGTCAATGCAGCTCCCACCCTGTAGCAATTTGTAGTGGAGCACTTGGGTCTGACAGTCGAGACTGATTGATGGTTTGGCCTACAGTTAAGGACAGGTGCTGTCAGTAGAGATGAAAGGGCACTTCACAAGTACTTCTTACCTTTGTCTGCAAATGTAATAAATCTAACAGAATAAGATGAAAAAGATAACATTGTTGCATTAATTGGAGAGTGGGGCCATTTAATAAACCTCCAGTCTCCTATGTGAAAGTTACTGCACCTGTTAATACTCCTTGGATACTATGAAATAAGATAATTTAAATGACAATCTGTCTTATACCCTATTAGTCGTATCACTTCTCTGTGCCCCCCCCATTTTGTTAACTTACTGCATTACTACTTAGGGGTCTGTTTTATAGAGTAGCACTATTCTGTTGCTGTGCAAACAATTTTTTTTGCCATTATTTACTAACTGATTACAAATGATGCTTCTATCCTTTGCACGGAGATGTTACTCGTGCCTCTCATACCATTCTGACGTGAGTAGTGGCTGGTTGCTGTGCCCGCAGTCAAACATCACCTTGTTACACCCAGTTCTAACTAACAATGCAACGTTTGGCTACAGGAACATGAAGCAGCCACTACTCGTGTCTGAAAGTATGAGGAATAGGAATCATCTCCCTGCAAATGGTATAAGCATCAGTGCTAATTTGTTATTAAATAAACTGCAGTAGCAATTTCCACACTGCAGGCATAGCACTTATCTTTTAAATACACCAATTAAATATTTTAGTGTATATTTTCTCACTATTTCTTTGAGGATTATATACTAACAAGAATTGGAACAATCCAACTGTATAATAATAGAATAAATAAACTTTCCGCAGATTCTGCTTCAATGTTGCCGGCCTTGGTCCCTTTTAATCAGTGGTAATTAGGTATTTTTCCAATTCCTTGGATGCTAGAAATATCTCTATAGCATTTCTTTGCACACATAATAACTGGGAATTCTATTTAGTGATGTTCAGAGCTCCCCTGGCACATCTGCCAGCTGTTCCTTCAACACATTCCACTGTTTTTCATCACTGGTGTTAATTCCTGGGGGGGGCAAGGTACTAAGGCGAAATAAATTTACCAAAATCCTGTTATTCTATGGAGCCTCCCCCCACCAAGCTGGACAGATCTTGGCATTTATGCTCCATAAAAGAACATTGTTATTGTGTTTATCTCTGGAGAGTTTCTCACCTATCTCATTTAATGCAAAATCCCCAAGGCTGACTTCATTTGCTGGGCTATTCTGTGCTGTGCAGGCACTTTTATGTCCTACAGAGGGAAGTAGGTTGTACACTAGAGATGTCATTTTTGGTAAAATCTTAATTAAAAGAAACATGTTTACATTTCTATTAACATTTTAAAAGTAAAGGTGCTATCCATATCATAATCTTGTGTGAGTGTATATATAATATGTTTGAAATAAAATATGTGGGTGTGTAAATATATGTATATATTACACGCACACACAGTGTGTGTATGTAAATATAAAACATTGTTTAATATTTTTTCTAAATCAAAGAGAGTGCATTAAATCAGATGTTATAATTCTTATTCCTGATATCAAAACTAAGCAAATGCCTGTTAAAGGAGAACTCAACCACCCCCTGTACTTTGTTGCTTATTTAATATATAATGTAAGAGAGTAAATCACCATGGGGGGGTCTTTTGGTTAATGTTCTCCTGTCCAAATTATAACTGTCACTTCCACATTTTCATTGTAGAAGAGAACTCAATGTTATGTCTTCTGAATTGTTTCTGTTAGTTCTCAGGGTCAGCTCCTAATTAAAGGTCCAAATGTATGTGTATGGTTGTGTGCTTGTCATTAGCAACCCTCCTAAGTCTCCCTATGTAAGAGAAGACATTCCCACTTTTGAGACCCACATCATACTTCGACAACTGGTATTGCTTCCTATTCAGCTCAGTAAATAAATACTTTGGTCTTGCTGTAAATCATTTATTCAGTTACACAGAGGTGTCAGTAGGTCATGAAATAACCTAAAAAATCTTGGCAATACCACACCCCAGCAACACCACCTAAAACAAGTGTCCCTCTTTGGCCATTTGAAATGTTGGGAGGAATGCACTTGAAATGCATCAGTCTAGGTCTGATCTAGTATACCTGGGGGGAGTTGCAATAAGCTGTGATAAAGCGGAGGTCACTTCTTCAGTTCCAATGTTATTCTATAGAGCCTATGCATAAATATTTTTCATTGGGATTGAAGACGTTATTCCTGCTTTATAATCTCTTACAACTTGGTGCATAACTCCCCCCGCCAAGGGAAATGCGGTAAGGTGTGATAAAGTAGAGATGACTTCTGCAGTATAATATATTCTCCAGTTCCTATGTTATTCTATGGCGCCAAGACTTCTCCAGCTTGAGGGAACTTAGTGCATTAACTCTATAAAATAACATAGGGACTGGAGAGTTTATTACACTGGAGAAGTTATCTCCACTCTATCACCTCTTTATCACAGCTTAATGCATAACCTCCTGGTGTTGTAAGTTCATTTGTTTTATGCTATGCAGCTGTTGTGTTAGTACCATGTTTTAACCCTTTAAAGATCAGAAGTGCTTTGAATGAATAGTGCAGCTCTCTGGTCCTTTTAAAAGATTTAAAATAACTTCTAAACAGAGGTTTTTTAATTTAATCACATGAACATTTATCTGATTACGTCTCTTGGAATGAGTGTAAGAGACTAATAGAATAATGAGTGTAGACCAACCAGCAGTGCATCAGTTGGGTGCTATGTCTTTTGTCCTCTAGTGCTGAACCACCGGACATACTGGTAATGCTATGAAGCACTTTAGTAGTCCTGTAAGGTAGTTTGTATCAATCCTTTGTCAAACTGCCCATATGTGCTTATTTCACAACTTGTTGATAATGTAAAATTACAGTTAAGCTTCTAGTTCCTGTGCCTGTCATTCTTTTTCCCGTGCTGCGGAATGTTTACTGTAAATCACATGGAAAGTTTGAGTGACAAAGTTACAAGACCCTTGAGCAATCCAGTGGCTAAGAAGTGCTGATTTTTCCATTATTTAGCTTATACGTTCTGTTTAACTTTCCTTCCAGTCATTTTAAAATATAGGAAAGAAAAGCTGTCAGTTTGTCACTTTTACCACCAGACAAATGTAATGATTGCATTGCTGTTTCCTATGTAAAACACTCAGGCCAACAGGAGTCTTTCTTTCTTTGAGCACTGAAATACTACTGCAGATCCCCCCCAGGGCCTTAATCCACTTCAAAAATATGGCTACCTGTGTAGGCCAAAGTTCTTGCTATGGAGACTTATTCTTTACAAAAAAAAACCAAAAAAAAAATAAAATAAATAATAGTATTTTTAAGTACCTTACCTTAAGATACATTCATACCTCCAAACATTTCAAAAGGCCAAAGAGGGACACTTTTGTTTTAGGTGGTGATGCTGGAGGTCCTTTTATAAACACACATACTGACGTTTAAATACACTTTAATGTGAGTTTTATTGCTTTGGAGCTTTGAGATACATTTCTATACACACCACTCAGTCTAATCTCCTAAAAAGAGGGACACCAGTGTTGGAAAGAGGGACATAGGGACTGTCTCTCCTAAAGAGGGACACTTGGTAGGCATGTACCATTTAGTTAATGGTTTGTAATAGAATTTGTTTTTGAGAAATGAAAGTTTTTTGGTGGCTCATTTTTTTACACTTAATACAAGTTGATTTCTGGGCTGGGCCAATATCTCTGTACACCAGGCTATTAATGAATCTAGACTGAGCCAACAAACTGTGGTAATTTTTTTATCGTAGAGAGCAATAAAATTAGCCTCTATTAACATTCTGTTCAGGAAATTAGCATAAATGCCACATTGTGTCATCAAAACACAAAGGTTAATTTCTTAAAAATTACTTTGCTTGGGGGGCATTCCCAACTGCTGACCAACATAGAGGCACGTTAAAGTTGCTCCTGGGCTATTCTCTCCAAAAACTTATTTAACGGCTTTTTGGCTACTTCGCAGATGCTACACCCTGTCCTACATTTTTAGGCTTTGATCTGATGTCACCTAAAAAGGAAGAGGAGATCTGGATCGACTGGAAATTTGAGTGGTTCATTGACTCCCTACCTTTGCACGCCACAAGGCCCGCCTTCCCGGCCTCAGGCGACGCGCTCACATCAGAACCCATCTCACAGTGTCGCACCTGTTTCCGAGTCTGACCTGGCAACTCCAGCTCTCACTGTGGCGCAACTGCTTTCGACAGGGTGGTGACCAAGGTGCTGAGATGGATTGGGGTGGGCGATCAGTTTCTGACAGCAATACTTTCTCTATATTATTCCCCGTCTGCCCAAATTAATGTGAATGGTATTTTGTCCCCCCCTTTTACTATTCGAAATGGGACTCTCCAAGGCTGCCCACTCTCTGCTTTTATGCCTGGTTTACAGCAACAGCAATTTGCTTGGCGGAAGACTTCAGGCCTTATGGATTTAGACCATATTCTTTCCTTCTCCAGACCCCTGTCCTTTTTGGACTTGAGAAAGGAGTTTAACATTCCAGATAACAAACTTTGCCGTTTTCATCAAGTTACCCATTTATTGTTATCGCCAGATTTATGGAGTTTTTCCCCGCGTCCTCTTAACCCTTTTGAGAAATTAGCGCTTACAAATAAGCATGGGGCAGGCATGATCTCCAAGCTTAGAGCTATTCTACACCCCCTGGATTCTATGTCACCATCTTTCCATAGAAGGGCATGGGAACATGATTTGGAGGCTACCATTACGGTGCACAGTGTTTTCATGTTTTTCACCTACGCTCTACTCTGCTGACCAGTGTTGTGTTCTGTGAGGTAAACTACAAATTATCAATGAGATGGTATCGCACACTGGTACTACGCAGCATTAATCCCAGCATTTCTGGGACATGCTGGAGGTGCAGTCTAGAGGATGGCTCCCTGTGCGCATATGGTGGTGTTGTGATCTGATCAAGCCATGTTGGCAGGTGGTCTACTCGCACCTAGTTGTTCTCACTGGGATTCAACGACCTCTCAGGTCCTATTGCTAGATATTTGGCCTTCTGAGCTGGGGCTCAGTGGCACCCCACCGGATCTGCTGCGTTCGTGGTTCCTGCTTGTGACGGCCCCCCGGGCATGTGTCCCTACACTCTGGGGTTCTACCACATCCGATTTGTGTCTGACTAGAAGTCTCGTCTCAAACGGATATTTGAGATGGAGTGTATGTGCTCCCACTCAATGGGATACCTTTCACGTTTTAATGATTATATTTCCGTATGGCAGAACTTTCTGTATTCTTGATTTTAATCTGTTTGATTGACTTGACTCACAGACAGTTCCTCCTCCTGCATTTGCTAGCCTGCAGTTTCTTTTCCCTTGCCGTCTTTCCTTCTCTTTCTATCTTCTTTTCTTAACACCTTCTCTATTAGCAGAGTGTTTTCCCTCCCAGTATGCCTGGACAAACATGTCTTCTTCATGTCTTCCACTATGAAGGTTTTGGGTTGACTCCTAAACTGATATCAACCCCCAGGCATTTCTTTCTTTTCTTGTACCCTATTTTTTTTTTTTTTTTTTACTTTCATTCCCATTTTATTTCCTACCTTTGCTTCTGTACTTTTTCTTGTGTACTTTTTGTGCTACTTTTATCCGATGTGTATTACTGGATGTGTTTGACATTCAATCTTTGTCATTCAATATTTTTGATCTTTGTTTCTTTCTGTACTGATTTGAACTTCAATAAACATTTTTAAAAAAATTTAATTTGCTCGGAAACAGTCTTATTTAATTTCTCTGTAAAAAAGGTATACATGTCTTGGGGTGACAGTTGCAGTGATTTTCAGATCCTTTTTAGACCCAAGAGGGTAAGCAGCATGTTACTTTCCAATATACTGAACAATTCTATGGTCCTTAAAGGGTTAATAATCATCTGAAACTCCTATCCTAGAAAGCATTACAGTCTTGTAATTTTTGTAACACGCACAATATGTGGAATATGTTTTCACTTTATAAATAAATTATGTTAATAATCTGCAGATTCCTTAGCATTACTCGAAAAGGTAACTGGACATATGAAGATTGATTCACTGATGAACAAGGAATACAAAAGAAATTGCGATAAAGATTGGAAAAACACTATGGGGGTTATGCACTAAGGCCTGCTAAAGTGGTGATAAAGTGGAAATTACTTTTTCCAGTGATATCACTTCTCCAATTCCTATGTTATTCTATGGACTAAGATGCACTATGAGACATCTTAGTGCATTTGCTCCATAGAATAGTATAGGATTTGGAGAAATGATATCACTGGAGGATTCATCTTCACTTTTATCACCTCTTTATCACGCCTTCGTGCACCTCCCCCTAAGTGTTTAGTATCAGTATAACATGTATATGAATATTCATTTTCACCAGTAATTTAAAATAAGAAAAGACAACTAAGAGGAGATTTTATCACAATATGCAAGTATATGAGAGGTCAACACAAAGATCTCTAGTGAGCTTTTGTTTTTCCGGTTCCTTTTTAAAATGTCACACATAAAATAGCGTGTGACCTAAAGGTGCATTAATCATATTGCCGTGATGACAAGGGCGACATGAGAATCTCGCCCTGCATGAAAAGAGCAAGTTTCTCATGACGCCAGCTAAAATGTTGCCGTATACATCTGCTGCTTGTTTACATTACTTGTGCCTTCAAATAAATAGATTATGGATTACTGAAGATGTAGTGGCCGCAACATACCTTAGGAAGATCTTCGATCTGTGCTCCAGTGCTCTGGATCTGGCATTTATTATGTTACTCAAGTTTGGGCTTCTGTATTTGTCTTGTGACTCTAAATGCAAATGTAAACAGAATCCCAGCACCTGAGTAACATATGGATTCAGAGCATTGGAGAACAGATCAAAGATCTTCTGAGATATGTTGCGGCCACTACATCTTCAGTAATCCAAGATCTATTTATTTGAATGCACAAGTAATCTAAACAAGCAGCAGATGTATACAGAGATGATTTTAGCCTGCACCATGAGAATCTTGTGGTTTTCATGCAGGGCAAGATTCTCATGTTGCCCTTGTCGTTACAGCGATATGGTAAATGTGCTTTTAGGTCACACAATTTTATGTGTGTCATTTTAAAAGGATACCTTTTATTCCAAGGTCTGATTAAATAACTAGGGACCACCTCTTGAGATTAGCGGAAAGGAGGTTTCAACATCAGCAGAGTAAGTGTTTTGTTCTGTTTTTTTACAGTAAGGTCTGTTAAATTGCGGCATTCTTTGCCCAAGGATGTGGTAATGGCAGATACAATGGATACATTTAAAGTTAGTAAATGTCCAAAAAAAAGTTTTTTGAATTTAGAAGAGCTTAAAAAGCTGAGCTAAATGCAACAAAGTATCTCTCAAACCGCTATGGTTTGAGAGATACAGGCATTTAAAGTTCGATGTCTCCTACTGACAGCTGTAAAGCTGTCAGCAGGAGATCCGTGTCGGTCGACACGGAGCCTCTGCAGCAGAGCTGCAATCTCGTTCGTTACAACTAAACCCTTCATTGGAATGGTCTAAAATGTGTGTCTGGTTTGCAAGCACACGTTTTAGACCGTTCCGGTGAAGGGATTCATTGTAACTAATGAGATTGTGGCTCTGCTGCAGAGCCTCCATGTCGACTGACACGGATTTCCTGCTGACAGCTTTACAGCTGTCAGTAGGAGACATCGAAATTTAAATGCCTGTATCTCTCAAACCATAGCGGTTTGAGAGAGATGGTTTTTTTGCATTTAGCGCCGCTTTTTAAGCTCTTCTAAATGCAAAAAAAAAAATTTTTGGACATTACTAACGCTTTAAGAGAAGATTGAATACATTTATTTCATGAGGGAACATACAGGCTTATACTGTGTATTAGTAGATACAACAGGATGTTATGGTAAATAGACTAATACTCATTTGGTAGCAACATATTGTAGATCAGTGTGATGCACAACCATCTGCTTCTTTAAGGAGCAGTAAACTTTTTTTAATGAAAACCTATATGTTTATAGAGCTTTTCCTGCTGAGTAAAACAAGGGGACTCCCACTGCTGTCATTTTGTTTTATTCAAAAGTTATAACAGTTCAAATAATCAGGCAGTGAATTTACTGTGCATTTACGCCCTGATAGCTACTACGGAGTCACACTGTTGGTTACAACTATCACATTCTATAGAAAGCTGTTTGTCATTGACTTTCTTCTCAAATAGATTGTAACAATAACAAACTGGAATATGACCATTAGAGGGCATTGTTAATAGGGAAAAAAACACTGGTTTAAACACTAATAACTCTGGACATATAAAGCATTCATCAGTTGGTATACCCTTATTTTACTCAAGAGGAAAAGCCCTACAATATATGTGTTTTCATAGCAAAAGTATAGTGCTCCTTTAAAGGTTTAATAGTCTTATTACAAGTGTGATCTTGCAGAAATCAGTTACACAGCTAGAAATGTTTTAATAATCCATTGTTGGTCTCAGAACCATATGTACACTGCGTGCCACCAAGCTCTTTTACTACTTCAGGGAACCTTGAGTATCACTGATGTAGAATATGTCTAGTATACGGGTATGCAATCTTTGGCTTTTCAAATGTTGGGGTCTACAACTCTCATCATCCTCCAACCAGCCAATGGGAGTGTAGTTCCCTACAGCTGAAGAACCAAAAGTTACCTTCCCCACTCTAACAGAATCTACATAGACTGATGAATGCAGAGAGAAAATGAATTATCTTCCATTTTCTTTCCTTTTCAGTACCGACAGATATTTTGACGTTACTCCCAAATCCCATTCTCCTCCGCCAGCTCTTAGCCGCCAAGCTGAGAAGAAGAGGGAGCTGCACAGATCCCAGACATTACCACGCTCCTCAGGCACCCAGGTTCGCAAGGCCTTCTTCGAAAAGTTCGACCAGGACAGTACCAAGTAAGACACTTCTTGTTTTATTCCAACACCTCTAATGACTTTAGGATCAAGCAGATAAAGTAGGGAGTAAGAAATCAATGACAGTTCCTTAATTTTAACCCCTTGGATGCTAGAGATGTCTCAGATATATTGCTATGCATTCCCTGAAGACATCTCTGGCATCCAAGATGTCTCTGAGGAAAGATCTCTAGTATATAAAGGGTTAACTTTAATTATTTTAATAGGAACATAGACTGTGACATCTGACAAGAACTAATTGGCCCAGCTAGTCTGCTTATTTGCCTATTTAGTTATAAGTATGTTTAATCTGTTGGTATGTTCTTTACAATGATGTGTCCTTATATAGATACAGGCCCATATTTATCAAGAAGCTGCTGGCTTTTCAGGGTCATCTCTGATCCTTGTGACATTATTTATAAAGAGCCACTTTTGCATTTATCAGTGAAGTAACAGGATTGCACACTAATCAGGGTAAACAAACACCTAGGCCACCTAACCGTGCTAGCCACCCCAACTGTACTGAGTAGATGGTGTGGCTAGCACAATCACAGTGTTCAAGTAACTGTGAATTTTGCGCTTGCTCTTTGGTTCAAAAGAAAACATGGAGACAGGCATGATAACTGTTAGCAAGTCCACAGGGTCTCAAACTCTGTTCACAGCATGTGGTACCATGTAACCTTAATTAGTCTCATGTACTCTGCAGTTTGAAATACCTGCCAGCAACTGGCATGTCTGCCTGCTCCATGGACAATGATATACAGTACTGATTGAATGTATCCTCTTCAATGCTGGTATTTTATAATTCCAACCTAAAGTCTTACTTTCCCCCCAAGTGTCACGTCCATGAGGATGGACAGGACTGTCGGTTGCCGGATTCACTGATCCCAAAGCTTTAGTTGTCAGTCTTCTGCTGACTCGTGCAAAATGCCAGCTTTAGAGGCTCTTCCATTATAATGTTCACTGGAAGTTCCTTATGAACTGAGGTCCAACCATATCTGATGTCACCATTTTCCCAGTAAACTGTAATACTGATTCCTGTAACTATATTTGGAGAAGAGAATTGATGAGACAAATGTAGACGTTGGATCCAGTATTTCAGAGGAGGACAAGTGTTGGGACATCAAATGCAGCCAGACCTCAGCAACTAGGAAAACCAGCCTTCTACGCTTTTCTTCTAACATTATATACAATTGGAGTAAAATTAAGGCCATCACATAAAGCTTCCCATTCTGCATAGGAGGAGAGAGAAGTTGTTTGGAGAGTCTAAAAAGGCCTTGTTCCCAGGACACTAGTGAGTTTCACATGTTTATATTAGGCGTGGCTTTTACGGGGCAGGATCATTTATTTAAGTTTTCACAAGAAGCATAATGGTAGGCATTCTGTTAACCCTCTTAGTGCCAGCTGGATGAGAGAGGCATTTCTTTGCACTACTCATCAATGGGAATTTGTATTTGTCTGCTATGTGTGCAGATTGTTTACCCTAGGATCACTAGTACTTCTCAGAACATCAGCCTCCATGATAAAAAGTACATATACTTTCTGCATGTCAGACTGGCAATCCTTTGGAGCCATCAAGGGCAACTATATACATATCGCTATAAGCAAGTGTACGCTACCTCAAATAAAATACAAAACATATGTAAAGTCCTGGATTAGCTGCTTGTGAAGAACTAGGAAATGCACCCTGTGACATGCTCCTGGCCACACCCGTACATGTGACCCCACTTTCTCTCAACACAAACCACTAATTAAGGGTTTGTAGAAATACCTTAGTGGAATGGATTTGTTGTTCCACAGCTACAGATGTAAATGAGTATCCGTTTTTTCAGTCAAACTTTATGTATCTGGGTTCTACAGAAAGGAAATACAGACTACGGTTGATGGGGCCACAATGATTTTTACAGTATAGGTGATAGGACTACTATAGGTATGGATGAAGAAGCTACTGTTTGTGCTTTGATGGGCTGGTTGATATTGCTACCATAGAAGACATATAATGGATTGTTTTAATTAATCCCTTCAGTGCTTTTGCATACTTCTCTGCCACTGAAAGGGTTAACACACTTGGATGTTAGCTTCAGAATTAGTTGGAGATCTCTTTAGCAGCCAGAGTGTTAATTATCACGACTTGCTTAATTAGTTTGCTACACTACTGATTCAAACACTGATGGCATGTTACCGGTCCCCACACTCCTGATGTGGGAGTGACCTCTGCTTTTATTAATAATCGCCTAGAAAGAATATACACATGAGCAGACAGCCATAAAGAAGCAGTGACTTGCCTCCTCCCCCGTCCTTCAGTGTCAGAAGGCTGCTGCCTAAGGTCAGGAACACCAGCCTTTAAGATTTATATAAAGGTTTCCATACAATCCATTATAAAACCCCTACACTGTTTTTTTTAGTGTAAAAAAAAAATTGTAAATTGAGATGTATGCTTCACTTTAAATCTTCACTTTATTTTAATGGCTAGGTCACACTGAGAGGCCTCAAAAGTATATACCCTCTCTCCCACGATCACACACTGCTCATGGTTCTGTGCAAACCTCTATCAATGCCAGCGCACATGAAAAGGAAATGTTCCACATTTGGTTTCACCAAAAGGTGACACAGTGAGGACAGGTGTAACGGTGATCAGAAGCTCAGCAGGAGCATCCAGTTCACACCCCATGAGCCACTTGGCCAGTAAGAGCATTGCCACACACCTCCTTCCCACTTACCATGATTCTTCACCACTTAACCGGGCTTTGTTCCCCTGTTCATAATAACCGTCAATATACACATTGAATTTACCCTGTTTTAACATTTATATTATACCAATGTAACAGGGCCTCCACTGGTTGGCCCTTTGTTTATTGTGGGCCCTGGACAAATGGCCACTGAATAAAGTGGTGCTGAATATACAGAACCACACAGATTTGTGACAGAAAGTTGACAAGTGCTTTGCTTCAGCTGGGGGCAAGCATGAATTATGCATATTGCAGCGCTGTGCTGAGATCAAAGCAGATATGTAGTATGCATTTGCCTTAAGTCTCCACAGTTAAAGCTACAGTCTTGTCATCATCTGCAGACTGCAGTTTTGTACTTTCCTCTGGAATTATTAATTTTAATTTGTATCTAAAAATTGTTGATACACACGTGGGGACTTGTGCATTAAAGCTAACTTGAGTAACTGCAACATAGACAACAAATTTAGATGAAGCTTTTTAACATCTTTAATCTCTTGTCCACATAGTACAGTGTTTACTCTAGAATTTCAGTTTGCTTTTATGTGTAAGGTCCATAATGTTTAAGATGGAAGACACCATCTTATTAGGCCACCATTTCAAAGTTATTTTTTAAGTGGACAGAAACATGATATGTTTTCATACTCTGCTTCTCTCCTCAAATGTTGTTTGATAGTCATTTCTTTCCTTGTATCCATAAGTCAACCTCTAATTTAATCTTTTGAATTGTGTATTAATGTGGATTCCAGGAGCTTAATTTATAACTTATTGGGCCCCCAAGCAGAATTTGCCTGACCAGCCTTAACCAACCTTTAACTGGAGAGCTGCAGAGGTCAGAGTGGGAGAGGGAGTGGGCTGTGATTATGTTAGTCTGACTGGCAAGTTACTGGGCTCTATCTCCAGCTACCCTAGCAGTTACTTTTGATGGATTCCATATTATGATAACATTCCAGTTACATTAAATGAAAAGATACAATCTATATTGGGCAATGGATGTTTTAGCTTGTAAGCTCTGATATTAGAGCAATGATGGGATCCATCTGTATATTCATGCCTTTGTGTGTGGTCTTTTTACAGATCTACAAGTATATATGTATATAAAACTGCAAGGTGCCTGGAGAAAGATGAATTTTATTTAATGTAGACATGTCTAGGTCATTTTAGACAGAATTAACCCTTGGGTGGTAAAAAAAAAAAAAACTCTCCAACTTATTGCAATGCAAATTGTTAGAGGTCCCTCTAACATCCAAGCGCTTAATTTTGCTGCCTTTTTGAACATGCTAAGAAAAGCTGCACAAGAAAACCCAACTCTGTGTGTTATCAGTACATTTCTAGGAAATGGTGCCAACCTCTTTATATTACCGGATATGCTATTCCTAGGAAAACTTTACCACAATATTCATTCGTAACCCATTGTACCATGTAGCAAGACGCCAAAGACCATAAACTTGTGCAACTGACTTAGGCACTTTCACAGGAGATGTTGTCACAGTGACAGCAAAACATGAAAAATGTTGTGAATCATTGTGCCCTGTGGGGCATTTCACATTGGCAACATGCTGCGATTGTCGCAGAGAGAATCTGCATGCTGAATCTTTCTTCCAGTGCGATAACGTAGCTAAAAATTTTGTGGTATGGATTTCATCGGAATCGCATTGAAATCTCTGGCATTTCTCCTGGGACTGTCAATTCTGTTTATGTTGAGATAATTAGATGCAGGTAAAACCTTGCCACACTGTAGTTCTAAAATGAACCAACATTTTCAGTTACTAAAAAGCAGCCATGTGAAAGATCCTGTGACCTGCACTTATACAGCAGAAAAGACACTCACTGCAAAATACTACATGGAATCCTAAACGAAAGCCATATATTAACACTTATTGGGAAGCTCCTAGCCAATTAACCTTTTAATAGCCACCATAAAACACACACTGTATGGAATATGTCATTAACTTTCAATTTTAAAACCAGAGCGAAAACCGGGACAGCAGGATCCAGGTACATGGAGCAAACACTAGGACTGTGCCTGAAAATCTGGACAGTTGACATTTGCAGTAATGGGGCAATTGGGCTGTACTTCACGCCAGTAATGATTTTGGTTGGACCAAGCCCTGGGTCTTTTGGGAAAAGCCTCTGATTTTTTTTTTTAGGGAACCTAGAATCTGGCCTGGTTCACAAATACAGCTGTTCTCAAATGAGGATCCGTGATGTACAAGCAGTTCCACAGAACAAGTACAAGAACCCAAGCCTGGGGTGGTGGAAAGTGGTGATGAATTATTTTTAAAGATTTTTAAGTAATTATTGGCAAACCATCTGCCTCACGGAGGAGACAAATAAACTTTTCTATCAATTTCAATTGGGATTTTAACCCTTTCAACCCTTTCGCAATGTGTTGGAGACCTCATTACCATTTAGAGGGTTACACCTTTGAGTACCTGAAGGGTGTCAATGCCTTGGACACCCCTCTCGCTCTCAAAGTGTTAAGAGCCTCTTTAAATAATTGGGAATATTAGATATTTTTATTTTTCCCCCATGGCAGTCATTCTCAGCTCCAGTCCTCAGGACACAACAGGTCAGGACCTAAACATACCTCCCTAATTAAAGTTATATTCAACTTCCCATTTAGCTTTACCTAAATCTTTTCCCTTACAAAATATATAAAGATGGAACATAAGTGTAAAACGAATAGGCACATTCATAATATGTAAATTCAAAGCAGAGGTTTACTGTCATTTATTTAAATGAAAGTAGATCAATCATCAAGACTGGCCCCTGATTGGCCACCTGTGATTATGTAGAGATCCGGAAAACCTGACCCTTTGGTGTTCCAGAGGACTGTCCTTTGGAAACACAGCCCTATGGTACAGCTTCATTGCAAAAGTGCTCCAGGGCTTCACAGTAAATCAGTCTCTGTATATGCGTCATTCTGAGACTTTCAATAGACATTTTTCAGTTCAGCTATATTTTGTTAGAGAGGACAAAGTTCTAGTGCTTTTTGCAAGATAAATGCAAATTGAAAAATACTAATCTGATGCATGTATCTTGTATGCATTGCACACCTCTCTCATCCATAGAGAGTTATGTTTAGTAACGAATATCGAAATAGATTTGATTGCATTGTTGGTTATCCACATGGATGGAAGAGAAATCTTGAATCTTTGTCCTGTAGCACAGATGATGTATTTAGGGTTCCACAGGGATTTTATATTGAAAGTAAAGGGTTTCCACAACCTCACAAAGTTTAGAATCATTGCACTAATATATTGAAGCACACACAGCAAGTTTACACCATCCATTTTCAATGATTCAAGGGGTTAAATATTCAACTGTAATGTTTAGTTTTGTCAATAGGATTTACAATGGAAATGACTTTATTAACCCTTTAATTTAATCATCCATATTGTTGACAGAGAGGATCTTCTGACCTGTTAATTCCAGACTCGCTGACTTGTGGAGTCATGTACCGTTCCGTATGTTTGTTCTGCTGGTATTTATTAGCTTTGTATGCTTGAAATGCAGCTCACGTCTACAGATGGTTAACCCTGATAACAACTGTGCTGTATACCTGCCTCTGATTTGAGCCCCACTGCCTAGCAGAGAGAGGTGCATCACCCAAGTCTTGTCACTGAAGCTGATAAACTAAGGGAACAAATAAACATTCCCAGCGGTATAAATGGGGTTAAACACAATATGTTAGAGAGATCTCTAACATAGCAGGATTAACCCTTTGAGTTCCAGAGCGGTACGCAATGCATTGCTCTGCAGTGAGGTGTGTACTTCTCTGGCACTCAAAGGGTTTAATTGACAGTGTTCCCTTGAAATATGTGTGCATAGCCCCCAACCTTGGCCCTTCTCCTCTAAAGAGGTGCAAATCTTAAATGAAGAGCTGAATCATAAGAGAAGGGGAAGGGCGGCTAGAAATTCCTTAAACTCCTGCTGAACTAAAATCGACTTTTAACCCTTTGAGGCTTATTCTGCAAAATGAATTAAATACATTTAACCCTATGAGTGCCAGAGGGGTAAGCAATGCATTGCTCTGCAATGCCCTGCGTACCTGTCTGGCACTCAGAGTTAAATGAAAAATGCTTACTTTTTCCTAAATGCGAGACCTTTGGGATAACAGCAGTGAACCATGTGAGCCTATTATCACCCTTTAGTAAATGCAGGCGCTGTGTCCTGTTGGAAGTTTTGATACCCCAGTAGCATAATTTCTGGGGCAAACCAACTCCTTCATAGGGGTTAAAATAAAACTCCTCATTGCTTTTAAATGTCTTTTTAAAGGGACAGTAATGTCCCAGAAAAATATTTAGCATTTTGTAGTGCTTAAAAAGTTGAATTGAATGCAAAAAATGTGATCTCTGAAACCGCTATGGTTTGAGAGATATATGCATTCAAAGTTCCTCCCTCCCCTTTCCCTCCTTTACGTCAGCGCTGTGCTGACTGCAGGGGAATCCTATGCAGGGACCAGCTAGCGGCTCTGCAGCAGAGCTGCAATCGCGTTATTTAAAAATAATTAATTCATTGGAAAGGTCTACAAAGTGTGCTTGGTTTGCAAGCACACGTTGTAGACCATTCCAATTAAGTAATTCATTTTAAATAACGCAATTGCGGGTCGGCTGACAGCAGGAAACATAAATCTTTGAATGCATATATCTCTCAAACCATAGTGGTTTGAGAGATAGGGTTTTTGCATTCAATTCAACTTTTTAAGCACTACAAAATGCTAAATATTTTTTCTGGGACATTACTGTCCCTTTAACCCCTTGAATGGCAGAAGACTCCAAAGTATTGGAAAGCAATGTATTGGCGACATCTAGCATTCAAGGAGTTAAAACGTGTCATTTAAAGGGGAACTTTTACATATAAAAAAAACTTTTGGCCAGTTGCTCAATTTATTAAAATTATATTATTATTATTTTTTTTTTTAATTATTATTTTTATTTTACTTGCCTAGTTCTTAAGACATGCAGAGTTCAATCTGTGCACTTCCGCATTCTGCAGCACATTGAATCTTCGGCACAGCTCTACAGGACTTCCCAGTGCTGTAATTCTCCTCCCACATTCCTCCCACCTCCTCCCACCTGTCCCAGGGAGCGCGTTCACGCTTCCATTCATAATGGTATTTTATTTATTTATTTAGAAAATGTTTTACCAGGAAGAATACATTGAGATTTCTCTCGTTTTCAAGTATGTCCTGGGTAGTTTTTAGTAAAGGGTTACATATTTACACTAATTGTGAAACATTCTATAAAAACATACATAAACATTAATATACACACTTATTAAATATTGAAATTATATACAGTTACACATTGTTTTTTAGATATAAAGAAACATTTTGCTTAAGGATTTTAGACTGAGAGCAGATGTGAATATTTCCGGCAGGTTGTTCCAGATTTGTGAAGCTCTGAAGGAGAAGGCAGATAGTCCTGCTTCTTTCTTGTATTGTGGTATACGCAGTGAGTTGTTAGTAGTGGAGCAGAGGTTATAGTTAGTATGGAGAGCTGGAGTGAGCATACTGCTCAGGTAGTCTGGTAGTTTTCCAGAGAAGTAGTTGTGTACTAAGCAAGAAAGACTAAGGTTACGTCTAGATTTGCGTGTTAGCCAATTTAGTTCTTTAAGCATGTCACAATGATGGGTAGTTTAGTTACACTGGAAGATAAAGCGGCATAATGAATTATATAGAATGTCAAGTTTACTAAGATGGATTTCTGGCGCTGGAGCATATACTACGTCACCATAGTCTATGACTTGCAGCAGCATCTGTTGTACAATACGTTTTATCACCAGGGTACTTAAACTTGATTTGTTTCTAAAAAGAGTACTTATTTTGGGGTAAAGTTTGGAGGTTAATTTGTCAATATGATGTCCAAAAGTGAGGTTGGGGTCAAGCCACATACCAAGATATTTGTAGGAGTCTGCTGGGGCCAATTTATGATTAGATTCTGTTACAATGGATAGGTTGGTATTGTTGAGATTACGCAGTTTGTGCTTTGTGCCAAATATCATTGTGACCGTTTTGTCTGCGTTTAAGAAAAGTTTGTTCTTTGTTATCCATCTTTCAACTTCGTAGAAATCATGTTGGAATACGGTTTCAAGTTGTGATATGCTTGAGTTTTTAGCATAGATTATGGTGTCATCTGCATACATGTGTACTGAAGATGATTTGCAAACCGTGGGCAGGTCATTTATAAAAAGAGAAAATAGAAGAGGGCCAAGAATGGAGCCTTGGGGAACTCCACTTGTTACTTTGAGAGGAAGGGAGTCATTGTTTTCAACTAACACATACTGCATTATGTCTGATAAATAGGATCGGAACCAGTTTAGAGAATTATTACCCAATCCTGAGTTTTGGAATTTGCTTATAAGAATGTTATGGTCTACCTTGTCAAAGGCCTTGGCAAAATCTAGGAAAATAGCTCCAGTGAGTTCACAGTTTTCCATTCCAGTCTGGATCTCATTGGTTACTTTTAGAAGAGACGCGAATGTTGAGTGGTTTGGTCTAAAACCTGATTGAAGAGGGGTGAAGAAACTGGTCTGTTGGTAATATTTATATAGTTGCACGTGTACACATTTCTCTCGGATTTTAGATAAAGCTGGGAGGAGAGATATTGATCTGAAATTTGATACTACATTTTTATCCCCACTTTTGTGAATAGGCACAACTCTAGCCACCTTCCAGGATTTTGGCATATACCCTGATGTCAAAGAGGCATTAATTAATGATGCTGTCAGTTGGGCTGTGACCATAGCACTGAGCTTTAATAAAATTGCTGGTAGTTGGTAAGGACTCGATTGAGATTTCAGTTTTAGGTTGAGGAGGTGATCATATACTTCACTTTCATTTACTGGCATGAAATTGAATTCATTTGCACTGTTGGACCAGGCAACAGGTGCCAGTGACTGTTCTGTACATGGTAGAACTTCAGAGTGGCCTTTGTTTTGTTTAATCAGTATGGTGGCACATCCAACAAAGTAGCTGTTAAATGGATTGGCTATGGCTATGGGGCACTGTATTGTTTCTTTGTCTATTGTTATATTTGATGGATGAGAATGGTTAGGTGGGTTGTAGATGTTTTTAATAACCTTCCAAAAGTTGTCTGGCTTTGAAATGTTATTCTTCAAGTTAACAGTAAAATATTGTGCTTTTGCTAGTTTTGTTTGTTTTGTACATGTATTCCTTACCTGCCTATATATAGTGTGATCATTAGGGGAGCCAGTTTGTTTAAAGTTTGTCCATAAAGAATCTCTGAAACTGTATAATTGAATCAAGTCAGCTGAGATCCATGGTAGATGTGCCCCCCTAACCCTGACCTTTCTTAGTGGGGCATGGGTATTACAGACCTGTAGGAATTCTGAGTTAAAAAAAGTAAATCGCTGAATCAAGGTTCGGTATTAGATGTAATCTATGCCATGAGCCAGGGCTCAAAATTTCTACTAGCCAATGGCGAGTGAAAATTTTGCCCTGGCGAGTAGAAATTCAGCCCTGGCTGGTATGTTATGGCTTGCAGTGGCGAGTAAGTTTTCAGGTCTGGCTAGTAGCAAAGGACTTCAACTTTTAAGCCCTGCCATGAGCAATTTTTTAAATAATTTAGGAAGGACTGAAGGTCAACTTTTCTAAATGATCTTGTGAGTATGATTTTGGAATACGATTTGACTGGTTTTATTTTGCGGACACATTAAACTATGGAGTGGTCGCTAAACACGTTTGCTAGTACACCTGAATCTTGGATTCTGCTTGTGCAGGATGACAGGATCCAGTCTAGCAGGGTATGGTTGGATGTTTTAAGATCTATGCGAGTAAGGGAAGATATTTGCTGTGATAAGTTCAATGTTTTAAACAGCGAACAATATTTTTCATTCCTGGAATCTAGCCAATTAATATTAAAGTCTCCAAGAACCATCAGCTCGTTTTTCTTGTTTTGTGTGGCAATCTCCTTTAGGTGTTAAGCTATGTCTGATATGGAATGTGCTGGGGTATTTGGCGGTCTATAGATGCCTACAATTATTTGTTTTGAGTATGGAAGACAAATTTTGCCAGCAATGTATTCATAAGAATCAGAGTTATGAGAGTCTTTTAGAGGTGTAAAGTTTATTGGCTCCTGTATGTAAATGATTACGCCGCCTCCTCGCTTTGCATGGTCTTTTCTAAAGCATGAATATCCATCTATGGCAACAGCAGTTGCTCTATCATTACATCAAGCTCCATTCATCATTATACTGAACTTGAGACTGAACTCTGCCTATCTTTAGAAATAGGAAAGTAAAATTAAAAAAAAACAAAAAAAAAAAAACTAATCCTAATATAATTTTAAAGCAGAACTTTCACCCACTATAATGTCACCCTGCAATAATTAAGCAGGTTGCGACTAGCTTTATAATAGATATGTTACATCTGAAATGTAGCTGATTATAAAGAAATCCTTTATTGTAGGAGACTGTAAGCCAGGCATCAGTGCAGACATCTTGTGCGCTGTCTCTATTATGAAGCACTGCAGTGTGCCACATGGTAACCGGAAGGAACTGACGGCACAGGCGCGCAGACTGCACTAACCTGCCCGTCAGTCTCCTACAATAAAGGATTTCTTATCATCCGCTACATTTCAGAGGTAACATAAAGTTCCGCTTTAAGTAAATGGGCAAAAGTTTTTTATATGTGAAAGTTCCCTTTAAATTGATGGTAATATTGGGATTTTTTGTCCCCTATGTTGCAGTTGGTTCAGCCCACAATTGTTGCGCTTTACATTTATTCATAAGGCCTGTAGGTCTCCAACTCCACCTTTCATCAGTTCACTTCCTATTGGCAATTGCTGAGGGAAAAAAAAATCCAAAGTTCATCCCGGTTTGAACCTCACATTGGATCCTAATGCACAAAAGAAAATGGGAACCATTTTGGGGCGAACCAGCTGTACCATATGGTAAAAGGAAACATTTCCAAGACTCCTTTTAACCTTTTGAGAGCCAGAGGGATGTGCAACGCATTGCTCCACAATGCGTTGCATACCCTTCTGGTACTCGAAGGGTTAAATTGGTGTTTGGAAGGGGGGTTTGTGTGTGGGTGTTTTGTTTTGTTTTTAACTATTAGCCACTGATGGTGCATTTGGTCTGCTCCAGAACTGCTTCTCTTTCCTGTAGTGCATTATGCTCTCCATGGTCTTAGGGAAAGGGAAAGTGCACATTGGAAGATTGACAAAAGCAAGTGGTTACCACCTGGCAAGGTTACAGATGTAGGAGCTCAATAACAAATTAGTGGTTTGGTTTCACTCTCAAGCCTTTCTCTCCTTGTGCTGTCCCAACACACATGCCTCCTGTAGCAAGTAACCACAGGCACTGTGGAGACTGGAGAACCGCTCACACGAATTAGCTATTCAGAAAACCAGCTGTTGTGGTTTATTTATTACAGAACACTAGAAAGTGATATTAGATCTCTAGGATTCACCAAGCAAAGGCCTGTTCACATGGGAGACTTTGTTAGTGCAAGTGGAATTCTGCAAAAAAACACACACACACATAATGCGCGAAGATATTATTTGTCCCGTATAGTGCAGTTTGTTTGCACTGGGATTTCTCTACTTTACATCCTACAAAAGAAAAGTGGAGGCGCTCTGGGGCAAGCCATTTGCCTTCAGGGTTGCCACCCAGCCGGTGTTTTGCCGGCAGACCGGTAAAAAATTGTCTTCTGTCCAATATTAAGTCTATGGAGGGAATGCCATGGCCGGTATTTTTTTTAAGAAAAGGTGGCAACCCTATTTGCCTTATAGGGGAAAGCTACAAATTACAAATTAAATGGGGGTTTTAAACCCTTGAATGCGAGAGGCCTCCAACATGTTACAAAGCATATGAAACCTCTTTAGCATTCAAGGAGTTAAAATCCCCATTTAAATCATGGGAACCTTTGGTTGTACCCTATAGTGCAAATGGTTTTCCCTAGTACTCCACTTTTCTTTTGAACATACGGCCATGAGAGTTGTAATTATGTGGCAGAACAGATTTCTACACCATGGAATCCTATAACACATTTTGGGAAGTTCCTTATCAATTAACCTTTTAATGACAGGCACATAGAAAATTAAAACCAGGAACATAAGCAGTCTCCGCCGAATCCAATCCAGGGACAGGGAGCTGCAACCAGAGGCCATCCATGGAAATCTGGGAGAGTTGACAGGTGTTCTGTTACCTCCCATTAGTTTAACCAAATTATTAGTCTTATTACAGGTGCCTACTATTATTCAAATACACTTGAAACTGATATTCTATTGTCCTATCTGGCCTACATGGGCTTATCTAGCATGGAGTTAGTCTGACTGATAGGATTGCTCTGGAAACCAAAGGGATATGCCATAGTTAGAGAGCTTGATCTAATGATATGTCCTGGGTTTGTCCGACGGCAGCAAGTGCATTCTAAACCACTTCTGATCTCTGGGCAGACAATACGGTAGCAATCCTTTTAAAACAGTGACCAGATATCACTTTAAATGTAGTAATACAAATACAAGTACTTTGGTATTTAATTATACCTTTTTTGTTTTTACTAACAGTTATACCTCTGTATTCCTCTCTGGCACTCATCTTACCTTTAAGTCCTTGCTTGCTAGAAGTAATAGAAGTATTACTATCCCTTTAACCCTTTGAGTGGCAGTGGGTTTCTCAATGCATTGCAAATCAATGTTTTGCATACCCCTCTGGCACTCAGAGGGTTAACCTTTTGAGTAGCATAGGCGTTCGACATCCCTCCCTCCCTTGTATATTACTTCCCTGGTTTTACGCTTTGAGTGCCAGATTGGTTTGCAACACATTGTAAAGAATGCGTTGTGTACCACTCCGGCACTGAAAAGGGTTAACAGGGTATGTGCGTGCTTACAGGAGGACATTTGGGCATAGAAGTGTGTGTGTGTCCTGCATCTGCCCAGTAAGTTTCTTGTATTCAAAGCCTCTTTTTCATGTGAGCATGCTCATTCAGTTCCTTGAAGTCCAAGCCTCCTTTTCACATCCTGAGCACTACGACACAGTTCTAAACAGCCTAGTAAGTCTTTGTCAGTCCATAAGAGACCCTCAACAGAAAATATCCAGGGGGTTACATGAATGTATGTATGTGTTTCACAGTGTGTTTATGTGTGAGTGGATTAACAGGAGTGGCCAGGCCTGTATCTCCATGGCTGGCACTAGTGAGGAGTATAAATAATCAAGGTTGTGTATTTGATATAAGTAGCACCAACCAGTATCTCATCAAGATATGGAAACCAAATAATTTGCCAGAGGGTGGAAATGAAATTCCCATTGGTTTAAATGGGGCTTTTAACCCCTCATGCTAGATCTCGCAGTGAGTTGACACCCTCTGTAGCACTCTGTTGAAGGCCCCATTTAAATGGGAGTTTGTGAGATTTTCATTTTAAACCTATTGTGCAGTTAGTTTGCTCCAGAATCGCACACTGTATCATCAGTCATGCATAAGGCCCAGTGTATTCTATGAAAGCTCAATGAATGGTTACATTATGGGCATATAATGTGCCCATACACTTTGCATTGTCTGTCCTCAAAAGATAGCTTTGAAGATTTTTAGAGTATTGAGACTAAAATATATATATATTTATTTATATATATATATATATATATATATATATATATATATATATATATATATATATATAATATAATATTATGCAATTTGCGTCTTGAAGGGGGTGGAGCTTAATTGCAGGTGGGCTTAATGACTGTGTAATAAAGTGGGTGGGAAGTGGGCAAAACCAGATGGGAGGAACAGAGAAGGAGCAGAAGTGGGCAGAGTATCAGAACAAACGCTCAGAATTTCCCCCCGGAGACCCAGTAATTCACTACAATTACTGGGTCTCCGGGGGGGAAATTCTGAGCGTTCCCAGCTATTGCACACACACTCTGACTTAATTGGAATGAAACAAAATTAACAGGAAAGTATTGCATAATTTTAAAAAAAAAAGTATTGTGGTGCTTACCCTGATGAGTAAATCAAGAGTATTACTATTTCTGCTGGTAAATTCTTAATTCAAAAGTAATTACAGCCCAGAATTGCATTTTTTTTTTTTTTGGGGGGGGGGGGTGCAGTACTTTTATCATCTGCCATTTTATGGTGGAGTTGTCAATGAGAAGCTGTTCATAAGGAGTAAAAGCAAGTATTGCACCAAAATAAAATAACATTTGAGCTGTAATAATAATTTAATCCAGCATCTCCCAGTAGTGTGAGTACCCTCATTTTACTCAGTTGAAAAATCCATACGTCATAGTACACAATACTTTACCTATACGTTGAATTAATTTTGAAAAAAATCCTAAAATAGGAAACCATTCCTTAAACGTTTTCTTTTTGTCCTACAATGGTTTAGATCCAGGCATTCCCCAAAGTCCCATCGATTTCAACTCCATTAATGTTAGAGAGATCTCCAGTGCATTGATATGCAATTTGTTGGATACCCCTCTAGCATTCAAGGGGTTAAACCTCTCATTTAATGCAAAAGGAATTTTTATTTCTCCACTATTTCTCAGCTGATTTGCTGCAAAATTGTTCCTCTGGAGCTTATTGAATAAGGCCCAAAGTCCATACAAAATGTAGCTTTTGTTTTTAAACCTTTGAGTGCCAGAGGGGTAAACAACACAATACAAAGCCCCTCTGGCACTCACAGGGTTAATGTGCGTAATGAAATCCTGGCCTCTATGCCTTCTCTAGGGAAATGTGCTTATTAAAATCTCTCCTCTCTCGTGCTATTTATAGGGGCAAGGGGGAAACCAAGGTGAAGCTGAAAAGGTCTCAGAGTTTCGGTGTTACCAGTGCTACCAGCATTAAACAGATGCTCTTGGAATGGTGCCGTTCTAAAACCATTGGCTACAAGGTAATATAGAGCAGAAACGTATACCTTCTCTTTAACAAGGTGACTGGAACTTTCATAGCTGTGTCTGTAGATTTAATTCGGCAAATCCTTTTTTTTTTTGTCCGTTATCATTTATGTTCATTGTTTGCTGTGTCCCTCCCCCAAAGCTCTAATCCAGTGGTGAACAATCTTCTGGCCCACAAGATGATGTTGAACTACAATTTCCATTAAAGAGTTAGTAATGCCCGTATTTAAGTTGATGCAGTATTGTAGATGTTAAAAAAAAAAAAAAAAAAGTATCTGGAGAAAGTCCCGTCTCTCAAACCTTTATGGTTTGAGAGATATTCGCTGCTAAAGTCCCCCCTTCCTCATGTCAGCTGCACAGCTGACAGAAGGAGATCCGTGTCGGCTGACTCAAGGAGGCTTTTCAGCAGAGCTGAAATAGCGATATTTAAAAAGAACTACTTGATTGGAATGCTTGCAAACCAGGCACACTTTGTAGACCGTTCCACTGAAGTAATTCTTTTTAAATATTGCTATTTCGACTCTGCTGAAGAGCCAATGGCTGGACCCAGGACTGGGATCTCCTGCTGTCAGTAGAGAGCTGATATCAGTGCAAGGGGAGGGGGAAACTTTAGTGGTGAATATCTCTCAAACCATAAAGGTATGAGAGATGGGACTTTCTCCAGGTACTTTCTTTTTTTTAACATCTACAATACTGCATCAACTTAAATACGGGCATTACTAACCCTTTAACCTCATCCCTTTTTGACATTACTCTGTTCCATATCTGAAATTATATTTGTAAGCCTTTTTCTGATTAGTAAAACAAGTTAACTTCCACACTGCTGGGACTTATTTCATTTATAAATTATTACAGATCAGACTTCTAGCTGTGCCATCTGGTGTCTAAAAGTTTTTTTTTTTTTTTATTGATCTTTATTGGAGAGCTTGGGGGAGATTCACTAAGCAGTAATAAAGTGGAGATGACGTCTCCAGTTTATCACGTCTCCAATTCCTGTGTTATTCTATGGAGCCTATGCACTAAGATTTCTTCAACTTTGGAGATCTTAGTGCATAGGTTCTATAGAATAACAAAGGAACTGGAGAAGTCCTCTCCACTTTATCACCTCTTAGTGAATCTCCCCCCTTGAGTCACTGATTTTGGCTGTGTTAAACACCATCAGGTGACCACAATAAATTGTAACACTTTGCAATGTGTTACAACACCTCTGATACTTAACCCTTTGAGAGCCAGAGGGATGTGCAGTGGGGGTAATGTTGTTTTAATCTGCAGGAAAAGCTATATATATATATATATATATATATATATATATATATATATATATATATATATATATATATATATATATATATATATAATATATAATATGAGAGATATAATATGTGAGGTAGCTCAGTGGTAAATGCCTTGACTACAGAGCCTATTCAAACCTCAAGGTTGCAGGATCAAATCCCTCCAGGGTCAACTCAGCCCTTCAACCTTCAGAGGTCGAGAAATAAGTACCATTGATTGGGTAATAATATCTATTATTCAGCTGCCGATTTAGTTAATTCCTAGAGTCCCACTGGTAGAAAGGCGCTATATAAATACTAGTTGTTGTTGTTGTTGTTATTATGTGTGCGTGTTGTTTTTTTTTTGTTTTGTTTAAGTGAGTATTTCCTTTGAAGCCTGGTTTGTGCATCTTGTAGCTCCTGAGCTGTAATTGGACTAAAGGTAGCATAATCCGTAGCTGGCCATAGGTAGCCCATGCCAGCAACAGAACAGAACATGGTTTGTATAATGTAATCGTGGTTAAGCACAGTTTGCTATAGTTCTTTCTGCTTATAAGATTTACAGACAAGGCCAGTGACATAAACAATTCTGATGTTGGAACAGGGGTCACTTAAGTGATGGGGCAACAGATTTGCAGGCACTTGAGAATATTATATATCTCTGAGTGGCAGATGGGTAAGCAACGCATGCTTTGCATAACCCTATGGCACTCAAAAGGTTAATGACACATAGCAGATTAGTTTGAAAAAAGACACAGCTCCACAAACTTTAACCTTTCCCACAATATAACCCAGAAAATAAGACTTGCAGACTTAAAGATGGGTGTTTAAAGGGATAGTAATGTTTCACAATAAAAGCAGCTCCAGTAAATCTTCATAGTATTTGGGCCATGGAGACTGTTATTTCAATACTGTCAGAGTTGTAGTTCAAGAGTAACTGATAAAGTAGCCCCCTCCCACCCCTTTTACTGATGTAACACTGCTTACCTCAGAGCAGAAGATGGATCACAGAGAGGGACAATCTTCAGTGAGCATAAGGAAAAACTTGAAAAACCTGTCAAGGGGCACAGGGCTTTCCTTATGTTCACAATAAGAAGATTGTCCCTTGCTGTGAGCTGTCTGGTCCCAGGACCAGATTCCACATCAGAGGGAGGCAGCTTACACTAGGTAAAAGGAGCGGGAGGGGGATTCTTAATCATTACAAGAGGATTTGGACAAATTGAGTAACTGGGCAGGCAAATGGCAAATGAGATTCAATATAGACAAGTGTGAAGTTGTAAAGTGTAAATCTACTAATGAAAAGGATTTGGGAGTAATGGTAGACAATAGACTTAGCAGTAGCATGCAGTGCCAGCTGGCAGCTGCAAAGGCCAATAAGATATTGGCATGTATTAAAAGGGGTATTGACTCAAGGGAGGAAGATATTATTATGCCTCTTTACAGGTCCATGGTAAGACCCCACCTAGAATATGCTGTTCAGTTCTGGGCACCCTTTCTGAAAAAGGACATTATGGAACTAGAGAGAGTGCGGAGAAGGGGTACAAAACTGGTAAGGAGAATGGAAAGTTTTAGTTATGAAGAAAGGCTAGAAAAGTTAAACTTGTACACACTAGAAAAACTGCGTCTTCGAGGGGATATGATAACACTATATAAATATGTTCAGGGCCCATACAAAGGGCTCTCCAAAAACCTGTTCGTTAACAGAACAGTACAAAGGACAAGGGGCCACCCGCTTAGACTTGAGGAAAGGAGATTTCATCTACAACAGCGGAAGGGTTTCTTTACAGCAAGGACAGTAAAGGTATGGAATTCACTGCCTGAGGAGGTGGTGCTATCAAATACATCAGGCCGTTTTTAAAGGCATCTAGATACTTATTTAACCCCTTAACGACCGGGGAATCCGGACCCGGACCCGGACGCGACTGAATGACAACGGAGCATTTTTTTTTTATTGCTCCGTTGCATTCTGGACTCCCCGAACGGCGCGCAGCTGCAGGGGGAAGCCCAAAATTCGATGACGGTCATAGTACGTCATCGGTCGTTCAGTCAAATCGACCCTTGACGTACTATGACCATCAAGGGTTGTTAAGGGGTTAAAAGAGCAGAACATAGAGGTCTATGTATGTTAGTATTGGGATTAATATTTAGTTAGTGCTTGTTGATCAAAGGAGAAATCTGATTGCCGTTTGGAATCAAGAAGGAATTTTTCCCCCATTCAAGGCAGAATTTGAAATTGCTGTATTGAGGGGGGGGGGTTTGCCTTCTTTTGGATCAACAATGGTAAACAAGAATAGGAAAAAGGTTGAACTAGATGGACGCAAGTCTTTTTTCAACCTAAATGACTATGTTACTATGTAATTACTCTTGAACTACAATTCTGACAGTATTGAAATAACACTCTCCATGGCCCAAACACTACGAAGATTAATTGTTGATGTTTTTGTGAAACCTTACTATTCTTTAAATCTGTTTAGATGAACTTCTGGTTTAACCTACTAATACACAGAATACCCTTGTATGTTTTTGTAGAAATGTATCTAATCTTCAATGTATTTATTTATTTAGAAAATGTATCCCTTGTACCTGCCATTACCACATATGTGGACAAAGAATTACACAATTTTACAGACCTTACTGTACAGAACCCCTTCCTCTGAAGTTGAAACCTCCTTTCCTGTAATTGTAAGGGGTGGCCCCTAGTTATCTGATCAGGTCTTGAAATGAAGAGCTCACTAAAGTGATCCTTGTATTGACCTCACATATACTTATACAATGTAACAAGATCCCCTCTATAGAGTAAATAAACACATTTTGGCTAGAAGTTCTTCATGCTTCAGTTCCTACATTTACCTTAATTATGTTGCTCTTCTCTACAAATAATGTGTATATGTTTATACCTAAGGTCTTGTGTATACAAACAAACTGGAGCAATTTGTGGGTAGCCCGACTGCACCACGGGGATGAAATAAACATTCCCAAAAGTATAATTTAAATGGGACTTTTAGCCACTTGAATGCTGGCAAGGTATTACTTAACTATGCTTTTGGTGATCTCTCTTGCAATCAGTTGGTTAAAGGCCCCATTTTGAATAATGAGAATGTTTTTCCCTCTATCTTACAGATGATTTGACCCAGATTTGTTCTGTTGGGCCTAATGCAGAAAGTCCAACATGAGCTATTGTGGAAAGAATCCAAAGTTCTGTAGGGGAGTAATAAAAATTCCCATTGATTTTACATGAGGTTAGCAGCCCATTGAATAGAAGGCGTCTCCAACCCATTGTGGAGCAATGCATTTTTTAGTCCTCTCTAGCATTCAAGGGGAAATACATTTTTCTCCAGTTTCCCATTGATTTCAATGTGGAGTTAATGTCTTGAAAGCAAGACAGGTCTCCAACATATTGCTGTGCAATGCAGTGGGGCTCTCTCTAGCATTCAAGGCATTGCAATCCTCATTTAAATCACTGTAAATGTTCATTTCTATGGTGCAGTGGTTTGCTCCAAAAAATACACCTTTTCCTCCATGAGGCCATAGAATAGGCTTGTATGTCCTTTGAGTTCAGAAGAGGATAAATATTTTCCAGATACTGAGGTGTAGAGCTGCTGGGGCTATTTAAAGCTGGATATCTATTAATGCTATCTTGTTCTGAAAGCGGAGCCCCTAGTGTCATCACAGAGGCATTGTAAAGAGGTGGCACAATGAACCCTTTGTTCCTTGCTGTGCAGCACAAACTGCAGTAAAGTGCTTATCCCATTATTTTAATTTAAAATCTAAGAACAGTACAGTAATTCATTGTAAACCAATCTAAGGAAGTTGAAATGAAAGTATATGAATAGCTGGACCTTAATTCTTCTCTGGCTTGGAATAAGTGTCTCCTAATTGGTTTAATGCAAGGGCATACCTAGGTAGGAGTCCTTCATAATAGCGCTCTCTTTTGCGTTCGCGCTCTTATTTGCACTCGTGCTCTGAGCTTTGCGCTCCCGCCCCTTCTTTTGCGATCTCGCCCCTTCTTTCGCTCTCTTTTGCGTGCTCTCTTGCCCTCTCTCTTGCCCGCTCTCTCTTGCCCGCTCTCTCTTGCCCGCTCTCTCTTGCCCGCTCTCTCTTGCCCGCTCTCTCTTGCCCGCTCTCTCTTGCGCGCTCTCTCTTGCGCGCTCTCTCTTGCGCGCTCTCTCTTGCGCGCTCTCTTGCCCTGTCGCGCGCTCTCTTGCCCTGTCGCGCGCTCTCTTGCCCTGTCGCGCGCGCTCTTGCCCTCTCGCGCGCTCTTGCCCTCGCGCGCTCTTGCCCTCTCGCGCGCTCTCTTGCCCTCTCGCGCGCTCTCTTGCCCTCTCGCGCGCTCTCTTGCCCTCTCGCGCGCTCTCTTTCACTCACAGTTTTTGTTGTCTTGTGCATACATTCTGTAGTTGCCTGTATTTTTGGATCTGTATGAACACTTTGGGTTCCAGAGCAAGATCCAACGCATTGTAGCGTAGTATGTTTTATAACTCTCTGGTATTCAAAGGGTTAACACCTTGGATGCTGGAGATGACATTAATGCATTGCTTCACAGTGTATTGGAGACTTCTCTAATATCCAAGAGGTTCAAGTGCAATTCATTAAGCTAATAAAAAAGGCACAAATATGGAGCAATCCAACTGCAGGGATGAAATGGAATTGAATTTCTTCTCAGTGGATTGGAGAGTTCTCAAGCATTCAAGGAGTTAAGCCCAATTTAAATCAATAGAAAAATCCCCCAAATTCCCTTCATCTTTATATTACTGCTGTTTCTTACCAGAAGTGCACCTTGTTACCTTAGTGAATTGCACTTTGATTTCGCACCTACTCACAGTATGCTTTAACTAGACCTGCAACTTCAGTCAGAACTGCTTGCACATCATATAGAAATACAAGGAAAAAGCAGACTGCTTGCTTTTATAGTAACTGCATGACTGGAACACAGAATATGCATATGAAATGTATACTCATAGGGCCTTATGTATCAAAGCAAAATGGAACACTTCTGGTGCAAACTAACACTAGAGGGGACATTATTTAAATGGGGCTTTAACTCCTAGAGTGAGAGTATTCAAGGGGTTAAATACATGGAATTCTTTTTTGTTCTCTCTCTTCTCTCCATAAGATTCTTTTGATTTGTCCCAGAACTGTGTCCCAGTTTTCTTTGATACATAGGCATCTGGGAATGGGAACTCTTCGGATTTGCCCCGGAGACTCCTTTTTTTGCAGCGAATTGCTGGGTCTCCGGGGACAGAGGCTGATTCTCTGGTGGTGGGGAGTTTCTTATGAAACTCTGCTCCTACCCAGCCTGTTCCTCCCACTTCCTGTCCAGTTTATTACACAGTCTGTTAAACCCTGCCCCACTTGTGATTAACCCCGCCCCTTTGTGACACAAATCAAGTCTTTATCCTCGCACTAGCACCACGTGAGTCCTCTCTAGAGCCTCTAGATGAAAAAGTTCCCAGGTACATGCATAAGGCCCATAGTACACATGGACGCACAGTCCTAACGTACAGCCAGTTCAGACTTTGCTGTTTTCAACGAATGGAGAGATAAGTGCACCTGGTACATGCTTTTCCTCATGCCTGGGAGTTGGCCTTTGCTATTCTACACCCGTCTGGCATGTAAGAATTAAATGACCAGGGCCAGTGCGTATAGGAATAGAATGGTTTCTGGCCCCATAAAGTCCCTCCTAAGCCATGACTGAACTTGTTCCAGGGATGAACAGCCATTATTACTGGAGTTTACCTGTTCGTCTCTAGTAGGCCACAAAATAGACTGTCTTTGGGATTCAACATAACAAGATATTGCCTTTGTGAAAAATCTACTACAGTAGATGCATAGTTGAGTTAATAATACTTTTATTTTGGGTGGTGGTCTCTCTCCGTGCAACACTGTATGCAGATTAACTGTGACGCACTGGTAAAGATAACACCCATAAATAAATTAATCTTGTCATTTTGAATAGCAGATGCATTAACCGTTTTGAAATTAAGTTTTCAGATATACAGATTTTGTTTAAAGTGACAGTTCCACTAGTGCCTCCTAATACTAAGACACCACTTACACTGATCTGCTTAAAAAATCCTTATGGCCACTATAAATCAATTCTGAATAGATTGGTCCTCCAGAATGAACCTTTAATTGGTACTGGATATCATGACCATGCAGAACATGAATCTTTGTGTTCAGACTCAGGGACCCGAATCATATTCCACTGAAGAACACTATGGTGGGAGGAGTTTGGGGTCTTTGAGCCCTGCAACAAAGAACCAAGCTGGTCTTTGGACATGATATACAATACAAATTAAAGCTGCATTTTAGGAAAGCAGTCCACTAGCTAGTGATGTATAGTGACTATTGAGTTTTGTTGCCCAGACCTGTGTTCTGCAGAGCTATTTTGTCAGATTGTAAACTGAAAGTGACCAGCTATAGACTACAGCCGAGTTCCAATACAAAAAAGTATATAGTTCGTCAGACCGCAGTAAACATGATTAATACCTTGGTGTAAACACTCTGAGTGCTAGAGAAGTATCCATCACATTTTAACACAATGTGTTGGATACCACAGTGGCATTCAAAGGGTTAACCCTGTGAGTGCCAGAGTGGTACGCAACACATTGTTTTGCAATGTGTTGCATACCTCTCTAGCACTCAGGGTTAAACAACTGAAGTGCCATATATTACTATAGGTATAGTTCTCCTTTAAGACTGTATCTTGAGCAATTCTGGAACAGACTTCTCAAGTCCCCATGGTTGTAAGTGAGGCTTTTAACCCCTTGAATGCTAGAGGGGTCACGCTGGAGTCCTCTCTAGCATTCAAGGGGTTAAAAGCCCCATTTAAAACAATGGTAATATATATTTGACCGCTATGGTTTACCCCGCGACTGCTTTAGTCCTTCTTAGTGTATCAGCCTCGTGGTTGTGACAGTCAGTAATGGAAAGGGTTAAATGTGGTCACGGATATGGATGAGTCAGTGAAACTGCAGCATATTAAAATCATTACTTTCATTAAGTAAATTACACAGAAATCATGTCTTTAAACGTCAAGAGGGACATTTTTCTTTAAACAAGTGTTTTGATCTCAGTTGGCAGTGGACAAAAAGACCAACAATTATTTGGATTTTAATACACTGAAACAAATACTGTTACTCATAGATTATCTATGATTTAGCTACATTTTTTCTGCTTTATTCAATTTTTTAATTGCCTGATGTGTAGATTCTCCTCCCTTTTAACCCTTTGAGTGCCAGAGAGGTAAGCAAAGCCTTGAGAAGCACTGCGTTGCTTACCCCTCTGACTCTCAAAGGGTTAAGAAGCCCATAATTGATATGTTTTTCAGAAAGTTAGATTTGGCTATGTTCTTACTTTGCGGCATAGGAGAAGAGGGAGAGCCTGTCATTACTGTTGGTATACACCAGTGGCAAGCAACCGGATTCCTTTATGCCATATTGGGCAGCTTTGTGCCTATATCCATTTTCTAAAAATGCACTATTTTAAAAAGTATTGCTCATGGCTTATAGCAGTGAATGGCTGGGCATGATGGGAGTTGTAGTCCCCAGCAGCTGGGTGGCCTCATGTTGTCTACCCCTGGCTTATAACCTCCTCATGGGTACCTCTTTTTCCTAAAGGGAAAATACCAAAATGCAGCTTGATACTTGTGCTTCTGAGTTTCTAAGGGAAGGAAAGTGGCCTTTTTATAAAACCTTATTAGCGTAAAGTCTCATGTATAATACGCACCTGTGTATAATACGCAGGTGTATATTATACCCAAGATTTAGGGGAAAACAAGAGTGCCTATGTATAATATGCACCCTTGTTTTTCCCTTTTACTGAAAACAATTTTGAAGCCTGTCAGATACCCTCCCTCCCTCCCTCCTCCGGTGCAATCCACTCTCTAAATCAGACTAGATATATTCACTGAAGCCTCCATTGAAGAGGAGGCAAAATCCAAACTACCGGTATGTAAAGCTTCCCTTGTGGGCGGCATGCTTCCATTCTCCGCCCGCTTCACTCAATGTGCTGTCAGGACCTTCCGCTTATGGCATTGCCCTGTGAGGATCTTGAGATCCTCACAGGACATTTCCATTGGCTGGAGACAGAAGGTCCTGAAAGCCCATTGAAGAAAGCAGGCGGTGAATGGAAGCGTGCCGTCCACAAGGGAAGCTTTACATACCGGTAGTTTGGATTTTTCCTGCTCTTCAATGGAGACTTCAGTGGGGACTTAAATTGAACATAGTAAGTCTGATTTAGAGAATGGATTGCACCGGAGGAGGGAGGGTATCTGCCTAAAATATTAAAAAACCTCTTGTGTATAATACGCACCCTCCACTTTGCATAAGGTGAAGTGGGGTAAAATTGTGTGTATTATACCCGAGATTTTACGGTAAGTTTGTCTTTCACAGTAATTACATGGGTGGACCAGCTTTTGGCATTTTACATGCTGCCATTTACAGAGGAATTGTAACCCTTTAAGTATCAGAGGTATCAAACTCATTGTGTTGCAATGTGCTGGATACCTCCCTGGCCTCCAAGGGTTAAAGGGGTAAGTAACACTTAATATTAAAAAATATACAGTAATGTGCAAAAGTCTTAGGCAGGTGTGAAAAAATGCTGTAACATGAGAATGCTTTCAAAAATAGACATGTTAATTGTTTATTTTTATCAATCAACAAAATACATAGTGAAAAGAAGAAAAATCTAAATCAAATCACTATTTGGTGTGACCACCCTTTGCCTTCAAAACATCAACTCTTATAGGTACACTTGCAGAAAGTCAGGGATTTTGTAGGCATATAGTAAGGTGTATGATTAAGCAATAAAACCAAACAGGTGCTAATTACCAATTTAATATGTGGGCTGAAACAGTCATTAACTGAAACAGAAACAGCTGTGTAGGAGGAATAAAACTGGGTGAGCAACAGCCAAACTTGGCTAACAAGGGTTGAGGTTGCTGAAGACAGTTAAATGTCAAGTCATACACGATGGCAAGACTGAGTGCAGAAAGAAGACACAAGGTAGTTATACTGCATTAGCAAGGTCTCTCCCAGGCAGAAATTTCAAGACAGACAGGGGTTTTTGGATGTGTTGTCCAAGCTCTTTTGAAGAAGCACAAAGAAACAGGAAACATTGAGGACCGTAGACACAGTAGTCAGCCAAGGAAACTCAGAGCAGCAGATGAAAGACGACGCATGCTTACTTCCCTTCGCAGTCGGAAGATGTCCAGCAGTGCCATCAGCTCAGAATTGGCAGAAAACAGGGGGACCCTTGTACACCCATCTACTGTCCAGAGAAGTCTGGTCAGAAGTGGTCTTCATGGAAGACTTGCAGGCAAAAAGCCATACCTCTGAAGTGGAAACAAAGCCAAGCGACTAAACTGTGCACGAAAACACAGGAACCGGGGTACAGAAAGGTTGCAGCAGGTGCTCTGGACTGATGAGCCAAAATTTTAAATATTTGTCTGTAGCAGAAGGCAGTTTGTTTCACAAAGGGCTAGAGAGCGGTATGAGAATGAGTGTCTGCAGGCATCAGTGAAGCATGGTGGAGGTTCCTTGCAAATTTGGGGCTGCATTTCTGCAAATGGAGTTGGGGATTTGGCCAGAATTAAAGGTGTTCTCAATGCCGAGCAGTGCAGGCAGATACTTAACAATCATGCAGTACCACCAGGGAGGCATCTGTTTGGCCCCAGATGTATTCTGCAGCATGACAACAACACCAAACATACAGCCAAAGTCATTAAGAAATATTTCCGTGTAAAAGACCAAGGAGTACTGGAAGTGATGGTATGGCCCCCACAGAGCCCTGATCTCAACATCGAGTCTGTGTGGGATTACATGAAGAGAGAGAAACAACCAAGGCTACCTAAATCCACAGAACTGTGATTAGTTCTCCAAGATGTTTGGAACAACTTACCTGCCGAGTTCCTTGTAAAACTGTGCAAGTGGACCTAGAAGAATTGATTCTGTTTGAAGGCAAAGGGTGGTCACACCAAATATTGATTTCATTTAAATTTTTCTTCTATTCCCTCACTATGCATTATGTTAATAGATAAAAAAATAAACTATTATCATGTCTATTTTTAAAGCATTCTTACTTTACAGCATTTTTTCACACCTGTCTAAAACTTTTGCACATTACTGTTTATTGTAGGGTTTATCCTCTTGAGTACATAACAAGGGTATTTCTACAGCTGTGGGGTATATTCAAAGGTTATTGCAGCTCAAACTTGAATTTTTCTAGTTGCAGTATGTCAGTGGCCTTTAATGTTACAGTGGCGCTCCATCCTATGGAGTCTTATGTCCAACTGACTAGAGCAGTCCTTGGATGGTGTAGCAACAGCTCAACTGCAAAATTTCAGGCTACTGAGATACTGCACCTAGAAATTTTAAAGTTTGAATAAAACTCCTCTTAGCATTGGGTGTATCCTTGTTTATAATGATGATAATAAAAATATAACATTCTGGTTTGCTATCTGCCCCTCCCCAGGACAGGAGGGGGGACAGAGTGCATCCTTACAAGGCAAATCCCCAAGGGGGAGTGATTTTGACAGGAGTGGCCAGGGGTGGGGACGGGTGAAGCCACTCCTGTCAAATTTGTTGCAGCAAATTTCACTGGGAAGGGGTTTTTGACAGGAGAAGCCTGGGGGAGAGGGTCAAGCTCCCTTGAGCAGTCCTGTGAAAATTGCTGCAATGAGACTTCGATGTTCATGGAGCAACTAATTCCACATGCAGTGTCATGCAGAATTATCTAGTAAACCTATAAATGGTTTATTGGGTACAATAGTAATTGGTCAGGTCAACGTTTCGGTCTTCGTTGGACCTTTCTCAAGACTTCTTGAGAAGTCCATGTAGGACCGAAACGCTGACCTGACCAATTGTTATTGTACCCAATAAACTGTTTTGCGAGGAAGTCCAACTGGTGTTGTCCTCACTCCTTGTTTGCATCCATCCTCTATTTTTTTTTTGTGTGCGCAAGATTATTTTATTCCTCTGTAATGTAATAATTTGACCACTTGAGTTCTAGAGAACAGGTCTTGTAGCTGGCCTGGGGCATGTAATGGTTCTAAGCTCCTTAAAAGTGATGGTACATTTGGGCTGCATGGTACACTAATAATGCCTTAGGTTGCCCCAAGTCGTGGAACAATACATTGCACCTTCTCACACTCAGAGATAAACCACCACCTAAGTATTTCCAAATGCCATTAACTGATCTAAATCATGGAAGAAAAATATAGAACTATTCAAGATAAATGGGCACATCAAGGATTTTGAGTATTTGAGTCTTTTTGGGGCCATATTCAGAAGGAGAAAAGACAGGTCGTTCTGGGGCAAACCAACTACATGAAAGGAGACAAAAAGGAAAATCATTGCAATGCGTCTGATACCTCTCTGGCACTTAAAGGCTGAAAACCTGCTTATTCACATCACAGCAAGTTCTATCTTGGCACTAATGTTCTTATATCACAAAATTAGACCAAGCCTTGATAAAACCCTTTGAGGACTGCAGAGCTTTGCACACCCCTGTGGTCTTTAGAGGGTTAGTCAACCCATAAAAATACAAGGCCACATGAAGCTCTAATGTCCTGTTATTGGCTGAAGTATCTTGTATTGAGAAAACATAACTGTTTATGACAAAGGTTGAGAATGTTTGCTTGTTTAAAAAGTTGTTACAACCAAGAAATGTCTTGAAAAATTTGTGGTTGGATTCACATGCCCCTATTTAGTTTCATCCTTACTCTTTGTACTTTCAGAACATTGATCTACAGAACTTCTCATCCAGCTGGAATGATGGAATGGCTTTCTGCGCCCTGGTCCACTCATTCTTCCCAGAAGCATTTGACTATGATGCTTTGGAGCCAGCCAATCACAAGCAAAACTTTGAGCAGGCTTTTTCAACAGCTGAGTAAGTAATTAATCATGGTCTCTGATCCGATTGTTTGAAACTGCTCCATACAAACATTTCCCCAACTATGGTCTAGAGCAGGGGTGGTCCCTTTGCTGAGGATGATGGAATTGTAGCAAAAGCTGGAAGGGGGCTTCAAGATGACCACCCCTGATAAAGATGTACATTTTACGTATACCTAGATGTACATTGTGAAATGTAGAAGAACTCTGACACCTGGAATAAACACTTTTCAAAACAGGGACGAGATGTTTGTTAAGCTGAAATTCATCAAGCCATGAATGGCAGTTTGTAAGAAAGCAATATGATATACTTGTACATTTGGTTATTTGCCTATTCCGCAATGGTCAGGTCCTATGTATCCATCTTATTCATCACTGAGTGATGGACAGATGGATCTGCAGATTCCATCAACCAACTTCAGGCTGGAGTATCCCATTTTAGTCATCTGCATAACCAGAATGGTGGCAGATTTTCATAGTATTTCCCTGCTTTGCTTGTGCATGGCAAAGAAATACACTCAATCATTGATGACTACCCAAAGGTGTCAACCACTAGTTATGGTGAAGAGGTGTATTTGATATGCATGATGGATTACACCCTTTAGTGCTTATTTTTAACCAGTAGTGTTGTGTGGAGTTCTGTGTATTTTTGTCTTCTATGCGAGAACTTTTTATTAAGAACTGTATTGCACTAAACTTCTCAGCAGTGGCACAAGATGCTTTCACCGTTATAATAGCTGTGAAAGTCAACAGTGTAACTTGCTACATACATTGTGTAATTTGTTGCTGCTAATGCTGCTAATTTGTTTCCCATGTAAAAGAAGTCTAAAAGTGTCCTATCAGGACATTTAGACATTGACAGTTATCTCCTGCAAAGACAATAGGTTTCTTGTTTATTCTTTGGATATAGGGTCTAATAATACTACTAATTTGGAGGTTCCGAGGAAGATGTGTTATTAAAGGAACACTAAAATCAAAAAGTGAAATTGGGTTATGTAAGTTTAAACATCTTGTACTTCCAGCTATTTAAAATTATTTGTCTAAAATCTATTTCTAAACTTGGATTTTAATGCATGTGTAGGCTATCATATATAGACAGTTTGATTCTGCAGAGCTAATGCGATTAACCCCTTAATGACTAGCGGTACTAAAGGGGAAGTCACGTTAAGGACCAAATAGAGAAGTTTGGTGTGACTTCACACGTGACTGATCATGTGTTCCTGTGCACCAAGCAGGGGACTGAGAGAGACCGCTCCATTCTTGGACTGGTCAATTTCAGACCTGTTTTTACTTAGAGCTCCTTTTTTCGTAAGGGAGAAAAACGGTGACAGTTCTGGCATGTCACAGTCTCGCTAAGTGGTTAACCCTTTGAGTGTTCGAGGGGTGCACAATGCATTGCATACCCCTCCTGTCACTCAGAGGGTTATTTATGGCATTATTACCCACTGCTCTTCTATTCAGAAAGATTGATATCCTATGTGAAGCCCATTAACAGACAATAAAACCGTATCACTTCTGAGACCTATCAAGTCTGCTATTGTAATGGAGAGCCTCTTGGGTAAAGCAGGAATGGGATACTCCACAGAACTGTATATAAGCCTTGATTACAACTAGACGTTTTTTTTTTTTTTTTTTTTTTTTACACACAGAAACCAGTATGGAGTACAGGGTTTACATGGTTATAAACCCTGATTTCTAGGTGTTAGTGTTCCTTTAAAGGCGATGCAGCACCTTGTAATAACCACCCACTTACCTTGCTTTGTCCGGAAAATTCTAATGGCCCTATGAATTCTGCTTTCATTTAACCCTTTGAGTGCCAGAGAGGTTTACAATCAGGGCCGGATTTGCCATTAGGCAAAGTAGGCACCTGCCTACAGGCGCACGCCACCGAGGGGCGCCTGCCATTTGGATTTTTTTTTTTTTTTTTTTAAATACTCTTTAAAAAAAAAAAAAAAAAAAAAACAACTAGCCACCTTGCTGGCTGCAATCGCACCCCACCCCCCCCCCCCGGTGTCTATTTCCTACCTCCCCGGCAGGACAGGTCTGTGCCTCCTTTAGCACAGTCCTGTAAGTGCTGAGCTCCCTCGTCGCCTCCTTAGGAATGCAGAGCGCTGGGAGATGACATCTCCCAGCGTTCTACATTCCTCAATAGGAGACCGCTCCATCAGGTACAACACTGTGCCAAAGAAGGCACAGATGACAGATCTCCTACCAGGGAGGTAGGAAACGGACAACGGGGGGAGGCAATGTGAGGGTAACATGGAGATGGTGGGGGCAATGTGGAGCTAATGGGGGGCAAGTTGGAGCCGATGGAGGGCAATATGGAGATGGTGGGGGCAAGCTGGAGCTGATGGGGTGGGGGGCAATATGAGGGCAATGTGGAGCTGATGGGGGGCAATGTGGAGCTGATGGGGGGCAATGTGGAGCTGATGGGGGCAATATGGAGCTGATGGGGGGCATTGTGAGGGCAATGTGGAGCTGATGGGGGCAATATGGAGCTGATGGGGAGCATTGTGAGGGCAATGTGGAGCTGATGGGGCAATATGGAGCTGATGGGGGGCATTGTGAGGGCAATGTGGAGTTGATGGGGGGCAATGTGAGGGCAATGTGGAGCTGATGGGGGGGCAATGTGAAGGCAGTATGGAGAGGATCTCGTCAGTCCTGGATGCCATTTTTTTACAAACTGAAGCAGGCTGAGTTCTAGGCTACTCAACACTTAGACGGTCAACCTCATTTTTGATTTTACATATTCTGCAATGGAATAAATGTAAAGTCAGATTTTAGACTTACTATTTTTGTTTCATCTTAATCTATTTATATTTTATGTGTTGCCTGACATTGAGCTCCCTGTATCAGAGCTTTCAGTCAGGGGCTGTTCATGCAGACCAGCATTTACAGAGTGTTGCAAAATTGTCTGTATGCTGAAGAGGCAGTCTGTTCTACATTGTTTCACTGTCTCTTTTTTTAACATTGTTACACTCTCTCTGCTTTCTCAGCCCCACACAGAAAGCTCTTTGAAAACAAATTCAGACAGATCCCTGTCAGGAACATAATTGTAAACATAAACGGGTGAAGGTGAAAGGAGAGGAAAATAAATAAGCATAGGTAATTTGACTTGTAGAATATGTAAAGGCAAAAAAGGAGATGGACTGCCACTTTTAAAGAACCAGGAGTGCACACAGCACATTGTGAATCAACGCATTACAGACACAGCTGGTACTTAACCCTTTGAGTGCAATGTGTTGCTCACCCCTCTGGCAATCAAAGGGTTAAAGGGTTAAGAGTTTGCCTTCTGTGGTCCTGCTGGCAAATTGCCAACTGGTCTGTTTGCCTCCATGTATATGTCATCCAGGATTATTTGAAGATTCTCTTTCTCGAACCAAGGAGCAATGATAAAATTCAGAGGGTCTGTTTGAATTTTCTGGCTAAAGTAAGGTAGGTGGGGGCTCATTTGGTGGTATTATTTCCATTTTAAAGGGGTTGTATTTTCCATTAGGCAGAGTAGTAGGTATCTACATAATCCTGAGGTAACCATAAAGCTTCCTAGCCATACCCGAATACTGAGTTTTGGAGCATGACAACACAATCACAACCTTGTTGCAAGAGTCTGTTTTATTTACTGTCCCCATTTAAATGAGTGGGAAGGTGGTGAATTTGGAGTATATACCTGGGGCAAGCTATCTGTACTAGAGAAGATACTTTTCTTCTGGACATAGGCCCATATGTATAAAAGGGTATTCTGGAGTATAAAAGGTGTAAACCAACTGCACCATAGGGGACAAATAAAAGTTCCTAAATTCCCATGCACTTGAATAGAGATGGTTAGCCACTTGAATGCTAGAGAGGTTTCCAGTGTATTGCTTCACAATGCATTTGGAGACCTCTCTAGGGGTTAAAAGCCAATTTACCTTATCAGGAATTTTTAGTTTCCCCCTATGTTGCACCTGGTTTTATTCAGAATAATATTCAATTTGATTTTATACATAAGGCCCATAGAGCCCTAAGGTTGCTACTGGCAACAGCGGGATGAAGCAGCATCATATGATGAATGGGGATGTGGCCATGGGTAGATCTAGGGGTGACTAAGGTGCCTTGCCAAGGGGGAGATTGAAATGTAAATATGGCCTTGGTTGTGAACAAGCATTAATATCAATTGCTATGAGTCACGTTTGCTTAAAGGTGCTAAGATATGTGGACTTTTATGGGTATGTAAGATCCAATTTCTCAAGTGTTATTTCTACATGGCACAGACCATGCAGGTTTTGAGTATATATCCCTTCTTTTACACGTGTTGCATTCATTGGCTCAGTCATCTGGATTTTGAAACCTGGACAACAAAGTGGATATCCATAAAACCACACTGTCTCGGCGCTCTAGGAATGCAATCTGAGAACCCTGTGTTAGTCACATCCTAGTTTGCTCATTTGAAAGGTCCCCAGTGGCTTAGTAAATCTGCACCATTATCTCATTAGACTGCCTCAGCCAAGGTCTCTTGAAATGACTGTTACTCTTTATCCCGTGAAATTTGTGCACAAAATGCCATAACCAATTTAAAAAAGTGCTGCTTTGAGAGGAATTCCTATGAGTACGAGAACCAGGATCTGGCGGGTTTAATGGAAATGTGTACACCCCTCTCCAAAAAAAAAACTCTGCTTTTAACTCTTTGGATGCTATAGAGGTCTTTAATGCATTAGGATTATTAATAATAAGTCAGCTATATGCAACCTTTTGCTTTCCAGCTGTTGGCAACTACAACTCCCACCATCCCCATGTGGTGTCAGTAGATAATGAAATAACCTTAACATTCTCGGTAATGCCCTGGCCACCAGCCATGCCCCCCAACAACACCAACTAAAACTAAAGTGTCCCTCTTTGGCCATGTGAAATGTTGGGAGGTATGGTATACAGCTGTGACCAGGACCAGACTTCCCATTAACCACAGCAGGGAACCACCAAGACTGCTAATTTCCAAGGGGTACCACAGCCACACCAGCATCACCCACTATTCTGAGTTGTAGGCCTATTTCTCTGCACCAGATACAGTCCTGGTTCTTGGTGACGTCCATTTACTATATATTGTTGTAATATAGTTTAGTACTGCTTTGCCTTCTTTTCTTCTCCCTTCCAGGTGTGAAAGCAGGTGGCATTCCCTTTTTAAATCTGAATTCTGATTCACACTGATCACTATTTATCCAGCTCCTATAAAAGTTGTGGATATTTTTTTTCTCCTTGCCAGATAATAAATAGCTCTGCATGCTAGTGATGAAAGGTTTCTTCTGTGCATGCTGTACAGCAGTTGATGAGTTCCACTAGCAGCAGTTGGATAAGTGAAAAAAAACAAATACTTAGGGAGACAGAATCACAGAGGGAAGCTTGAACTATCAGGGCTTTTATTTCAGGACTTGACACATGAGTGTTGGTTCTTGTAGGAACAATTAAGTTAAAGGGATAGTAATGTTTCATAATAAAAGCAGCTCTAATTAATCATCATAGTATTTGGGCCATGGAGAGTGTTGTTAGTTAGTGTTGTTAGTCTATCACATTTTAATTTTTGGCTTGTTGAGCTTTGAAAAAGTGGCTTTACAGCCACGAAACGCGTTGGCGTTAAGAGCCTGTTAATTTTATTCAATTACCATTTTAATAAAAAATTTTGGATGCAAAGATATTCTGCCTGTCGTATTTTATTATATTATATCATCATCTGGAAGATTAGAAATATCGAAACATCGAGACTGAGAGAGAGAGAGGGGAATCCTGAACGGAGACTGGATAATCTCTCCGTATGCTAGTTAGTCAGTTGACTCTGATAACGGAGCACTGACAACATCAAAACGTGAGTTCATTCATTTTGTATTGTTTTTATGGTTATTCACCAAACGTACTTCACTATAGGCGCCCCTATTTTGTTTTGTTTTTCTATCCATGGTCTGCCGCCTAGAGAGAGCGTGATCAGGGAGCAGCCTACAATTAACTGTGCTTGGGGACAGTTCATCAATTCTCCAGTTGCTCATATTGTCGGTATCGGTATAAGCCGTAGCTGACACATTTATTTTGTGAGTGCGCACTATTGGGTGCAGTGGTGGTCCACTTTATTAAAGTTTGATACACACAGGGGGCGACCCTTGTTTTGTCTCTCTTCCTATCTTTTCTACAGTTATTTCAATTCTGTCAGAGTTGTAGTTCAAGAGTAATTGAATGATAAAGTATCCCCCCCACCCCTTCTACTGATGTAACACTGCTCAGCCAGATCAGAAGGAAGGTGCCCAGGTAGACTGCAGAGAGGGACGATCTTCAATTAAGATAAAGGAAAAAGCTGAAAAACTTGTCAAGGGGGGAAGGGCCTTCATTGTTCTCATAGGAATAAGAGTGTCCCCTTCTGTTATCTGTCCAGTCTATGGACTGCATTCCACATCTGAGAAGAGATGGCTTACACTAGGTAAAAGGGGCGGGGAGGGGAAACTTTGCTTGTGAATATCTCTCAAACCATAAAGGCTTGAGAGATAAGACTTGTATCATTCTTCATGTTTTTTTAATGCCTACAAAATAAAATGGCTAAAATGAAGTATTACTATCCCTTTAAACAAATTTTAACGAACAAATTTAGTACCTCCATTATCTAATACAAATATTAGCTACAGTTTTTTTTTTGTGTATATTTAATTTATTATTGTAATTATTGATTTTCCCTTTCATAGCCAGATAAGCCAGTAATGCCTGTAATGCCTTGCAGTCTCTCTGCAGCAGTAAAATGTGTGGGTCTCAGTGTGTTTATAGAGGGTGAGAGATTGTAGAGATATTCAGTCTTTTTCAACTTTAGGAGTAGTCTTGTAAATAGAAAATGGATCAGAAATCTCAGTCACTGGGTTGGATATCACTGGTTTAATCCTGCAGATTTCAATTGACTGTGGAAATTAAGGAATACAACTAGAGAAGTTCTCACCAGCAATGGAATACAACTCTGTATTAGATTTCTGTGGAGTGAGCCTCTTTCTTAGAGTGTAGGTTCAACCTGTTCCATCCACAATCCTCCTTTGAACTACCAATACTGCCTAAGTTCTAATTCCATTATAATGAAAATCTTCGTTGGACTATGGTTGGTCATCATTCTAGATCACACTGTCGCAGCAACTTTGCTGCAAGATGTTGCCGCAAAACAAGATTGTAACTGAAAATGTCTACCATGTCTGTCCCCTAGTTATATCTGTTATGTGAAAATTGTTGAAATAAAGTCATAGTGTGAAAATTGTTGTTGAAATAACGACATCGGTGCGGACTAGGCTTTAGGGCAGCTGGCACCCTGTACAAAAATTGCAAAAAAAAAAAGTCTGTGAAAAAAATCTAGTAAATAACAGAGCATTTTGCTGTTACATAGAGATCTTCTATGCATTAACACAAAACAAAAGACAAAGCATTACCCACACAGTCACAGTCCGCAGCCAATAGCAGCATTTCCATTAATTTCCTGTTCAGCAATGTATTTGAGATCTTTAGATGCCAAGAGGATGGTACCTACCCAAGTATTTCCTTAAAAATACAAAGCTTTAAGGTGGCTTGGCCTCCACAAAAGAAACCCACAGCATTTAGATGTTGTGGTGGCAGCTGTCTTGTATAAAAATATACCCAGGCCTTTTATCAGCCTCATCAAATGCAAAGGGCACGATAATCCTGTGTTTAAGAGCCACATATTAGTTATTACTGTAGATTGTTCAATGTTTATATATACAAGATGAAAACATAAGTGAGGACATTTATCAGATGTGCTAACAAAAGCACCTGCAGTATCACATTGCACACCGTTTCTGTGAACAGAATTTGCTGCCATTACAATCATCGGTAGTTCTGATAAAGGTTGGATTTGAAGGGAAAGTGATAAAAAGCACACGTTGATCGTACATGCTCAAAAGATAGACATTTTCATCTTTTATATTCAGACATGTAAGATACTATTGAGAAGTGTGTCATAAGGACGTTTCACAAAGAAATGTGATTAAATAATTTGGATTTATATTCAGTATGGTGGGAACATACTTTCAGGGGGAATTCTGGTGTAAACCAATTGCACCACAGGTAACAAAAATATGAATGTATTTAAATGGCACTCGTGACCATTTGATGGGTAGGGAAGTCTACAGCACAATCCGGAGCAATGTATTGGTGACCACTTAAGCATTCAAATGGTCCAAACCCTCTTTTAAATAAGTGAAAATGTTGGCTTCTTGTTCTGCACCTGCCCAAGATGACAACACTGTGCTTACTGTCCAGGAGGACTTGTTTGGGAACAGACTTCCTCTGTGCCATAGCAAAATCTAATGGGAGCTGCTCGGCTCCTATTTCTGAACCCCCCTCTGGTGATCAGTATCTTTGGGATACCATGTGTAGCCTCTGGAAATCAGTTTTCTATGATTGTAAGGGCCTCTCTGTCCCGTACAGCCCAAATGATATACTCATTCCTCCAAACAACTGCAACTTAACCAAAATGAACTGTGCCAGGTAAGCATTCTCTTTCTCTACCATGGTGCTTTGCACAATAGATCGCTGATCTGAGTGAATAACATAATTCTGCCATTTTACAAATCGTTAGACCTCACTTCAAATCTGCTGGGTAGTTTTGGGCATCAGTACTGAAAAGATATTCTAGAACTGGAGAGTACAGAGAAGAACAGCAAAATTCTCTTTCTGTGTTATGAAGCAAAAGTTAAACTTAATGAACGTTTATACATTTTTAGCCTAATTTACTATGTGACTAAATGCATCTGTACCACCTGTGTTATAATCACATGTGTTTATGTCCGTGAGGTTTTGGAGGAATTTTGTCTCTACAATGCAGGTGGTTTGCTCCAGAATGGCTTCACTTTTTTTCATAAGACCCTTAGGTGTATGCAATGCATTTTGCTTTTCAATGCATTTCACACCCTTCTGGTACAGTTAAAGGGCAGCCATCAGGAGGATAGTGCTGTCAGCAGATAGGCTGATGAGGCCTGGCCTACACTGAGCCCTGAATTACCAGCAAGGGAGCAGAACAGAGGTCCAAAAAGAGAAGGATCGATTGTGCTGGCCACTGCAATGACTGTCATTTCTGTGCCTTCATTACTTTACTACGCCAAAGTCTTCAAGCAGGTTGATGTCAGAATGTTTTGGTGCCCATGGGATATCTGCGTAGATCCCATTGTAATACTGTGTCTGCGATTCATGGCTTTTCACTGGTTGGAATAGCAACATCGACATAGCTACAAAAATCTTGAACTCAAACTACCAGAAAAATGCTAAGTTTGCTTTATAATAACTTTTTCAAGAAACCTCTACAAACATTGAGTACCCTTGTTTTACATTATTTAATAACAAATCGCCACTTGTCTTAATCAGAGCAGAACATTGATACAAAGTAACACTATCCCTGTGGCACTGAGCGCACAGTATGCTCTCTTTTTTTTACTCTGCCCTGCTTTCATAATCCCTGACAAACTCTCTGGAAACAGACCTGCAGTTCACGGTCCGTGCCATAAAAGTGTAATAAGTGAAATAGATAGAACATGCATAGGCAATTTGACCTTGCTTATTTTGCACTTGCAGAACATGTAAAGTAAAAATAAAGTTACAATCCCATCAGCCCCTAAATAACCTCTCCAAAATAAATGCTAAATCTAAAACATTTTGGGTCATATAAATAAAATGCCCAAATACTCATGTCATAGGGAGGGGGTATGATCCATAAATAATTACCAACACATCATATTGGGGATAACAGACCAAAGCTTTATTTAACTATTTTACTCACATTATTATTGTTCTTATTCAACACAACAATAATCATTAATCAATAATCATTCATTAACTGACAGTCCTTGGCAATCCGCTTTCCTTGACACCAAGCATGGCCAAATTGTACGGGCTCATGCTACCATTCCCACACTTCAGCACTATAGCTGATTCCACCGTTCTTCAGCACTTACAGCTGATTCCACCATTTTCAGCACTTACAGCTGATTCCACCATTTTTCAGCACTTACAGCTGATTCCACCATTCTTCAGCACTTACAGCTGACTCCAAGTAATTACCCCATTGGCCATCCACTTTAGCTTCAATGGGTAACGTCACCTCCCGCGACCTAAGTCCGGGGTAAACTCCCAAAGGGCTTCCACCCGAGGATAAAATCCCCTAACTTTACCACATCAGTTATTGATCTCTGAAAACCATGCAAGGACTATCCGCCACAACGACACACAGCCATACCACATGAGGGAGGGAGGGAGGGATGCTTCCTCTGTCCTCTCCTTCTCCAAACAACAACTCACTTCCTGTTTCAAAACCCTTTCATACCCTTCCTTTTACTCCTCCCAACACATGCACTTCCTCCATGAATCAACCCTCCCCCATGACATGCTTCCCCTCCTGTACCCTGCGGTCCCTTCCGGGGAATTTCTTGTCATAGGGAGGGGGTATGATCCATAAATAATTACCAACACATCATATTGGGGATAACAGACCAAAGCTTTATTTAACTATTTTACTCACATTATTATTGTTCTTATTCAACACAACAATAATCATTAATCAATAATCATTCATTAACTGACAGTCCTTGGCAATCCGCTTTCCTTGACACCAAGCATGGCCAAATTGTACGGGCTCATGCTACCATTCCCACACTTCAGCACTATAGCTGATTCCACCGTTCTTCAGCACTTACAGCTGATTCCACCATTTTCAGCACTTACAGCTGATTCCACCATTTTTCAGCACTTACAGCTGATTCCACCATTCTTCAGCACTTACAGCTGACTCCAAGTAATTACCCCATTGGCCATCCACTTTAGCTTCAATGGGTAACGTCACCTCCCGCGACCTAAGTCCGGGGTAAACTCCCAAAGGGCTTCCACCCGAGGATAAAATCCCCTAACTTTACCACATCAGTTATTGATCTCTGAAAACCATGCAAGGACTATCCGCCACAGGGCCCGACTGTCAATACCTTGACCAGTTGGGCCCCCCCGCCACCAGGCCTGACTGTCAAAAAACCTGACCAGTCGGCCCCAACCCCACCAAAAACCATGGTCTGTATCCCCTATACCAGAAAAAACCACGCACACAGCCCAGTCGGGCACTTCACCCAAGAATCACCGTCCCACAAAACAGCACACCACCAAACAAACCGCAACAAACCAGAGAGAACGACCCAGACCATTCAAGCAAACACACACCACACACAGAGGACCAACTGAGTCCAGAAGATACCACCAAGCCTCGCCCCGCGGGCTCATACCTGCCCACCACAGGTACGTCACAAGGGAGAGGGGGAGAGAGGAAGCACTAAACAAAGAAACCACAGACATCCTGGACAGAAAGCACACAACAAAAACAGGCATCCCCCACAAAGCAACATGCCAACCCAGTGATTGCCCCGTAAGCCACCGACAGCAAAAAAAAACACAACTTGCACAACCTACAAATGTAGAATAGGGACAAAACAAAAACACATACCCAGACCACGACATAAATACAGACAGACACAGAACCATGAACCAGTGGAAGAAAATACCTAACCAAAAAACAGACCCATAAACAAACCACCTCACCCAACCGAAACATCCAGTCATAACCGCCACAATACCAGAATAAACAGACAACAGAAAAACAGCAACATATATAGCAGCAATAACATATAACCCACGCCTAGACAGATGTCCACACCTAAACCAACCGTCACAGATATACCCATGCCCATATATAGATAAATATAGATAGATACCTATATACCCCCATATACATAGACAGACAAACATACACACAGGGACCACACAGAAAACCCACACACAACATCAGTACAAAAACGGAAAAACCCCATCATGCCGAAGAAAACACAAACAACAAAACACCCCACCATACCGAAACCATCACAACAAAACCCAGAACACGAGGCAGACCAACAAACACCTGCCCCCCCCCAAGCTAGCCCACACCAACATCCAACCTCACCAAAACCTACATACACCAACAGCCCAGTTCAAGCAGAAAAAACACACACAACCAACAGGCCACCAACCAACCTCAACCCTACTAGTAAAATACAGATCACAGGAAAATTCAGTATACCGGGACCCAAAAGAAAAAACAACACCACGTCCCCACAGGACTCGCCAATAGAACAACCACCTGGCACAGTTACCCAACAAGCATGCCAGCCAACCCATCCACACGGGGCCAACCTGGCCTTGCGCAGACACCAATCCGTAACCACTCAGCGCTCCTGCACTATCTAGAGAAATCATAGCACTATACCTGCATACCCAACCACAAAAAAGGGGGGGGGGGGGGCCGAAGCAAACTGGAGTGAGAGAAAGACCACTGGAACACACCGCCAGACCAGCCCCATGCCGTGCCGGCACAAAGCTGCCCGATGACCACCTGCTGCAGAGCCGCACAGTGTAATGAGTCACAGCAACACCCGAGGTGCCCCCTGCCGGCCATTCCGGAAGAGACTCGGCTCCCATCAATCACCGTAAGAAGAACCGGGGCAAGCCACACCGGCCACCTGCCCTTCCGCAGCCGCGCAATGAGCCCGGACCCGAAGCAGCCCAGCCCGATGTACCTGCAGCGCTGGAAGCACCCAGGGAGACGAATGCTGCAGCAAACTACCCAGCAATCCCACTGCCACGTAGTCCCATGGCCAGGAACTCGAAATGAAACTGGAACCTCTGACCACCATCGGCCAACTGATTGCCCGACCGACACTCCTTTCCAGGGGACCATCAATACTGGGGCGTCCGAAGCCCCCAGTTACCCCACCACCACTGGAACCCTCAGCAGCCACACCAAACCTGAGATGACAGAGAGGGCCGATCCCCAGAGCAGATGCACCGGGCAGATGCGACCAACAGAGCCCAGAACCACATCTGTGCAGACAAGCACACCAATCACAGCCAAACACACACACACTATACATATATATATATATATATATATATATATATATATATATATATATATATACCTACACACCCACACATACACAGAAACATACATATACATATCAATACCTTAGGATCAACTAGTACGAGCTGGACAAATGACCCAGCACACATCCACTGTGACCCAAGACCTATAGCCCGAACAATAAGCGTGCCCTAAACCATGGAAGGCAGGAGAATAAGATATATATATGTATATAGAGGTACTATTTTTCTTTTTTTTTTTTTTTTTTGTTTGTTTTTGAAACTGAAAATTAGGTAACACGACCGCCGTAACCACATGAGAATGGTGCTCAAGTAAGGCTAAACTTGTGCCCGTCGAAAGACATGTACTGTCCCCTATATATATATATACACATACATACAGATATATATACACAGACAGACATCTATATACACATACATACATATATATACACACATACACATCCATCCACCTAGTGATGCAAATGCAGATAAGCCAAACCATCACCACACCGAATCATCCACATCCACATACCGGCATCCACACTCAGAGACCTAGGCATGCATACACATACCCAGAGACATACCAGACATATAAACATCCATAGAGACACACATAAAAGTACACAGACTCACATCCATCTATATATACACACAGAAAACAACACACACTCACTACATAGACACCCAGCAGACAAAACACCGCATCCACCAAAGATATAGAAACGCCCCTACATAACCGTAGCACAAACCCACATCCCACCTATGTACATAGGCATCCATATAGACCTCATACCCACAAACATACGTATACCACAGACCCACACAACCCCCACCCATGTACATAGGCACAGCCATATAGCCCACTCATACAGAACACGCATACCGCCGCCCATTCATACCTCCCCCACACAGACAACAATCCATACACACCCCACAAACATCCACCCAGACAAACCCATACACATCCCTCCATAAATACCCACAAAATTACATGCACCAGTCGCACAACCCCCCCAGACATCCATACCAACTCCACCAGACATACACCCAGACAGAAACCCACCAGCCAGACACCAAACACCAACATACACCCACCCAGCCACACACGCATAACCACCACAAACTACTACCCGCACCACAAACACACCAGACACGCACCCAGCCCCAGACATCCAAACGCAGCCACACAAACATCCACCCCACCAACACATATAACAGCCGAAGCCTTGGGGTAGGAAACCGCCCGAGCGGGAAGAACAAACGGCAGTAAGCCAACCGATGCCTCCCAGAGCCAGTCCCAAAGCCAAGCCAGCATACCTCAGGAAGGGCTGAGGCGGAGCACAGTCACTCAACCCCCAGGCAAACTAACTCCCACTGCTCCCCATCCCAACATACCATCCACACCGCACACCCAGGCCTCCATCTTCAGCCGGTCCAGTAGTGAAGTAGGGGGAGGGAAAACAGGAACAGAGCACCATCGTGGACAGAGCTGCGTGTCCGGCGCAGAAAACCAGCACACGCTGTCCCACTCAGTCTCTCGTGCCACAGAAGTCCCACGGGAGAAGTAGGCCACACTCGCCCCACTCGCAGCAGGAGCATCCATCTTCATCCAGGCAGACAGCACCCCAGAGCGGAGCCCGCAGGGGCCGTAACAAAACCGGCGCGAGCCCAAAAACTCCCTTCAGGAGCGAAGCAGAACAGGCAGCTGACGCGAAGAGCTCAAGCCCTGAAGGAAGGGTAAACCTACCCTCCAAAGCCAGCCGTTCCATCCCAGCAACCGGCCCCACGAGGCCGAGGCTGCCAAGCACTCCCGATCCTGCAGGAAAAAACCGCGGAGCTCCAATGGTGGACGGAAACAGCACATCCGGATGCAGCTGCACGAGGCCACACCGGGCCGAATGCCCGGTCCGGGAGCCAAGGACAGACCTAGTGAGGAAAACTGCACAAGGAGAGTGGAAGGGAGACAGGGATGAAGGAGAAAGAAAGCCAAACAGGACAACAGAGGGGAGGGAGAAAAGGAACAAGGGGGGGAAAGACAGCAGAGTAAGAGAAAAGAAAAGTACAAGGGGACAGCGATCAGCAGCAGACTGGAGCAGAGAGCCCCAAACTGGGCAAAGAGAGCGACCAAAAACAGCAGGGGAACCGCTGGGGAGAAACAAGGCAGGAAAGCTGGAAATCAGGCAGCAGCTCGCAGCAGAATGCTTCCTCTGTCCTCTCCTTCTCCAAACAACAACTCACTTCCTGTTTCAAAACCCTTTCATACCCTTCCTTTTACTCCTCCCAACACATGCACTTCCTCCATGAATCAACCCTCCCCCATGACATGCTTCCCCTCCTGTACCCTGCGGTCCCTTCCGGGGAATTTCTTTGATTTAAATGGGGCTTTTAACTCCTTAAATGCTACAAATGACAACAGTATTCAGAGATTTTAAAAGCTCCATTTACACTGACGGATATTTTAGGTGGTGCTTCCCCGACCTTTCTTGATGAATATCGTTACTATCAATTGAAACACTATGTGAACTCTATTGTTCAGCGTCACCAGATCATTCGACCCCTGACAGCGTTTGAGAAGGAGTGTGTCCGTGATGTCCCATTGAGTCATGGGGTATCGCGCCTCTATCTGCTGCTGTTGAACAGTAGACACTCGCAGACTCCTCCCTACGTGGGAAAATGGGAGACTGATTTGGGGACTACTTTTAGGGACCAACAGTGGGAACAGATTATGTTTCTGACCCATCATGTCTCGATCTCTACGAAGTTGCAGGAATCTGCATATAAACTTTTGTCTAGGTGGTATCTTACCCCAGTAGCTATGCAGAAAATTGATCCATCCAGTTCCGGCCTCTGTTGGAGGTGTAATCGAGCCCAGTGTACTCTTCTTCATGGTGGGATTGCCCGTTGATTTACTCGGTCATTCAGCATCTTGTAGCCAATCCTCCTGATTTTAGACCCGAGTATCTCCTTCTTCATCACACTCTGATGAGCCCTTCCAGGTATAGAAAATCGTTGCTCCCCCAATTGTTAGCAGCGGCCAATGGTCTGATAGCATTATACTGGAGAAAGCCGATTGCTCCCGCTCTTTCGGTTTGGGTGGAGAGGGTCGAGGAACTCCGATCTCCGTGGCGGCCATAGCTCGATACTCTGAGATTTGGCTGCCTTGGATGCTATTCTTAGAGGGGCCGGAGTTTCCCAGGCTCCTCCCTTTGGGGGGCGCCCCCTCTTCACCCTCCTGAGTCGATCCCTTCTATCTTGGGTATATTGAGTTGACCGCTTGTTTGAGGTGTGAGACCACGCACGATAACACTCTTATCAGTTTTGGTATGTAATGTGACAATATTGTCTGTTTAGCTATGTTATCTTGCAATACCTATTTCTGTGTGTACATTATATGATTGTGGCATTATCTATTGCTTTATTGTATGATCATTAGTTCCCTTTCCCCTTCTGTCCCTGCTTCATTTCTGTACCCTTCCCTGACCCTTTCCCTTACCTAGGTCTTTTTCCTCTATTTTTGTATTTTAAAATTCAATAAACTTTTATTGACATTAAAAGCTCCATTTAAATCGATGGGAATTTTTTTTATCCCATTGTGAAACAGAGTCCCCCCAAAACGATTCAACTTTTCTTTTGTTCATACTACCAGTTAGCTTTATAAAAATCCAATTTCTTTCTGAAGGTTTCCCTTTAACTTGTAGGATTCCTCTTGCATGTGGTCTGAGCTTTATGAGCAAAAGAAAAGTGATGTCATTTTGGAGCAAACCAATGGAACCATAGGGGTGAAATAAACTACCCCCAACCTTTGAATTTTAACACCTTGAATACTAGAGGTTTCCAATGCAGGGGTCTGAAAAGAGACCCATGGAGCTCCTTCTCTGTGAACCACTAACTTCCAGATTGCTTTTCAGGGCACTAACAGCCAATGGGGGCAGTTTTCTGAACAACTGACAGGAGCAAGTTTGGAGCAGTAGAGTGCATCTCCGGGGTTTTAAAGTCTGTTCCCATGGGGCAAACTTGGTAAAACCTGATAATTGACTTTAAAATCTTGCAGAAGCCTGAATTAAGACAGTGACATCATGTCAAACCATTGCTGACATAAGGCACTTGATGGACATATTAAACCCTACTTTTAACTGTCTCCTGTGAGTAAGTGGAATGGATAGTTTACCAGCTTTCAGATGCTACATAATATTGGCAAGTGATTAAAGGGATAGTAACACTTCAGATTTACTAATCCCCAACATGTACAATTTACAAAAATAAATTAAATGCCCCAAATCATAAAGGTTTGAGAGAAAATCAGTTTCAAAGTCTCCCCCTCCCTCCCCCTTTCCCTGACATCAGCGTCTAGGTGACTGCCGGGGAATCCGATCCTGGGGTCATCCAGCGGCTCTGCAGCAGAGCTGAGATAGAGTTAATGCAGAAAAAATCATTCAATGAAATGGTCTTGTACGTGTGCTTGGATTCGAAGCACACATACAAGACCATTTCAGTGAATTATTTTTTTCTTCATTAATGCGATCTCTGCTCTGCTGCAGAGCCGCGGGATGGTCGTACGATAGACTATCCCTGCAGTCAGCTAGAACGCTGATAGCAGAGAAATTGGAGGGAAGGGGAGACTTTGAAATTGTTTTTCTCTCAAACCATAAAGGTTTCAGAGATGTGATTTGGGACATTTAATTTCTTTTTGTAAGTTGTACAAGTTGGCGATTAGTACATTTGAAGTATTACTATCCCTTTAAACCTTTAAAAATCTCAATGAATTTTTTCCCTTTAACCCCCGGCAACGCGTTGGAGACTTCACTAACATCCAAGGGATTAAAATGTAATGTGTAATTAATGCATCATGCATTTCTAGATGTGTAATATGTACTTTCTTCTGGTACAAGAAATGGTAGTGTAGTTGCCTGTATGTACAAACTCCTAAACAAACACTGGAAGGTATAAAACATTCTCTAATGCAGGAAATTTCTAGTGTCCTAGCCGAAGAATGAAGGTTGCTCTGTCATGCACAAGTCTATGATCCTTGTGAGTTCACACCAAAGTATTGACAGACCTCTGATCCCATCAAGAGCATCATGTCGAAAGGGGAGAACCACAGAGAGCTCATCATGTTGTAGTGTGATCCTTACTTGGCACAAGTAATCACCCTTCCTCTTTGAACATGCACCCCCAGGCACAGCTATTGTGTTATGTGTTTCAGGAATGTTTTCACAATGACTTCATCTTATCTCAAACCCCACCCCCTTTCTCTCTCGCCCCCTCAGGAGATGCAGATCATCATTGTGCTATGTGTGTGTGTGCCTCTGTCTGCAGTCACATTTAACTCTTTAAGTATTATAAGGGCAACCTTACTGTAACAGATTGTTCTTTCTGCAATATCAAAAAAACATGCAGTTGTAATGTTATGATTATGCACCCATCTCCGGTGTGTTAACACATGGGTGGGGGTATGAATCCACCAGTGCAGACATTAGCCTCCATAGAGTCTCAGGATATGTGCTACAGTTTGAGCACTCTAGTTCATACAGGCACACAACCTAGCCTCTTTAAATCATACCCTTCTGGTCCTTAACCCTTTGAGTGCCAGTGAGGCATACAGTGCATGGCTTTATAATGTATTTGATACATCTCTGGCACTCAAAAGGATAATGTAAGAAAGCTCTGAACACCGCCCGTAACATGCAAATAAAAACGGAGTGAAGTTGTGCCAGATTCCCCTGTGCCGCGTGTAGGAGCGTACCACCACAAAATGCCCTTATACACCCACACGACCTTCCCCTTGGTGCAAGCAATATTAAAGAGTCCATAATGTCCTATAAAAAATTGTTATAGTTTTGTAGATGTTACAAAATGTAACTATATGCTACAAATCCTATCTCTCAAACCGCTATGGTTTGAGAGATATTCGCTTTCAAACTTCCCCACCTCCCTCCCCTTCTCCTGATGTTAGTGCTGTGCTGACAGCAGGAGATCCCGGTCTGGGGACCATCTGGCAGCTCTGCAGCAGAGCCGAAATCGCGTTATTGGAAAAAAATTACTTCATTGGAAACCAAGCACACTTTGTAGACCGTTCCAATGAAGTAATGATTTTTAAATAAATAATATCGGCTCTGCTGAAGAGCCTCCTCGAGCCGCACGACTCGAATCTCCTGCTGTCAGTTTTACAGCTGACATGAGGAAATGGGGAGGGATGGGGGCACCATAGCAGTTTGAGAGAGATGATTTGTAGTACATAGGTTATTTTTGTAACCTCTACAAAACTATAACCATTTTTTTGGGACATGACTGTCCATTTAAGGGTACAATTTTCAATATAACAGGTTAGCAAATATGTGTTAGGCATGCACAGAACTGGTAAACCTATTACAGTGTCTGTTAATATATAATTTTATTAGAACAAACCCCTCTACTATCTGTGGAAAAGTGCAATATGCTGCACTGGCCTGCATTTATAATTGGCGATTGTGAAAAGCCCCATCTGATACAATGTTACTTATTTATTTTATGTCTTTTTTGTTTTAAAATTACTTCAACAATGTCCCCTTAGGGAACTAAGCCTTAGATATTGATGCAGTAATATTTATGTAGTATATGGGTATATTTGTTTTTATTTACAATAATTGTGTAACTAGCCTTGAGTTGCCAGACCTTCCCATTAAAAGGGGACGCGTATGAAAAATTCAGGATTCAGTGATTTATTACTGTATTGCGATGGTTCACATAAAGCTATTAAAAGTGCATTCTTTGTAGATCCCGAGGGGTGTTCCACGTGCTGAGTAATTGTCTATTGAAGTTATATATTGAGGCTTTCTGTCTTAGGCCCAAAAGAAAGAAAGAAAGAAAGAGAGAGAGAGAGAGAACTCACGCACACACTCGCAGTAGCACATGCATGCACTCTCTCACACACCCCGTCTCTACAACTGCCATAAAGACTAATCTTGCCTAGTCCTGATCTAGTGCATCAGGACTAGGTAGAAAGGTGACTTATAAGCCTAAAATACTTGGTTCCTGCTTAGAAACCAGACACAAAGGAGAATCAAAATTCACCAAAAAGGAGGACAATCAAATGGACCTGACATTCAACATAAAGAAACCTCACCCAACATCTTTCACAAAACAATATCCTTCTGACCTGCAATCTGATTTTAAAGGGATAGTAATACTTAAAATGTAAAAAAAAATATGTTGTAGGGTTTATCCCCCTGAGTAAAACAAGAGTACTCCCACTGCTGAGAGGTGTTTCATTCAAAAGTTATTAATTTTCAAAGTTGAATTTTTTAGGTGCAATATCACAGTGGCCTGAAATTGTACAGTGGCGCTGTTGCTACACCATCCTATGGAGATTTATGGTCAACTGACCAGAGTTGTCCATAGGATCGTGTAGCAACAGCGCCACTGTACAATTTCAGGCCACTGTGATATTGCACCTAAAATATTCAACTTTGAAAATTAATAACTTTTGAATAAAACACCTCTCAGCAGTGGGAGTACTCTTGTTTTACTCAGGGGGATAAACCCTACAACATATTTTTTTTTACATTTTAAGTATTACTATCCCTTTAAATTCCCAGACATCTGGATCCCATCAAGCTACACAAAAGGAATCCAAAAACCTTCTAAAAAGTCTTGCAAATAATACAGGGCTCCCTTAACCCAGTCCAAATGCTGGGAGACAGATGCTGGACCAATTTGAATGGAGAAATGTGAGGGCTGGAAAATTGATCTACAAACCCTAATAAACAGTTGCTTAATGAAAAGTGAGTATATAGTCTCACAGGGAAATGTTTATAAACCTAGAGAAACCCCAGCCTTCTACCCATGTGAACCAATACTTTTTAATTAAAATATAAATATTGACCCTGGGGGTGGATCTTCACCCAGTAGTCATGTCCTTCCTCTCCTTAGAGGTCCAAGGAGTTATACGTGCGTGCACACACCCTTGCACATCCAGAACACAGAAAGGCTTGGGTAGACCACAAAGTCCCTTTGTTGGCGCTGTTATTTTGTTTTACTGTTTGCTTTGTATCAGACCTCACAGGTTGCTTTGCATTATATCACAGGCCACCCTGGGAAGCAACAGCATTATCAGATTAGGTTTTCTGTATTAATTCAGCTGTGTTCTGAGAATTATACTGCATCTTTATTTTTCTGAATCATGAACTTACAAGCTTTGAGGGTGGGCACATTTATCAGTCCATGGTACTGGAGCCAAATGTCTTGACAGAACACGCAGGATGACGGCCTGTGTATAACCAGACGTCATTGCCAGTCAGCTGGGTGATACAGCTAATTGAGTCCAGTGATATAACCCATTACAGCCTGGCAGTTCTTACACTCCAAAAGCAGCCTCTGAATACCAAGGTAGAAACAGAATTTGACAGCTGATAAGAACCATTTGGCCCATGCAGTCTGCTCATTTTTCCTACTGTAAAAGCCTTGGTCTTTTCTAATTTTCAGGATAGCCTTATGCCTATCCCATGCATGCTTAAATGTCATGACTATGGCATTTTGTCCTAACATTTTGACTCCTTTTGAAATGTACTTCCATCCTGCACTTTGTTTAATCCCTTCATGTATCTGAATGTTTCTATCATATCTCCCTCTCTCTCCTCCAAGCTCTAAATGTTTAGATCCTTTAGTCTGTTCTGGTATCAATATCCTTCTGGAGATGGGGGTCTCCATTACTGTACACAATACTCTGGGTGAGGTCTACCTACAGATCTGTAGAGTGGCATGACCACTTCCCCTTTTCTGCTACTAATGCCCCTAGCTATACAACAAGCACACTGCTTGCATTAGACGCTGCTTTGTTACATTGCCTGCCTACTTCTAAGTCCTCAGAAATAATTACTCCCAAATCCCTTACCTCTGTTATACTTTTACATCCCAAGTGCATTATTTTACATTTTTGAACATCTCGCCCATAGCTGTTTATCTGTTCCCACTCGATTCCTGCAGGTCAGTGGCTCCTCCACTTCTGCTTGATCTACAACTGGCTCATATGGGGTCTGAGAAGGAGTGACTTCTCTAACACCAGATAACCATTCTGGTTGTGTAGAGCCAAAATCCCTGCCCTGCTTCCAAAAAAATAGGGCTGCTTCCTGTTTGGTTACAGGGAGTAGGGATTAATTAGTTCTTCCTCCACTGTTTAGAACTGTGTGCAGAAGGCATTTTCTGTAGCTCGTCATGGGCATCACTTTGTTAAGCAATCAATGGACATTTCTCTGTTTAGAACTCTGTGGCATGCACCAATGTCCAGTGATGTAACTGGGGGTCATTACGTGTGTGCTCACCCATGCACATGCACTAGAGCCGATGAGAGACTGCTCTCTGTAGTGTCAGTGTGGTAGAAATGTGTTGTATTCCCTGTGCTCATAGAGTTAACAGCAAATGTAGTGAAACGACAATTGTTTTATTTAAAGAAAAGGGGGAAAAAAAGGTCATTGGGATATGCCAGCAGTGCCGTAAACCCAAACACATGAAGAGCAGGTGGATGCAAACTGTGGCATTACCAACGCTCCATCAAGCCTCATATTTAATCCTCTGCATGTAATCTGAGACTTAGAAGAACCCCGTGTTAGAAAAGCTGTGGTTACCAGTGCTAATCAGGAGCATGGGTCAGGAGTGACCCGGTGTCGTTGCTGTGGTTTTAATTAAGTATGAAGAATGTGGCAGAGGATGAAACAAGCCAGAATTCAGATAGGCACAATATGTGCAGGTCATCTGCTTAATGGAGACCTGCACTCCTGAACCTTTCATAACTAAAATCCCTGCTCATACCACCTCCAAAAAAAAACTATTATGATCTGATTAATAGCAGCCAACTCTAGAGTCTTTAGGACTGGATCATTAGCATCCTGATTATTGTAGTTAAAAGGCAGATGGTGTTGGTGGTTTTTGATTAAGGAACACGAACACCACTATATACTAAACAAACACCTACCTTATTCTTGGCCCTAAAAGCCTTATTCATCACACTAAATTGGTTCGATTCTGGACCAAACCAACTGCACCACAGGAGGAAATGAAAATTCTCTTAGATTTAAAGGAGCAGTAAACTATTTTTTTTTAATGAAAACACAAATTTTATAGAGCAATTCTTGCTGAATAAAACAAGGTCACTCCCACCACTGTCAGATGTTTTATTCAAAATTTATAGCTGTTCAAATAATCAGGAAGTGAATTTACTGTGATTACTTCCTGATAGTTCTAACTGACAGGAAGTTACAGGCAGTTTCTATCACATTCTGTGGAGAACTGGAAGTCACTGACTTTCCTCTCCATTAGAAACTAACAGAAAAACTAATTAGAATTTGACGACTTGAGGCCACAGCTAATGTAAAAAAAAAAATGGGTTTAAACTGTAATAACTTTGGAAATATAAATCTCTCTGCAGTGGGAGTACCCTTTTTTTACTCAATAGGAAAATCCCTACAATATATATTTTTTCATAAAAAAGTTTACTGCTCCTTTAAATGGATTATTTAACCCTTTGAGTGCCAGAGATCTCAAACGCATTGCAAAGCAATGTGTTGGAGACCTCTGTAGCACTCAAAGGGTTAACAGTTTGCTAGGGAAGCCTCCAAAGCATCCTATTTAATAATTCACTAAATGTATGTTTGTCAGAAGCTGTTATGCGCAGTACAGTCATGCACAGTACAGACTGCCTGCGCTGGGGATTATAACGGATCTCAGAGAGGGCCACGGTCTGAATTTGGAGCTCCAACTCCGTATCAGCAGCGGCGTGGGCAGTCTCTACTGTGCATGACTGCACCGCGGCCGTTGATGGGTGGCATTGTGGCCAGTGTACACAGGCTCTTCAACTAGAGTTAAAATAACGTGCTGGAGACCCCCCTCTAGCATTGAAGGAGTTTAACCCCTTAACAACCACTGACGTGCCAGGACCGTCACGGCGGTCCAGCACTTAAGGACCAGTGATGGTCCTGGCACGTCATGGAGTTCAGGGCTCCCTGCGCGGCTGCACGCCACTCCTGAAGCCCTGAACCGGAAGTGAAAGGGGGAAAAAAAAAAAGCCCCTTAAGGGGTTAAAGGCCCAATTAAATGTATGGAAACATGCAATATTTTCTTTTCAACCCTGTGATGCAGTTTGGTTTTATCCAGAGTTGTACTGCTTTAGCTTGATGAATAAGGCCCCATGAATCAATCCCTTGCAGGCTGGTTCTTCAGTTGAGCTTTAAGCCCTTAATGACCAGAGGGAAGTTCAATGCATTGCAAAGCTGGCTGCAACACATCTCAAACTTAAGCTATCAAAAGGGACACCTTTGCTTTTTAAAACTGTGAAAGAAACCTCCAAGCATTGAGTACATTTGTTTTTACTGTATAGAAAAAGCCCTACAGCTTAGGGTTTTGTTTTTCCAGAATTGAGGGTATACTTCCCCTTTAAAGATTTGTTTTTGGAAACCAGTTCTCTTTATTGAACCTTATGTCAGAAATTGAGCTGCACATTATGAAGCAATCAAACTGTATCATTGGGAACAGATGAACTTCATCATTAATTTGAATGTGGATTTTAACCCCCTGAATGCTAGTGGCTTGCAATGCATTGTTTTACAAAGTACTGTAGTCCTCTCTAGCATTCAAAGAGTTTAAAGTCCCATATAAAGCAACTGGAATTCTGGAAACTTGTCTCATATTATAGTACATAAGTACATTGCTTATTGTGGTCTGGTACTTACTAGATGGAGAAGCTACTTAGATTGACAGCATGCACTGGCTATGGCCCAGGCTAGCAATCTCCACCCAAGCCGATATCCTGAGCGTTCTCCTCAGACATACAAGCAAAGCAGGAACAAAATTGTTTCACAAATAATTATAATAAATAATATAACTTAGAACTGCCAAAACATCAGAATATATATAAAAAAAAAAAAAAAAAATATATATATATATATATATATATATATATATATATATATATATATATGCTGCCAAGGGTTAAGCACTCTCACCGATAAGTAATAATGGGACCGGGTGCTCCAGAAGTATATACAAACAATAGATAGGCTGTGCACTCACGGTTTTTACAAAACATTTAAACCAATTTAATGGTGAAAAAATGCAACGTTTCGGTCCTCAGATCGGGACCTTTATCAAGCAAACATATGTAACAAAACTAAGTATCACATATAAATACAAACAGAGTAATGAGACTCACCACGTGTGAACCCAAACGACCTCCCGTGATGACGTGAGAAGAGACCTGAAAGAGAACAATAGATACCAGAACCAGAAAACCCATACGACCCAGAAAAAAATCCGAAATAGTGCCACCCTGTGTCAAGAAATAGTAAAGACATGTAAATATCAAAACAATACAAAGCAGTCCTAGAATATAAAACAGATACAGAACCTTGCTAAATTATATACTTGCTAGCAATGTATTATCAAAAGAGAGAATATATATTTATCTCTCTGAGAGAAAACAATTAAAATTATTTTTCTCATTCAGGCCAAGAGGATTAATTGTGGACAATTCTTTAATCCAAAAACATTCCCTTTGTAATAATCTCTTTGCACGATCTCCACCTCGTCTTGAAGCCGGTACATGTTCTATACCTATAAACCTAAAATGAGTTATTGAATGTCTTTCTGCCAAATAGTGTTTGGCCACTGGTTTATCCGACTTATTATCCCTGAATGCACAGCCTATCTATTGTTTATATATATATATATATATATATATATATATATATATATATATATAGTTGAACAGCCCGTTACACGGGCCACAGTGCCTCTGGCAGCCGGTCGCGGGGCAGTCGCGCACAGTGGAGACTGCGCACGACTGCCGCACGCGCAACACTGTCTACTGCGCATGTCGGGCGTTACACACTATTTAGCGAATTATTATATAGGAGATATATATATATATATATATATATATATATATATATATATATATATATATATATATATATATATATATAATATGCACCTCCACCATCTGGCCATTGTATTCCACTGCTTGCATTCCAAAGAACAGAAACTTCATGTGGACTGAGATCAAGGCTGAATTTACATCTCAGACACCCCTTGACAAGAAACTATGGGTGCTCTTAGTTCCACCAGTGGCCACACCCCCAGTCCTCATATTACCCTGTCTACAGTCACAACCACTATATATATATATATATATATATATATATATATATATATATATATATATACTAAGCTTTAAACTATATATAATATATATATACTAAGCTTTAAACTATATATAATATATATATACTAAGCTTTAATTAATCTGAGCTTCATATTAAACACAGTAAATGGCCACATTCTATGAGACCTAATATTTCAAATACACTAGATTCAAAACTTAATTATATATAAGATATATTATAAAAAAAATATATATCTCCAACCAGCTCCAACCTTGAATATCTCATTGTTTAAGCTACTAGGGCTACTAGTTGCGAACTTAAAAATTCAAGACTATTCTCTGCATCTTAATCTACAATTTGGGACATTAACTTCTATAGTTTCATTTCCCATTGCCCTAAAATTATATATCCTAATTAAGGCTGTGTTAAAAGATAAATGTGTTTATAATAGTCTAATGATTGATTTTGTCTTTGAAAACAATCAAGATCAAACCACTCACAAAAGTGTAGTGAACAAATCGCCATATGGTAGAAAGGCATGTCTGGAACTGACTCGCCCCTCCCAGTGGGATAGCTGTTTGAGTGAAGACAGACACCTCTGGGAAGATTAGGTGTGATACTGTCATCCAACCCCTACACTTTTTTCTTCTGTGAATGTACATCGCTAAAGCTTGGTCAGCCCTGCCACCTCTTTTGTCACTCTTAGCAAGGAGTGTTCTAGTTTAACCATTTGAGTGCTTGAGGGGCCATTGAGCAACGCATTGAGAAGCAAATGGGATGCTCATACCCCTGGCACTCGATTATAAAAAAACAACTTCACCTGGTTGGTATACCCTTTAAATATCAATTGATTGCATCTAACATGAGTAAAACATTTGTTCAATCCCTAGATTTGATTTTAGACTAATTAATACAATTGTGTTGTAAGATGTTTCAACAACACAAGGATCCCAGTGAAAATGCTTGTAAGCTGTAAAGATCAATCATGTGAACTACCCTTTGATAAACAAGAATAGATGTCTGTTAAATATCAGTATTGTCTCTGACTTCTTCATTAAATAAATTCATAGTTTTGCATAACTGACAGGCTATAGTTCCCCATGTTTAGCAATAAATGCGGCCCCCACACTTGTGTCTTTCTGATCTTGTGACCCACTACTGAAAAAAATTTGAAGCCCTTGCCTTTAAAGGCTAGAGGTCTCCAAAGCATTGTGTGCCGAACGGGGGTCTGTGAGAGACTGCTCCAGTCTTGGAGTGACTGATTTCAGACCCCATTTTTAACTACAGCTCTCCCGCAGGAGCACAATAAGTAAAAAGTACGTCACGTGTGAGGACCATCACTGGTCCTTCAGGGAAAAAATGGTGACAGCCATTTAAGGGGTCAAGGAGTCCTGTGAGTGTGGCTTGTCTACAAGGAATATATCTAATACTACAAACGGGCAATTTGACTTTACATAATATGTTCTTGCATTATATGTGAAGTCAAAATAAAGGGTTACTATCCTGTCAAGCCGCACAGCCATTGCTAATCGTGTTTTTCTCTGTTACAATTTTAGGAAATTGGCCAACTGTGACCGTCTCATTGAGGTGGAAGACATGCTAATGATGGGAAGGAAGCCAGACCCAATGTGTGTGTTTACCTACGTCCAGTCTTTATACAACCACCTAAAACGCTTTGAGTGACATCACTGCCCAGCCCTCTCTACCGACATGAGTGGCATCCACCTGTCCACCCACCCACGCAGCCCCTCCCTCCTCTTCTCATGAGAACAGCAGCCATCAGATCTGATGACAGCAGAACACACACAGATGTCTCTGTCCATCTGCTCTCCACTGACACCTTGGTCTTCCACAAACCGCACGACATCCCAGAGACAGATTAGACAAGAATTTCTGCAAGGTGCTGTGCAGACTCTATTTTTACCACAAATTTTTCTGTTAACGCTTCAAAGAGGAGGATGTGGGGAGGGGCTGACTTTTTGCCGCCTCTGATGTTTTAACTGTTTTGAGTGCCAGGGGAGTTTCTGAATCTCGAAGGGTTAAATACAGTCTGAACTACTCTCCGGGGTGGGGGGTGTATATCTGCCTACGAGTGGATCTGCTACACACACAGGGGAGACCACAGCTCACATTTGCAGGAACCTCATTGCTGCTGGATTTTATTTAGGATCTGTCTTTTAATAATCTTCGTTTATCAGTTGTACCACTCCAGGCAGAGATGACGGACTCACTCATTTTAGGTTCTTCAGAAGGGAGCATTTCTTCCTGCTGGTTTTTAATTGTTTCCTACTCTACAGCACTGCTTTAACCCTCACAATGCAAAATGGGATAATATTTTGTGGTTGCTTAAGAGCCCCTGACCATAATTACGTTTTTAGGCCTCATTCACATGTGCTTTTTTTTTTTGCAACAAATTCCACAGATAATATTGTTTTCTGTGGGATAATTGACATGGGTGTTCTCTACAGCTACTATATATTTCGGTGGCAGATTTGTGTTGCTGCTGCAAGTTACCTATGTGACTTATGCCTTAACCCTTTGAGTGCCAAGGGGGTACGCAACGCATTGCAAAGCAATGCGTTGTGTACCCCTCTGGCACACAAAGGGTTAAACTCACATGGGCTAGAGGTTAATTCATTAACATGTATTCAAGCATTGAGTTGGAATCCCATCTAGCATTCAAGAGGTTAACTACTTTTTTGTTTTAGTTTATATTGTAAAGTCAAAAATGTTAATTCAAAAACTTGTTTTTAAAAGGTTTTATTTTCTTTGCTTGAAATGGGCAATGGATTATACTGTTATGCATCCTTAATGCTATCAACATATGACTTAATGTGGTGCTTAGTACAGCAAGTAGGTTTTTTTGCTTTTAATATAGCCACCAAATGGGTTAGTTTGCCATTTACCGAATTACAGCTCTATGTAGACCATGCACTCCTAATGTCACAGCTAGTCATTTAATGATCAGACTATTAACACTTTCAGTATATTACCTCATCCTTTCTATCTTGCAAGCCATTGCACTTGTGTTGTATTGATCTTCACTGAAAGATTGACACACCTAATTTATACCGCCCACGGATTCCCCCCATATTTAGCCCTCTAGTGCAACCAACATGCCTGATGTCCAAGTTATGCCTCTGAGTGCCAGAGAGGTATCCAACGCAATGCGTTGAATACCTCTCTTGCATTCAGAGGGTTGATGTGATATTTTCCATAAGTAATTTGTACTAGAGCAAGGCTTCAGTTTGTTCCAAAAAGCACAATGCCAGTCTAGGCCCTTAAAGGGATAGTAATACTTAAAATGTAAAAAAAAATATGTTGTAGGGTTTATCCCCCTGAGTAAAACAAGAGTACTCCCACTGCTGAAAGGTGTTTCATTCAAAAGTTATTAATTTTCAAAGTTGAATTTTTTAGGTGCAATATCACAGTGGCCTGAAATTGTACAGTGGCGCTGTTGCTACACGATCCTATGGACAGCTCTGGTCCCGGGACCATAAATCTCCATAGGATGGTGTAGCAACAGTGCCACTGTACAATTTCAGGCCACTGTGATATTGCACCTAAAAAATTCAACTTTGAAAATTAATAACTTTTGAATGAAACACCTTTCAGCAGTGGGAGTACTCTTGTTTTACTCAGGGGGATAAACCCTACAACATATTTTTTTTTACATTTTAAGTATTACTATCCCTTTAAGTTACCAGCTTGCTGTTATACAGTGAACAAGTTGGAACTGTTAAGGCCATTTAGTGCAGGAGAGTGCAAACTGAGGTCCTCTGGCTTTTGTGATCTCCATTCCCATTTTCCTCAGCCTAACTTATAGCTGCCTGGGGATGATGGGACTTGTACATCATAACAGGTGGAGGACCTGAGGTTGCCCATCCATGGTAAAATTTGCAGTCTTGCAGTAATGTATTTCTTTCTGTCTATTGGAGGATGTGGAGAGCATTAAAGTGGACTGGTCACCTTGAATAAAGTTTGAATATTCAAAATGTTATTTGAAAGTGGTCTGTGCACCATGTTACCCAAGACTATAGCAGATGCATTGTTTGAAAGATATTATTTTATTTCTGCATTTTGAAACCGCACCACATGCTAATTAAAGAAACCACAAACACCTCCTTATAATAACCCTCTCTTTCCTTGCTATGGTCAGAAATTATTAATGGGCATTATCAGTTTTGCCCTTGAGATTTGGTGTAACCTCTCCAGTCAGTCTGGATGTCATGTCCACTGAGGTTTATATATGAATTTTGTGCTGTACTTTTGGACACCAAACTCTACATATTGCAGTATTGTCATCTTCTGCAGATCCAGCGCTCTGCTTGTTTGTCTAGAGAAAGTAAAATGGATATTCCACTGAACAGAGTTTGAGTCTGTCTAGCATAAGTCATGTCAGCTTCCCTGGAGATAAATAAGCATACAAGGGCACTTGCCAATGACCAGGCCTTTTGTACTCCTGTAAGGAGTCTATTGGGTGCTACTTTATACCCCCAAATTCTACACATCTGAATCTACAGAGTTGCACTCTAGGCCTTCCTTTAGCTAGCTGCCAGTTTTATTTATTTTGTTGTGCATCTCTGCGGACTTGACATATAGGACTAATGAGAAATGTTCTTTTGGAACAAGGAGCAAGCACGATATTCATAGTGGCCATTGGGAATTTCTAACCTTAGTAGGGTAAGTTAGTGTGTTATTATTATGAGTGATTGATTATCCTTATAAGGAAGAGAAAACACACATGAAAAGGTTATAGATATTTTCCTGATGAATAAAGAAAGTTTAATCACAATGCTGGGAGATACATTGTTCCAAAGCTGTTATTGCTTAAACTATCTACTTTCCACATTAACAGTGCCACCTGGTGTTCAGACAGTGTTTCTATTACATTCTATGGGAAAAGCCAGTCACTCACTACAGTTCTCTATAAATGCAAGTTTAACAGCTCCACCAGTTTGCGACAGTTTGAATGACTATAACTTTTACAGGAAGAGTTCTATAACATATATTCTCACAAGAAAAATATTTTTTTTGTACTTATAATTGTTTTGCTGAACTGAGAGAGGTCCTCATAAAGTACACCACTAATGTGTTTGTGTCTGTCCTGTATCATATGATTTAAGTTGCATGGTCACCACATTTAGATGTGGAATCCTTTTAGTAGTGGGGAGATATATTGCTGGTATTGTTCACCCTTGTCCCTAATGTGGACTCAGAAATTCATTGTGGTTATTAATAGAATCCCACTATTTTTGGATGACCCAGGGGGAAAGTGCCAGGCGGTGCAACTAAATACCATGTACAAAGCCACTTCAGAGAAGTGATTTGCTTTGTGTCACTTTTACTGTGTAGATCTCGTTCTATTAGTGCACTGTATTAACTCGATTGCTGGAGGGATATCCAACGCATTGCAATGCAATACATTGGATATCACTCTGGCACTCAAAGGGTTAACTGAAGCCATTATTTGGGGGTGCCAAGTGCTGCACGGGGTACAAATGTTTTTTGTTTTGTTTTTTCCCCCGCCTATTTCTTTTTAACTCTTTGGATTCCACAGGGGTACGCAATGCATTGCTTTACAATGTATTGCATACCCAACTGGCACACACAGGGTTAAGTAGGCCCTTTAACCGCTCTGATGCTAGAAATGTCAAGTACATTGAGAAGCAATGCTTGGGGCCATCTCTGATATTCAAAGCCCTGTTTAACCCTTTCAGTGCCAGAGGGGTACGCAACACATTGCAATGTGTTGCGTACCCCTCTGGCACTGAAAGGGTAAAATCCATTGGATTTTTAAATTGCTCCCTATGGTGCAGTTGGTTTGACCTAGAATTGCTCCCGTTCATCTTGGTCCATCAGCATCCGTTAAGGTTGACGTACTGTGGAAAACTGGAACAATTATGGGGTAGATAAACAAAATGGTGGTGGGGGAGATGTACAAAAAACTGGAGTTATAAAGAATGTGGAAAATTGCCTCAAAATGACATGAGGTTATGTATAAACGTTTAGAAACATAAATGTCCCATATTTATAAAAGGAAACTGGATTTTTTCTGGAGTAAACCGTGAGCATATAAGGAACAAATAAAAATTCTGGCTAAAATAAATTAGGTTTTTAACGCCTTTGAATGCTAGAGTTAAAAAGCTCTATTCAAGTGCATGAGAATTTAGGAATTTTTGTGTGTCCCCCATGATGCAGGTGGTTTACTCCAGAATAACTCCAGCTTTTATAAATACTGCCCATTTTCATGAAGTACTTACTCCTGTCAGTTAGCGTTTTTTTGAAAAGTGGAGTAGAAATGGTCTTGTCCAAATAAGAATTGTGTCGCCATGTATTTATAAAGGAATTTGTTAATTGAACCAAAAATAAAGGCAGATTTAACCCCTGAAAGGAATGGTAAACTTTTTTTTTTTTTTTTATGAAAACCTTTGTTTTAGAGCTTTTCCTTCTGAGTAAAACAAGGACATACTCACTGCTGTCAGTTGTTTAATTCAAAATTTATAGTTCAAATCAGGAAGTGAAGTTACTTTGCGTTTACTTCCTGCAAGTTCTGACAGGAAGTGACCTGGTAGTTTCTGTCACATTCTATGGAGAACTGTGTCACTGACTTTCCTTTCCATTAGAATGTAACCGAATAACTATTTGGAATTTGACCATCGGAGGGCATTGCTAATGTGAAAAAAACAAAACAAAAAAAACTTTAAGCTGTAATAACTCTGGAAATATGCATCTCTCAGCAGTGGAAGTACCCTTATTTTACTCAACAGGTAACCCCCTAATATATATATTTTTCATAAAAAAAAAGTTTACTGCTCCTTTAAGGACAACGTGACATGCTATGATCACCATGCACTTTATACCCTTAAGGACCGGTGGCGGTCATAGCACATCATATACTTTTTACGGGAGCCTTATAATTAAAAGCGGGGTCTGAAATTGACACTCAAAGACTGGAGTGGCCTCTCTCTGACCCCAACTTGGTATACGTTGTCCTTAATGATTAAATCTTAATGCAAGTAAATAGTGACAGTTATGTATGCGAAAAAATATTCTCAGTTGAATTTTTCTGTAAATTTTCTCAGAATATTCTCAGACCAATTTATAAACTTGAGTTTACGTCTTTATAAATATGACCCGTTGGTGGCAGTTCTTAAACATATGCTAAAAGGCTCTTAATACATCTCCCCGCCTATTTCCTTTTGATTTAACCTTTTGAGTGAAGCAATGCATTGTGTACCCCTCGGGCACTCAAAGGGTTAAATGAGACTTTTAACCCCATCAAATGTAAGAAAATGCTTTGGAAGTCTCTCAAGCATTCAGGACTTAAAAGCCCAATTTAACCTAACCACCAGGGGGTTGTACAACGCATTGCAGAGTAATGATTTGCCCACTCCTTTGGTCTTTAACCCTTTGAGTGCCAGTGGGGTACGGAATGCATTGCATAATGTTAATCTTTTGAGTGACAGAGGTATCCAGTGCAATGTATTGAATACCTCTGGCACGCAAATGGTTACATCCATGGAACTTTGGGGGATTTTTTTGTATGGTTGATTTGGTCAAGTATCTTGGGTGCATCAGTCAGATGTGTAAATACACAGTCCCAGAGCATAACAACTTTTAAGTGCTCGAAACCCTTTGCTTAACTCCACAACATCTAGAGAGGAACAGAGATAGAACACCAACTCTCTGGTCTATTAATAGAAGCCGCTCAGAGAAGTGTCTGTCATCAGAAGTAATTGTCCAGAGCCAAGTGACGTGGGGGCAGCCTCCTGTTTCTCGGGATTGCGGTCTCGCTGCTCAGGTTTCTGTTGATATAAAGTTGTGGATTCTGCTCATACCAGATTCTACTCCTTGCCCTTGAGCTAAAATGGGGTCTTCTAAAACTGCGAAATGGCAAGTATGGCACAATCCATGACTTTCACTAATGTGCGACTTGGAAAAAAGACACACAGGCATCTATTTAGCACCGTAGGGTTGAAATAAAAATTTTGTGCATTACCATTGATTTAAATTGGACTTTTAACCCTTTGAATGGAGACCTTTCTAGTGTTCAAGAGGTGAAAAACGTAATCAATGGAAACTTTCATCCAAACCTGCCCTCCCCCCCCCCCCCTCAATCAACTTGCAGTTGGTTTGCTCCAGAATTTTTCCTCTTGTTGTTGAATAAGACCCTGTGTGACATGAAAATTTCAATCTACTGGAGCAAACCACCTGCAATATAAGGAACAAAGTAAAATGCACATTGATTGAAACAGGACTTTGATTCCCCTTGAATTCTAGATAGGTGTTCAAGTATTGTTTCTTTTGCAAATCATTTTAGGTACCTTTTTAGCCTTTAAAGGCATAGTATTGTGGGAAAATATTAATACAACATATTTTAGCTATTAAAAACAAATCTAAATGCCCCTACTCATATTTCTCAAACCTTTATGGTTTGAGAGATAATCGCAGCAAAAGATTCCCCTTCCCTCCCCTTTCCCTGACAGCAGGGGAATCCGGCCCCAGGACCGTCTGAGGCTCTTCAGCAGAGCTGAGATCGAAAGACTTGAAAAGAGCTACTTCACTTGAATGGTCTGCTTAGTGTGCTTGCAAAGCTACTAGGCTCAGGCCTCCTCTTTATAGGTAGAAAATGCAGTTTGGTAAAGCTAGTGAACAGATCCAACTATTCAGTATTGTGGTAATGCAATAAAAATAAACATGGAAGGCTAAACTAGGTAGGAAAAACAGGACTACAAATTCCAGAATGCTTTCAAATAGAAATTAAACAAAATAAACAGAAATAACTCTATACACACCAGATACCTCAAGCAAATTGCCAGCCCCCACACAGTTAATTTATAGAGCCTGTTCCCTGTGGAATGTGAAAGTGTCTGTGTTCCCATTGTTCCATGCAAAATAACTCTGAGTGCCAAACTGCACTGCACATCTCCTTTGACACACAAATCATACCTCAATTCAGTACTATAAGGGATACATTAAATGCATAGGATGGGGCTGTGCAATAAACATGGGATCTTCTGTCTAAAGGCAATTTTCGGGCAAAACAATCCCATGGGACTTTATCTTTGTGAGTACTACAGTTGAATAGGGCTTTTAATGGGATAGTAATAGTTTAAAATTTTCTAATATTGTAGACAGTAACAACAGAAGTAGAATAACCTAACTCCCATCTCTAAAACCTTTATAGTTTAAGAGATTGTAGCAAGTTCCCCCCTCCCACCCCGTTCAGAGATGTCAGTGCACTATGGGACAGAAGCGGGTCCTGGTCATATGACTAGGCTTCAGCAGAGTCGAGATATTGCTATTTAGAATGAAATACTTCATTGGAACGGTCTACAAAGTGTGCCTGGTTTGCGAGCACACTTTGTAGACCTTTCCCATTAAGTATTTCATTCTAAATAGCGATATCTTGGCTCTGCTGCTCAAATGACCAGGATCTGCTTCTGTCCCATAGAGCACTGACATCACTGAAAGGGGTGGGGGGGACTTTAAATGCTACAATCTCTCAAACTATAAAGGTTTGAGAGATGGGAGGTAGTTTATTCTACTTCTATTGTTAATATCTACAATATTAAACATTTTTAAAACAAAGTATTTCTAACCCTTTAATACTTTGAATGACATAGAAGTGCCTTTGGTAATCAAAGGGTTAACCCCTTGAATAATTATGCATTGGGGACCTTGCTAGCATTTAAATGGTTAAAATGCCTATATAAATCCGTGTCCCCACATGCTGCAGATGGTTTGCCCCAGAATTACTTCACTGTGTCTTCATACATAAAGCCCCGTGTAATCTATTTATATAGGTAAACATGTTGCAAACTGTTTTACAACACACAGGCTAAGAAGGAAGCTGTATTCAGACATGGCAATTCTCTCGCTATGCATATGAAAGACAGCAACAATAATTCACTTTTCACAGAGACCACACCCCTACGTGTAACTAGTGCTTTAGATCAGGGATGGGCAATCTGGGGCCTTCCAGCTGATAACATTCCTGTCATCCCCAACCAACTACTTGCTGGGCATGATGGTAGTTGTAGTTCACAATAGCTGAAGAATTTTGGTTTGCCCATCCATGCTTCTATTTTCTGAACCATCAAAATGCAGTACCAGGGAGCTTACCTTTACATAAGCCTCTAAGTCTTACCTGTGGAAAAATGCATGTTGTAATATGTTCCTTAGTACTGTATAGGCTGTGAGTTGGCAACATATGGCTCTCCAGCTGTTGATGTTGCCATTTTTAATCCACTTAACCCTGTTGTTGGTATTTATTTGAATCTTTCATTTTAGTAGTATTTATTATTTTACCTGATAGAGCTCTTTTCTTAACCCTTTGAGTGCCAGAGGGGTACACAGCGCATTGCCATCCACTGTTCTGATCAGAAATGCTGTTACCTTATGCAAGTCAATTTAAACACAATGCAGAACAATCACTGCTTAGACATGCTATCAGGATTGCTCTGGTAACAGGAGCCTAGGAAAAAGCAGAAATGGAAGGCCCCACAGAACAGATGTATAATCTGATTTTAGGCCTCAGAAAACAGAATTTCTACAGGCTACTATAAAATACAAAGTATTTACAGTAAGTGTATAACCGTATATCACTTTTAGGTGTTGGTGTTGCTATAATCTTTGTGCCTACTCAGTTTGGTTTTTATCTGGCTTCCACTTCCAAAGATTGGTGCCCTCTACCTATAGTCTGTAAAAAGCCAGCAACTGAATTGCATCTGCATTTAGAGGGTCCTTATTTCATTGAAAGTGGAAGGAAGAGGAAACCTGAAATACCTGATTAGAGATAAAGGCAGAATTTAAAGCCAACAGGGAAAATTCATAAATATATACACCACAATTTCTATATATTTAAATGGGAACTTTACCCTCACAAAGAAAACCCACACCAACTCATCTTATGTGGCCTTCTGGTGAGCCCTACAGTTCTCTGGATTTGGCCTCTATGTGATCCTCTTCTTGAGTCTTGTGGGGCCTACCACATCCTCCATGGAGGCTGAACTCCCAGGGTGGGGGAATGGGATCATTTGAGTGTACAATTCCCCTTTAATTTTCTGAGCTCAAAGTCCAAGTATAACCAGATTGTTGATAAAATATTGGCTATGTGGCAGCCCTAGCTGCTGTTTGACTACAGCTTTCATGCATGATGGGAATTGTAGTCCAACAACAGCTGTGAGGTCAATGGTTATCCACCTTTGGCATACAAAATGAGGTGGGTGGATGTTATTGGTTTGGTGAAGTGTAATATAGTGTTTTATTAATGTATTTTTTGCAATAAAGTTCTATTAAAGTGCACTGCACAGTTTGGATAATCTCACAGAAGCTGTTTTTAAATATGGTTTTTCACTTTGACCCAGTCTCACCATGTTGATAATTGTTAGCCGCCCTTAGAAGTGAAAAGATTTTTGGTGATAAAAAGCTACCATGGTTTAGCAATGTACATGGTGAATTAAGCGTTTAACCCTTTGGTGTGCAAGAGGCGTGTACACAGCACTGAAATGGTTAAATTGGTGGCTTAACCCCTTAAACTTTAGAAAGGAATGTAGCAATGCAATGTATTGCAGAACTATCTGGTACCTAGGGGTCTAACTCCTTGGAAGTTAGAGAGGTCTAGCACCCAAGAGGTTAAAGGTGTACAGCATGGTGTTGTATAAAAGAGCACAGTGCCAAAGATATATAGACCGTGTACCAGTAGTTGTTGAAGAGCCAATTTTAGTGGCTTTGTACAATAAAATAAAAAAGCATGCATAAACTGAGCTGCAGTCCATTCTAAGATTTATTTAGCCATTTGTGATTTTTCGTATTTTATATAATTTCTTACTTTACAAACATGTCTGCTGTTAACTGGGATTTTATGGAGCTTTACACCTGCTTGTACAGCAGTATTATAGTTTATTAAAGTAAAAATGTACAGTAAAAATGATTCTGTCTCTTTTTTTTGGGGGGAGGGGTATTTGTACAGGAGGTGAAGTTGGTTGTGGGAGACGTAATGTGTCACTATTAAGAGCTATATCTACTGGGAGATGTTATATTCAAAAGATTTTACAGCTCAAACTTTATAAAGCTGCAGTTTTCTATAGTGGTCATCAAATGGCTTTGTTTTTATCACTCTCTATGGAGGGCTTTAGTGTAAGACTAAAAAGATCAATAGCACAAACGGTTGTACAGACAATGGTTTTCAAAGTTTTTTGTTGAAAGAATAAAACTATACTTCTCTGATAAAGGACCACTAACATAAAAAAAATATTAAATCTCGTTACTCATTAAAAAAATAGGATTTTAGTCTTACCTGTTAAATCCTTTTCACTTAGTCCATACAGGTCACTGGTACTCCGGGAGGCGTAAGTCCCCTTTAATAGGCAGGAACAATTATGCAAATAATTTGCAGGGGGTGGAGCCTCCCCTCTTACTTAAGCCACCTTCTGGCCAGAGCCACTCATATTGATTTGAGACCCCAAGAACTGACCTCAGGTAAGCAAAAAGAAAGACTCCTGTGAGCATGCCCAACAGTCTCCCACTGAATGCCACAGGAGAACCAAGTCTGGTCCCTTGACAGGGTGGGAGACCAGTGACCTGTATGGACTAAGTGAAAAGGATTTAACAGGTAAGACTAAAATCCTATTTTCACTGTCGTCCAATACAGGTCACTGGTACTCTGGGATGTACAAACATTGAGCTGACCCAGAGGCGGGAGAAAGGCAAGGACCAGGTGCAAGGCCCAAGTCACTAGAACTGCTATGAACCAGTTAATAACATAGCCCAAACTGTAAGTGTCAACGGACACCCATCAAGGGAAAACAATCCCTGAACAAACACAGCACACTGAACAAGAGCCAACAGGGCTCAACAGTAAGGAAGCACTAAGGATCACAGAGCGGAAGGCCTAGACAGGCAAAACTGCCTCCAGGACCTTCCTCCCAAAACTGGCATCAGCCGAAGCCAGTACATCAACTCGATAGTGCCTTGAAAACGTGTGCACAGAGGACCAAGTGGCCGCTCTGCACAGTTGATCAGCAGACGCCTGATTCTTGTAGGCCCAGGAGGCCCCAATAGATCTGGTGGAATGGGCAGTCACCCGGAAGGGAACGTGCTTATTCCGAATCTTATAGGCTTCACGAACGGTAGCCTTAATCCAAGAGGCGATAGTAACCTTGGAAGCCGGTCTCCCTGCCCTAGGCCCCTCAGGAATGACGAATAGAGCGTCAGACTTCCTGATAGACTCGGTGCGATGAACATAAAACTTGAGGCAACGCACCACATCCAACAAATGGAGATCTCGTTCCTTGTCAGATGAAGGATTAGGGCAGAAAGAGGGAACCACAATCTCTTGATTGATGTGAAATTCGGACACAACCTTGGGTAAGAATTCCTTGGAAGTGCGAAGCACAGCCTTATCCCTGTGGAACACCAGGTAAGGAGGTTTACAAGACAGAGCTTGTAACTCTGCTACCCGGCGAACGGAAACAATAGCCAAAAGAAAGGCCATTTTCCAAGTCAAAAGACGTAAAGGAATAGAAGCCAAGGATTCAAACGGGGGTCGCTGGAGAACTCCCAGCACCAAATTGAGGTCCCACTGGGGAGTAGGACTCTTGAAGGCAGGTCGAACATGAGTCACACCTTGGAAGAAAACTTTGACATCAGGAAGGATAGCAATCCTTTCCTGGAAAAACACAGACAAGGCAGAAGTCTGAACCTTGAGGGAACTCAAACTGAGCCCCTTATCAACACCGTCCTGTAAGAAGGCCAGGACAGTGGGAAGATGAAAATCAAGGGATAACTTCTTATCACCGCACCATGCAACAAAGGTTGACCATATGCGATGATAGATCTTGGAGGACACAGGCTTACGAGCACTGAGCATAGTCGACACCACAGAAGGAGAAAATCCTTTCTTTGCTAGAATCGAGGATTCAACCTCCAAGCCATCAAACGGAATGTGTGAACGTCCTCCTTCCACAGATAACCCTGAAGAAGAAGAACCGGACGGGCAGGAAGTGGGATCGGATCCGCCACTGACATGGCCATCAACTCCGGATACCAGGACTGGCGAGGCCAGTTTGGAGCGATCAGGATGACAGGACAACGCTCCTGCTTCAACTTCTGGACGACTCTGATCAATAGAGGAAGAGGAGGGAAGATGTAAGCCAGGGGAAATTCCCAAGGGATCGACAAGGCATCCACTGCTAGAGCAAGGGAGTCCCTCCACCTGGAGCAAAACACCGGAACCTTCCTGTTGTGTCTGGTAGCCATCAGGTCCACCACAGGCATCCCCCACCTCCGGGTGAGCAACTGAAACACCTCTGGATGAAGAGCCCATTCTCTGCTGTCGACGGTGTGACGACTGAGGAAGTCCGCCATGACGTTGTCTACGCCTGGGATGTGAACTGCAGAGATGACAGGCACGTGATCTTCTGCCCAGGACAAAATATCCTTGACCTCCCACCAGGCGGAACCGCTTCTTGTGCCGCCTTGCCTGTTGATGTAAGCCACCGCCGTGGCGTTGTCGGACTCTACTCTGATCGGACGACCGGACAGTTGAGACTCCCAGTGCCTCAGGGCCAGCCGGACAGCTCGAAGTTCCAGAACATTGATGGAGAGAAGGGATTCCTCCAGACCCCATTTCCCCTGAGCACTGAAGCGACCCCAGACTGCACCCCAGCCCCGAATGCTGGCATCCGTTGTGACTGTGGACCAACGAGGAACTAGAAAGGATCTCCCTTTCAGGAGATGAGAGAGATCCAACCACCAGTGCAGATTCGACTCGACATAAGGAAGTAGAGACACAGACAGATGTTGACGATCTGGATGATTCCTGCACGTCTGGATCACAAATCTCTGAAGTTCCCTGGAGTGGGCCATAGCAAATGGCACTGCTTCGATCGTGGAAATGAACTTCCCCACTAAGGACGACAACTTCGGAACCAGAATTTCGTCCCTGTCCAGAATCCCAGCCACTCTGATGGCTATCTGGTGAGCCACATCCTCTGGAAGAAACACCATGCATTGGTGAGTGTCGAACAGGAGACCCAAGAACCGAAGCCTCTGAGATGGAACCAAGTCCGACTTGTCCAGATTCAGGATCCAGCCATGATGGATCAGAGTGTGCATACACTTCTGCAGTTGCTGATGGAGAAGCTCCGCTGAGGAGGCTTTTAGTAGGAGATCGTCCATGTAGGGAGTCACCCTTATCCCATCCTGATGAAGCACCGCTATCAAGGAGCCTAACACCCTCTGGAAGACCTGAGGGGCTGAAGTCAGCCCAAAGGGGAGCGCTGTAAACTGAAAGTGTCCCCTGTGGCAGGCAATCCTGAGATACCGCCTGCTCTCTGGATGAATGGGGATGTGAAGATACGCATCCTGGAGGTCCAGGGAGGCAAGAAATTCCCCCGGAGACATAGCTGCAATCACAGATCGCAGGGATTCCTGGCGGAAGTGGGAAGTCACCACATAAGCATTGAGATCTTTGAGATCCAAAATGGGACGGGCCCCTCCGTCCTTTTTGGCCACCACAAACAGGTTGGAATAAAATCCTGAACCTGTGTCCTCCTGAGGAACCACCTCCAGGACCTCTTTGTCCAAGAGATCCTGAATAGCGTCTTCGAACAGACGTCTCTTTACAGGTTCCTGAGAAGGACGAGTAAAATGGAACCGAAAAGGAGGAAGGGAGGAGAAAGGGATCCGGTATCCCTCTGACACCACCTGGAAAACCCACGGGTCCGCCACTGACTCCTCCCAAATCCGGCGAAAGATGTGGAGACGTCCACCTACAGCCGGATGCGGACCCGGGTTCGGCGAGTCATGCCGAAGCAGTCTTGGAGGTCTTGGCCTTGGGGGCAACTTTGGGCTTCCAGGACTGTTTGGGCCTGGAGGAGGAGCGCGCAGCGGGAGGACCCGTCGGGGTCGAGGAGCGTGTCTCAGTCTGAAAGGAACGAAAGGACCGGTTGCGTTTGGCTGGAAACTTTTTCTTAAAGACTGAGGGTAGAAGAGTACTTTTACCACCAGTAGCCTCACTGATCATTTCTTTGAGCTCAGACCCAAATAGCAAATTCCCCTGAAAGGGCAAGGAAAGCAAGGCTTTCTTAGAGGCTGTATCAGCAGACCAAATTTTCAGCCAAAGGGCACGTCTAGCCACCACAGAAGCAGTGGAGGCCCTCGCCATCATGCGCACAGCATCAAAGGCAGCGTCAGCAATATAATTCTGAGCTTCAGTAATGTTAGCAAGAAGCTGCAACTGTTCAGAAACTGGAGCATCCTGGCGAACTGCTTCAGTCAGTCGCTCAGTCCAGGCCGCGATAGCCCTGTTTACCCAAGCCACTGCAAAGGTTGGACGCATGGCAGTGCCGATAGAGGCAAAAATGGACTTAAGAGAAAGTTCCAATTTCTTATCCGTCCAATCATGCAGGGCAGAGGCATCAGAGACAGCTAAAGCGGTAGACTTGGATAGCCTGGAAACAGGGGCATCCACCTTTGGAGGATGTACCCATTTCGCCAGCTCAGTCTCAGGAAAGGGGTACAGTTTAGCAAACTTCTTGGAAACAGAGGAAGACCTATCAGGATTCTTCCACGCCTCAGAGACTAGACGGGCAAGAGTAGGATTAGTTGGAAAACAGACAACAGGCTTAGATGGCTTTTTCTGAAAAACATCAGAAGGATCATAAGTGGATTCTTGAGTCAGAGGAAGATTGAGCGTATTCAAAACCGCTCTGATCAGACCCTCAGCCGAAACTTCAGGGTCACATTCATAGGGGTCCCCAACGGACCTGTTAGATTCAATAACAGTACGTTCCTCAGCCTCAGAATCCTGCAAGAGTTCTTCCTCAGAAGAATCAGTGACATCAGGAGCCCCCTGTGGCTTAGGCAGGGAGGTCCTGATGGTAGAGGGGGTCTGCCAGACCTGGAGAGCCCCCTGTACCTGAGAGGGAAAGAGTTGAAGGGTGGATCTGAGATCCCTAGTGGCAGCTTTAAACTCCTTCACCCAAGATGGCTCAATAGCATAGCTGGGAAGCCCAGGGTTGCTATCCTGACTAGTACAATTAGGGCATAGATCCCCCACATTATCGCTAGACAGCCCAATGTGGCAAGAGGAGCAAAACGCCATGGGGGTAGCAGACCCCCCATCCTCTTTAGACTTGGGTCTAGCCCCTAGCTCCAGTGAAGTAGACATGCTCACAGCGTCAATATACCCCACTAATAACTCTATCACCCAGAAAAGGTGTAAAGGATCAAGGTTTCACCCCAGAAATGTCTAAAAGTGGACTTATCTGGCCAGCGAAGGGTTAATCAGTTGAGGAGAGGGAAGGCTCGGTCCCTGCGTAGTGTACTCGCATAGGAAAAGTGCAACAAAATGGCGGCCGTCATGACAGCCAATCAGAAACGAGCGCGAACCAAGCGCTCATGGGAAATGTAGTTTTCCCTATACAAGTACCCCAAACAGTGCCCGAAGCCCCCCTGAACCCCCCACATTAATAAAACACCATCCGGATGATAGAGCAGGAGCCTAGCATTAAAATGAGCCCTCTCTGAAGTTGCTGTGACAAGCGGTTCCAGAGATATGTCCCACACTGTGATTTCCCATAGAGAGTAAAGGAGCCATGCGTTTGAGCGGGAAACGCCGAGCTTAAAGGCGCAGAACACAATTTTAAATAAAGTTTAAGAAAACTTTCAAAAGTGCCCAAACAAGCATAAAACACATAAGAAACATAAGTAAACAAATATACTAAGCTCCAAAACCCAGAGAATACCACAGAAATTGCATAAATCTAGAATAATGCAATAAAAACACCCTATGAGTGCTGGAGTAAATTGAAAACTCCCAAATACAAGCCCATCAAAGGGACACTGTGGGGACAAGTGGACCTTCAGCACTCAAAGGATGACTCACCTTTCCTGCAGACTTCTGTCTTCAGGTGACCATGATAAGGGAGGAATAACCCAGAGGCAAATTCCTCAGCAGGGGAGCTGCTCCACACAAGCTGTCCCCTCATCAGGGTTTAAGGTCCACAGAAAATCCCTGGAAGCTGCACCAGCCACTTTAAAGAGGGCAATTCACAGCCATGGTCACCCTCCTAATGGTGGTATTCCATATTTGAATAAAAATAATAAAACTCTAAGAAGCATAGATGTTCTCTGCCTGGTGTGCAAGCACACCAGGAACAAATCAATATGAGTGGCTCTGGCCAGAAGGTGGCTTAAGTAAGAGGGGAGGCTCCGCCCCCTGCAAATTATTTGCATAATTGTTCCTGCCTATTAAAGGGGACTTACGCCTCCCGGAGTACCAGTGACCTGTATTGGACGACAGTGAAAAATAGATTATATTTTGGTGTTTAAAATGCAAACCGTTGCAATAGTCCTCAAATGGAAACTCCCTTCAGCCTCTTACTGTTGCCCAACAGTTCCACCTGATCAATGAAAACGTAACATTCTATAAATTAACATATTTGCATAAAGGATGACCTCACAAATTCAGTAAGGTGTGTGGAGATTAAGTAGCGCTTATGTCAACTAACGTACCCAATAACAACTAGCATTCGGACTACCCTAGACAACTTTGTTCCCCTTCCTTTTCCCAATGTCAGCTGATTCCTATTCGTTGGTTTCTGCTTGCCCCCTCTCATCTTATTGTTCGTATATTTTTCAAAATTGCAAAACAAAAAAAAAAAATTATAAATAAAATGGAAATATATATTTTACAAATATTGCCTTGAAGCACATAATATTTAACTGTATATAGCACCATTTTTCAGGGGGTTTCTTATGTTCCTCTAACCACAGTGGTTCTCTGTCTGTGCTTTCCAGGAACAGGCCAGGACTTGAGGATTTTCTGTTTGAGCATTGGTGTGTGTCTCTAATTGTCTCATCTGTACGCAAGTAGGGAAATCCTCAAGTCGTGGCCTGTTAGTAGTCCCTGGGGGTTTGATAGAACTCACTCATCTAATACTGCAGATCACCTTTCAAGTATATAAAGTGTGTGGCAATGGCTTCTATTACAACAGAAGGCAATATCGGTTTGCATGAACTAGACAATGATTGTCTTTCTCTTTTGCAATACTCTCTGTACTCTGCTGTGTCACTGAGAGAGAGCAAGCTAACTGACGAGTGAAAAGCGCATTTGTTTACTGACCAAGCAAGAAGGGAGGAGGAGTGCAGTAAAACTGTTCTTGCAACTTGCTGAAAAAACGCACAGATCCTGTCAGATATCTATCCCCTCTCTGTCCATGAGCCACCATTTGTTAGTGATTGTGTTGCACACCCATATGGAACTAAATGGATTATGTTCTATAAAGGTTTAGAAACATCCATACATACCTGTAAATGTTACAGTTTAATCATAAGAGCTTATTTATATTCATTAACCCCTTAAGGACCGGCCGAGGGCTCACGCGGCCAGCACTTAAGGACCACGCACTATTATTTTTTTTTTATTTTTTTTAATGCATTCGATTTAGGACTCCCCGAACAGCGTGCAGTACAGTCGTGCAGGGAGCCCTGAATTCCATGACTGCCCTGGCACATCATGGGTCCTTCTCGATCCCCACCCCATGATGTGCCAGGACCATCAAGGGTCTTTAAGGGGTTAAAGAGATAGTAATGTTTCACAAAAAAACAGAATCTCCAATTAATCTCCATAGTATTTGAGCTATAGAGTGTTATTTCTATACTGTCAGAGTTGTAGTTCAAGAGTATTTGAATGATCACGTATCCCCCTCCTGCCCCTTTTACCTAGTATAAGCCACCTCCCCTCAGATGTGGAATCTGGTCTTGAGACCAGACAGCTCACAGCAAGGAACAATCTCCTGACTGTGAACAAAGGAAAACCCTGCGCCCCCCCCCCCCGATAGGTTTTTCCAGAGGCCAATCTGGATGACATCTTGTGAGTATAGTCATCATTGCAACATTTAAAGGGATAGTAATGTTTGCAATTAAGTAGATTGCAGAGTCTTCTTTATTGTAAATCTAACACTTTGCTCTATATTTAGCAACTTACTTTTATGTAGTTCTTAAGATATTAAATGTAGAAGGATCCCCCGCCCGCCCCTTCTGACCACATCATGCTGCCTTTCTGTCTGTTCCGGACGGATGTGGCGAGGGACAAACTTGAATAAGCAAAGGAACTCCTACCCACCTTTGTCAAGGGGGGGGGGGGGGGCAGGGTTTTCCATATACTTACTCACTAAAGTTTGTCCCTCGCTGCATCCGTCCGTTCCCGGGACCGGATTAGAGATTCAGTGGCCAAAAGGGCTCCTTCTACATTTAATATCTTGAGAACTACATAAAAAAAAGTAAGTTGCTAAATATAGTGCAATGTGTTACGTTTACAATAAAGAAGAATCTGCTATCTACTTAATTGCAAACATTACTATCCTTTTAATTTCTGTTGTCTGTATAGTGTCATTGGCCCTTCTCCTGGCGTTTGTTTTCCCAAGCTGTTGCTGTGGGCTGCGGTATAAGACCTAGTGGCTGGATTTACAGCTATCTGTATGGGGGCAGGGTCAACATCATCAACAAACATTAATAGCTACTAATATTCCTAGTAGCATTTTAGGAATGTGAGTACCATTCTAATTATGACATTTTGGATATTGTTGATATATTGCACTGAGACTCTTCCCTTTGTTCTTTGTTTTTCTGCCCAAGAATTACTCCTCTTTCATGTTCCCTTTTTAAGTGTATGACATCTCAGTACATTCTCTGGGGAAATCTAACATCCCCTCCCCCAGCTTTGCAGAATATACAGTTTTATAGCCAAGGTAAAACAGGAAGGGCTGGATTAAGAAAATATATTTAAATCCCAATGCCCCTTTAATAACCCGCTAGTCTGAAAAGCAAAGCAATGATGGACATAAAACATTTATGATGCTTTATACAGATGCAACATATATAGCAATGCAGTATTTTGCATTTTTGTAGGTTGGTCTCACCCCAAAAAATCCCCCAGACCATCATGTTCAGTTAATACAGGTGAACCGGCTTTGAGGAAGGAACTAAAACTCATGCAGATCTGCAAAACCTGAGCGTGTAAGCAGAGGAATAATTTTCCTATATGTAATGGATGTTAGGTGCCCCCTAGTGTTCAGATTACAAAATTCAGTTCACTGGTCAACCAGAAAACAACTTTATTCATCTAGCTGGAAAGGTGCAATTCTAAAGCAAAGCAACTGTACTAAAGAGAATGGAATATCCCCAGTTATTTACATGAGATATTTAACCCCTTAAATGTAGATGTGTTCAAAACATTTTCATAGTGTGTTGGATACCTTTGCAGCATTCAAATAGTTGAAAGACCTGTTTAATTCTGAGGAAGTTTGTTTTCTCCAGAATTGCACATATTTTACTTTCTACATAAGACCCTTAGTTCAGTTCATCACGGTACAGTCTTCACCAGGTATTTGCCTGCTCAAATCAGGGCTTTTGTGGGCCCAGATAGGGGAACTTTTTTTCCTTTCTTTCTTTCTTAAAAATCTTTGTAGTTCTAACTCATTTAACCCTGCAGATTCTAGAAGTATCTCAAACACCTTGCAAAGTGGTTTATTAAAAAAGTGTCCAGTTCTCAATCCTTGTGCTTACCACTGTTACCATATACATCTGGGGCTGCTCAGTGTGTGAAGCTAGGCATGAAACAGGCATAGTTCTTATATGATTCCTTGAGACTCCAGGGGGTAGATTCACAAAGCGTTGTTAAGGTAGAGATGACTTCTCCATCTTAACACTTCTGCAATTCCTATGTTATTCTATGGAGCCTATGCACTAAGATTTCTTCACCTTTGGAGATCTTAGTGAACAGGCTCTATAGAATAACATGGGAACTGGAGCAGTGATATTTCATCATGTATATGGCTTACTGAGGTCAAGGTCCAAAAGAGACTGGAAAGGGTTTTGGTGAATAAAGCAACTGGACCTGACTGTATAGACCCAAGGGTACTTAAGGAACTTAGTTCAGTAAGACCATTATACTTAATTTTTATGGATTCACTTTCATCAGGCATAGTGCCCTGTGATTTGAGGAAAGCTGATGTAGTTCCATTGTTTAAAAAGGGAGCAAGATCCAAACCAGGAAATTATAGACCTGTGAGCTTGACTTCCATAGTGGGTAAGATACTAGAAGGGTTGCAAACTGTATTATTAGTAGGAATTTGCATGATTTCATGAAGAATAAATTATGTCAGACTAATTTACTTGCATTTTATGAAAGTGTAGTAATTTGGACAGGGGAATTGCTGTAGATGTAGTATACTTGGATTTTGAAAAAGCCTTTGATACAGTGCCTCACAACAGGTTATTGCATAAATTAAAAGGCTTCGGTTTAGGCTGTGTTATCTGTACATGGATTGAGAACTGGTTAAATGATAGATGGCCAAGAGTTGTTGTAAATGGAACCTTTTCAAATTGGTCTAAAGTTATAAGTGGGGTTCTGCAGGGTTCAGTCCTGGGCTCAATGCTTTTTAATTTATTTATTAATGATCTAGAAGTGGGAATTGAAAGTAGCATCTCAATCTTTGCTGATGGCACGAAGTAATGTAAGGAAATACTTACAGAGCTGGATGTTTTTTCTCTGCAGGAGGATTTGGATAAACTGAGTGAATGGGCAGAAAAGTGGCAGATGACATTTAATGTATATAAATGTAAGGTTATGCATATGGGCTGTAGAAACAAACTTGCTACATATACACTAAATGGGAAACAACATGGGGAATCCTCATTAGAGAAACATTTAGGAGTACTGATAGTCTTCACAGCAGTGTGCAGTCACTCAGCTGTTGCCAGAGCAAAGAGGGTGCTAACCTGCATAAAAAGGAGGTGTTGATGCAAGGGATGCTAATATTATCCTACATCCTTGGTAAGGCCTCCTTTAGAATATAAAGTACAATTTTGGGCTTCAGTTCTGATAAAGGGATTGGAAGATTTGAGTTATAAAGAGAGACTATCCAAACTGGGTTTGTTTACACTAGAGAAGAGATGTCTAAGGGGTTATATGATTACCATTTACAAATACATTCAAGGTCAATACAAAGAACTTGCCAATAAATTATTTATGCAAAGACCTGAGCTAAAAACAAGAGATCATCCATTAAGACTAGAGGAAAGGTGCTTTCAAAAAAAAAAAAAATAATACAGGGATTCTTTGCCTCGGGATGTTGTACTTGCAGATAATGCAACCACTTTCAAAAAAAGCAATGGATGCCTAGCTAGCACAGAACTATATTGAAAATTGACAGATGGAATCAAAGCAGATATATGGATCAACATCCTGACTACCATTTACAGTCAGGAAGGAATTTTTGTACCCACTTGGGGTTAAATTAGAAATTGCTCCTGAGCCTTCCTGTGGATCAACAGGGGAGTTTTTGGCATGGGCTGTATTTGATGGACATGTCTTTTTTTTCAGCCTCATCAACTATGTTACTATTCCATGTCATCTCCACTTTATCACACCTTAGTGCATACCTCCCAGGTATTCTTAGCTCCATCATGGCCAAACCACCACACTCCTATAGTCCCATCCACTACTTCCTGCCAGAGAAAATACCCTTGGCTTATAACAAGGTAAAAAAAATAAAAATAAATAAACCCCTTGGTTGCTATAGAGGCATTGCGTCTCAATGTGTTGGAGATCTCTATAGCACCCAAGGGGTTAAATGATAGCCTGTAAATGGGTATACAACTGGTACAGGGACATGGAGATTGCTCCAACCACACCCACATTCAGAATGTGAGTGTGGCCAGCACAGCTGAGGTTTCTCTCACAATTTTGCCCTCTGCATAATGGGAAATCAGAGCTTGCTGAGAAGGGAGCAAATCCTCTTATACCATGACACATACTTTTCTAAAACTCCACTGGTTTTAATACTAGAGATCTCCAGTGAATTGTGAAACAATATGATGGAGATGTCTTATATTCAAGGGGTTAAAAGCCTCATCTAAATCTATGGGAATTGTATCCCCCGATGGTGAATAATTAGCCACAGAATTGCTCCAGTTCTTACTAGTACTTTAGCATGCATGTATTTTTCTCTGTATTTTTCATCCATAGCAATTAAATATTGGGGTTTTTATCTTTCTCAAAAAAAAAAATTCTGTGCATCTCTTTGACCAGTTATCACATTGGTGGTTATGCACAAAGGAGTGATAAGGAGGAAACAATGCACTAACATCTCTGAAGTAGGAGTGATCTTAGTGCGTAGGCTCTAGAGGAATAACATAGGAACTGGAGAAGTGATATCACTGGAGAAGTCATCTCTGCTTTATCACTCCTTAGTGCATAAGCCTCATTGAGTCCTTAGCACAGTGTATAATTTGGAAAAGGGGGCAGCACTCACTGGATTATTTTGTAAATATGAAGTCTTGTGTTCCAAGCAGGATGACACTTTTGTCACATCACAGATGACTAGTTCCCTTTCACCTTTGTTTACAGACATCAGTTGCTGAGCAGGGAACCAAAGATCTGTCTTACCTAGGAGGTCATTTCTCCAGTATGATGGGGGGTGGGGGGAAGAGGCCTAGTTAACACTTTGCTTGCCAGAATTGTGTCCAGGGCAATGTGTTATAGTAGCAGCTCTCTGCTTGTGTTTTGTTCAAGACCACAAAGACAAAAATGGTGCAATTGACTATAAATCTCTATAGTATGTTGTAGCAACAGTGCCAATGAAAAACATAAGGCCATGGAAGTACTGCACACAAAAAAAAAAAAATTATATAGGCTAACCATACCTCACCTTTAAAAAGGGATACATAGGAAATAGGCATATTTCAGGAGTGCACCAAAATCAAAGCAACCCTGTAGTATGCATTTTTCATGTGTGTCCCTTTTTATATATTTACACACACCTTTGAGCATCTCAGCAGCGGACATACCCATCTTTTACTCCCAACGAACTTGAGTAATCCTGAAGAAAACCAGTTGAATGATATGCACAAATGTACATTCCCCAAATTCCTACTTAAATGGGGCTTTTGACATCTTCAGTAATAGAGAGGTCTCCAGGTCACTGTTGTAATTTGCTGGATTTGCATTTTGTTTGACCCAGAATTACTCCATCCTGGTTGGAAAGCATTGAGTTAACACAACAATAAAAAATGAAGGCACCAGTCTCCTGGTTGCCAAATCTGTAAAAAAAAAAAAAAAAAAGTACATTAGGTTACTCAAAGTACCCTTTTTTTCCCCCTCTTTTTCAACGGGGAATTCCTTTCCTTTGATTAATCTATGTTGGTTGATTAACTTGTTTTGCCCCAGTTTCTCAGCCATGTGACCTTAGTAAATAGATTGTCTATTGTTCATTGAAGGCATCACACAATGAGACTGGAGTTGCATGACATCACCTCTGAAAAGAACTTGTCCTGAACTTTGTACTGCTGTTTCCACCAGGCAGAAAAGCTATGTAATCTGCTAAATAAACAGAACCTGTAAAGTCAGGCAACAGAGCTGTGTGCATGTGCTAAATAAACAGAGCCGGTGAAGTACATCTATTTGAAAACTGTGTCTGCAGCATGAGTCACTGGTTTTTATGGGTTTTTTTTTTTTTTTTTTTTTTATTATTAGCAAAATGCCTCTTTCCTACAACTGTAATTATGGTAAAAGGGGACCGTTACTGATAAGGGTTATCATAAGCTGAAAGTGGTCCCAGATTTTGACTTTGTGTCCTTGGTTCCTACTGTCATTTTTTTCCTTTTCAGTCAGTGTTAAAATTAAAAATGTAAATACGAAGCTTTAGCCTATTTAATTTGTCCTTAAAAGTTAAACAAGCTATGAACTTTGCCACATATCTGTATTTCATATTTATATGATTTATTGTAATTTTGTTAGGTGTGGACAATGCTTAGTCCTTTGTAGAAGAGCAGTTTTAATCCTGTTGTATAAGAGTTAACTGGCATCATACCGCATTCATGGTTTACCCCTTTTGACACTAAAAGGGTTAACTGGTCGTATGTGAACTCTTTGTATGACAGAGGGATGAGCAACGTGCGTGTGTGAAGTTCGATGAAGAGGACTTTGTGGCCCTCTCCATCCTATGTTATTAACATTTTAAATACCAGACAGCTGAGCAACGCATATCTCTGCAGTATATTGCACACCCCTCTGGCACTAAAACGCAGACATACACTATGGGGGGGGGGGGGGGGAGATAAAGTTATATTGGTCAAAATACTGATATTCTATCAGCAGGGTATGCTAGGGAGTCCAACATGGGGGCCCCGTTAGTACAGATCACACAGAGGTCAACCAAAGCGCAGCATTTAAAAGTTAACTAACACAGTGTATTTTGCAAAAAGAATGTGATGTCGAGTTAACTTTTACATTTTGAGGCAAATTTTTCAGGTCCCCTCTGAATGCCTCATTCCCTGACCCCAAAGTTCTAACCACTAGAACAAGAATGTACATCACACCCTCCAGCTGTTTAGGACTACAGTTCCCATCATCCCAAGCTAGCAGTTTGACTGGATATTGTAGTCATGAATAGTAAGAGGGACTCGGGTGGTCCATACCTCTGTACTAGAAGGAAAATTGAGTAAACCAGTATTACAGCACTGCATTCTTCCTTTGTATGGCTATTGAGCACTCATTAAAGGGATAGTAATACTTCGTTTTAACTTTATTTTATTTTGTAGGCATTAAAAAAACATTAAGAATGATATGTCTTATCTCTCAATCCTTTCTGGTTTAGGAGATATTCACAAGCAAAGTTCCCCTCCCCGCCCCTTTTACTTAGTGTAAGACATCTCTTCTCAGATGTGGATCAGGTTGTATGACAGGACAGATAACAGAAGGGGACAATTTTCTTTGTATGAAAGCCCTTCCCCCCCTTGACAAGTTTTTCAGCTTTTTCCATTATCTTAATTGAAGATTGTCCCTCTCTGCAGTCTACCTGGGCCCCTTCCTTCTGATCTGATTGAACAGGGGAGGGATACTTTGTTTGTGAATATCTCTTAAACCATAAAGGTTTGAGAGATAAGACTTATATCATTCTTCATGTTTTTTTAATACCTACAAAATAAAATAAAGTTAAAACGAAGTATTACTATCCCTTTAACTGCAATTGTTATATAAATAAAATGCACAATACAGTGATTTTTGTATGTATATATATATATATATATATATATATATTTTAGCAATATTGGCACTGCGTTGGCCGTGCGGTTAACAATCACTTAGCCCTTTCAGGTCTTAAAAAAAAAAAAAAAAAAAAAAGCATTGCGTTACACAACTGTGTGTGTGTGTGTGTGTGTGTGTGTGTGTGTGGCGTATATCGTTTGGCATATAAAGTTTGATGAACTGCGTATAGCGTTTGTTGAATTGTGCATGGGGTATTACGTTTGGAGTGTAGCATTAGGTAAATTGCATATAATGTATTGCATTTGGTGCATAACTTTTGGCATGTAGCCTTTGGCAAATTGCATATGGTGAATTGCTTGGCAAATGTTGTATAGTATTTGGCAGATAGCGTCTACTGTTTAGCAAATTGCCTATGGCATATTGCGTTTGGAGTATAGCGTTTGTTGACTTGCATGTGGCATATGACATAGCATTTGGCAAATTGTGTAGAGTGTTTGGCGAATTGTGTATAGCGATCTGCAAATTGCGTATAGTGAATTGCGTGTAAAGTATAGGGTTTGGTGAACTGAGTATAGCAATTTGGCATGTTGCATTTGGCAAATAGAGTATAGCATTTACCGTATAGCAAGCTGCGTGTGGGGAACTGAGTTTGTCAAATTGCAGATAATGTCTTTGGCGAGTTGTGTTTGGAGTATAGCATTTGGCAAATGTGTTTCTAGATCGACAACAAGGGGATGTGCTTTCATAACATCTCCATAACATTGCCCCTTAGTGCGCACCCCCTCCCCTTTTAGTTGTTAGTACATCAGCTTCAGTGAGTGGTTTATAGACCTCATTAGTAATTATTAACATATGGGGGGGGGGGCACACAGATAAACTCATCATTCCCCTTCCATAAAACAGAGTAGAAATTAATAGGAGGACCAGGGAAGGATACACACAGCTTCTGAACACTGCAGCATGAATTTGTCTAAGTAACCATGATTAGGGAACAGGAAAACACATAGCAAGGCATTAGGCACAAGTCTATTTAAAGACAAGAAAGTCCTACTGGAATCCATAAAGTGCAGCGGTTAAAGTTGTGGAGCCAGACGGTAGTTGTCACAAGTAATAAGTTCTAATTAATAAACGGAGGTTGGAATATTAACTTGAATGCTAGAACTATTGAAACAATGTTTTAAGAAGTCTCTAGCATCCAAGTGGTTAAATAAATATTTAGTCACCAAAAGGGAAAAAAGGTTTTCTTCAATTACACTACAGCAACCAAAAATGCCCATTGGTTTAAACAGTTCGAGAGGTCTCCAACACATTCTAGCAGTTAAAGGAGCAGTAAACTTTTTTTTTTTTTTTTTTTTGTTTTTTTTAACAATCAGGAGGTAAACCACACCAAATTCAGTTCCTGCTTATTTGAACTAGTATAAAGTTTGAATAAAACTGACAGCAGTGGGAATACTCTTGTTTTACTCACCAGGAAAAGCTCTAGCACATGGGTTTTCATAAAAAAAAAAAAAGTTTACTGCTCCTATAAAGTGTCCATTTCAATCAATAGGGATTTGGGAAAATTTTATTTGACCCGTATATAGTGTAGCCCGTTTCTCCTAGAACTGAACCTCTTTACTGTGCTGAATTTTTGCTACTCCACTTTTCCGTTGCCTGAAAGGCTCTACCAGCTATCATGTAATATAATCGGTACCACATTTTTATATTAAAAGTATATTATTATTAAAAAAAAAAAAAAAGCACAACTTGGAGGGTGTTCTTTATAACAGGGTCAAAGGGCTTTTAATGGAAGGGGGGCGGGGGTGAACAATCTGATATTTTATTTAGTAGTTTACATGCTTGATCATGCCAGCTATCTGTGTACATTCCTGTGACTGAATGTCTTGCATTGCCCAAAACGAATATATAGAAAAGATGAGCAAGACAGCATAACACCAGTATCTAAGCATAGAAATCAGTAGATCCTCAATATATTATCCTACTTCCCTTGTAGATCTACTCACAGGTAAGGGAGGCTTATCCTGCCTCCCACTAATTGCAATTGCACTGCAGTATCTGGTCACTCCAGGTTGTGACTCCCTGTGTGATTGCCGTAAACCCTTACCTCCAGATGTAATTCGCAGTTCCCAACAGTATAAGGTCATGAAATATATTTTTAGAACTAAATACTCACCAAAAAGGTAGGGAGATAAGGTAACAAATAAATAAGCTATGCAGCAAAAAACACAAATAGGGGAGTAGATCCTTATATACCATATTTTACCTCAGGAGCCAATAGTGTTCTTTGGATCTTTGAAGCTCTGTGATATCAATGTAGCACTATATTAAAGTTCTGAGTTACCACTAGTGTAGCTCCAATTCAGTTGTAAACTCTGTGATTTCACTAGTATAGCCTCATTTCAACTGTATGCTCTGTAGCATCACTAGTGTAGCTACATTTCTATTTAAAGCTCTGTGGCATCACTTGCCTTACTTTACAAAATTAATACCTGTAATTAAAAAAACAAACATAAAGGATTATATGTTTGCACTATATATTAATAACAGCTGCCGCAAGTATAGCACAATGTGTCTTAAGTAAAAAAAAAAAAAAAAAAAAAAAAAAAAAAAAAAAAAAATAGCAAGTTGAACATAAAATGTCCTACTTCTTAACTCTTTGCATTGCATTCCAAGTTAATTGATAACATAGTTCTCTTGTGTAAGGATAACCCTCTTCACACTACCTGAAGCTGGAAGGCTCACTGTTGAATTTTCTACAGGCTATACAACCAGTCTTTTTGGAACCTAGCAACAACACTCAACCAGATGACAGCAGGAGGAGGCAAGAAGATAGAACCCCATCTGGCCATTGTAGCCCAAACTGTTGCAGAGATCTGTCCCATAGAAGCAGTACCCATAGAAGTTAATGGAACAAAGATGGTAGCAGGCAGGATACCATTCTTATTGGAACTGCTGCACTAAAGTCAATCTACAAATAAATTAGTAAGACTCAAAACCCTCATGGCATAACAGGGGGGTCTGAAAACAAGGGTAAGTAGTGGGGGAGTAAAAATAAGCCTCCACCCCCAAGACACCTAAAAGCCCTATACAGCACAGAAAGGGTTAATCCAATAAAATAACCTAGAAAGAGACACCATCCCCACTCCAAAGCGCTCACAGAGAATTCTAAAAGGTACCCATAATGAGTGCCAGAGAATAACAGAACTCACATCAGCCCCTGTACAGAGGGGCAACAGGTTCAAATATGAAGTGAACCAAGCCACTCAGTTACTCACAAGCCATCTTACCACCATAGAAGAGGACAGAGACTCAGGGGACCCGATCAGGCGGGAAAACTTGAAAGCAAGATTCCCGGCCATGGCAGAATAAGGACACCTAAGGAAAACTAAGAGCTTGTCCAGCCTGCTTGCAGGACACTTTTTTTTTTTTTTTTGGGGGGGGGGGGGGGCGCAATCAAGCTAGAGGAGGAAGTCTCGACCCCAAAGACCCTGTCTTTTTTGGACTCAACTTCATGGTACCTGTATTCAATATTGGACACAAGCGAAGCCTGAAACTGAATATCTGAGGATGCTGTTGACATATTAGATCCAGTATTATCATAAATTCCCTGTAGGGCTTTGCTCCGAAACCTTTCTGGTGGAACCTCCTCTTTTCGGAAGAAGCTCCTTTACACCCAGACTCATAGCAGCATATTTAAGGAATCCTGGAATTCCTTAAGTTAGATTTATTGTTGGGACAGTGCACCCCATCCCGACCACGTCCGCTACAGGAATTAGGTTTGGGCCAGCTGTTCCTAATTGTAAGTCTCCCTAAATTTCAGGGAAAATCCTTACTGAATACTCCTTGTGGTCTGGGATCTGCCCTGTCCTCTGGGTCCATTGGTTCTCACTGTCAAGAAAAGTTGGTCTTCTGTATCTGTAACCAGGAGGCCGAAACCACATTTGGCCCTTTTTCTCCTGGGGTAGCAAGGTGCTCTTCTCCCCACCCCCCCAAACTTTATTTTTCCAGAGAGCCCCCCACACCAGGATCTTGACAAATTGCTATAAACAAGGCAGAGAACTTGGCTAATAACTTGAGGACATCCATAGAGGCATCACGCAAAAAGTTGGTACTTCCCTTAATATAAGCTACTTCCCTCAGAAGTCTAGATCAGGCGAGAGAAGACTAATTTTTGTCTTCTTGATCTGATAACCATATACACATGGTTCTAGATATACACAATAGAGTAGAAGCCGTAAAAAAAAAACAAAAAACAAAAACAAAACAAAACAAAAAAACAAAAAGGGGGGATTTTAGTCTTACCTGTTCTTAGTCCATACAGGTTACTGGTAACTCTGGGTAGGTGATCCACCCCTTTAAGTAGGCAGGAACAATTCTAGAATTGTATGCAGGGGTAGAGCCTACCTTCCCTCCTTGGCTGCAGCTAGGCAACCAGCTCCAGAAAGATTTGAGACACTAACTATTGCCTTGATAGTGGAAGGGAAAGAAGACTCCTGCGAACATAACCTCGAAGGACCCCCCACGCTCTGCCCCTGAGAGCCAAGCATGGTCTCGACCGGGTGGGAGACCAATAAGAGGTATGGACTAAGAGAAAAAGGATTTAACAGGTAAGACTAAAATCCACTTTTCTCTGTCGTCCAATACAGGTTACTGGTAACTCTGGGATGTCCAACCATTGAGTTTCCCAGAGGCGGGAAGAAGGCAAGGACCAGTCGCAAGGCCCCCAAAGTCACCAGAACCTCTATGAACCAACCGGTCAAAGATCCCAACAAAACTGAAGTGTCAACTGACACCAAACAGGGGTAAAAAAAAAAAAAAAACACCCCAGGAACTGATACACAGCACACTGAACTAGAGCCAACAGGGCTCAACAGCAAGTAAGCACTACGAACCTCAGAAGACCCTAGACAGGCAAGACCTCCAGGACCTTCCTCCCATAGCTGGCATCAGCCGAAGCCAGCACGTCCACACTGTAGTGCTTCGAAAAGGTGTGCACAGAGGACCAAGTGGCCGCCCTGCACAGCTGATCAGCAGACGCTTGATTCTTATAGGCCCAAGAGGCCCCAATCGACCTGGTGGAATGAGCTGTGACCCAAAGGCGGACATGCTTATTCCTCAACTCGTAGGCCCTTCGAATAGTTGACTTGATCCATGACGCAATAGTCACTTTGGATGCAGGTCTTCCTGCCATAGGACCCTCAGGAATGACGAACAGAGCGTCAGACTTCCTGATAGATTCAGTGCGATGGATATAAAATTTGAGACAACGCACCACATCCAACAAGTGGAGATCTTTCCTTGTCAGATGAGGGGTTAGGGCAGAGAGGGCACCAATCTCCTGAATGATGTGAAACTCTGAGACCAATTTAGTTAAGAACTCCTTAGAGGTGCAAAGTACCGCTTTATCCTTATGAAACACCAGATAAGGTGGTTTACAGGACAGAGCTTGCAACTCCGCAAACAGACAATCGCCAGAAGAAAGGCCATCTTCCACGTCAAGAGATGTAAAGGAATAGTAGCCAAAGACTCAAAGGGAGGATGTTGGAGAACTCTAATACCAAATTAAGGTCCCACTGAGGAGCCGGACTCCGAAAGGCAGGACGCACATGAGCAACGTCCTGGAAGAAAACCTTGACATCAGGAAGGATAGCAATGCATTTCTGGAAAAAGACAAGACAAAAGCGCCAGAGTCTGAAACTTAAGAGAACTCAGACTGAGTCCCTTGTCCACACCGTCCTGCAAAAAGGCCAGGACAGCTGGAAGATTAAAGTCATGAGACAGATCTCTGTCAGCACACCAAGACACAAATGTTGACCAGACACGGTGATATATCTTGGAAGAAACAGGCTTACGGGCACCAAGCATAGTAGACACCACAGCAGAAGAAAACCCTTTCTTCTTTAAAATAGAGGATTCAGCCTCCAGGCCGTCTAACTGAGCCAATGAACATCTTCCTTCCACAGGTAACCCTGCAGAAGAAGATCTGGACGAGAGGGGAGCAGAAAGGGCTCTGCCACTGATAGGGCCAGAAGCTCCAGCTACCAGGACTGCCGAGGACCATTCGGAGCAATCAGAATTACTGGACAACGTTCAACTTTCAATTTCTGTAACACCCTTAACATTGGAAGAGGAGGAAAAATGTAGGCCAGGAAGAATGTCCAGGGAATGGACATTGCGTCAGCAGCCAGAGCTAGAGAGTCTCTCCACCGAGAGCAAAACTCCAGAACCTTCCTGTTGTGTCTCGTAGCAATCAGATCCACTAGGGGCATCACCCATCTCCGAGTTAGAAGTTGAAACACCTTGAGATGTAGCTCCCACTCTCGACTGTGTGACGACTGAGGAAGTATGCCATGACGTCTACAAAACAGAAAGAGAGACAGCGCCTCTAAGTGCAGACGTTGGGAGAATTACCAGTTCCAACTTGGCTTTCCCCCATCAAGTTGGGTACTTACTATCCAATGAGGCGTAGCCTCATTGGATAGTAAGTACCCAACTTGAGGGGGAAAGCCAAGTGGGAGAATTACCAGTTCCAAACATCAGCACTTAGAGGCGCTGTCTCTCTCTCCGTTTTGTATATATTACCAGGAGAAAGTTTACAGGGTGTTTGCCACGTGACCAGGTGGCCGAAGAGACAGCAGCGGGGGCTGAAAAGTGCTACAAGTCCGGAGGAGAGCGGATTGTGGTTTGAAAACCACTGCTTTTGGGACTTCATATTTGACTGCTACTTTTAAAGTCCCTATTCTTATAGTTTTTAAAGATTTGTTGTAAGTAGCGCACACAGTATTGTGGAGCTCATATTGCGGAGTGTAAAGGGAGTATATACCCATATTTTGTGTTTTGCCGCCTTCTACTCTGCATCTGGGCTCTGATTGAGTTGGATAACGTTGTCCACTCCTGGAATGTGCACTGCAGAAGTGACATGAATATGAACCTCTGCCTAGGACAAAATGGCCTTGACCTCTAACCAAGCTGCGAGACTTCTTGTTCCACCTTGGACCCAGAACAGCTCCCCAGCCTAAGAGGCTGACATCTGTCGTGACCTTGGTCCAGTAGGGAATCAGAAAGGATCTCCCCTTTAGGAGATTGGAAAGGTCCAGCCATCACTCAAAGCTCAACTCTACATGAGGAGGAAGTAAGACTGATCTGGTCAGTCCCTGCATGTCTGTATAAACAAACCTCTGAAGTTCCCTGGTGTGTGCCATGGCAAATGGAACCACCTCTATTGTGGAAACGAACTTCCCCACCAGGAGAAGACAACTTCGGAACTGGGATCAGATCCCGGGATAGAATCGTTGAAACTCTTTGGGCAATTTGATGGGATACCTCTTCCGGTAGAAGCACCATGCACTTCTGAGTATCTAACAGAAGACCCAGGAAGATCAGTTGCTGGGACGGGACAAGGTCTGACTTGTCCAAGTTGACAATCCAACCGTAATGGTTAAGGATTTCAATGCAGGTCTGGACCTGCTGATGAAGGTCCGCAGAGGCGGCTTTCAAAAGCAAGTCGTCCATGTAAGGAGTCACTCTGATGCTGTCCCGATGGAGGAAGGATATCAAGGCCCCCAGGACCCATTGGAAAACCTGAGGGGCAGTTGTCAGAACAAATGGAAGAGCTGAAAACTGAAAAATGACCCCTGTCGCAGGCAAACCTCAGGTACCGCCTGCTCTCTATATGGATTTGGATGTGCAAATACACATCTTGAAGATCCAGATAAGCAAGGAACTCCCCCGGAGACATGGCAGCAATCACAGTGCGCAGAGACTCCTGACGATAGTGAGTCTTGACCACAAAGGAACTGATCTTTCAAATCCAAAATAGGGCGACATCCGCCGTCCTTTTTGGTCACCACAGAGGTTTGAGTAAAACCCCGAACCCCTGTCTGGAGGAGGTACCAGCTCCAGGACATCCTTGTCCAGAAGAGCCTGAATAGAGCCTTCGAATAGACTGCTTCTCTCTACTTCCTGAGGAGCGTGAGAAAGATGAGAGCGAAAAGGGGGAACAGAAGAGAAACAGATCTTGTATCCCTCTGACACTACCTGTAAAACCCATGGGTCTAACACTGAATCCTCCCAAATCCCGGGAAAAAGGCGGAGACGACCACCCACAGCGGGATGCGGACCCGGGTTTGGTGAGTCATGCCGAAGCAGTCTTGGGAGCCTTGGGCTTGGATGCGGCCCTAGGCTTCCATTGTTGCTTGGGCTTGGAGGAGGGATGTGGAGCTGATGGGAGGGAAGTGGAGCTGATGGAACCGCCTGGTTCGAACGTGTCTCCGTTAGAAAGGAACGAAAGGACCAGTTAGGTTTAAACGGCAACTTCTTCTTAAAGATCAAGGGTAGAAGTGTACCCCTGTGGCATCGCTAATTAGTTCCTTAAGTTCAGATCCAAACAAGGAAGTACCCTGAAAAGGCAAAGAAAGCAAGACTTTCTTGGAAACAGTGTCGGCAGACCAAATCTTAAGCCAAAAAGCACGCCTGGCCACCACAGAGGTAGTGGAGGCCCTTGCCATCATGCCGACAGCATCAAAGGAAGCAGCAGAAACAGTGTTGCGCTTCAGAGATATTAGCCAGAAGACGCAATTTCTCTGAAGTAGGCGTATCCTGACGGACAGCTGTAGTGAGTTGTTCAGTCCAGACTGCAATAGCCCAGTTAACCCGCACAACAGCAAAAGCTGGAAGCATAGTTAAAATAGGAGGTAAAAACATGAAACATACAGGGAACGTGTGCATATTAAGAAAACACTAACCTAGTAAGGAACGTGTCAGAAAACCCCACTAAATGTGTCAAACTAGCAGACAAAGGGTTAAGTTACCACATAAACCTGCTCCAAATACCCAACAGACATACACATATATACCCAATGAGTGCAGGAGTGCGCAATAAGAACTCCTAAATAAAAGCCCAGCGAAGGGGCACTGTGAGGCAGGTGGACCTGCAGCACTCAAAGGGTAGCTCACCTCTCCTGCAGATCTTCTGTCTTCAGGTTACCATGCAGTAAGAATTACCTCAGAGTAATCCATGGGGAAGCACTTGTATCCAAGGTTTTCCCTCTCAGGGCTTAAGGTCCACCAAAATGCACCTGGACACCGAGCTAGCCACATTGAAGGGCATTTGTCAGTCATGGTAACCCGCCTAAATGGTGGTATTCCATATCGGACAGAAAAATTAAAAAAAACTACAACGAACGACAAAATGTTCTCCACCTGGTGTATTCACACCCAGGAACAAATCATTCAGAAGCTAGCTGGCTAGGATGCAGCTGAGGAGGGATGGGAGGCTCCACCCCCTGCATACATTTAGAGAAATGTTCCTGCCTACTTAGAACAATAGCCTCGCAAAGTTACCAGTAACCTGTGTTGGACGACAGAGAAAAAGTTCGACCAGACATGATGATAGATCTTGGAAGAAACAGGGTTGCGGGCATGGAGCTTAGCCATCACCCCAGAAGAAAAACCTCTTCAATATTGAGGATTCAATTTCCAAGCAGTCAAGGCTAGCTGATGAACGTCCTCCTTCCACAGGTAACCTTGTAGAGGATCTGGACGGCAAGGGAGCTGGAATGGCTCCGCCACCAACAGATCCAGCAGCTCCGGAAACCAAGCTTGGCGAGGCAAGTATGGAGCAATCAAAATGACTGGACAGTGCTCCAGTCAATTTCCGCAACACCCTGTGCAACATGGGGAGGGGAGGAAAGATGTAGGCCAGAGGAAATAACTAAGGAATGGACATCGCATTCACCGCCAGAGCTAGAAGGTCCCTCCATTGAGAGTAGAACATCGGAACCTTCCTGTTGTGTCTTATCGCCATCAGGTCGATGTAAGGAAGACCCCACTTCTGAACAATGAGGGTGAACACCGCTGGGTGTAGCTCTAACTCTCCTCTGCCCACTGTGTTGACTGAGGAAGTCCGCTATGATGTTGTCTACGCCAGAAATGTGTTCCTCCTCCCAGGACAAAATAGTGTTGACCTCTGACCAAGCGGCGAGACTTCGTGTTCCACCCTGCTTGTTGATGTAAGCCACGGCCGTGGCATTGTCGGACTCTACCTGGACTGGATAGTCTTCCAGCAGAGATGTCCAATGACGAAAAGCATGAAATATCGCTCGAAGCTCCAACACATTGATGGGAAGGAGAGATTCCTCTCGAGCCCACCGACCCCGAACACTCAGGCGACCCAGGACAGCACCCCAGCCAGAGAGGCTGGCATCCGTCATCACCATGGTCCAGAAGGATACCAGGAAGACTTGCCCTTCAGCAGATTGGAGAGGTTGAGCCACCACAACAAACTCCGTTCCACATGAAGAGGGAGGGACACTGACATCTTTAGAAGGTTTGGCTGACCCCTGCACACCTGGATCACAAACCTCTGGAGTTCTCTGGTGTGAGCCATGGCAAATGTGACTGCTTCTATGGTGGAGATGAATTTCCCCACTAGAGAGGAAAGCTTTTTGGACAGAATTGGATAGTGAGCCAGAACAGCAGAAACCCTGTGGGCGATCTCTGTTGAGCCACCTCTTCCATGAGAAACACCATGTTCTTCTAGGTATCGAAGAGGCGGCCCAGGAAGACCAGATGCTGGGACAAGGTCTGACTTGTCCATGTTGATGATCCACCCAAGATGAATGAGAGCATGAATGCAGTTCGGAACTTGCTGATGACGTTCCGGGGCTTTCAGAAGCAGGTCGTCTATGTATGGAGTAACTCTGATGCTGTCCCGGTAGAGGACGGACACTAAGGCTCCCAGGACACGCATCCTGAAGATCCAGAGAGGCAAGGAATTCCCCTGGGGACATAACAGCAATCACCGTCCTTAGAGACGCCTGGTGATAACGAGTCCAGATCACAAAGGAATTGAGATCCTTTAAATGCAAAACGGGACGACAACCGCCGTCCTTCTTGGAGACCACGGAGGTTTGAGTAAAAACCCGTACCTCTGTCCTGAACTGGAACCAGCTCTAGGACAACAGCGTTTCTCTGCGCCCTGAGGCGAAAAGGAGGAAGAGAGACGAAAGGGACCCTGTACCCTTCCGTCACCATCTGTAAAACCCACGGGTCTGCCACAGAATCCTCCCAAATGCTGTGGTAGTGACACAGACTGCCACCTACAGCAGAGTGGGGACCTGGATTCGGTGAGTCATGCCGAAGGAGGCTTGGAAGCCTTGGGCTTGGAGGCGACTTTGGGCTTCCATTGCTGTTTGGGCTTGGAGGCGGCACATGGAGCTGAGGGAACCACCTGGTTTGCCGGACATCTCTCAGTCTGAGCCCACCGCAGAACATTCATCAACATCAGAATCCACCAGCAGTTCCTCCTCAGAGGAATCTGATGAGTCATGTACTCCTTGTGTTTTTGGCAAGGAAGACTTAACGGAGGAGGGGGTCTGCCAAGAATGGAAGACCCCCTGTATCTGGGATGGAAAGAGTTGCAAAGTGGACTTGGTCCCTAGTAGCAGCCTTGAACTCTTGCACCCAAACTGGCTCTAATGCATGGCTGGAGGTCCCTGGGAGACTCTCAGGGACATCAGAACATGCTGGGCATAAATGACCTGATGATTCTCTAGGTAAAATTGAATGACAGGAAGTGCAATGCACAATGGAGGATACAGAGACCCCAGCACCAACGGATTAGACATTCTCAGTGTCAAAAACTTTACAGTATAAGAAAACACCCAATTACAGTGTGTAGGATTAAAGTTTCACCTCAGGAATCACTAAAACAGACTTATCTGGGAGGTAAAGGGTTAATCAGCAGAGGAGAGAAGGAGATTCCAAACCCTGCATAGGATACTCATTCTGGAAATGGCACAAAATGGCTGCCGCAGCAGGAGCCAATAAGAAACGAGTGCGCAAAGCAAGTGGTTATGGGAAATGTAGTACCCCAACAGTGCCCAAAGCCCCCTGAACCCCCAACACACTAGAAACATGAACCAGATGATAGAGCAAGGGCAGACAAAAATGAGCCATCTCTAAAGTCACTAGGTGGAGTGGTTGCAGAGATATGTCCCAAACTGTACAGTCCCATAGGAGTGAATGGAGCAATGGCGCCTACGCGGTAAAGCACTCAAACTCAAATTTTACAAAAGTTGAAACAGTGAAATAAAAAAAATACATGAATCACTAGAACATGTTAGGAGACCCAAAAAACACTGAACCAGTAGGGAAAGTGTCAACCCCCCCCCCATAAGATGCAAAACCAGCAGTTAAAGGGATAGTAATACTTCGTTTTAACTTTATTTTATTTTATTTTGTAGGCATTAAAAAAACATGAACGATATAAGTCTTCTCTCAAACCTTTATGGTTTATGAGATATTCACAAGCAAAGTTCCCCTCCCCTTTTAACTAGTGTAAGCCATCTCTTCTCAGATGTGAATCTGGTTTTATGACCAGACAGATAACAGAAGGGAACAATCTTCTTTGTATAAAAACAATGAAAGCCCTTCCCCCCTTGACAAGTTTTTCAGCTTTTTCCCTTATCTTAATTGAAGATTGTCCCTCTCTGCAGTCTACCTGGGCACCTCCCTTCTGATCTGGTTGAACAGGGAAGGGATACTTTGTTTGTGAATATCTCTTAAACCATAAAGGTTTGAGAGATAAGACTTATATCATTCTTCATGTTTTTTTAATGCCTACAAAATAAAATAAAGTTAAAACGAAGTATTACTATCCCTTTAAAGGGTTTATTACCACATAAACCTGTTCCTAACACCTAACAGACATACAGATAGACCCAATGAGTGCAGGTGTGTGCAATAGGAACTCCAAAGGGGGGAAAAAAAAAAAACAAAAAAACCTGTGCGGAGGGGCACTGTGGGACATGTGGACCTGCAGCACTCAAAGGGTTACTCACCTTTCCTGCAGATCTTCTGTCTTCAGACTACCATGTAGTAAGAAGTAACCTCAGTGGGTAACTCCTGTGGAAGCACTTGGAATCAAGATTTTCCCCCTCAAGGCTTAAGGTCCACAAAAAGCATCTGGATACTGAGCTAGCCACATCTAAGGGCATTGCCAGTTATGGTAATCCGCCTAATGGTGGTATTCCTTTTCTAATAGAAAAATAAAATAAAAAAAAATCTAAAACTATAGTAGAACTGTTCCCTTGCCTGTGTTCTCTTCACAATGGAACAAATCTTTCAGGAGCTGGTTGGCTAGCTACAGCCAAGGAGGGAAGGTAGGCTCCACCCCCTGGAATTCTAGAATTGTTCCTGCCTACTTGAAAGGGCGGACCGCTTACCCAAAGTTACCAGTAGCCTGTACTGGACGACAGAAAAAAAAAAAAAAATCTAAATGTTTAGTGATCCCCTCCATCACTGTATGGAAGAGATCACTACACGGAGAACATCTTATCTCTCCAACAGCTAGTTTGCAACAGAGGTGTTGTAAAGCTTCTTCCCTATCAGTAAACGACTGAGCTTGGGTCTCCACCGTTCAAATTATAGTTCATTGTCCCAATGGGTCTAGTAAGTAAGAAAGGTGAAGATGGTACATAGGGACGCTCCTCATTAAGTGAGGGCCCCCAGAATATGGAACAGTAAAAATAAAAAAGTTGATGAGATTCTTCACAGGAGAAGGCAATCCCCGAACCTCCTGAGGGACACTTAAAAGAAACAGTAAAAGCAGCAGCAGCATGAGGGGATAACTACCAGGAAATGGGAGTTGTTTAGAGTGACCTGCCTTAGAAAAGGCACGGTCCAAAGCCCCATGGTCCCTGCATCCGTCAATGACAATAGAAAAGCAGCACATGGTCTACTCTTGACAACCTTATTCTTGGTAGCAGAAAGTTTCATAGGGCTCGTCGCCTTAGAAGATGCCTTAAAGGGATAGTAATGTTTCAAAATAAAAGCAGCTCCAATTAATCATCATAGTATTTGGACTTTGGAGAGTGTGATTTCAATTCTGCCAGAGTTGTAGTTCAAGAGTAATTCAATGACAAAGTATCCCCCTCCCTCCCCTTTTACTGATGTAACTGCTCAGCCAGAGCGGAAGGGAGGTGCCCAGGTAGACTGCACAGAGGAACATTCAATTAAGATAAGGGAAAAACCTGAAAAGCTTGTCAAGGGGCGGGAGGGGGGGCTTTCATTGTTCTCATAGGAAGAAAATTGTCCCCTGCTGTTATCTGTCTGGTCTATGGACTGCATTCCAGATGGGTTACACTAGGTAAAAGGGGCGGGAGGGGAAACTTTGCTTGTGAATATCTCTCAAACCATAAAGGTTTGAGAGATAAGACTTTTTTTTTTTTTTTTTTTTTTTTAAATGCCTACAAAATAAAGATAAAACGAAGTATTACTATCCCTTTAAATACAGTAGACATGCCAAAGCTACTAGCACTACTAGCACGACTTGCAGAAGAAGGAAGGTATGCAGCATAAGTTATCAATGTATCCTTGCCCAATGATCTGTAATTTTGTGCTGGATCAGCAGGACGAAGAACAAGTTGGAGCCAGGGTGGCAAGAATTCGAACAAGGGAGGAATGGAGCCCATGGGGGGGGGGGGGGGGGGGGTAGGAGACCACATGCGAAAGAAAGCTATTTATTGAATGATTAACCCTGCCTTCCAGCTGGGTAGGACCAAAGTCCATCTTATTGCTCTGGAGCAGGACATAAAAAAAAAAAAAAAAAAAAAAGACTAAAACAAACCTAGGATTTTGGAGGCAATGTACAGCCATCTCTTTGGCAGGCCTAGGTTACCTCATATCAGAAGCAACACAGGCAAAACTGGAATAGCAACTAACCGTAATAAAACGGCATCAGAATACAAGTCATGTACTTACTAAATAATATCTATATATCTATATATATCTATACACATACACACTGAGAATTTAAAAGGACGTCCCCTTAATCGCCACAATAGCTTCACACAACACAGATTATGTCAAGGCTCAAGCTGCAATGTGATGCTCACCCTGCTAGTGCTTAACCCTTAGAATGCCAGAGGGGTACGCAATGCATTGCAAAGTAATGCGTTGCGTACCCCTCTGGCACTCAAGGGGTTAACACCTTAAGGACTGGGAAAATCTGGGGTGGTCTGCACGTAAGCACCAGAGTAATCTTGACCTTTTTGACTGTCTGTTCAGTGTTTTCCCTCTAAATCTTATTTCAGCCGTGCAAATTATATACCTTAAGAACAAGTAGGAGTTTCTTTTGATATGACTTATATGGCTAACCCACCATTTATTTTTCTTCATTTTCTTTAATAAAAGTATTGATTCTCTTGTAATTTTGTACTCAGTGGGTTAATTTCTTTATGTAGACTGCATGAAAGGTATGACCGGTCATTCATATCTTAAAAAAAATATCTTTTTTTTTGGGGGGGGGGGGCACAGTCCCTCTGGGGGGGAAAAAAAAAATCCCCATGTTGCTGTTTCCCTCTTTTTTGAAGATAAAACTGTGTGGTGTGTAGAAGTGTATTACACTGCTCCACAACAATACATCGCCCATTAATGTTTTACACCTTTAGCTTTGTGTTTCAAATGAGTCTGTGAAATTAATATACTTTGGTCTTGCTCAAATTGCTGTCAGTAGATCATAAAGGGACCCTACATTTATCCTGCCCCAAGCTCTGAAGGGTTAATACATCCAAACTCTGGCCTCTTTTTTAAAGGGATAGTAATACTTCGTTTTAACTTTATTTTGTAGGCATTAAAAAAACAATGAAGAATGATATAAGTCTTATCTCTCAAACCTTTATGGTTTATGAGATATTCACAAGCAAAGTTTCCCCTCCCCGCCCCTTTTACCTAGTGTAAGCCATCTCTTCTCAGATGTGAATCTGGTTGTATGACCAGACAGATAACAGCAGGGGACAGTCTTCTTTGTATTAAAACAATGAAATCCCTGCCCCCCTTGACAAGTTTTTCAGCTTTTTCCCTTATCTTAATTGAAGATTGTCCCTCTCTGCAGTCTACCTGGGCACCTCCCTTCTGATCTGGTTGAACAAGGGGGGATACTTTGTTTGTGAATATCTCATAAACCATAAAGGTTTGAGAGATAAGACTTATATCATTCTTCATGTTTTTTTAATGCCTACAAAATAAAATTTTAAAACAAAGTATTACTATCCCTTTAAGTCTATTCTTGGTTTTCTTTCTCCCTTACTCACAGTAAGGAAGAGGGGCAGAGGACAGTGACAAAAGGCAATGTGTTAAACATGCTGCCTTTGTCAAAGCCGGTACAAGAGACCTCTGTAGGAGCAATCACATGTACTGGCAAAACAGGGAATGACAAACTGAGCGTTCTGGTCCTGGAGCGTGCAGTTTCAACCTCCCGTGTGTGACAGCAGCGCACCCTGAGGAAAGTTTATACATGACGGTCCTGGAGGGTCATGGGTTCTTAACGGGTTAAAAGGCTCATCAATGAACGTCTGATATAGCTGGATTTCCCCACTTTTCTAGCCCACTGTAAATTCAGCCTGTGCCATCAGATTGTAGCATCACACGCAAACAATGTATGAATAATTGTGTTTATTAAAAAAAAAAAAAAAATTATTAACTCAAGACTAAGACATATAAAACTTTTTTAAACAAAAGCCTCCCAAATCTATTCCATCCAAACATCAAAAACTTATCAAACACAGCCTCCCTCACTATGCACAGCACATACACTAAACATAAGAAAGCCATTCTGTTAATATCGTTGCCATCCATCAGTGCAATACTGCTTCTTAGCAGGATTTGGGTTATTTTACATCAGCAAGTGAACGAGTGTTCACAACCATGATCATGAAGCAGCACACAACTAGGCTTCTCCAATGTTTGTAATTAACCATTCAGGAGCTAGAAACCTCTCCAAAAGGCTTGTAAAAGCAGCTCTTTGGAGACCTCTACTTCCAAGGAGGTTAAAACCAGTAATGGTGAACCCAAGGGCCTCCAGCTGTTGTGGACTACAATTCCTATCATCTTCAAGATTACTGTAATTCTAGTCCACAACAGCTGGAAGGTCTCAGATTACCCTTTACGGTGTTAGACCAGTAGACTCAAACTGCATTGCTATGGAGCAGGCAGTGCAGGTTTTTGGGATAAACTGATTTTGCAGAGGTATAGCGGTCAAATGACAGCTAATTATTGTATGTCAGGGCTCTCCCAGACACCTGCACTGCTTTTACTCACTACGAATGCGGTTTGGATTAGACTGAAGGGTGCACAGCCCAATTAACCTGTCTCTTTCCTCACTGTAAAGTGGGCATCCTAAAGTGTGTGCTCCTTTAGAGAGATATACATTGTAACAACTGTAGGCATCTCATGACTATATGCCCATTGAGGACATAAGACTAATTGTTACACCTGCAATGTCAAATGTAATCCAACAAATTCCTCACTGGAAAGTCAGGATACTGTTATTTTAATAAAAACACCTATAAACACGCATAACATACATTTCTGCAGTTCTACCCTTTATCACCAGCTGTACACACAGTCTCAGATACTCTAAACATGCTCTCTCTACCACCCTCCCAGAATTCCCATTCGAGGTAGCTTACAAATACATTTCACAACACAGAAAAATAAACTCACATTACAGACCTTTTAAACATTCATAATACAAAATGTGACCAGAGTGCCATTTTAATGCAGGGTATTAATTTTTTTCTGTAGAACTGCATAGAAACCAATACTGTACTGTGTTGGGGTTTTCCTCCGTGTCCCACATTAACGTGGTTATCTGGCCATTAATAGTACACGTTCTTACCCATTTCATGGCTGTCTTCAGAAATCCACTATTAAAAATTGGCATCATTTAGAAAAAGCAACAACCACAGTTCTTAGAATGCAGACTGGTCATTTACAAACTAAAAACCATATGCACTTCAAATTAATTCTGGAGCAAGCCAACATTGTTGTGAAATTTTAGTTTACATGTTTTGAGTTGGGCTTGTAACAATTTCAGTGCTTGAGGCCGCAAAACAAAAAACATTTAGACCTTGCATTATAGATGTTGAAAGCCATAAAAACAAAAATTCCAAAGAATTTATATTTTTCCCCAGGATGCAGTTTGCTCTTGATCAGTGGTTCTCAATTCATGCTTCAGGGCACAGTAATATTCCAAGACTTGTGGATTTCACTGCCTGAGCACAGGAGAGTTGGCAGATAGTCTTCCATTCTTACAAGTCCTGGTCTGTGGGCTCTAAGCACACAAGTTGAGAACCACTGATCTAGATTACTTGATTTCTGCATGTAGCATTAGAAGTAAAAAGATACCACTACAGTGATTGTTAACTGCTTCGGCAAATACTGTATCGTCTACTGCACATTACTAGATTAGGCAATCCCTATGGGTGCTGGAGTCATAAACACATTGCAAATTAATGCATTAGAGAAATCTCTAGCATACAAGGGGTTAAAACACTGGGGTACACAAGGCACAGTCAAATATTTGTATAGTTCCCAATTCAGCTGTAATAGATGTAAGTGTATAAGCACCTTTTGATTAGCAATGCTAAAAAGCCCATATGGCAACATGGCACTGCTAGCCCTGATGAAATATGGCAGCTGTGAAGTATAGAAGAGTAGCAGATGGGCAAGTAACCTATTTTACAGGCAGCAGACTAGAGGCTTTATTCAGGTGCTGAAGAGGTGCAATTCTGGAGTAAGCCAACTGCACCATAGGGGAGAAAAGAAAAGCTCCCAATGACAAACTGGACTTTTCACCCTTTGAATGCTTGGTCACAAGTCCCCCATGGCACAGTAGGGGTGTTTAGCTTACCAAATTAGGCCCTAGGCTTCTTATACACAAAGAAATGAAGTGCAATCCTGAAACAAGCCATTTGCAGCACAACTCTTAAAAATATGTCATGCTTATGTAATTGGGGCTTTTAACCCCTTGAGAAATGTTGGGGATGTGTTTGAGCCTTCTCTAGCATTGACGAGGTTTAAAGGCCCATTTAAAATAAAAAAGGGGACTATTTTTCCCTTGTGGTGATGTGGGCATGCACTAGAATTGCACCCCTTTAGCTTTATGCATTAGGCCTTAAGTGCAAATAATATTTTATCCATTTGGACTGAAGTCCCTTCAGCAAATGGAGACATTCAATGACTTCTGTAAGAGTTTCACTTTAGAGCGGTCACAAAACAAAAAGGCACTGCTGTTGGTACACCCGGCAGTGCGCACAATAAAAATTCTCCTATAGATTAGTCAACGTGCAATCAATAGCAGACAAAAAAAAAAAATTGTATCCAGTCAGGTAATGGCAAAATGATCAGAGTGTGCTGCACAATGTTGCAGAGATGTACACATGCACAAAATTGTTCTGGTAGTTGATCAATGTTCTGTGCATGTTATCTTATGATGATTGATACCAAATCTCCTTTAATTGTCAGGAGTAATGTGCACCTTAAGAGGTCAGTGGTATTATGTCATCCTCCAAGTTCAACCATGGCAACAAGGCCAAGAATCAAACATGGTTTAGACCACTAACCCAGTGTTGCTAGTGACAAGTCATAGCGTTTTAGCAACCAATGTCTGACAACATCCTGCTTGGAAAGACAGTACAGATATCCACTGAAGTACACAACACTGGGAGGAGGAATCTCCCTTTTGAAATCCAAGAATTAAGTATTACTACTTCTTGCGTGGGTGCTGACGCCTTGCCTGCAGTCTCTGCCGAGCCCCTGAAGGTTTAGATCCAGAACCAATGGAGAAAGAGGGAGTAGACGGACCTTTAGAGAAGATGAAAAGCATGACATTTAGAATCAGGTATGTTAACAGTCTAATGATGCAAGGTTTGTAATGCATTACTTCACAACCCGGGTTTTTAAAGAGTAACAGATTAGACTGCTCGGACTTTGCCAAGCAAATGAAATCCCACCTGCAAATTATTATGTATTCTAAACCAAAAACACTATACTTGAAGAAAAATAAGCCCTGATACTGGATGAAAACTTTAAGCAAATTAAAGTGATACTAATGTCCCATAAAACAATCTAATTTTGTAGATGTTAAAAAAAAAAAAAAAAAAAAAAAACTGTGCCAGAAATCCTCTCAAACCGCTATGGTTTGAGATATATTCGCACTGAAAGATCCCCCCTCCCATTTTCCTGACGTCAGCATCTAGCTGAGAGCAGGAGATCCCAGTCCAGGGACCAGCCTGCGGCTCTGCAGAAGAGCAGAAATCGCATTATTTCAAAATAATTACTTAATTTGAAAGTTCTACAAAGCGTGCCTGGTTTGCAAGCACACTTTGTAGACCATTCCAATGAAGCAGTCTTTTTTTAAATGACGCAATTTCAGCTCTGCTGAACAGCCTCGAGTCGGCAGACTTTAATCTCCTGCTGTCAGTGTAAGAAGGGGAGAGCTTTCAGTGCCAATATCTCTCAAACCATAGCAGTCTGAGATAAACTATGTGCCACAAATCCTATGTATTTTCTTTAACATCTACAAAACTAGAAGAATATTTTATGGGACATTACAGTCCCTTTAAATTGTTGAATGTTTAGTTTTCTAGTCATTCATGTTAGGTTGCTTACTACTAATGGTTTTATATCCAGCTTCCAGTTATCAGAGAAGAAACTTAGTGGCAAATCAGGAGACACACATTAACATTTAACCCTCTGAGTGCAGGAGGGGTACAGAACAATGTGTTGTGTACCCCTCTGGCAACTTAAGGCTTTAATCTAAATCTGAAGGGGGAAGAGAAAACAAAAAAAAACAAAAAAAACAAAAAAAAACAAAAAAACAAAAACACACACATACACAGGAACCCATAGAGAAGAATGTCTACCTAAAGTGTAGGCCTTTAGGCAAAACATTAGGTTACTAGCCCTCTGCACAGTGTGGCTCGACTCTAAACTACAATACTGACCGAGCTGTTTAGTAGGATAGCTCTGAATGGGATGTCCTTGGGTCCTTATGCAGAAAACAAAAAAGTAGCAAGTTTGTATGCCAACTGCAATATAGGGGACAGATAAATTCCAGGTTGCATCTACTTAGAGGGCTGTTAACCCCCTGAATGTTACATATCTCCAATGCAAATAAATGCTTTGGGGCCCTCTTGCATTCAAGGGGTTACAAGCCTCATTTATATAAATTGGAATTTTATTCATCATTCCCCCATGGAATGCCTTTTGCTTTGTGCATAAGATTCTATAGGTACAGGCTTTGTTTCATCAAGGCATCTTCAGATTGCACACGTCAGTCCCCTTATACTACTGATATGTTTTTTCTTCTTCCTATTATGCCGTTTGCAGTCTTCCAAGAATGGTAAAATGATCAGGACAGTATATCCCAAGTTATCCATTTGGTGATGAGAACCACTGCTAGTCAATGCAGAAATGTGAAGCAGCCATGAAGACATCTGATAATTTACCATTAAAACTTTTACCAGACCGTTCTATACCTGCGAGACCCAACTCAATTGTGAATCGAAGATACAAAACAGTAATTTAGGATCCTTTAAATTTAGGTTTACGTAGGTCACAGATGATCACTGAATAGATGACTTTCTTTCTGCTACGCCATCTACACAATACTGGAGCAAACTGCACAACCACAAGATTTCCATTGGCTTTAAATTGGGATTTTAACCCCTAATCAGTGTAGAGACCCAATATTTAAGTTAAGGTGAAAAAAATCATACAAGAAATAAGACATTTATTTGTCCCTTATGGTGCATGGACCTAGAATTACTACATTTGTCTTTCAAACATAAGGCCCTAGTGTGTTTGATCAACTGACAATTAGATTTTAGACCAGTGCTCCAAATTTCTTACTGTGGTAGAAACCTTTAAATCTCAAATTGACTCCTGTAGAACTCAATCATTAACTGCTTTAAATCTCAACATGTCTCAAACTAATTGAGCCGGAAGACTAGCATTCAATGGGTTAAATGCCTCATTTCTATCTTAGAATTTTGATTTCTTTACTGTGCAGTCCCAGAATTGCCTGCATTCTTTATCCATTAAACAATTCCACAAACTGGTACAACTTACTAAATGATGGCCCGGTATTAGGAAAGACTGGGCCTGCTGGAGTCCCAAAAGATAATACTCCTGTTGCAGAGGAGCTTTGACCAAAGGCTGGGGTGGATGTCCCTGCAGGAGAACAAAAAGTGGTTTTATTACTACACCAGATACAGGCACAATCTGCCAACATGGATACATTTAGGTGTAGTAGTTCTTAGTCTGTGTTCTGTTGAACCTTAGGGGTTCCCTGATGTAGTTAGTGATTCCACAGAATATTTCAGTAATGGTCAGGAGAACAAAGGCAAGATGACAATGTTATTCTGCAACTACCAGGACAGGTATGGAAGACAGATCTGAACACACTGCAGTTTTGTCTTTTGTAAGATTTGTATTCCGAAAAGCACTCTAACCCTGGCTCCCTTGTATATTTAAATCATTGCAACTGATTTTTATCAGGCTAACTTGATCATGCAGATTCAAAAAAATGCAGGATTTCAGTTGCCAGTACCAACTAGAGCGCAGATACATTTGATACTAATCCTAGAGAGGTCTCAGACTCATTGTGGGAGTTCACCTGCAAGTTTTCCCCAGCCCTCAAGCCTGTCTGTACACATGCAGTATATTCTAGACAGGATTCGTTGTTTTTACTGTACTAAAGGAGGATACACAACAACTTTTTTGCAGGCAACAGATATTTTCCCACAGGACTCATGAGAAGAAAAGTATCTCAAAGTGCACACCAATAGTAACAGTCCCTATGAGCATGACAGGTAGAGACAACATAATTTTCTTTAACCCACTGGCTGCTTTTACCACAATGATCATAGGGTCTTGTTTTTGGTATGCATAACAGCCTTCTCAACCCCACCACCACCCCCCGTAGGAAACCTCCATTGCGGGAAAAAGTTCCTGTTGAGTTGACCATTTGTTGGCCCTTCACCTGTCATGAAGTACACCCCGGAGGGTTCCCCCCCCCCTCCTTAAATAAACTGGGTGTGCCAGAGCTACAATACAGCCTCAAAAGCACGAGCACAGTGATTGTAGATCAGCAGGTAGCAACCTGAGGCACTCCAGCTGTTTATTTACAACTCCCAACCGCAAACATTTGGGCAGCAGTTGTCAGCAAAAGCAGGAGGGCCCTCAGATGCTCATGCAGATCATGGACCAAAGAAATATAAACTCACCAAACTGGACTTTGTTTTCAGTTGTCCCTGGGGTCCCAAAGTTGAAGGTAGTGTTCTGGTTTGTGGTGCCAATGCTATGCTGAGTCACAGATGAGCTGCCAAATGCAGATGGAGCAGGTGCAATACTTGCCGCTGCTCCGAAGTTGAAGCCACTGGTGCCAGCTGTGCTGTTGCTTTGAGTCCCACTCATAAAAGGCATGTTTGTGCTTGAGCCTCCTCCAAAAGAAAATGGTGCTGCAGTGCCACCTCCAAAGACACTGGTGTTGGGCGTACTATTTGTTTGTGTATTGCTTAGACTGCCAAATGTAGCAGGCTTTGTGGCTGCTGAAGCAGTGTTGCCAAAACTGAAGGAGGTGTTTGTTGTTCCAAATGTGGGTTGTACACTGGCCCCAAAGGCTGGTTGGGAGCTACTGCCAAAAGGTGTCTGTGTGCTTGTACCAAACGTGGTCTGACCTACTGACCCTGCAAAGGCAGGTAGAGTTGTAGTAGTAGATTTGCCAGCTTGTACATCAGATCCAGAGCCACTGTTAAATGAAGCGGTGACAGGTATACTAGGAAAAGATGAAGGGTTTGTATTTGAGCCGAAGGTGGCAGTGAAGGCAGATGTCGTAGATCCAAATGCTGTTGCTTGCAATGATTGAGTATTTGATGAAAGTGGTGTTTGTGAACTAAAGACAAACCCAGCATTAGCCTGTGATGTGGGGGCCTGTCCAAAGGGAGCAGCCGGCTTTGTCTGGGAGGTCACAGTTGGGTTACTCCCTAAAAGTGAAGTTGTGCTAGAGCTGGAAGTAGACAGGCTCTGAGAAGCTGCTGCTCCAAACTGGAATGTGGGTGCTGTACTTGAGCTGGTTGTGTTTGTGTTACTGATTGTGGGTATGACCAAAGTGGGTTTGACTGTATTGTCTGTGCTAGGGCCTGTTCCATTTACAGCTCCACCAAGATTACTGAAGGATTGTGTGACAGCAGTAGATGTGGATACTTGCAATGTAAAGGGTGAAGCAGCAGCTGAATTAGCCACCTGACTACCAGGAACCCCAAATATCGGTTTAAATGTGTTAGCTGAAGCAGGCTGGCTACTGGAATCCCCAAACATTGGTTTGGTAGTTTGAGCTGGCTGGCTATTAGAATCGCCAAATATTGGTTTGAATGTCGTAGCCGTGACAGTATTTGTTGTTGCAGAGAGCCCAGTGGTTGATAAAGTAACTGTGGGAGAATTTGCAGTCTGTGGAGTTTCAAAGATTGGTTTGAAGGCAGGCTGGGCGTTATTTTCTACTGGTTTACCAAGAATTTTTAAGAGACTGTTCTTAGGAGACTCTGATTTTGGTGGAGCAGAATGTAGCGATTGAGGAACCAGGCTGGTGACAGGTGTATCCGCTGAAGAAAGGGATGGTGTAGGGTTGGGTTTTTTCCCATCAGTGGAGCTTGAGCCAGTGGTAAAGGAATTAAGAGACATATTTGGGATGGCAGTAGTTGCTTGAGAACTACTCTGCGTCACAGCAATAGTTGCTGTAGGTACTGTGGGGGAGAAATAAATAAATAGTTAGTTGCAGACTGGAAATATACATACAAGTAAATATACAGCTTTTATTCTTTGAATTGGCTTTAAAGTCTGCCCTTATATACTTGAAAATAATAAAACATGCCCCATCATGCAAACTATGCCGTTTACAGGCAAACTTTTGTATACCTGTAACAACCATACCACTGCATCTGCCAAGGAAGTACATGCAAGCAGGACAGGAAAGCCCGTGCAGCCGACAATACAACTGTACAGCTCACAAGTCAAGAGATACCCCCACTGTACTGTTCTCATTCAAGCACTTTCTAGCATTCAGACGGCTAAAGGTCTCCAAACAATACATTTAGGGGCATATTCATACTACAGTAAGTGAAGCAAAATAGTCAAACACCCCCCACCCCCAATTAAAAATATGGTTCAAAGACTTCACTCTGCCATGGTAATTATCCCTTACTCAGTTTGTTTGCCTTTAAAACGAGTACTTGTTATAGTATGTTCCACAGTGGCAAGCACCACCTGGTGACCTAAGTTTACTACTCCTCTAGAGTACTACTATCAAAATGGACAGTGCCCCATTGGCAGGTCAGCTACACTAGGAGTAAACCCCTGCCAATGAAGCTGGAGAAGATTGTGAGCTCCAGAGGAGGAACAGAGCGGTTGTCAAAAAGGTCCATGGTGCTCCCTCACTGGTACCCACATGCCTACTACCCCACCCACCATGAACAGCTGACAGGAGCCATTTTGAGGCTGCATAGTGCAGCCTCAGTCTTTTTACCATGTCTGCTCTTAATTGCAGACTTAATATAATTTTGAGCATATCCCTTTCAACACAACATGGCAATTGATTTTAAGGACAAGCCTCAAGAAGCCTAATAAAATTAGAGATACCAGATGCACACTTGCTTTGCCAGAATCATAGCCTCATCAAGCCTGCTCAAGAACTTGGGGGGGGGGGGGGGGTATGTATAGAGACAAGAGTAAAACTGCACAAACATATCGTTTTATTGAAATAAAAATCTTAACTCATTGGGTGCTATATATATTGCAAAGAAATGCAATGGAAACCTGTCATCCAGAGAGTTAAATTTATAAATATTATGCATTTTAGCTTTAAACATCTATTTCTCTTACAACTGGCTCACCTTGGGAACCATCTTGGCCCTGCATCTTGGCCAAGCTTTGCAGTAGAGGATTGCTGCTGGCAGGTGTAGTCTGTGATTCTAGTGATGTCCGAGTGCTAGTTGGCAGTGAGAAGAGGGGAGAAGATGAAGTGGCTGCAGGTGCTGAACTCACAGGCAGAGGTTCTGAAACAAAAATCAACTTTGTTTGGCTTCTGTAGAAATAAAGGAGCAATTCTAGATCAAGGCAGTTGCACGAAAGTCGACACAAGTCCCTACATTCACATGGCTAGATCTATTAACATATTCAATGTTAGATCACCAATACATTTAAGACCACAGGTCTTAAATGTGTTGGTGTAAAACCCCAGGTAAGTTAGTGTGAATTTGAGGAACAAGTGTGTTCAGCTGGTTTGCTTAGAAAATAGCTTTCCCCTTTCTTTCAGGACATGGTCCTACACTTATGATAAACACTTATTCTCACAGGCTTTACCATCTAATGCTTTATTTAACCGTTGTAGAGCTGCCTTCTTTGCAGAATCAAAGTCCTCTGAAGTGATGTTGTATCCAGGAATAGGTGGAAGTGGCTGCAGATTGAAGACAGTAGATTAGTGCATTGCCCATTCTTTCTGCCCATCCCAACACCGCAACTACAGATACGTACTAGTAGGTATTGATCATCTTTGCCAGAGCAGACCAGCAGCATTTTTTTCCGCCACCGGCCGCCACCACTTCCCGTTTCAGAAGGGGACTTTATGGTAGACTTTTTAGAAATGGGTGTTTCAGAAACTGTTGAAAGACAAGAGCAAGTTACAAATAGTGGGAGGTGTTGCACATTACATAGTAAACCAATGAAACCCCTGCAGAGCAGAGATGTGCACAACAGCTGCAAAGGGGTCAACTGTATAAAACTGAATTCTAAGGCAACACTTTTATAGACTCAAAAGGCAATACTAGTATACCCAAGTGTGATTTATTTATTTAACACACTAAATGAAAAACAGTTATATTATGGTCCATTTTATTTTAACCCCTCCAGTGCCAGAGGCTTGGGCCATTTTCTGTACCCTGCAGTCCAGACACTTTCAGCATTTTTGCTATCCTTTCCGTTTAGGTTTTATTTACTGTGGAAATTTCTAGTTGCACATGGAAAACTATGTATTTTTTTCCAGAACGAATTGAGCTTTCTTGTGGTACCTTACATGAAGAGGATTTTGCATCATGAAAAAAGCTATGATGTCATAATGACAAAAAAAAAAAAAAAAAATGAAAATGTACTTATTTTGCTAAAAAACACATAGTATGTATCAAAAAAATGTACCTTGATTGCAAAAGTTTAAATTGTTTGAAAAAGCCTAGATTTGTATAGTTTAAACTACGCCCATGGCTAGCACAGAGCGCTAATCAATAGGAGCACAAAATGGCATTTTCAACTTTATGAACCAATATGTGCATTCTAGGGTTTTTGTTGTAAAGCTACCCTAAAACAGTGGAATAACTATATAAAACTATATATTTCTGAAAAGTAGACAACCTGCTGCATCTAATGAGGGGCAACTTGCCTTCTTGCTCCAAAGCCTGTTGTGCCTAAATGCTTCCAGAATCTGTCAGTACAGGGATAAAAAAAGGGCATTTTCTTACATTTCTGCCCCTTCAACTGTACCGAAATCTGAAAACCATGGAATTTCTAGCTGTATTCATTAGCTAGTGTTCTTAGGATTAGGCAATGCACTGGCCTCCTGTGGCACTCATGGGAATCCACTGGACACCCCTGTGGCACACACAGGATTAATTTTAAATCTGTACTTTGTATTCAGATGGCCACGAAACAAGCTCCGATTACAAAGTAACGATAAAAACTCCTGTTTGCGCACCACAGGAAGGGGCTCTACATTTAACCCCCCCATGGCACACAGTTACTTTTTTTTATATACACCTCATTGGAGGGGCATCAGGGCCCTAGGCCCCCCCCCCATCCCCCCCCAATGAGGTCTAAGTAAAAATTTATAAACACACACACACACTACCTCCACAAAAGAAGGGACCCTGTGAGTGCCACAGGGGTCTTCAGCGCATTGCAAAGCAATGCACTGGATCCTTGTGGCACTCAGAGGGTTAATTTATCATTACTTTGTAATCAGAGCTTGTTGGGGGGGGGGGGCAGCGCCCATCAGGACCAATCCTGATGGCTCCCCAACAATCTCTGATAAAGTAATGATAAAAGCCCTGTGTGTGCCACAGGAAGGGGGGTTGCATTGGACCCCCCTGTGTCACACACAGGGTTAACAAAATAAATAAATAAGCAAGCCAGCACATTCACACAATGGCTTTGTGGTAATGTCTGCACAGACTTACACCACTACTCACTAGTGGTGTGCCGACAGGCTTGTGACACTTGTAAAAGCAGGATCAAATATTGATGTGTCTTGGAAGAAACAAGCTTTCTAGCCTAGAACACAGTGGGAATAACCTTGTCTGGAAAATCCTCTCTTCGAGATGCAGGGCTCAAGACCCTAGCTGTCAATATTAGACGCTCCACCCAAGAGTGGCACAATGGACCCAAAGTTTGGGTGCAAGAGAAGGTGAAAGGGTTTCACCATGTGCAAACTGAGGAGATCCGAAAACAAGGCCTGATGGGGCCAGGATGGAGGAATCAAGATGACGTGAGCCCACTCCAGGCTGATTTTGCTTAGCACCTTGGGGATCAGAGAAGTTAGAGGAAACATGGCAGCAGAAAGTCCCACAGGATGGTCATAGCATCCCTGAGCTAGATTATCCCGGGACCTGGTACAAAACTGAAATCATGATTACAAGATATTTCAAGAGATTCACCACTGGAAGTCCCCAAAAGAGGGCAAACGCACTGAACACAATAATCGAGCTTCCAATTTCCGAGATATAGGTATTTGTAACCTAGAGAGTCTGCCATTATATTCTCTAATCCCTGGAATGTGAACAACTGAGATGGCCTATACATGGGCAAGTGGATGTTCTGGACCAAGCTTACACTCTTCTGGTTTCTCCTTAGCAATTGATACGAGCAAGTGATCACTGAGTTATATGGGGACACCACAAAAGAATAAGACCAGTGGCATAGGAAGGGGTGAACTGTCCGCAGTTCTGGCACATTGATGGCCAGAAGGATCTCCTCCCTGGTCCAGCAGCCTTAAGCCAAGAGGAACCAGCATAGCACCCTAGAGAACCAAGCTGGAATCTGTAGGGACCACATCCAATCTGGAATGACAAACGGACAACCCAACATAAAACTGGACTGATTAAGCCACCACCAGAGGTCATCTTTCGTCCGAAGGAACAGAGTCATGACAAAAGAGAAGACTGATGCCCGATTCCATTCCTGTGACTGTCCAGTTGCAATTTCCTCATACGTAATTGAACAAAGGGAACTGCCCACAGGGGAGAAAACCATAACCTAGCACCTTCATGTACTCCTGCGCCATCTCGGTCTGCCAGGATATTGCCCAAGACACTTGGAAAGAGTGTTTGAATCTTGTCTGGGATAAATACTCTTCCCTGCAAGGAGTCATACTGCATGCCCAAAAAATGAAGGCTCTAGGAAGGAAACAGAAGACTGTTTGAAATGGAGTACCCAACCTGTGCAAAAAAAAGAAATGCACTCCTGAATCACAGTGTGTAATGTTACCTCTGAAGGAGCCTCGAGTCCAAGTATGGGTCAAATAAAATCTGATTCACCACAAAATCAGACATGATCTTTGTAACCACCATTAAGCAGGTGCTAGACCAAATGGAAGGGCAACAATCTGAAAATAGCGGCTCTGAAATGCCGATTTGGACCGATTGGTATGGGTAGAAAAGAGTCCTGCAAATCCAGTGAGGCAAATTCCCCTGGACACACAGCTTCTATGACAGATTGCAAGGACTCCATTTTGAACCATGGGGTCAGCACAAATTGACTGAGGCACTAAGTCCAGTATAGGATAGCATCCACTGTCTTTTGGTAACCACGAACAGATTCTGGTGAAGCTTTCCCTTCGATGGAAATACAAGTACCTGCTTTTCTAACAGAAGAAACTGCATCCAGAAACAGACCACCCCAATCTGTATCTCGAAGAACTCTGGACAAGAAAAACTTGTGATGTGATACCATTCCGAAATCAGCTGTAAAAAAAAAAAAACAAAAAAAAAAACCCACTGATTCATCATCGAAATTGCCCGAGTGCATTGGAAAAAACGGGAGTAGACACACTAAAGCCGGAGATGGACTAGTACCTCGAGTAACGCGCAAGTGGGCTTGTCAGCCTTCGCCTTCTAAGCTTTCGTAAGCCTGTTTTGGTGAGGCAGCACCTGCAGGGCCTGGTAAAACTGGTTCACTAGGAGAGTACCCAAACTGGCTGGGGTAACAAAAGCAAATACATGAGAAAGAGCTTAGACATAACTTGGAGGTAGCAAGGTACTCTAGCCTCCAATAGCATGGGTGATCTTATCCAATTTTGGGGCAAACAATTGTTTGTCAACAAATGGAAGAGAAACCAAAGATTTCTTGGAAGATTGGTAAGCTGACCAAGCCAATGTGCAATGAGCAGCCACTGGGGGGAAGGGGGAAGAAGAAGAGGATTCCCCACTCTAAAGAACCTGGCAGCAAATGTCTCCAGGACTGCCCCCTAAGGTGTCCTTCAAGAGACTAGAGCTGTCGTCCTAGTAATGCCCTATGACAAAGACAGACCCAAATCATCTCCATCAGTCTCATTTTCCCCAGTGAGGAATCCCTAGTGATGCCGGGGGGGGGGTTTATAGTGTTATTCACAGACCGATAACTCAGGGCCCCTGAACAGATGGGAGGTGTAACCATAGAGAAGAAGCTCCTTAACCAGCAGATGAGGGCCTCTGTAGCAATGTAAGGTCCACAGAGGAGGGACAAAGTAACAGAACACGTTTTATGAAGCCCAGTCTGGCATCAGGAGCATTGGGTTGAAGGAGTCAGGGGACCCCAGAATGTTTAGCCTTGGACTTACCCACATGTCCCTTGGTTTCTGACATGGTCAGAAGACCACACAAAGTAGAGCAGAAGTACAAAGCGATTTTGCATTTTATCTGACTGCAAGGGGTTAAAAACAAGTAGGTAGACCAGCCTCTCAAGCATCCAGAATCCAAAAAGGAAGCAGTACACTCAAAGTCCAGCTCTTCCCATGCCACAAAGCCAGGTATTCTGGAAGATTGGCTTTTCTAAAAGAAAAGCCAATGTGGCTCTGCAGCCACACCCTCCAGTAAAATATGAGGTAGGTCCCACAGGCAATGGCTAGATAGTTTTTTTGTAATTTATTTTTTTTTTTTTTTTTTTTTTTAAAGCAAACTGTGTGCCGCAAAGCCTCTCAAACTGCTATGATTTGAGAGATATTTGCACTGAAAGTTCCCCCTCCCTCCTTTCTCCTGACATCAGCATCTAGCTGACAGCAGGAGATCCCAGTCCAGGGACCAGCCGGCGGCTCTGCAGCAGAGCTGCAATCACGTTATTTCAAAACAATTACTTAATTGTAAAGGTCTACAAAGTGTGCCTGGTTTTGCAAGCACACTACGTAGACCGTTCCAATTAAGTAATTATTTTTAAATAATGCGATTTCGGCTCTGCTGAAGAGCCTCCGAGTCGGTAGACAATCTCCTGCTGTCACAGCCGACATCAGGAGAAGTGGTGGGAGGGGGGAAACTTTCAGTGAAAATCTCTCTAACCATAGCGAGAGATAGGATTTGTGGCACACTTTTTTTTTTTAACAATTACAAATAGCACAGAGTCATATCAAGAAGCATCACTTGTCTTTCTACCTCTAGGTTATTCAACACCATGTGTTCTTCCTGGTGTTTTGGCTAACATGATAAAGCAGTTTTCAAATATGCAAAATTTACTCAAAGTGAAAAGGTCCACTTTAAGATTAGGGACACCAGAATGGGAAAGAGGGATTTGGGTCTCATTGGCACTGTCCTGCCTAAATAGGGACAACAGTTTTAAATTGTGATGGTGGAGGTATGGTTTTAAAATTGTGACAGTGGGGGTATGACAGGGGCATTACCAAAAACTTTGAGGTTACTTCATGACATATTAAAGTGGATCTATCACATATAGATAAGTAATGCACATTAGATAGAGCATTTAGGGAAAAAGTTTAATAGGTTTTTTTTGTTTTTTTTAAACCCGTTTTCTGCACAAAAATTCAAGTTTAAAAACGTGCCCAGCAGCCTACTTACTGCTTGCAGCACTGCCTCTGCTCCCGTCCCACTCGCCAGTATCCTCTAATGACGGAGGCTCTCTCTAAGCTGTTGCAATCTCATTAGCAGAGATTGATATCTAGCCAAAGAGATCGCTCCAGCTTAGAGACAGACAGCCTCCATCATCGGAGGATGCTGGGTAGTGAGATGGGAGCAGCCTCTGTGCAGCAAGCTGAAGTAAGCTGCTGGGCACCGTTTAAACTTGAATTTTTGCTCAGATAACAGGTTTTTTTTTTTTTTTTTTCAAAAAGGAGTAACAAAAAGGAGTAACATGTTTTTCGCTAAATGCTCTAACTAATGAGCATTAGTTTTCTATATGCGATAGATCCAGTTTAATAGGTCTTTAGGTTACTGTATAACTAACTTATAACCAAGTTATTTTATTGACACAGACTAATTTAGAAACATATTGAATGTTTAACAAACAAGGTTATGTTTATTGGTGGAACAGTGTTGCATCCTCTCACACAGACTTTGATTACACGAAAAGGGACACCAGGATAGGAAAGAGGGGTTTGTATTTCAAAGAGGGACACTTAGGAAGTATGCAGTGTGTGTGTGTACGCGTGTGTGTGTGTGTGTGTGTGTGTGTATGTATGTATACATATACATATTATACACTGGCTTTTTTTTTTTTTAAATTACAAGTCTCACAATAAGATCATGTAGTATTAATAGCAGGATAGTTGGCAGACAATGAGCAGCAAGTATGATTGAGTGAGAACTGGAATTCACAGTAAGGTTTAAGACTCCATCAGGAGCCAGTATGACACAAACATGAATGTTCAGAGTGGTTATACAATTTATTAATCTCTGACAAGACTGCTAGCAGTCATGTTCATGAGTTCCAGCCATTTAAAGGGATATTAATGTTTCATAATAAAAGCAGCTATAATTAATCCTCATAGTATTTGGGCCTTGGAGAGTTATTTCAATTCTGTCAGCTGTAGTTCAAGAGTATTGAAAGATAAAGTATCCCCCTCCCGCCCCTTCTACTGGTGTAACACTGCTCAGCTTAGAGCAGCAGGGAGTGTCCAGGAATATTGCAGAGAGGGACAATCTTCAATTAAGATAAGGGAAAAAGCTGAACAACCTGTCAAGGGGGCTGGGATTTCATTGTTCTCACAGTAAGAATACTGACCCTTGATGTGAGCTGTCTGGTCTATGGACTGAATTCCACATCTGAGGTGAGCGGTGTTACAATAAGTAAAAGGGGCAGGAGAAGGAAACTTTTTCAACTACTCTTGAACTACAAGGCTCACAGTAATGAAACACTCTATGGCTCAAATACTATGAAGATTAATTGGGGCTGCTGTTTTTGTGAAACACTATCACTTTAAACATGGGCGTCATTACACTGTAGTCCCCTAAATTAGATAGATGCCCCAACACACTTTGACAGGAGCAATATCCCCCATTTTCTGCATACTGGAGATACTCTAACCAGTATTAATCTAACTTTACAAGCATTAGGTCCAGAGAAAGAATCTTTGGGACAGTTAGCTCATTTGTATGGAGAGCTACGGTCCTAAATTGGTCTGCCAAGGTATAAAAAATACCCACCCATCCCCACCCCCAAACTGAAAGTTTTAGAGTTCTTTCTTTGTAGATCTAATGCTGCCATTAAATTGGCAAATAAAAGATACATTTTAAGAAAGGACTGAGCTATAATTTATAGGTATGCAATTTCTTGTTAGAACTTACGATTTCCTGATGAATGCTCTCGGCTGTTGGACAATACTGGGGTGGAATGATTAATTTCATGCAGCTCATCTCTGAAAGAAAAGTAACTATTTATATAAACAAAATGAGAAACCTGCATCTCTACCACACACCCAAGGGCAGCAGTAAGGAGTAGATATTCAAATTTCCTCCATACTGCCTGTCCTGAAGATACTGAGGCGTGATTTTAACAGGAGTGGACCAGGAAATCTCTGCAAAGTGTTGCCCGCCCTCAAGTTCCGTTGCAAAAAAAAAAAAAAAAAAAAAAAAAAACCCAAAAAAACACACAACCCCAACATGGACGAAAACACACTAAAATCACATGCCCCACTCTCCTCCTCCACTACTTGCCTCTACTCCAATAAATGCCTTATGCCTGAATCATGTCCTATGTGACATGCCTACTGCACCACTCCCACCTCCCACACTAAATATGTCAAAACGTCGCCTGCTCACCATCTGCTGTTGGGCCAAAAACCTTCCCCTCCTATGTCATATTCACTACTCCAAACACTGTTGACTTCACTACGTCCTGTTGCAAGTGAACAACAGCATCAACCTCTTACGTTGCACGTGCAGTTCCAGAACCCACGAGGATGCTCACCAAGTGCACAAGTGTTTGGTTTTCACCAGCCCGCACATTTCACAAGAATCTCAACAGCACAACTATTTGTTCTGGATGTGTCTGTGACAAATACACACTGGACAAGTGCACACTATGATAGGGACAGAGTTCATACATTCAAACGGTGACTTACTGTGCCTTCAATTGTTTTAGTGTGAGAAAGTAAGGCTACACAATGCATTATGGAGCCGTATGCCATAGAAATGCTTAATGATTACCAAGGACAATGTGGTAACATTGACACAGCCAGCAGTAATATAGGTTCCTTTATTATGGATTCTATTTCTTTCATCACACATATGCCACTTGCTGTTGTTTCAAAGGGGACTCCCTTGCCTCCAACTGACGTCTGGTTTATTCTCAGCATTGACACGGACAATTGCTGTACTATGTGGGGGAGACCCGTAGTGATCTGTGCCCAGTCCCCATTAGCAGCTGGGCTATTTTTTTTTTATTTTTTTTTTTAAATAATTATCATAGAGGTGGGAGTTCTGTATCACAAGGTGGCTCAGACATGGGTACAGATGATTGTTGTGCAATGCCAGGGAGTCCCGCTGTGGTGTCCTGTGGGGTGAGAATTCCCTACCTTTGTATCCTAATTGAGCATATGATATAAATACCCTTGCAATCACCACACATTTGTGGATGCCACTCATTTCATTTCCACATGGACAACTGGGTTGCATTTACTGTCTGTACTCCAGAGGGTGACATACAATAATGCAGGATATACTGGAGTCAATTATAGGGAGAGAACTGTGACCATCTGCAGGACCCTACCGGCACCCAGCTACACACACACGAAAAGACGTGCTGTGTGATCAAACAGCACAGCAGAGATTGTAAAAGGTCACACAAACCAGTACACACTTCTATCATACAATGGGACAAGAGACTCCATATACACTGCAGCAGGTCACACATAGACAAACTGCAGGAGATCATACACAAAATGCAGCAGGACACAAACTACACCCTTTCAGTGCTTTGCAAAGCAATGAGTCACCTGTCCCTCTGGAACACAAAGGATTAAGCATTGCTTAAACAAACACACAGACTAGCACTGCCATACCACACTGCTAGTAAATAAAGTGTAGAGCTATATCCAGAACAAATGAATCACAAGATGGTCACTGCCCAGTTTAAAAGGATAGTAATGTTTCATAAAAACAGCAGCTCCAATTAATCTTCATAGTATTTGGGCCATGTAGAGTGTTATTTCTATACTGAGAACTGTAGTTCTAGAGTAATTGAATGATAAAGTATCCCCCTCCCGCCCCTTTTACCTAGGGTAAGCCACCTCAGATGTGGAATCTGTCACTTGCTGTGTCCCAGGACCAATCTTCTTACTGTGAGCATAAGGTAAACCTTGCACCCCTTGACAGGTTTTTCCTTATGCTTGCTGAAGATTGTTCCTCGCTGTGATCCATCCGGACAGTCTTGCAGCTGTGAGGTGAGCAGTGTTACATCTGTAAAAGGGGATACCTTACCATTCAATTACTCTTGAACTACAACTCTAACCGTATTGAAATAACACTCTCCATGGCCCAAATACTAAGATTAATTGGAGCTGTTTTAGTGAAACATTACTATCTTTAAAATGAACCCACCACCATAAGTCAGTCCGGCTTAGCTTGTTTTAACAGATAAAAAAATCTTCTTACTTCGATTAGATATGCCCAACATAAGGCATCTGTCTAGAGGCACTGGAACGTTGCGTGGCAATTCTGGCCCAGCATAAACTAATTACTATGAATGGCTACATTGTTACCAACAGATAAAGGTTAATTTCTCAATTATTAGCATTCAGTGTGTTAAGAGCAACATTTCAGTCGGAAGTTTCTCCCCTTTGATGTAATATTTTTTCCAGGATTGCTCCGCCTTTATACCTGTGTGTGACTGTCCTTTAAAAAGGTTTGATTAACCCTTTGAATGCCAGAGGTATCCAATGCATTTGAAGGATCAAAAACAATTCTAAACAAGCAAGTAGCAGAAGCGGAATAACTACAACAATCCTAATACAAGTATTCCATACCTCGCCTTCTTAACAGGCCACTCTGGAGTATCACATCTTGATGTGGGGTTACTGGTATTCTGGGCACTTCTTTTCCTCTTCTGTGAAATATAAAAAAAAAAAGGTGAGAATTTTATTTTCCTTACTTAAATATCTACTTCAACATTATGTCAAAAAAAAAAAAAAAATTAATATGATTTTGCCCCTTTGGGGAAGGCACATGCAGGGCTTACTCAACTCCCTACAAGACAATAGGCCCTGTGAACAAAGTCAAAACTGAAGCCATGCGCTGTTGTAAATACTGCCTATGATGTCACAGACACAGGCTTTCCATAGCGCACATTAGCAACAATGCCACACACACTTCCCCATTTATGTGTTACTTCCCATTTAAATGGAGCATTAAACCCCCTGAATACTAAGTTTCCAACACCTTGTGCAGCACGTATAGGACATAGAACCTTCGAGCCCTGGTTTAGAATCTGGGCCTGAAATACGTATTAGAATTGCAAGAAGTCATAAAAGCAGAGTCAATTTCAGGCCCTGAGACCACAAAAGAACCACACACTACATACCTGCAGGAGGTATCTGGTGGAACTGTAGGAGCTGATTATTGCATTGTGAGCAGACATGGGAATTCCAGTCATGGTGGAATTACTCATCGAACTGTTGGAGGATGAGCAGGAGAGTTTGCTGACGTGGTCATCAGAAACTTGTAAGCCACTCCTTGAGTTGTCTGACCTGACAAACATTCCCAAAATTAATTGGGGGGGGGGGGTGCACGAGAAGGAGAAGAAAAGAAAAAAAAAAAAAAAAAAAAAAAGGTTATTAATTGTGTCTCTATGCTATACAGTGTAAAATAATGTTCATGTTCTTATCTCCACAACATGATATTTAAGTTACATAACACTAAACAAACTCCCATTTTTATTCCTTGGGGGAGATGCATTAAAGGGATAAGGGGCCAGGATATGTATATGGTGGAAAATATGACAGTGTCATACTGACAGAATGCACAAAGAAGTCTTCACTATCAATCTGCCATGCCTTCAACAAGTTACAATTTTTTATCTATTTAGCTTGCAAGTTAGTAAGCCATTGTCATATTCATGTGGCTGTTCACTATATGCACTCCATGCCTTTACTATAGGAATTCCTGGTCCCAAAGTTGTCAGCCTGAGGCTAGCAATGTTGGGATCTTCCTATAGCTCCCTATACAGTCACAAGACAGTTTGCAGTCTCTGCTAAAGAGCAAAGATAGCTGCCCTCCCTCAACCTTTTCAGTGCCATAGGGATGTGTGGACTGCACACCCCTGTGCACTGGAAGGGTAAAAGGGCACTGCAGTTAGTCTATAAGCATAACAAAGAATCTATGTGTAAGCAATATTTTACACCAGAGCAGTCCAAGTCCAGTCTTCAAGGGCCACCCACAGACAAGGATGTAAGGATTAACATCAGGTGAGTTAATCAGTGGTGCATTCATTCTGACTGACTCATGTGCTTAACCCCTTAACGACCCTTGACGGTCATAGTACGTCAAGGGTCGATTTGACTTAACGACCGATGACGTACTATGACCGTCATCGAGTTCCGGGCTCCCCCCGCGGCTGCACGCCGTTCGGGGAGTCCGGAACCCAACGGAGCAATAAAAAAAAATTGCTCCGTGGTCATTAAGTCACTTCCCCTTCCGGATTCCCCGGTCGTTAAGGGGTTAATCAGGGATATCCATAAATCCCAGCCTGTGTATGGCCTTTGAGGACTGAACTTGGACAATATACATTCAAAATATTTTTTTTTCTTCAATATTTAGCATTGCTATCCAATTAACAACAACTTGCCTTAAAAGTAAGGATGACGGAGGCCCATTATCTTCCAGTGGCTCAAGTATCAAACCTCTACTTTCGTGGATACCTTGTCTCCTTAAGGGGGGGGGGGGGGGGGGAAAGAGTAAATAATTTATAGAATTTAACATTACATGATTCCTTACACTTAAAAGCACAGCCATTTCATTTTGCCAAACATGTTCCCATGGAGGTAGACCTCAAGAATCCAGACACTGTATAGCTCCAGAAAGGCTATCAGAAAAAGGTGCAATTTACTCACCGATATGTTTTTCCTCTGTGTCCTTCCATGGCATACTGTGGTTAATTGGCCCCGCCTCCCAGCTGGTAAGACCAATAAAAAAAAATATAAATTGTGAGCTCACTTCCCCCTGCAGTTACACAGTCGGCCAGGCTGCAAGACATAACAGGTCAGAGATGGTACAGTAAAGGCACACTGCAGTAGATATTAATTACATGACTGATTTGGTATAGTATGTAATCGTGCCATCTGGATAGGTAGGTCTGACACCATCTGTTCTGATATGTGTCCATATCTATTGAGGGTCTCCTAAAGTTGCTGTTACTGAATGAAATGCTTCTTTGTCCACACTCCTGGATCTAATTTCTTGCGGCTTAGCAAGTCTGCCTAAATCTTTAGATGACCTGACAGGAAGGATGCTGAGTCAGCAGGTTCTTTGCTACCCAATAGAGAATCCTTAATGCATGGATGTTGGAGTGTAGTGCTCCCTGATGTAGAAGGTAGCATACTGCGGATATATTGTCTGATCTAAATCAAGACAGCTGTACTTTGTAGATCGGCCTGAAATATGAGAGACTTCCAAAACATTGATGTTTAGACTGAGTTGCCCAAATGCCCTGAATAGTGTTTAGATTCCAGATTGTTCCTCAATCTGTGCTGCTGGCATCTGTACACAGGATCTGTCCGTCTGGCTCAATAAGTGGGCAGCCCCTTGAGGGCTTTTCTGGGGAGTCCACCATGACAACTGCTTACTGGTGGGCCAGAAGACTGGAAATCCTCTGGGTCAGGTGGGTGATTTCTTTTGTAATAACAGATCATTCTCTTGGGTTAAATGTGAATGAACCTAGGCATATGGTAGGATCTGATCAGTTGATGAGAGGCATCCCAGTAGTCATGAAAAGCTTTATTGCGGTGTCGAACTTCCATTGAAGAAAAGGCCATGATTCTGTTGAAACTGCGGTGCTGGTTATTTAGGGACAGGGATACTTGCCTTTGACTGGTATTGAGTCGCATTCCCAATCATAGCTGTTGGGAGGTAGAGAGCTTTTTTTCAAATTGACTATCCAGCAGAGTTTGCTGAAAAGGTCCCGGCAAACGTTTGTGCTAGTTACTGATTGGGGATATGATCTCACTAATCAGAGTGTTGTCTAGCTAGGGGGCCACTTTGATCAGATGAACACTGCAGTACTGCCATTACCTTAATCTTTGTGGAGACTCTAGGGGCTGATGCCAATCCAAATGGTAAGTCCCTATACCAATACTGATGAATACTGGATGAGGTGGCCAGGGGACACCCCTTGAGATTACAGCAAAGGAGGTTTAGACTTCAGGAGAGGAAGGGGTTCACAGTAAGGTCTGTTAACCACCCGAGTGCCAGAGCAGCACAGGACACACCTCTTGCAACTGACTCAGTACCACTCCTGCACCCAAAGGGTCAAATTGTGGAATTCCTTGCTCAAGGAGGTGGTTATGGCAGATACAATGGATACATTTATTGCAAAAGGGAACAAACAGGGTTATACTGAATATTAGTAGGCAATTCAGGAAGGTCCGATAAATGACTAACGTAACTGATAGCAGGACAGCTATACAATTCTCATGTCACTAGGGTATGAGGCAAAGGTTGAACTTGATGGACCTGTGTCTTTATTTAACCCAATTACTATGTACCCTGTTTGAAGCAGAATCTGTACTGCCCATTTCATCTGTAGAGACCTTGTTTTTATATAGAAAACCTGAAGCGAAGAATCATAGGGACAGGTTGACATTCCAGAACCCATCTGTCGTACTAGACTCCAGGCCTGGTTGGTCTGGCTTTACTGTTGGAACTGCCATCTTTTTTGGATATCTTTACCATTTCCAGATCGGATTTTGGGGAAGACACCACTTCCTCTTGGTCATCTCTCCTATCTGGCTTGTATTGTTTGACTTCTTAAAAGACTGATGTCTGAAGTGACTGGTTTTGTCAGGAGAGTCTCTGGCTCTTTTCTCCTGGGGTAAAAAGGGATCTTAATGACCTCTTGATAATTTCTTCTGGCAGGTCTCAGAATAGCTTAGTTCCAGAAAAAGTCAAAGAGACCAGTCTGTATTTAGAAGAAGGGTCTGCTTCCTAGGCTTTGATCATCAAATCATAAGAATAGCTGATAGTCTCTTTGATATAACCCAGTTTTTAAGATATGGGCTCCAGAGCCTGAATACTCAATTTCTTCTAGTTTGGTTAGGCATATTCAAGATGCCATGTGAATAGCAGTGGCCAAATTCTGCCCAAATGTTTTCACTCATCCGTAATATCTTGTATAGAGCTGTGCACCGGTATGTGGGGGCTTGATTTCTTAGATCCCAAAATGCAGTATCTATAAGTCAAAGACATCTGGTCCAAAGATTCTCATAGCCCTTACCAGTCAGTTCAGCTGATCAAAAATGAAGCTGCCAACTTAATTGGTAATCTCAGCTTCTTCAGCTGAGGAGACTGCAGATTCAAGATCAGTGAAACAATCATGCGCCCTAGAGGGTCCTTCATCTGGGTCAGAAGTTCTAGGCTGCCTTAGTGCTGCTTCCTGCAATGTCTTCTTCCAGCTAAGCAAGTCCTGGAACTGAGCAGGTACAATACTAGCAGCAGCATGCTAAGGTAGTAGCACAGAGTTTGGCAGGGCCTGTCATATATATCATGATCGCACCCCGCACAGGTTTTGGTCTTTGGGTCTAACTTCTCTGCCTGGGAGGGTCAGAAGCCTTGGGCTTTTCCCTATAACGTTTGTTAGGGGGTAAACAGTGCAAATGGCATAGCAGCAATAAGAAATAGTTCACAGTAAGTATAGAAGGTAACCACAAGCACTTGTATGAATGAAACGAGCAATAAATATATACTTAAGGCAAATGAACCACACAAGGGCTACTCACTGTGCCTGCATGCCATCCTGAATGAGTGTTTTTTCCCAGGTCCATCGAACAGCCTGTTTCCTTTATGCGTTTCACCAGTGGAATGCAAAAGTGCTGAACTTACAGTTTCCAGTTGAGGCAAGGCTGCTCTACACGCATGCACTTTCAAACAAGCGCTCTGAGCTGGATGGCAAGAAGGGAGGACTGAGCACTGTGCTGTGCGCATCTGGCCAGAACCCCAGGACCAACTAAATCTGAACCCATGTGACCTCACCAGGATTCTGAGGTATGAGGTTCCTTTGCAAGGTGATGCAAGCCGCGATTAGGCAGGCCACATGGGAGAGAAAACAACATGGTACTTTCAAAGCTTAAGATATGAGAGAGAGGCAAAAAGCCTCCGTACTCCAGCTTGGTAGGACCAAAATAACTGCAGGGGAAAGTGTGCTCACAGAATTTATATTTTGATTGGCTCTGCCTCCCAGCTGGTAGGACCAAATTACACACAGTATGCCATGGATTGGACACAGAGGAAAACCAACTTTGTCTGGCAAGAAGTTTATGGTTCAAAGCCTGCTTTACTGTACGTTTACACAGCACCCACATACTGCTAGGGTCTAGCACAAAAAAAGCCTGCCTCTAACAGTCTACGGGAGCTGTGGCCTCAGACCATGTCTAAACCTCCCGAGTTTACTCATTTGGTCTTCAATACACTCATGTAAAATAAAATTATTCACAGATTGTTGCACTGTGCAGATGGCTAGGGTCAGGTTAGATAAACAGACACTGCCCAAGTTCAGCAACTGCATTCTTGGCCCCACTTGACTAAACTGCAAGACTTCAATCTAGGTTCACCAAATACCACTGGATCAGTCACAAGAGGACCAGGGCGTCACTCTTCTGACCCCAAACAGACCTTAGTATGAGACCCATGCAAACATTTTTACATAATCAGGTTTGTTAAAATATCTCCTCAATGTATCAGTAAAACTATATGGATATGAGCTCTCCAGCAGGTAGCCTGAGCAATGCATTGAAGCTATTTAAGCTAAGCTAGGATGCATACACACCCCTACAGAGTTAAAACGACTACCCAAACTGGGCCCAGTTACATTGGAGAATATATAAAGGAGTGGTATTACCATAAATATATTCAAGGTTAATATTAAGAACTCTCTAAGGATCTATGGTATTTACACAGAGCTGAGCAACAAAAACCACACAATGTCATCTGTTAAGACACTAAAGGAAAGGTGCTTTTGAATAATAAATAAAAAAAAAATAAATAAATAAATAAAAATAAAAAAAACCTTTAACAGTTTAGGCAGTAACGTTGTGGAATTCTTTGCCTTGGATTGCAGTTTCTTTAAAAAAGTGATTGGTACCATTTTAGCGCAGAATACTGAGATTTAGGACAGTTTGTTTCAAAGCAGATTGGACAGTTCCCTGGATTAATATCCTGTCTTTTGCAATAAGCAAAATGTACCTACTAAGGGCTTAATTGGGATTCGGTAGGTTTTTTGCCTTCCTCTAAATCAGGGATTCAATATCCCTGTTTGATCACAGCTGGCTAATCAAACTCGTGGATTGGGATTAATCCCTTAAAAGGATAGTAATACTTCTTTTATCTATTTTATATGCATTAAACAAAAAAAAACAAAAAAAAAAAAAAAAAACAAACACACACACACGAAGAACGATACAAGTCTTCTCTCTCAAACCTTTATGGTTTGAGAGATATTCACAAGCAAAGTTTCCCCTCCCGCCCCTTTTACCTAGTGTAAGCCATCTCTTCTCAGATGGGGAATCTGGTTGTTTGTCCAGACAGATAAAAGGGGACAATCTTCTTCCTATGAGAACAATGAAGGCCCTGTCGCCCTTGACAAGTTTTTTTTCAGGTTTTTCCCTCATCTTAATTGAAGATTGTCCCTCTCTACAATCTACCTGGGCACCTCCCTTCTGCTCTGGCTGAGTAGTGTTATATCAGTAAAAGGGGCGGGAGGGGATACATTGTCATTGAATTACTCTTAAACTACAACTCAGACAGAATTGAAATAATGCTTTCCAAAGTCCAAATACTATGATGATTAATTAGAGCTGCTTTTATTATGAAACATTACTATCCCTTTATGGACCATGAGGTCCAGGGGTGGGTTGCACTGGACTGTTGTGATGGTCCTGGCATGTCATTGGTTGTTAAGGTGTTAACAATATTGTACAAAATAAGAAATATACAGAAAACAACCTGTTTGTGTGGCCTAAGAACTGGAGAACCTCTGCTTTAGACCAACAAGGGTACCATGGAATAGGCTGAACTCAGTGGACACATGATTTTTTCTGCCTCTTCAACTATGTTACTACTAGTGTATAAGCCCGTGTACACAGGCCAAGGTATGGGTAATGTTAACCCTTTGAGTGCCAGAGGGGTATACAACACATTGCTTTGCAATGCACTGCGTACCCCCTCTGGCACTTAAAAGGTTAAGTGGCCTCTACCTCTCTGCTCCACGCTATGCAGTCTTGCGTTGCCTCACTCACACAATGCAATCATGCTCAGTAGAGACTGCCCAAACGTGGGCAGTCTACTGCACATGACTGCATCGTGACAAACATCCTAGTGATTATATAGGATTTAGAAAGCTCCACAGCAAGTCTACACGTTTAAATAAAGGGACACAGGTTCTCTTTTCTCATTAGAAATAAAGTTAACAGTAGTGATTTGTTCCTAGAATAAAAACAACATTAAGTTCATTGGTTCATGAAGTATACCATTTGTCTTGCTGGAATGGTAACAGCATGTTAATTGTTAGCTTGTCAGTGAATTTCTTCACTTCTAGAATAGCACTAACCTCCTCTTGTTCTCTATACCTCCAGAAATGGAATGATCATCATCTTTGTTTGCCCTCTTCCGACTCTCTCTGATGGCATTCAACACTGTCTCCTTTGCACATGGGTCTGGAGTAGGTGGAACGGAGGAGGATTCTGGGCATACCGGCAACAACTGATCAAGGCTTTAAAAACAGATTTAAGGATTATTAAAAAAACACACCACAAAGGGCCACCAACACAGATACCCCATGTAAAAGCCTAAATTACTTACACAGGTGACTTTGCAATACTTGAATCTAGGCGAGCAATTTTCACTGTCACAGGGCTTCGCACAACAGGATTTTTCGGTACTAGTAAAGGTTTACGCTGGTAGCCATTTAAACACACCATAGGAAGGGAACCTGGCATACAGTATTGTGGTTGGTGGATAGGATAACGTCGCCGTGGGCTCATATAGGTTCGGTTAGACAGATCAGGAGCCTCCCTGAAAAGAAGGGGGGGGAGGAAATAGAAAGATTCCATAAGTTGTGTCTTATTTTGATAACCATACTAAAAAGGAAGTAAAATATTTCTTGTACTTTCACTTCTGCCATCAAAAGATTAGGGTTCAATGCAAGCAGTACTTTATGTTCTGGCTCTATACACGGTTATATGAAAAAAAAACTTATTCTATATCAAAACATTTACTGTATCACAGCTATTCCACCTTAAAAATACTAACAATGTATGTTACACTGCCAAAATTTAGCACTATAGATTCAACTATATATTTTAGTTTCTAAGAAGGGAGACTGCAGAGAAGCCAGATGGGATATGCATTTGGTATCAAAGGTTTAAGAAAGAGGTAATGTGCCTTAGAGTAATGCTCCCTACTTATTGGTGTTATCTGGATATAGTACAGGATGGACAACCAGAGGTTCTTCTGGAGCTGCAAGTAACAGCATGCAGCTTCCGGGGTGATTGTGGTTCCAGGAACCAGATGGAGACACTAGGCATATATTGATATTCTACATTAGGATACCAACTAACCACCATACATGTTTTTAAGACTGAATTATTAAACACACCTATCCATGAGCAGGTGTCTTACGTGCAGCCATCTATTGAATAATTTCTGATAAGCTAATCAGATCGCATAATATCGTATTTAGTACTGCTCTCCATGGTACCCGAGAAAGATTATAGGACAACTTTTAACCAGAAAATCTGTGCACACACAAAGTTTATTTAAAGAGCCTCTTTAATAAATGAGGTATACATCCACTCCAATTACAGTTTATTTGGGCAATACAGAAAATTAAATCCGCAGAGTAAAGAGCCCCCCTCACCTGAAGGAGAGGCGCCGGGCAGGGGTGACCACTGACGGATTAGGTCTGGCAAGCTTCTCCTTGATGTCACGACTTCCTCTCCCCGCTGCCCTAGCCGGAAGCTCCTGTTTACCCAGATAACTACCCATGAGTAGAAGAATTTCTGAAGGGCTCCACTTTAAAATAGTTGGCTCCCGTTTCCTCCTGCCAGGATTGGCCCTTATTCTTTGAGTCTGACCCCTTCCGCCAGCTACCACTAAGCCTGCAAACTGCCTCCACTCACGGAGATTCCACTGTAATTTCCCTGACCCCCAATACGTCCAGTAGCCGGTCAAGCAAAGCAAGGCTGCAGTGAGAAGAGGGAAACAATAAGCGGTTACACAGAAGAGCAGGAAACCGGTCAGGAGAAAAGCAGCGACTCGGAACCTCCTCCCCAATGTATACCTTAGCCCACACCAGAACCAGCCCCAAAACCCTTCCGCCTGTCCCCCAGACGGACACATAATGCCGTGCGCGCCCACCAGGCCTTAAATACCGAGCCTGCCTAGCGTGCGTCCTCTTTCTGCGTCACATCCTAGATAACTCAAGCAGCCGATTTAACCCCGCCTATAGCTCTTTGAATCGAGCACGACAGTCAATCAGCTTTCTCCTTAGCTTTGAGTTGTTGTATTGGCTGTTGCGTCACATCCTAGGACTCGGTAGCCTGGGTAATGACAGAGAGTGGTTGACAGGGTGATGTTTAAACAGCAAGTAGTCGGTTGTTCAAAACCATAAATCCCACGTGTCCCTCTTTGAGACCCAAATCCCTCTTTTCCTCCCTCCTGTCCATCTTTTTAGGAGATCAGACTGTGCGGTGTGTGTATGAGTGTAATGCATTGCTCCTTAGCTATAAAACCAAAATTAATGTTTGTTTAAACATCATTATATGTGTTTATAAATTAGTCTGTGTAAATATACTTTGGTGTTGCTCTATATAATTTATTAAGTTACTCAAAGAGGTATCAGTACATTGTGAAATCACCTATAAATTCTTGGCAATGCCCTCTCCCACAGCCACTCCCCCAGTAACACCACCTAAAACAAAAGTGTCTCTCTTTGGCCTTTTGAAATGTTGGGAGCTATGGAACAGAAATACAAGTTCCGAAATTTCTATTAACCCTTTGAGTGCTTTGCCTATCCCTGCAGCACTCAAAGGGTTAATCATTTGACCATACCTCCCAAGTGTCCCTCTTTAGGAGTCCTCCTTGAGAATCAAATCCATCTGTCCCTCTTTCCTACCCTGGTGTCCCTCTTTTTAGGAGATCATAATGTGTGTATAAGTGTATCACATTGCTCCACAGCAATACAACTCACATTAATGTTTATTTACCCAACAATATATATGTTTATAAATCAGTCTAAGTAAAATACTTTGACCTTACTCTAAATAATTTCTTTAGTTACACAAAGAGGTGCCAGTAAGTCATGAAATAACCTAAAAAGTTTCAATAATGCTCTGCCCATCAGCCACATACCCAGCAAAAGCACCTAAAATAAAAGTATCCCTCTTTGGCCATTTGAAATGTTGGGAGGTATGTTTGAATGCAGCAGAAGTGTTTAACACACTTCAAGATGCATTGGCTACATCTGTGGCACTCAAATAGTTAATTTGACTTGGGCTTTTAATTTTTTTTAATACTAGAGAGAACTTGTTAGAGAGCTTTCTGGTATTCAAGGGTTTAGACTCTCTAATTAAATCAGTGGGCATACTTACATGTTCCATGTGGTGCAGCTGGTTTGTTCCTGAATTACACTGCTTTCTAAGTACCCTGGAAGTATTTACCTAGATATGTACATGGCTGCTGTTTGTAGGATACCTACCTCCCAAATGTATCTCTTTAGGAGGGAGAGCTCCTCTTTGAGACTCAAATCCCTCTTTCCCTCCCAGCTGCCCCCCTTTTTAGGAAATCAGACTGTGTGGTTTGTATATAATTGAATAACTGCTACACAGCAATAAAACTCACATTAATGTTTGTGTAATCTTCACCATATGTGCTTACAAATTAGTCTGCGTACATAAACATTTTTGTCTTGTTCTAAACCCTTTATTCAGTTACAAAAAGAGGTGTCATGAAGTAACCTAAAAATTCTCAGTAATACCCCGCCCACTAGGATGACCACATTTCCGGATTTTAAATGTGTGTCCCTTATCCCGGGTAGCCCCCTTCTGGGATAATACAAAGTCCCAGAATGAAAACACTCAGGTGATCATTTATCTGTTCTCTCAATGATCTACTAGTCTTCCCAACATACTGTATTGTACATGTTTCACACGTGAGGAAATAAATGACATTCCTGGTATGGCAATTTATGTAATTCCTCATACCATAAACTTTCCCAGTAGCACTCAAATGGAACTGCTTGGATACTACAATCTGAAAACAAAGTTTGCATCTAGCACCCCCACATTTGTACATACCTATCATTGACAACCACATTTTAAAACCTGATGAAGCATTGCTTGTATACAAACTTGCTGATAATAAATTTCCTATAGTATGAGCTTTCTTAGGAACACATTTAATACCTTGTGAAATGGTCCCTTGAAGTTTCTCATCCGCAATGAGCACTGAATATTCTTTTTAATAATCTTTTTAATCTGATGGTGTTATAAATCTTCCTTTTGATAGCCTTTCTGCCATACCTGGATGAGTCCCACAAAAGATCCCCTCTCTCTCATGTTTCCTAGCTAATTCTAGAGCTCTATCTAGTATGCTTCTTGAGTATCCTCTAATCAGAGTGCAGTTTGCTATCTCTGATGAAGAGCAGAGACAGCAGATGCCTGTAGCCCTTTCAGTGCAGTATGGATGTTTAATGTTTATTACACACCCTGTGGCACTCAAAGGATTAAGTTCCCAGTGCAAGTTCTCTTAATTGTAGTAATCACATGTAAAGACAAATAATAACGTACATATCTTAATACAAGTCATAAAGGGATGTCAAAATAAATATTGTTTATATATAGTGTGTGTGTATGGGGGGGGGTAGAATCACTCACTCTTTTTATGTGCTTGCCCAGGAGCACAATCCAAGAACTGAGTAGCATGTAGAGATGAAAGGAAGGGCAGCACCTGTGGGACTTTTTCAGCAAATATTTATTGGCAATAAATGGGGAGAAAAAAGTCAACGTTGCAGTTCAAAGGACCTTTACCAAGACCTTGATAAAGGTCCTCTGAACCAATATGTCAACCATTTTTGGACCATTTATTCCCAATACATTTTGCTTAATAAGTCCCAGGGGTGCTGCCCTTCTTTCCAGCTCTATATCTCTCACACATTATAAAAGAAGAACAGGTTCATGTGACCAAATTTCTACATCTGTGCTAGCCACACCCCAAGGACGGCAGTAAGGAGGAGTTATGCAAACACCCTCCATATTGCCTCTCCCATTGACAAAAGCACTCAAAACACATACAAAATCCACACACACAAACCCACAAACATACTCACGCCACTCACACACCACACCATACCCTCACTCCACTCACATACACCCCATGCACATAAATATATCTCACTGATCCACAACCCATTTACACAAACCCTATGTCACGGTTTTGTAAGAACACTCAGGCAATCAGGTAAGGTTAAGAAAAACTTTATTGAAAATAAATAATAAGCAATCACCCTACTCAGGTCCAGATGAGGTCCGTACAGTGGTACTTCCCAATATCCCAAATATCAGTAGGCAAAATAACAGTAGGATGCTGCTGGCTTGATCCGTAGACAGGTTACAGGAATAAGGAAAACTACAACAGCTCCACACCACGGAAAGGCCCTAATATTGCAGTGGGTAACTGCACGGCAACTCCCTAGGAGGCTAGGGATAGCGGAGGCAACCCAGATATAAAACTGGCAAATGGCTAAGTCCCTAGAACACTAGGGATAATGGAGGCACCACAGATAGGACACTGGCAAGTGACCAAATCCCTAGAACGCTAGAGATAGCGGAGGCAGCACAGATAGGACGCTGGCAAGTGACCAAGTCCCTAGAACGCTAGGGATGGCGGAGGCAGCACAGATAGGACACTGGCAAGTGACCAAATCCCTAGAACGCTAGGGATGGCGGAGGCAGCACAGATAGGACACTGACAAGTGACCAAATCCCTAGAACGCTAGGGATAGCGGAGGCAGCACAGATAGGACACTGGCAAGAGACTCAATTCCTAGAATGCTAGGGATAGCGGAGGCAGTACTACAGATACTGGCAAGTGACCAGAGCTACTCACAGCACAATCTCCCATATGACTTCAGGAGTGACAGGCAGACAGGCGCTGTAGCGGTATTACTGTAAGCAAGAGTAAGCGGAACGGAACACAGGGTACACACCCTGAAGGGTCAGAAGCCAGAACGGCCAAATCAGTACTCACAGAGGTAATAGCCAGTCCTAGTCAATAATGGAATGGGGTTTTCAGCCAAAGCCAGGTCGGTACACAAGGAGGTAGTCAGCCAGTCCTAGTCAGCAATGGAATCGGATACTCAGCCAAGCCAGGTCGGTACACACGGAGGTAGTGAAGCCAGGCCTAGTCAGCAACGGAATCGGATACTCAGCCAAGCCAGGTCGGTACACACGGAGGTAGTCAAGCCAGTCCTAGTCAGCAACGGAATCGGATACTCAGCCAAGCCAGGTCGGTACATACGGAGGTAGTCAGCCAGTCCTAGTCAGCAATGGAATCGGAACACAGGAGCGTAGTCAGGCGAGCCGGGTCATACACGGAGCAGGAACAAGCAGTAACTCAAACGCTAGGTACAGGTACACCACGAAAGGGAGCTGAAAGAATGACAGGGGAGAGTTTAAAAAGGTTAACCCTGGGCGGAGCCAGCGCCCAGTCACCAATAAGAACCGTGCATGGAAAACCTGGAAGTAAACATGTCGCCCTGTTGCAAAATCACAGTACCGTGATACCCTACTCAAACACACCACTGACACACACACACACACACACACACACTCCACTCACACATTCTATTCACACATCCCACTCACAAACACATTTCAACTCACACACACTCCACTCACATTCCACTCCACACACACCCACTTGCACATTAAACTCCACACACCCTTGCTGCACTTCTGGTGGTCCTGCCCTCTTTTTGCGAGGTTTCGGGAGGATGTGGCAGCGGTGGTCTGATATTTGTCTTCCCTCCGGGCCACAGACCTTTTTACTCTCTGTTCTACCAGTGGGTTTCTTCCCAACCAGTCAGTTTGCCCTTTGCAAGTGGGTATTGCTTATTACGGTGACAAGAGCCTGCATACCTGCTAAGTGGCACTCTACCTCTCCACCTCCTTTAATTGATTGGAAGGCACGCATACGCACTTTGGTGGATATGGAGAAACTATACTACTTATCTAATGGTGGACTGACTTTCTGTGAAGAGGAATTTGCTTCCTGGCAGAGGTTTGCTCCACACCAGGGCTTGGGGGCTTGGCTGCCATGATTCTTCTTCCTCCTGCCCAGCCCTTCTCTCTACCTTTTTCTTCACAAACTCTTCCCTTTTCTCCCTATGTCTTGTCCCCCCTCCTTTCTTGTCTTGCTTCACTCTCTCTTTCCCTGCCTCACCTTTCTTTCCTTACATTTCTCATCTTCACTCTATGATGTCCAGAATGTCAGTTTACTTCTCCTTATGGCTGTGAGTTAGGGTTGTTGGCCTCCATGTTGCGGTACATTTAAGTATTATTATCCTGGCCTCTAATCTCTCTTGTGTATGGAAGGCACTAGTTTTGCTGTCATTTGTTGCCCTTGTCAGGGGCAAGCGTGTTGTATGTACTTTGTATGTTTTTTCTCTCAATAAAAAATTTGAAACTAAAAGAAAAAACAAAAAAACTCCACACACTCCACTCACACATACTGCTCTCACATACACCCTCCACTCACACACACCCTCTACTCATACACACAGCCCATTCACACAAACACTCCACTCTCACACACACCACTCAAACACCCCATTTGCACAGACCCCAATCAGACTCGCACCCTATGTAGACTCTACATACCCCACTCTCACACACACCCTCCAGTAGGGATGGGAGAAAGTTTCCCTGTAATGCTGAAATAGGGAAAAATGGCACTTCCCACCTAGCAAGAAATTTCCAGTGAAAAGTGCAGTTTTCCCTCTTTTTACACCTAGCTCATTGCATTGAAATCAATGGGAAGACTGAATTTCTGAAACATGTACACAAAATTTCAGCAACTCTTACTTCTGTAAGGTTTTACCAAACATTCATAGCTTATGCCTTGTACACTCGTGTTACATTCATCAAACAAATAATACTTTATGGATATAAAGTGATAGGGCTTAAAAGCAACAGTGGGTGCAATGAAAAAGTTTCCCTCGGTGACTATTAAATCAGCAATTAAATTGATGTAACCAGGTATCACGCATTACCACAAATTAATCCAATTAAGCCCATATGTAAAAACATCAAATACTTTATTCTCGTCAGTAAAACAGTACCTCCAAAAATCATGCTGGCCAAGTGTATTTGTTTGGAGAGACTCACAGGTTATCTCAAGAAGGCCATTCGATGTAATACAATGCCATGTCAAATAGATCCACGCATTTCACATTTGATACGCTTACTCATGATCGCGGGACATTCAATGTAATACGTCATGTCAAATAGATCCACGCGTTTTGCATTTGACACGCTTACTCATGGTATTCAAACTCGAAACTCGTGGATCTATTTGACATGGCATTGTATTACAATGAATGTCCAGTTTGAGATAATCTGTGATAACCTGGTTACTCGATTTAAAGACTGAATTTCTCCCCACCACATGGCAATTTTCTCTTCTTTTCCTGCAGACATATAAAAGAATGTCAGGCTCTTACAGCATGCCATTTTGTGTTTGTTAGAGGAAGAGCAGCTAACTTTTGAGCTAAAGAAAATAGGCAAATAAAGTGGAGTTGAAGCTTAGTTTAGCAAGTCTTTTAAGTAGGAAATTGTTTCTTTGTATTAGGGGAGTCTAGGGAGAAGAAGGGAGGTTGACCCCAAATACCCCAACATTCTCTCTCTGACTGATTTGATTTGAAAGATACAGGCAGCTGCAGTCCAATTTCCTTGCTGATCTTGTTGTTATCTCTGTGCTGAGGAAGTCTGGAGAAAGAAGTTGTTGATTTTTTTTTTTTTTTGTGATACGATAGGGTGGACAACTATAACAAAAAAATAATTAAAAAAAATAGAGAAATAAAAATTAGGTGATATACAGCTGATTGGGACCTGTCACAGCTTACCTTGTTTCCAGCGCCACCGCTTCGGCGACACTAAGCGCCTTTCCACGCGTAGTCTGCAGGAGCGTGGTTTCAGAGTGAGGCAGGCCTCTGTTTTATGCCATGCTTCCTGTAGTCTCTTCCTACCTACTTCCTTCCTCTGAGCCTGCTCCTCCTACCTACTTCCTGAGGAGGGATTTAAAAGGTAGTCTGAGTCCTGACTCAGTTGCCCTTGCGTTGTTGCACTAAGCAGTTCTGTTACCTTGGGCTCTGTGTATGACCTGGCATGTCTTCCATCCAATCTGGTGCTGACCTGTGGCTTTGTCTGACTATTCTCTTGTCTTATCCTTATAGTGGACACCCAATCTGGTGCAGATCTGTGGCTCTGGCTGACTATCTGAACTGTGTATAACCTGGCTTGTCTGACTAAACTCTCTGGTGCTGACCTGTGGCTCTGTCTGACTATTCTCTTGTTTGTCCCTTGTACCTAGCAGACACCCAATCTGGTGTGGACCTGGGGCTCTGGCAGACTAGCTCTGATACTGACTGCAGGCGTGAGTCAAGTATACGCTTCCTCATACTGGCTGTAGGCGTGAGTCTAATATACCCTTCCTTATACTGACTGCAGGCGTGAGTCAAGTATACGCTCCATACTGACTGCAGGCGTGAGTCAGAATTCTCGCTACTTCGGATCAAGACTTTGAGTTCCTGTTCCTTCCAGTCCCTGCTCCTGGTTCCAGAAGAGACTACCAGTGGCTGAGACCTAGTCTCCAGCATTGTGGTCTGTCTTGGCAGCCTACTATTTCTGATAGCAGTGCTTGCTGGCTTGGGACCCTCTGCTTGTTCTTGCTATTTTGCAAGTGTGTACTACCTTTGTTATATTTTAATAAATTGCATTTAACTATACTGTACTGACTCCTGTACTTCTCTGGGAACTGTGACAGGACCCTAGCGTGAGCTGTGTGACTGAGGCAGACTTGATAGATAGCAGACGAGATTGAGTATTTTGTTGAGGGGCAAGGCAAGTCATCATACTCCATCTGTCGTGTTGTGTATTTTAGAGTAAAAAACACATACAGTAATTGGAGAAATATCCAGCAAATGCACATGAGGGAGGGGGAAAGGAGGAGCAGTGCAGGGAAGTTGGAGTAAAGTGGTAGTTCACAAACTGACTGCAGCCATGGTTGCTGCAGCGTGTGCAATAAAAGATCATGCTCTATCGCCTCCTGGGAAGAATGCAGTTTGTCAATGTCCCACCAAAGTTTCCACCACCATCAGTGCCAGTAGTATAAAAAAAAAAACAACAACATATAAGATGAACATTGAAGATGACAACTAGTCACATTCTAGTGTTGATGATGACATAATGGAGGAAGGTGTAGCAGCTGAACCAACTGAACAGAGACTGCCCATATATAAAGACAGTCTCTACTCAAAATTCTCTCACAGTGGAATGGGCATCGGCCCGTCAGGTACCAAAGGGGGGTCTGCTCATTGATCTGCTCGTTTGCCCTTTCTCCACCGCTGCCGACAGAGGTGGAGATGACAATGGGACCATATTAATTACAATTTTATGGGGCACTTAAATTAACTTTTTTTCGGCGCACATTTTGAATTAACACCGGATTTATGGGGCTATTATTGTATTCTCTTGGCATTCTCTATCTGCCTAACCCTGACATCTGTGCATTGTTTAAACCTTTGACTGCCAGAGAGCTTTGTAGTGCGTTGCATAACCCTCTGGCACTCATGGGGTTAAACTATGTACAGATGTCATGGTTATGTTTGGGCACACATCATTTAATGTGTTTTTTTCACAAGAATGATGGAATGGAGAGACAGAAGAAAAAAGGAGGAAGACAGAAGATGAAGATTAGAAAAAAGAAGGAAGATAGAAGAGTGGATGACAGGTAAGTGCATCTCAGATGAGCTATCGATTGGTGCTGGAAAGTATCTCAGGCATCAATTGTCAGCTTTTTTTCCTTTGATGTTCCCATTTTTGCTGCTGTTTAGCTGCGTTTTGGGAACTTAAAGCACAAAATGGACTTTTGGCCAAGAGTCCCTTTCTGTGGCCTAATGGTAGGGCAATTGATACCAACTTAGACATTTTATCCTGTTGGTCGGTATACAATTTAGCCCTACTGGCTGTTTTACCGCGCACAATTGAATTGAGGCTGTAAGCTTTTATAAGAATACTATACATTCTTATGCTGTACGTGTTTTCTATATCACATAGATTACACTTAAAGTAATAGCAGTTTTTGATGGCATTGTCTGTCTTTTGTATCCTTGTATTTAATAATTTAAAATTTAATTTTAAAGTAGCAAAAAACCATTCAAGGGGTTAAATGGCCCTCTTAAATGAAAGTGGATGCTTATTAGTCCTTGCAGTTTCTTCACTACACACTTGTGCCTTTTTGGTGAATATGTGTTGTATGTATGTATGTATGGGAGGCAAAAATTTAGTAAAGTTGATACCTTTACCTCCCATAATTTTCTGTCCCTCTGAGTGCAAAATTGTCCCATCAGTACAGTCAGTCTAATGTCCCTGACACTGTGCCCACTTTGACAAAAAATGTTTTCCCGCTGGTGTCTCTGTCTTTTTGTTGTTAATGCTGGATCTGTGGGAATTAAACCTCTTATGTAATCGCTGTCCGGTTTCCCCCACATAAAAAGCTGTTGGGCATTTTGCACACATGAAGAGGTATATTACATTGGATGATTTGCAGGTGAAATTACCGTTGATCTTATGGTAGAACTGGGTGTTTGGTATGGGTATCTTGTCTGTGGTGTAAATGTGTGCGCAGGTTTTACACCTACTTCTTAGGCAGGGTAATGTGCCATTTTTTGTATTAAACCTCTTATGTAATCGCTGTCCCGTTTCCCCCACATAAAGAGCTGTTGGGCATTTTGCACACATAATGAAGTATATTACATTGGATGATTTGCAGGTGAAAATAATGCTACAATTTGATTCTTTGACTTATGGGCTGAATAGAGACAGAGAGTTTCTGTCACATTATCACATTGTGAATTAACTTTTACGACAGTCCCTCTGGGATCGTAAATACCTGGACTCCTCAGAGGAAGAATGCAATTTAAATCACATCCTCTACCATTGACTGATCAAAGAATCAGTATCTGGACTAACGTTCTTATCTGATTTCCATTATAAACAATGTAATGTGTACTTGTATTTAAGAGAGGTTTTCATATTTATCTGTATAACATACCTGATGAAGAGACCTAAGAAGTCTTGAAAGCTTGCATTTTAAATCTGTTTAGTTAGCCAATAAAGGTATCAGCTTTACTAAATTTTTGATTCCTGTATTTCTACGGCTAACATGGTACCAACTCTCATGTATGTATGTATGTAAGTGCGTCTTTGTGTTTTTCTTGTACGCATTCACTTCTGTCCAAGTTTGAAAGAAAAATGCACAATTTAAGGGAAGGGAAATGTGACTGGCCCTTTCACGTCTTTCTTCTCACTTTCAAACAACATTTATTTTCGTAGCCCAGCCAATGTGTGCCTTAAAGGGATAGTAATGTTTCACAAAAAATCAGCTCCCATTAATCTTCATAGTCTTTGGGCCATGGAGAGTGTTATTTCAATACTGTCAGAGTTGTAGTTCAAGAGTAATTGAATGATAAAGTATCCCTCCCTCCTGCCCCTTTTACCTAATGTAAGTCACCTCCCCTCAGATGTGGAAACTGGTCTCTTGACCAGACAGCTCGCAGCAAGGGACAATCTTTTTACTGTCAGCATAAGGAAAACCCTGCCCCCATTGACAGGTTTTTCCTTATGCTCACTGAAGATTGTCCCTCTCTGTGATCCATCAGGACAGTCTTGCTGCTCTGAGGTGAGCAGTGTTACATTAGAAAAAGGGCCGGGGGGGAAATTTTATCATTCAATTACTCTTGAACTACATCTTGGACAGTACTGAACTAACGCTCCACCACAGATACACACACAGACGTGCACACACACACACACACATACACTGTGCTGTCACTGGATCAACCCGTCTCATTTACTACAGGACAACACTGCCAATAATAAACAGTACATGTAATATATTTTTATTTTAACCCTTGGAGTATCACGAGTGTGTGACTTCACTGTGTTTTGGGGGGCAGGACCGTCTGACGGAGGACCTGCTTCTCAGATGTGCTCCATTTATCTGCCCGCAGCATGTTCAACAGTACACCACCTGAAACAGGCGCACAACTGCCCCGCCGAAAATGGCCTTCAAGAGGTAACCAGCTCCACAACAGAGTCATGAGCCTGGAGAGCTGGAGCCTATGGGGGAAATGCACAACACGCAAAACAACATTTGAAAGTGTGGAAGTAGCCTAGCCAGACTGAAGATACCCCAAGACACGTAGCCAGGCTAAAAATGCGCTGATGGAGACATAATTTTTTTACACTCAGCATGTAGCTGTGCAGTGCATCTGTTGAGATGGAATGTGGGGAAGCAAAGTTTAACCCTTTGAATGCTACAGAAGTACGCAACGCATTGCTTTACAGTGCATTGCCTACTTCTCTGGCACTCAAAAGGGTTAATATGCCACTAACGTTGCATTTCATCTCAACACATAACTTTCAGCTCCACTTGCAGTCACTGGATCAACCCGTCCCATTTACTACAGGACAACATTGTCAACAATAAACAGTATATGTAATATATTTTTATTTTAACCCTTGGAGTGTCACGAGTGTGCGACTTCACTGTGCTTTGGGGGGCAGGACCATCTGACGGAGGACCTGCTTCTCAGATGTGCTTCATTTATCTGCTCCCCCAGCAGTGCACCACCTGAAACAGACACACAACTGCCCCATACCTCCCAACATTTCAAATTCCCAAAGAGGGACACTTGTGTTTTAGGGGGTGTTGTTGTGGGTGTGGCTGGTGGGCGGGGCATTAGCGATAAATTTTAGGCTATTTCATGACCTATTGACACCTCCTTGTGTAACCTAATAAATGACTTACAACAAAACCAAAGTATTTTATTTACACAGACTAATTTATAAACACATATACTGACATTTAAACAAACATTAATGTGAGTTTTATTGCTGTAGAACAATATGATACACATCACACAATCTGATCTCCTAAAAAGAGGGACAACAGGGTGGGAAAGAGGGACAGAGGGATTTGGGTCTAAAAGAGGGACTGTCCCTCCTAAAGAGGGACACTTGGGACGTATGCTGCCCCGCCGAAAATGGCCTTCAAGAGGTAGCCAGCCCCACAACAGAGCCACAAGCCTGGAGAGCTGGAGCCTATGGAGGAAAGGCATACCACACGAAACAACATTTGAAACTGAGGAAGTAGCCTAGCCACACTGAAGATGCCCCAAGACACGTAGCCAGGCTAAAAATGCTCTGATGGCGACATAATTTTTTTGCACTCAACATGTAACTGTGCAGTTGTTTCTTAACTACAACTCTCCTGATAGTCGCTGGCCATAACCCTTTAAGTGTGAGGGGGTACACAATGCATTACAAATGAACGCGTTGCGCACCCCTCTGGCACTCAAACGGTTAATAATGTAAAGAACGGAGCATATCCTGTTAAATACTGAACTCCGGTAATTGTAACAGGGATCCTGATGATCATACTATACAGCGCTCAGCTGCCTTGCACTGGTGTGTGCTCCTCGCTGTGTAGTACGATCAGGATCCCTATTACAATTACCGGAGTTCAGTATTTGCCAGGATATGCTCCGTTCTTTAATTTATTAACCCTTTGAGTGCTCACAGTAAGTGCAAATTCACCTACCACGTGGTGCAAAACGTGGGCTCTGGGGATAAACACCAAATAAATCAATGGCCAGGTCAAGATGTCCCTAAAAGGGATCATTTTTTAAAGGTCGCACGGGAAAGAGCATGCGACATTTTAAGTAATTCACCACATCACCATGATCAAAATGGCGATCTCACACTGCATGACAGCCCAAGATTGTCATATCACCTGCTTAATGGTCGCATACATCTGCAGCACACGGATGCGCTCCAGCTAAGAGCATATATAATACTCCGTGTGCCCTGCCCTGGATTACGGATACTGACCAGAGAACCTGAGCTTCTTGAATATACTTGCTGAGCTGCCTGTTAATCAATCACAATGCCTTCCTCAGTATGTTTCAATCTGCAGCTTGTGTTCACATTGCCTTCTCTCTGTCCCTGTTCCTGAGAATGCTAATGGCAACCAACAGGTTGATTAAGGCACTCATGAGTGGAGCTGACTGAGAATATCATGGGAATTCTCAGTAACAGGGACAGAGAGAAAGCAATGTGAACACAAGCTGTAGAATGAAACATTCGGACTATTATTATTATTATGTGTGCAGCCCATGGAGTCGCTCCAAGTGCTCTTAGACGGAGGGCCTCTGTGTGCGGCAGATGTATTCGACCATTAAGCAAGCGACATGACAATCTTGCTCTGTCATGCACTGCGAGATTGTCATGTCGTTATTTTGATCATGGCAATGTTATGATAAAAGGTTGCACGCTCTTATGCATGCGATTCCAAAAGGATACCCCATAAAAGTACTTCATCAAGGGCCACCACTTACAAACAGGCAGGATTGTTGTTCCAGGGTACAGGAGGGGCCCAGTCCCTTTCAGTCACACTGGCATCAATTGCCTAGCCTATATATAGTTTGGCTGGGGTATTGTGTGTGACTGAGTGTCAGTGAGTGAGTGTGTGTGTGTATGTGAGAGAGAGTGTGTCACTGACACTGTATATGTGCGTGAGAGACAGTGTGTGAATGAGACTATATGTGGGTTTGAGTAAGAAAGTGAGTGTGTGTGGCATCATTGCACCCTCGCTCCATACACAAGACATAGTCTCCACAGGTACCAATAATATAGGTTCTCCCTTTCCACTGCTATATGATGCACAACGCCTTGTACTGAGTAAGGTTTACAGTTTTCCGTTCTTAATACAAACTAGCAAAAGGGGCACGGCATTGCCCATGCATAAGTCTTTTGGGTGCTTCAGGGGTATTTATCTTATTGGTCTACATGTACATGCAATAAATATGCAGGTAGGTGTAGCGTTTATGTATTAAATGTATACAGACACCTACCTGAATATTTATTCAATGTACATGTACACCAATGTCATGAATACCCCTGAAGCACCCAAAGGACTTAATCCACACGGGCAGCACCCTGCTAAGTCCTGATAGGGATCGAAACATTGACCTGTTATTTTGTCTTTGATTAGCCAATGCAGCTTTAAAAAAAGTCCCACGGGTGCTGCCCATTTCTTGTTCATATTATCTCCATCCTTAAGGGATTGTGCACCTGGGCAACAACACCACTATGGAGTATAATAATAAAGTGTCAAAGTAGAGAAAGCGAATGCACTCTATTTGTAAACTAACCCCTTGAATTTCTACAGAGCTTTCCTGTGTATTGTGAAGTGATGCACTGGAAACCTCTCTGGCAGTCAGTGGCCCAATTTCAGTCTGTGGGAATCTGAGGTTTTTAACCTTTTGAGTGGCAGCCTGGTACGCAACGCATCACAAAGCAATGCCTTGCGCATCCCATCAGCTCTCAAAGGGTTAAGCCCTTCCGTTCTAGATAGATCTCCTGGGAATGTTCATTTCCCTAGATTTTATCCACTTTTACTTTTACACATAGCCCTAAAGGATCAAAATTCAAGGCATTTTGTTACAGTTCTTCTTCATTTAACCCCTAGGATTGTAGACATCTCCAACTCATTTGTAACCCTTTGGTGACACAAAAAATACATAGAAACTCATGCACTCAAAACTGACAGAAAAAAAGGGTAATTATATATGTAATACCATGGGTTTACAGGGAAATATACATACAAACAGAAATAAGAAAACACCCTGCAGTACTAGCGCACTCTACAGGCTAAGCCCAGATTTGCATATGACCCAAGTAATGGATTTCCTAAAGTATAACCTGTATTGGTAATCTTCAAAATGCTTAAATCAAATCAGCTTAGGGACATACAGATGTAAACATCATTACCCCAGAATGTCAGGAAAGGCGGTCATGATAAGGAACGAAAAATGTTTAGCATCATTGGTGACTTAGAGATAATGCATAGTTAATATATTAATAGGATGAATTCCATAAATGGTATGTGTAAGATAACATCACCCTCTGGTATGTTACAAGGGGAATGTAAGCAGATATCTACAACTCATCACATCACGTCTTAATGCGTTGAGATATAATCTTAACCATTACCATTTATCTTGAAGAGTAACCAGGAGTATAGTCAATTAGGATATATACCAGTATATAGCATGTGTGTAGGGGTACAATCCGACTTGCCACTGAACCAATTTATTGACAGATTCAAGAACAAGAAAGCTTTTAAATCCTAAATACTTCCAACTAATCAGGACAAGATTAAGAGTAGTGTCTCTTCTATTGTCGGGGCATCATCCGACTTGCTACTGCCTCAAATAGAGCCCTACAAATCAATTCTATATTGCCAATGAATAGTAAAAAAAAAGATACAGAATAGCGCGTTAGTATCGGGGCATCATCCAACTTGCCATTATATCAGACAACAGCATACAATTGGCCACTGTCTGAGAGATCAGCCTCTAGACATGAAAACATGCCAGGATAAGACCGATACTTTTAATAAGAAGGAAAAAGAGAAATAGCTCTAATTCTAGTTGTCGGGGCATAATCTGACTTGCCACTAGATATCCAGCTAACAGTAACTGCTAATTATTACTCTGCATATTAGTACTACAAGTATCTTAATTGTCCACCTGATGGGAGGAATCCTATATCCCCCAATCTATACATCCGATTGGTACAATGAACTCCCTGAACAAAAATGAAAATGTAAGCAATACATCTATTGGATGAAAGATGGAGATGGTGGAGGCAATGTGAGGGCAATATAGAGATGATGGGGGCAGTGTGGAGATTAGGAGCATTGTGGAGGTGTCCAGTGGAGATGGGCCGGGTGGGGGGGCTTCAGATTTCTGTGCCTACAGGCTCCTGAGATGTAAATCCGGCCCTGGGTATTAGCCAACTTAATCCAGAGAGGCGGCAGAGGCAGGAACAGACCTGTGAAAAGGGTTACAGCATGATCCGGTGGAGCAGCTATTAACCAACTTGATCTATTTTGACGGCATAGGCAGGGACAAACCCATGCAAAGGGTTACAGCCTAATCCGGTGGAGCAACTATTAGCCAACTTGATCCAGCAAGGTGGCAGAAGCAGGGACAAACCCGGACTCAGGATAGATTGTGTCAAGAAATGCTGCCATCTGTTTGGGGACCTGTAAGTTTGCGACATCAAAATGTCACCCTTTTGATGTGGGCAACATTCTGATATCGCCCATTTCATTCATGTGCCATTCTAACACACCATTTGGATGGTCACCAACTAAAGCATGACATTTGAATAGTGAACCAACAAGAACAGGTTCAGTTCAGTAACTACAGATCAATACAGGAACAAGCTGCAAACAAAACCATGAACTTGACTGGCTCAGCAACAAGACTAGTTCATCAATAGGACTGATTCATTAAAAGTGAGTCAAAGCAGAAACAAGCAGCATACAAAAGCATGGTCAGGAATAAAACCAGTATATAACTGGAGAGCAGGGGCAAACAGCATACATTAGACTAGACAAAACAGGAAACTTTGAGCAAACACCATTCCGAGGAAGAGGCGGATCTATAAAAGAAACCAGATGATCACAAGAGTTAGACTGAACACCATATCAGACTAAAGGTAAGGCAATAGGTAATCTCCAGACCGGACTATGACAGAGACATAAACCAAACAGGAGATAGGATAATGTTACTACAGCTTGGACATAAACCACACAGTCACAGGGGACAGGACATTGTAAGAGAACTTGGGCAAAAACCAAACAACTTGGACATAAACCACAAAGTTATAGAAGACAGGAAACAGCTAGAAGATCTTGGGCATAAACTACAGAGTCACAAGAGACAGTGCAATGCTATGAGTGCTTGAGTATAAACCACACAGTCACAGTACAACGGACAATGCTAGGAGTACTTGAGTATAAACCACACAGTCACAGTTGACAGAACAATGCTATGAGTGCTTGGGTATACACCACACAGTAACAGTAAACCGGACAATTCTATGAGTGCTTGGGTATAAACCACAGTCACAGGAGATAAGGCAATGCTATGTGTGCCTTGGTATAAACCACAAAGTCACGGTAGACAGGGCAGTTCTATGAGTGCTTGGGTATAAACCACTCAGCCACAGTAGACAGGGCAATGCTATGAGTGCTTGGATATAAATCATACTCACAGGGTGCATAAAAGTGCAATGAGAGCTGGATGTAAACCATACAATTGCAGGTGGCATAACAGTATAATTAGATGTGATGTATACCACACAGTTTGAGCTTTTAATGTCTCATTTTCTAAGAAGAAACAGTAGGGTTTTGTGATAACTGTTATAGTGTATAGTACTGTGTGGTAGGCTCAAAATAGATATGAAATGCGGACAGCTGTGTATGCTGTTTGTCACTTTATTTTTTCATTAGAAACAGGAGTCTTACAAGAAAATAGCTGATGTACCAATAACTGGCATGTTGATAAGTATGAAAGAACAAGCTTTTTCAGAAATTGTTAATAGAAATTGCTTCTCTCATTTGCATACATATCACTTCATCAATATAGATGGTATTCTCTTTAACCTGGATCTCTTCTTCTAGAGACAGCTGATTACGGATCAGGCCTTTTAGTTCATTTTCTGCCTGGCTCAGAGTTTCACGGAGTCTGGAAAAAAAAATGGAAAAAGTGAAAAGAAACTTTAACTTCTCTTTATATAGAATCTATAGGGTAAGCTTGTATGCAGTTAATATAATAACCTTGTTTTAAACAACACACACACACACAAAGTGGAACTGGGATGCAGGCCACGTTTACCAGGCGTAAGGATTCCCTGAGGTGTCTTCCATTGTTCTGTGAAACAGGCCAAGCTTGTGACTCACTGATTCATCAGCCATGTGTTGGATCAGCAGAGTCACATGCAAGCGAATTAACCACAACAAGGGAATTGGAATATAGGCCACATTTACCAGAACAACAATGCTGCACTGTCAGAGGATAGAAGATGAAGCTCTTTCTGCTAAAAGTGTTGCATTATTATGATTGAAAATTCAACGTACACAGATGAAAATCCAACATACATGGACACCAGGACGTTATATCTAATGCATTTCACGTTGCAGCAATCCACACATCATAAACTATAATATTTTTATGGTCTGTGATTAAAGGGATAGTAACATTTCACAAAAAAGCAGTTCCAATTAATTGTCATAGTATTTGGGTCGTGGAGAGTGTCATTTCAGTACTGTCAGAGTTGTAGCTCAAGAGTAATAGAATGATAAAGTATCCCCCTCCTGCCCTTTTTAATGATGTAACACTGCTCAGCTCAGATCAGCAAGGCTGTCCGGATGGATCGCAGAGAGGGACAGTCTTCAGTAAGCATAAAGAAAAACCTGTCAAGGGGGGGGCAGGGTTTTCTGTATGCTCACAGTAAGAACACTGTATCTTGCTGCGAGTTGTCCAGTCAAGCGACCAGATTCCACATCTGAGGGGAGGTGGCTTACACTAGATAAAAGGGGTGGGAGGGGATACTTTATCATTCAATTACTCTTGAACTACCAGACACCTGCCTAAAACTTTTGACCATTACTGTCTATAATTAATTACTTTATTTAATTTAAAAAAGTGTTTATTTTTTGAAAGAATATTTACTTTATTCACTTGTTTATTACTTTAATTATTACTTATTTGAGTCTCTTGTATAGTTCTCTCCACACAGAGGGTATCCTTTTAAAAGAGCATGCGACCACATGAAACATTAAATATGTCGCCATGATAAAAAATGGTGACATGAGAATCTTGCACTGCATGTCAGCGCAAGATTTTTAAGTTGCCTACTGAATGGTCGCATTCCCTTCCTATCTTGCAGGTAGCTCTCATTCCGGTATACACATACTGCAAATAGTGTCTGCTGTTCTGTGCACCACACATTATGACACTGACAGGGCGAAGGGCTGGGAGGGACATGAATGAATATCGTTCATTATAAGTAACTAGATACGTGGGATTTGTAGCCAATTGTGTTGTACCTGCACAGAGCTGCCCCAGCTCTCTCTCCCCGCTCCCGCCGCATGATTCTCTCTGCTCATTCTACCCCGGCTCTCTTCCCCCCTTCTTTGTGTGCAGAATGACAGGCCGGAGTGGAGCAGCCAGGGCAACACAATTGGCTACAAATCCCATAATGAACGATATTCGTTCATGTCCCTCCCAGCCATGGTAGCCCTGATAATGCACCACTGGTCCTGTCAGCATCAAAATGTGTGGTGCACAGAGCATCAGACAGCTATTTGCAGTATGTGTATACCGGAATGCAAGCTACCTACAAGATAGGGAGGGGATACGACCGTTCAGTAGGTGACATGAAAATCTCACGCTGTCATGCAGAGCGAGATTCTCATGTCGCCATTTTTATTGTGGCAACATGTTTAATGGTTCATGTGGTTGCACGCAATCTTTTAAAAGTGAACCCACACAGAGCACTATACAGTACTGCTTGCCTTGCATGCTTGTTTCTCCTCAGTTAAAATTGTCTCTTAATGCATGCGCATGATAGAGGGCACTCACATTCTCTTAACATCACAAAACCAATATCTTGGAAGCAGATTTTATTCAATTGTGAAAACTTCAGGTTCCTTTAGCCCAGTAGGAGCAGGGCACACTATAAATAAGTTGAAGAGTTAAATTGGCTGCATTTAATGTGCTGACTCTGTAGTGTTATTTAGTTGTACTTATAACTGTACTGGTTAACTTTGCATTGCCAGCTCCTTTGGAATAACGGTTTTATATTGCTTACTGGGTTTATGCTTTATGGGAAATCTAGTTTGTCCTTTTATTAATATTACTTTCACTGTGGTTATCCCTTTGGACACATACTATATGTTTATGGTTATTGAACTAGAATTGTTACACATTTATGCTAGTCCCTTTGGGAAAATTGCACACTATTATTTGTGGTTAATTTTGAAGGAAGCTGAACTTAAATATGAATTTATCAATTTTACTTAGCACTTTTCTCATTGAGTCTCTTCCTTCTTCTCTTCATCATGGCAGACAAAGAGGAGAAGAAAACTAAGAGCAATAAAAGTATTTCTAATTCATGTAAAAATTGTAATGCTAAAGTCAAATGCATTATGTCTTTGTGTTCCAAATGTATGACTTACAGGCTAATAGGTCTTCCACATCTGCAGATGCACTCCCTGTGCTTGAACCAGAGTGGGCCAAGGCTTTACAAGGTTCTCTTGCCAAACTGCAGAGGTTTTTGGACAGATGGTTAATAGAAGAACCTCGTGCACCATTTAAAAGTCCATGAACCAAAAAACCCTCAAACAATTTTCTTTATTCACCCTCAGACTTCTCTGATGATTAAGGTGCATTGGCTAGTAAGAGTTCTGAGTCCCCCCCTTATCCACTGGAGAGAATCCATATTAGAGGACTCAGATTCAGAATCCATGGAATCGTTAATTACAGCAATCTTTGATGTCCTGGAAGTTTCAGATGACCAAGCCTCTAAGTCCTCAGCCAAATCTCTTTTTAAATGTAAAAATAAATCTGCTGTTATTTTCCCTGACTATGAAGAGCTTGACAGATAGTCACAGATGAGTGGGAAACCAAAGATAAATCTATGGTTATTTCCAAGAAATTGTCAAAGGTGTACCCTTTTTTCTTAATCTAAGCTTGACCTTTGGTCTAAACCTCCAACAGCTGACTTGTTTCCGGATTATCCAATCATACCACTATTCCTATTCAAACTACATCAGCTCTTAAAGATCATTTTGACAAAAAGGTTGATACCTTAAACAGAGTGATGTTTTCTGGACTAGGTGCAATCATTTGAGTGTCCTTTGCTTCAGCTTGGAGGCAAAGCTGCTGATGCTTGGCAAGCTCAAATTATTCAAAATTTGCAAGCCAATGTGCTTCATGAGCATATTTTCCCTGGCATAGGCTAGCTCCAGGAGACTAACTCCTATATTGGGGAAGCTGTCTTGGAGGTAGCTAGGTTGGCATCTAAATGTTAGGCAACAACGGTTATAGCACATTGTGCCTTGAGACTGAAGATCTGGAATGCAGATTCTACTACTCATTCATCTGGACATTCATTTGTCCAATTCATCTCACAATTCATCCTCTAGGGGGAAGACTCCGACACTTCATTCAACAATGGAGGATGTCAATTTCAGATGAGTCGGTACTTCAACTCATTCAAGAAGGGTACAGAATGTCTTTCACAACCCTACCACCTTGTCAATTTTTTCATGTCCAGGGTACCAAAAGAAGAGATGTTACAGGAAGCCTTTCACCAGGCAATCCATCAGCATCTAGACAATGGGTGATAATCCCAGTACCAAAAAAACAACATTTCAAATGTTTTTAAAGTAAAGTGCAATTTACAATGCACTATTGGAATGGACTTCAATTCTTAAGAATTTTCCTATTTGATTCAGTCACACAATGTCACAGCAGTGGCATACATAAACCATCAAGGAGGAACAAAAAGCAAAGCTGCCTGGATGGAAGTAGCAAACCATGTTCCAGTGTTGTCAGCCATTTACATTCCAGGAGTGGAGAATTGGGAGGCAGATTACCTCTGCAGTCACACCATAGACCCAGGGGAATGGGAACTAAATCAGGAAATATTCCTTCAGATAACTCACCGATGGGGAGTTCCAGTCATAGACATGATGGCATCATGAAGAAACAAAAAACTACCAACATTCTGTTTGTGAGCAAGGGATCTACAAGCAATAGCAGTGAATGCCCTAACAATTCCATGGATTTACAGTCTAGTGTATATCTTCCATCCACTAGCTATGATTCTCAGAATATTCTGCAAAATAAAGAAGGAGAAGGTGCACACCATTCTCGTAGATTCATTTTGGCCCAGGAGCTCTTGGTTTCACCACCTCAAAGACATGTCACTGACAGAGCCATGGAGTCTACCTCAGATTTGGGACCTCTTCTCTCAAGGACCAATTCTCCACCACAACATATTCAACCTCACTTGAGACCCAAATCTTGAAGAACAAAGGCTTCAGTTCTCCAGTAATTCAAATTATGCTCAGGGCTCAAAAACCAGTGTCATCTAAAATATATCACCTAGTTTGGAGAATCTATTTTTCTTTTGTGCTAGGAAAATATCTAGATCCCTCTTCTTTCCATCTTCCATCACTTCTAGAGTCCCTGCAAACAAGCCTAGACAAAGGTCTAAAGGTTAACTCCCTGAAAGTCCAAGTTTCAGCTCTGTTCTCTTTCAAAAGAAAGACTGCTTCTATTCCAGAAATTCAAGCTTTTCTTCAAGGGGTCAATAGCATAGTTATCTCATATAGACATCACACTCCACCATGGAATTTGAATTTAGTGTTAGAGGCTCTTCAATCCTGTCCATCTGAGCCTTTATCATCGACCTCTATCAGAGATCTCACATTGAAAACAGTGTTCCTCACGGTGATTGTATCTGCAAGAAGAGTTCAGAACTCAGTGCACTTTCTTGTGTTTCACTACACCTTATCTTTCATCAAGATAAAGTGGTTTTAGGGAATATTCCAGAGTTTCAGCCTAAAGTAGTTTCTGCTTTCCATGTAAACCAAGAAGTGATGTTCCTTTCCCTATGTCCTAATCCTTCTAATTTTAAAGAAAAAGCCCTTCACAGTTTAGATGTAGTGAGAGGTTTAAAGGGATAGTAATGTTTCACAATAAAAGCAGCTCCAATTAATCTTCATAGTATTTGGCCCATGGAGTCATCTTTCAATATTGTCAGAGTTGTAGTTCAAGAGTAACTGAATGATAAAGTATCACTCCCTGATCTAACACTGCTCACCTCAAAGCAGAAAGACTGTCCATATGGATCTCACAGAGGGACAATCTTCAATTAGCATAAGGGAAAAACCTGGAAAATCTGTCAAGGGGGGCAGGGATTTCCTTATGTTCACAGTAGGAAGATTGCCTTTGCTGTGAGCTGTCTAGTCTCAATACCAGATTCCACACCTGAGGGGAGGTGGCTTACACTAGGTAAAAGGGACAGGAGGGGTATACTTTTTCATTCAATTACTCTTGAACTACAGCTCTGAGAGGACTGAAATAACATTGCCCAAATACTATGAAGATTAATTGGAGCTGCTGCTGTTGTGAAACATTACTATGCCTTTAAGTTATTATGTCCAAGTCACACAATCCTTTAAGACATCAGACACCTTGTTTGTGATTACAGAAGGGCAGACCTGAATCCAAGACAACCATTGCCTCATGACTCAAACAGGTTATCAGACAAGCTTACAGACTGAAGTCTGTTTCAGCACCTTTCAGCTCACAGCTCCTTCTACTAGGTCCATTAGTACTTCATCGGCCTTGAAGAACCAGGCTACTGTTGACCAGTGCAAAGAAACTACATGTCATCCATTCACACTTCCACAAAGTTAAGATTTTTGCATATCAAGATGCTAGTTTTGTCTGAAAAGTTTTGCAGGCCATTGTTCATTAGTTGTTTTCACTCCCGCTAATCTGAGATTGCTTTGTTACGTCCCCATGGTCCCTGCATCTCTCAATGATGCTAGGGAAAATGGGATTTTTTTACTTACCAATAAATCCTGTTCTCTTATTCTCATTCTCTTAAATGTATAAAATTTGTTATCTGTTTTTATAAATAACTCTGTATAAATAAATGTAATTGGATAGAGTATCCCTTCTCCCACCCTAGCTAGCGCCAATGACCATGCCCACTGTGCTAGTCAGGTAATGTGCTTAGCCTAACCATAGAATCCCTGTAGCTGAAATCACACTTCCTTCTCCAGATTTCAGTTTTGTTAAAGAAAAGCTAAATGTAGCTAGACAGCAGCACGTTTTATCACCGGGACCCCATACACAGCAGACAAAGCTACAGGCATTCACACACTCATTCTCTCTGTGAGGGAAATGTTGCCATGGTGACACACCATGGAACCAGACTGGCGATAAAACATGCTGCAGCCTAGCTGCATTTAGCTTTTGTAAAAAAAAAAATCTGGAGAAGCACAGTTTTTTCAGTCCCATACATTAAGAGATGGAACCATTCTGTGGCCTTCACTAATCTTACAATGAGTTGGAGACTGCTCTAGCAGTCCAAGTTAAAGTAATGGAAATTTGGGTATGTTTTATTTCTCACCTATGGTGCAGCTAGATTGCTCCAGAAGTGCCCCAGTTCTTCTAGTTTCATTCATCTCCACTGAGTTCCTTGTCTCTCTCACCCCATCACTCACTGTACAGTAGTGGCTGCTGTCAACCTGCCTTTCACTCCATAAGTGACTGATGGATAGTACTTTGTGCCTCCTTTGTTTTGTGCATATAGCCCTATGAGAAATCAGTCCCAGAGGCCAGTAATATTGCTGCTCTCACCTTTCAACATTAGTTGTTATCTCTTGAAGCTCAGAGAGCAGTCTGTACTGTACTGGGTCGCGACACTGCTCCACATTAGGCCGTAAGGTTCTTGTTTCCAGGCGAGTCTGAGACACTTTGATTGGTCCCTCTTTATCCATGATGGCTTTTTTCAGGCTTTCTATGTTCTTCTCTTGAGCACTAATCTCATCCATCACCTAAAAATCAAACAATTAAGTTGTTAAATGCTCTAATCTTTGAAGCTTGCATTCAATCATTGGAAAGACAATAAGAACTGCATTCAAAATGTTCATGTTTCCTTATTTTCTATAGAGCTTAATGCGGAACTACCGCCTTTAACAAAGATGGCCCCAAATAATTCCTCATCTGTAGACTAGTTGCTCAGTAGCGCTAGTCGCCAGAATTATTAACTCGTTAATGCGAATTATGCACTGCTCTGGGACTGACAGGCAGAATGGAGTGCAGACATCTTTCCATAGTGACGTCTGTGCGCCTATGCTGTTAGTCCCTTTTGGAGTCAAACGGCTCCTAGCAGCGCCTACTAGAGCGGACTGGGACTGACAGTGCAGGCACGCAGACATCACTATGGAAAGATGTCTGCACTCCGTCCTGTCTGTCAGTCCCTGAGCAGTGGACAATTCGCATTAACGAGGTAATAATTCTGGCGACTAGTGCTACTGAGCTGCTAGTCGCCAGATGAGGAATCATTTGAGGCCATCTATGTTAAAGGTGGTAGTTCCGCTTTAAAGCGGAACCATCACCAAAAATAAAACTTGTCCCATAGGTTTTAACCTTTACAACAACATTAGCGCTGTGTGTCTTTTTTACAAATCCCCTAGTAGTGGAGAGATTTAGCAGTCAACACTGGGCACTTCCGTGTTCTACGGGACACTGTATGTCCCTCATGACGTCTGAGGACTTCCCAGCTGCCCCAGGGAGTGCGTTCATGCTCCCCTTCGTAGCTGCTTTTTTTTGTGGGCTAACGTTACAGCAAACTCCGTTTACCATGCTACTGAGGTTGCAACCTCAATAGCATTGTAAACAGAGTTTGCTGTAACATTAACTCTCATAAAACAGCTATAAAGGGGAACGCACTCCCTGGAGCAGCCGGGAAGTCCTCAGACGGTACAGGGTCCCGTAGAACACGGAAGTGCCCGATGTTGACGGGTAAATATCTCCAGTACTAGGGGATTTGTAAAAAAAAGACACACAGCTCTAATGTTGTTGTAAAGGTTAAAACCCATGGGACAATTTTTATTTTTGGTGATAGTTACGCTTTAAGCATGTTCATATCTGCCACATTTTAACTCTTTGAGTGCCAGAGGGGTATGCAACGCATTGCAAAGCAATGCGTTGCATACCCCTCTGGCACTCAAAGGGTTAAGAAAGATACATCAAAATAATAAATCACACTAATATTATCTGCTCCCTGACAAAGCATAAAAGATTGGAGTATATACAAAATTGTTTCTCCCAAAATGGTCAATAAGAGCACAAACAGATCCATATGGCTTAACCCTTTTGAGTGCCAGAGGGGTACGCAACTTATTGCTTTGCAATGCGTTACGTACCTCTCTGGCACTCAAAGAGTTAAAGATATCTAATTATTTACAAAAATGTGCATGTTACAATACAGCCTTTCTAATAAGAGAAATTAATCTGTCCTTTTAACCCTTTGACAACCAGAGAGGTGTTCAACTCATGGTTTCACAATACTCCACTGCACTGGACCCCCCCCCCCCCGTTAATCTTCCACAGACAAACAGTTACCTGTTACCCCCGTTTCTCATTTGTGGCGGCTTACTTATAATGAAAGGACACAGACACGGTACCAGTCTACAGTAAATGATTAATGAATGCCCCAGATTTCCATCATGTTTACTACTGTGGTTGGTTTCAAACTACTCTAATGCAGATATCACTAACAAATCAGCTAATATAACATGTCAAGTTACAATAGTAACACACATGAATAACCGTATATTTGACCTAATATATACCCCATCAATAAAATAGATTTTGGGGCATTTCAATAACTATTGCGTCTTTATATTTGGGATATTTGGATGCAATATATCGGCAAACACCGTATATCAGTAGTCACTGAGTTACTAAGCTCAACTGAGTGCCGAAAATTACTGGGCAGACGTTCACTGAACTCCTGCCATCGTTTGAGTGGCAAAGGGTTACCCCTTCAGTGCTGAAAGGGTTAAATGCAGTGTGGCATCTCCTTTATAAATAATATCCAGCCAATCCTTGTAAAATAAATAATATCTGTGTTTGAAAAAATCAAAAGGCATTCCCACACTTAAAGGGGAACTACCACCCCGCAATAACTTAACATGCTTTCATTCTTCATCTGGCGACTAGCTGCTTAGTAGCGCTAGTCGCCAGAAATATTACCTGGTTTCAAAGATTTTGGCGTTTTACCGATGCTCACAGGAGCAGGAAGCACGGACATCTCGTCACAGTGACGTCTGTGCGCCTGCGCTGTCATTCCCTTTTGGAGCCTCCATATGTACCTGGCCGTTGCCCGAGTCCCAATGAGTGAAATTTGAACAGAGACTGGATTTTTATATGGCCAGTCTCTGTTCAAAATGGATTACAGCCACCAGTTGGCTGGGATGTGTGCTTACACACTTCCCAGCCAATAAGCTTCTAGAGGGTTTCGTCATCCTCCCCTAGAAGCTGACTGGCTGGGAGGTGTGTAAGCACACATAAGGTAAGTATGGAGTGTGGGGGGATCTGTGCTAGTAGACACTGCTGCCACCGGCAGCGGAGAGGGAATTTTCTTTAAACATGGGAATGCCTTTTGATTTTTTCAGAAACAGATATTACTTATTTATCTTACAAAGACTGGCTGGATATTATTTGCAAAGGAGATGACACACTGCATTCATCCCTTTGAGTGCCGGAGGGGTACCCCTCCGGCACTCAAAGGGTTAACTATGACATATCTTAGGAGCATTTTCCTTTTATGGTCTCATTATTCACGTTACTTAGCGTGCATTTTAGAAACTTAACATACAAAACGAAAGTTTGGCCACAAGTTCTTTTCTGTGGCTTAACGTCCATTTTGGTTTCAGCTGGTATGGCAATTGAATTGCTCTGCTAGAATTCTCTTTTGTCTTGGTTGTATTGTTTAAATACTTGCAGTACTGAAACACTGATCATTATTGAACTTCACCCAATACGTATGTTTCCGTTCTTCCTGACATCAGCCTGCCCTGACTTCTGGCTTCTCCTTACCATGTTTTTGAATAAAGAATTGGTACCACATTGGGGATCTGCCTTTTCTGTCCTGCCTGGACCCCTTCTAGCTTTCCTGTGGAGCTTTCAGCCCAGACATATTTTCTAATTTAGCACCGCTGAATTGGATGTCAAACCATAACAACCACTGCTCCCATTACCTGTAGCGGAAGAGTGATTTTTGCTAGGGCTTCCATTCCTTATCCCACCCTGCCACCTTGTGCCCATTTTCTGCATTACATCTTTTTCTATTTTTTGACTCCTAGTCCTCCTCTAGCCTTTTCCAGCTTTCAGTTACTACCATCCTGTCTCAGATACCAACTCAGTTGGTTCAGGTAATTCAGCCTCTTTGTTGAAAATGTAACCCCAGCCTGCAGCTACAGTAAGGTGGTTAATTGCAACTGTTTAAGCTCTCACGCTTTGTACCCCAGCTTCACTCTCTCTAGTGGCTAGAAGCACAAGGAAATCCAGTCCGTCCTCTGTCAACTGGGTCAGAAGTTTGTCCCCCATTCAGTATACCCTTATTTTGTTGTCATCAATCAAAAGAATTGAAGGGGTGGAACTTTAGACCATGAATAAAAAATAAGGTTTTTCCCGAATCCAGAAGAAACTGAAAAGGCCCTTTAAACTTTATTTTTACTTCCTGCCTGGTGTAGTGTCCATTTGCTGTCCAGTTTCATCCTTCGTTCCTGACCCTTGCTAGTCCTGACCTTATCTGTTGTCGGTTTGACCATTGGCTCCATTCCAGACTCCAAATCTAGGCTGCCAGCCCTGACCTCGAGGTTTGCCTCCTGTCTTGGTTCCTGACGCTGAGTTCCAACCTGCTTGCTGCCTGAGGTGCTGTCCAGCCTTCCATCTTTAACCTCTATGCTATTCTAGGCTATCTGCATAATCGGCATCTTGCTTCAATGCAAACTATCTTACAGCGTCTTTGAATTCAATGCTTCTTATGTAAACAGCCATTCCTAGAAGTTCAGGCATTTTTCGTAATTTCTTATCCTGTGCTGACATCCATGTAGCCATTGTTGGTACTGAACACAGCTATATTTCTCCTGTTTCCTGGTCCAGTTCTAACAGCTCACAGTGACAACTATCTGGATCCAGTGCGGGAGATACTCAGCCTTGCTGATAACAATTTTACTCACAGCTTCAGCCGCAGCAAGGTTGCCATTGAAGCTGTCAATGATCTCAAGCATCGCACTCAAGTAATGCTCCCCAGCCTCTGTATGTAGCCTAGGTCTCCGGTGTCCTCTCATCCTCTGAATCAGTAACCCAGTACCATTACAGAAGGAGTGTCATGCTGAACTGTTGTGAGTTACAACTTGGTAGAGCACAAAATGAAAATTACATTTTCCAGATTCTGTGATACATTTTGACAGAAAACAGGTGTCCTCACATTTAGTATGGTGCATCTGACCTCTACAGAGAATTCCTTTCTTATCAGGAGTGAAGATTCAATTTCTACACCATCAATGCTAAATTTTACAGGTTCAGATGACTATAAAGGTGTGGATGACCCTGTATTAGCAGGCCTGGCAACAATGGTAGATGGCAGAGTTCAGCAACAGACAGGTCCACCAGGGAATGAAACCAGGCCCTTCTCAAACATGACGGCACTATAAAAATTATGAAATCTTGTCTCTTTGCATCTTAGTAATCACTGTCGGTGGTGGGAGCAGAAATGTTAGAGAGTACTTCCAAGGGATTACCATGCCAACCACCACCACAGCTTATACAACTTGAGCCTTTGGTCAGGAGAATGAAAGTCTACTGCTGAACCTGGATGTAACCTGTTCCAATTCTTGCTGTCTCCAGCTCCTTCTCGTATGAAGAAAAGCAGTGCATGGAGCCATAATCTTCATAAAGATCAGTAGCACTGAAGCTAATCTGAATGGTATTGCTATAAGTAAGCAATGCTGGTTTTGCAAGTAGTATTTGAGGTACCATTGGTGGGATGTCCCAACAGAATAGGGAGGAACTCTTCTGGTTCCAATGCAGCTATGACAGATCTGATGAACTATATTTTGAATTATGATGAATTTGTTTAGCATTGTCAAATCGTCTGCTTTGATTTGAGGTAAAGTCTTGGTGAAAGATCACATAGCTGTAGATGGTGAAGAGGAGGACAGACAGTGAGATTATATATGGGATCCATAAAAAAAATCAGGCCTACACTCTCAGAAATGACGTGTTGGAGCTTAGCACATGAACATAAAGTGCTGTCATCTTCCATGGTAACAAAGGTAAGTTGATCTCACCAAGCACTGCCAACCCAAGCAGAATTGACGGCTGGTATGAAAATTGCAGCATTGACTGAAGATATCAGTTTGCCACTCAAACAGGTAAAGTTAAGGTTGTCTGTACAATTACAGAGATAGCAAAACTCTTTCTCTGATATGCCAGCAATTACAAACACAGCTTCACTATAGGAAGTGTGTGCTGACTGCAGAAAAGAGATAAAGCTGAACAACTCCTTCATGAGGGACACTTCTTAATTATCGGGAGCAAGTCAGTTTCAAGAAGATGGCACAGCTCCGCAGACCAAACCCAATGTATGAAAATGCATCATGTCTCTAAAAAGAGTACACAGCTGTCACGGTTCCCAGAAAAGTTCAGGAGTCAGTACGGTATAGTTAAAGGGATAATAATACTTTGTTTTATCTTTATTTTATTTTGTAGGCATTAAAAAAACATGAAGAACAATATAAGTCTTATCTCTCAAACCTTTATGGTTTGAGAGATATTCACAAGCAAAGTGTCCCCTCCCTCCCCTTTTACCTAGTATAAGCCACCTCTTCTCAGATGTGGAATGCAGTCCATAAACCAGACAGATAACAGCAGGGGACAATTTTCTTCCTATGAGAACAATGAAAGCCCTGCCCCCCTTGACAAGTTTTTCAGGTTTTTCCCTTATCTTAATTGAAGATTGTCCCTCTCTGCAATCTACCTGGGCACCTCCCTTCTGCTCTGGCTGAGCAGTGTTACATCAGTAAAAGGGGTGGGAGGGGGATACTTTGTCATTGAATTACTCTTGAACTACAACTCTGACAGAATTGAAATAACACTCTCCAAAGTCCAAACACTATGATGATTAATTAGAGCTGCTTTTATTATGAAACATTACTATCCCTTTAAATGCAATTTATTGATAGTAGCAGGTAGGCAAATATATACAATATTAACAAGCAGAGGGTTACAAGCCAGCGAGCACAGTTATCAGAAATAATAGGCTGCCAGGCTTGAGCACAATGCTAGAGACTAGGCCTCAGCCACTGGTAGTCTCTACCGGAACCAGGAACAGAACAGGAGCAGGAACAAGAACACAGGATCTTGATCCGAAGTGGAAGATGTACCGATGCACGCCTGCCGTCAGTAAGGAGAGGACTCTGACTCAGCCTGCAGTCAGAGAGGAAGTAGATAGCTGACTCAAGCCTGCAGTCAGTATCAGAGCTGGTCTACCAGAGCCCCAGGTCTGCGCTAGGTTGGATGTCTGCTAGGTAAAGGAGCAAACGTAAGAGTAGTTAGACAGAGCCACAAGCCAGCACCAGAGGAGGTAGTCAGACAAGCCAGTTCATGCATGTTCAGGTAGTCAGCCAGAGCCACAGGTCTGCACAAGGTTGGATGTCCACTAATAGGAATACACAAAAGAATAGTCAGACAGAGCCACAGGTCAGCACCAGGTTGGATGGAAGACTAGCCAGGTCATACACAGAGCCCAAGGTAAGAACTGCTAAGAACAACAACTCAAGGGCAACTGAGTCAGGACTCAGTCTGCCTTTTAAACCCCTCCACAGGAAGTAGGTAGGAGGAGCAGCTCAGAGGGAGGAAGTAGGTAGGAGGAGGCTACAGGAAGCAAGCATAAAACAGAGGCTTACTGCATGCTTGAAGCCTCGCGCCTGTAGATGACGCTGAAACTAAGGTAAGCTGTAACAACAGCTGAGAAAAGTGTCATCACTGAGAGTACACCAGTATTCGTATATAATCTGGGAGAGCAACACACATATAACCTAATTTGTAAGAATAATCACACATACGAGTATAGTCACGTGGTAAGCATTCATGTATAAGCCCATAGTGCTATTTGCAAAAAGAATCACAACTGAGAGAATAGACACACCTGAAAAATACAGTAGTGTCAAAAATATTGTAAAGAATCAAACACAGGTATCGTGCATACCATATATTTTATGCCAGTTGAGGGCAGTATATTATATAATATAGCATAGTTCCAGAGAGAGGAAGGGCAATCTCCTGACTGGTAATGAATGGTTAATTCACCCTCAGTTCAGGGGAAGCAGAGATAAATAGAAAATCTCTGCCCATGTAGGAGGAGCTGGGGAAGATCGGGGGTGGGTAAAGGCATGATAATTTAACTATTTCTCTCACTGGTTACAGATTAAACTGGTATTAATTAAAAAAGGGTGACACAATATGGTGCAGTCCCTGTTGTTCAGCTGGACCACTAACTACCACCATCTTCATTAGCCCTTCGCCTCTTGCAGCACCAATTGTGTTACTGGGACTAACCGATCCAGACACAGTGGGGGTAACTGGAGCTATCCAATGAGAGAATTGTTTCCATGCCTCCCTGAAAACACACTATCAGCCCTGCTCCAGTGAACTGAATGTGAACTAGCACATAGAGAGCAACTGGGAGTTCTACTAGCCACTCTCCTAATAAAAAAATCAAGTAAAAAGAAATGGCCAAATACAGAGGACTAAGATTAAACCCAAATCAGGAAAAGAGGACTCATTATTCACACTTTTGCTTCAGCCCAAAAGCCCAATTATATTAAATTCATTATAAACATATTTTGTGCCCCCCTTCATGGTTAGGTGCTAAAAACACTGATTTATCTCTTTAGAAAGAAAGACTGCCAACATAATCATTAAAAGATAGAGCATTAAATAATCCAAGTACACCAATGTCTGTCTACTCTAGATATCGATCTCTGCCAATGAGAGCGCTCCAGCTTACAGATAGAAGTCTCCGTCATCGGAGGAGGGAGGAGAGCAGATGCAGAGCAGTCTATGCAGAAGTAGCTACAGCCCAGACTTTCTAAGTTAAATTTACACTAAATAAAACTTTAAAAAAAATTAAGACCATTTTAGTTGTATTCAATATGTAGCCTAACTATTTATTCTATGTTGTACATAGGTGACACATCCACTTTCAGTTGCCCAAGGAGTACCACAGTAGTTGATGCCACATTCAGACAAATCTTCCTGAGAAATATGTAGTCTCCAATGTCTTCAGAAGCTGAAAACAGTTGGTCCGTGCCAGCCCCAACCAAACTTCCTGGTGAGTGAGTTAAAGTACAAGTACCGCTCTCAATGCACCTACTGAAATGGAGAGGATACGAGTGGAAAGGTATAACTGCACCAAAACTGCAATAACCCCAGAGAGTTTCAGAGCCTCATTTGGGGAAACAAATTAAAGTTAATAAAATATATCTCCAAGAGGACAGAATCTTATGTCTCCTAGGGGGGAACTCAATACATTGCAGGTTGAGTACCCCTCTGGCACTCAAGGAAATAAAGAAAATAAATAAGGGCAGATGATAGGGATTAAACTAGGTCCAGGGAATGGGAGGAGTTGAATTTTTGAGATATTTAACTCTTTAACCCTTTGAGTGCCGGAACGCATTGCTTTGCTCAAAGGGTTAAGAGCCTAATTCTTGGTGTAGAGAAGTTTACCACAGTCCCCGTGTTCCCTGTTGGATGCGAGAGAATATAATATACATCATGGGCAATTTGACTTTACACATTATGCATTTGCAGAATATTCAAAGTCAAAACTAAGACCTTCATTTGCAAGGCTGCAAACAAATATACTGTCATATTGATATCGCTATTTTGTGATACAATTAAATTACATGAGCCCCTTTGGATAAACTATGTATGCCAGCATGCCTGTGTGATCTGCAGGAAATAAAACATGCTTGTACCTTAGCCAGATGCAATTCCAGTTTATTCTTAGCCTCCTTGGTTTCCTGCACACGGTTTTTCAGGGAGAAGTTGACAGAGTCGCATTGCTTGCGCATGTCATTGGCTGTCTCAGACAGAATACTATCAGTCAGGGAGCGTAGTGCCTTTGCATTGTTCCTCTGCTTTTCAGCTTTTACAATGTTTGTGTTGGAGAAATCTTCCCATTCGTGGGGTGTTACAGAGCTAGAAGGAACATGTAGAGAAAAAGGTTAGAAGTCTATTTATAACTGTTAGCTTTCCTGATCTAAAGAGAGACTTGCAAAAACACAAATAAGCAGAAAATAGGCCATTTTTCTTTCTTAAATTTTATAAAGTAACAGATTTGCTAAGCTACAGATATCTAGACCAGTGGTTCTCAATCTTTCTTCGCTCAGAGCACCCCTGACACGCAATCGGGAATTGTCAGCTCACCCCTGACATGCAATCGGGAATTGTCAGCTCACCCCTTGACATGCAATCGGGAATTGTCAGCTCACCCCTAACACACAATCGGGAATTGTCAGCTCACCCCTAACACACAATCGGGAATTGTCAGCTCACCCCTAACACACAATCGGGAATTGTCAGCTCACCCCTAACACACAATCGGGAATTATCAGCTCGCCCCTAACACGCAATCGGGAATTGTCAGCTCGCCCCTAACACGCAATCGGGAATTATCAGGTCAGCCCTAACATTTTATTGGTATTTATCAAGGACTTAAACAAGGAAAAAACATAAATATATAATTATTCTTAGATCACAGAATGACAGAATAAGCATATTGTGCATTGAAAATCTTTCAATATATATTTAAAACTCAATTTTTTCATTTTTTTTCAAAATCTTCTTGATAAAAATGAGAACCCTAGGATGGTATCCATGGCACACCAAAATGCCACAGGATCATGATGGAGAACCACTGATCTGGATCCTGGTTCAGGTCAACTAGTTTTTAAACACTTAATGCTAACGGAGATCACCAAAGCAATGCAAAACCCCATTTAACTCATTGGAAGATTTGGGAATGTTTGTTTGTTCCCTATGGTAAAGTTAGTTTGCTCTCTACAAATGCTTCCCAAATACAGCCCTAAATTTAACCCACAGGAACTTCTATATACTAGGTTATCAACACAACTGAGATTTATGAAGAGGCACTATGCCCTTTTAGCCACAGTACAGGTAGAGAGCGAGAAATTCTTGTGGAACTTACTAACATTTTTTTTAGTGCTCTCTCCATTGGCCTTTATTAACCCTTTGAGTGCCAGAGAGGTATCCAACACTTTTCAGCAGTGGAAAGTCCCCTGTTTTACTCTACGAGAAATATTTTTTACATTTTAAGTATTACTATCCCTCTAAACATAGTCCCCTTTAAAGGGAGAGTAACGTCCCATAAAAAAGTATGCGTCTTTTTTAGAGGTTTAAAAAAATATGTTATGTGGCACAAATCCCATGTCTCAGACCACTGTGATTTGAAAGATATTAGCCTGTAAAGTTTCCTTTTTCCTGCTGTCAGCTGTAAAGCTGACAGCAGGAGATTTGAGACGGCTGACTTGAGGAGGCTCTTCAGAGGAGCCACAATCGCGTTATTTAAAAAGAACTACTTCATGGGAGCGGTCTACAAAGTGTGCTTGCAAACCAGGCATACTCTGTAGACCTTTCCAATTAAATAATTATTTTTAAATAATGCGATTTCGGCTCTGCTGCACAGCCGCCGGCTGGTCCCCAGACTGGGATCTCTTACTGTCAGCTAGATGCTGACGTCAGGAGAAGGGGAGGGAGGAACTTTACATACGAATATCTCTCAAACCGTAGCGCTTTGAGAGATATGATTTGTGCCAAATAACTTATTTTTTAAACCTCTACAAAACAAGTATAATTTTTTATGGGACATTAGTGTCCCTGTAAAGTAGAGCTGTCACTCTATAACAAATAGGTGATTTTGCAAGACATTTCAAAAGCACCTATATTTATGTTAGCCTTTTCACTTAAAATAATAGTTTATGAAATATATACCTCTTATTTATTTGTCGGTGAGTGCAAATCTAGGAGGCATGCCAGACAGATTCTGCACCACAGTACTAGCTCATCCGCATTAATGGAAAAATACATCTAATAAATTATTATTTCATATAAAAAATACCTGACAAATATATGCAGCTTTGATAGCTCTTTCAAAATCACCTATGTTATAAAGTGACATCTCCACTTTAACTTCAGTAAATTCACATTTTTTCATTTATCCCAGCATTGTGCATTGTATTCTAGTACTCTCAAGTGTAGACTATTTAAGTATTAACCCCTCGGATGCTGGAGAGACCTTTAATGTATTGTAAAGAAGAGGTTATTCTTTCAGTCCCTCATGTTGTATAGAGATAAATATCCTTACTTCCCCTGGATGCTAACGACATTAGCAGAGTAACCAATATCCGGTGCGTTGTTTGTTAATGTACTACAGTGGTTATCGATTTTTAGCGCTTGGAACTTGTCTTTCAGGTCCTTCTTCAGTGAGTAATTAGATGAACGGCACAACCTGTGAATGTTACAAAAAACAATAGGTTATGGATGAAATGAGAAAATGCTATATATATTCTGCTTTAGTAAACCTACTGCACTGGATATTCATCTTGAAATAAAATAACAGATTTTCAGATGCAATCTCAGCAATATTCCTGCTCCTTCAAGTTCTTACTCTTCCTACCATAGATCAGTGGCAGAGATCTGATAATTAGGACTGTCAGTAAGATACACTGAAGTCTATATGGGATATGTATACAAAATGATCTAAGGCAAATGTTATCTTTCTTCAAAAATGTGAAGAACCAGTACCTCAATGCCACTATGCCATAGAACTTCAGTTCACAAGGGGATTTGAGAAATCGCGGACCTGTATGTTAAGATGGCACATTCATAGAGAATATTGGCCCATATTTATCAAAGAAAACCAGAGCAATTCTGGAGTAAGGTAACTGCACCATAGGGGACAAATACATTGCTGTTACATTTAATTGAGCTTTTAACCCATTAAATGCTAGAGAGGTCTGAGATGTCTCTGGCATTCAAGGGGTTAAAAAGAAAGCACTGGCATTCAAGGGGTTAAAAAGGAATCTTTACTTTGTCCCCTGTGGTAGAGGTGGTTTACTCCAGAATAACTCCAGTTTTCTTTTATAAATATCCCCTGATAACTGGGTCTTATGTATAAAAGGAAACTGTAGCAATTCTGGAGCAAACTAAGTGCACCGTAGGGAAGAAATCAACATTTCTAAAAAATGCAATTGAATTAAATGGTACATTTAACCCCTTGAATTCTAGAGAGGTTCACAACGTATTGCAAAAGTAATGCATTGGAGACCTCTAGCATTCATGGGGTTAACAGCCTTATTTAGGCCAATGGGAATTTTTCTTTGTCCTCTATGGTGCAGATTTGCTCCAGAATTGCTTCACTGTGCATTTATACACAAGGCCCATTATATCACATTTTATAAGCAACAAGTCAGCTCACTGATAAGCTCTATGGGGCAGGGACCTTGTATTCCAATGTATACTCACCTGGTGTTCCCTTTATGATTGACTATAAAAGCACTTAATTACTGCACTTATTGTACCCCTTCTATACTAAATGTAAAGTGTAAAGTGCTAAGTACACCTGTTGGTGCTATATAAATAATAATATGCATAAATACATAGAAGTACTTACAGGTAACCCCTTTCTGTACCAACAGCTGTATTATCTCAATTTTGGTGTCTTTGAATGTTAGCAGTTTCAGTATTCACAGTCTCCTTATATGTTAGTTGCACTGGTAAAAGCACATTAGTATTAAGAGTGGGGTTTAGTACTTGAGTGATATGCAGTGCAAGGGGAAAAAGTTCATTTTGAAGATTAAAGGGATAGTAATGTTTCATAACAAAACCAGCTCTGATTAATCTTTATAATATTTGGGGCGTGGAGAGCGTTATTTCAATACTGTCCGAGTTGTAGTTCAGGAGTAATTGAATGATAAAGTATCCCCCTTCTGTCCCTTTTACTGATGTAACACTGCTCACTTCAGAGCAGCAAGACTGTCCAGATGGATCGCAGAGAGGGACAAACTTCAGTGAGCATAAGAAAAAATCTGAAAAACCTGTCAAGGGGGGCAGGGTTTTCCTTATGTTCACAGTAAGAAGATTGTCCCTTTCTGCGACCTGTCTGGTCAAAAGTCCCCTATTGAAATGTCTCCATTTATTGGGTATCTTATTTGCTCACTTTGGTCAAACTTTCACTACAATTGCTGTCTCTTTGTTACCTTACATAGGTCTCCAACATACAAAACCCTCTCTAGCATCCAAGATGTTTGGGTTAGACTGCTGGAGTTCCATTTTAAACTAAAAGGCTCCAGGACAGCAACATTTTAAGAACTACTGTGTTGCGTGGTGGTCTAAAAACCTCATAGTGGAGTTGGAATATGTGTTGCATCCACTCCACAGAACTGGGCAATACATATAACTCAACTAATACCCATACTAATACATATACCAGGACTAATATACAGCCTACTGATCGGTTGAGCATGCTGGTCTTACCGATGATGAGCAGCACATTTCTTCCCTGCTTCCTGCCTTCTATAATCCCTCCCATTGTCACGTGATCATGGGCTGCCTTCGCCTCTCAATATACAGAATCTGCATATGTGTCTGGTGTACGGTCAGTTTATTTTTTGTAAAACTTCCAAGTCACTGTCAAGCAATGTGATAAAATAAACAATGCTCTGGCATCTACTGTGGTCAATTTCCTGTGTATTTCTCCTTTTATTTCACCCCAGTGTATATTTGTACCACTGTTATTTCACCCCTTTGTGCCTCACTCTAACAATTATTTATGCCCATTGATATAGTCTTTTTATATTACCCTTTCCATCCCTCAGTCCTTCTTATTTCACTTTCTTGTGTCCTTTCTGCTCCTATAAATCCTCGGATCTGTCAGTGGGATATATGTATATAGACAGAACGTCAGTAGTTCTAGGGCAAACTAACTGAACCATAGGGAATAGGTAAATAATCCATAGTTTTATTGTAACTTCTTGGATGCTGGAGTAGTCTCCAGCACATTGCTTTGGCGCTAAAGGGAAAAATATAAATTTTTTACATTTCCACCACTTCAAAATTACTGAAATCTTTGAAAACTGTGGAATTTCCTAGTGTAATCTTTAGTTACTGCTCTCACAAGAAACCCACAAGCACCCCATTGGTATGAGTTGACATACTGTAGGGGGTACCAGAAGCACAAAACTACACCAACTACAATCTCTCATTGTCCCATCTACATAAATTAAAGGGACTCTAATGTCCCATAAAAACATTTTCTTGTTTTGTAGCATTTAAAAAAATAAATTATATGGCACAAATCCTAAAGGTTTGAGAGATACCCGCATGTAAAGTTTCCCCCCTCCCTCTCCTTCTGACATCAGCGTCTAGCTGACAGCAGGAGATCCCGGTCTTGGGACCAGCCGGCAGCTCTTCAGCAGAGCCAAAATCGCAACATTGGAAAAGAATTACTTAACTGGAAATGTCTACAAAGTGTTCCAATGAAGTAGTTCTTTTCCAATATTGCTATTGCGGCTCTGCTGAAGAGCCTCCTCAAGTCGGCTGACACAGACTCCTGCTGTCAGCTTTACAGGTGACATCAGATGGGAAAATTTACATGTGAATATCTCTCAAAGCATAACAGTTTGAGAGAGGATTTGTGCCATATAATTTATTTTTTTGAACGCTACAAAACAAGAATTTTTTTTCTATGGGACATTATTGTCCCTTTAAGAAAAGGAAGGAAAGAAGGCAATCCACCACATCAAATGTGGCAGTACAACCGGCATTACACAGGGTTCTCATACCGTTCAGCAGTTTAATGCTGCATTAACCCTTTGAGTGCCCGCTTCAGTGCCCTCCAACGTGACGGCTGTTACATATTCAGTCCTGTGACTGAAGCCTTCCACATACAATTGCACATCTTAACACATTGGTTGCAAGAGAGGTGGCATTTATTTGTGGCATGGAGGAGGGCACTCAAGGGGTTAATGCAGCATTAGACTGCTGAACGGTGTGAGAACCCTGTGTACTGCTGGTTGGAGAGTATGTGCTGTGTACACACTGGTTGTTCTATGGTGAATCATAAACTATTGTAGCATGTATAAGGTTATAGACCCGGCTCCCAGTGTCGATATACATTTATGTAACGATTTGAACACTCTGGATAAGAAAGGTAGAGCTTACCAGGTTTTTGTGCAATTATAACTCTAAAGAGGTACAGAAGCTTCTGGCATTTTCACATTTTTAAAGGAGGCTCATTCAAGACACTCAAAGATCATTGTTCCCATTACTTCATTGAACTGCCAGTACACTCATTTCTCCTGGACAAAAGAGGGCCACAGGGCTTTTGAATGACTGAAGTAATGCTGACCACAGCTCCCATCTTTGCTCACATGGACACCTCAGCGTCATCATGTCACAACTGCTGTCCTTTAACAGGCAGGATTCCAAACATCTACTGCATCCAGGTGCCTACTTTCTCGCAAACTGACATCCATTGAAGTTGACTATGATGTGGGAGACCAAGATCTATTGTTCATAAACACTGCTTTGGAAAAATGGCAGCAGCTTTTGGAAGGCACTATCCATCTAATAATCAGCTTCATGGATGATCAGCCAAAAGACTCAGTGTCAAACAAGCATGCTGGCTTTTATTCTTTTCGCCTTTTACCTTCCACATTACTTACTATCCAGTATCTAGATTGCCTCCTGACCTTGATTCCAGTTCCAGCAGTCCAAATACCATCCCCCAACTATTTCATTTTCTACAGGCCAACATCTCTCTTCTAGAATACATCCTTAAGTTCCCCAAAAGACAAGATCCAGCTCCCTGATAATGTCCAACTCATATTTTTCTCCCCAAACCACTGAGGCTAGGGGTCCTGAAGTCCAATCACAGTACTCCATTGTCTGGTCATCTGAAAAAGCTATGGACATCCATCTCCAGGAATTTATAGCAGACTCATCCAACTCCTTCAGGGATAACACCACCCTGATTATTATGGACCACCCTTCCAAAATGGCCTATTTCATCCCCATCTCCCACCTTCCATTAACAGCAGAAAAAGCATCCCTTTCATCTGTCCTCATAGTAACATAGTAAATTAGGTTGAACAAAGACACAGGTCCATAAAGTTCAACCTGCTCCTCCTACCCCAGTGACTGAGAATTTTATAGCTTTCCTGCTACCAAGTAAGTCTTTATCAGGCCTTCCTGATCTGCCTACTAAAAAACAATATAACTCTGTATGCTCCCTTTTGAAAGAAATGTATCTAATCATCTCTTAAATGTATCCATTGTATCTGTAATAACCACCTCCTTGGGCAAGGAATGCCACAATTTAACAGACCTTACTGTAAAAAACCCCTTCCTCTGTCGAAATCTAAACCTCCTTTCCTCTAATCTCAAGGAGTGTCCCCTGGTCACCTGATCAGGCCTTGGAATAAATAGCTCACCACAGAGATCCTTGTATTCACCTCTCACATACTTGTACAATGTGATAATGTCTCCTCTTAGTCGTCTTTTCTCTAGAGTAAATAAACCTAGTTTGTCTAGTCGTTCCTCATACGTCAAGTCCTCCTCATGGTATCCTGGAAACAACTGTATCTGAAAGAGGGGTGCAATTCCACCCACTGTCCAACAGCCACACTGAATGTACTGGTCAGAAACAATACTTTGGATGTTTTTTTAGGTATGTACAAGACAACTAGATTGTTACTTCCTATGGCTGGATTTTCCTATAATAATACTAATCATAGCTCAACTGGTCAATCCCCCTTTTTTTTAGTAACTAAGGTTTCCATCCTACCTCCATGCACAATATTCTACCAGACTCAGCAGTACCGGAAGTTACGGGAAAGCTGCACAATCAGCAGGCCAACCTCCCCACTCTGCAGACCATTTATGAACCATATACATGCAGGGTCACAGGAAGAAAGAGAGGTAGAGGTGATTTTATTGTGATTACACAGTTCTGGGTGGATATGGTCTGCTTTAGAAACAGCATAGCATACCACACAGAATACAGAAAAAGTGTTAATTTTCATACAGTTTGTATCAGAAAACTCAAGTGACCAAGTTGGTTATAAGAGCGTTACATCATGTGGTTAAAAAGATAAGCTAATAAACTCTGCAGACAGTATGCTTAATTTTTACATACTGCCATTGGTGTCATGCAAAGATCATTCGCCAGTTAGAGGCTAGTATTCTGGCTGTTAATGACATACATTGCTGATACAAGCTTATTACATCTTGAACTTGGGGTCATGCACAGGTCAGGTTTGAAGCTAGTACTTCAGCTGACAATGACATACATTGCTGATACAATCTTAATATTTTACTTGTCCTCCCTCAACAACTTCATACATCACTTTGACTCATTCCTCCCACTCAATTTCCCTGCATCCACCATCCTCCATCTTCTTGTGGTTTTAAAATCCTTCCATAATCCCTAATCCCACATACTAAAGACACTGTGTACACTGGGGGCTCGATTCTATTTCCAGCGCTAAAAATAAAACAGGAGTTGTTGTTTTTTTTAAGTCAGTTTTTGCTATCCTATTACCCGACTTGTGAAAACAAAACAAGCGTAATTATACTTACCGCCAGTCTAAAAAAAGCCCATAGGAAACAACTAAAAACAACGTGCAATTAGTATCCTATTACCCACGCTCAGTATTACCACCTGTTTTGTGGTTACATTTAAGTCTGAAATTCTGCGCCTCAGAGGTTGAGGCGTAGAAGCCATAACGACAGTTTCAAAACCATCGTTGTTCGAACAAAAGCCAACAATAAGTTCCAATCTACCCTTGCAACAAAGTATTCAGTCAGTGTGCTCAAGAACACTTTGTTGCAAGGGTAGACTGGAACTTATTGTTGGCTTTTGGCAGCAAGCCATACATACACACGATGGCTGTGAGAACTCTGAGGTTTCTACACCCCCAGGGCTCACAAGCGACTGTTTCCACTAATTCTTTGAACCCTTTGAGTGCCAGATGGGTAGCAAACACATTGCAATGTGTTGCTACCTCTCTGGTACTCATAGGGTTAATCTTGCAAAACAAAATACGAGGGCAGGTCGAAAATAAAAAAGGAGAAGAAAAATGTCGGATAAAAATGGTGAAAGAAAGTCATGGGAGCACTGTAGTCGAATATTAAAGGGGGAGGGGGTTAAAATGTCGTATGTACAATATTCGTCAAATTAATATGGTGAAAGAAAGCACTGTAAGCCGGATTTGGAAGGGGAAGGGTTAAATTGTCGACTATGAACAATATTTGTCAAATTAATGTGATGAAAGAAAGCACTGCAAGTCGACTTTTAAAAGGGGGTTAATATGTCTAGGGGGGGCACTCTGTTGGATTTTGTTATGTGGAGAACACATCTAACACTGAACTTGATCTTTCTGTCGTCAAATGTACGTCTATTTCCTTGGACTTTGACATTTTGCGCGTTTTTTGTAGGTGGTAGTCGGAAAAAAGCAGACAGCGCCAGTTTTGTTACTACTCTGAAAAGTGCTGTCTACACCAGTTTTGTTTTACTGTGGTTCAGCAATAGAATACCGGTGAAACACATGTTTGCAAAATTTACGCTACTTGTTTTTCTTGTAACGCCGGTTTTGGAGCGGGTAATGGAATCGAGCCCTGGAACTGCTAACATTCAATGACAACAAAATAGAGACAATACAACTGTAGGGACATGAAGGGGTTAACTGTAAGACTACTCCTAGTTAGCAGCAAACTATCTAGTGCTTTTTTTTTCTTTTTTGATATACAGTTATGGGGTGTCTTTATGACATATGTAATATTTTATTGATATCTATTTTATTGTTACTGGCCATTCATTAATGTTTATAGTAAACAAGATATAACTGCGCAACAACTCTCTGTTTTGTTTTTTCTCTTTATGTAATGAGATCTTATTCCTTACCTGGGGTTTGTGTTTTCCCTTCAGATATATTTATTTATTTCAGAAATGCCACCCACTTTGAGAGACTCATATCTGCCCTTACAGTAACTGTAACGGTCGGGTTTAGGGTTAAGAAAGCTTTGAAGCACTTATTTTGGAGGGAATCATTGTCTGGTTGTTTATATTACACTACTTCTTTTGTACGAACATAACTGTGACGATACGGCCCTGGCATCTCTGCCACGGAAGGTACAGCAGTTCAGGCATGTTGTCATCCGTGGGTTTCTTCTGCTAACCTGTACAGCTAACCACTATACCAAGCACTAAGACCCGGTACTTCGAGTTGTGTATCTACCGGTAATGTAGGATATACTGCACTGACAGCGCCAGTTCGTATAGGATATTCTATCTATCTAGTCCCCTGGCAGTTCTCTATGAGTAACTGCTCTATAGTGGACGACAAACAGCAATATACCTGGATACTTCAGGAAGAAACAAACAAGCTCCTCCTTGGTAAATCACAAACTACTTTATTTTCAACCAACACAGCATTTTAATACAGTTCAGAGAAAGAGGCAGTAACCACATGGACAAAACATGACATGCTGGGTTTAACATCAGACAAAGGTTACTAAAAGTGGGGGAAGGTGGACACAAGTCTCTAATCAACTCCTGTAGAAATCTCCAGGGAAGGAGGGGGGTTAGCACAAACAGCAACCCTGTATACATTCCCAGTGAATAGCTGTTCCCCCCATAAAACCATCAATCTCATCTGATAGTTATCTGCCTCTGAGACTGGGTGGGGGAATGTTGGAGCATGCTTCCATGAAAATCCCAACCTATTCTCTCTATACCATTCAGTATTAGTGTCCACATAATCCCAGCAGGAGAGGCTCTGCCTCCTGAGCCGTGTGACCTGTCACAGTCCTGTTTGTCACAATAACCATAACCATATAGTAGAACTGGTTTGGTGGATTAGATTGGAACAAGGTGAATATTTTTGGGATTCCGGAGCTTTTATGGAATGAAGTTCTATGGCCTCGGGACATCCCACACAGACTTCTAAGAAGGACTGTCTACAACTAATGAAAAACAATATTGTAGGTATTAGAGAATATTGGATTATTGTGAAGCAATACATTGGAGACCTCTCTAGCATTCAAAGGGGTTAAAAGAACTATTTAAAATCAATGGGAGTTTTTATGTTTTCCATTATGAAGCCAATGGTTGCCTAAGAACTGCTTCACTTTGCCCTCCTATACTCAGAAATTAGTCACTTTATTATTGAGAATTCTTGTACTGACTTCTTTGTTCCCAAGAGTTTACGTATACAAATAAACATCTGCAAAAATAAGATATACAATGTAATTATTTTACTTTCCTTATATGTCTGATTCATTGGCTTTATGATTTTAGTTAGGTCAACAGACAAAAGGGTTATTGCACGAAGAACTTTCTTTATTTGCATATAAACATCTTTATACAGTACATCACTAAGCACTCATGGATGTAATTACAGGGGGTGCATTTGTACTGGGAACCAGCATCCAAGGGGCCTCTATCTTTCAGGGCCCAAGAGGTTCTAGTTATGCCTCTGCGAAAATACTTTCTGGATAGGGGACCCACAAATTGATTGCACTTGGGCCCTCCAGTGACTAGTTACTTCACAGTCTATACTCTTATAACCATATGCCGAAGCAAAAGAGGATTGATTCTAGGGAAAACCAACTGTGCCATATGAATTAAGGGATTTTAATCCTTTTATTGTTAGGCCTACAACACATTGCAAAAGCAATGCTCGGAGAACACATTAGCATTCAAGGGGCTAAAGGGCCAATAAAAGGAAAAGCAAAACCTAAATCTAAAATGCTATAAATGAAAGGTCACATGTCCCTGAGTACTACTATTTCATTCTGGTAGCTTAAGGATTAATACTTACCTAGTTGCTTACCGGATCCCTCACCGATTCCTCCTTCTTCTGGATTAATCAACAACTGGTTCATATGGAGCCTTATAAAGGGACAAACTTCCTGACTGCTCAAATCCCATATTACTACTGTGATCAGACAAGCAAAAAGCCTTGCTGTGTATGTGATTGCAGAAGTAATACTGGGTTTGAGATGTCAAGAAGTTTTCAGAAGTTCCACGTATTACTAGTTGCTGCTCACACTGGACGAAGAGGAGGACTGATTGATTGATTCATTCATGAAAGCGCAGCTCTGTGCTTCTCATGAATGAACCCGGTGACAGGGTTCACTACAAGCACTTCAGCTTAATAGCGGCTCCAGTTGAAAAAAAAGAAAAGCAGCAAATGTCGCTCCATGGATCACCTATCCTACTGGATAGGTGATCCATGATAGGGGGGATATCAGGAGGGGTCCTGATGTCCCCCTTGAGGTCAGAAATATATATATTCATATTAAAGCGCACATAACCTATGTCACACATAGGTTATATGTACTTTATTAAAAATGCCTACATTGTCGCCCGCATGGATCATCTATCCTACTGGATAGGTGATCCATACTAAGAGGGTATTAGGAGGGGTCCTGATGTCCCCCTTGAGGTCAGAAATATATATATTCATATTAAAGCGCACATAACCTATGTCACACATAGGTTATATGTACTTTATTAAAAATGCCGACATTGTCGCCCGCATGGATCATCTATCCTACTGGATAGGTGATCCATACTAAGAGGGTATTAGGAGGGGTCCCAATGTCCCCATTGAGATCTGAACTATTTTTTTTTTTATAAAATGTGAAATAACATGAAGTACACATATAAAGGCAAGGTATTCACTCCCATAACTTGCCTATTAAACCTTAATGCCTATTAACAACTGAGTCCCTGTGGAAAATTGAACTAATAAAAATGGAAGAAAAATGAAAAATGATAAAAAAATAATTGTGAGAAATGAATATCATAAAAAATTGCAAAATGTAAGGAAAAGTGGAAATATCACAAAAAGAAACCAAACCGCAAAATGAAAACATGTACCGATATGTAGCAGCATGAATTGCTATTTGGGATGCCAGCACATTGCAGTGCTTTACTATTCATTTTATTTTGGGTTCTGTTGGGTTTCAGCCATTTTGTTTTGCCCTATAATAGTTTTCTTTGTTCTATTTTATCATACTCCAATGCTTTGCGATGTGCTGGAGACCTGTAATGTGTGGCGGGTCTCCAGCGCATCGCAAAGCATTGAAGTATGATAAAATAGAACAAAGAAAACTATTATAGGGCAAAACAAAATGGCTGAAATCCAACAGAACACAAAATAGAATGAATAGTAAAGCACTGCAAAGTGGTGGCATCCCAAATAGTAATTCATGCTACTACAAATTGGTACATGTTTTCATTTTGTGGTTTGGTTTCTTTTTGTGATATTTCCACTCTTCCTTACATTTTGCAATTTTTTATGATATTATTCATTTCCCACAATTATTTTTTTTATCATTTTTCTTTTTCTTCCGTTTTTATTCCTTCAGTTTTCTGGGGGTTTTTCAATTCTTAAGGTTGTCTTATTGCTAGTGATGTGTGAGTCCAAGTCCAAGTGCTTCCACACTGCCAGCACCTGGAGAACCCTTCATGCTACAAATTGATTAAGGGTTGTTACTTTATAGGAAAGTACAGGGAGATCCCAACTTCGACAACCTGAGGTACGTGAAGTTGCGACTGTGAACTCAGACAGCAGAGGCTGCTATTGGAGTTTAGTGAATGTGTTGAAATGTCACATTAACATATCAACATACCCCCCTTGCCTACGAAAGTGCTTCATTATTCCTCATTTCCATATGGAAATAGGCCATTGTCGATGTAATGAATAAAAATTCGTAAACCTGTCGGATTGATGTCGATGAGTGCTGGTGATGTAATGTCGTAGACACTTTAGTGAATACTGTGGATGTGCCTACGACACTGCTCGGACAGAACATCGACATTCATAGCCCTCTTCGAATTTTAGTGTATCTAGGTCAATGTTTCACACCTTTTCAAGTATTGTTATTGTTATATTGTTTTTGATGCATGCACATATCACGTAAATTTGGATTTTCCAACTACATGTAACATGTCTTAAGAAAGGATCTGTCACAACTTAAAGGGATAGTAATACTTTATTATTACTATTCCCCATATTGTAGATATTTGCAAAAGAATTGAATTGCCCCCAGGTTCATCTCTCAAACCTTTATTAAAGTATTAATATCCCTTTAACAAAGGTTGAGAACCACTGCTTTAAAGGGCAATTATCACATTTTTCTAAGTTCTCTTCAATGGGAGCAGAATTCGAAAAGAGCACAAGGCTGTATTATGCAGCCCCATAAGCCATTCAGGGGAGCCAGAAAACTGCTCCCCCAGCTGGAACACAAAGTAGAAGTATGTGAATCTCAGCAAAAAACTTTGCAGGTAGTGCACAATCTCCATACACCTGCTATGTCAAGTGTCCCAGCCTGATACTGAGTGTCTATAGGGACTGCATCATGCAGGACAAGAGACTGAATTGAGACACTTCAGTCTCACAGTTCAGTCTCTTTCAGCAGAGCAAACAATAAAGCATTGAGTGAGCTCTTTTCAGACCCCCATTCTGCTCCCCTATTGGTTCGCTGGGGCTCACAATATAGTCCTGGATTCATGAGAAGGTCAGCTTCCAGAGGAACATATCTGGCAATAGGGCACTATGCAGAAGATCACGTGTTTTTAAATCAATGGGCATTTTTATGTCTACTCACCACTTGTTTTAGAATAGCCCTGATTCTCACTTGTATTATCATCAACAATAACATATATGCTTACAGTCTTCCAAAGTCACTCTGACCACTGTGTTCCATTCACATTTGTGTTCAATGAACTGGTTAGGCTAGAGCCGAGGCTCCTACCACAATATACTCAAATGGTTTCCCTTTAACCTTTGGATGCTATAGATGTCGCCAGTGCATTGCTCTGCAACTAACTGTAGACATCTGTAGAATTTAAAAATGGGATAAAGAACTCACCTGATCTGCTCAGTGATTTGTTCCAGTGTACGCTGCAGCAAAGCCATCACTCCCTGGATGACTTCCACCTCCTTAATGAGTTCTCTTTCCACCTCATCATGGACAAGGTCGATTCCAATCCTTTTCTCCCTGTGTCCAAGAGAAATATTATATATGTTTTCCAATGTCCAGAACTGATGCACATTAAATAAAGAATATTCGATCAAAAAAAGACTAAAAATAAACACTATCACTTAAAAGCAACTTTGTTAATTTTGTACTAGCTTTCAAAATCATCTGTTGTATTAGGAATTTTTATTTGGAAAACTTTTTTTATATTTATAGATTATGCTAATTAAGGTATACAGCATCTCTTAGCCATACATTAAGCCCCTGATGCTGCATTGCCCTAGCACTGACATGATTAAGTGTCAATGAGTGTGGAAATGTAGGGCTAATGCACAGCCTGCTTTTATTAGCATAATGTATAAATCTAAATAACTTAAGAATGACATTTTCTAAATTAAAAATGGCTAATACAAAATATATGTAATTTTGAAAGTGCTTTCAAAATCAAAGTTGTTTTAGTCTCTTAAAAATACAAATATGTGCCAACATAATAAACCAACACCAATTTAATTACCAACTACACGGAAAATGGTCCTCTTTACTTAGCTCAGCTTCCACCAGGGAAAAGTGTATAGGAATTTCTGGACATACTATACCACTGCACCTTGTTTAAATGTATTTATTAGCACAGGAAACTTGAATAACTTTACTACATTTTCCTGCGCGTGCTATATAGGTGGCATTCAAGGCTTTCAGACATTAAAGTCTTAACAACACCAGACTTTGTACACAAGCATGCAATAAAGATATCATACACGCTAGTGCAAATCCCACAGTGCAGCAAAATGAGTAAGGAGCAAACGTAGTGGCACAGAAAATGTGCCTCGATGGAGGATGCCTTCATTCCTGCTACTAATTTGTACTAAGAAGAACTAGGGGGAGATTCCCTAAGCGATGATAAAGAGATTTTAAAGTTGAGATGACTTCTCCAGTTTATCGTTTCACAATGTTATTCTGTGGAGCCTATGCACTAAGATTTCTTCACTTTTGGAGATCTTAGTGCATAGTCTCTATAGAATAACATAGGAATTGGAGAAGTGATAAACTAGAGAAGTCATCTCCACTTTATCACCCCTGGAGCTATTCTGAAACAATCCATTTATACCACAAAGGGCAAACTGATGTAAATGGGACATTAACCTTTCAAATGCTAGAGAGGTCTCCAAAGAATTGTTTGGCACACAACGAACATTCTATTTCATGCTGACTACAATAACACAAATTTGCACAGTAAAGCCAGCCAGACACACTGACAATTCTCAAGCATGCTGACTAAGGCAACACAGACTAACACATGATACAAAGCCTAATACATATAATGAACGTCCCAAAAGAAAGCAAACTACAATAACACAGACTATAAACACACAGAATGGCACAAAATGGTCATTCCAACAAATATTTACCAAAACCCCACAGACTAACAGTGTCTGAATGAATATTACTACATGAGCCCTCTATGAGTTGATTAAAAAAATGCAGTGGAAAAAGATTATAGGCTACTGTTAGTCAAACTCTTTCCAATCAAGCGGCAGGACATATACACAGAAAACAGTGGAGCAACTGCAACTGTGTAATAGGCAACAAATACAAAGTCCTAATGATTTAAATGGGGTGTAATCCACTTGAATGCTATGCAATGAGCTGGTGACCTCTCTAGCATGCAAGGAGTTAAAACGCCCCATTAATTACCAATAGGAATTTGTCTCCTATAGTACAGATGGTTTGTTCCAGAACTGGTGCACTTTTATCTGGGTATACACAGCACAGTGACTCTGTCTCATACCAGTCTGACTGACAGTTCCATGGTGCATCTCTCCAACAATAGATTCCATGGTTTATGATTTGATTTATACCAAAATTAACCTCTTGGATGCTACGGGCATCTTTAAAATGAGTTGGAGACATCTAGCATCCAACTAGTTAAAACTTTGAGTGCCAGACACAATGTGCTGCGTGCCCCTCTGGCACTCAAAAGGTTAAAAGATAAGTATACAAATGTGGCAACTTGCTCCAATAAAAAGTAGGCAATACTTCATCTGATACATTCATGTATACCACTGGTTCTCAAGCTCTTTTTGCTTAAGGCACCCCTAACACACAGTCTGACATTTTCGGGGCACCCCTATCATTTTATGTCATTTGTTATGGGTGTAATGAAGGTTACAAATACATAAATATAGAGTTATTGTTAGACCTCACAACTAAAATAAACATATTGTGCTTAGTAATATCCTATATAACAGAAAAGGCCAGATGTATGTTTGTCCGATGCAGTCATGGGCAGTAGGGACTGCCCGAGCGCAGGCACTTTGGCCCGTGTACACAGGCTTTTACACTAGTCCTTATATATACAGTTGTAAGTCAACATTCACATTTTTGTATGAGCCTTATAGATAAAATGGGGCCATGGCACTCTGGTTTTTTTGTTTTTTTTTTATCAGTGAGACAAAAAGTGCTCTACATTTAACCCTTTGGGTGCTAGAGGTCTACAACTCATTGGGAAGCAATGTGTTGAAACCTCTGTAGTACTCAAGTGGTTAACAAAGTGGTTAATATACTTGTGAAATGAAGCCTCCTATGTTTTCATTTCTATTTCAACAAACAAATATTCAGCCTTCTATTTCATTACCTTTCTAGTAAACATTGTTGTGCTATGGACAGCGGCTCCTTGCAGCTCTCCAGGGCTTTCTCCAGGCGAATCTTATAGGCCAGCAACTGTTCTATCTCAGAAACAGTATCTTCAAGTTTGTTGTCTAACTCCTTCTTCCAGAACTGGATCTCTTCCAATCTCTGCTCTGCATGACAAAATCAAATTAATATAAAAAATGGATTCACTGAACAATTCACAGTACTGTTAAGCTGTCTAAATCCCTTTGATTGGGTTTGCAGCTTGACTCCTAATGGGTTATCTGTGCTGGGCCAACAGTCTCCATGATTGTTCCAGAATCCAGATTCTTGAAGAAGACACAAATCTCCAGGATGATTCTAGAAATGCTGCTCCTACAAAACTGAAGCTCAGGCATAGTCAATATTTTCACCTCTAGCTATTGAAGACTACATCGCCAATTATTCCCAACAAGCAATATTGGTTGGGAAATATTTGGAGTTATAGACACCAGCAGCTGGAGAGCGAAAGAATGACAACCCTGCTCCTGCTCCAACTACCGTAAAATGTAGAATAAATGTAAGAAACCACTTCTGGAGACTACATTTCCCATCATCCCCAACCAGCCAACATTTGCTGAATTCTGGACGAAGTGGCTCAGAGGCATTTTCACATTTCCAAATACTGTAGCTATTCTTTCTAGTACCCACAGGGTCCATATGCACAAAGACAGTGGAAAAATTGTAAGGCAAACCAACAGTACCATGTGGGACAAATAAAAATGACCAGTGTTTAAAAAGGGCTTTTAGGCCTTTGAATGCTAGAGACATCACCAAAGCATTGCGGAGCTCCAAATCACTGTGCTTTACTTTTCCTGGTAACTAAGAGGTTGAGGACATCTCTTTTTGAACACAGACAGATTGCTCTAATGCGACCAGGTTTCCTTTTTTCCCCCGTCCTTCACTACTCTCAAATCCCCAGCTCTTGCTTCACACTAGCTACCACTTCCACTTTGGTGCCTAACCTAATGCAAGCTGTACACCCATCCTCAGTAGGCCTGGTATTGATAGTATGAGACAGCAGACAACCCCCAAGCTACAGACAACACCCAGACCAAAGAGCGACATGGAAGGCCTCCGTGTATCTTGGCAACAATTGAGCTTACTTTTAGGCAGAGCTATCGCTTTATAACGAGGGAGATCTCGTGCAGTACGGCTCAGGACCCATCCATGACATAGTCACAACTTCCTTGCCACCTCTTTGTTGTATGTCCAGGAGCAATACCTTTTTCCATACAGGTATATGCACAATGATACACTCCCTTATAATCTCAGACACTGCTATTCAGTATTTATGTACCTGAGCGTAGTCCTAAATAAGATGGAATTTATCTGCAACAGTTCTCGACTTAGCTTTATTTAACCAGACTGGTGTAAAATAGATCCTGTGTAACATTTTCACCTGTATTAGCTTGTAGTAGACAACAGAGAGTATTGGACACCATGAGTGCCTCTGTCCACTTGGCTTCAAATCAACCACCCACATCTCCATCCCTATTAGCTCTAAGAAATGCAAGCTCTGGCAGAGATTTGTATTTGAGCCAAGTGTGAATCCTGGCAAGATGTCCTGACATAAAAGCAAGCTTCATGAACAACTCCTCCAACTTAAATGGGCAGATGGAGCACCACAGGCTTAAGACTTCCACCTGGAGAGCATGTCCTGGATATACAGGGGTCTGTGATTTTTACAGGAGTAGCCAGGGGACCTCTCTGCAAGGAGTTTGCCTGCCCTCAACATCTGCCTGAACAAATAAAATAAAAAAAAACAGATGACACACACACTCACTCAAACTGACTTACAGTGGCTTCAGCCAGAACTGTGCTACGGCCACAGAAGGGAACCTGCAGATACTTCTCTTGTTCAATGCAGAAATGATAACAGTCCTGCAGCCTAGTTGGCGTCCTTCTGTGGATCATCAAGCAGTACTCTGCACTGCCTCTCAAAACCATTGTGGTTGTCTAATACAGCAGTATCCTCATCTGGATGTAGCTGACTCAGGTCTTCCTGGTACTTTGAGATGTGTCAGAGTCCCAGAAGGTGCTTGAAGAATCAGATGAAATAGGCTCCACCTGGTAATGGTTGTCAGAGTCTTTGTTCTGAAGTTGCTCCGATTCAGATTCCTCCAGTTAGTGGCAGAGTCCCAAGTATTAGAGGTGCACTAATTACAGGGGTCACCATATATAAAGTACTACCAGTGTGGGATGGTGTTGGCCGTCTGTTAGTTTGTTTTTAAGCAATGCTTAACCGTTTGAGTTGCAATGCATTGTGTACTCCTCTGGCACTCGAAAGATTAATGTGAGGATGACTGACACAGGAGTGTATATATAATGTATAATCTACACACTGTACAGGAGACAGGAGTGCATATCCTGTCCCCTGTAACATACATTATATATACACGCCTGTGTGTACAGTGTGTAGTTTAATATATATACACACACACAAATATGTAGGGAGAGAGCTACAGTTCACTGCTAATGTATAATACATTTATTAAAACATATATTAAAATCAATCCATGATACTAGCAATCAATATATGAATGGAACTGTACATATATCTAAATATTGTATACTAATAAAGTTCCGGAGCATTTAATAACTATGCACAGTACAAAAACAATCCTTGTCCGATATACTCAGATAAATATCACCAATTCTTATCATCAGTGGTGGATTGTCAATGTCATATCCATCTAAAGCTGAGATTACCCAAAGGTCCAATATAATAAGCAGGCAAATATATTCCACAAGGGCCTAACACGGACAACGGGAACAGCATGGGGTATCCTCCAGTGAGCAAATGCTGACTAGCCACTTGCTTTCTCCACCTGCAGTGATCTCTCCACATCAGAGTTTGCTGGTGATCTGTTCTATGGCAGCAGGCTGGCCTTTGCCCCATACATGAACAGCAGGGCTCACTGGTCCTCTGTTCCAGGGTGGAGGTGTTAGGGACCAGGAACCAGACAGACACAAAAATGTAAAGTGCAAAACACCTTTATTAAAATAACAATAGCAAACAAAGCAAAATCATGATCCAGAAGTGTAAACCAAAAGACAAGCCGGGGTCAGGAACCAAGACAAGTGCTCAGCCAAGCCGGGGTCAGGAATACAGGGATCAATGATGTCAGGAACAATTCAGGAGTCAGAAGGGATGTCAGACAAAGCCAGGACATGCACAGATAATCAGCAACTCAGGATAACACGCTTGCAGCCAGAATCAGACGCAAGGGCAACCAGGGAGTGAGCCAAGATGCTTTAGATACCCTGGGAGGGTTGGCTGGTAGCAGTCAGGTGAGCAAACACAGCGAGGTCAGCTGATTCAGCCTGATCTATGAAAGGGAAGCAGCAGTAATGGATAGCAGAGCACTAGATTATCTCAGACAGCAGAAACAAGCAGCACAGTTAGAGCAGCTCAGCCAAACCTTGACAGGAAGGCCCAGAGCTGCTATCTAGCATCCTGCACTTGAGCATACCTCCATTTGTAGATACCATGCTACCTAGCCCTGCAGCAGTGAATTCAGCCTCCCACTGGCCTGTAGAGGTCTTTACTCCTTCTGGAGCCCGGATAGCTTCCAAATTTCTTCCATCTAGAGCTCCAGGGCTTCCTCCTTTTTTTCAACCAGACTGTCTCCATGGTCCTCTCCTTGACTGCTTTCCAGCTCATTGCCTCTCAGATGTACTCCTTCTTCAGGTTCATTTGATCTCAGATAAGGGAGTCTAACAGATACTCCCCATCTAGATCTAGCAGACATAGCAGATTCTTTGGGCAACCTGCCTTCAATTGATTGATTTTCCTGACTGACCAAGGCATCTTTGAGGAGCCCTTCTGGCCAAAACCTCTGCCAGACCCTTAAATCCAGATACTGGAGGTGGGGGTGGTGAAAATCCTGTGGCCGAGTTCCACCACTGAAGTGGAAGATCAGCTTAATGCAACAAGGCACAAAAGTCCTTTTCCAGATCAGCCTCAGTATGAGCCTGGTCCTCCAGAATCTAGTCCCAGCATCTTGAACCACTGCTGTTACAAGGTGGCTTGCAGATCGGGGGGGCCTCTGACTTAAGAGGCGGGATCCATGTCATCCAAATCTGCCCCTGGTGGCAACCAGTCACACTTTTCACTCGAGCCACCAACTGGATCCAGGTATGAGCATAAGAAAAATCCTACCAATGGCTCCCCTGCTGCTAGGACACCATCTCCCAGCCATGGGCAATGGATATCATGTAATCATCCTGCTTCTTGGGTATTGCAACACTCTAACTAACAGGACAGGAAATGGACCTGTAGGGCACTGAATGAACCTCAGGCGCAGAGACAACTTGACAACAGCAGACGCTGACAGCAGAGGTAACTCTATCCAGTTCTTTACACCCGGAATGCTGATGACATCAGAACGGATATTTGCATCCAAGAAATAACTTATGTGGCCGCCAGTCTTGAATCCTGAGCTCTTGTGCTTCCCTGATGAAATATGAACAGATTAGAAGTGGAATGAAAATAATGAAACTGCTTCCAGAACGAAGACCATGGTCCCCACTACCTTCATGCAAATCTGATATATGGCTGAATAGTACTCAAAACTATTGAAATCTCATCAGAGGCAAAAAATATCTTCTGTCATAAGGTGTTGGATTTCCAGATCTAGAAAGGATAACTGAGATAAAGATGAGAATCTGTTTGCAATGCTTGAGAACTGCCACATTAGATGCAGATTTGTAGTCAGAAAGTAGACATTTGTGGCCTTAACCATGAAAATAGTGAGATAAAGGCACACTGACCCTCATTTTCTCCAGGGTGCTGTCAGTGGGAGCAGACTTCATGAACATTCTGTCATGGTACCTAACTTCCAGCGGAGCGTTCGTGACGGCGAACTACCCAGTTCCTGCTTGCTGTGGGTATTCATTCGTTGCAAGTGTTCTGCTGGGTCCCTGGCCATATTGTCACGGTGTTCCTGTGGCGTCCATGTCCGCGCGAGGGGCTGTAGTACTGGAGCAGCTTGGCGCGACCTTTTGAATATTTACTTACCTCATTTCTGCTTTAGTCTCTTTATCTACTACAGAGAGTTTCCCCGCCCTGCTGCTTCTGGTTGGGTTGACTTCTTTAGCCTGGCTCACTAGTTTCCCAGTGGCCCTTGCGTTGGTGTAGTCTGAGCTCGCTCAACACCTGCTACCCGGCCATTATTACTTCTACTAGCGTTCTGTGTATGACCTAGTTCTTTGGCTGCAAACCCGTTTGTGTATGACGCAATTTTGACTGCGAACCCGTTTGTGTATGACCCGATTTTGGCTGCAAATCCATTTGTGTATGACCCTACTCTGTTGAATTTCCGTTTTCAATCAAGGGTACTGGTTGCGATCCCTCCTCAGTGTAAGACCCGATAGTGGCTGCACTCCCGTTCTGAGCATTACCAGGGGTTGGCGTGTGCCTTCCCGGTTGCGGACCCGGCCTGACTTGTGTTTCCGCTTGCCTTGTTCTGATTCGCTGTGCACCTATAATTACGACTCTGCCTTTTACTCCGGTCTTGGTTACTGGCTGTCCTGGCCTTACCTGTGGGCATATTCATTTTGTTTACCAAGCTGCTCAGTGTCGCACTCCGCTAGCCGCTTCCCTCCTAGGTGACATAATTGAGAGCTTGGTTGTCCGTTGCTTTTGTTGGCCAATAGACCTGCTGAACTGCTGGCGTGCGTTCAGTAAGAGGAGTGGCATAGCTGCCGAGGCTTGAGCTCGCTATTGACGACTGTAGTGCTGGTCTACGTTCCATATAAGCAAGTCTTCAGGTCTGGGGTCTATCACTGGTTCAGTGTTGCGTCTGGTGTGCTTATTACCTGAGGCTGCGGTACCATCCATACCCTACCTGTGGTCGTACTCAGACTAGATCCGTGTTATAGGGGTTCTGGCCATTATCTTGGAGGTTCATCTGTTCCAGTAGTCTGCTGTACTCTTGACATCTTCAGTTCCTGAATTCCCGTACCAGTTCTTCGAATCAAGATTATTGTTCATATTGTGTATATTTATTGCTGAGTGTTCTTGTTTTGTTTCACTTGTTATCTTCAATAAACTATCTTCACCTTACTGAACCGACTCAGAGTATTCTAGTGTCTGTTACACATTCTGAGAGCCATTATAAGGCCAATAGGAAGAGCCAAAAACAGATGATAGTTGCAGAATGGAACGATGAGGTAAAGATGATAAACTGACCAAATTGAAATATGTAGATGTTTGTCCTGTAAATCCCAAGTGGAATAATTATCTGGGTTCCATGGTTCCAGTGCCGAATATGACAAATTGTAAGTACCGGTTGAAGGCTATTAGCTCTAGTCCTGGAGAGAAATAAAACAGCATCTCAGCAGGTTGCAAAGTAGGAGCTGTGGCCAAAATAACACACGTCTAACGTAATCACAGTACCAGTCCCAGACATATGTGAACCCTCTGGGGATAAGGGCCTTCTTCATCTGAAGCAAAGAGCATGGCCATGGCCATGTAGGACTTTCCAAGTAGAGGGTGTACAGTGTAGCATGGGAGAGGACTCATGCTCCTATCAGACCCCAAGGCCTCAGCAAGGCTAATACTACCTAGAAGAATTTTAAAAAGTGCAAATTATAAGAAATATACCAAAAATCGAGGGCACAAAGTCCTACACGTCCTGCCTCCTGAGGCAGGGCACTGAAAAAAAATAAACTATAGTTGCTAGGATCTCTGGGGGTTATATGTCTACTGGGAGGAGCCAGGCAGCAAAGAGTTTTGTAGTGTCTTGCTTCCTAGTGGTGGGAGCCATAAATCCACAGTCCCTGAGTCCCCCACTGAGATGCAAGATAAAATATTATAGCCTTGCTTGCCATTAACCAATGAGACTGAGTATGAATACAAAGGCTGAAGGTCTTGGGCAGCCAGCTGTGTACTTCAAGGGCTAACAACAGTCCAAACTTCCAGAATATCCCAGTTTTAACATTGATGGATCAATTAGATAACTAAACAACTGGTTGATTCAACTGTACATAAGCAGAGAGATTCTGAAAATATGCATTGTTGGAAGATCTGGAGGAATGGCGTGGAGAACCGTAGCTGTAGTTTAAACCATTTAGTATACAGATATCAGCTCATTGTGACCTTGCCAATATTACTATACACCTGTGCAGCATGTAGGGATTGATTTATCTAACAGAACAACATGTGGTGCCCTTACTAGTGCTTTCAAAGGGGAACAGCAAACATAGAAGGACTATAGATTCTCCAAAGACAGCACAAGAAAAATGCATTTTTTGTCCTGTTTGAGCTATAATAACACCTGAATAAATGAACTCCCAGTGTGCATGTGTATGTATTTAACCCAGAGAACAGAACAGAGAATGCAATACCTAGTTTCTTGTTGACATCCTTCTGACTTTTTTGTGTTGTCTTCTCAACCTCTTCAACTAGTCTCTGGCTCTCAGCAACTAGTCTCTCTGATCTGGACCTCTGCAACTCTGCATTGGTGTAACGTGTCTTGTTAGCAATATCCCACTCCTTAGGGAGGAACTTTGGTGGAAATTGTACCAGCTCAGCCATTGTTGATGTTTTTTGACAGAATCTGAAAACAAGGCAAAACACAATATATACATTTTCTTCAAGTTTCTTTATACTGGTTCTGTGATCTTCTGACCGAACAAATAATCTGGATTTTCCCTATCATTTACACTAGCATGACCCTTGGCTATTAGAAGGTTCTTTGTGTGGAGCATAAATGTAACTTGAGGTTGATAAAAGACAGACAGAAAAAGAGCACATTTAAAGGCTCAGTTGACCATAAATTAGCTGATGCAGATTAGTCCTTATCGGTGCTTATTAGCACTTCCGCAGTTATGATAGCAAAAAGATGGAGTGACACCCAGGCAATGCAAAGGGTGTCTATCTATGTATTAGAGTAATGCAGGAATTACACAACCTCAAGAACTGGAGTCATTCTGGGACAAGCTAAGCACATCATAGAGGACAAATACAATTCCGTAAGCTCTCTCATTGCATTTTTCTTCTATGTCGGCAGGGCAATAATGGATGACAACAGCACACACATAGTGGTACCGCTGGAATCCAATTGACCTACCAACAGGAAACACAGCAAGAGGTGGGACACAGAACCCAACAGCATGAGAAATGGGAACATCAAAGGAAATCAGCTAATTCTCGGTGTTTGACACTGTCAAACACCGAACGTGAGCTCAAAAACACAGTCACCCTCCCAAACACTAACCACTACCCCTAACAACAATAAAAAAGTGAAACAATGCTAACCCTAACACGATCTTATTACCCATAAGCCATAGATGTAAAATTTACCTGTCATCCACTGTAAATCTTCATCTGTAAGCTTCTTATCTTCCTTCTTATCATCCATCTTCATATCTTTCTTCTTCTCCGACTTCTAAAATAGTGTGCCGTAAGAAAGAAAGAAATATAGGTTAAAAATATTTAAGCCCCCAAAGTTATATGTGCAATAAATGTACGCTGCCGCCGCTGCAATGGAAAAAATGTAAATTAAGTATCCCACCCACATACCTCTCAGACCCTTGCCCAGACCATACTGAGGTAAATTTGAACAGAGACTGGCTTTTGTTGGCAAGTCTCTGTTCAAAATGGTCCCAAGACTTCAATTGGCTAGGATGTGGGTTATGCACTTCCCAGCCAATCAGCTTCAAGTGAAAGGGATAATGAAATCACTCAAAGCTGATTGGCTGGGAGGTGCGTAACACCACATCCCAGCCAATGGAAGCCTGGGAACCATTTGGAACTGAGACCGGCCATATAAAAACCAATTTCTGTTCAAATTTACCTCAGTATGGCTCAGGAAATGACCCGAGAAGTATATGGGGTTGGGATTTTTCATCTACTTTTCTGCTGCCACCAGAGTACATTTATTGCACATATAACTTTGGGGGTTTAAATATTTTTAACCTATATTTATTTCTTTGTTGCGGCACACTATTTTAGAAGACTGAGAAGAAGAAAGATATGAAGATGGAGGATAAGAAAAAAGATGAAGCAAGAAAAGAAGATTACAGATGAAGACTTACAATGGATGACCAGGGTGCTGAAGGCCAAGTTGGACTTGAGACTTAGGGTCCCATATCATTACATCCACGAGTCACTTCGCTTTTTTTTTTTTTCTTTTTACACTTCAGTTCCAGTGTTGTTGGTTAGGGGACTCAACTCCTACTTTTTGTAGGTGCAGATTTTTGGCGATAAAGTGGAGTCCCTTAACGCATGTTACCAGCCAATACATGGAATTGAATCACAAACTCAAAATCTTTTTCATTGCTCCAATGGGTGCAAATTTAGCATCTGACGTGTTTTTTTTTCCTTCGGTAGTTTGTCACAGCACAGGCAATTGTATACCTGACTATCACTTAAAACTGCCGATGGTAGTTTTGTTTTTTACCGGGGTCTATTAAATCGAGCCCCTACAAACTGAGAAGCACAATAAATCAGTTAAAATGAAAAATTATATTTAACCCTTTGAGTGCCAGAGTGGTACGGAAAAAAAAAAAAAGCAAGAGCTCCCCTGCTTCCATTCAAGCCGTAGCCGGGTAGAAGCAGGCAGGAGCAGGCTTTCCCTCATTGACGTGAGAGGGTTTGCCAGTCCCACCCACTCCTACCTGGGTGCTCCAGCTAGAATGTAACACAGTAACATAGATGATGAGGCTGAAAAAAGACATGAGGCAATCAAATCCAGCCCATGCCTAAACACCCCTGTCGATTCAGAGGAAGGAAAAACAAACATTGTAGCCATTTCCAATTAAGCCCCAAGTACGTAAAAAATTTCTTCCTGACTCCAAATGGAAGTCAGATAGTTCCCTGAATCAATAACCTATATGCATTTGGCTGCTCCTCAGCCAAATGCATACACCTAAACGTTCACTGTATCTACCTACTCCCTTTGGAAGGGGTTTGTTATCCCTAAAAAAACAAATAAACAAACAAAAAAAATCAGACCTCTGTCAGCGTACCTATATTCCAGCATTGCGCTCCAAGCAACACTGGAGAATTATCCTCCTTGTTGATGCTACTGCCACATTCCAAGCATCTCTTCTCAGTCCAGGCCTAAACGCTATTGGTGGGATCAGTAACCGTCCATGGCCTCTGGTAGCATAGTAATGTCGCCAGGACTGTCTCTGGGATGACGCAGAGTAGGGACGCATCACAGAGATGCGCCATTTACGGGAGTGTGGTTGCTCTTTGACACAGCTTGCCGGGAGAGTGTCGCACAGCTAGTAGCTGCGTCATCTGCGGGCGTGAAGCGGCAGAATGATGCAGGGCCTTGTTTTATTCCATGCCTTGGTGGACTGCTCCTATCTACTTCCTGAGGGAAGGGTTTAAGAGGGTAACTGAGTTTTGCCTTAGTTGCCCTTGTGTTGTTGCATGAGTTCTGTTCTTTGGGCTCAGTGTATGACCTGGTTTGTCTAACCATCCAATCTGGTGCTGACTTGTGGCTCTGACTATTCTTCTGCCTTATCCTTTATATAGTGTACACCCAATCAGGTGCAGACCTGTGGCTCTGTCTGACTACCTGAACTGTGTATGACCCGGCTTGTCTGACTACCCTCTCTGGTGCTGACCTGTGGCTCTGTCTGATTATTCTCTGGATTGTCCCCTGTCCTAGCAGACACCCAATTAGGTGCGGACCTGGGGCTCTGGTAGACCAGCTCTATACTGACTGCAGGCGTAAGTCAAGTATCCACCTACTCTATACTGACTGCAGGCGTGAGTCAGGGTTATTTCTCTTTATCCCGAACAAAGACTTTGCGTTCCTGTTCCAGGTTCCTGCAGAGACTACCAGTGGCTTAGACCTAGTCTTTAGCAGCGGGGTCCTCCTTAGCAGTTTACTATTTCTGATAGTAGTACTTGCTGGCTGTGACCCTCTGCTTGTTCCTGCTTGTGTGATACCTTACTTATATTTCAATAAATTGCATTTCACTATACCGTACTGACTCCTGAATATTTCTGGGAAACCGTGACAGTATGCTAGGGACATAAATTCAGACGGTAGTACTAATGCAGTTCTTCAAAGCATCCTGGACAGGATGGCAGCATTGGATCAACGTACTGAACAATTGTCTTTTACCATACAAACCTTGTTGTAGCGCACCACGCAACTCGAACGCTCAAACCCACAAGTGGTTGCCAACCTCGACCCTCCCCAGGCACCAGTGGTCCAAACTCCTCCTGATGCAGGCACGATCAAGGGGTTATCAGGTTCCGCTCAGCTACCACAGCGGTATGGTAGGGACCCCGATTCATGCCGTGGTTTCCTCAATCAACTCGGCATATACCTTGAGATGGTTCCTCATGCCTTCCCTTCTGAGCGCAGTAAGGTTGGCTTTCTGATCTCTCTCCTCACTTGAAGCGTGTTGGTCTGGGCTAACCCATTATGGGAGACAGATAAAACCCATTGTGTATAACTTTACGGAGTTTGTGGACTCCTTCAGAAAAGTTTTAGATAGGCCAGGCCGCGTGATCTAGGCTTCAAAGAACCTTATGACCATTCGCCAAGGCGAACATACTGTGGCAGAATACTCTATTGAATTTCGCACCCTGGCTGCGGAAGTAGGTTGAAATAATGAGGCCTTGGCAGCCGCCTTTTTCCAAGAATTGTGTGATACCTTGAAAGATGAAATCACGGAGAGCGATTTACCTAATGATTTGGACAAATTAATTTCATTTTGTATTCTGATTGATACCAGAATCAGAGAGAGACCCTCATTTAGGGAGAGCTTGCGGAGGTCCTTGGGCAGCTTGTCCTCTCGTTTTTCTGGCCCGCCCTATCCTCCCTCGCCTCCCATGCCTCCTGGGTTTATCTCAGATGGTTGCGAACCTATGCAAGTTGATGCCATAATCAGGGAGGGACCCTCATTTCGGAATTGCCGCCTGCAGAGGCCTCCGGGTGGATTGTCACCCCCTTCTGACTCTCCTTACCCTCCCTTGCCTCCTGTACTGGCCTCTGAGGATAATGTACCCAGGCAGGTGGGTACTACCCGACTTTGGAGGGATGAGAGGTCCATCAGGAGGAGGGAGGGGCTCTGTCTGTACTGTGGGAGACCTGGACATTTGTTGCGTTCCTGTCCAGTCCGTCCAGGCTGGGGACAAATCATTGGTGGCATTTCACATCCCCAGAGAATGTTTTGGATAAGCCCATGATGAAGGCCTGCATTTCCAGTTCCAGCGTTACTGGATACAGGGTCTGCTGGCTACTTTATGATGCAGAATTTGCAGCCAGTAATAAAATCCCATTGCAGCCTCTTGCTTCTCCTTTGGCGGTAGAAGCCATCGATGGTAGACCCTTGCAGCCCTCACACATTACGCATGAAACCGCCTTGCTAGCCCTGAGGGTGGGAGCCCTCCACACCGAAACCCTGAAATTTCAGGTGATTTATTCTCGGCATTATGCCATCGTCCTGGGGTTTCCTTGGGTGCAGAAACATAACCCCAGGATGGATTGGCACACGTGTGACATTTTGGCCTGGTCCCCACAATGTACTAAGTCTTGTCTGTCATGTCCAATAAGACTCACTCACGCTATTGCTCCATTCCTTCCAGAGGAGTATGACACATTTAAGGATGTCTTTAGCGAAAGTCAGTATGGCCTTACCACCACACAGGCCATACGACTGCTCTTTGGAACTTTTGCATGGTACTACGCCTCCCAGGGGCTGTATCTATCCCTTATCTGTTGAGGAGAATGAAGTCATGGACAATTATGTTTCTGATGCGTTCGCCAGAGGCATCATTCGTAAATCCACATCCCCCGCTGGTGTTGGATTTTTTTTTGTTAAGAAAAAGTACAGATGCTACGTCCGTGCATTGACTTTCATGGTCTAAACAAACTGTTGGTCAAGAATGCATTTCCTATATCTTTGATTACTGAACTCTTCGACCGTGTTAAAGGGTCTAAAGTTTTCACAAAACTTGATCTGAGAGCTGCTTACAATTTGGTGCTAATAAAGGAAGGGCATGAGTGGAAGACAGCCTTTAATACTCGGAGTGGGTACTATGAATACTTGGTCATGCCCCTCGGTTTTGCAATGACCCGGCGGTCTTCCAGGAGTTCATCTTGTCTTAAGAGAATTCCTACAAAGTTGCGTGGTTGTTTATTTGGATGACATCCTCATTCACTTTCCAGAGCTGGAGATCCATCTCTCTGATGTATCCAAAGTCTTGAGCCTATTACGTGAGAACAACTTGTTTTGTAAGCTGGAGAAGTGTGAATTTCATAAGCCCCAAGTAATGTTTCTAGGGTATACTATTTCTGCTTCTGGGTTCGCCATGGACCCTCAAAAATTTTCTGCGGTACTGAAATGGCCTTGTCCTATGGGACTCAAAGCGATCCAAAGATTTTTGGGGTTCGCAAATTATTACAGAAAGTTCATAAAAAACTTCTCTACTACTGTCAAACCACTAACAGACATGACGTGTAAGGGGGCCAAGACCTCTGAATGGTCCCAAACAGCAATCTTGGCTTCTGAAAATCTGTAGGCAGCCTTTGCTGCAGCCCCGATATTGATGCATCCCAATCCCTCCCTACCCTTTACCCTGGAGGTGGACACTTCCGAAATTGGAGTGGGCGCCCTGTTGTCACAACACTCAGCTCCTGGTGAAGCTTTAAGCCCTTGTGGGTATTGCTCTAGAAAACTGTCCAAAGCAGAGATGGTATATCAAATAGGGGACAAAGAGTTGTTGGCTATTATCCTGGCTCTGAAAGAATGGAGGCACCTCTTGGAGGGCACTAAATCTCCTATCCTGATTCTGACCGACCACAAGAATCTCATTTACCTTTCTGAGGCTAAGCGTTTGTCTTCCAGGCAAGCCAGATGGGCTCTGTTCCTTTTCCGGTTTAATTTTGTGGTCTCATATCTTCCAGGCTCTAAAAATGTGAAGGCAGACACATTGTCTCTCCAGTTTTGCAGCCTTTCCAGGGAAGAGGTTCCACCTTCCCCCATCATTCCGGCTGATCGCATCTTTGCTACTATACAAACCTGTATTACTTCCCCTCTGGCTGAACAGATTTTGGCAGCTCAAGCTTCTGCTCCTGCTGAAAAGCCTGAAGAATGGTGCTTTGTTCCAGCACAGTTACGCATTAAGCTGTTGGAGACCTATCATGCCTCAAAAATTGCTGGCCACATTGGTTGCAACTTGTCGCGAGCATTCTGGTAGCCTAGTCTCCAGTCCGATTGTGCTGCCTTCATTGCTGCCTGCACAACCTGTGCTCAAAATAAGTCACCCTGACACCTGCCGGTGGGCTTGCTCCAGCCAGTGGCCAATGGGGAACATCCCTGGTCACATCTATCTATCGACTTTATGGTCGACCTCCCAAGCTCCATGGGCTGTACAGTCATACTGATGATTGTCAACAAATTTTCGAAGATGGCTCACTTCATGCCACTTAAGGGCTTGCCTTCCAAGCAGGAATTGGCGGTGGTATTCGCTAGGGAGGTTTTCCGACTCCATGGCATACCCAAGGTTATCGTGTCCAATAAAGGAAGCCAATTTGTGTCCCTTTTCTGGAGGTGTTTCTGTGCTCAGATGGGAATTAAATTGGCATTTTCCTCCTCCTACCACCCGCAGTCTAATGGTGCGGCAGAAAGGTTGAACCAAGCCTTAGAACAGTTCCTCCGCTGCTATATCTCTGACCACCACGATAATTGGGCTACCCTGTTAACTTGGGCAGAGTTTGCCAGGAATTGTGCTGTTAACTCTTCTACTCAGAGTTCCCCGTTCTTGGTCAACTATGGGTTCCAACCCTCGGTGCTTCCTGAGTCCTTCCAAGCACACTCAATTCCGGCTCTTGACGAGCATTTGAGGGCACTCCATTCCTCTTGGGTTCAAGTACAGCATACCCTACGTGGTTATTTGCAGCGACAAAAAAGGCAGGCCGACCGTAGGCGATTGTGGCACCTAGTTTCCAGGTGGGAGACAGAGTGATTGTCTTCCTGTAACTTGCACCTCCAGGTTCCTTGTTGGTCCTTTCCGTGTGGTGCACAAGATAAACCCAGTGGCTTATGCATTGGAACTTCCAGCCAATATGCCCATTCATAATGTCTTCCATGCTTCCCTGTTGAAGCCCTTGGTCTGCAATCTGTATACCTGCACTCCTGTTCGTCCTGCTCCCGTGAGAGTTGCAGATCACGAGGAATATGAAGTTCAAATATTCTGGACTCCCATTTGATTCAAGGGTTCTTACAGTACCTTATTCATTGGAAGGGATATGGTCCAGAGGAACTCTCCTGGATTCCAGCTGACTATGTTCACACTCCTGTTTTAGTGAGCAGATTTCATGCGCTCTTTCCTGACAGACCCAGGCCGGCTCCACGGAGAGGGGGCCTTTGAGGGGGGTTATTGACAGCGTACCTATATTCCAGCGCTGAGCTCCAAGCGACGCTGGAGAATTACCCTCCTCGTTGATGCTGCTGCCGCATTCCAAGCATCTCTTCTCGGTCCAGGCCAAAACGCTATTGGTGGGATCAGTAACTGTCCATGGCCTCTTGCGGGATGGTAATGTCACCAGGATTGTCGCTGGGATGAGGCAGAGTAGGGACGCATCATGGAGATGCGCCATATATGGGTGTGTGGTTGCTCTTTGACGCAGTTTGGCGGGAGAGTGTCGCACAGCTAGTTGTTGTGTCATCTGCTGGCGTGAAGCGGCAGAATGATGCAGGGCCTTGTTTTATTTCATGCCTTGGTGGACTCCTCCTATCTACTTCCTGAGTAGGTTTAAGAGGGTAACTGAGTTTTGACGCAGTTGCCCTTGCGTTCTTGTACGATACAGTTCTGTTCTTTGAGCTCAGTGTATGACCTGGATAGTCTGACCATCCAATCTGGTGCTGACCTGTGGCTCACTGTAAGCGTTCCGCCTACCTGTTGAGATGGCCGTCGCGCAGCTGTGGCGGGCGGTCTCGTTTTTGCTGCCTCGCAGCTCCTTGCTGCGTCTGTTCCCCGGTAACTGGCCTACCTGGTTTCCTGGCGGGCAGCCAGCTCCCTGCTTCTGCTTCCAGCAGTGCTGTGTTCTGCCGGCAGTCTGCGGGCGTGCGTCAAGGGTATCCCCTGTGACGTCATGACCCGGTATAGTACCCTATTGCTCCACCTTCTGGAGGTGGAGCAATTGGTACTTAAACTGCCTGGACACCACATTAGTCGCCCTTTCGTGGTGTTCCAGTGCAGTTGTGTTTCCAGAGCTCTGTGTATTACTTGGTTTGTCTGACTACCCGATCTGGTGCTGACCAGTGACTCTGTCCGACTACCCGCTCCGTGTATGACCCTAGGCTTGTCTGACAACCAATCTGGTGCAGACCTGCGGCTCTGGCTGACTACCTGTTCCGTATATAACCCCTGGCTTGTCCGACTACCCGTTCTGGTGATGACCTGTGGCTGTGTCCGACTACCCGCTCCGTGTATGACCCTAGGCTTGTCTTACATCCAATCTGGTACAGATCTGCAGCTCTGGTTGACTATCCGTTCCTTGTTCACTTTAGTTTGTCTGGTGATCTTCTAGGTGCGGACCTAGGCTCAGACATTCCTTACTACTGATGCCTATCGATTATGTCTGGTCTCCCTACAGGGGCGGACCTGGGGTTTAGACAGTTATCATTCCTGATTGCCTTTCCATATAGTCTGGTATCCTCCAGGTGCAGATCTGTGGCTTTGCAGACTACGCATTCATTTCTGCTTCTGGGCCAGATAGAAGGCAGCCTCCAACTCCTGACAAGTGGCGTAAACTCCGTTGTATACGAATGCCATTGTTTACCATTTATTGCTGATACGTGCTTTACTGATTTATTATTGTGCTTAATAAAGTGATTGCTACCGATAAGTACCTGTCCTGTATTCATTTGTACGAACCGTTACAGAACGAAAGGGCCATGTCTACGGACAGTACTGGTAACTCTTCTGCCCAGCACATCCTAGCCAGCACGATTGGCACCGATGTTTAGCTGCCCACCCATTCCTCCCTCACCTCCCATGCCTCCTGGGTCCGACTTAGGAGGGGGGGAGCCTATGCAGTTGGGGTTTACCCGTCTTTCGGCTCAGGAGAAAGCATTCCACAGACAGGAAGGGCTTTGCCTACATTGCGGTAAATCCAGACATTTCTTGCGTACTTGTCCCGTACGTCCGGGAAACGGGCGCAACTAGAGTCAAGTAGGGGACAAACTCTAGGTGGTGTCTCTAAGTCCCCAGGAGATCCCCAAGAGAAGCCAACTCTGGAGGTCATCCTTTCTTGGGCCAATTCCTCCGTAATTACCCCGGCCTTAATAGATTCAGGGGCGGCGGGGTATTTCATTGATTCTGGATATGTGGAGAAACACGCCATCCCTGTACAGCCATGGGCATCTCCATGGACTACTGAGGCAATCGACAGTTTCAGGTCATAAACTCTCCTCATCATGTGGTCATTCTGGGGTTTCCATGGCTCCAAAAACATAACCCCAGGATGGAATGGAATAGTTGCAACATTTTATCTTGATCTCCACTTTGTACAGAGTCATGCCTGACTCGTCCTATCAGAATTTCGGGCCTGTCCTCTTCCTCCTCCACTTCCTCCTCTGCCTTACCTGAGGAGTATCGAGCCTTCCGTGAGGTATTCAATAAGGTGCAGGCCACGACCTTACCGTCTCATAGGTCATATGTCTGCGATATTGAATTGGTGCCAGGGGCTATTCCCCCTAAGGGTCATGTGTACCCCCTTTCCATGGTAGAAAACCAGACCATGGAGGACTATGTGGCGGACGCTCTCTCTAGAGGGATTATTAGGAAATACACTTGCCCTGCAGGGGCGGGGTTCTTCTTTTTAAAGAAGAAGGATGGCGAATTAAGACCGTGTATTGATTTCCGTGGGCTCAATAAACTTAAAATCAAAAAAGCATACCCCATTCCTCCGATCACAGAGTTATTTGACAGATTGCGAGGTTCAACGGGTTTTACTAAGCTCGACTTACAATCCGCATATAATCTGGTGCGTATTAGAGAGGGCGATGAGTGGAAGACAGCGTTCAACACCAGGAGCAGGCATTACGAATATCTGGTAATGCCCTTTGGTCTTTGCAAAGCTCCCACTGTCTTCCAGGAGTTCATTAATGATGTGTTAAGGGATCTTTTAATGTTGTGTGGTCGTCTACTTGGATGATATTCTCATCCACTCCCCGAATATTGAACAACACTATACAGATGTTGCGAAAGTGTTATCACTCTTAAGGGCTAACCATCTTTTCTGCAAGTTGGACTATTGTGAGTTTCACCAGTCCCAGGTGACCTTCCTAGGGTATGTGATTTCCTCTTCTGGGTTGGCTATGGACCCTTGGAAACTGCCTGCAGTGCTCCAATGGCCCCTTCCTATGGGACTCAAGGCAATCCACTGATTCCTGGGCTTTGCCTATTATCTGAAATTTATAAGACACTTCTCGACTATTGTCAAACCACTTACGGATATGATGCACAAGGGTGCTAATACTTCCGAATGGTCTCCTAGTGCTCTCCAAGCCTTTGAAACCCTCAAGGCAGTTTTTGCAGCAGCTCCGCTTCTGAGACATCCTAATCCTAACCTACCATTTACTCTGGAGGTTGACGCATCAGAGACATGGTAGGCGCCATTCCTGTCTCAACGGTCATCTCCAGATGAGCCCTTACTACCGTGTGGGTTCTTCTCACGTAAGCTCTCTAAGCCTGAGTCCATGTATGACATTGGGATCTTTTGATGAGTTGTGTGGTATTCTACTTGGATGATATTCTCATCCACTCCCTGAATATTGAACAACACCATACAGATGTTGTGAAAGTGTTATCACTCTTAAGGGCCAACCATCTTTTCTGCAAGTTGGACAAATGTGAGTTTCACCAGTCCCAGGTGATCTTCCTAGGGTATGTGATTTCCTCTTCTGGGTTGGCTATGGACCCTGGGAAACTGTCTGCAGTGCTCCAATGGCCCCTTCCTATGGGACTCAAGGCAATCCAATGATTCCTGGGCTTTGCCAATTTTTATCTGAAATTTATAAGTCACTTCTCGACTATTTTCAAACCACTTACAGATATGACGCACAAGGGTGCAATACTTCCGAACGGTCTCCTAGTGCTCTCCAAACCTTTTAAACCCCCAAAGCAGCTTTTGCAGCAGCTCCGCTTCTGAGACATCCTAATCCTAATCTACCATTTACTCTGGAGGTTGATGCATCGGAGACGGGGTAGGCTCCCTTCCTGTCTCAACGGTCATCTCCAGATGAGCCCTTACTACCGTGTGGGTTCTTTTCACGTAAGCTCTCTAAGCCTGAGTCCATGTATGACATTGGAGATCGAGAATTGTTGGAAATTATTCTGGCGTTATGTGAGTGGCGACACTTACTTGAGGGCACTTCCATTCCAATCTTGATCATCATCGATCACAAAAATCTGACGTACCTTTCTGAGGTGAAACATTTCTCGCCACGACAGGCTTAGTGGGCATTATTCTTGTCTCACTTCAATTTCATGGTATCATACCTGCCTGGCACTAAAAACATTAAGGCGGATGCCCTGTCCCGACAGTTTGGGTCCTTGTCTAAGGAAGACTGTGATCCTATGCCTGTAATTTCGCCAGATCATATTTTGGCAACCATTCGTACCAGTATTACTTCCCCTCTGGGGTGTGAGATATTGGCAGCCCAGGGGATGGCCCCGGCCGAGAAACCGCATGGGAGATGCTTTGTGTCTGAAGCCTCACGGGCCAAACTATTGGAGACCTACCACTCTTCTAAAGCAGCTGGGCACATTGGTTTCTACATATGGTTTCTACCTCGACTGTTCTGGTAGCCCAGTATCCGTACAGATGTATCTGCTTTCGTAGCAGCATGTCAGATTGTGCTAGAACTAAGACTCCTCTGCACCTTCCTGTGGGTCTCTTGCTCCCAGTACCGAATGGGGAGCGCCCTTGGTCTCACATCTCTATTGATTTCATGGTGGAGTTACCATCATCCGATAGATTCACTGTCATTCTGATGATTGTGGACCGGTTTTCGAAATTGGCTCATTTTGTACCGCTTAAAGAATTACCTACGGCCCAGCAATTGGCTAAGATCTTCACCAAAGAGGTCTTTCGGCTCCATGGGGTGCCTAAGGTGATTGTGTCAGACAGGGGAAGCCAGTTTGTGTCTTAATTTTGGAGGGCCTTCTGTGCGCAATTGGGCATCCATTTCTCTTTCTCCTCCGCCTATCACCCGCAGTTTAATGGTACGGCAGAGAGATTGAATCAGGCCTTGGAACAGTTCCTACGCTATTATATCTCGGACCATCACAATGACTGAGCGAGCCTGTTACCGTGGGCAGAGTTTGCCCGGAATTGTGCAAAGAACTCTTCTACTCAGAATTCCCCGTTCATGATTAACTATGGCTTTCAGCCTTCGGTACTTCCTGAGTCATTTGAGGCACAAAATATCCCTGCTCTGGAGGAGCATTTAAGGGAAATCCTCTCCACATGGGTACAGGTACAGAGAACCCTGCAACGGTCCACCCAACAGCAAAAAAGGAAGGCCGATCGTAGATGGTTACCAGCACCAGTATTTCAGGTGGGGGAGAGAGTCTGGTTGTCTACACGAAAGCTGAATCTACAAGTACCTTGTAGAAAACTGGCTCCCCGGTTCGTGGGCCCCTTCCGAATCCTGCGTAAGATCGATCCTGTCGCCTGCACCCTAGAACTGCCAGCCAACTGCCAGCATATTCATAATGTATTCCACGTGTCATTACTAAAACCCTTGGTCTGCAACTGGTATCCTTTGCCTCCTGTACGTCCGGCTCCAATGAGAGTTGCAGGCCACGAGGAGTTTGAAGTACAGAGCATTCTCAATTCTCGTAGGGTACAAGGCCAATTACAGTATTTGGTACACTGGAAAGGTTATGGACCCGAAGAGCGTTCCTGGGTCCTGTCTACCGATATGCATGCTCTCGCTCTCATACGAAGATTACATTCTCATTTTCCTTCTAAGCCTCGACCTCTCCCGCAGGGGAGGGGGTGTTGAGGGGGAGGTACAGGGAGATCAGTAGCTAGGGTGAATCAGAAGAGGTATCCAATGCATTGCAATGTTAGACACCAATCTGGCACTCAAAGAATAAAAAAGGTTTTCCACACGGAAGAGCCACACATCTGCTAGCGTAACTACAAAATATTTACTCCCCTTTATGCTTAACATCAAAGCCTATATAATTGGGCAAAAATGTGTTTTATATTAACCCTTGAAGCACCAGATGTTAAATAAACAGATTGCAATTATCTTCTGAAAAAATCAAAGTATAATTACTATCTTCGCCTCAGACAGAGAACTTAAGTCCCTCTGTAGCTTCTAAGATCAGTTTTGGAGAGTCAGAAAAGTGACCCCCCAGCGACTGCCTCAGGAGCTTCATGGAAAAAAAGAGAAAACAAGAAAAGTGGAAGAATTTTGGGGCAAACCATTTGCACTATAGGGGAGAAATAAAAATCACCAGTGAGTTAAATAGGGATTTTTAACCCCTTGAACGCTAGCGAGATCTTCAATGCACTGCGGAGCAATGCATTGGAGGCCTCTGTAGCATCTAAGGGGGTTAAAATCCCCATTTAACCCCTTAAGGACCTTTTTTTTTTTGTGCGGAAATGGAATCAGGGATCCCTGAATGGAGGGCAGCCACACGGGGACCCCTGAATTCCATGACATACATATATATACGTCATGGGTCCTTAACATAAGTTTTCCAATGACGTTTAAGTACGTTGTGGGTCCTTAAGGGGTAATGTACTTTTGTAATTGTAAGTTCTCCCCTATAGTGCAATTGGTTTGTCCCAGAATGCCTCCACTTTTCTTTTGAACATATATGGCCCTTCCTATCAGTCTTGAGCTTTACTAGTGGCCTCGCTGCTTATTATAGACCTAATAGACTGTCTGTAGAAGACTGTGGCACATAGTGAAAACAGAATATTTATGGAGAAAACCAACTGGAATTTAGGTGACAAACAAAAAATCCACAAATCCTAATTTATTGAAACGGGCCTTTTAACCCCTTGGATAATGGGGAGGTCTCCAACATATTGCTTCTCAATGCTCTGGCAACTAAGCTTTCTAGCATTCTAGCATAATTTTTGAGTAGATAGTGTGCCCCTTAACTTCAACACATGTCTTTGTACCCAGGGTCCTAAGTCTCTGACCAACTTATTTGCACAGAGCTGCTGAGACAGTGGTGGAGCAGAATCAAAATGAAGGCTGCCCCACCATACTAGCATACTTATTTTAAAATGATAGTCCCCCTCTAACCCACTGATGACAGAAACTGCTCAAGTGCATCACAAAGAAAGCTGAATATACAACAATTCTAATTACTACAATTTTGTGGATCACCTATTTGATGGAATCTTGACCACTTTATCTGTACTATAAAGCCAACAAAGTAAAAGAGAAATAGAAAGGTGGGCTTGGACTATGCAAGTAACTGAACAAATCAGACAAAAGGAGCAGCCAAATGAAACTCAGTCTCTACTCAATTTTCAACTCATCTAGTTTATAAGTGATAAGTTGGTTTGCCCCAGAATTGTTCCAATTTTGCCTTTTGGTGTTATTTATCATTTCAGATCTCTGAGCGTCACTGTTATACAGACTGTAGTGGGAAAATTCTGGGGAAACCAACTGCACCACTGGGATCAAATACATATTCCCATTGGTTTAAAATGTAGCCTTTAACCAACTGAATGCTAGAGAGATCCCCAATGCTTTGCAATACAATGAATTGTGGACCTCTCTGGTATTCGGGGGTTAAAAATCTATTTAAATCAATGGAGATTTGGAAAGTTATTTGTTCCTTAGTGGTTGGCATTTCACCCCACCTTCGTTCAGTAACCTCTCCTCAACTCCTGTTGAAATGTCAGATTGTTGCTGCACTAGGTGAGCAATTGTGCCAAACGGAAAAGTATGCCAAGGGACAACGTCTCCGTTATATGATGCCATATTCAAAAAAAGAACAGTGGAACAATTCTTGTGCAATCCATCTGCACCATAAGCAACAAACAAATATGCCTGGTAAAGAGCACCTCTATTCCTCTGCTAAAATCCCATGTATATCCAATTTTTTCCACTTTAATAAATGAGACAAAACCGGTCACATATATTTTAACATTTTAAACCCTTAGTGACACATGACTTACCTAGTAAGTCCAGGAAGTCATTCGCTATAATGGAAAAAAAAAAACTGTCATTAAGGGGTTAAGGATCAGATGGATCTGTGCATTGCATTACAATGCGTTGCACACCTTTTTGGTCTTAAAGGGTTAATGTAGGGTATTTCTTCCAAAGCACAAACAAAATACATTTATATGACACTACCAGCTATGCATATGTATATATTTCTAATCCCTGGTCACACCATGATCTCCTCTCGTGCTAATGAATTATTAGACAAACGACAGCCCATGAAAGTGAAGGGAGTATAAATCCAACATGTGCTGGAGAGCCACACGCTGCCCACCCGAAGATATAATGCCGAGCCATCCTAATCACATGTAAACTGCTTAGGTGTCCCGGGACGGCTTACCTTAATTGCACAGATGAGGTATATGCAGGCTCTGGAGAGCCACCCTTAGCTCCCTCTTAAGTCTGAGATCACAAACTTACCGGTTCCTATAGGAACACAGGAGATGCGTCTCCATGACAACTGGGGCTGGGCTTCCCAGAGCACACTGACGTTGCTTTACGTTTACATGTAGTCAATGGCTTGCGGGACGAGGCAACTCACCCGCTGAATAATTAAATTACAGTTTATTTGAGAACCAACGATGTGCATTTTTTTATTCTGTTTATTGTTTTGTTTTGAAAAACGCATTTAGGAGCTGAGCTGTAAAACAGAGGCAACACCGGTCAAACCATACCTGTAACATACTGACAATCCCACTGTACTATAGATGTGCTAAAGTAACAGAACCATAGGGAATAAATACTAGTGATCCACTGCATACCTAACAACTGTCCCTATTTTAGTTCCCTGTTCCTGATTTTAACCCTTTCAGTGCAAAAGAGGTATCTAATTGCCTCTCTGGTACTCAAAGTGTTAAAACTGAATATCAACCCCTTTTATGATGTGATTGTCATTAAACGTTTAGTAGGTTATAAGCTACTCATTTAGATCCTAGGGCCATGGGTCAGACTTTTTGATGCAACTTCCCGTTTGGGTTTTCACCAAACATTGATGATGTCCCTCCCGCCTTTTTTTAATTTACATATTACATTTGTGTGTGTGAATATATATATATATATATATATATATATATATATATATATTTATATACACACTAGTTTTAAAGCCGGTGTACAAGGGCCAACCCTGGCTGCACTGCAGTTGTGCACAGTACTGACTGCCAGTGCCATGGCTGACACGGAGTGGGGCGCTCCGAATTCAGACCATAGTCCTCTCTGTGCACTTTGTTAGTTTGCCCATTAAAATATGCCATGGTCAGCTTGCCTATTAAAATATGCCATAGTCAGTTTTCCCATTAAAATATGCTACTGCCATATGCCATTAAATATGCCACTACCATATGCCCATTAAATATGCCACTGCCAGATGCCCATTAAAACATGCCCCAGCACCGATATTGCAGGCCCAGGACTTACCCCAGCACCCCAGGACATGCCCCATCGCCCACATTGTCCACCCAGGATTTACTCCAGCCAGCACCCACAGTTGTCCAGCTCCCTGGTGTCTAGTGGCAGGCAGCTTGATCCTCCCGTGCTGCCTCTCGTGCTCCCAGCATGGTCTGAAGTCTGAGAGCCGGCAGGTCACGTGACCCTCGACTCTCTGACCTCAGTACAGCGGGGAAGAGCGAGAGGCAGCATGGGAGGATGTCTGTGCGAAAGCTGACTGCCTGCCCGCAGAGAGGCTGTTGAGCCAGTGCCTCTGCCTGCAAGCTTTTTTTTATTTTTTTGAAGGGCGGCAGTTGCCAGGCAGCAGATCTGCGCCCTAGGCCGGTGTGTCTGTCACTGACGCGGTGCCGATGAGTGAGCAACAGTCTCAGACACAGTGCAGGAGAGAACATGCCTTGGGGTGGCATGTAAGGGTTGGCTCTGGTCAACGTTTCGGTCCTTTCCACACACCTTTCTCAAGACAATAATCAAAGCAAATGCCATGTGTTAAATACTCTAACTTACTCTAGCGTCCCCCATGCCGCAGATGATGTCATCACCCACCCGCCGCTGTTAGGGTAGCGGGGGGTGGACGTACCTCATTGGACACTTGGATCTCTAGGTAAAGGGTCATAATGTTCGAGTGTCACCATGAAGAATCATGATGTTTAAATAAGAGTGGGTCTGTTGGAAAGTGACCTTTCCAACAGACCCAAGTATCTGGATCTGGATTGAGTTCTCTTATCTGATTTCCATGCTAAACAATGCAAAGTGTATTTGTATTTAAGAGAGATGTTTTCATATTTATCTGTATAACATGCCTGAGGAAGAGACCTAAGGTCTTGAAAGCTTGCATTCTAAATCTGCTTAGTTAGCCAGTAAAAGGTATCAAAAGCTATATTTGCCTCCTGTAAATAAAAGTGTGCTCTACTAATGAATATAATAAATGTGATATCACTCCCGTGTTAAAATTAAAGTGTGCCTGGTTATTATGTGCGTCCACTACTCCCATCCTTCTTCACTGCAGAGTCCGCTGACCTCATCCCGGTGAGGGTGAGCAGCGCAATCTCAATGGTCAGGATGCGTGTAGTGACGCTTGTATTAATCAATGTAAGTCCCAGATGCTTCAAGCATCTCGATAAAGGCCCAAAGTAGGGCTGAAAAGTCATGTCAGTGCTTTCTTTTGTGGAATATTGCTATATAAATATATATATATATATATATATATATATATATATATATATTGCAGTATGTAATAACACCTTTTCATTGGACTAACATTCAAATATATGGACAAGCTTTCGAGTGCAATTTTTCCAGTTTAAACCATACTGGCTTTAAAGTAATGCAACATGTGTATAAAAGCCATATATATATATATAACGAAAGGTCCGCACACAGAGGTCCTGATGAAAATGAGGCTCACACATTGAAACGTTAACATACATTCAGTAAAGATCGTTTGACACGCATGAAATCCTGTGTGCTGACATTTCTTTGTATATGTGTGGGTCATGGGTCTCAACGGTACTAGTTCCCAGGCATTTGATTTAGGAAGGTGAGAGTGCTTGCCAACTGGACTAATATATTTACTTTACCTGCCCCCTCCATGGCCTTTTCTTTATATCTCTTTTTATCTCTTTTTCCCCTAGACCTTGCTCTCCTAGGGCTCGATCCAAATGTTGGCGTTAAAACCAACGTGAAGAAAAAAACTGCCTTCGCGAGTTAACCAAGACCGGGTAATGTGAGATTCAAATCTTCCTTACCCAGAAAGGCTAACGAGCAATGACCAACAAAATACACCTTCACCTTAAACCTGCATTGCATAGAAAATCTTACCTAAAAACACACGATAAAAATATTACCTAGCACCACAGCCAATCACAGCACTCCACAGTAGAAAGTTCAGTCAGAAAACCCAAAATCACAGACAACAGTTCTGAACAGCATTCTCTGTGCTTCCCTACTCAGCCAGTAGGGGAACACAGAGATGGCTTTCAGCACCATGGACAGCATTGAATGCCATATGGATGTGCACTGCTCACCCCTGTGGCATTCAAAGGGTTACAATAAAGAAAACTAGTACACCAAGCACTACACAATGCTCCCCTTCGACATCTCCCCCTTAGCATGTCCACATATATTGCACATATGCGACATACTAACTCCATCCACATTCACCTCAGGGACAACCATGTAGTGGAAAAATCTGTCTGATATTCAGCACTTAACTCTTTGAGTACTAGAGAGGTAGGAAAGCATTGCTTAGCATGTTTCCTACCCTTCTGGTACCCAAAGGGTTAATAGGCAAGGTATGTGCAACATAGCTTATATGCGCTTTTATGGTTTATGAAACCATCAGACCTCAAAGGGGGGCACTAGGACCTCTCCTGGTAGCCCCCCTACAATGGATCATCTATCCAAAATGATAGATGATCCATGGGGTGACCCCAAAGGCATGCACTGCCTTTTTGATGCTGCCGGCTTTACAGCCGCCCGCAGCATCAAGCTCTCAATGAATGGATGGAGGTGAAGGGAGCGCTGCGGCCCCTTCATTCAGTCAGTCACCCGGGGTCAAACCGGGTGACTGATTAAGTGATCAGTGCGCAGGGCTGCTTCCACAATTGTATCTTTAATTAGATCTCATTCATGTTTAATGCCCTACCTCCTGTGTCCCATTGCTATTAGTACTTTTGCTCCACTCTCCTTCAAAGGGAGAGTGGAGCAAAAGTAGTAATAGCAATGGGACACAGGAGGTAGGACATTATAAATGAATGAAATCTAAGTAAAGAAGCAATTGAGGAAGCAGCCCTGTGCTCTGACCGCAGTGCTCCCTTCACATCCTTTCATTAATATCCTGGTGGGGGCATTAAGATGGCTGGGGACATTGGAGGGGACAGAGGCATTGGAGGAAGCAGGTGGTGGGGAGAGAGGCATCGGAGGAAGCGGGTGGCAAGCTTGTATTTGCCGTCCGCTTCCTCCGATACCTCTCTCACCTCCTCACTCGTTGACATTGTCCCTGCCTGGCGTCACACACTCTACAACTTCGTCCCTCCTGAATGAGAATCTGGAGCTGAGCTGTGATCTGCTCATCTCTGCATTTGGATGGTGGGCTCAGGGCCGGTGCAAGGATTTTTTTATACACAGGCGAAGGTGCATTTTGATGCCACCCCCCCCCCGACACAATCCACCTGCCCCCCCGACCTTGCCACAGTCCCCTGCCCCCGCCCACATATTCACCTCCACAATGCTCCCTTATCTCCACATTGCACCTTCCACAATGCTCCCTTCATCTCAGCATTGCCCCTTCATCTCCATATTGCTCCTTCATCTCCACATTTCCCCTTCCATAATGCCCCTTCATCTCCACATTGCCTTTCCATAATGCCCCTTCATCTCCACATTGCCCCTTCCATAATGCCCCTTCATCTCCACATTGCCTTTCCATAATGCCCCTTCATCTCCACATTTCCCCTTCCATAATGCCCCTTCATCTCCACATTACCTTTCCATAATGCAACTTCATCTCCACATTGCCCCTTCATCTCCACATTTCCCCTTCCATAATGCCCCTTCATCTCCACATTGCCCCTTCATCTCCACATTGCCCCTTCCATAATGCCCCTTCATCTCCACATTGCCTTTCCATAACGCCCCTTCATCTCCACATTGCCCCTTCCATAATGCCCCTTCATCTCCACATTGCTCCTTCCTTTATGCCCCTTCAGCTCCACAATGCTTCCTACCTTGAGTCCCTGGTGGTCTAGCCATAAAAGAGTTCTGTGCCTCCTTCGGCACAGAGCTGAAGCTCCCAGCGCTGTTCTCAGTAATGCAGAGCGCTGGGAGATGATGTCATCTCCCAGCGCTCTGTATTACTACAGAGCCTGGGTCGCTCTGCGTTATGAGCGTCCCATAGACGCCGCGAGGGAGCGCTTGGTAGTGCAAATGAGCGCTCCCTCGCGGCAGATATATTTAAAAAAATAAATAAATTCTCAGCTTCTCCCTTTCCGGCGCCCCTCCGTTGCGGCGCCCTAAGGCAGCTGCCTGTGCTGCCTTAATGGTAGCGCCGGCCCTGGGTGGGCCTGCATACATGCTTCTCCACAGGGCATCCTCACTATGTTGCTGAGAAGGACATGTCTTGCAGGCCCATCATGTAATTGTAGAGATGAATAGGCTCCAACTCAGCATCAGAGCCTCCAGCCATTATCCCAGAGCACCATGGAGGAATGGGGGGTGACTGTGTGTTGGAGTCACCAGATATTAACCCCTTGCAGGCCAGAGGAGTGTGCAATGAATTGCACACCCCTCTGGTTCGTTAGGGGTTAACACCAAGTACCCATAGCATTATATATTTAACATGAAGGGAGGAGTGTGTCCTGCAGCCTACAGATATTAACCCTTTGCAAATGAGGGATGTGTGCAACAAATTTATTCTCAATTCACTGCACACACCTCTGGGCTTCAAGGGGTAAACACCAAGCACCCTAAGCATTACATATTTAACATGATGGTGAGGGGCGGGGTAGAGAGTGTTTGGAGGGATCAGAGTTGCTGGGAAATTAGTGGTGTCAGATATTTTACAAGTCATAACCTGCAGTCATATAATTAGTCCCCCCTATAAATACCATGTAATAGCAAGCTTTTTTCCTGTACTGATTAAAAAATATACCACTGAGATATATAAACAACTACAATTATGATGCAAAAGGGTACTTTATTTAGACTAGTGCAATAATCCAAAAAATAAGCTTTGAAATATACCAGATAATACAGGTAAAAAAGAATATATTGCAGTGTGTGTATTTGCTTCTCATAATGTTTTCTAATGAGTTATACACCCCGCTGGTCCTAAAGAGTTAAGAAGGCTCATGTACTCTGTCAAAACTGTCATGTCAGTATTAATTGACATGCTAGCAACTCTAATGTCCATCCTCATAAATGTATCAAGGACTTATTGAAGTTGTTATCTCTTGAACAAAGGCACAAAGTCAAAATTCATAGGTCTGTTAGGATTTTTGTCTATAGTAAGGTAAGTGCAGGTAATTATGTAATTATTAGGTCTTAATGTTCTTTTAACTAGCAATAAAGTGAAAATTCCCTCGGTCATAAACATGTGACTGTTCTGATGGGTTATAAAGACATGAGACTTTTAGTGAAGGATGTGGCATTTATTACAGAGGAGTCAAAAGGAATTTGGGTGTGGGCGCTGTATGAATGGCAAACTAGAGGGGTGAAGAAAAGAATGATGAACTTGATGGGGAAATGCCATGGCGGATGTTCCATAGGTGTTAAAAAGAGAGGATAATAGAAGTGACAGTTTTAAGATGGGGAAAGGTGTCGTACACTAGCGCTACAAAATATATTGATGCATCTTATTGCTATGGAGCAAAGGGATTCAGTTATATATACACCATATATATATAAAAGAGATTGAACCCTGGGTAGGACACCATTCCTATAGAGTCTGCAAATTTGTATTGCAGGTCCGTTCCTAGTTGAGCATCTCTGACCTTTAATATACATATGCAAATTACCCTTGGACCCCTTGCTCACAGTGCTTAGAGAGATCAGCTACACCTTACTGACGAGGCCCAACAAGGCCAAAACATACATCTGGGGTTGGCTGCTTCTCGTGTTCATAGAGGAATTGCCTGACATTTTGTGGCTGGACTGCTGTAATGGCAGGACCAATATGATATGCTTTAGGATACTTCCTCTCTGTGAAAGGCACTAGTGGGCTAAAAGAGATTGCACCCTGGGTAGGACACCATTCCTATAGAGCCTGCAAATTTGTATTGCAGGTTTGTTCCTAGTTGAGCATCTCTGACTTTTAATATATTTATATATACACCACACAATCTGTTCTTCTAATAAGAGGGACACCAGATAGGGACAGAGGGATTTGTGTCACAAAGAGGGACTGTCTCTCCTAAAGACGGGAACTCTCTCCGATGACGGAGGATATCTCCATGTAAGATGGAGCACTCTCTTGCCAATGAGACCGCTCCAGCTTACATGGAGAAATCCGCCGTCATCAGAGAAGGCAGTAATGAGGCAATACTTGGGAGTGAACAAAGATTGACAGACTGCAGAACACAGTTGTACCCGCAGCCTGTCCTGAAGTGGCGTCACCGGCTCCTTTTTAATATGGTAAATTTGACATAGCCTGCATTATATAAAACAGCCCACAAAGATTACCTTATCGCTATAGGAACATTACACAGGGCAAACTTGTATAAAGGTGAGAGTTCCCCTTTAGTTGCATGTTCTTTTCTGCAAACGCACTGAAGAGGTTCTGTACACAGCACTTTTGTTAGACGTGGGTGAGTTAAGGTACTGAACGTAGGCCCATGTGTATAAAAGCAAGCTGGAGTTATTCTAGAGTAAATCGAATGCACATTAGGGAACAAATAAAAACTAAAGTTAAATTAGATTAGGCTTTCAACCCCATGAATGGTAGATATGTCTTGCAAAGCATTGGTAACTTCTCTAGCATTTAAGAGGTTTAAAAGCTATATTCAAATGTATGGGAATTTGTATTTGTCCCCTGTGTTGCAGTTGGTTTGCTCTAATATAACTCCAGCTTGTTCTGCCAAAAAATGTACTAATCTCCTGCTTTTTTTTCTACAGCTAACACAGTTTACCTATATTACAGAAGATGAAAAGGATCCTGTTAACAGTGGGTACAACAACCAGTTTCTCCTAGACCACCCCCCATTGACAATCGCATACCATCCATCGCCCCGCCCGTCTGGCCTTATCGCAAAATGACCAATTACAAAATCACCTTACTTTTATTACATCCAATCACGAGGGGCGGCACGCCCCTATACCAAGAGTTACACTCTGAAATTACAACAAAACGCCTACCGGCATCAATAAACCAATCTGAACTTTCAGATTCAGTCGCTATATTATTAATTCATAAGCCGCGTGTCTAAACTCAGAGCTGCGCTCTATAAGGGGCGGGGCGATAGAGCAACACCATCCTAAAGGGGAGAGGCTACTGATCAATGAATCACAGTTCTGAAACTACTGGGGGCGTGTCAACAGAGTATAATATCAACAAGAGGGCGTGGCCATGCATAGGGTCTTCTGCTGTTCGGTGGTCGTCTTTAGATCGGCTCGGTGATTACCGTTATTGTGATGTCTTCGATTGTTCAGCCTTTTACCCTCACTGAGCGGCGTACTGGTGGTGTTCAGATGGAAACCGGAGTGGTCCCGAGGTCGCTGGCTGCTGCTTCTGCGGGCGGAAAGGCGAAGCTCACGCACCCGGGCAAAGCCATTCTGGCTGGTGAGTTGATTTTATCCCAGAACTCGCTTCATGCGATCGGGTCCATGTGTGTGTGGCAGCACTAATGCCCTACCCACATCCGCTCATTTCCATCAGCACCACAATCCTTATAATGACAATAATCAGTCCAACAGTACATATACGTACCAGGACATCCCTTGAAACACACAAAATCTCACACACAAACACATTCACTCTTTCACATAGCCACCGTAATTCTCAAACATATATATCTACTCAACAGTACTATTCAGATCACTTGAATTTAAAGGACTGAATGTATATTTAATGGAACAAACCCATTTAAGCTATTGATTTTGGTGCCTATATACAGAGGTTGTTCCCACTGAAATAAACTATCCACTTCCTCACCACAGTAATTTTGAGGTGATTTCCAGTAAATGGATTGATAGATACTCGCTGTTACACATGATGTTTAGGTAACACCTTGGAGGTAACCAAAAGGACAGTCCTATGATTTAAGGGCTACATCTCTACATGACATTTAAACATTTTTTATTGGATTCCTTATTATAATAGCCTGATTTCAAAATTTGTAAAACTGTAAATGGTTTGAGATAAGATAACAGCATTCCTGAATACAAGCGCAGTGGGCAGAAATCACAAGTGACGTAGCTGGTTTTAGCACTTACCTATCATTACAAACAGCACAAATTAAATAAATGCTTTATTAGTAGGACCACTTAAACATGCACATTTAATGTAACATATGAATAATTAATTTGTACATGTTATACCAACCTGTTTCATTTTTACATGTCAGTGATCCTTTAATCCTTTAGGACCAGCGGGCTGTACAATGCATTGTAAAGCAATGTAATAATTAAAGGGCTAGTTTAATGATGGGACGAGGAACCCCCTGACCCTTAGTGGTTACATTTTTTAATTGATTATTAACCATTTAAGGACCAGAGGGTTTGAAATTAGTCACCTCTAATGGGTAAGTAAACTAATACTGAGTATGTTGCTGATTGCATTCACTAATTTTGCTGACCTCCATATAAACCAAGTAATAATACTAATTATTATTGCATTAAAACAAGTATGCAGGTAAGATTAATTCAGTCCTCTCCACAGATGTTCAGAGATCATCTGTTGCTCTCAGAACTTGCAAATCCAGTTTGTTTAGAAAGTGGTCAGTGCTGTTGTTATCTAATAATAGCATCTTTCAAAGTAGTCTTGATGAAGTCTGTTATCTTGCAGTCAAGACATTGTCTGTTTTCTAAATAAAACCTATTGTTTGTGTTATTGCCTAGTTAATACCCCTGATACTGAACTTGTCCAGCACTCTACATCTAGGAGTTGGCCTCCTCAGTCTTTTAATGCCTGTTGGGTTATAAGTAGTTTTTTGTCAGCATTCCCAGTGAAAATACCCCATGCAGTTCACAAAAATGTAATTGTACCCTAACAGTCACTTTAACTATATTGTAGCCCATCTTTTCACTGGTATAGCAGATACAATAACATTAGAACACAGCACACCCACATGCACTCTTGCACACACTGTCTGTCTCATAGAGATGCACCCTTTTACACACTCACTCTTACATATACAGACACCCCCCCCCAACACATTCTCGTTCAAACACACATCTATGTGCACAGATATACTCTCACTTAATTTCACACTGAGTTTTTATTTTACACATTTCCTGGTAGTATTACATTAGTATTACATAATAACTTGACTTTTGGATAGGGATTTTAGTGAAAATGATAAGAGAAGGGGTATACAGGCTCAGTATCCTGACCTCTTTCCACAGAACTTTGTTAAAAGCTTTTTTCCTATTCTCTGATTCTGCATAAGCAGATGGCCAAATGGGCAGGTACCAGTGTTAACTTCACAAGTTTCAATACTCTGGCCTTTAGCTGGAGCAGTTGCTTGCAATATAGAAGTGTCAGACTGGATTTCAGACACAATATGCAAGCACAGCTGTTGTGAAAGCTTGTATATTGATGTCATGCACATCTGTATTTCAGACAGGTCATTCCTGTGGTAAGTATCCTCTGTCTATGTGACAAAAAACCCCAGTGGTACAAGTACAGCAGGTTGATAAACTAGGTTATAGAGAACTGATTGGTCACTTCATTGCCCAAATCAGCCTTTTACTGGGTGTTGATGTGTATTGCAGATTAGAACCATCATACCTCAGAAACCTTAACTATCACATACTTACAGATACCATATGTAAAAAGTAAGTATTCACGTTACAGCTCTAAAATATAACACTAAATTGTTTAATAAGTGTAATGTGTCATTTATTTAGTGTTTGTGCTCTTTTTTTAGAGAAGACCAAAAATCAGTTAATTGTGCTCACTGCCCATTGTCCTTGTAGTCAGAAAGGCTGTTATCTCAGCTAATTTACAGATAATCCTGGTAATCAACGAGAGCCCTGGAAAATAAAGGAATGTCTGCTCCCTCAGGCCATATGAAAGACTCGATTTATACAGATGCAAGAATGAAGACCTCTTTAGCATTCAGAGGGTTAATTTAAAGGGGAACTTTCACCCCGCAATAACTTAAGGCTAACTTATTGCACACCTGGCGACTAGCTGCTTAGTAGCGCTAGTCGCCAGCAATATTACCCGGTTCTTCAGATATCGGCGTATCACAGGAGCAGGAAGCATGGACGTCTCTTCACAGTGACGTCCGTGCGCCTGCGCTGTCAGTCCCTTTTGCACCGTACGGTCAGTTACCATATTTTTACTCTGGCGTATTGCGAGAATCTACAAATACAATTCATCACTAAAGCAAGTGGTGGAATCGATTTCTCTAGCCCATCACCTGATTTAATGCCTTGAATGTCAGAGGGTTGCTCAAAATGTTGTTTACAATGGACAAAGCACTGGCACCCAAAGGGTTAATATACATTTTCCAAGCTAGTTACGTTTACAGCTCTCCTCTTAACACGTCTGGCACCGGGGGCAGCAGCGTAGGAGTGTTTCCTTTATTCCTTGTTTAACTCATTGAGTGCCACAGGATTAATGGCTTAAAGGGATCGTAATGTTCAGGGTCTGTAGAAATTTTTCCAAGGGGGCAAAGTCATAATACGACCCCCAAGCCAGCCCATCCAGCCCCTTTGTTTATATGGAGGGGGTAGCTGTAAGGGAGACAAGTGCCCCCCCTTGCGCCCCCTCCTCCAGACACCCATGGTAGTGTTTCAAAATAAAAGCCACTCCAATTAATCTTGATAGTATTTGGGTCATGGAAAGTGTTATTTCAATACCGTCAGAGTTGTAGTTCAGGAGTAATTGAATGATAAAATATCCCCCTCCCGCACCTTTTACTGATATACTCCTGCTCATCTCAGAGCAGCAAGACTGTCTAGATAGATCACAGAGAGGGACAATCTTCAGTGAGCATAAGAAAAAAAACCTGTCGGGGGGGGGGCAGGGCTTTCATTGTTCTTACAGTAAGAAGATTGTCCCTTGCTGTGAGCTGTCTGGTCTCAGGACCAGATTCCACATCTGAGGGGAGGTGACTTACACTAGGTAAAAGGGGTGGGAGGGGGATACTATATCATTCAATTAGTCTTGAACTACAGCTCTGACAGTATTGATACAACACTCTCCATGGCCCAAATACTATAAAGATTAATTGGAGCTGCTGTTTTTATGAAACATTACTATTCCTTTGAGTTTAATCAATTGTCCTGTGCATGCTATGGGTCAGTAGTAAGAGGAGTTAGCCTTTAATGAGCGAAGTGTGTGTCTGTGTACCAGTATGCTCTGAAAGCAGACCTGTCACCTTGCATAATTCAAAACTTAATTAAAAACTGCCTATGTGTCATGTAAGCCCAAAAAACCAGCAAATGTACAATTAATGAGTTATTCATCATACTTGGGAACTTCTTCTCTTTGAGCCCCCAGAGATGACTAAGGGTTGCCAGTCAGGGGATGTTAGTGATGAGATTCGTGTCATAAAAGGGTTGGGGCTTAATTTGGTCGGCTGTGTTTACTCATAATGTGTCATAAAGTGGGTGGAAAGTGGGCAGAACAGGATGGGAAGAAGAAGAAATATCAGCCTCTGTCCCCATGGACACGTTAATTCAGTCTGAAAAACGGAATCTCTGGAGCAGTTCTGGAGAGTTCTCCAGTGTGATTATTCAAACGTTACCACATGCTAGTTGTGTTTCCAGTGACATTTCATATCCTACTGATGTCTTTTCAGTGCTGTTTCATATGCTAATGAAGGTTTTCAGTGATGTTTCCTATGCTATTAAGTATTGTGCCGGGCTATGAGATTTTCACTTTCCCCATAAATGTGAATATTTCCTAAACTATACATCTGCTGGATTTTTGGTGAACATGATACACAGGCAGTTTTGAATGACGTTTTCAAATATTAAAAAAATTCAAGGTGATAGGTCCTGTTGAAGCTGTCATACACTTTATTGCATACCCTGAACTGCTGCCACTGGAATTGGAAGCTAACATCAGTGGTGTTATACTGGTGGATTTGTATTTTCTCTTACCACATTGCATTCTGGGGTAAAGTGGGTAAATTATTATTCTCATAATAATGGCAAGATGACGCCACTGATGGCAAAACATGCTCATAAGCAATTTAATTTTTGCCGATATTTCTCCATTTATACAACAATGCCTTTGCCTGCTCATACCATGCAAGTGCATTTTATCACATTTCCGTTCTCTGTCATTGAACTCACTTGATGAATATGCAGAATGTATTTTATTTTTGGGGTGTTTCCAATTCATCCTTTATTAATGAGATGGTAGCCTCTTATTTTGGCTATAAAATTGTATAATTATTTACATTTTCACATATTTTTTTACATATTAATGTCCCTGATGATGAAGTCCTTGAATCTCTTTGCAGAGAGCTTTCTGTCAGGGACTATGAAAGCAAGTATAGTAATTCAGTGTAAACAAAATATCTCATACAGAGTGCTCAGTGCTGCAGGCATAGTATTACATTGTATCAATGCTGCTTTGATGCACTACAGAAAAGTAAATGCGGTGGAACTGAGATCGAGGGCTGTAACTGTCAGCAAAAGACTTACAAAAAAAAAAGTAATTTCACTTTACATCTTTTTACTTGCAATATATGTGAAGTCAAAATAAAGGGTTACTATCCCTTTATATCAGTTGTTTTCAATCTTTTTTGTTTGTTTTTGCTCAAGGCACCCCTAAAACACAATCTAGATTTTTCAGGGCACCCCTAGCATTTTGTATGTCATTTGTCAAGGGCGTTATGAAGGGTGCAATTATTCTCATGTCTCACAATCAGAATAACAAAAACAAACAACCTGTGCATAGAAATGTCCATAAATATACATTTTAAACTCAACATTCACATAGTTGTACACTTCTTTATGGAGAACAAGGGGCACCTTAAGTGGATGTCTGTGGCACACCTAAGTACCATGACACCCTGGTTGAGAATCATTACTTTAACCCTTTGAGTGTCAGAGAGGTATTCAATGCATTCAATGGCACTGAAAATGTTAAACAGACCTTTTGATTTTAATGTAGTTTTCTGCTCTTCCTGCATTCTACTGTTCAGTGTTGGATGGCTAAGGAGGTGACATTTTACTCCTCTGTAATCAAACTGGCTGGATAGCACACTGTGATCAGGACTGACTAGAATAGACTGCCTGACGACACATCTGAAAATACACATGATAAACAGACTACAGCACATACACATGCTCCACTCCAAATTCATGACATCCCTGAGGAGTCCCCATGTGATCAGGCCTCATCTCAGCTGGCTGCTGGTGCCACTGTAAAGTGGCTGCTGTTTGGCTTTTTTTTCCTAATGCAAGTTTCTTCTTATTTCATCCTCATTTATTTATATTTCCTTGTTTTTATGTGAATTTGTTCAGAGTCCCTCTTACGTCACTGAGGCTAATGTACTAAAACAAACTGGAGCCATTCTGGGAGAAACAAACTATACTGTAGGCTACAAGTAAGAATTCCAATTGACTAAAATGTAACTTCTAACCCCTTGAATGCTAGAAAGGTCTCCAAGGCATTGCAATAACATGGAGACTTTATTAGCAATTAAGGGGAGTTAAAACCCCGCTTACATCAGTGGGAAATTGTATTGCGTTGGATACCTTTGTGGCATTGAAGGGTAAAATCGTATTAAAAGTCAGAACTCGTAGTGGTGCACCAGGACTCCTCCTGGTTCCCCCAGCTACTGATCTCCCAGCCAGTTTGATGGGAGATCAGTATTGGTGCCGCAGGGGTGAAAAAGAGCTCCCTTCTATCATTCTCCCCAGAGCGGGCGGGATTGGGAAACCCTCTCAAGTCAATGAGAGCGTTTTGCTATATAACCATCCACTCACTATATATGCCACTCAGCTCTTCCCCATCAGTACAGACAACTCCTCGGGGGGTTATGCACTAAGGTGTGATAAAGAGGTGGTAAAGTGGAGATGACTTCTCCGGTTCCTATGATATTCTATAGAGCCTATGCACTAAAATCTCCAAAGATGAGAAATGTTAGTGCATAGGCTCTGTAGGATGACATAGGAATTGGAGAAGTGATATCACTGGAGAAGTCATCTCTTCTTTATCACCTTTACCACACCTTAGTTTACAACCCCCGTTCTCTCTTTCCTAACAGATGTGAAGTTAGAACATTGGTGACAGATTCTTGTGTCATTAGGACTGCACTACTGTATACTGATGCATGCTAAGTATACATTTTATAGATTGCAGAGACCTCGATCCCTCCTGTCCAATATCTCTCCATTTCTGCTTCTGGCATCTATGACCAGTGTACCGCCTAGTATCTTATCACTGCTTCCCTGTACTGCCACTCTTTGCTTGAAAGGACACTGCGGAATGTTTTTAACATACCATATCACTGAAAGGGTTAATAACTCTTCTGCTGACTAGGTGAAGTGCAGCCCTGTGTACCTTATCACTTGTCCCTTTTGTCCCTTGCCATTATAAACCAAGAGAAGACTGTCAGTCACTAAAACACCTACTTCTTGCTTCTACAGAAAGTAGATGATTGTAGCTACAGAGTTTCCTCTCAGGCAAAGCATGGCAGTAAAGGGGAGCAGTGATAGGGTACATTTCTCCTACGCAGTGGAAATGTTATTAAAGGGATAGTAATTCATAATAAAAGCAGCTCTAATTAATCATCATAGTATTTGGACTTTGGAGAGTGTTATTTCAATTCTGTCAGAGATGTAGTACAAGAGTAATTCAATGACAAAGTGTCCCCTCCCGCCCCTTTTACTTATGTAACACTGCTCAGCTAGAGCAGAAGGGAGGTGCCCAGGTATACTGCAGAGAGGGACAATCTTCAATTAAGATAAGGAAAAACCTGTAAAACTTGTCAAGGGGGGCAGGGCTTTCATTGTTCTCATAGGAAGAAGATTGTCCCCTTCTGTTATCTGTCTGGTCTATGGACTGGATTCCACATCTGAGAAGAGATGGCTTACACTAGGTAAAGGGGGCGGGAGGGGAAACTTTGCTTGTGAATATCTCCCAAACCATAAAGGTTTGAGAGATAAGACTTATATCATTCTTCATGTTTTTTTAATGCCTATAAAATAAAGATAAAACGAAGTATTACTAACCCTTTGAGTGACAGAGGTATCCAATGCAACACGATGCATTTGATACAGCTCTGGCACTAAAAGGGGTTAATCCTTTCATTGCTAAAGGGAGTCTCCTCACAGGTAAAGGGGTGCAGTACAGGGTTGCAGTTATATAGCACTAGACCTCCTACAGTGCTGAAGCATTAATAACCCTTTCACTGCTATAGGGTGTCCAACGCATTGCCATGAAGACCTCTCTCGCACTTAAAGACAGAACCCTTTGCATGCCAGAGGATTATCCAACTCATGTCACTCAAAAGGTTAATACATCCTGGCACGGAAAAAAGAGGACCCAGGGGGCTCCTAATACTGAAAGCACAGTGGAGGAAGTATCCATGTATCTCTTCCACCTTTATCTCTGTCTGTCTCCTTTCTCTTTCTTCCTGTCCCCCCTCCCCTCATATTTCATTCTGCCACCTATGAGTGTCTGTGAATGTGATTTTGTTACGAGCAACACTGGATCTTCTTTGCTAATATATATACCAAGTAATTGGTGCTGTCACTTAAGTATATTCAGGCCTGTCAGATCTCCTCTTTTCTGTGAGTTATATATTGTCTTGTTGGATTTTTTTCCTTGCTTGAGCAGTTTTCAAGACTTCAGCTGAATTTCAATTGATTGTTGTGGATATCCATCTGAAGGTGGATGATACATATGAAGGCAAACATGCATTTACCACACTCTATCCATTATTCATTTGTAGACAGCCATTCTGATGGTTATGTTAAAAACCCCATCTTTGCAGAAGCAGATGAGAAAAAATACTCTATTATATTGTCGGTAGAAAAGAAAGAAAGATGTGATTAAACGAGTGAACATCCAGGGGTGTTGCTAAAACCGTCTAAGGGTAGTATAGCCACAGGTAACATATTTAGGGTGCGTAACACATGGTGAAGCAATGTGTTGCATATTCCTCTTGTCTTTAAAGGGTTAAAGTCCCTGATCTTGTAAATTTGGGCTATGTAATTTTGCTTATATCCCTCCTTGTAGTGGCACAGTTGGGCTGCACGTACACTGATTAATGACCCTGAACGTTTGTGACATGCCTGTTTTTTGGGAAGTTGGCAGCTCATATATATCAGGGCTTAAAATTTGAATCCTTTGCTACTAGCCAGACCAAAAAAGTTACTTGCCACTGATATTTCCATATCAGTCTCACCCCACATATAAGGAAAGCCCCAAAAGGCCAGGTGAATCTTTTCTGAATGAGAAACTGCAACCCCAGATGAATGTTTTGGGCTGGTTGGGGTCTTGTCAGTGAAGTGCTGCTGATCACTGTACACAGAGATCAGGGGGTCCATGTCTGAATTAATTTCAAACACTTACAGGAATCAAAAATGACTGAATTTCCCAGTAAAACCACTGATTTCTTTGCCCATTCAGCCATTCACCAATTTATCAATGGCTAGATCATTTCCTGTACCTGCTCAGGAATCAGCGAGCGAATGCACTGTATATCCACCATCCTCATGAAAATGATGGATCCCATAAAAATGTATGGCGTGGGCTTATGCATATTTATATAATCTGTGCGTGTGTGAATTTGTGTCGGTCAGGGGAATGGCTGCATTTATGCCATATTTGTATTTTATTTCCCTGCCTTGCATATTTCAAGGCAGGGAAGTATGATATATTCTAGTGATTTTCCTGCTAAGTAAAACAGGATGCTCAGACTGCTTTTGGTATATTGTTCAAAGGTTATTACAGCTCAAACCTCTCCACAAAATGCAATTTTGATTTTTCCTGTCTGTTGAATTCCTGCTCTATAAAAGACTACAGCAACAGTGATGAGTAGTGAATACTCTTAAAGGGTTCGTAATGTTTCATAATAATAGAAGCCAAGATTGTTCTTTATAGTTAATACTACTGCTCTCTGATGTTTCTACTGTTCACATCTTTTTAGTTATGCTGAAATTATATTGTGAAGTTTACCCCTCCTCCCCTTTTCCCAAGCGTAAGCCACCTAACCACAGATTTGAAATCCAGGCAACGGACTGGAGAGATCACAACGAGGGACAGTCTTCCCTATGTCAGTATAAGGAAAACCCTGCACTCCTTGACTAAGGCAGGTTTTTCCTGATACTGACTGAAGATTATACCTCATAGCGATCTGCTTTCAGATATGAGGCAAAGAAGACTGACCTCGGGAAAAGGGACAGGAGGGGTAAACTTCATAATATAATTTCAGCGTAACTACAAATTTATGAACAGTGGCAACATCAATCATTTTAACAATATAGAACAATCTTAGCAGCTGTTAGTATGAAACATTACTAACCCTTTAAGCTGAATTTTGAGTAAAAAAACCCAACATGGTTAGCTGTAATTACATGTGAAAGATGAATCCCTCAGTAGTGATAGTGCCCTTATTTTATTGGAGAACACTGCATTAAATGTGTTCTCTATAAAGCAACATTTTAAAGTGGAATTTACACTTTGTAACAATTAGGCAATTTTGAAAGCTCTTTCAAAATAACCTTGATTTTTTTAGCTGTTTTTTTTTTATTTCAAACAATATTTTGATATATTTAGCTTTATTTATTCATCAGTTTATACAACTGAGTAAGTACTTCCTTGTAGGAAGTGGCAGTTGAGAGGGGAAGCAGTGCAGAATGCTAGTATCTGCTTGATGTCTCTGCCAGATTTGCATTAATTGGCAAATAAATAAGCTGAATATCAGTCTATTGTTTTAAATAAAATGGATAACAAATATAGTTGTTTCTAACTATTTGTTACAAAATGGCAGTACCAATTTAACCTCATTGCACTATGGATTGGTGCACTCGATATTTGTAGAATGATGCTGGAATGGGACAAAAACAACAGATCTTAATTTCAGTGCAGGTGTGGTCAATTATTTTGGCCTATGGGCTGCATCTCTGCTTTTATGTTTTTTGAAGGATCTCTCTGCTGTATGATACCTACAAACAGATCAAAGTACATTGTGTGTACATAAGTATATATATTTATTATTATTATCTAACTATAGGATTAGAGGAACTCGGCAAACGTAGTCCACATGCCTGGGTGTCATGGGGGAGATACCGGTTAAAGCAGCCATGTCAAACATGTGGCTCTCCATACAAACCTTTTAAATGCCCTATGGCCCAGCATCTTCCCCCACCCTCTTTACCTCTACCTAGAGTTATCACCTGCCCAGTTTTCTGGCTTCTGCCCTCTTGAATGCTAAAGAGGTCTCCATCACATTGCATTGTTCTGCAGTGGCCTCCTGTCTACCAGTGAAGGGGTTAAAGGCCACATTTAAAGCATTGGGCATTTTTATTTATTGCCTGTGGTGCACTTGTTCTGCCCCAGAATTACACCAGATTTGTTTAGTACATGCACTTTCATCCTTCCAAAAACAAACTGTGCCTTATTAATAAGGCTTAAGATGAGCATTTCTAGAGCAAACCAACTGCATCATCCTGCAAATTCACATTAATTTAAATGGGGCTTTTATCAACCAAGGCGTTGTGAAGTATTGGACTTAAAAGCTCCATTTAAATAAATGGCAATTTTTATTTATTCAAAAGAGCTAGTCAGAGACGCTCAACTAGGAACGAGCCTACCCTCAAAATGATGAGGCTCTATAGGATAAGTATCCTACCCAGGGTGCAATCTCTTTTAGCTCACTAGTGCCTTCCACAGAGAGGAAATATCCTGAAGCACATCATTCTGATCCTACCAAAAGGCAGTCCAGCCACGAGGTGCCAGGCAATTCCTCTCTGAACAAGAGAAGCAGCCAACCCCAGACGTACGTTACAGCCTTGTTGAGCCTCATCAGTGAGGTGCAGCTGATCTCTCTAGGTACTGTGAGCAAGGGGTCCACGTCTGGATTACCCTGTTCCCTATGATGCAGCTGGTTTACCCTAGAATATCTCTTCTTTTTCTTAGGACACTATGCAGCGTCCCCCACCCCCTTTTTTATTCTGTTTAACATGAGTCTGTGGGTGGAAGGATGGGAACCTGTTTGAGGTTGAGATCTGTTTCAGAGGCTCACCTGTGTTTGTAGGGATGTGTCAGCTTTTGCAAGCAAAGACAAGAGTCAGACAGTAAAGTAAAATTCATCTTTATTAACGTAAGAGAATAATAACAATGATCAGGATAGCGCAGAGGGTAACTAAGAGGCAGGGACTTTATCAGCAATAGAAGTATGCTTCCCGAACCCAAGACTGCAGAGACTAAGCCGAAGCCAATGGTAGTCTCTAAGTAGCGAGGAAGCGTAATCCCAACGGTTCTTCCATTGAAAGAGTGGAGAGGACTGACTCAAGCCTGCAGCCAGCCAGGAGAAGACAGTCGTAGTAGTGAGACACTCCCAAGAATCTACTAACTCACTCCTGCAGTCAGTACTGTCAGAATCTGCCAGAGCCACATGTCCGCACCAGATTGAGTGTCCACTACAAGAGCAATGCAAGAGAGTAGTCAGACAGAGCCACAGGCCAGCACCAGGATGAATGGTCAGATACGCCTAGGTCATACACGAAGCGGGTAGTCAGCCAGAGCCACAGGTCTGCACCAGATTGGGTGTCCACTACCAAGGGCGACACGAGAGAGTAGTCAGACAGAGCCACAGGTCAGCACCAGCATGGATGGTCAGACAAGCCTAGGTCATACACAAAGATCAGGAGCACCTAGAGAACTATACAGCACAAAAATGTAAGGGTAACTGGATAAAACTCCAGTTCCCTTAAATACAAGGAGCCAGGAAGTAGCTAGGAGGAGTCAGACCAGCACCCAAGGTATAAGAAGGAGCCTGTCTTAGATGCACTTCCTTGCTCCCGAAATTGATGAATCTCGCCGCAAGATGCGTCGTACTACCGCACAACCAATGCGTCAAACGGAGCCTCCCATTCGCTTAGCTTGAGGATACGGACGTCCACTGCTGACACCAAGTGCACCAAAGCCCAGTCCAAACGGTGAAGAGTGGGATGACGCAGAAGCTTCATATAGAGAGATACAATACCCGCGCCGGCAATGCTGGATCTTGGTAGGCTGTGACAGGATGGGAAAAAGTCGGTTTAGAAAGACTGTTGTGTGTTGGTTTGTGATGGCAGGGAACGGGAGAACATTGCTAGAGGAGAATGGGTGGAGAGGTCTAGCTGAAGGAGACAGAGACCTTGAGAGGTGGTGAAAGAGAGACTGTGTGGTGGGGGAGAGACTTGTGGAGAGATGACAGAGACATGGGTGGAGAGCTGTGATTTGAAGGTCAGAGAAGACCAAGGTGTCAGGTGGTGTAGGTGTGATCCTTTGATAACCAGAGGGACAAGGCTGGGGAAGCAGTGTATGGGTAGTTCTGTGGATACCACTGGACTAAAATGAGGCTGGGCTGTCAGCCAGCGTATGTGTGGTACTGTGGTACTCAAGAATCTTAGGAACCAATGTTGCAGCTCACCTTGGAAAGAAAAGTTTAGTATGTGGCCTTCAGCTGTATTTGAGTTTGACATGCCTGCATTAAAGGGACATAATGATGTAACCATTATTCATTCAGATGTGTTGCTTTACGAATATAAATTTGGAGTATGTTTATAGCAAAAATTCCTCTGTGGTAGCTGCCAAACTCAGTTCTGATAATCTTTGTCTGCAAGCACTTGATAAAAATGTAAGTAGTGGTGTTATCCAATGCTAATAGTGGGCAGGCTAAGGGCTCTTTCACACAGGCGAGTGAAATGTATCCACATCCCTACTCTAGCTGAATCTTCTGTGTTTGAACTTCTCCTTCTTCTGCCTTCCTGTATCTAGAGACTGTGCCTGATGGACAGCCCAAATGAGCTTCAACCAAACGTTAGTAATAATGTCCCTTTAATTTTCCTTCAGTCTGTCTTAGAGGTGCCATCATTTCAGTGCTTACTCTCTGTCAACACTCCCCTATTGTAATCATACCTCTTTATGAATACTTTTTATGTGTCCTGCAGGTGGAATTGCTGGAGGCATAGAAATATGCATCACCTTCCCCACAGAGTACGTCAAAACTCAGCTTCAGTTAGACGAGAGAGCCAATCCACCTAGGTATCGGGGTATAGGTAAGAGGCACATTTTTAATGCCCAGCTGTACTCTTGGGTATTTTTCGTATGGGTTTTCTGTTTGTTGTTGGCTCTGGTTCTGTAGGGTATCTTCACAATTTCTTTTACATCTGTTGGTAACTAAACCTTTATCGCTACCTGGCATAATGAGCACTTGGATTTGTATATCTCTTGGCTGGTTTAAAAGTAACAGGAAACTCCAATAGTTAAAGGGATAGTAATACTTAAATTTTACTATCCTCCATCTTGTAGTCCTTACAAAACTGAATTAAATGAGCCCAGCGGCATCTCTCAAACCTTTATGGTTTGAGAGAAATCCACTTTCAAAGTTTTGCTTATTTCCCTCTCCCCTGACGTCAACGCTCTAGCTGACAGCAGAGGAATCCGGTCCATGGACCGGCGGATGCAGCCTCCGCTTGCTCAGGGACCGGATTCCCCTGCTGTCAGCTAGAGCGTTGACGTCAGGGGAGAAGGAAAAAAGCAAAAATTTGAAAGCGGATATCTCTCAAACCATAAAGGTTTGAGAGATGCCGCTGGGCTCATTTAAATCATTTTTTTAAGGGCTACAAGATGGGGGATAGTAAAATTTAAGTATTACAATCCCTTTAAAGTCTTAAATCTAGAGGACAAGTTCCCCTAACTACAGCCATTCAGTTCTAATAGCTGAAGACTCAGTACTTAAAAGGTTTTTCATCTGATCTTGCTCTGATTCCTACAGGTCTCAGCAAATGCTCTTTCTTCTTGTTCAGACTGTGTATTACTGGATTGTACAAATTGTGTGATTTCTCATTTGTACATGAAAACACAAGGCAAGAAGGGGAGCAAACTACCAATTTTTTTGATCTAGGTAGCACTATATTAAAATCACATTAGCCCAAAATTCAGTACACACATTTAGCAAAACAAGGGATGGTTTTGAGAGCAACCAGTAGTTCGACAGGGTTACAGCACCGCCCCGCTCCCACAATAAGTAAAAAAAATGTATATATAGAATCCACAGTCAATATAAAAAATATTTAATAGTTAAAGTAATGTCAAGTAATAACTTCAGTTTGTGCCAATTTGCACATGTCCAGTATTAAAGTAGTGTTTTAGTAGTGATGAAGCTTGATTAGGCACAGCATTCGTGGTAGACAATAAACCAAGTAAAAGAGAGCCTTCGCCTAAACTTGCAGGAATTAGCATCAGATCAGCAGAACAACTCCTTAAAGGTATAGTAATACTTACAAACGACCACTCCCCATATTGTAGGCATGCTAAAAAGAAATGTATTGCCCCCAGAGTCATCTCTCAAACCCTTATGGTTTGAGAGATAATAGCTCACAAAGTTCCCCCCTCCTTCCACTTTCCCTGAAGTCAACGTTGTAGCTGACTGCAGGGATATCTGGTCTTACGTGCATCAGGCGGCTCTGCAGCAGAGCTGAGATCGCGTTAGTAAAAAAAGAATTCTTTCATTGAAACGGTCTTCTACATGTGCTTGAAACCAAGCACACGTAGAAGACTGTTTCAGTGAAAGAATTATTTTTTACTAGCGTGATCTCTGCTCTGCTGCAGAGCCGCCTGATGCACGTAAGACCAGATATCCCTGCAGTCTGCTAGAATGCTGACTTCAGGGAAGGGGGAGGGAGGAGAACTTTCGAGCTATTATCTCTCAAACCATAAGGGTTTGAGAGATGACACTGGGGGCAATACATTTCTTTTTAGCATGCCTACAAAATGAGGATTAGTAATTTGTAAGTATTACTATACCTTTAAATGCTGAGTTTTCAGATGCTAGAACAATGGTTCTCAACCTTTTCTTCCTAAAGTCACCCCTGACACGAAATCAGGAATTTTTGGGGCATTCCAATGATTTTATATATTATTTGTTATGATATGATGAAGCATACAATTTCATAAAAGTATAGTTATTTTGGGACGCGCAATTGGAATGAAAAAAACAAACATATTGTATGTAACAATAATTTCTATAAATATTCATTTGAAACTCAACATTCATATTCTTGTCAAAAGTGCCATGGCACCCTGGAGGAGAACCACTGTGTTCCACTATGGTCAAGGTAACATGCCATTTAGATTAAAGACTAATTATTGTGGTTCACTGTTCCTGTAAATGATTGATTCTCCTTTTGTTTAGATATTTTGTATCAAAATGTCATCAGGGGTGAACTGGACAACAGGTGGACAAACTGATTTTCTAGCGGCTTTTGTTCTTCAGCTCCCATCATCCTCAGATGACCATATATTATAGATCGTCTTCACTGGCAGAAGTCTTCCATGTGATTCAGCAGGCAGAAAACCTGGAGTGATGCCTGCCATGTTGGCACACAACCCCTCTAATCCTCAGTCTCACCCACAGGGCATTGTGTCAGGCTGACTGTGCAGGATCACGGAGTCAAGGGATTATATCGAGGTCTGAGCTCATTACTCTATGGTTCTATTCCTAAATCAGCGGTCCGGTAAGGATAAAAGCATTTTCACCATTCATAGATCTAAAATGCTGTATATGTGGGAAGTTTAATCCTTTAATGAAGAGAGGAATGCAATACATTGTTTCCCAATGCATTGCACTCCTCCCTGGATCTTAAAGGATTAATCAAACAGTAGAATATTATTATTGATATTTGTGAATAAATTGTTGGTTTTAAAATAAAGTTAGAATTACATTTGCTATTCTTTCTCAAACAAGAATATCTTTTTACCTGGTTATGATTAAATATTTGTCAGCTTAATCTCTATCTTGGGATGTAGATATGAAATGTGTTAATTCCCAACAAGATACTGCTCTCATTGCTGACACTTGAACCCAGGCGTTTTAATGCAAGGACGTACCATGAGTTCTCCAGGGGTCCTTACTTTGACTTCTCAATAGTCTCACATTTTTACACCGGAACCAATATAAAAATGGTTTGTGGCGGACACAAAGAGGGACGCTTTTGTTTTAGGTGGTGTGGCTGGTGGGTGGGGCATTATAGAGAAAATGTAAGTTATTTCATTACCTATTAACATGTCTTTGTGTAACTGATTAAATGATTTAGAGCAAGACCAAAGTGTTTTATACAGACTAATTTATAAACACATATACTGAAGTTTACACAAACATTAATGTGAGCTTTATTGCTGTGGAACAATGTGATAAACTTGTATACACACCACAAAGACTGATCTCCTAAAAAAGAGGGACAGCAGGGTTTGAATGAGGGACAGAGGGATTTGGGCCTCAGAGAGGGACACTTGGGACTTATGGGGGTTCTGGGTGAACAGTTCTCAAACAAGGCTGTTTTTCCCAGAAGTAAGAGGTGAAGAAGATTTCAACAACATTTAAGATGTTCCAAAATGTTTACCTGTATTTGGAGGGGGGATCTTAAAACTCACCTGCACTTGTTAAAAAATTGTTTATAGTGTAACATGAGCAAATTTCATGGCAATTTTCTTTTGTCCTCCGTGGTACAGTTTGTTTGCTCTAGAATTGCAAATGTTTTGCTTACTGCATGCGGCTCTGAGGGTCTTATGTAGACAGCAAAAGAATTTGAATTTTTGGAGCAAACCAACTGCACCATAGGGTTGAATTCAAAATTGCAAGAATCCCCACTAAATGGGTCTTTAACCCTGTGATTCCTAGAGAGGTCATTGTCAGAGTCTTCGGTATACAAAGTGAGCTTTGTGCATCTTCACAGTATAATTTACTGTTCTCTCATATATATATATATATATATATATAATATTTATTCAAGATACATTTCATAGACTTGAGCTCATGTGGTATATCATATATTGATGGATTCAGTTTTTCCTATGTGAGATTTTATTTTTTGGTTCCACATAACATTGTTTCATTGGACTTTTATATATATATATTTAATTTATATATGTGCTTTCTCTTCTTTTATTTCATATCTTAGTATGTTATATGTAGTACCATTACATTTATATATCCATTTAATATGCATTTAATAGTTATTAGTGCTCTCATTTAATTCTTTTGTACACATTCAAAAGATTTTGTTTTTACTCTTCTGCCTGTGAGCGCAACATCGCCTGAACACAGCTTCTGGTCTAGCCATGTGTTCTCTGAAGTGGAGAAGGAGTACCCTGTATGTACAAGTACTGTACCAACCAATGGAATTCTGTTCTTTGCAGGTTTGGTATGTTTGAATTCCTTAGCGGTTTTGCAAGGGATGCGAATGGTAAATTGGATAGCAAGTCCAGTTTGTGGTGTGGCTTGGGAGCAGGAGTTGCAGAGGCTGTTTTGATTGTCTGCCCAATGGAGACTATCAAGGTACGTGTCATCGGTTTATACTATAATCTATGCAGACTCAGTTTAATTTGGAAATAAAATATTTTAGAGTGAAAACTTATGACATCATTTATTGACCTATAGAAAGATAACTCAACTCAAACCTGTCCTCGAATCCACCCAACAGTGCATGTTTTCAAGATATCCCTCAAGCACAACTGAATGTCATTAACTCAGGTAGGTCCTTCAGAATAATCAAAGGTACGAGTCCACCTCTGTATTCTCGTGAATAGATCCTGAAACCCTGCACTGCTGGGGGGCCTGAGGAAAGGTCCTAGCCTATAAAATGATCCTAGAGGCTGGTAGAGAAGGTTGAAGAAGGCCTCCTGGATAAGATCTTTTTAATTTTCACCAGTATCTTTTGATGTCAGATATTCAGTAATTCCTTTTGTATCATTAGGTATTCAGTTGATGACTTGAGGGTTTTCATTTCTGAGAAGACTGGACACACTTAGCAGGGATAGTAATACTTAAATAATATATGTTGTTAGGTTTATCACCCTGAGTAAAATTAAGGTACTCCGACTGCTGAAAGGTGTTTTATTCAAAGGTTGTTAGCGACAGCACAGTGGATTTTTCAGGTCATTTCGGAAGGGTATCGCATAGACTTCAAGTCCCTTCAACCTCACTGTTTATTTTTGTCCAGGGTTCCTTGGGATCCGGTTGGCAGACGTCTGTACATAGACGCAGTATCCTCTCGGCTGGAAAAGAAGGTAGTGGTTCCCGTTCCAGCCAAGGAACGCTTCATTGGATTGTACTTGAATCTTTTTGAAGTTTACTGGAAGTACTGCAGCTGCCGCCTTATTCTGTTTTTGAAGTGTATCAACTACTTTGTACTAGCTCTGCGCTTCAAAATGGAGTCTCTGGTCTCTGTCATCACAGCCATGTGTCCGGTGAGTTGCTTGCCTCCCTGGACCTCCAAGACATTTGCCTTCACTTTCTGATTCAACCATATCATTGTTTCCTGTGCTTTGCCTTCCAGGGCAGTCACTACCTGTTTATTGACCTTTGTTTTGGTCTAGCGTCCAACGAATGTCATATCCGCTTTGGCAGCTCACATCCACACTCAAGGATTATCCTTGGCTCCTTACCTAAACAACCTTTTACTCAGGACTCCTTCAGAGAGTTCAAAGATTTAGGAGTGAGTCCACATACTGAAGAGACATGGTTAGGTGCTCAATCTCAAGAAGTCTTCTCTAGTACCTGCACAAGTTCTGTATTTCTTACGCATGATATATGATGCACTTCAAGGAAGGGTGTTTCTGCCAGAGGACAAGATCTAGTCTTTATGCCTGCAGGTGGATCAAGCAATTTCCTGGCCGTCTGTGACATTGAGGGAGTACATGAGGGCGCTCGGCCACCTAATCTCTGCATTGGAAACTGTCCCCTACACTCAATTTAACAGGAGAGAGTTGCAATTGGGCAACCTGAGAAGCTGGTCAAGACAACACTCTAATCTGTCCCATGACATGTCTCTGTCTCCGTGGGCAAAGAACAATCTTTGCTGGTGGCTCCAAAAGTCCCATCTAACACTAGGACATACATTTGTCATCCTGGAATGGGGCAGGAAAGGAGAGTCTTCTTCCAATTAATATTCTGGAGACCCATTCAGGAGCTCCTTCAGTGGGCCAAAACTCATGCTTCGGCCAGCTGTGCTGTTCACGTCCCAACTTTGGAAAACGTATCTGCAGCATCTGGATACTAGGAATTTGGAACTCAACCAGAGTCTGTTCAACCTGATTTTCCACCACTAGAGATAAAGATCAGTGGCTAATGGCTTGCCATGAGAGCCGAAAAGTTCCTTTACTCTGTCCCAAATTAAAGGAACCTCTAGCATTTGCAGTGAATGCAATGTCCATCTTTCACCTGTCATATGTGTTTCCTCCAATCCCCATGATTCCCAAGGTGTTGGGAAAGGTCAGGTTGGAGAAAGCTCAAGTCATCCTGTCGGGCCTGATTCTCGGATCTTCTCAATCCATCTGTCATGAAATCACCCCCACCCCCCCGAGGCAGGATCTTCTGACCAAGGTCCGGTTTTCATCCTCAGGTGGAGAGGTTGGCTATGACAGCATGGCTTTTAAAGCCAACATCTTGAAGAAGGGCTTTTCGACACTGTCCTCTCTACCATGCTCCAGGCTAGGAAGCAGATTTCATCCAAGGCCTATCAGGGTTTGGTTCCGCTGCTGTCCGTGGTGCACTGATAGGTTCTGGGTTTTCTTCAAGATAGCGTCAACAAGGGTCTCAAGCTTCAGATCTTGTCTGTCTCTGTTCAGAGAGGCACGCTGTTTTTTCACACTGATGTTAAGACCTTCTTTCAGTGGGTAGCCCATGTCTACCCTGCCTTTAGGGATCTTACTTCTCCATGGGACATGAAACTGGTGTTAGGAGTTCTCCAGAAGCTTCATTTTTTAGCGTCTTTCAGATGCTTCATCTAATTTTCTAATGTTAAGATGGCTATCCTCCTGGCTGTTGTATCTTTTCACAGAGTCGCTCAACTACAGGCATTGTTTTGTAAACCCCCTTTCCTGGTTTTTCAGGTCTGTCAAGCAAACAGAAACAGGACCTTCAGCTGTTGAATGTGGTACACTGTCTATAGTACTAAGTTCATCTTACTTAGCCTTTTCAGAAATCTGATTCCCTTTTCATCATCCCTGAGGGTCCCCGTGATGGCTGGCTACGTCCAGGGTTACCATGGCTTCCTTTTCTCAAGAAGAAATAATGTAGTCCTTACCGAGTCATTGTGCACTCCACCAGATCAGTGGGTGCCTTTTGAGCCTATGAGAATTAGGCCACTGCTGAGTTAAAAAAAGAGGGGATAGGGAAGAAGAGAAAGGGGCATCTCATAGAGTAGTAACGTTATATTAATTGGACCCACAACAGTCCCTACATCAAGGGTACTCACATGAGTTATTAGCCTAACACGCACATATATGCGGAATAGGCAAAAAGGCAGGTGAAAGATATTTATATCCCACTTTCACTTGGGCCCACTCCTCCGAAATCATATAGCTGCTCGCGTTAGTCACCAGGTGGCCTGTAGAACGATCACCTCAATTAATCCAAAAAATGAAGAGAAGGCAGTGCAAATAGACAAGCTTGGTATTTGGAGCGCGATATCATTGGTTTGGAACATTAAAATATCGATACTCACAAAGTTGATCACACCGGTGTCCTTAAAGCACCGGATTCACATGCAGGGAGAATCTGCTGACCCCCGCTCAAGCAACCAGGTTTTCAAATCACATTTAACACATGTTGGTATCCGCAAGGTTGAGCCTCAGTTAATGAATGTCGGTATTCACAGGGTTAATCCTGACATTTAAGTCACAATATCCAAAAAGTTTTAGGCATGCTGAGTTTATCACAAAATATGTATTTAAAAATATACATTAAAATTATATAGTGTATTTATACACTTTAAAAATATATATATAATCTACAATTATACCAATGCTCATCAAAATGTAATGCGTTTCATAAAGTGTAACCATTACTTTCTCAAACGACTTTGAGCTTAGTAATAAAAAACAAACCGCATGCTTCAATTTAAAAACTACCGATACCCTCCCCTTAATTCAAATCCCACCAATCTTGGACTTTTTCCCTAAATGACCAATCTGCAACAATGTAACAACTGATCTTCAGTTATCACAGCGTTGTTCATTAAGCCTGTTTAGTTCCAGTCCTTCTGTGTTAGAAAGAAATCTCACAGACAACATGCATTTGAACAAAAATATTTTCGTTGGACTCACTTGGGCCTACATGTACATTACGGAGTGACAATAAATCTTAAAGAATGGGCTATAAATGTTTTGCCTTTATGACTGAACACCCATATCTGTATTTAAAAATATAGTGATACTACTAGAGGCCCGTCCCATCTCAAACCTCACAAATATTTAAAGGAATGGGATTTTATATTCATTACAATGAGCGATATTATATTGCCCCTTATTACCTCATAATAGTAGTACTGTTTCCAGGCTCTATGAACGCTACATAAATCCAGAAATAAAAACAAAAAATATATATAAAGTGTAGATGAAAATAAACCACTACCGTTTAAAGACCTGACTAAACAAATGCCCAAATCTCTCCAAATAGAGACCCTAAAAGAATATGATGACACCTCTTTAATATTAATTGTAAAAATATATAATTTAGGACATAATTCCACTAGATACAGCTTCCTCCGTTATCTAATTGATCCATCAGATGAAATAAACTGGCTCAAATGATATATACGCCATTATAACAAAGTAATTTAGGTTGAAAAAAGAATTGCGTCCATCCATCCACCATCATATCACAGCTGAAAACAAAAACATAACAGACCCTATACTTAAAAATAAGGCACAACTATCCAGTCAAACCTCATTGATATAGGACAATCATCATCCAAAACACTCCACAAAGGGGATAATGTATCCCTCGATGCCAACAGAATAAAATATATCAGTATGAATATACATAATTAGATCAAAGGATACACATAATCATATAATTATATTATCTTGTGCCTTCTATAGTCGCATTCAGTCCTGCCGGCAATAATGTATCCATCTTAAAGATCCAATAGGACTCACGATTAATTAGTTGCTGAGTCCTATTATAGGCAGTTGAACACTTAATATGTTTGACAGGAGTAACTTACAGGACAGAACAGTCACGGTTATGTGCCTCAGAGGCCCTGCCTTTTTGAAGAGCCATGCCCTCTAGAGTAGGAGAATTTTAGCCCATGGTTCCTGTGTTCCACATCGGACATAAGAGAAATAGTCTATTCATCATCTATTATTGCCTGCACAATCAATCTAACTTCCCATGCTCATTGCCCACAAATGTAAAGAATGTCAAGACACTTGCATTTTTTGTGGAATTGCCTGCTTGTTTTTACATACTAGATAATTTGCACATACACAAGGAGCATGTGTGGGACAACTTTAGTGGTTAATAATCCCCCCTTTCTTGTAAGAATATATGACACACATGAACTGCTAGCGCTCAATAACCGGAAATCCATTGAAATTAATTAAGAAATTAATTCTTAATCAATGTTGAACACAGGAACCATGGGGTTAGAGAAAGAAAGGGATTTAAAAGTAAGTTTACTAAAATCTGCTATCTTTTTAACCCTTTGAGTGCCAGAGCACAAGGGATTGGCACATGGGAGCAAGAGTTGTGTAGAACGTTCTTACCTGGTACTGGCTGGCTCAGCTGTGTAATGTATAATGCCAAGCTCAAACCTGCTGCTCAGATATAACGGAGAATATCCTCCTTTAAAAAAAAAAAAAAAAATTCTGTTTTGTCCATGTTTCAATTCAGTTTTGCCCATGAAGTGATCTGTGGGGGAGGCCTGACACAGCCGTAGCTGATTAGTGCCCTATGTCAGCATCAGCCATATAGTATTGGCTGATGCCCATGTGGGTTGGCGGTTCATTGGACGTTGTTACATCCATTGCAACATCCAGCCCAACAGTGTGAACGATCTCCACAGGCCAATGCACAGATCACCTTTGTTCAAATTAACTGTACTCATTGCATGAATGCAGTTGAGTTGAAGCATGCTGCGATCATGTGTGACAAAATTACCAGTGTGAACCTCATAAGCAGAGTACTTACCAAACACTTATGATTAGCTTTTGCTTTGAGCCTAGCCCTACTTGCATAAACTGACAACTAAATAAAGCCAAATAAATCAAACTATTATTGTCAATACAACTGTGGCTAATCTAACATATAGGATATTGAAACTAAGTTGTAATAATCTTAGTTCCACTTTAAAATTGACCGCTGAAATGTTAGCAACCGTTTGAGAAATGTGCTTCATTATTCTGTTTCGCTGTCCTTTCTAGGTGAAGTTCATTCATGACCAGGGCTCTTCTGTACCAAGGTATCGTGGATTCTTTCATGGAGTGAGAGAGATCATTCGAGAACAAGGTAAAGTTTGAGGGTAACCACTAGAATCTTTGCCCCTGGATTTAGATAGTGATTGTGTGTTAAAGCAACATGCTTAGGGAAGAATTTCCCATTAGGCAAAGTAGGCAACTGCCTGGAGAGCCAGATTTTGTACACTTGTGCTGGTTACACCCATGTTCTTAGTTGTGGATGTGGCTAGTTAGTCCCAGTACTTCTGCACCAATAACCTGATGCCATTCCCTGTTCAGTGCTTACCCCCTTTGCAGACTGCCTTCTGCTGCACCTGATGTCTCACTTTTTCATGCACAAGAATATTTGCATTTGTACAAGTGCTTGCAGGCACAGGATTCTTCACAATGATGCACATGCATGCATGTGTACAATTCATCAATGACTTTGGGGTGGTCCTATAAGAAATCACAGTTCCTTGCAAACAGCTCACATGCTTATTTTGACAGCCTTTTGCTAGTAGTTCATTGCCTACTCTTTGTGGTTTTGCCATGTTCTGCGATCTCATGTTTGTTCTCCCCGGATTTGACTGCTACGTCATGTGTGGACTTTGTGTGTGGATTCTGGCTTGTGATTCAGACTCTTGAATTTCTGCTGCCTGGCACAACCTTGGCTAGTGTTTCTGACCTTAAATCTTTGTTGCCTGTCCCAACCACAACCTGATTAATTGATTACAACCTCTGCTACCTGACCTGACTTCAGCCTGTCACATGGACTTTGAGTTATCTTCCTCCTTGCCAGTACCTTTTGTATACCTCCCTGCATCTGAGATCCAAGTCTTCTGTTACTTGACAATAGATGAGGTCATCCAGTTCCATATCTCCGCTCAACCAGCTCTGGTTCTCTGGCCTTGCGGTCAGCACCTCTAACATTACAAGAAGCCAAAGCAAGAACAGTCCTTCTACCTCAAGATTCTCTCAGTTAATATACCCCTTTTCACTATTATTTAACACATTGGATGCTAGAGAGGTCTCTAGCAACCAGAGGGTTAAGAGCTGTTTCTTGTACTTGTCTCTAATAGGCTAAGGGTTATTTTCTATGCCAGAAAACTGTGGATGGGTCCTGTTAAGTGAGGGTGTGGCCATAGTTTGACAAAGGTAGCCTAGAATGCTTTGCATAAGGGTGTCTGAGATATAAATCTGGCCAAGGGCATGCCTGTCTAAATCATTTTATCAAAATGCTTAGTTGGTGTGGGCATAGTTTTTTTTTTGTTTTTTTTTAATTCGTTTTTGGAAACCTAAACAGAATATCAAAAAGAGGAGACCATCTAGATGGCAAAGGGCCCCCCAGTGATTTGTAGGCCAGATATGACCCTTGGATCCCCCAGTTGGACAGCTTTTAGTATAGATCAGGCTTGGGCAATTATTTTTATTTGAGGGCTTCAGATGTTTTTCTGAGGACTGCAGTTGTATGACATCTCCAAAGAGAATCAAGCACATATGCCCTGATTCAGAAATTTTGGAACAAACCAACTGCCCCACAGGGGTAAAATAATCCCCATCGATTTAAAGTGGAGTATTGTAAAAGGCCAATATAAATTAATGGAAATGCAATTGGTTTGCTCCAGAACTGTACCTCTTTCCCTTTGTGCGCGCGCGTGTGCGCGTGTGCGTGTGCGTGTGTGTGTGTGTGTGTGTGTGTGTGTGTGTGTGTGTGTGTGTGTGTGTGTGTGTGTGTAGATAATACAGTGCTTTGGGGGATATGTATAAAAAAGACGCCTTGGTGTATGTTTAAGAACTGTCCCTAAAATTTGCAGCAATAGGCCTGTGAAATAGCTCAGATGGTTAATGCACTACTGTAAAATCTGATCAAACCTCAGAGTCGCATGTTCTATTCCCAACAAGATCAATGCAGTCTTTCATCCTTCTGAAACAGATAAAATGAGTACCCAGCACATACATGAAAATGAGAATATCCTTCTTGGTAAAATACTTTTATTTAAAAAAAAAAAAAAAAATTATAGATAAAGAAGTGAAGTTTATAAATCTGTCTATCTGAGAATATTCAGACAAAATTCAGAAATTAGAATATTTTTCTGCATACATTGATGCAGCTATATACTTCCATTAAAGGGTTAGTAATATTTAGATAAATAAATAGCAATATTGTAGAGAATAAAAAAAGAAATCCATCGATGCCATTCCTATCTCTCAAACCTTTATGGTTTGAGAGATATAACATTTTAAAGTTCCCGCTCTACTGACAGCAGGAGATCCTGGTCCTGGGACCAGCCAGCGGCTCTCCAGCAGAGCTGAATGGCGATATTTAAAAAGAATTACTTAATTGGAACAGTCTACAAAGTGTACGTGGTTTGCAAGCACACTTTGTAGACCGTTCCAATGAAGTTGTTCCTTTTAAAGTGATAGTAATGTTGCACAAAAATAGCAGCTCCAATTAATGTTCATAGTATTTTGGCCATGGATAGTGTTATTTCAATTCTGTCAGAGTTGTAGTTCAAGAGTAATTGAACGATAAAGTTTCCCCCTCCCACCCCTTTTACCTAGTGTAACACCGCTCACCTAAGATGTGGAATCCCGTCCATAGACCAGACAGCTCACATCAAGGGTCAATATTCTACTGTGAGAACAATGAAAACCCTGCCCCCCTTGACAGGTTTTTCAGCTTTTTCCCTATCTTAATTGAAGATTGTCCCTCTCTGCAGTCTACCTGGGCACCTCCCTTCTGCTCTAAGCTGAGCAGTGTTACATCGGTAAAAGGGGCAGGAGGGGGATAACTTATCATTCAATTACTCTTGAACTACAACTCTGACAGAATTGAAATAACACTATCCATGGCCCAGATACTATGATGATTAATTAGAGCTGTTTTATGATGAAACATTACTATCCCTTTAAATATCACTATTTCGGCTCTGCTGAAGAGCCTCCTTGAGTCGTCCAACACGGATCTCCTTCTGTCAGCTTTACAGCTGACTTCAGGGAGGGGAGAACTTTAAAACATTATATCTCTCGAACCATAAAGGTTTGAAAGATAGGAATGGCATCGATGGATGTCTTTTTTTTTTATTCTCTACAATATTTTCAATATATTACAATCTTTTTATATATCTGACATTACTATCCCTTTAAGAACAGGTTATACCTGGCTTTACAATTTAAACACTAAAACTGCCTTTGTTTTTTGCACAATTAGCAAATTTCTTTATTCATATGTTGTGACACAATTCTTACTTGGACAAGACCATTTTTAGTCCACTAACCAAAAGCTTAACTGTCTGGAATTGGTTCTTTGAGAAAATATCACTAAACATTTATATATATCCTTATGTCCCTTTGCAACAATTTTACTGATACTTTCTTTATCATTCAAGTTTTATAAATCTCCCCCTTTGTCCTTTAAATCTTTTTTGCACTTTCTGTCAACCCCTGCCTGACTAGTAATACCCCTGTCCCACTTGAAATATCCCGTGTCTGACTAGTGTATTAGGGAGTGTTATGAGTGACAGGTGTGAGACTATGGCAGTCCTGGATTCCTCTGCACTGGAAGATCAGTACAGTGTAACTATTTTGCACTTGGTGTGCACTAAGCTGATAAAGCGTATAACTGTTACATTGAGGAGAATGCCTGAAGTGATCTTTCTCATGTTCAGTAGCACAGCTGTAAGTGTACAGCCTCACAGACCAGAGGTCTAGACCAAATCATCCAAAGGCTGTATCTTGCCTGTGTTTAGTCTAGATTGCTTGGATGTTGTTTTTAATATATCTGACTAACAACTTGGCTTGGTAAATACCCTCCATAAAATAACATAAGAATTGGTGTTGGTCATTGTTTTGTAAATCTAGGCCACTGTGAACTGCATTTGCTATGTGACAAATTGGGGTGGGCAAGTGACATGAAAGACAATGTATAATGAATAAGGGTTTGAGTGGAGCACAGGATCACCGATTATGTGAAAATATACTTGCCACACCCCTGGGTTAGCAATGGGGGTAGAAAGACCCTGCATGTCTAATTATATATCCATTGCAAATGGGCTTTTGCGGGGCACAGTGCTGCTCGCCTCCCTCCCTCTCTCAACCTCCACAGTACAGCTCACCTCTCCATCACCCACATTTCATAGTGTGGCTCCTTCCATCCCACACCCACCCTTCATAGTGCTGCATCGGCTTCTTGCCTCACCCACCCACCCTCCAGTGCTGCATCCGCTCACATACCTCCCAACATTTAAAAAGGGACACTTGTGTTTTAAGTGGATAGACTTATATACACACACACACCACACAATCTGATCTCCTAAAAGAGGTTCCCCCAGGGTGAAAAAGAGAGTCAGAGGGATTTGTGTGTCAAAGAGGGAAATTGGGAGGTAGTCGCCCATCCTCCACAAATTACGGAAGGACATTTTAATGTTCCTACACTTGTAAAGTCTCTTTGAAGAGGACTAGAAAATGCAAACCTGAAGTAGCAGCTCCAGTTACCTTCCCCCTCCCCAACCTGGGGAAGCCTCCAAGATCCAAAAGGTCACAGAGAGCTCGCTCTGTAACTTGATCCTCCTGCAGTGCACAGTGGCTACCAGTGGAATAAGGCTGGGCTGACAGACAATGTGTAGTGCAGGTGTTTGGCTACCAGTGTATGGGCTGATAGACTGTGTGTATGTATATATATGTGTGTGTGTGTGTGTTTTGAGAATGAGGGAGTATGTGTGAGTTGTGTGCAGGCAATGTAGTGTGACTACTAGAAGAACAAGCATGGGCTATCAGACAATGTAATTAGAGACTGTGGTTATCAGAGGAACAAGGTTGGGTTAGCAATGGGGGTAGAAAGACCCTGCATGTCTTACTATGTATCCATTGCAAAGGGGCTTTTGCGGGGCACAGTTCTGTTTGCCTCCCTCCCTCACCCAGCCAAACAGTACAGCTCACTTTTCCATCACCCACATTTCATAGTGTGGCTCCTTCTATCCCACACCCACCTTTCATAGTGCTGCATCGGCTTCTTGTCTCACTCACCCACCCTCCAGTGCTGCATCCGCCCACATACCTCCCAGCATTTAAAATGGCTAAAGAGGGACACTTGTGTTTGTGGTGTTGCTGGGGGCATGGCTGGTGGGCGAGTATTGCTGAGAACTTTTAGGTTTTTTTAATGACCCATTGACACCTCTGTGTATAACTGAATAAATGATTTAGAGTAAGAACCAAGTATTTTATTTACACAGACTAATGTATAAACACACAGACTGAAACATGAAACATTAATGTGAGTTTTATTGCTGTGGAGCAATGCAATACACCTAGCCACACAGTCTGATCTCCTAAAAGAGGTCCCACCAGGGTGAAAAAGAGGGACAGAGGGATTTGGGTGTCAAAAAGGGACACTTGGGAGGTAGGCACCTATCCTCCACAAATTATGGGGGAAGGTTTTAATGTTCCTCCACTTGTAAAATCTCTTTGAAGTGGACTAGAAAATGCAAACCTGAAAGGGATAGAAATGTTTCACAAAAACAGCAGCTCCAGTTAATCTACATAGTATTTTAGCCATAGAGAGTGTTATTTCAACACTGTCAGAGTTGTAGTTCAAGAGTAATTGAATGATAAAGAATCCCCCTCCCGTCCCTTTTACCTAGTGTAAGCCACCTGGTCCACAGACCAGACAGCTCACCGCAATCTTCTTACTGTGAGAACAATGAAAGCCCTGCCCCTATTGACAGGTTTTTAATGTATGTTAATTGGCATTTATTTTATTATGAAACAATATTATCCCTTGAAGTAGCAGCTCCAGTTGCCTTCCACATCTCCAAACTGGAGAAGCCTCTAAAATCCAAAAAAAGGTCACAGAGAGCTCGGTCTGTGTAGTGCAGGTCTTTGGCTGCCAGTGTATGGGCTGACAGACTGTGTGTGTGTGTGTGTGTGTGTGTGTGTGTGTGCGCTCTCAGACAACATAATTTCGGTCTGTGACTATCAGAGGAACAAGCTTGGGCAGCCAGACAATGTAGTTTAGGTCTGTGGCTACCAGAGGAAAAAGACTGGGCTGCCAGTGTAGTGTGGGCCTGCTACCAGTGGAACAAGGCTGTACTGGAAGATAGTGCGTGTATAGTTCTGTGGCTGGCTATATATATTATATAAAGACTTCTGTGTGTCTGGCAAACATACCCAGGGGCGGCAGTAAGGAGGAGTTACTGCTCCCAGGAGTTGCCACTGCAACTCATGTGAAAATCACACAGGGAGTTAGCCTGCCCCCACTATCCAGACCGCCCACCACTATCTAACTGAGCAAGAAAAAAAAAATGGCTGCCACTCGCTCCTACACCACAGAGAGAGAGAGACACACACACACACACACACAAAGATACAAGTCCACACACAAAGATACAAGTCCACACACAGATGCAAGTCCTCACACATACATACAAGTCCTCACACACACAATGGCAGGGAGCGACATGGAAGCAAGTAGTGGAGGGACCTTTGGTACTCCGGTAAGAGCAGCATGACTGGGGGAAGCGTGGGACCATCCTACCTGCTCTCTGATGCTCACAGCTCCACCGCTTATTCTCTGTACACCCTCAGCTTTTTTCCTCCTCTCTGCCAATTAAGAGGGAGCAAAGCCAAAGGCAGGCCTACACATAAAACACTTTAGTGGGCACTAAGAAATTCAGCAAGGGACTGCTAACCCATAATATGTTTCCCTAACAACAACAGTGGAGATGGTTGTAATTACAGGGGCCGCAATCAGCGGAATCCTGCAGGCTCGCATTGTACACACAATATTAAATACAAGGAACACAGAAAAACCCACTACGTATCAGGAGGACGGCCTACACATAAAAAAACGAAAGTAACAGTCTCTCCAAAAAAATAAAAACCCTGCACATCACGGAGGCCAAACATGCTGGTCGCACAAGGTGCGCTAACAAATTCAGCAAGCCCCCGCCACCAAGGGCATAAGCAAGGGACTGCCGACCCATAATATGTTTTCCTATTCATCCACCACCAATGGACGCTCAAATACATGGAGAAGCTATCCACCACAAAATTAATACGATTCTTAATTGCGCTGAAAGATCACTCTGACACACCAGCTCCAACTCGCAAAACGAAGTCAGCCAACCTCAGCCTGCGGCTGAGTCTGATGCCACCCGTACCCTTCTACCTATCGTGGACATACAGACATGCATGTTACTTGTGTATTATAGCCCAGTACAGGCTTCACTTCTGCTCACATACACCAGTGGACAGTTCCCCAGTGTTTTACTCTCCGGCTCCTATACATGGTGGCCGTATCTACTACTACCGCCTTTAAACGTGCAAAAACATCTAATGGTTTGATTGTACTACAACTCCCATAATCCTTACACACCTTCAGTGGGCACGATGAAAACGGAGATTTTAGGACTCATCATTGCCTTCATTACTCACTGTGAAGTCAATATCGTGAGCGCTGAAGGGAATGAAGTGTCCTAAAATCACAGTTTTAATGGTGCCCACTGAAGGTGTGTAAGGATTATGGGAGTTGTAGTACAATCAAACCATTACATGTTTTAACATGTATCTTAGTTTATTACAGTGATGCAAATCTGTTATTATTGTCCACATTGTCAGTTTTTATTGCCCATAGAGCGATATAAATCGGTTAGGTTTGTACATCCTGTTACTCGTTGTTACACTACAACTCCCATCATCCTCAGCTGTCAGTATGGCAGCTGAGGATGATGGTTATAGACCATCCACAACGACTTAGCCACAGTTTGCGTGTGTAATTAATTGGACAATATAATTAATAATTTATTGCCCTTGGTGTCTTTTCCCACTCTGTTTTTTCCCTAATTAATGTGTTTTAAAGATATGTTTATATGTCACTTTCAGCCACAAATCTCATTACTTAAAATACACATCCTTTCATATTTAATGTAACAGCCATGTAATGTGACTTAAATCATTAATTTGCCTAAAATTTTCACTAAACTGCTGGAGTGTAACTGGTTCCAGGGCACAAAATCAGAAGTTTTTTTTTTTTTTTTTTTTTAAACCATTTATATCTCTTTACAATAACAATAATGCCTACAAATGATCTGGAGTTCTACACACTTACATATCATGTACCCCATCAGCCTTTCTTACAATTCTCTTTGTTTTCTCTATATTGTTATGATGCTTTATTTATCCTGATACCCACTAGAAAGTGCTAGGTATTAACCTTTTACATAAGTAAACAGGATAAGGATAAAGAAACAAAGACGGGCAACGCCGTCCCACACTGCTAGTATATATATATATATATATATATATATATATATATATATATATATATGTAGCTTCTGGTTCGCTGTCAGACATTCCTCTTTGTGCATCCAATGGGATGTGGCTGAGGGCAACAGTGTAAATGCTCATTGGTTCAGGTGTAGGCATGGTGAAACCCGAGTCCACAACAAAATCATTCACCTCATTGTCACAGCGAAGGGGTGGAGCCAGACTATTTGCTGTTGTGAAGGGAAGGGATCATCTTGTACTACTTTGATGTCTGTAAACATACACAGACCAACAAGGGCATGGTGGCCCCACCCCTTTGCCATAGCAAACAGAACGGTTCTGTAACCTGGGTCGCCCAGTGTAAGCTGCCTGATGTGAAATACAGCAACTAAAACAACAAAATGGTAAACTGCAAGGTAGACCCCAGTGGGCCAGATGCTAGAGGGCGAGGAGTGGGGTTTGAAGCGAACTGGTGATGGCTGCTCTCTAGGCTGCCATACTGTGGCCTAAGCTGGGTTAATCCTTTGGGTGCCAGAGGGGTATGAAACGCATTGCTTATCCGTCTGCCACTCAAAGAGTTAACTATGCTGGGCACAAGGCCAGATTAGTGCTGACCAGAGGAGCTGGCCCTCATCCCAGGTGACAGTCTACAGAACAGCTGCTACCCACTGAGGTTAAAGGAGGATAATAGAACACACAGACTACCTGCAGTACCACCAGGTTCGAAGAAGTTAGATAGTCAGACAAGCCAGGTCGTTATCAGGTGGGCAAAGCAGTACAAGGCAGCAGGCAGAAGAATGGTCGAACAATCAAGCCAAGGTCTGTAACAAATGATGCAGACCATCAAGCTCGGTACTAAGATGTAGAGCAGGAGATAAGTCGAAGGGCAAGCTGGGTAGACACGATATACACTGAGGAACTAAGGGTCACGAACTGGAACGCTTTGATCTCTTGCCAGCTCTGAGACACTAACACTTGAAAAAAGCTTAGGACTGTGCAAAAAACAAGGCAAGGAACAATGATCCAGAAAGAAGTAAAAACCAAAGCAAAAACTAGACAAGGAACACGAAAAAAATGTAGAAAATGGGGCAGAACGTGACAGGCCCCTCCCCTCTGTCATGGCTTTCCTTTCCTCTCTCCTTTTCAGCCAGATCCTTCACCTGATTGCCTGCCTTCACCACAGGAAAGTGGCAGGGCGATCCTGATCGCCGTGGTGAAGGGCAGGGACTATCATGTTCACCCTGGCAAACAACATGCCCCTCCCCATTACTGTGATTTCTAATAAAATAATATGTTAGACCTTGTGATGGGGCATCAGGACCCCCTCCAGATGTCCCCAAGCTACTGATCTCCCAGCTGATATGGCTGGGAGATCAATAGAGGAGACGCAGGGGAGCAAGAGGGATCCCCTCCTTCCATCTTACCCAAACTACCGGGTTGTAGTGAGTGGGATCGGAAAACCCTTTCACGTCAATGAGAGAGCCTCCCACATTGACGAGAAAATCATTCCCTGATCCAGCCCACTCCTACCCGTTAAGTCTTTTGGAAGGCATCAGGAGAGGCCCTAATTCCTGACCACAAGGTCTAATTTTAAAAAATAAAATAATAAATAAAGAAAGAAAACAAATGGAACCATCCCATGGGCAATGCCATGCAACATTTATATATATATATATATATATATATATATAATATAAAAATCATAGTGGATTGCAGGCAAAAATATTATATCAAACTACATGCCTATTTAGTTTTACTGGAAGCACCAATTTCATTGTCAGGGGGAAATTGGTTACATTACTTTAATTGTTTTCTGAGTGTACTAGAACCCATTTAACTATGAAAACAGTTTCTATATGCCTATACATGCTCATATTCTCCCCCCTCCCACACACATACACAATATAATTTTAGTGGACCTCTGAAAATAAAACCTATGTGTCCCTGCAGGCCTTCGTGGGACATACCAAGGATTGACACCTACTGTTTTGAAGCAAGGCTCCAACCAGGCAATTCGTTTCTTTGTCATGACCTCTCTGCGTAACTGGTATTTAGGTGAGAATTAGAGGGAGTAGAATCATATACTTGTGAATTATGCCTGTCTTTCCTGTAATTTATATAAAACCAGGTTCTCAGTATTATATTATTGAGAAGATGATATATTGTAAGTGGCTGATTTAATTTATTTGCCCAGTGTTAGTTACTTTGCTTTAGAATTGCCCCAGTTCTTTGTAAGTCAGCCTTTAATTTTCTTAACCATTTAAGGGCTGGGGTTATTTTGCACCTTCATCCGTTAAAAAACAAAGGACTGTGCAACACATTGCAAAGCAATGCATTGTACAGCCCTCTGCTTTAAAGGAATAGTAATGTTTCACAAAAACAGCAGCTCCAATTAATCTTCATAGTATTTGAGCCATAGAGAGTGTTATTTCAATACTGTCAGAGTTGTAATTCAAGAGTAATTGAATGATAAAGTTTCTCCCTCCAGCCCCTTTTACCTAGTGTAACACTGCTCCCCTCAGATGTGGAATCTGGTCTTAAGACCAGACAGCTCACAGCAAGGGACAAACTTCTTACTGTGAGAACAATGAAAACCCTGCCCCCACTGACAGGTTTTTCAGGTTTTCCTTATGTTAATTGAAGACTGTCCCTCTCTGCATTCCACTTGGACACCACCCTGGTGCTCTGAGGTGAGCAGTGTTACAACAGTAAAAGTGGTGGGACGGGGATACTTTATCATGGCTTAATTACGTGCAGCACATGGAGGTGCTCCAGCTGCTACAACACTTTAAATAAGAGACACCTTTAGCTGGAGCGCTCCCGTGTGCGACCATTAGGTAGGCGACATGACAATCTCACAATGTCATGCAGTGCGAGATTGTCATGTCACCATTTTGGATTATGGTGACTTGATGAATTAGTTGAAATGTTGCACGCTCTTAAGCGTCCGGCATTTCAAAAGTGAACCCTTTATCATTCAATTACTCTTGAACCACAACTCTGACAGTACTGAAATAACACTCTCCATGGCCCAAATACTATGAAGATTAATTGGAACTGCTTTTATTGTGAAACATTACTATCCCTTTAAGGCCCAGAAATGGTTCATGTGTATATTGGAGCCCGTAGTCTCTAAGAGGCTTAAGGAAAACTAATTCTAAATATATATATATATATATATAATAAAATGAATTACCTGAAATCAGCTTTCATATAATGGCAAGTCTGGTGTTTTGGAACCAGTGTTCCTTTAACCCCTTGTGCAAAGCAAGAAGTTAATGTGTTATGCACCCCTCTAGTCCTCGGCAAGGTTAACTGTATATTGTGTTATCTTATATAGTCTTAAAGTTGTATTAACCCTTTCTCTTCTTGAGTTGTAGACAAAACATAGGACATTATTTTAAAGCCAAAAAGCCCCCAAACAAATTGGTCAGTTTCCTCCTCTTTCATTGATGGCAAAGCAGGACCAGATTTTTGTTCTCCTAAGAGTATTGGGCATTATTTATAACAGCAAAGTGAAAATATTCTGGGGAAAACAATCTGGATTGTAGGGAACAAAAAAAAAATTTATTTACATTTCCATTGATGTAACCCATTAATGACGAGTGCCTGTCACGCAGTTCCATCCTTTTAGAATGGGTGACAGTCCTGGCATGTCATGGGTTAATGATTACAGCGCTCATCATGGTGCACTGTGATCATACTGGGGAGGATGTGACTGAATGCTCCTGGAGGGGAGCAGTCTGTTTCAATCTTTCGCTAGTGGCTCCACACATATGATCACTGCTACAGAGATCACATGTGCTGGTGGAGCCACATGACAGAGACAATTCATGTAAACATTGGCTTTGTCAGTGTTCTCTGCCATTGTCTTCCTCACTGTGATTGGGCTTTATGTATAATAGCTAAGTGGTGCAATTTTGGGACAAACCAATTACACCATAGGATTAAAATAAACAAAATTACCATTAATGCGGATGAGGCTCTTGAGCCCTTGAATGCTAGAAGCAGAGTGAAACAATGTGTTGGAGACTTCTTTAGCATTTCAATTCCCCCCTTTATAACAGTGGGGATTTTTCATTGTCCTCTATGGTGCAAATGGTTTGCCCCACAGTTGCGCCAGTTTTTCTCTTATACAGAGGGACCAATTTTCCTAAATAATGGAATGTCCTTGGGGCCATATGCGGAAGTGAAAACAATAGATCTTATCCATAGGGGACAAATACAAATTCCACTACATCTTAAATGGGGCTTTTAACACTCACATTCATGGGTGGATTGTCCTGTCGGGGGACTGGGCATCCCTCGGTGGGCCAGGAGATCAGAGGATCTCACCTCACCGTCCCACGATATTTTGAAAGAGAGGTCTGTGTTGCCACCAGCACAGACACTCTCTGTGACAGCCTTCGATGCCTCACAGGTACCACAAGGGGGGTGTCGACAGGGACGTCGGTGAAGCTAGTGGGCTGCTTTAACTAAAAAAAAATGCCCAGGCTGGTATTCCCCTACAATCCGCCCCTGCTCACATTACATGAGTGGTCTGTGGCACTTTCCTCCACAATGCATTGAAGACCTCTCTAGCATTTAAGCAATTAAAAGCTCAATTAAAATCTAGAGGAGTTTGTTTTTATGCCATACGGTACTGTTCATTTGCATCAGTAGTGCCCCATGTTTTGTCTTGTGTATATGTCCCTTAACCCTTTAGTGACACATAGGTATCCAACACATTGCAACACAATGCATTGGATACCTCTATGGCACTCAAAGGGTTTTAATATATTAAATAATAATTACTATAATAAAACTCCACAAGACCACAGGGCTGAAGAAAGCACAACAAAATTACATTTTAACACTGTGTGTAACTGAGGCCTTTGAAGCCAAATAACAATGGTCTCTGAGGGCCAGTGTGTTGCTTACCGCTCTGGCAGTTAGAGGGTTAACTCCGTGTGCTGAGCAGAAAATGGAATTTCCTCTTAAGGAGACTTTCTTCTGTCCATTCAGGTGACGATCCACACAAAGAAATGAATCCCTTTGTCACAGGAGCTTTTGGTGCCACGGCTGGCGCAGCCAGTGTCTTTGGAAATACTCCTCTTGATGTCATCAAAACCAGGATGCAGGTAACATAACTCTGTAACACCTTGAAAAGGCATTCCAGGGGTCAAAAACACCATTTAAAGCAATGTGAATTTTAATTTGTTGCCTATGGTGCAAATGGATTGCCACGGAATTCCTACACATTTGTCTTTGCTTTTCTTAGAGGTTTAGGGCACCAGTTAGCAATGTGAGGCCCGCCAGTGCTATGGATTACAACTTCTACCAAACCTGCAGATTATGGGAATTGTGTTTCATAACAGCTGGAAGGCCACATGTTGCCCTTCCTTGGTTTACGGCCATATGCACACACTGTAGCTATAGAGATTGAAAAGTCCTCATAGCTTACACAGTTCGGTTGAACTGGCGTCATAATTACAGTAGGTGCTATGGGCAGTAGTGGTAAGGCCCTGTATGCAAGGCAGCTCTTCACCTCTGCACTGTCCTGCACACCCTTACAGCCAGACCAGTTTCCTATCATGGCTAGAGGTTGCTGACATTTTCACATACAGCCGCTGCCTTTCAGTAAGATCAGAAGAACATTGTTGAGCCCCTTCCCTTTGAGAACCAGAGAGCTGTCCCACACATTGCAAAGGTCCAGACTGTGTGTGTGTGTGTGTGTGTGTGTGTGTGTGTGTGTGTGTGTGTGTGTGTGTGTGTGTGTAAAACAGGCATCTGTGTACAGTGCTGCGTGTGTGTGCAAAGCAGGCCTCTGTGTACAGTGCTGAGTGTGTGCAAATCAGACATCTGTGTACAGTGCTGTGTGTGCGTGTGCAAAGCAGACATCTGTGTACAGTGCTGTGTGTGCGTGTGCAAAGCAGACAATTGTGTACAGTGATGTGCGTAAAGAACAGGTGTGTGTGTGTCTGTGTAAAACAGGTGCGCGGGTGTGTGTGAAATGTACAGTGCAGTGTGTGCGCAAAACAGACATCTGTGTACACTGCTGCGTGTGTGTGCAAAACAGACATCTGTGTACAGTGCTGTGTGTATGTGTGCAAAACAGACATCCGTGTACAGTGCTGTGTGTGTGTGCGCGCGTGCAAAACAGACATCTGTGTACAGTGCTGTGTGTGTGCGTGGAAAGCAGACATCTGTGTACAGTGTTGTGTGCATGCAAAGCAGACATCTGTGTACAGTGCTGTGTGTGTGCAAAACAGACATCTGTGTACAGTGCTGTGTGCGTGCAAAACAGACATCTGTGTACAGTGCTGTGTGCGTGCAAAACAGACATCTGTGTACAGTGCTGTGTGCATGCAAAGCAGACATCTGTGTACAGTGCTGTGTGTGTGTGCAAAGCAGACATCTGTGTACAATGCTGTGTGTGTGTGCAAAGCAGACATCTGTGTACAGTGCTGTGTGTGTGTGCATGCAAAACAGACATCTGTGTACAATGCTGTGTGTGCGTGCAAAAAAGACATCTGTATACAGTGCTGTGTGTGTGCGTGCAAAACAGATATCTGTGTACAGTGGTGTGTGTGTGCAAAACAGACATCTGTGTACAGTGCTGTGTGTGTGTGCAAAACAGACATCTGTGTACAGTGCTGTGTGTGCAAAACAGACATCTGTGTACAGTGCTGTGTGTGTGTGCATGCAAAACAGACATCTGTGTACAGTGCTGTATGTGTGCAAAACAGACATCTGTGTACAGTGCTGTGTGTGTGCAAAACAGACATCTGTGTACAGTGCTGTGTGTGTGTGTGCATGCAAAACAGACATCTGTGTACAGTGCTGTGTGTGTGTGTGTGTGTGTGTGTGTGTGTGTGTGTGTGTGTGTGTGTGTGCAAAACAGACACCTGTGTACAGTGCTGTGTGTGTGCAAAACACATCTGTGTACAGTGCTGTGTGTGTGTGTGCATGCAAAACAGACATCTCTGTACAGTGCTGTGTGTGTGTGTGTGTGTGCGCGTGCGTGCGCAAAACAGACATCTCTGTACAGTGCTGTGTGTGTGTGTGTGTGTGCGCGTGCAAAACAGACATCTGTGTACAGTGCTGTGTGCATGCAATGCAGACATCTGTGTACAGTGCTGTGTGTGTGCAAAGCAGACATCTGTGTACAGTGCTGTGTGTGTTTGTGTGTGTGTGTGCAAAACAGACATCTGTGTACAGTGCTGTGTGTGTGTGCATGCAAAACAGACATCTGTGTACAGTGCTGTGTGTGTGTGTGTGTGCGTGCAAAGCAGACATCTGTGTACAGTGCTGTGTGCATGCAAAGCAGACATCTGTGTACAGTGCTGTGTGTGTGTGCAAAGCAGACATCTGTGTACAATGCTGTGTGTGTGTGCAAAGCAGACATCTGTGTACAGTGCTGTGTGTGTGTGCATGCAAAACAGACATCTGTGTACAATGCTGTGTGTGCGTGCAAAAAAGACATCTGTATACAGTGCTGTGTGTGTGCGTGCAAAACAGATATCTGTGTACAGTGGTGTGTGTGTGCAAAACAGACATCTGTGTACAGTGCTGTGTGTGTGTGCAAAACAGACATCTGTGTACAGTGCTGTGTGTGCAAAACAGACATCTGTGTACAGTGCTGTGTGTGTGTGCATGCAAAACAGACATCTGTGTACAGTGCTGTATGTGTGCAAAACAGACATCTGTGTACAGTGCTGTGTGTGTGCAAAACAGACATCTGTGTACAGTGCTGTGTGTGTGTGTGCATGCAAAACAGACATCTGTGTACAGTGCTGTGTGTGTGTGTGTGTGTGTGTGTGTGTGTGTGTGTGTGTGTGTGTGTGTGTGTGTGTGCAAAACAGACACCTGTGTACAGTGCTGTGTGTGTGCAAAACACATCTGTGTACAGTGCTGTGTGTGTGTGCATGCAAAACAGACATCTCTGTACAGTGCTGTGTGTGTGTGTGTGTGTGTGCGCGTGCGTGCGCAAAACAGACATCTCTGTACAGTGCTGTGTGTGTGTGTGTGTGTGCGCGTGCAAAACAGACATCTGTGTACAGTGCTGTGTGCATGCAATGCAGACATCTGTGTACAGTGCTGTGTGTGTGCAAAGCAGACATCTGTGTACAGTGCTGTGTGTGTGCAAAGCAGACATCTGTGTACAGTGCTGTGTGTGCGTGCAAAACAGACATCTGTGTACAGTGCTGTGTGTGTGTGTGTGTGCGCAAAACAGACATCTGTGTACAGTGCTGTGTGTGTGCAAAACAGACATCTGTGTACAGTGCTGTGTGTGTTTGTGTGTGTGTGTGTGTGCAAAACAGACATCTGTGTACAGTGCTGTGTGTGTGCAAAACAGACATCTGTGTACAGTGCTGTGTGTGTGCAAAACAGACATCTGTGTACAGTGCTGTGTGTGCGCAAAACAGACATCTGTGTACAGTGCTGTGTGTGTGTGTGCGCAAAACAGACATCTGTGTACAGTGTTGTGTGTGTGCAAAGCAGACATCTGTGTACAGTGCTGTGTGTGTGCAAAGCAGACATCTGTGTACAGTGCTGTGTGTGTGTGTGTGTGTGTGTGTGTGTGTGTGTGTGCAAAACAGACATCTGTGTACAGTGCTGTGTGTGTGTGTGTGTGTGTGTGTGTGTGTGCGCGCGCAAAACAGACATCTGTGTACAGTGCTGTGTGTGTGCAAAACAGACATCTGTGTACAGTGCTGTGTGTGTTTGTGTGTGTGTGTAAAACAGACATCTGTGTACAGTGCTGTGTGTGCGTGCGTGCAAAACAGACATCTGTGTACAGTGCTGTGTGTGTGTGCAAAACAGACATCTGTGTACAGTGCTGTGTGTGTGTGTGTGTGTGTGTGTGTGCAAAACAGACATCTGTGTACAGTGCTGTGTGTGTTTGTGTGTGTGTGTGCAAAACAGACATCTGTGTACAGTGCTGTGTGTGTGTGCAAAACAGACATCTGTGTACAGTGCTGTGTGTGTGCAAAACAGACATCTGTGTACAGTGCTGTGTGTGTGTGTGCGCAAAACAGACATCTGTGTACAGTGCTCTGTGTGTGTGTGCAAAACAGACATCTGTGTACAGTGCTGTGTGTGTGTGTGCGCAAAACAGACATCTGTGTACAGTGCTGTGTGTGTGCAAAACAGACGTCTGTGTACAGTGCTGTGTGTGTGTGCGCAAAACAGACATCTGTGTACAGTGCTGTGTGTGTGTGCGCAAAACAGACATCTGTGTACAGTGCTGTGTGTGTGTGTGCAAAACAGACATCTGTGTACAGTGCTGTGTGTGTGCAAAACAGACATCTGTGTACAGTGCTGTGTGTTTGTGTGTGTGTGTGCAAAACAGACATCTGTGTACAGTGCTGTGTGTGTGTGCATGCAAAACAGACATCTGTGTACAGTGCTGTGTGTGTGTGTGTGTGCGTGCAAAGCAGACATCTGTGTACAGTGCTGTGTGCATGCAAAGCAGACATCTGTGTACAGTGCTGTGTGTGTGCAAAACAGACATCTGTTTACAGTGCTGTGTGTGTGCAAAACAGACATCTGTGTACAGTGCTGTGTGTGTGTGCGTGCAAAACAGACATCTGTGTACAGTGCTGTGTGTGTGTGTGTGTGTGTACGCGTGCAAAACAGACATCTGTGTACAGTGCTGTGTGCATGCAAAACAGACATCTGTGTACAGTGCTGTGTGTGTGTGCGCAAAACAGACATCTGTGTACAGTGCTGTATGTGAATATCGTGCGTGTGTGTGTGTGTGTGTAAAACAGATATCTATGTTCATTGCTCTGTGTGAATATCAGTGGAGGATGTGTGTGTGTGTCCTCCCAGTTTACTTGGAGAACTCTCCTTTCTAAGACAGAAGAAAAGAAGAGACCTTCTGGAGAAAACCAGCTGTACAAATAGAACGTGCAGAAATTGGGGCTTTTAACACATGAATGCTAGAGAGGACTGAAATGCATTGCTATGCTGTAAACCTCAGTAGCATTCACTTGGTTAGAATACCAGTTTAAATCAGTGGTAAGGGGATTTTCATTTCTTTCCTATGGTGCAGTTGGTTTGCCTCAGAATTGCTCCTCTTTTCTTACATGCACAAGGCCCAGTGTTTAAAGGGATAGTAATACTTAAAATGTAATATATATATATGTTGTAGGGTTTATCCCCCTGAGTAAAACAAGGGTTGCTCCCACTGCTGAGAGATGTTTTATTAAAAAATTATAACAGCTCAAACTTGAATTTTTTAGGTGCAATATCACAGTGGCCTGAAAACATACAGTGGCGCTGTTGTTACACCATCCTATGGACTGCTCTGGTCTGTAGACCATAAATCTCCATAGGATGTAGTATCAACAGCGCCACTGTAAATATTCAGGCCACTGTGATATTGCACCTAAAAAATTCAAGTTTGAGCCATTATAATTTTTTAATAAAATATCTCTCAGCAGTGGGAGTACCCTTGTTTTATTCAGGGACATAAAACCTACAACATATATATTTTTTTTTTACATCTTAAGTATTACTATCCCTTTAAGAGACATTGTCAGTGTAACACAGATAATACCTTGGTGACCAATGGAAATATGTGAATGTATGTTGGTGCTCAAAATAATTACCAACGTTGCAATGACACAGTAGTCGGCTCATATTATTTGAGCCATTGCAGCCTGTTAACCACATCTTGGTGTCCCTAAATTCCAAGTATGGCTGCAGACCTTTTAGGTTGTTGATTAAAAAGTTAGTGAGGCCATACAAGGGAAAAACAGAGGAACTCTGGTGTAAATCACCCGTACCACAGGAAACAAATAAACATTCCCATATATTTTAATGAGTCTTGTAGTATTCATGGGATTAAAAATCATTGAACACCCCTCTGGCACTCACCCTATCAGCTAAAAATAACTTTGATGTTTTCAAATTCACCCCTATTTTTTTAGTTATTTTTGTTTAAAAAAAACAGTATTTTTAGTTATTTAGATTTATAGATTATGCTAATTAAGACTTGTGGTGCAGACAATTCCTGTCTTACCCTTACATATAAGCACTTCCTGACTTAGCCCTACATTTAACCCCTTGCTGACAGCCATTTCAGTGGTAGGGGAGGCGTACAGTGCATTGCGGACAGTGTCTGTGAGTGGAGTAGGTTATGTAGAACCAATACAGGAAGCACCTGCACAACATGCTTTAATTAGCATAATATATCAATGAAAAAAAAACACCAGAACTAGTTTACTTAAAGCAGAACTACCACCCCTTGTAAACTTTGCCCAAAATATTTACCCATCTGGCGACTAGCTGCTCAGTAGTGCTAATTGCCAGAATTATTACCGTGTTACTGAGAATTCTATACTGCTCCCGGATGGACAGCCAGGAAACAGAGCATACATCTTTCCATAGTGACGTCTGTGCGCCTGCGCTGTCAGTCCCTTTTGGTACAGAATTGCTCCTAACAACTCCTCCTAAAACAGAATGGGACTGACAGCACAGGAGCGCAGACGTCACTATGGAAAGATGTCTGCGCTGTTTCCTGGCTGTCCGTCCAGGAGCAGTATAGAATTCTCAATAACACGATAATAACTCTGGCGACTAGCACTATTGAGCAGCTAGTCGCCAGATGGGTAATTATTTGGGGCAAAGTTTACTAGGGGTGTTCTTTCAATCTCAGTCATTTAGGTAATCCCTCTAAATCAATGGTAGTTTGGGAAAATATTATTATGGTGCAGTTGGTTTGCTCTATAATTGCTTCTTTAACCCTTAGAGTGCCAAATGGGTATATGCAACTCTCCTCTGGTTTTGTAATGCATTGATGAGAGTATTCACATTTCTAGGGCTTGGAGGCACATAAATACAAGAACACTTTGGACTGTGCAAGCCAGATACTCCGGAAAGAGGGGCCATTAGCGTAAGTGACTTTTCTTCCTATCTAGCAAACCATTTTTATTGTTGGGTGGCTGTTAATCGTTTGGCAATATTACACATGGACTTAAATGGGGTTTTGTAACTATATGCAGTTATCTAATATAGTTACCAAGTTCTCATAGTTTAAAGGGATAGTAATGTTTCACAAAAACAGCAGCTCCCATTACTCTTCTTAGTATTTGAGCCATAGAGAGTGTTATTTCAATTCTGTCACAGTTGTAGTTCAAGAGTAATTGAATGGTAAAGTTTCCCCCTCCTGCCCCATTCACTGACCCTTTAATGGCCATTTAAAGACATTTGTCAACCCAGTGACCTGATTGTTTGAGCTACATGCTAAAATGGCAGTGTACAGAATTGCCTATTCACAAAGATTAAAGCTCTCATTCATGGATTGCCCTGCACACCTCTGTGATCTGTAGGGCTGGGTGTGGTCAGTTCTCACTTTGTGGTTATGGGAGATTATCTTCAACATAGAAGTCCATTGACCTCTCCCACTAAAGTTTTTAAGCAATGCTGACAACCTCCTATAATTAAAGCCACTTCTTATATTAACCACTGACAAGTGACATGCCAGGACTGTTGCACATTTCAGTCCTTTAAAGGGATAGTAATACTTAAAATGTAAAAAAAAATATGTTGTAGGGTTTATCCCCATGAGTAAAACAAGGGTACTCCCACTGCTGAGAGATATTTTATTAAAAAATTATAACAACTCGAACTTGAATTTTTAGGTGCAATATCACAGTGGCCTGAAAATTTACAGTGGTGTTGTTGCTACACCATCCTATGGACTGCTGTAGTCTGTAGACCATAAATCTTCATAGGATGATGTAGCAACAGCGTCACTGTAAATTTTCAGGCCACTGCGATATTGTACCTAAAAAATTCAAGTTTGAACTGTTATAATTTTTTAATAAAATATCTCTGCAGTGGGAGTACCTTGTTTTATTCGGGGACATAAACCCTACAACATATATTTTTTTTTTACATCTTAAGTATTACTATCCCTTTAAGGAAGGGTGGCAGTCCTGGCATGCCACATAGAATTTGACGACAGATAAGAACCATTCGGCACATCTAGTGTACCCATTTTTCCTACTGTATAAGAACCTCAAACCTTATTAGGTCCTTGTTTTTGTCTTATGTTCAGGATACCCATATACCTATCCCATGCATGCTTAAATTCATGGATAAAATGATTGTAGCATGCCTCAGGGTGTGATGTGATCATTCCAGGGAGTTTACAACTGACTCCAGGACCGGAGCAGTCACTTTCAGCCTTTCCACAGTAGCTCCGCACATTTAAGGACTTTGGGGAGGGGGCGCTTTAAAGGGAAAAAAATCATGACGGTTTGACCCCACTTTTGTTACTGAATAAATAATTTAGTGCAAGCCCAAAGTATTTTACACAGACTGAATTGTAAACACATAAACTGAAGTTTAAACGGACATCCATGTGAGTTGTATTACTGTGAAACAATGTGATACACCTATATACGCACTACATAGTCTGATCTCCTAAAAAGAGGGACACCAGGGTGGTAAAGAGGGACAGAGGGATTTATGCCTCAGAAGGAAAATACCTCTCTAAAAATGGTTACTTGGGCAGTATGAATAAGTTTTCTACAACATAGGTCAATCTAGAAAACAGATAGGAACTGGAAACTATAGTATCACTGAAAAATATATACTGAGATATTATGGTGCACTCCTGAGCAGACTAATACACTACACCAAACTCTGACAGAAACCAGAAAGGGAGAAGAAAAGAAAAAGATGGCTCATTAATGAAGGCCCACACATAAACAGTGACTGAAGTAAACAGAAAAAATGTCAGTTGTTTATTGAAAAGCTAAATAACACATCACATTTAAAATCAATTAAAAACACAGTAAGAGGAACAATTCCTCAGGTATTATCCCCAATATCAAAGATCTAATATATTAAATAATCATAATTACAGATTTCTCATCCATATCTAATAGAAAACTCAGTACAGTCAGTATAGTCCCACAGAGAGATATACATAAAATGTCATGGTGCTATAAAGTAAGTGCTTGAAGTGAGAGAAAAAGATATACTCTAAATAAATCGAAGAGCAATATCATGAAAAAAAGAAGTGAAAATATACTTATCACAATTATAATAACTAAAGGAGAGAAATCTGTAGGGAACATCAAACACAGAGGTAGTCAATCCGCAACATGGCCCTCCCAACACATATCGCCATATTGGCTTCGTCAGGGGAGTAACGGTCATGTAATTACTGCAAGATTAAATCCATCTGGGGCCAATGAATCAGCAAGAAAACGTCACATGTGGAAGAAAATATCGCGAAAATGAAAACTCGATCCATATGAACTAAGTATATCCAGCCCATACGTCCCATAGCGCTCCTTAAATAATAATGCAAGACACGTGTTTTGGATATGGCAAAGAAAGTACATGTGCCGTAAACCTTGCCACCATAAAGATAAATTTTGAGCAGCACTATATGTGAAATGGTATATATAAATGTGGATACAATAATGTACGTACGTGTGCTGTGAATCTTGCCACCATAAAGATGGCGTATGATAATTTTGAACGATGGTATATGTAAAATTGGCGTGCATATGCCGTAAATCTTGCCACCATAAAGATGGCACATGCTAATTGTAAGCAACAGTATATTTAGGATGATATGTATGCACATAAATGTGATCAGCACTAATCAAAAGTGCCAATATTTATAGTCACTTATGCAAAATGGACACATTACGGCGAATAACCACCACTATGTCCGATATTTAAGGTCGTTTATACACATTATTCAGCATACCAAAATCACTCCATGACACATTACGGCGAATAACCACGTCGGTGGCGCTGTACAGGAGAAGGAGAATATATAACTATCCTCAGATGCCCAACCTGAACCTTACACCACAAGTCCAAGAAAACCAACAAATTCAAAATACATATGGCATGGCGCTTTATTAATTGCTGGAACAATACCTTTATCAGATTATCAAAGACTACAAAGGACAAAACAATGTGTCCTTTGTTGTTTCTGATAATAGTATTGTTCCAGCAATTACTCAAGCGCAGTGCCATATGTATTTTGAAGGTATGATAAAAGTGTTCATACCTTTTATCCCATCCCTATTAAAAATGAACCAGAGGAAAACAGAACGGTTTTGTTTTTTTCCCTCAATGGTTCCATATTTTTAATACTATTATCAAATTAAATGGTGGTTATCCATATCCCACCATTTCAAAAGCAAGATCTACTTATTCTTATGTAATTTGTGTGTGTGGACCTAATGTAAAAAAAGCCCTCATCGCTAAGGAGTTAATGTGTTATACAAAATTAATGTGTGCAGCACATATCCCATACATTTTTTCTTTAGAACAACACACGTGTCCTTGGCATAGCTGGGAACTCTCCGGATCTGCCCTGGAGACTCTGGTTTTCACTCTGAATTACTGGGTCTCCGGGGCAAAGTCTGATTCTCTGGGTGTGGGGAGTTTCTTATGAAACTGCCCACATCTGCTCCTTCCTACCCTGTTCCTAACAATTTGTTGCCTTTTCTCCTCCTTCCCCAGTTTATACTAGGTATTTTTTTGTTTTGTTTTTTTGTCCTGCCCCCACTTGTGATTAAGCCCCGCCCCTTTTTACAGTGCAAATCACTTCATTTTTCTGCCTTCAGCAGCATCACAGGGCTCCCTTCCGGGGTGGCCAGGCAAAGAAGTTCCCAGGTATGGTCCTTGGTAGGCAAAAAACGAAAAAATAAAATATACTTGTATATGTTTCATTAGCTTAAAAGAAGTTAAAGTAAATTGCATGCACTGTTTTACACCAGGCTTCAGGAGGCAATTTTATTGTCACTCCTCATTTGCAGGGTTATTATTAGGAGTCATAAAACTGATTCTTCATCTGGCAAGGGGATAAGCTAAACAAGGAAGTGAGTTGTGAGTGCAGTCAGGGCCGGATTTGCCATAAGGCAAAGTAGGCACCTGCCTACAGGCGCATGCCACCATGGGGCGCCTGCAATGAGATTCCTTTTTTTTTTTTTTTTTTTTTTTTTTTTTTTTCCTTTAAAAAGTAAAAACTAGCCACCTCGCTGGCTGCGCCAGCTCCCACTCCATGTCACCCTCACATTGCACTCACCCCGCCCATTGTCTATTTCCTACCTCCTTTGGCACAGTCCTGTAAGTGCTGAACTCCCTCGTCGTCTCTGTAGGAATGCAGAGCGCTGGGAGATGACGACATCTCCCAGCGCTCTACATTCCTGAATAGGAGACCACGCAGGAGCTCCAGCACTTACAGGACTGTGCTAAAGGAGGCACAGACGACAGATCTCCTGCCAGGGAGGTAGGAAACGGACAATGGGGGGAGGTAATGTGAGGGCAACATGGAGATGGTGGGAGAAATGTGGAGCTGATGGGGGCAAGTTGTAGCTGATGGGGCAATGTGAGGGCAATAAAGAGATGATGGGGGCAATGTGGACATTAGGAGCATTGTGGAGATGGCCAATGGGGGGGTGGGGTGCTTCAGATTTCTGTGCCTACTGGCTCCTGAGATGTAAATCCAGCCCTGAGTGCAGTTCCCAATAGATTATAATGGACCAGTCTGAAAGCCCTTCCCTAGCAGTCTCTGGAGACAGGTCGCAAACCCAGGAGACTGCCAAGAGCCAGAGTTCAGTATCTCTTGTAGGATCAGTGGGAGAGCACCAGGAGTGACTTTCTAACACCAATCTGGCTCTCTAGCAGATCTGCCAGAGCTTGCGGTGCAGCCCTGACATGGCCAGATTTGCATCTAGGGCACACCTAGGCAAAGTCACCTAAAGTGTGTTTTTAGTCCCACTGATAGTACAAAAAACTTTTAACCCATTGGCTGTCAGAGAGGTCTCTAATGGTTTGCAGAGAAATGTATCGGACAGCTCGCTGGTGTTCAAGAGGTTAAGTAATAGCCAATTAAGAATGTGTGTGTGTAAACCAAGGGCATTGGGATTGCACTGGTCACAACCACAACTCAGAAATGTTTCTCAAAACACAGGGCTCTAGGCTTTTGACTATCTGCTTAATGTGAAATCTAGCCCTGTTCCCTGGAAGTTCAACTCTTAAAGGAACAGACCTGGCAAAAGGGCATTACCACCATGAGTGGACCTTTAGATTTCCTTCCCCTTTCTAACATTCATGTTCATCATTCCAGGTTCTACAAGGGGACAGTTCCACGTCTGGGTCGGGTGTGTTTGGACGTTGCTATTGTATTTGTCATATACGAAGAAGTAGTCAAAGTTCTCAACAGGGTCTGGAAAACCACTTGACCTCATCATCTTCTCTACAGTGCTGGACAGGGAGAAGAAAAAGCAATTTGATGTCTTTACATTTTACCTGTTTTTATTTTGTTTTACATGTTTTTTTGCTAAATGGGGTTAAACTAATATTGTACATAACTTCTAAAACATTTTTATATTTTATTGTTTGCCTTTTTATTTTTGGTTAAATTCATTCTCTGCTATGACTTTATATTTTTATTTTTTCAGGCATTGCACTATCAAATCAAACAATCTTTTTCTTGTAGCTGACATTTAACTCCTTGGATTCTCCAATGTATTGCAAAGCATGTATCTAACATCCAAGGGGCTAAAGGGCAGTTTTTACCCCGCCCAGGACATCTTCTGCTTTAAAGAGCTTACATGTCAATTACACAGGGGTTAAATGATAAACAGCACTGAAGGATTTTATAAAAGCAAAAAGTTCCCATAGAACAGTGATTCTCGGCTCCAGTTCTTGGTACGCACCAACAGGTCAGGTTTTCCCAGCTATCCCTAATTAAGCACAGGCAGCTGAATCACAGTGACTGAGCCTCTGATTAACTAACACACACACACGCGCCCAACATCATATGACTGCTGAGCTAACCAGGTGTGGACGTTCTAATTGGTGAGCCTCGGGGAGAAAAAGCATTTCTGTTTTAAGAAATGCCTTTTTGTAGGGTTCTTATGATGCTACCTCTATGAAAGTGAGAATTTGGCTCTGCATAGAAGACTGGGGAGGGGATTGACGTTAAGCTGTAACTCATAATGAACAGTCCTGTTCTGATGGTACTATTCATTACGGGAGAAAGGGCTGACTCTTATTTAATTTTACCCCCTTAAGGACCAGAGCGGTGACAACACATTGTAAAGCAATGCATTACTCATCCCTTTCATCTTCAAGGGTTAAATATGTATGTATATTTTCCACATTTTCATTTTAAAGCTCATTGATTCAGCTCTTATTGCTATCCTGCTGTCAGACTGTTCAGGACGATAGTCAGATCTTATCTCCAAAAGCTTATACTGGCACCTACCAGACAAAGGGTCATATAAGCAGACAATTCTCAGGCAAACCAACTGCAAAACTGGGGACAACTTAAACTTCTATTTATTTTCTAAACCCCTTGAGTGCTAGAGACGTCTTCAACACATTGATCTGCAGTGCATTGGAAATCAAAATTGCATTTAAGAGGTTAAATTCACTCTTCTGTGTGGTGCAGTTGGATTATCCCTGTATTACTCCTGTCTTTTTGCATGCGATCCTTAGAGCCTTATCCATAAGAGGAACGAGGAACCAACTGCACCATGGGGGGGAAATAACATTTCTTATTGATTTAAATGGGGCTTTTAATCCCTTTAATGCTAAAGAGGTCCTCAGTGCATTGCTTCACAATGCATTGGAGACCTCTTTAGCATTCAAAGGCTTAAAAGCCCCATTTAAACTAATGGGTGTTTGGGCTATGTTCATTTCTTGCCCCATGGTGCAGGTGGTGTGCTCTAGAATTCATTTTACTTTTGTGACTAAGGCCCTAAATCCCCTCTCCCAGTCTAGCTCCTTTTCTACTCCGCTGCCCAGTATCTCCATTCCTAATCGGTGCTTGACTACATCTTTATAATATAGTGGACGAGGTGGCTCTCCAGTTGTTAGAACACAACTGCTTTCATTCTCAGGTGACGGAGGATGATGAGAGTTGTCTTATGACAGCTAGAGGGACCCTGTTTACCCAACACCCTTCTACTGCCCATTGCTTAAAGTGTTAGCAATGTCTAAAAAAAAACTTTTTTGCATTTAGAAGAGCGCAAAAAGCTGATCTAAATGCAAAAAACCGTATCTCTCAAACCGCTATGGTTTAAGAGATACGGGCGTTTGAAATTTGATTTCTCCTACTGACAGCTGTAAAGCTGTCAGCAGGAGATTTGTGTCGGTCGACACGGAGGCGCTTGAGAAGTGCCGGGATCTCGTTACTTACACAGAATCCCTTGAATGGAATGGTCTAAAACATGTGCCTGAATGGAATGGTCTAATACATGTGCCTAGTGTTCAGGCACATGTTTTAGACCATTCCAATAAAGGGATTCTGTGTAAGTAACGAGATCCTGGCACTTCTCAAGCGCCACAGTGTCGACCGACACGAATCTCCTGCTGACAGCTTTACAGCTGTCAGTAGGAGAAATCAAACTTCAAACGCCCGTATCTCTTAAACCATAGCGGTTTGAGAGATACGGTTTTTTGCATTTAGATCAGCTTTTTGAGCTCTTCTAAATGCAAAAAGTTTTTTTTAGACATTACTATCACTTTAAAATGTCATAAAACCCTGAGATAAGAAATCTGCTTAGAACAGTAGCAACATTACAAGGGCATTACTGGAATAATTATTTCAGGTCTTTGGAAACCTCTCTAACCTTTAAATCAAAATGAATATTGGGAAGTTTTATTTGTCCCTGTGGAGCCGTTGGTTAGCTCCAGAATTGTACCTCTAAACTTACTGAATGCTACTCAAAGTTTGTAGCAGTTGTTTTCTTTTTTAAGTATGCTATACCCAAATTGGCCTAAAGGAACAGTAAAACATTAAATCTAAACAACACATGACCTATTTATCTTAACTTGGTAGCTCAAGGGTTAATATGTACAGAGTCACTCTACTGATCCCAATCATGGGTTTTCTTCTTGGATAGATTAGATTTAGGCTTTACTGTTCTGTTAACATTAGATAAATGTTTGTGATAGGCATCTTGGGTTGCAACTCTCCCAAGTGATGTTAGCTTGTTTGCTTTGTATGCACAGTGTTGCATAATCTAGATAATCATCGTTATCACAATCTCCTGATTTTTTGCTGCCTAATGATAGTTTATGCATCTATCTATTGAGGGAAAGTTGCAGAAGTAATCAAATTCTGATTTGTATGGAAAGGAAAAGGCTGGTCTGCTGTATATTATTTTGGTTGTATTGCTAAACATTTCAGAAAACTGTAGTTATGGGGACACAGTACTGTACACTTCTTTTGCCTTAATTTTTCAGTAAGTTTTCAAGTAGAATATGAGCAGAATTAAACAAGCTACAGTAGACAGACATCCATCTGTAGCACGAACGAAATGGGGGGAAAAGACATTACACATGTAAAGGAACTTAAAGGAGAATTAACGCCTTCTAATAATAACTCCCACTTAATGTACTATGGCCAGAACATCTTAATGGCTCCTACACATTTAGTTTGTGTTGTTGTTCAAAAGATAACATCTTCAAGAAGTCCTGGATTTCATGTCCATAGAGGCGGACATGACAGTTGCTAGCAAGACCACGGATGTCAAACAGCTCACTTATTTTGGGTATTATTTTGTATTAATGCAGATGTAAACAACCTTCTCATCTTCAGTTGTTGGGGAGTACAACCCCCATTATTCCCAACCAACCAATGGCTGATAACAGCTGGAGAATCGAAGGTTACCTAGCAATGCTTTAATGTATCTATGTAACTTTCATGAATTAAAAGGAACACTAATGCTATAATGCAAGTTTTTTGTTGTGTTTTTTTTTTTTTACAAAAGATTATATTATATAATTTACAAATCTGTATGTAAAAGTTTCCATACCTTGATAGAACTTGATATGACATTGCATGTACTGTTTTGCAACACAGTGGGGAAGACATTTTCTTTTGTATTCTTTACTTCTGTTTCAGCAGGTTGTATTATAATCTGTAAGACATAAAAGGGAGTTAGGGTGCAAAAGAATATTATTTGCCTGCATCTGCTGAAAAACAGCACATGAAATATTGTATATCTTAAATAGTGATGCATAAAAATAACTTTATTTACATCTGCTGTTAATGTTTCGAGAGTTTGACTAATGCCAGTCTCACTCTTTAAAAAACATTATTTATTCGGAACTATTAATGTTTTAGTTTCCCCTCTCCCACCCCTTTCTCTGAGGTCAGCTGTGGAACCCAAACAGTAAATCCACCAACAGGACTAGAGTTGCCTATGGCAACCTTGCTGTCAGAACACAGAGAGAGAAAATTATTTTATAAGTCATTTTACTGTGTCCTGAGCAAAAGTGGATTTGTATTTTGTGTGCAGGACATAGTCAAATAACTCAGATAATTAATTTCAATCTGCTTGCTTGATGGTTAGGTCAACCAGATCAATTCCTTTAGTGCTGGAATGCTGACATGAGAAAAAAGGGGATGAGAAGAGAAAAATGTCACTAACTTCACAAGGGCTGCATTTTAAATAATGTGACTGACATCTGTCACAATATTCCATTAAATCACAATATGGAAATGGTGTGGGTGTGTTACAATTTGTATTTGTGTTTTTGTTCTTTTTAAGGAGCACAAACTCCTAAAATGAAATTGGAGGATATACCTTTAAATAGCATGTACTTACAGCTAGAATCTGAAAAGGGTATTTATTATGTTAAATCACTAAAATATAATCCTAAACTTGCTTTTTCTAATGCATGTGTAGACTGTCCTTTTCAGGCACAATTTTATTAATTTTGTTTTTGTGCTTGTAATGAGTCAAGAGCTAAGGTAATTAATTAATATTAGTAGCCACTTCTCTAGTATCCAGAAAGGCTGTTTCCTTATCTCAGACCAGTCACAGACGGCTCAGCACTATCACATCAGACATATCCGTTCAAGATTGCTGTGGAATGAAGATAGAGTTGGTTGTCCCAGAATGAATCCATTTTCTTTTGAACATTGGGCCTTACTTTATTTAATCTAATGTATGCAGAAAATTCTTGACTATCGGCATAACTTGGCGAGGATCTTCTGTTTATTTTAAAGTGAAACTAAAATGGGAAAAAACATGTTAGAGTGTAGCCTTTTACTAGCTAATCACCAGTCTATGACAGACAGTAACAGTATTATAAACATTCAGCCCTACTAGCACAGCTCATCTCTATGATTCTTGTCTCAACCCCCTGGATGAACTAAAGCTGCCAATGGCAGTCTCATTCCTACTGGCTGTGCAGGTGGGTGTGACATTACAGCATGAATCATCTCTCTGCATAGAAGTAGGTTTAATTTTAGTATTTAGCGAGGTAAATAAAATAAAAATGTGTATTGTCAGGCTTCCGCCAAAAACCATTGTTTACAAGGGTGTTTGATTTTGGAGAGTCTAAGCCCCTCCCTAAGCCTTCATCATTCTCCTCTTATTCCTGCCCCTCTGAAGCTCATAACCAGCTTTGGTAAGAGCATCTCATGGGGACCTGTACGCTGAAGGCTGTACATTTAGAATGCTATTACTTCCAGGGTTGGTAATAGCCATTATTAGCTGGTAGAAGACTGAAATTTAACAGGTATATTTCTTATTTAATTATGATAATTTCCTTTTAGTGATGTTTTACTGAATGGTATAGCTGTGCAAATGAATCACATTGTGCTGATTTTTATGTTGAACTAGCTCTGGAATATTCTATTCTGTTGTTCCCTTATTGTTTACAGGTGAAACATGGTGGAGTTGTGGAAGGCAGGATTCCTTTTATTCAAAAGTGGCTTGTATTTACATATTCATGTGCTTTTCTATGACTGTCCTTCCTCTTTCCTCATTGAAGCAGATGTACTAAAAACAACTGATTAACTCTGGCTCAAACCAACCGCTCCACAGAGGACAAATAAACATTCATAGGTGACACTAGGATTCCCTGCCCAGGATAAGATAGGTGAGATTATTAGTAGGTGGTGTTTATATGATTGGTGACATTTCCATTTGCTAATTGAATCTACGTGTCTTTCTCACAGATCTATTGACAGTGAGGGACAAAAGAGGCCTTGAAAGTGAAAGCTAATGGTGTTGTATGGGGACAGCTTTGCTCTGTAATAACCCCAGACTGTTGTTTTTTTATAATTTGGAATAAGTATTAGTTACATAATTAGGTCCGTTTGTTATGTTCAGAATAAAAGTAGAGAATTCAGTGGTGAACCATTTGCACCATGGGAAGGAATAGACATTCTGAAAATGTGCTTTGATTCAAATGATGTATTTAACCCCTTGAATGTTAGATAAAGCAATGTGTTGGCGATCTCTCTAGCATTCAGGGGGTTAAAGTTCCCATTTGAATCAAATATTGTGTATTTTATTTCTTCTCTATGGTACAATTTGCATGCATCAGAATCCCTTCCTCTTTCCTCTTGAACATACAGCCCATAGAATGTGATGTAAGTAATGCCAGTGCAAACCAGTGGCACCCTAGGGGTGAAAGAAGCATTCAGAGTGGAAATGCCTGGAACTTCATGGCCATAGCTGGGAACTTCTCAAATATAATATGATTGCATTAACCCTTTGAGTGCCAGAAGGGTGTGCAACCGCAACACATTGCAATGCATACTCCCTCTAGCACTCAAAGGGTTAAACGAAAAACGAATACACTTACCAGCCAACACTGGCTGGTGCGCAGGTTCTCCACTCCTCATGTGACGTGGGCAAGCAGCTTAAAACCACTCCCTTGCCTGGGATGCAGTTCCTCCTCATGGCAGTACAGAAGGCATTCTGTTCTTTTTACACTGTATACTCCACAGCAGCTTGTGAACTGGACAACTTGATGTTTCATCTGGAGACTCAGGTTCCCAGCTATGTTCATGGCTGGACTGGCATTTCAGGGCATTATCAGTAGGATGTGGTTCACAATTAACTAGTCATTGACAAGCCCTGATGCAAACATTTGTTTGGGCCCCCTAACACAAACACTTTCACAGGGAGATGACAAGAATCTTTATGGCAGATTTACCCTTTAGATACCAGAGCCCATCCCCACTGCACCCCCTGTAGAAACATCCCTGGTGCTTCAGGATATTCCTTCTCTACATATGGCACACGTGAACTTGGAAAAGGTCTTACTGAGCAGTGACTCCCAACCCTATCCTCTGAGAGCCTTAGATGCCATCTTTAGGATTTCCTTGCTTGAGACAACTTAAAGGGATAGTAAAACATTATATATAAAATATAGATACTGTAGGGTTTATCATGCTGAGTTAAACAAGGGTACTCCCAATGCTGAGATGTTTTATTCAAAGGTTATTACAGCTCGAAGTTGAATTTTTTAGGTGCAGTATTTCAGTGGCCTGAAATTGTACAGTGGCTGTGTTGCTACACCATCCTATGGAGGTTTATGGTCAATTGACCAGAACTATCCATGCAATGGTGTAGCAACAGCTCCACTGTAAAATTTCAGGCCACTGAGATACCGCACCTAAAAAATTTGAGCTGCAAAAACTTTTGAATAAAACACCTCAACAGTGGGAGTACCCATATTTTATGAATCCAACCACAAGAAGAAGTCGCTATACAAAATAAACTGCACTTGTAATAAACACAAAAAATATTTTATTGTAGAAAAATATAAAAGGACAAATACCTTAATAACTTCCTTTGAGGATATATAAATGGAGGAGAGACTGCAGGATAAACCCCTATAAACCAGCCAGGTGTACGCATAGCTGCCTATCAACAATCGACATGTTTCACGTTAAACACGCTTATTCATGATCATGAATAAGCGTGTTTAACGCGAAACGTGTCTCCTCCATTTAACATCAAAGGAAGTTATTAAGGTATTTGTCCTTTTATATTTTTCTACAATAAAATATTTTTCTGTTTTATTTCAAGTGCAGTTTATTTTGTATAGCGGCTTCTTGTTGTGGTTGGATTCATATAACAAAGCTAGTGGAGAAGCTTTTGTGTCGCTCAGTATCTGCACGTATTTTGGATCCGGTTGATACTTTGTAGCATTGTGAGAGTGGTGACTTTAAGGTTCCTTAATTTTAGAAGTAAGAGCTGTTCAGCTTTTGCATACCTAGTACCCATATTTTACTCAGGAGAACAAACCTAACACTATATATTTTTCACATATTAAATGATTACTATCCCTTTAATTAGGGCCTCAGTCATTTAAATCACCTGTGCTCAAGCAGGGAAATCCTAAAAGACACGGGCTGTACAGGCCCCTGAGGAAAGGGTTGGGAACTTCTATTGAGCCTGCAGGCTCAGTCCTATTCAAACATCGCTGACCTTAACTCTGTCGACAAATAACATTTGTATTGATATAAATAGGGCTCTCAAATCCTTGAATGCTAGAGGGGTTTCCAGAACATTGTTATATCAGTGGAAATTTGAAGAATTTTGATTTGTTACCTATGCTGATTTTTGTTTTCTTCAGAATTATCATTATTTTTAGTACATCAGCATCAGTGGCTTAGTATGGGAAAAAAACATTTTACAATAATAATTATATTTATTTCATTTGAAAAGGGAGCAAAAAGCAGGGCATCTGGCCGCCTATAGAAATGATCACTTTTTCTGCCTTCCTAGGTGGCTGCCTAGTGCCTGCACCGGCCCTGACCTAGGTCCTTGGGGTTTTGCATTGTTTAGATGACTTCTGTGGGATATGTTAACAGAGGGGTGTGAATCACATTGCAAAGCAATATGATGCACACTGTCTGATCCATAAAGAGTTACTGAATGAAGGTGAATGTCAAGACTTTCATTGTTACTGTATACTACAAATCTGTCTGTAACGCGCAAATGAAGTCCTTGATATTTCAAAGCTGTTAACCTTTTTTCCCACATTGAATATCAATAAAAACATTCACAGGTTTTACGTAAAAATAAACATCCGTGTATGTACTTTTGTTGATGCAGTTTCAATTACTGGTCGTGCTTTTTCCAATATCAACATGTGATAAGTTGTCTAAGGGCTGTATGTTCAAACGAAAAGTGTACGAGTTCTGGGGCAAACCACTTGCACCATAGGGGAGAACTAAAAAGGAGATTTTTAACCCTTTGAATGCCAACATTGGATACCCCTCTAGCATACAAGGGGTTAAAATCCTCATTTAAATCAATGGGCATTTTTAGTTCTCTCCTGTAGTGTAAATGGTTGGGCACATTTATCAATATATAACTGTTTTGAAGGCATAAAGCCAACACCATGCCTGTAGCCACAGGTTTAATGTTTTCTTAACATTGGTGGGAATTGTTACTAACACCTAAAGAAACAGGGATGATTTTGGAGGACAAAATACAAAATGTTTTGAAAAGTCATTTATAAAAGGTACAGTCACTGACCGGGCATGACCTAGCTAGAAATCTGTTCTGTCGGGAAGCTTTCCACGCACATTATTTGTTTGAGCACTAGCATATTCCACAGCTGTGTACAGTGGGTTGACAAATAACAAGACCATATGTATGTCTATATACAGGCCAATTTTGTTTTTGAAAACTATCTAATTCGCTGGTTAATATACTATGTATGAGACAGCTCAATAACCTTGGGCCCACAAACATCTGAATTCTACTACTTAAACTGTATCACTAGTTTTATCTACAAATTCCACCACAGACTTCAAAAGAAATCTGTGACACATATACAGCCAGTGATAGTTACCATAATTTGAACACTATAAGATGCACTAGACAATAAAACTCACATATCAAGGTAAGGTACACTCGTACTATGCCCACAGAAGCTGCAGCCGCTGGAGGTTGGGCATGAGAGAAGCGCCTGCTGGCTCTCCCCAACTTGTGGCCAGGAGGACAAGGGTCCATTACAACTCCATGTAAAGCCAGGGAACAAGCACAAGTGAGTGAATAAAAAGGGACAACACCTGAGGCATGGATAGGGTGGTGTGAGGAGGACTGGTGTATTTACCTTTTCACATTTCTGACATCCAGAGTGAGTGCACTGAGGCTGGGCAGATTGTAATCGAGCTGTGGTGATCCTAGTCCTCCTTCCCCCCCAAGTGGTGACTAACCTCTGTGAAAGTCAAGTGGCAGAGATGCATTGAGGCTGGGTAGAGAGAGGCTAGAGTACAGGTCCAGGTCTTCACAAGAAGCATATAAAAGGGGAGAGTCTAGAAGCCCAGAAGCAAAAGCCAGGGATAAACAGGAAACATCCCTGGACATGGAGGACCAGTTTCTGCATGCACACACCCTCACACACACATTCAAACCTGAATCAAGGTCCACTTTAAAATCCAGTTGATGAGTGTACACAGGATTACTGTTAGACCTCTTCAGTTGGTGTAAAAAAAAAATCAGAGCAAAACTACAATAGAAAAAAAGCCTGTTCCTCTCATTCAGAGGAATACACTGCTTCACTGCTTGTAAACAAACCAACTTAAAGGGATAGTAATGTGTCACAAAAACAGCAGCTCCAATTAATCTTCATAGTATTTGGGCCATGGAGAGTGTTATATCAATACTGTCAGAGTTGTAGTTCAAGCATAATTGAATGATAAAATATATCCCCCTCCCGACCCTTTTACCTAGTGTAAACCACCTCACCTCAGATGTGGAATCTGGTCTTAAGACCAGACAGCTCACAGCAAGGGACAATCTTCTTACTGTGAGTATAAAGAAACCCTGCCCCTTGACAGATTTTTCCTTATGCTTGCTGAAGATTGTCCTTCTCTGCGATCCATCCGGACAGTCTTGCTGCTCTGTGGTGAGCAGTGTTACATCAGTAAAAGGGGGATACTTTATCATTCAATTACTCTTGAATTACAACTCTGACAATAATGAAATAATGCTATCCATGACCCAAATACTATGAAGATTAACTGGAGCTGCTTTTATTGTGAAACATTACTATACCTTTAAAAAAAAAAAGTACAACTAAAATAGTTTTTGTTTTGAGAAGATTAATTGTGTTGTCCCCAAATACTGGGAAATTATCCAGAAGGACCCAAAGATTGGACATTTATTTGCAGCCCCCCTGTTTTCAAATATGAGTATTTATACTGGGGATTTTATTAGGAAGAGTGATATGGAGGACAATAAGGAACCAGAACATTTTGGAAGAAAAAAAACAACAGAATGGCACATATCCATACAGAGACTAGCGATTATACAGGTATTATCAAACACAATACTGATAAACATATATCTAAATGGGATCAAATTTCTCATTAAACATTTTAGTACCAGTGAAAACAAAAATGTGATATACCTGTTAAAGTGTCCCTGTGGTCTGGGATATATAGGTCAGACTAATAGGATGATACACCTTCGACTGAAGGAAGATTTACTGTCCATTAGAAACTATAGTCCAACAGGGAAACCCTTATCAGTAGTGAAACATTTTTTGAGTACAAAAACAATTGAGTTAGCAGGTTAAGTATCCTTCTACAAGTGGGGATTTACATAAACTGCTGTTACAAAAAGAATGTAATTGAATACAAAAAGAAGATACCCAAAAGAGTAAAAAAAAAAAAAAAAAAAGTTTCTTATAAAAGGTCTTTGTCTCCATCTACAGGTAAATGGAGGATACTACATCAAGCGTGTCCTTGAAAAACAACACAATGTGGAGTCATGCACTAAGGCGTGATAAAGAAGACATAACGTGGCGATAACGTCTCCAGTGATATCACTTCTGTAATTCCTATGTTATTCTATGGAACCTATTCACCAAGATCTCCAAAGTTGGAGGAACCTTAGTGCATTGGCTCCATAGACTAACATAGGAATTGGAGAAGTGATATCACCTCTTAATCGAACCTTAGTGCATAACCACACTGAATTCTTTCCAGGAACATGTTACCAATATATTGTCTGTAATGGAATGCTACTGATTTTTATACATTGTACTATTTTATTCCCTGCTTCAGCTTGCTTTATTTTCCACATGACACTCTAAAAAGTATTTGCAGTTTGTGCATTACTGGTATTCAGTAGCTGTGCAGCTGTTCATTTGCCATGCATACTTTCCCCCAGATCGAAGTCTGCTACTTGGTACCAGTAATTACCCTGAATTTAGGCCAATTAATTAAATATGTGACAGGATGCTTCTGGATAGGTTTTAAGGCCAGTAGCTGATGTTTTGTGGTTGTGCCTGGGAGGCATCTAACACCCCAAAATGCTGTATGTGTTGCCTTTACCAGTACATTATAGCATTTGCAGAGTTTTGTTTGTGCATGAACTCGAGTGTGTTCTTAAATATGTTATGTTCTTTATCTCACCCGCTACATCAGCCTTGAATCCATTGCAATTTTATAGTTTTATTTGGGTCTTAATAACATTTTTCTCTTATAATTCAAGTGCAATTTATTACATCATGGCTGTCCGACTGGCAGCCTGCCTGGTCTTCATTGCAGCCCATTTGCGAGGGTGTAGTTTTAAGCTGCATCTTCTGACACTGTTCTCCCTACATCAGGGATATGGTCATTGCAGCTTAAAATCTACCTCTTATCTCCATGCAGGGGGCGCTTCTCTGAAGGGGCTGACCTTGTCTCTGGATTACACTCTGCTACTATTGAGATATCCTTTGGCTTTATTTCTCATTTAGTGACATCTGACTTAACGTAATTAAATTTGAAATACATCTAAGGCTACTATCACTATATGAAATACATCCAAAGGCCACTAGTGGGTAAGCCCATTGTCTACTTATGCTTGTTGTTTGTTTTTTCTTTTTCTTTTAAAGTTAAAAGTGGGCCTAATATTTGAGGAGAGAGAGAGAGAGTGTGTGTGTGTGTGTGTGTGTGTGTGTGTGTGTGTGTGTGCTGAGTAATTTTATCTCTGTGAGTGGGGAAAGTAACAGTGGTGCCTGAATGTAGAAATTGCATCTGCTGTGTCTGTAAGGAATAGTCAGTGTATTTGATCAGTAAGTAATGTGACATCTGCACAGAGAGTATCTAGTGTCAGTCTATGGAGATTAAATCTATAGGTGTTTGTATGTGAGGGAAAATATGTGAGGAGAGTGAATCTGATGTCTGAGTATATATGAGGTGTATCTGAATAATGTATATCTGTGGTGTTTGTGTAAGAACAGAAATTAAATGGGGGTTTATGCACTAAGATGTGATACAGAGGTGATATTATGGAGAACACCTCCAATTACATCACTTCTATGTTATTCTATGGACCCTATGCACATTATCTCTACCACCTGACAAATACTAGTGCATAGGCTCCATATAATAATATGAACAGGAGAACTGAGATCACTGGAGAAGTTATCGCCACTTTATCACACTTTAGTGCATCTCCCCTTTGCTATCTGTGGGGGAAAGGCATCTGTATTGGTTTTTGTGAGGGGAATAAATCTATTGTGTCAATGTGGGGAGAGTCAATCACTGGTGTTTGTGAAATACAGAGTCTGGTGTTTGCTTGAATACTGCATCTGTGTCTATAGGGGGAGGGTAAAGCTGTGGTAGGAGAACAAATCTGAGATGTCTAATAATAAACAGGACAAGGTAGTGTCAGTGTGAGGCGTTGAATCTATTGTCTCTGTGTAGGGTATCCCTATGTGTGATGAAGCCATAATGTGGTGAATAGAGGGTGAAAATTCTGTGCGGAGACAGAGCACGCAAGACACACACTGCACATGAGAGCGAGAGACAGAGCAAGAGAGAGAGAAGTGTGTGTGTGTGTGTGTGTGGTGTTTTTTCCTGCCCCTTGAAGTTAACACCAGCAAGGCCCATCTCAGCAGTCTTCCTTTATAGACGGTGATCAGGAAGTAAAAACTTGAGTGCCAGAGAGGTACCAAACACATTGCAATGCATTGGATACATCTCTGCCATTCAAAGGGTTATGAAGACAATTGCTAGAAAGCAATTTGCTTGTTTTTACTTTGATAAAATATTTTCTCTTTCGTCCAATATGGTGATCTTCCTTCCTTGAAAGGTGGATATTTTAAAATACAAGGTCTTGAGGGTGAAACCTTCCCTCCCTCTTCAGACTAACCCTACCCCTACCCCTGCCTTTTTGAGAGGCAGTTTTGAGATGCTCCTGACAGAGTGAACAGGCTTAGAACATTGCTGCTTATTTTTTATTTTATTCTTAGATATGGGGCTGTTCCCCCATTAGGTGCATTACCATTCCTGGCTTCCCTTGGAGGATTACCCAGTGTGCAGGTGCTGTTGTGGACCCTTGCAGCTCTGTGGAGAGAATCTTGCAGCCCAAGTTTTTTTGTCCCAGCAGGGTCTCTCTGAGGCTCTGTTTCTTCATAAAGGTAACGTGAAGACAGAAGTTGAAGACTGGTGAGTAACACTTTGAGTGCCATGGTCCACTTGTCCCCTTCCTGCAGGGGTTGTTTCTAAGAATTGAGCTCTTGCACTCATTTTGGGTCATTTATTTCTAGTCTTTTCCCCAAGTTGTGGAGCATGGATGGCTGCTTTAGTGCCAATTAACCCTCTCCCTGCTGGTTTCTCTGGGTGTGGGGCTGTTTTTGTGGTTTTCCCTTCAGAGTTATGCATTTGTATTCCCCCCCCCCCCTTGTCCCCTTGGGTGTTTTAGAAAACCTTTTGAAATTTTAGTTTTTAATACATGGTGCCTTTAAGACGCTTCCCACCATAGCTGCACTTGTTCCCCTGACTTCTCTGAGACATATCTCTGCAATCATTGGTCACACAGTTCAGAGTGGGCTCACTCTTCTTGTCTTCTGATGCCCTGGTATCTGGTTCATATCCCAAGTGTCTTGGAGGCACCCACAAGTGGAGTTGTAGGTATTGCTAGGTAACCGTAACAGAGAACACTACATTACCCAGAATGGTCATTTTGTGGGCTTTCTTCAGATTGGCTGCCTGGTTTGCAGCCACCATTTTATTTCTCTCTTCCTTATCCTACAGAGGTTGCCCCTCCTCAGATTATCAATTCTCCTGCCAGATAAGTACATTTCTGATCTTTTCTATGGTGAATTATTATTCTGGGAAACAGTTATTTTATACTAAGAGAAAGAAAAAAGAAGAATGAAAAATCTGAGAACAACTCCGTTCATAAAGTAGTCCACACTGCTGTATTATAACGTACTTACAGGAACACCAACAGGGAAAACTTGCTCACAGGTGCGTTCACAGATTTTCAAAAGGCTTCCAAAACCGTCCCATAGGGATTCCAATCACGACTTCCATCCAATAGTGAGATAAAGAACACAGGGAAAATCCTCTAAGTGTAGTACAATAGGGAACACAAAATAAATGCCCCCAATAGAATCTTACTCACCGGATGGCCAAGTAGTGAACGCACATATACAGTAACAAAGTTCAAAATCGTCCAAATGCTTTATTATTTCTTATCCTAGCGCGTTTCGTGCGACTCAGCACACTTCATCAGAGGATAATATACAGAATATTCAAAATGTAAAATGCACTTACTTTTATATGCCAGTTGAACTCCTTCTGAATGTGAGCAAGCACCAGCCGTTTGAGGCTTGGACTGTTACTACCGTGAGCGTCTCTCGCTCGAAGCGGGACTGACGAATGCGGAAGCACCCAATACGTGACACGCTTCCATGGTTGCCAGAGTAACGGCCGACGCTTAGATCAAACATCAGAAGGACAAAATCAACGATACATAAAATACTAAATAAATAAATAAAATAATATAGTATAATATAATCAACATCCACATACAAATAATCATGATCACATAAATATTACCTGGCATAAATCATAAATGACAAATATGTACTAAAGCAATACGTATATTATTTCCATATAGTTTAAAAAATATATATATTAAAATAAGGCAGGATGAAATGCTTATTACAATCTTTTTCACACTGAGACATAGAAAGATGATGTAATATAAATCATCAGTATATAAATGATCAGTATAAAATCTCTAACATTGTGCCAAAAATTGTATTACATGGAGAGGGAAAATAAACACTTTATAAAAACCTAAGTATCTATTACTATATAAATATCCATGAGAATCTAGATGTCAACTGTATATATTTGAGAATATGTAGGAATAAAAGAATAAAAAAATCATTATTTCTAAGGAAATTAGAATAATTCATAATCAGTTCCCACCAAGAACCTAGAGGAAGTTACTAACCTCTAGTTCTTCGTTCAGTCCCCCCGGAGCTAAAGTACCCAAATGATAAATCCAGTATGCTTCACGGTGACAAAGCCTGGAAAATCTATTCGGGGTAATAGCAGGTATGTGCTCAACTCCAGTGATACAAAAACCCTGAATACCACCAGAGGGGCACATACTGAAATGTCGAGGGACCGAATGTTCTTTAGACTGTTTTCTAACAGTCTATGTTCCCTGGACCGATCTCTCAATGCTCTAGTGGTGCGGCCAACATACTGAATGCCGCAAACACATGAGATGACATAGATGACAAAAGTCGTGGCACAGGCAACGAGGCTCTTAATCTCAAATTTCTTTTGGTTGGTGAAACTAACAATAGAACTGTTCTTGTTGGTAATGACCTCACAGTTGGTGCACCTACCTTGTAGGCATTTAAAATTCCCAAAAATGGGAGCTGTATTGAAAATGCCTCGGGAACTTTTAATCTCACCCAGCTTTTTAGGTCTACTCGGAGCAACAGTCCCTCTAATATTTCTAGCCTTCCTATACGTAATTTTAGCTCTTTTGGTGAGACTATCTTTAAGAAGGGGATCTTGTAACAAGATGCTCCAGTATTTAGACACTATGTTGTATATAGCATTAGAGGAACTGCTAAACTGAGTGATAATTGACGGAGGTCGGCTTCCCAGTGTTTTATTCTTTTGTTTCTTATCAAGGATGGTTTGTCGATCTAAAATTTTAGCCCTCTGATATGCTGATTCAATAACATTAGGCTTGTAACCCCTTTCTAGAAACTGTTGTTTAAGGGTACTGCTTTTCTCTATAAAATCGCCCAAAGTACTACAGTTTCTACGTAACCTATGAAATTGTCCAAAAGGTATGTTGTTAATCCAGCGGCGATGATGACAACTGTCCGCTCTCAAATACTGGTTCCTACAAACCTCCTTTTGATATAGAGTAGTACTAATGGTGAGATTTTCAGAAACCCCTAACTTCAGATCCAGAAAGTTAATACTTTTGGGATTAAATTCTGCTGTAAATTTGAGACCTAGTGTATTTACATTAAATTGTTGAATAATAGACATTAGGTCACATTCCCTACCCTTCCAGATGATCAGAATATCATCTATATATCGGCCATAGAAGACCAGACCGCCCCCCCATCTTTCTCTGGGCCAAACTGAAAGGTTCTCCCACATGCCCATAAATAAATTCGCATAAGAGGGGGCAAATCTGGTCCCCATGGCCGTCCCCTTAATTTGGAGGTAAAAATCCTCCTGGTGAACAAAAAAATTATGGTGTAGGATAAAATAGACGCATTCCAAAATGAACTCTGTCTGTAATTTGGACATCTCAAGATCTGATTCTAAGAAATATCTGACTGCTTGTAAACCAAGGACATGGTCAATACAGGTATACAATGATGCCACATCCAGTGTGGCCCAGATGTAATCATCATGCAATTTGATACCTGATATTTTATTGATCACATCCTGGGAGTTCCTCAAATATGATGGAAGAGAGATGACATACTTCTGAAGAAAATAATCTATGTAAGCTGATAATTGGGAAGTAAAGAAATTAATTCCAGAAATGATAGGCCTCCCTGGGGGATTCCCTACATCCTTGTGACGTTTAGGTATATGATAAAAGAAGGGGATTTCAGGATATGCTGAATATATGTAATTATACTCGTTTTTCTTGAGGACACCTAGATCTAGTCCTTTTTGTAAAAGATCTTTTAATAAATCGTTAAACACTGTTGCTGGATTATAAGTCAGCTTTTGATATGAAATTTCATCCGCTAGTAATCTTGATGCCTCAATCAACTACATAGAGGTGTCTTGAATAACTATGCCCCCCCCCCCTTATATCTGCTTCGCGGATAGTTATTTCCCTTTCTTTGGAAAGATGGTGGAGTGCCTGTCTTTCTGATCTACTAAGATTATTTTTTGGTTTACGTTGTGAGGCTGAAATATGCTTTTTAAAATCCTCCATGACCATCTTAGTAAAGGTCTCTACAAACGGGCCCTTAGATTGGATAGGGAAAAACTAAGACTTTTTCTTGTAAGGAGTATGTTGAATCTTAGGAAAAGTTTCTCCTTCCAACATACCTATATTTTCAATAATGTTATTATTAGTAACAGAGCCTTCACACGCCAAGGATTCTAAGAGCCTTAGAGTATCTAAATCCTTAGTATTATCTGAATAGATATAATTTTCTTCGTCACCATATGTATTTTGCATTTTTTTCAACTCCTGATTTTTAAAAAAACCGTTGAAGGGACAATTCCCTAGCAAATCTCTTCAAGTCCAAAAAGAAACAAAATTCATCGGAAGTACTAGTGGGTGTGAACTTCAACCCTTTCTCCAGAAGAGAAACCTCATTACCCGAAATGATTCTACTGGAAAGGTTAAAGATCACCCCCATACTGTGACCTGGTAAAATGTCTAGTTTTTGACCTGGTGGAACATTTCATTTTTGGTTTTCTTCTTGTTTTCTTCTATTTTTTTCCATTTCCCCATTGACCTCGGTGGACTCTCCTATTCTTCTTTTTAGTCCCTTCCCCTCTTTTTTCTTGGTGTAAACTTTTGGGATAGCTCCCAAAAAAAGAAGAAGAAGAAGAGGAGGAAGGGGCCAATAAATGAATATTTTCTGTTGAGTCCACCTCTATAACAATTTGTTGTAAAGGCTCATACTATTGGATGGAAGTCGTGATTTGAATCCCTATGGGACGGTTTTTGAAGCCTTTTGAAAATCTGTGAACGCACCTGTGAGCAAGTTTTCCCTGTTGGTGTTACTGTGGCCTTTTCTAAGTGTGTTCCTGTAAGTACGTTATAATACAGCAGTGTGGACTACTTTATGAACGGAGTTGCTCTCAGATTTTTGCGCTCTTCTTTTTTCTCTCTCTTTGTGCATTAGTATTGCGAATGTGCTGTTCAGGACACCGTGGAAGAAGCTGCACATCTGGACACTGTTTTTCTTGGTTGTTATTTCATATATATATTTTTTATTTTCACTGCTGTCTAGTGGTCTCTAGTAGTGATTTTTTCACTTTTTATTGTATATCCTAGTAGGAGCGCACCAGTTTTTATATTTCTCTAGTTATTTTATACCGTTTAAGACACTACTTATTTTAGGACATTGGATCCAAAGGGACATGGGGCTAGACCTAAGGCTAAAGACTCAGTGGTGTCTGTGTCCCCCCCCCCCTTACTTATTGCTCCTTATGGCAAGCAGAGCTCCCTAGGGAGTATTCAGGATCTCTCTAAACACACACACACACACACACACACACACACACACACACACACACACACACACACACACACACACACACACACACACACACACACACACACACACACACACACACACACACACACACACACACACACACACACACACACACACTATCCATCCCACCAGGGCGCTACAGCCTTAAACAAGAGCCGACTTGGGCGAAAGTCTACTCCGACACAATTTCCCCACTCTCTACAAAGGGTTCTTCATTCTTGGAAACCCCTTACCACCTTCATGGCTTGTGGCCCTTAAAGGGATAGTAATGTTTCATAATAACAGCAGCTCTAATTAATCATCATAGTATTTGGACTTGGAGAGTGTTATTTCAATTCTGTCAGAGTTGTAGTTCAAGAGTAGTTCAAAAGTAATTCAATGACAAAGTATCCCCCTCCCTCCACTTCTACGGATGTAACTGTTCAGCCAGATCAGAAGGGAGGTGCCCAGGTAGACTGCAGAGAGGGACAATCTTCAATTAAAATAAGGGAAAAACCTGAAAAACTTGTCAAGGGGGGCAGGGCCTTCATTGTTCTCATAGAAAGAAGATTGTCCCCTTCTGTTATCTGTCTAGTCTTACAACCAGATTCCACATCTGAGAAGAGATGGCTTACACTAGGTAAAGGGGGCGGGAGGGAAAACTTTACTTGTGAATATCTCTCAAACCATAAAGGTTTGAGAGATAAGACATATTCTTCATGTTTTTTTAATGCCTACAAAATAAAATAAAGATAAAACAAAGTATTACTATCCCTTTAAGGCCCCAAGTTTACCTGCACTTATGGACTCCACTGAGAATTAGAAAGGAAGGGGATTACGAAGAATGGGATTTTTCCTACTGTTATGGGGATCCCTATGAAGCTGGCCCTACTCCCGCTGCTGAAGGGGCTCATTAGGGCTGTTTTACAGACCCTTTAGGTCTCTGACACCCCTGATGTGGGTTATTCTACTAATGTATTTCAGAGACGTAAAAAGTCTTCTACTGTCTTCCCCAATGCCACTCTTAATCAGATCCTCCTGGATGAGTAAAAGACCCCTGGTAAGAAGTTGTCTATTGTTAAGAGAATCTCTAAGTTGTATCCCTTTTCAGAAGCAGCTTTGGTGCGGTGGGCTTCTCCTGCTGCTGTTTATGATTCTCCCCCCCCCCCCCCAATTCCAGGCTTTCTAAATCCACTGTTCTGCCGTTCATAGGTGCAGCAGGTCTTAAGGATGTGACAGGCTGGAAGCTTGACTCTATCCTCCAGTCCAACTCTGCTGCCATTGGGGCTATATTGAGGTCTATTTTTGCCTCTGCCTGGTTTAACAGAGCTATTGCCATCTGTAATGCTGCCCCAAAGGAGTTCATTTCAGCCATTATAGTCAACATGTCAGAAGCTCAAACATGTTTCTGGTGCACTTTTTGAACCTGTCAGGTTGTTGGCAAAGGCCTCATCCTTTTCCGGTAGTGCGCAATGCACTTTGTGGCTTAAAGGGATAGGAATACTTAAAAATTACTATCCCCCATCTTGTAGCCAGTAAAAAAACAAAAAACCGAGTTAAATGAAGCCAGTGGCATCCTCTTTCAAAGTTGTGCTTTTTGCCTTTCCCCCCCCCGACGTCAGCGTTCTAGCTGACAGCAGGGTAATCCTCTCCTGGGATCAGCCGGCGGCTCTGCAGCAGAACCGAGATCGCGTTAATAAAAAAGAAATCCTTCACTAGAAAGGTCTTTTACGTGTGCTTGCACACGTAGAAGACATTTTAAGTTAAGGATTTCTTTTTAATTAACTATCTTGGCTCTGCTGCAGAGCCTCCGGCTGATCCCCTGACGTCAGGGGAGAGGGAACTTTGAAATGTTTGAGAGATGTTGCTGGACTCATTTAACTTTTTTTTTTTTTTTTTTTACTGGCTACAAGATGGGATATAGTAATTTTTAACTATTACGATCCCTTTAAGATCTGGTCCATGGACCTCTTCCAAGAAATCAGTGGTTTCCTTGTCCTTTCAGGGCAAATCTCTTTTTGGTCCTGAACTGAAGCAGATCAGTAATGCTACTGGGGACAACAGCACCCAGTTACCTAAAATGTCTAAATGTGCTACTATAGCGAGGAAACTGTGCCTTTTTTGTCCCCACCAAATGGAAGCACAAAAGCTGCAAGCTTTCAGGCCTTTATCGTGTGCCCCACCACCACGCCCAAGCAGCAGTGGCAGTATAAGCAAACCACTGCCGAGCCCAAATTTGGCAAGCCTACTTCTGCATGACTTGCAAAATCCAATTCATAGGTGGAGACTGCTCGCTTTAAGATGGAGTCTTTGCGCTCTCTTATCACAGCTATGTGCCCAGGAGAATTCCTAGCATCTCTGACCCTTCAGGATACATAATTGCACATTCCTGTTCACCTGGACAGTAACACTCTCTGTGTTTTGCCTTTAGGTCGGAGCACTGGCAGTTCCCGCTCTACCCTTTGGGCTGACCTCTGCTTCTCGGGTATTTTCCAGGGTACTGGGTGCCTTCATTCACACCCAGGGTATTCAGATGACTCCCTAGTTGGACGACCTTCTACTGAAGGCTCTGTCACAGGTATTCCTGGACCCGCTGGTTCAGGAATGTGCCCAGATTTTGATCCGGATTCCTGTGCCACATCCACCCATGGTGGATCTCCTGGATCATCAGCTCTCCCCCTCTCCAGAAGTCAGACAGGACCTGCAGTGGTGGTTACACAAGAGCAACTTGGAATAGGGGAAGCATTTTGTGATCCCAGAGTGGGCCATGGTCATGATGGATGCCAGTGTGTGGGGCTGGGGTGCAGTTCTGGGTCACCTGGGGATCCAGGGCAGGTGGACTGCAGAGGAATCTGATCAGTCCATCAATATTCTGAAACTCAGGATGATCTAATTCGCTCTGGTCTACTGGACCCTTCAGCTGTCATCCAGTAAGAGTCCAATCAGACAACTACATCAACAAGCAAAGGGGCACTCAAAGTGCTCATGCTTGGGCCAAGGACAAATACATCCTGGGTTGGGCCATCTCTGCCGTTCACATTCCAAGGATAGAAAATGTCCTGGTGGACATTCTAAGTCGCCAAGACGTGGATCCAGAAGTGTTTGTCCTGATTGTGCAGAAGTGGGGGTTTCCTCAGATAGACCTGATGGCCACAACGAACAGGAAAGTTCAAGTGTCTTGTTCCCATTGGGGGGACCCACTGGCCTTTGCCACAGATGCAATGGCAATTCCATGGCGTTTTCACTTCGCTTAGATCTTTCCTCCAATTCCTTTAATCCCCAGATGGTCCAACGATTATGTTCGATCCTTATTGGACCAAGAGGGCATGGTTTATGGAGTTGCTGTGTCTTTCCATTCAGGATCTGTTTCCACTGTCACCCAGAACAGACATCCTTCTTCAGGGGTGTCTCTGTAAGGAGGACATGGAGAAGTTGGCTTTGACGGCATGGCTGTTGAAGCCACCATTCTGAGGAGAAAGGGATTCTCCCCTGATGTTGTCTCCACTAAGGTCTGCCACAGAGTTTGGTTTATTTTTCAGTCTTGTTGATTAGACAGGGATCTATGTTCACAGGAGCTTGACCCACCAGGTGGTCCTATAATTATTGCAGGATAGTGTGAACAATGGATTCAGTTTGAGTTCCTTGAAGGTTCAGACTTCTGCTCCGTGTTTTTCCTGAGATGTATCACTGTCTTGCGCAATGTCAAGGTGTTCTTTCAGGGGGTCGTCCATGCTTTCCCTGACTACAAGGCTCCCATGCATCCATGGGACATTAATCTGGTTCTGGGTGTCTTAGATTTGCCTCCCTTTGAGTCACTTGGCTACCATTCCCTTACGTCTCTTGATATGGAATATGGCTTTTCTTTTGGCTGTGTTCTCCATCCACAGAGTTGCCGAGCTGCATGCTTTATCCTGCAAGCCAACTTTCCTGATGTTTCACAAGTACAAGACTGTTCTTTGAACCTCCCAGAAAATATTTAATGTTTTCAGTGTCTGTTATTTTTGGGCTGTTCCTGGTTCTGGATAGTCCAAAGGGCCCCGGTCTCATGGGGATCGGCGCTAGGTCCTGTTACTTTCCATCGTTGGGAGCCTAGTGTTATATCCCAAGATACCTGTATCCCATATTGGACAAAAAAGAAAATAGGATTTTAGTCTTACCTTGTTAAATCCTTTTCTCTTAGTCCATATGGAATACAGGTCTCCCACCCAGAGAAAGGGGACTTTGATTGGTCTCACTGGGCTGCACGTGGAAGTCCTTCTTGAGTCTTGTTGTCACAGGAGCTTACCTCTTCTTCTCTCGCTGTCCTTTCTAATGAGCTTGTCTTATATCAAAACTGGAAAGGCAAGGGGGGGTTAGCCTGAAGGGGAGGGAAGGCTCCATCCTCAAGATCTTGTCTTTTGAAATGCTCTGCCTTCCAAGGAAGGAAGACCATCTCCCATGGTACCTGTATTCCATATGGACTAAGAGAAAAGGATTTAACAAGGAAAGAAAAATCCTATTTTTTCTGTTTTAGTCTGCACATAAATTTGTTTGTATTAACTCAAACGTATACAAATACTAGTCACTTACAAAAAAAGCAAAAACAAATATAGGTCTAACATTCAAAACACACACACACACACACACACACACACACACACACACACACACACACACACACACACACACACACGAAAAGAAAATAATGTATAACAAACTGGTTTCTTCAAAATGCAGAAAAAAATTGTTAATGCTAATAAAGTAATATAAAGAGTTATCTCTTAAATATGTTGGGCTATGAAAGTGAAATTAAAGGAGACGTCAAATCAAATTTTTTGAGTTAATGATAAAGATTTTTTATCATCGTAAAACAAGTGTATAAAGACAATGCTTACATATCTGCCTATGAAAAAGATTCCAAACACTGGATCATATGTATGAAGAAAAAGTTGAAAAGTCCAATGACAACACGGGAGACAAAAATATTCCAGTTTATGTGAATGGGACTTTTAACCCCTTGAATATTATAGGTCTCCAATGCATTGTGAGCAACTGTGAAGCTTTTTATTTGCCCCTATAGTGCAGTTGGTTTGCCCCAGAATAGCTCACATTTTCTTTTGAACCTAGGGCCATTAGCATACCTGGGAACTTCCAGCTGAGGGCTACCCGGAGGGTAGTCCTCTGTTCAGCAGGGGTGACAAAAATGACGCTAATCGCGTCAAAAAGGGGCGGGGCTTGACGCAAGCGGGGGGGGGGGGTTTAACCCTTTGAGTTTCAAAGTGGTACGGAATGCATTGCAAATGTGTGCAAAGCAATGCATTCCGTACCACTCTGGCACTCAAAGGGTTAAAAATGTCACACAGAAGGCTGGGGACGGAGGAACAGCGGGAGAAAGCGTGTAAGTGGGTAGAGTTTCAACAGAAACTCCCCACATCCGGAGGAATCAGCCTCTGCCCCGGAGACCCGGTAAATCTCTGTCAGAACCGGAGTCTCCGGGGCAAATCCGGAGAGTTCCCAGGTATGGCCATTAGGGATAAGTATTAGTACTCGGGATAGGTTTTAAAGGGACAGGAACAACCTGAGTAAAATAAGGATACTCACATTGTTGAGAGGTGCATTATTCAAAAGTTACTGCAGCTCAAACCTGTTTTTTTGTTTTTTTTTTAGTGCAGTATCACAGTGGAATTACATTTTATAGTGATGCTATTGTGACATCATCATATGGAGTTTTATGGAGCTTTCCATAAAATAATGTAGCAACAGTGCCACTATAAAATTTCAGGCCTAAGTAAGTTTGAGCTGCAATAACTTTTGAATAAAACACCTCAACAGTGGAAGTAGCCTTGTTTAAGTGTAACTATCCCTTTAAGAATAGGTGTTACTATTTAGGGAAATGAAGTTGGCAGTCTTTAATCCTTTCAGTGCCAGAAGCGTATGCAATGCCACCAAAAGTGCATGTTTTTAAGATATCTATTCTTGTTTGATAAACTGACCAATCAGTGGTTCAGTCACTAACTGCAATCAAGTAGAGATATCCTGAAAACACGCACTGTTAGCAGGACTTGAAAACCAACACAACCTACTAAAATCTAGGGATTAGCTTTAGATTAAGGTAATGGATTAACCCTTTGAATACTAAAAGGGATCCACATGACATTGCTTTGTAGTGTGCTCTGCAACCCTTTTGCACTCATATGGTTAATGTGTGTTATGTGGAGAGTTTATGGTATTTACCTAGGGCTAGGGAATGGAACTACATGAATAACAAAAGCAAAAGAGGATTTTTATACGAACAGATAAATCCTTCTTTCTGGATCATTTGGGGCACAGGGCTATGGCGTAAAGCTCCTCCTACTGTATGACCTACACTTCAGATACGTAGAAATTAACCATTTGAGTGCCAGAGGGGTTCAGAATGCATTGCAAAGCAATAATAATATGGGGCCTTATGCAGAAAGCAAAAGCACAACGGGTGGGGGTAGAAGATTAAAAAAAAAATCCCTTGAATGTTAGGTCTCATACACATTGTGAAGCAGTGGAGACCAATTTAGCATACAAAGGGTTAAAAGCCTCATATGAATCAATGTTTCAGAAAGTTATTCCCTCCCAAAACACCTTGGGACACAGTTGGTATGCTCCAGAATTGCTTCTCTTTCATTCCTGTATATACCCTGTGTCCTCCAATAACAAGAAGTACAGACTTTTATGTCCTAATTTAACCCTTTGAGTGTCAGAGGGGTATGTAATGCACGTCATACTCTGTGCGATATAAAGGACTCCTCCTTAGGTAACTCCAACTGTTAAAGCCATTATGAGTCACTTACTCACACAGACTTCCCTTTAATAAAACAGAACAGTGACCGCCTACGGCCCTCAATGCCACAACGGGCCAAATATTAACCCTTTCGGTGCCAGAGGGGTATGCAATGCGTTGCGTACCCCTCTGGCATTCAAAGGGTTAAAGGGATAGTAATGTTTAGGTATTACATTTGTATAAAGATGTGTAGCTGTATAACCATCTACAACTTTGCAGTTTTCATTTTATTCTATAATAAAGTCCCCCCCAGACCCTTTTACATAAGTCACGAATCTTCAGTAAGCTGTCCAGACAGATTGCAGTGAGGGACAATCTTCTTTCAGCATAAGGGAAAACTTACCCTCCTTTGTCAAGGGGACAGGGTTTTCCTTATACTCATAGTAAGAAGATTGTCCCTCATCGCGATCTGTCCGGTCCGAGGACTGGCTGCTTGACTTATGTAAAAGGGGTGGGAGACTTGACTATAGAATAAAACAAAAAGGACAAAATTATGTATGGTTATATAACTACACATGTTATACAAATGTATATAAAGGACTCAGTCTTACTGTACTACCTAAACATTACTATCCCTTTAAGGTTAAAAATTCTATAAATAAGGTCTGAAAAAAGTAAATCAACCTCTTGGATGCTAGAGAGGTTTTCAGTGTATTGTTAAGCAATGTGTTGGAGATTTCTCAGTGCAAATGTAAAGGGAGGCAGGCTCTGAGGGATGGGGGTGCTTTCTGGGGATGACATTGTGTGTATGCACGTGTTGTGGCAGAGAGAAATTACCTTCCTTGTCACATAGTGTCCCAGAGAACAGACTGGGAGCTACAGGTGAAACCTCTATGGGCCACATTTAGCCCCCAGTAAGTATGCTGTCCACCACTGAAACAGAATCACAAGTCAAGCCTTAAATCAGTTCTAATTCTTCCAATACTAGAGCAGGTCAGTCTTGCATTTCTTCCTTTTGCGAGTCCTCTTTTTACGGCTCTTTGATGCTTGCAGTACTGGCTCTGCTTTCCTTTTCTGACAGCTCTGTAACAGGGCAGAATCCTCGTCTGTTTCCTCCTCAGTTTCACTGTTCTCCGGCCTTTGCTCAGTCTCTGCTTTACAGGGATCCTCTTTCCTCTCTGTAGTTACTGGGACACGACTGTCAAAGACAGATTCCATTAGCTATACACAGCGTATTCTTCAGGCACAGCAAATATTGACTGTCATTCAAAGATTTCTATAGTCTACTTCTTAATGGTAACCCCAAGGATGCATTAACATGCCAGATTTTCAGGATATCCCTGAATCAGAGGTTCAGTCACCATGATTGGTCTGTCTATGCCCAAGCAGGCAACATCCTTTATACCTGACCTGTTGGTGTTACCGGAGAACTGGAGATGGAAATCTTATTCATCTGCACAAGCTCCAGATGGAGAACAATAGCAACAGCACCACCATAAAATGGAGTAGATACTAAAATGGTAGACTGGAGAGGCCTAATGTATAAAGGTAATGTGGAGAAGTCCTGGGGCACACTGACTGCACTGCTGAGGTATTTAAAAAAAAAAAAAAAAAAAATCACCAAATCCCTATGCATTTATCATTTAAAGGGATAGTAATACTTAAAATGTAAAAAAAATATGTTGTAGGGTTTATCCCCCTGAGTAAAACAAGAGTACTCCCACTGCTGAAAGGTGTTTCACTCAAATGTTATTAATTTTCAAAGTTGAATTTTTTAGGTGCAATATCACAGTGGCCTGAAATTGTACAGTGGCGCTGTTGCTACACCATCCTATGGAGAATTATGGTCCCGGGACCAGAGCGGTCCATAGGATCGTGTAGCAACAGCGCCACTGTACAATTTCAGGCCACTGTGATATTGCACCTAAAAAATTCAACTTTGAAAATGAATAACATTTGAATGAAACACCTTTCAGCAGTGTGAGTACTCTTGTTTTATTCAGGGGGATAAACCCTACAACATATATTTTTTACATTTTAAGTATTACTATCCCTTTAATTTAATTTAGAGGGCCTACCTCTCTAGCATCCAAGGGATTAAAAGCCCAACTTAAATAAACAGGAATTTTGTGAACATTAATTTGTCCCCATATTAGTTTGTCTCAGTCTTGCTCCACTTTAATTTTATGCATTAGGCTGCTCATCTCAGAGCAGCAAAATTCTCCAGATCAGTGGTTCTCAACTCCTGTCCTCAGGACCCACTAACAGACCAGGATTTGATGATTTCCTTGTTAGAGCACAGGTGAGTTCATCAATGTGAATGAGCCTCTGATCACCACACCTGTGCTCTAGCAGAGAAATCTCTAAGTCCTGGCCTGTTAGTGGGTCCCGAGGACAGGAGTTGAGAAACACTGCTCCAGATGGATCGCAGAGAGGGACACACTTCAGTAAGCAAAAGGAAAATCCTGCCCTCCTTTGTCACGGCGGGGGGGGGGGGGTTATGTTCACAGGTAGAAGATTGTCCCTCACTGTGATCTGTCCGGTCCAATGGCCAAATTCCACATCTGTGGGGAGACTGCTTACATTAGGTAAAAGGAGGCAGGAGTGGGATACTTTATCATTCAATTACTCTTGAACTACAACATGGACAGTATTGAAATAACGCTCTCCATGGCCAAAATACTATGAAGATTAATTGGAGCTGCTTTTTTTGGGAAACATTACTATCCCTTTAAGGTAAAAATCTCAATTTGTGACAAACAGTGATTTTGAAAGATTTCAAAATCACTTTTTATTTAACAATCATTTTATTTATAGTTGTTGGTTTATAAAAATTAGAGACAGTACTGGCTGGAATACCAGCTAGATACAAAGCCCATAGTACTTTGCCTGCCATTTCTTACCAGCCAATATTAGCTTATCTGAATAAACTTACCAATTGATAGTGATTCAAATCCTGACAAGATGGATGCTCCCACAGAGGTGAGAATGTGGCAATGTGGGCAGGTGACAGTTCTACTTTTAAACAGCAATTCCATGACTTTCAAGCACTTATAACTATTGAACAAAAGGATACATTTGTCTGAATTTCGGTAAACCCATGAATCCGTGCCACAAACCCTGCTAATACTATTCAAAATAGATTTCCATGTTAAATTTGGCTGTGATCATATTTTCTTTCCATCAGGCTGATCTGAGAGACACAAAACTTCTCAAATACATCAATGTTATGGTGTATGGTTTGATTTCATTTGTACAATGGAAAAAAAAAGTGTTAAAGTGTTTCTTCATTTTTGAGACATTTAGGTTTAACCCCTTTCAGTGCCAGAAAGGTATCCAATGCATTGCAACACAATGCACGTTGGGCATCTCTCAGGCACACAAAGATTTAAATTTAATATTGTGCATACAACATATTTTTACACAGAATGTCATGAAGGATGAGCATGTGCGAAGCCAACTTTGGCTCACACTGCCCACAATGTAAGAGATTACACTGTAGCTTAGACTGGTCACCAGCAGCATGATTTATCAAACTAAAAGAAATTGTTAGAAAAGAAAAAATTCTTACCCTCAACCAGGAGGAGGAAAATAACCAAATAAGTTTGGGATTTAATTTATCTTGATTGATTATGCACACTTGATCAAACAAAAGGAAAAATTGACTGATCAAGCTCATAAAAGTACATCGGACTGATCAAAAGGTTAAATACACTCTCCAGGTTCCACACTGTTAATCCTACTGTGAGCTCTTCCTTTTCTATAAAAGTCCTGGATTGAGCCTTAGTCTAAGATAAGTGCATCATTTTCATTCCTCTTTTTCCTTCTTCTTCTTTCCCTCTTCTCTCTCTCTCTCTCTCTCTCTCTCCTCGGCTCAATTTCCTACTCTTAAATGGCTGAGATGGCCTAACGCAGCACCTTTGTCCTCTACGGCCAAGACCTCACTCTATCCTCTCGTGTAACGTGAAAGGTTTGAACTCTCCAGCTAAGAGATCTATGACTCTTCACAATTTCCACTGCCTCTGGGGAGATATGCAAGGAACACATTTTAAGAGTTCTAGGGAACAAGCACTTACGAATTGCTTCTATTCTCAAGTCTTCCATAGTTCTGCAACCGTTAAGAAGAATGGAGTAGCTATCCTGATCCACAAGCAATATACCTTTCTTACACAAACACATGGTTCGAGATCCTGAGGGTCAGTTTCTGTTTTGTGAAGGGCTTCATAGACGATCTGTTATATACTTTTGCTAATTTCTACTCTCCTAATGTTTCCCCAACATTCCTTCTTTTGTTCAGTTTTGGAGCAGTTAGCTTCTTTTCTAAAGGGAATCTGGTAATGGGGTAGTGAGCTCAATGCACCCTTACATCCCACATTGGATTGTTCCTCTGAGTCATCCTCAGACCCCTGTTCACTGACTCACCATATTACTCTTTCCTTATATGCCCACAGATTAATAGATCCTTGGCGGATAGGTCACTCTGACCGTTGAGACTATACCTTTTCGCATCCCCATAATCTATATTTGCATACTGAATATTTCTCTTTCTCATGTTCACTTTGCCCTGGTGGAGGCGGCGGCCATGATTGGTAACATTACCTGGCAGGACCATGCCCCATTATGGCAGCGCTCCATGCCCCACCGGGGGAGCCATGGTGCCCCAATGGAAATTAGAGGAGTCTCTCCTTTATCAGCTGAATGTGAAGGGGACATTAAAAACTGCAAAGCTGAAAATTCCAACCAGGGCACCTCCATGTCATCTGTATGCGCCATGCATAAATTGGTTGTGCGGTGGGGAACTCATCAAGTTAGAAGCTTTGAAGTGTAAAAAATGTAGGGAACAGGTCGACGGGATATCTCCCTCTTGGAGAAGCAGCATAAGAGTGCCTGCTCATTCAAGCCCTCCAGCCTTTCACTCAGTTGCGGATTCATTTGAAGACTCATGTAACTCCGAACTGAGAAGCTGTTTTTCAAAATCAAGCAACTGCTTTTTGAGCAACTTTGCTCCAGGTACACTCCGCATTATATCCCATGTATCCGACAATCTTTGGCCTCCTTAACATATGATAAGGGTGAGATAGCAAAGGTATTTTGCACCTTTTAAACCAGTCTATATAACTTCCCCTTTTACCCAGAAACCTGATCTAACAAAGGATTAACATGTACGTTGCCTCAGCAAACCTCCCTCAGGTGGACTCTTCAACTTATGGGGCACTGGAACTACCCACCTCATTGCAAGAAGTCCTACGGGTGATCAAATCATAACCACGGGGTAAAAAAGCCCTGGGCCAGATGGCTTCTTGCAGACATATTATAAAGCCTTTTCTGTATGTCCCCTATCTCTTCTTTTGTTTTGAATATGGAACCTTTGGTGCAGCATGTGTAGCACAACATTCCAGAGTGTGAATTGGTAACGGAACACAAATTAGCAATGTTTGCAGACAAAGAACTTCTCACGGTTACCAATCATGACTCTTCCATGACTGCTATCGTAGATGAGTTACATATTTTTTCGAAACTAGGAGGCCTTGAATATTGGGTTGCACTCTTCTGTTCTGGCTAGATTAACAACCCTTTACCCTTTTAAAAGGTCTAATGCCTCTATCAAATACTTGGGAGTTAAACTAGCTCCCTCATTTGATGCTGTCTTTTACCTCAATTTCCCTCCTCTCTTAAACAATACGACCCTTTTTTTCCAGCCTGGAATAATCATTGATTCAGTTTATATGGCACTCTCGGGTTGCCATGCATTAAGTTACAGTTATCCCTCAATAAATGGTTAGGAGGCGTAGGTGTTCCAAATCTAGAGAAATATTACCACACTACTCTTTTTGCTTCAGTTCTAGATTGGACCCATAGTGGGTTGTCTAAGCTTTGGGTGGGTATGGAAAGGGCTTCAGTCTTACCAGTGGATCCTTTGGCGGAAGTCTTCCTACCCCCATTCATAGGAGTAACAAAAATAATTCTTTGTCTTCATACCCTTCTTTGGCTTCAATGATTTTCTACAACAGGGAAACACCCTACTCTTTACCCTGTAGCTCTTTCCCTCTTTGGTCTTCCTCCCTGAATCTGTAATTTAATGATCGTATTGCAGAGAACAGAGTGATTCCCTTTAAATATATTAGAGATAAACTATCCCACTCTCCGGGAGAGATGTTGACGTTCTTTAGGATTAAACATTTCCTGGAACATTCCATTATGAAGACTTGACGGTCCAGACTGGTTGAGGTTTTTAAAATGAGTGAGGGAACCTGACAAAGTCAACACTTTCATCTCCTAGTTTTTCAACCTGGAGAGGGTATGCTCTGTGTCCCAGATTGACAGATATGGTGTGCCTCAGGTCAGTAGCTTCTCCTACCCCCTTCTTTTATTCCCCTTCATTCCCCTTCCTCTCTTTCTCTACTTTCCACTTTTTTTCTTTTTTACCTACTGTTCTGGTTTCTTTACATCTTCTCCAATGCTTGTGTCATTTCTTACACAAGAGCAGTAGTGTCCTATTCCCTGTCCTTGATGTATTTGCCAAGTTTTAGTTACAACCTGTTATCATGTTTCTGCCTGAATGTCTCTTGGATTTTGCTGTATTCACTGCTGTATTTTGGAATTCTTATTCAATAAAGAATTTGAAAGAAAAAAAAGAAGAGGTTAAATATGATTATATTGACGCTGTATGAATCCACTGGATGATAGAAAGGTCTCCAGCAGAAGAGATTAAATGGTTTAATTGTTAAGGCATAATGGAGTTCTAATGTGAAGAAAATAAAAAATAATGTGCTAAAAAGAAAGTAAGCATTTCTGGAGCAACTCAACTGTACCATAGGGGACAAATAAAAATGAAAGAAAAACAAACAAACAAACAAGCTGGGGTTTAACCCCCATAAATGATAGAGAGATGTCCAACAGACTGTGAAGAAACACATTTGTGATCTCTCAAGCAATCAAAATGTTTAAGAGCACCATTTTGTTCAATGGGAACTTAAATGTTTTGCCATTTGACAGTTTATTTTCCCTAGAATTGATCCAGTTCCTCTTAGAACATCAGCTTCATAGTGTACTCACCTCTCATTCGTCTTACTCGTACGTTGGAAGATGGCAACAAAAAATCCATTGGTCAGGGTGTCTGATAAAGAGGCCCGGAGGCAGCAATCTGAGCCTGGAAAGGTGCTCAGTCCTCGCATGGGCCATGATGGGAGAGCATTTACCAAACTGCATGAAAAAACAGGGAGGTGGGTTAGGAGATATACTAGTCACAGTTGCAATCAGATCATTTTTTTTTTGTATTGTAACTATGGGGATAATCTCTTTTTAAGTAGAGGTTAAATATCAGTAGATATGGCTTACTGCTTGTGTTACACTGTGTGTTAAGTGTTTTGATGCTTTACAGCTCCATTAATTTAACACCGTTTAGTTGTCAACCCTATAGAGACCAGATGGAGTGTAACATGGCTTAAATGATTTTTGCAAAATGCTGTGAAAATGTGCACTGATAATAGTATTTATATTACTAGTTGAATTAGAAATCCATTAATATTTACGTATCTTAATTCAACCAATAGTGAAAATCAATTTCTTCACCTAGGTGACGACCATATTATTTTTCCTACATACCATAGACTATCCATATATTTTCTAAAACATGCTTAGATAACATGAATAAAAGGTATTATGTGTAAGGTATGTAGTAAAACACACAAAATATTTTTATGGACCCACTGGATGCTAAAGGGGCCTTCACTGCATACCTCTCTGGTATCCAACATTTCAAAAAATAAAAATGCACATGTAGCATCTTATAATTCACTGCCCAAGGACTTATGTGTCCTATTATAATAGCATCTGATTGGCTGGTGGCCACAACAATGTGTGTGTGTGTGTGCAGCCAGTCAGAGCATGCCATCTTTTAAAAACCTTATTTTCTCAGATCATCTATATCCAGTAAACAATGTTTTGCCAAACATTTATTTTACAGCACGGAAGAATCACAACCAGCCACTTCTGTGAAAATTATACCCTTTTGCCGGGTGTATAGTAGTTCCAGTATACAGGAGATTTATATAACTCCTCCTTACAGAGGCCCTTGGGCATTTGTGCTAGGGATGCAGAAAGTTAGTCATATGACCCTCTTCTTTATAATACACACACACACACAGACACACACACACAGACACACTACTGTTCTTTTATCATACACTAAAAAAACTAAGCATAAAATAACATTTTCTGGCTTTTTTGTTTTTTAGTTAAACAAGTCTAGTGTTGTCTTTTCTTACTCTTACATATAGAGGAACCTGAGTGGGGCTCTGGGAGTAACAAATAGTTTACTACATGCACCACTGCAGCTTGGCTAAAATCTCTTCAGGCCATAGACTACAAAAGGATTACACAGAGCCAAAAATGGTCAAAAGCTCCAAAAAAACTTTCCAGTAATCTCCTAAGCAAGAACCCCTAAATTTAGGGTTAAGGGCTTTTTACCCTTTGGTAAATAGCCCTCATGGAATGTTTATTCTCACCTGAAGTTAGGGTTCTGATCCAAGATGCTTCTCACCACATCTTCATTCTCCTCTTGGTGGAAAGAGCAAGTTGAGTAGGCCACAAGCTGCACAGAGGGAAAGCTGAGAGCATGGGACAGAGCGCTTTGCTGGAAACGGGACAAAGCCAGGAGCCTCTCCGTCTGCTCAGACCTGGCTTCATCAGCCATAAGTCTCATCTGATCTGGCATCCCTGGGAAAGAAATAACAAAATGGTACCACAATACTAAAGGAAAAAAAAAAAAAAAAAAAGAAAAGCTCTCCGCCAAGGAAAGAGGCCCATATGCCAAAGAAAAGTGAGTAATTATGGGCCATAACAACTGTACCCTGGGAGACAAATAACACTACCAACTAAATCCTTGAATTCTAGAAGATCTCCTACAAATATAAAAGCAATGCATTGGAGATGTCTCAGTCACTCAAAGGGTCAAAGGTCCCATTTATGGCAATAAGAATTTGGGGACTTTGTATTTGTCCCCTGGGGTGCAGCTGGTTTGCTCCAGAATTACTCCATTTTTCTTTTCTGTATATGGCCCCAAGACATATGTAATAAGATGAATGACCACATGGAACATTATGGGTACCATATAAAGCACTTCTTTGGTGCCAGAGAGGTCTCCAGTGTATGGCTTGAGAAGCTACTTTGCATCAGAATTGCTTCCTAATAATAAACCCCAGCTCACCATACTCTGGTCAGGGACTCCTGATGCTCACTATAAATCAGTTCTGTATGGATTGAGTCAGTACTAAACAGCATGTCCGTGGCAACAAATATGATTCTTTGCTGTAGAACCTCAGAGTTCAGTACTGAATATCCTGACCATGGCAGCAGACATAAATGTTTAAGTTAAAGCCAAAAAGCAGTGCAAAAGTTGGAAGGGAACAAGTCACAGAAAACAGTAAAGAAGCAGGCAGAAAAAGCACCTCGCTCCACCGGTGCACAAAAACAGAATAATATCAACTGAAAAACTGGCACAGTATTCTAAAATCAAAGATGAAATAATTTAAAAATGCAGTATTAAAAATTATAACATATATCTGAGAAATGTACAATACACCAAATTCAAATCTTCCCCATTTCTTTCACTCCATTGTGCGCGCACACACACAGGCATGTTTTAAACTGATGTAACAAGTGTGACTGTGGGTAGATCCAGGTAGCTGGGAGGTAAGTGGGTGGTTCTTTTGGCTATTCCACATTTGTTTTTGGGTTGCCTGTGTAAGACACACACTTCATGAATGCATTTCAGGTCATTTTCTAAAACTTTCCAACATCTGTGGCGTTTTGCTTATTGGCCACCCGCCTAGTCCACTCAATGTGGATCTATGGGCCACTGTAAATGTTTGATATCCTGCTATTATATATTGCTTATAGTACTATTAGCCAACATAATTACTGCGTTACTGAGAAATTTTACTTCTGTTGAGACCGATGGCCAGGCAACAGCTCTTTAGAGGCATCTGCATGCCTGCGCCATCACAGGCGCGCAGATGTCTGTAAGCAAAGATGTCTGTGCTGTTGCCTGGCCGTCAGCCTTGGCAAAAGTAGGATCTGTGAGTAACTCGGTAATTATACTGGCTAATAGCACCATTGTCAAGCTTATTACTATATGGCTAGTTGTTGGGGCAAAGACTATTTGGGGTGATAGTTCCCCTTTAAATTTGGAATACCGTGACAGTGATCTCTCCTAGATGATTCTTTGTTGCAGAACAATGGACTCCTGTACTGATCATGACCAATGCAGCAGACACAATTTTTTGCTGCGAAACCTCTGTCTTCTCAGCAAGCGTTCAGTGGGAAGAGTTTGAGGTCCGGAGTGCAGAAAAAAAGAATCCTTTCTGCCTCGGTGGACATGATACTAATTAACCCCTTAACAACCATGGAGCTTTTTTTTTGCTCAATGGATTCTGGGAGGATAGCCCCATCCCAGTTCCATGATGTGCCAGGACTGGTGGGACAGTCCTGGCACGTCCAGGGTCATTGAGGGGTTAAAGTTACATTTTGGAGAACCAATCCATGCAGAACAGATTCACAATAGCCACTCATTAGATTCTGGTGATTAGGGTTATTAGGAGTTTAGTGTTCCTCATCACAGAAGGATATGGTGCCTACAAGCCTACTTGTCATTAACAAGAGCACCCTTCCCAAAGCTTATATTATAATTATTAAAAATTATAATTTTTTAATGCCGGAATATTGATTATCCCCTCAAGGACTAAAGAAGTGTACAAAGCATTGCTTAGCAATGTGTCCCCCACGACTAACTCATGTCCTCAACCCTCTGAGTGCCAGAGGGGTATGCAACCCATTGCTCTGCAATGCACTGCGTACGCCTCTAGCATTCAAAGGGTTAAGGGGTTAAACAGCAGAAAAGCTTGGATCCAAAGTCCAGTGTGCAGGGTTTTCTTCTTCTGAGATGATCTGGTGAAGTGGCTTGTGTCTTTGTTTGGCAAATTTTCATTCATATTGCCCTGTTTAATGGGTATTTTCACTTTAACAGTTTGTAAACATTAGTTGAACTGAATGAAGTCTAATGCACGTATTTCCCTCTTTGTAAAGCTCTGCATTATATTACATTGCTAAGTAAAGTAGATAAAACATCAAACTCTTAGCAGGGGTAGGCAACATTTGGCATTCCAGCTGCTTGGAATCATAACTACATTCATCCCCAACTAACCCTGGCTGGTTGAGAATTGAAGGGAGTTGTGATCTCCAACAGCTGGAAAGCCAAAAGGCTGCCTGTACCTCGTCTTGAGAAATCTGTTTATGAAAGACTTACAGTTCTCTTATTATCCCTTGTGCCTTACTACTGTGGAAGATGTGTTAGAATGAAGAACTGCTGAACCCCCTGAATGATAGTGAGGTCTTCAATATTACTAAGCAGTGGAATCCAAGTTCAAACTGTCCACACAGTTTACAGCAGGTAGAGCCGATCTTTGGATCTTCAGATGCTGGAGACTAAAATTCCCATCATTCCCAACCAGTTAATTGCTGGTTGAGGATGATGCGAGTTGTATTGCACAACAGCGGTAAAGATTGCCAAAGATTGAATACTCCTAGCTTACAGCATTATTGGCATCTTCTTAACAAAAGTTAATCTTAAAACCCGATGTGCTTACCAGACCCACTGCACGATGGGTCCACCAGGATATGGCTGACTTTCTGGTATTTAGGGTCATTTGCGTTGACTGCCAGGAAGTCCTGATTGGCCAGCTCCTGACATGTGACACCAGCTCGCAGCAGTAGTGTGCTCATGGTGGACAACCGTTTGGTATCCAAATCAAAGGCAAAAACCTTCCTAGAAATGAAGAGGGGATTTTAGTCAACATAAACAATAAACTAAGCAAACTGTTCTTTGGCAATATTATAATTAGGCAGCTGAAGAAATAGGCAGGGCACGGATTATAGATGCTCAAGACATAGGTCTTATGTTGTAAAGAAAAGTGGATTAATTATGGAGCAAATCAGATGCACCATAGCTGGGGAAGGGTCCATAAATTACCACTGTACTTATATGGGACTTTTAAACATGCTTGCATTGTGTTGGAGACTTCTCGATCATTAAAGGGGGGGTTAAAAGGCTAATTTACGTGACTAACTTTCATCCCTATGGTGTTGATGGTTTGCTCCAAAATTGCTCCACCTTAACTTGATGAATAAGGCCCTCATGAGGTGAGCAGACTGGGCCCGTACACCTCAAATTTCCTCCTTATTTAATTCTGCTAATGCTGAGAGAGAATGAAAGGAATGGACTTCCATATAATTTTTACAGTGCCTTATTTTATTTATTGGAACATGCTTGAACAAAAATAAAATTAAGTCAAATCAATATTCGGTGTGCCATGGCACTTTTTTTTTTTTGTGCAATGCATTCTGGGATCGCAGAGAGGCACGCAGCCGCGCTGTGATCCCAGAATTCCATGATGTGCCAGGTCCTTAACGCACGATATCGGTTAAGGTGTTAAAGGATTAATATATTTAGGGCCGTATGTTGGAAGAAAACAACTCTGAAACAAACCATCTGTATCACACAGAACAAATAAAAATTACTATTGATTTAAATCGAACTTTTAACTATGTGTATTCTAGCGAGGTCTCCAACACATTGAGATGCAATGCACTGTAGACCTTTAGCATTTAAGGGGTTACAAATCCCATTTAAACCAACATAAGTTACTTTGTTGCCAAAAGTTCTGTTGGTTTGATCCAGCATTGCTCTCTCTTTGGTTTCCATATACGTCCCACAGAGCACAAAACATGCAATCACACAACACCTTAGTGCAGGGGCAGTAAACCTGCAGACCTCCAGCTGTTGTGCTACATCGCCTGTAAGAGGATAATGGGAACTGTAGTCCAAGAAATGATGATGAAGGACAGGCTGCCCCACCCATGGATTAAAGGAAACACTGGCTCTGAATTCACCAGGACCCTGGTGGCCCACTCATTTCCACTGCCTCTAAGGCAGTGCCCTATCCAAAAGCCAGTGGGTCACCAACCGAGTACACCCATACTCTCCTTTATACACCCACAGTTTGCTGTAGGACTTACCCCTTGTTCTGCAACATGGCTGCCAGTTGGCTTGTCTTGTTTCCTGGGGCAGCACAGGCATCAATTACACAGGAACCCACTGGAGGTGCAAGGAGCAAAGCGGGTAAACAACTTGCCTAGAAAAATGAACACTTCATTAAAGACACTGATACCAATTTACTAAGAACTACTGGTGAGATTCTGGAGCAGACAGATTATGCTATGGAGGACATCATCTTCAAAATTTCAATGGGGCTTTGAAAACCTTTAAGGCAAGAGATATTTCCAGTGCAATGCCAGTGCTTTGGAGTCCCTGTAGCATTCAAAGTGTTAAAAGCCCCACTGAAATCAGTGGGAAATGTTTGTGTGTTCCGTATGGTGCATGCGGTTGGTTCCAGAACTGATCCAGTTCTTCAACATCAACCTCAATGGATGAGTGCTCTTACAATGGGCAGGTACCAAGGGGAAAAACTTGCCTTATCCTGCAGTATGAGGTGCCCTGCTATGTACAGAGAATCCTTGTGCAGGTCAGTGCCTGGAGGGAAGACCAGCAGATCTGGAACATGAAGATCCTGAAGGAAGCGCTTGCCAGGCCTCAGACCAAGTTCTGCCAGCTCCTCTATACTGCATGAGAAACAGTCATTTACACATTATTCTATTTAGAATGTTAGAAGCAGCACTGAAAAAGCTGCTTTTACAGAGACCACAGGATAGGACAGGTAATTATTACTATAAACATGTTAACCCACTGGGTGCTATACAGGTGTTCAACATATTTGCAATGTATTGGACATCTCTCTAGCATCTAAGGATTAAAGGGGTGTGATTTTTAGGATTGTAATGAACTACTATGTTAAATTAAAGGGTTTCACTACAGCACAGTTTGAGAACCACATATATACAGATTACATTGAAGACATTGAGAATTGCTTAATTTTCATTTGATTCCAACAGTTCAGTTGATTTGCTCCAGTACTGAACCTCTTTAGCATGACCATTAAGGACTTCATAGTAATACACAGAGATCATTAGCCCTGGAGTGATGTTCTGCACCGGTCTGTAAATTTCAACTCTGAACCACACAAATCACTAATCTCTATGGTGCCTTAGGGTACCGGTCAATTTTGTCCAATGGTTTAGCAAGCATTTGTGACCTCAGACTGACAGCTGCATCATATGGTGAAGCAATGCATTGTAGTTCACCAGTATCCAAGGAGTTAAACAATCCAGAATCATATAAAAACTATGGAGGCGTTCCACAATAAACCACAGTATGCAGGCTTACCAAGCAACACCAACGCAAACCAACTTCACCACTACGGTCAAAATCATTCCCATATTTTCCACTGATTTTAACTCCTTAACGACTCATAACGTGTCAGGGCCATCACGCATGTCTGGACGTTAAGGCCCGTTGATGGTCCTGGCACGTCACAGAATTCTGGGATTGCTGCGCAGCTACGCGCCACTCTGTGATCCTGTAGAGTGCCCCAGACCTTTAAGTGGTCAATGGGTCCTTAATGCTACAGATGTTTTATTTGTCACTATGATGCTTTTAATTTTTCCCAGAATTACTCCACTTATTTTATGCATAAGGACCCACTGTCTCCCTTCAAGACAAACTTGTGAGATTTACCTGCTCGCTTTGCCCAGGTAGGTGTAGCCTTGACGCTTGAAGTATGCAATGACATCACTTGTGCAGGTCTTAAGTGTGTTCACGCGGACATAGCGAGGCAGAGCAGGGCCTGCGAGCAGAGAGATGTTCAAGCAGTAATCAAAATGACAACTATTTCAGAGTTAATGTCTTATTTTTAAAATATATATTTGTTTAACCCTCTGGTCCTTAAAGGGATCATGCCTATAGAAGAGGCGATTCTCAGGGCAGTATTCAGGTAGCCAATGAGGAGCAATACTGAGCAAACCAAGAGCACCATGGTGGTTATATGAAAATTCCCATTAGGTTAAACGGACCTTTTAAACCTTCAATTGCTAGAGGTCTTTAGTACCATTTAAATCAATGGGAATTTTGAGATTTATTTCCCACTGTGGTGCAGCTGGTTTGCTCCAGAATTGATCTTTCTGCAGAAGACCCTTCAATTGTTTAACAGAAGGACTTGCCAAGATAAGAGTCCATCATACGGCAGTCAGGTGTATTTACGGTGTGTGAAAGAAGGACTTACCTAGGTAGGAATCCATCACACAGCAGTATCTACATAATTACTGTATATAACAGAAGGAGCCTACCACACACCAGATCTCTATATTTAATATGTACAACAGTACTGTAGGTGTCCTTAAAACAGTACTCCATATATACAGTTTTTTTATTTTCTTTTTTTGCATTTGATCTCTGTTCTGGTATGCGTTTATTATGGGACAGCAGCCATGTAGTGCAATCCCATTGATGAAATGATAACAGAAATGTTGCAGTGTCAGTGTTTCTGCTTTTATAGATGTAATCAATTATAGCATACTAGTTTTATCAGCCCGCGCCGCGGCTGATACAGAGTGGGGTGCTCCGAATTCAGACCATAGTCCTCTCTGAGCACCTTCACTCCGGTCTGAATTCGGAGCGCCCTGCTCCGTATCAGCTGTGGCGTGGGCAGTCTGTACTGCGCATGACTGCAGCGAGCAAACCCATCTCTACTGCATGATGGCTTCTGACAAACATCCTTAGCGAATTATAATATAGGATGTGATGTCACAAGCATGTAATTGATTATGTCATGTCTGATGAAATCTGCAAAGCTCATGAGGTGTGGATTTAAGTTCTTATTCTTTATTTATATAGCGCCAACTTAATCTGCTGCGCTGTACAACAGGGAATAGACATACAGGGATAATAAATAGTAAATCATATGTGGGGAATAGAAGGATCAGAGGGCCCTGCTTGTGAGAGCTTACAGTCTAGAGGAAGGTAGGCTGGACACAGAAGGTGTAAGTGTCTCCTACCCACTGAGCTGCCGGTCAGTGGGTAGAACGTTGGGAAGAACGTAACCTGCATTTACTAGCTTTTGAGTGTTTGAGTGAGAATTTAACCATGGATTTAACAAAATTTTTTTCCCACTGAATTTCCAAAGTGTTCAAATTTGTGCAGCTGGTTTTCTCCAGAACGGCACTATTTATCTTAACTCTTTGAGTGCCAGAGGGGTACACAACGCATTGCAAAGCATTGTGTGCCCCTCTGGCACTCAAAGGGTTAAAGTGGTGCAATTCTGGAGCAAGCCAAATGCACCACAGATGTAAAATAAAGTCAATGTTGCTTCAACTCTCTGAAAGCAAGAGAGGTGTCACAAGAGTATATGTTGAGGTCAGTGAATATCAGAGAGCAGTGGATACAAGGCTGGGATAACAGCAGTGTGTGTTGGGGTGTGGGAGGGCTTATCCAAGTACATCAAAGTTAACCCCTTACGGGCCAGGGCTTTTTTTGTTTTTACACAAGAGGAGAGCAATTTTGGCCTTTTTAGTAATCCTTTGTTCAACTATATTTTATCTTTAATTCATTTAGTTCACACAAACTATATACCATTGTTTAAAGGGACAGTAATGTACCAGAAAAAATCTTTATAGTTTTGTAGTGCTTAGAAAATTATACTACATGCAACAAATCCTCTCTCTCAAACCGCTATGGTTTGAGAGATATTCGGCACTAAAGTTCCCCCCCTCCCTCCCCTTTCACTAACGTCAGCACTGTGCTGACTGCAGGGGAAACTTGTCAGGGGACCAACCAGTGGCTCTGCAGCAGAGCCAAAATCTCGTTATTGGAAAATAACTTTATTGGAAAGGTCTACAAAGTGCACCTGGTTTGCAAGCACACTTTGTAGACCATTCCAATGAAGTAATTCATTTTAAATAAAGCAAATTCAGCTCTGCTGAAGCTCCTCCTCAAGTCGGCCCGCACGGATCTCCTGCTGTCAGCTTTACAGCTCTCAAACCATAGCGGTTTGAGAGATAGGATTTGTTGCATATAGTTTCATTTTTTAAGCACTACAAAACAATAAAGATTTTTTTCTGGGACATTACTGTCCCTTTAAGCATAAGTAGGGCTTTATTTTGATATCACATTTATATGGATAAAATGTATGAGTAGTTATTCATACCTCCAAAATGTCACTTTTTAGACTATCAGACTACATGGTGTGTATATAAGCGTTTTACATTGCTTCACAGTAATAAAACTCACATTAACACTTTGAGTGCCAGAGAGGTATTCAACACATTGCAATGCAAACACACGGGCTGCTGTAAGAAAACCCTTTCATACTGCCTTTGCATGGAGCGTGATTTTGACAAGAGTGGCCAGGGTCGAAGACTATCTGGCAACTCCAGTCAAAATCTCTGTAAGGAGTATAAGGGACTCGAATATATGTGGGGGAGTGATTTTGACAGGAGTGGGTACATCTCTGCATGAAGTAACACTTTCACAAAATCCCCACCTTCTTAATAATTCATTACATGCCAAATTACACTAAGACTGCAAAGTTCAACATCATCTACTATTCAGTTTAGCTGCCTAGTGACCTCCCTCACAATATCCACAAAAAAAAATCACCATACATCACTCACTTTAACACCTCCTCTCTCCCTCTTCTCCCACCAATCACTTGCTCCTGTCTCTGTATGCATAATTCATAGAAAAAGCATACACTTGCCTCACTCTTCAGCCATCCAACACATTTCTTATATTCTTCTCCACACATACACACACTGCCTTCGTCTGCAGTGCGCATAGAGCATGTTCACTCACACTGCATGGACCAAATGCTTAGTTTACCCTCTATTCAACTGCTCTGTGTCTGTGCCGAAAGGGACAGTGGGAGGGTTAAAGAGGCAAGCCGAAAGTGGAGGTGGGTGGGATGAACACAATACACAATCATCCGCTCACACAGCACTAATAATACTATTACAAGTAAGAGTAGCTGATGAGAAGCACATTATGTTCACAGCATAAGCGCAGCAGCTGACTGGCAGAAACTCCATGTCAGAGGTGCTGAGGCAAGGGAACAATATGTAGCACTAAGACCCATTCTGTGGCAGCCATGTCTGCCTCCTCATTTCCTATTTGAAGCAAGTTACATTTTGGTTGTATGTGTGAGCGCTGTTTTATGTGAATTAGGAGGCTGTTGATTACATCACCCACACACATCCTCTGGAGTCTGTATGTGAGACACTGTGTGTAACACACTGTATGTGTATCTGTACGAGCCTGTGAGTGTGACAGGGTTACATTTACATACAAAAGGAATAGTGCGCGCGCGCACACAAACACGCAGAAAAACTAGATGGACAACACTGTCACTCACACATATAACATTGTATATAACTAATACCCAGTATTGGAAATAGCACTCAAAATCCCTAGTTAAATAGAGTAAACAAATAGATTATATAGCCAACCAATATATAAACAATAGCCTAACAGAAACGGAACATGCTACTATCCTTAACCCTTTGAGTGCCCGAGGGGCTGGAGGAATTTGGGAGAAAAATAAAAATTCCCCAAATCTCCAGGGCTTTATTACTTCAGACTTAGATCTGTTAAAATTGTTGCAAATTTATAATGAAAATTATATGAAACTGATGTGAACATAAGATCTCTTTATGGAATTAACATGTAATATGATCGATCCTCTGTCACCTTTTTTGTAAACAGAATAATGTAAACACGCCAGCCTTTATGTGTACCTTCAAATTTAGTATAGTTATGCAAATTCCTTGGTACAGTCAATCTGCTATTAACTTAATTGTTGATTTGATTATAGAAAAACACTGTTAGGATTGTAATTATTTTTAAATAGTTGTATATTTCAGCCTCAACCCTTAATTGTCAGACAAACAAATTTTAAGAAAATTACATAAATGGATTTTATTAAAGTTCTCTTGGGAACAATGTATGGTTATCAGATCATCAATGAGGGTGTGCGGCTCGCCGTGTGAGGATGTGGGTCCTAAGATGTGTCATAGAAGGATATATTTTATTTATCCCACTAACATATATGATTAGATATGGCTTAGTTCTTTGGACCTCTAGCTGTTGTAGATTACAACTTCCGTCATCTCTTGAGGGAGATACACTAAGGTGAGATAAAGAGGTGACCACCTCTCCTGTGTGTTAAACTCTCTAGTGTGTTATTCTTTGGAATAAATGCACTAAGATTTGCCCAACCTGAGAGATCTTAGACCATAGGCTACACAGAACAACATAAGAACTGGATAGATTAAAACACTGGAGAAGTCACGTCCTCTTTATCACACCTCAGACCCTCTTCTGTTAAGAGGCATACAATAACTGCAAGTGCCTGATAAAGAAGCTATGATCATATCCCATGGCTGCCGTCATAACTCACCGAGACTGAAAAAGACATGCAATTCTTCAGCAAAACTGCACCAGAGAGAGCAAACAAATAATTACCCAATTTTCCATTGAATTAAGTGGTGTTTAACCCCTTGAAAGCTAAAGAGATCTCCTACGCATTGTGAAGCATTCAGCTGGAAGGCTACCTAGCATTGAAGTGGCTAAAACACCATTTGACTCCCTAGGAATTTGTATTTGTTCCTCTTTGACACAGCTGGTTTGCACCAGATTTACACCACATTTCTTTTGTAGTTTAGCCCCATTGTTTTATTTCTAATATGAAAAAATTCAACATATCCATCCACCATGCCATTAATTTATATTGCATAGCAGATTTCCCAGCATACAGAGTCTATGGGGACTTCTCCAAATTGTTAAGTGTGTACAGAGCAGAAGGGGGTCTGCCATAATCATAAAAGGAGATGGGGACCACCCCAGTTATCCTAATAACAATGACTCACCCACCCAAAAGTCATCACCAGTGAAATGAATAATGGCCTGGAGAGATCACCCTGCACTGCTTTGAGGTAGTTAGCAATAAAATATACTGTCTCATATGCAGCAACGGTTGGAAGATAGACCCTGTATGACCCAACAGGGAGAAAGGGGAGCCAGTTTAATAAACCCCCTCTATATGGATCAGAGGGGAGGAGTAGGTAAATCAGTCCTTCTTCCCCATGAAGAGAGTTTGATTATAAATAATGTATATACCACAATGTGTTTTGGCATAGTAGTTATCTGCTATAGTACACAGGTACTTTTAAGGTACAGTATAAATGTCTAGAACTTGCACATCTAAAAAAATTTATGAATTCTACTACAATCAATGCACTTGTACATTGCACTATGTATCCCCATTATTTATTGATGGACATTTATGGTCTTTACAGGTCACTACCTAATACATGCACATTTCCTTTACTGGACACTCCTTTGTATATACTCTTTACTGGTCCATCCCTAGTACATACATACATACATATATATATATATATATATATATATATATATATATATATATATATATATATATATATATATATATATATATATATATATATATATATATTAGATATGTTTTTTTACTACTCCCTTCCTGGTACTGTTTTGTAGTCTATCCTTTTGGACAGTGAAATTTTATTTTTCCACTATGGAGTCCTTTCTTAAGAGCTGATGTATAAAAGAAAAATGGAGCAATTCTGGGGCATAACAAATGTATTGTATTATTTAAATAGGAAATGTAACTCCTTGGATCGGCAGAGTAAGATTAGGATGTGCAGGGAGTTCAACTGCTACTACACAGAATGCTAGAGGGCCCGTTACCTATGCATACTCTTGCAGTTCCCTAAACCTAGACATTTTAAAGTCCTGCTTAAGCTGGTACCTGTTAACATAGCAAGCGCGAACAGCTAACCAGTTAAATATGATGCACAAAGCTAAAAATGAAACATTTAAGTGCTAGAAGGGTGTGCAAAACATTGATCTGCATTGTACTGCCAATCAGCAGGCATTCAAATGCTTATTGCCTCTCTTTCTGTCCCTGTGCTTTAGTTTTTCAGAGATTATTTCAGCATTATATGCTTGGTCTTTAACTCCCTCATGGGGTTGTAGCAACACATTCACACATCACAGCAGTAACGGAGGGTGTCTGAACATGGAGCTCCAACAGACTGAATCTAAAGACCCATCATGCATAGCTGACACAACCTCTGCAACATTACCTCTGAAAATAGTTCAGTCTTTGGCCAGATCCTCTCCATACTGTGCTACAATTAGACACAAAAGGTGAGATCAGCAAATTGCAGAACATTTATTGCCTCATCCCAGCAAGTGCACCAGCACCTACCTATTCCAGTCTCTGCACCTCCCAGTCATGGACATTGTTGGATTACACTTACTTTTGGTATCCCCATATATTTATGGAACTACTGCTATAGTATTTTTTATGACAGGAGAATATTGTGTTACAAGTCCTGTATTATTAACATTACGTATATACTGGCTTTCTTCACACAAAGCCAAAAGCACAGCCGAAGCATTGACACACAAACACACACTGAATTCTTCTATGTACACACAAACATATAAACACTAGCACATTTTTATGTATTTATAAGAATTAAAAAAAAAAAAAAAAAGTAAAAGAAAAAGACGTTAATGCTATGAATACAATTCCATCTAGTGCCACTCATTTTCCATATCACATACCAGCAGTTGCACCTCCGAAAGATGTCACCAAGTCCTGGTTGCTGCTGACCTTCTTTTTGACCTTCAGCCGAGCAAGTTCAGCCTGCAGTCGTGCCTTATGGGCAAGTATTGTCGCCTTCCAACGCCCCCCACACTGCAGCCCTTTCCCAAAAAGCAAGTCGTACACCAGAACCTGTGCCAGAGATTAGTTGAAAGAAACAAGTCACAACAGCAGAATTTTGACTACAGCTCCCATTACCCACAGTCAACACTGGTCAGCTGATAATAGAGTGGTTGTCCAACAAAAGATGCAAGACAGCAGGTTGCCCACCCCTGTCTTGAACAATTTTGTCAATTTTTTTTATACTATACTTTCATTCTGATTATATATCATGCTACAGGCAGATACCACCACCTTGTGGTATACAATCAGCTAGTGAAACAGATCTGTTACCAATCATTTCAAATTAGGAAAAGAAGGCTGTGGATTTATGCCTGAGAACTTTACATCTTTGATCACACTATATCCAATAAAATATTTTGAATAATCTTTTGCCATTATGCACATGATTTGTGTGGGCTGGGGCTTTAATGCATGGTTTCATTATTTATGTATGTATGTATGTATGTATGTATACGTACGTATGAACGGTTTTATTATGTACTTATGCAGAAGTTGAGGTTTACTAGGAGAAAAGAAAATGAAAAATTCTGGAGCAATCCAGCAGCATAGGGATCTAAAACTTCCAATTGTTTTAATAGGGCTTTTAACCCTTTGAGTACCAGAGAGGTATCAAATGCATTGTGTTCCAATGCATTGGATACCTATCTAGCACTCAAAGGGTTAATCCCTTGAATGGTAGTAAGCTATCCAAAGCATCGTTTTCTCTATGTGATGGCAACCATTAGCATTCAGGGGTCTAATAGCTCCGCTTAAATTAATGGGAACTTGGGTAATTTGTATTTATTACCATTGGTTAATTTTGTTTTCCAGAATTGTTTACCCTTTGCTTTCACTGGAAAAATGTATTTTATTCACTAAGAACATCTGGTGGGGCAGTTGTTTTCAGAGCAGTGCTTTTTTTGGAGCGGTTCTCTCAGCACAGCAAAAAGGAGGTCACCAGGGGTAATGATTTCCCTGCCTGAGACCAGCGTGTAATTAGCGGACCTTTACTTCATTATTGTCCACCTATGGTGCTTGTGTTTGAGAAACACTGTGGTGGAGTATTAGGGCCTTGTGTATGAGAGTAAAGTGGAGCAATTCTGGAGAAAACCCAGTCACACTGTAGGGAACAAATTAAAATCCCCTTTGATTTAAATAGGTCTTTTAACCCCATGAATGCTAAATCGAGTTGGAGACCTCTCTAGCATACAAGGGCTTAACCTTTCGAGTGCCAGAGTGGTACACAACACATTGTTCAGCGCCGGAGAGGTATTTAATTGAACTCTGACAAATCCAGTAATGGCAGCAAAGTTCAACGTAATATCTCTTCCGCACTGAAAGGGTTAAAAAAATAATTCCAAGGACAGAGTGAAGCTCCACAAATCACTGTTGCTGTCATCAATGGCACTTATTACAGAGAGAGATACAGCTGCAGGCAAAATTAGACATCCCAGCGACATAAACCCAACCTCCCTATTCCTTTACTTTTAACCCGCACTTTTTATGCATGATGAGATTCTTGTGTCACCCTTTTAAACAATGCGACATGCTGAAGGTGCCCTTTCATATCCTGCATTTTTCAGTGTGACCTTTTAAAAGTCAACCCTTGCATTCTACCTGGAGAACCTGGGTTATACACTGTGAATTTTTTTACTCACAACTTAAAGGAACAGTAAACTTTTTTTATGAAAACACATATTATATAGGGCATTTCCTGCTGAATAAAACAAGGGCACTCCCACTGCTGTTAGATGTTTAATTCAAAATTTATAGCATTTCAAATAACCAGGAAGTGCATTTACTGTGATTGCTTCCTGATAGTTCTGACTGACAAGGAAGTGACAGACAGTTTCTATCACATTCTATGGAGAACTGTACGTCTCTGATTTTCCTGACTTTCCTCACCATTAGAATGTAACAGAAAAACTAATTTGAATTTGACCACTAGAGGGCACTGCTAATGTAAAAAAAAAACAACAACAAAAAAAACATGGGTTTAAACTGTACTAACTCTGGAAATATAAATCTCTCGACAGTGGGAATACCCTTATTTTACTCAATAGGAAAATCCCTGTAATATATATTTTTTCATAAAAAAGTTTACTGCTCCTTTAAAAGACAAGATAACTCAAAATCAGTGGTTTCCATTCATTGAGCTGTAACATCACAGGAATTATAACTTATTGTGCAGCTTAGAAAATAAAGTCCTGTTACTCAAAGAACAGCCACTACCCTTGCTATATAAGATTAAACCCTTTGTGTGCCAGAGGGGTATATGGCACTCAGAGGGTTAATAGAAGGTAATCCTCGTACCTTGGCCAGGGTGAGTGGCAATTTTTTTGGTCCGCGAAGTAATTCTGAACTCTTGATGACATCCTCAAGAATCGATGAGTATCTCAGCGTCTCACACACAAGTGCGTACAGCTGGCGTACGTTCTGAATGATACCAAGAAAAAACAAGCCTCTATTAGTATTAGATAATGGCAAAAATGGGAGAAACATTCTTTTGTCACTTTTTCCAAAAACAATGCATTGTAATTCTATAAGTCATTCAAAGGACTGAGAGGAGATTAAAAGGGAACGATCATGTTTCAACAACTTGCTCCCATATGAAAGTGGGAGCAAAAATAAACAAAGTCCTTTAATTTTTTTAAATTAGTTGCATTATTTTGAAAAAGGGACATGCAAAAATTCACCTTCAGCTTGCCTGCGACATTATATGCTGATCACTACCATCGGTTTTCCTTCAGCAGTGAGTCTAAACAGCTGCATGCAGGCAGCATCGATGTTAAGGAGCAAGCCAGGCAATACATACACAGTAAAAAGCAACATCCCGTACTTAGCAATGCAGGACATCACTTTTTACTGTGTATTGACAGCCTGGCTTGTTCCTTAATGTTGATGCTGCCTGCAGGCAGCTGTTTAGATGCTCTACTGAAGGAAAAGGGGAAAGTAGATGATGGGGAGAGCGCTGTAACACAGGGAAGATGGCTGAGCTCTACTTCGTCTCTGTTGAAGATGCTGGCTCTAGTTTCAACTACAGTGTAACTATTTACTAGGTGAAACTGCCCACATTCTTATCTTTATCATGCAAGTAACTGATTTGTGTGTGTGTGTGTGTGGGGGGGGGGGGGTATTATGTCTGGTTAAAGTTATGCTTTAACACTGTGATTACATTTAATATGAGGTGAATGGTCCTTATATGCATGAGACCTGTTGCAAATCCCAAGGCCCAATTTCTCAGTAGACAGAGTAAGCAACTGCCTAGAGCACCAGGCTATTACTTAACATTTATCTAGTAGAGAGATACATTGGAGAACTCTCTAGCAACCAAGAGGTTAAATTGTTTTTTTTTGGCATTGCTTACTGTGGGCCAAGAGTATTTTCTGTGCCAGAAAACAGTCGATGAGAATGGAGGTGGGGTGTGATGTGCCTAGGGGCACTTGAGAGGAAGAGTAATGTACTATAAACAAGGCCTTCTTGCTGCACGTAAATATTTATGTCCCTGCATCTTGAACATTATTTCAAAGTATCAACTGGCCTTTTGGATGCTATAGCAATGTTTTGATGGACCCACTAGCAGCCAAGGGGTTAACATGCAACACTATTGAAGGGGTTTCATGCAGAGCAAAACACAAGGGTACTCCAGTTGTTGGAAGATATCAAAAAGTAATTACATTTCAAAGCTGACACTTCTGGGAGAGAATGTGATCAGTATTTATATCACCTTTTAGTTCTGTGGTGTCCCTGTTGCTACTGCATCCTTGGGGAAGCTCCTGTCATTCATTAATAACAGCTCTCTATAAGAAGGAATAGCAAATCTAGAGGCCACTAACCCTTAAAGGGATAGTAATGTTTCACAAAAACAGCAGCTCAAATTAATCTTCATAGTATTTGAACCATAGAGAGTGTTATTTCAATTCTGTCAGAGTTGTAGTTCAAGAGTAATTCAATGATAAAATATCCCCCTCCCGCCCCTTTTACTGATGCAACACTGCTCAGTTCAGAACAGGTAGATTGCAGAGGAACAATCTTCAATTAAGATAAGGGAAAAAGCTGAAAAACCTGTCAAGGGGGCAGAGTTTTCATTGTACTCACAGTAAGAAGATTGTTCCTTGTTGTGACCTGTCTGGTCTATGGATCAGATTCCACATCTGAGGAGAGGGGGCTTACACTAGGTAAAAGGGGCAGGAGGGGGAATTGAAATAACACTCTCCAAGGCCCAAATACTATGAAGATTAATTAGAGCTGCTTTTATTATCAAACATTACTATCCCTTTAAGATGTTAGAGGAATCTCCATACTTTTGTTTAGTTATGTTCCAAGGATATCATAAACCAGTTCCAATAGCTGTTTACCTTACTCTCCAAAGCAATTGGTGACGTTGAAAACAAAGGAGCACCAGCAGAAATGGTAATGCCCCTAAAGTGTTGTGCTACATAATAAATGCACAGGGCTTCAAAAAGGGACACATGAAACATGCATGCTGTAGGCTTGCATTAGTTATTATTGTTATGCAATGGTTCTTATGCATCCAGTTTTTCTGGCCACCCCATAAGTGGACAAGAGCCTTGAGGAATTAGATGACCTCAGCTATTTTGAGAACTTATGGTACAGTACAGGGGAGGACTGGCAACATGTGGCCTGGGGGGCATATACAATCAAGTGGCTCATTTCTACTGTTATTCAAGCCCACTACTTTCTGGTAATTTTAAAATTGACATAAATGGTGTGATGTAAAACAACTCCCTCCATGTAGCTTACAGCTGAAATGGTGCTACACTAGTGCTAATGCAGCGCTTACAATTGAAGTAAAGCTACACTATTGATATTGCAGAGATTACAATTGAAGTAAAGCTACACTAGTGATATTACAAGGGAAATGGATTATACTTAAAGTATGGCTCCCTTTCAGTTGTACTCTCTGTGGTATCACTTATGTAGTTCCATTTACAGCAGCAAGTGGGAGATTGAGAGAGGCAGTGACCCACCGGACCAAAAAATATGACTGGCCCAGGGGTACAAGTGCCAGCCCTCCCCTGGTACAGTACAGTTTTCAGTTAGGTCTGCCAACCCTTTCAGTGGTAAAGGGGTAGGCAATGCAAATCCCAGGGACTGCTTCTATACAAGTACAGGCATAACAGTGGTAGGTGATAATGTTCTACTGAACAGTATTACTTTTGATAAATGTATGCACCACATGCGATTCCTAAAACTGTTCACACATATGTAATCCGTGACACTAACTGTGCCTTGGTGTAATGGTAATGAAGATGTCTCCTGAGTGTATACAACCTATTCTTTACTGACATACACGTTTGTATATGTATATCCACCTTGAAGCCGCTGTCATACACCAGTGTCTTCACAGCCCCTTCTTTGCGCTGTAGTTTGTCCAGGATCGCGGCTGCTGTTTGATACAGAGCCATGACTCCCGGGAACTGTTTAATTCACACACGTGTCTCCTCTTCCGGGTGCTTTACACCAAAGCCGCAAATCAGTCTGTTTGCGACATCATCAGTAAGCGCTTACTGCTTACTTTCCAGCAGCAAAGCTTCTTAATACAAAGCAAACATTATTAAGGAAATAAAAGGGGAGTAGGAGTATCTTAATAGTAAGTGAGAAAAGAGGCAGGCAGATTCAAGAAAGAGAAGCTAGAGAAAGCAAGAGAGCAAAGAAAGAGATCGCGGAATAGCCTACACGTGGCCCAGTTTGAAACCCAAATCCCTGTGTACCGCTTTCTTACCCTGCTGTCCCTCCCTTTTTTTTTTTTTTTTTGGCGATAAGGCTGTGTGGTGTCATACCTCCCAAGTGTCCCTCTTTAGGAGGGACAGTCCCTCTTTTGGACCCAAATCCTCTGTTCCTCTCTCCTACCCTGGTGTCCCTCTTTTTAGGAGGTTGGATTGCATGGTGTGCGTGTGTATTGCTCTACAGCAATAAAATTAACATTATTATTTGTTGCAATGTTAGTATATGTGTTATAAATTATTATGTGTAAATAAAATACTTAGATCTTGTTATAAGTCATTTATTTGGTTAAACAAGCAGGTATCAATAGGTCATGAAATAGCCTAAAAATTCTCGGTAACGTCCCACCCACCAGCCACGCCCCCAGCAACACCTAAAACACAAGTGTCCCTCTTTGACAATTTGAAATGTTGGGAGGTATGTGGTGTGTATATAAGGGTATCGTATCACCATACCTGGGAACTTTACCTAAGGTGCAACCCGGAGGGTAGCCACCAGGTGAGCTCTATGACGCGATTCGCGTCATTAAAAAGGGGCGGGGCTTAATCGCGACGGGAGGGGGGGTTGTAGAACAGAAGAAAAAAAACACAGAAAAAGAAAAAAAATACAGAAAAGCCTGGGGAAGTAGGAAAATGGGGCGGGGAGTGGGAGAAACGGGGCGGGATGGAGCACAAGTGGGTAGAGTTTCAAGGAAAACTCCCCACATCCGGCAAATTAGACTGTGCCCCGGAGACCCGGTAATACAGTGTTAAATCCGGAGTCTCCGGGGCAAAACCGGAGAGTTCCCAGCTATGCGTATCACATTGCTCCACAGCAAAAAAATTATCACAGATATTTGTTTAAAATTCAATATGTATGCTTATAAATTAGTCTGTGTAAGTAAAATACTTTGCTCTTGGACAAAATCATGTATTCAGTTAGCCAAAAAGGTGTCAATAGGCCATGAAGTAACAACACTTAAAGGGATAGTAAAGTCCCCAAAAAAGTGTCCTCCAAATGGTAGCTGCAATAAAAAAAAACACTTAATGTGCTTAATCCAAGGGTTTGAGAGATATAAGAAAATAAAGTCCTCAGTTCCCACCCCTTTCTACCTGATGAGCTGCAAAGCTGTCAGAGGCAGGATCTGGTCGCGCGACCAGATGCAGTTCTTCAGGCACTCTGACATAGCAATATCTAAAAATAAATACTTCATCAGAACGGTCTACAAGCGTTCCTGGTTTGCAAGCACGTGTTGTAGACCATTCAGATTAAGTATTTTTCTTTAGATATCGCTATGTCGGCGCTCCTGAAGAGCCACCGTCTGGTCCCGGGACCAGGATCTCATGTCGTCAACTATAGCTGATGTATGAGAAGGGGGAGGGAGCAGAGAAACTTATTTTTTTATATCTCTCAAACCATAACGGTTTGAGAGGATTAAGGGTGTTAAATTTTTTTTTTTTTCTTGTTTTTTTTATTGCAACTACCATTTAGAGGATACTTTTTTTGGGACATTACAATCCCTTTAAAGTGATAGTAATGTTTCACAAAAACAGCAGCTGCAATTAATCTTCATAGCAATTGAGCCATAGAGAGTGTTATTTCAATACTGTGAGAGTTGTAGTTCAAGAGTAATTGAACAATGAAGTTTCCCCCTCCCACCCCTTTTACCAGTGGCGTAAAAGTAGGGGTCGCTCTCAGGGGCTCGGCCAACCCCTGCGATCCCCTCGCCATGCGCCCCCAGCACAAGTGATCTCCCGGCAGCAGGCGCTCTAGTAATGCAGAGCGCTGGGAGATGACATAATCTCCCAGCGCTCTGCATTACTAACAACCGCGCGGGAGCTTGACTCACCACTAGACCACCAGGGACTCGAGGTAGGAGGAGGAGAGCGGTCAGTAGGGGCATTGTGGAGAATGATGGGCATTGTGATGGGGGCATTGTGGAGAATGAGGGGCATTGTGGAAGGGGCATCATGGAGATTGAGGGGCAATATGGAGATGGGGGCATTGTGGAAAGGGCAATATGGAGAAAGAGGGGCAATGTGGAAGGGGCATTGTGGAGAATGAGGAGCATTGTTGAAGGGGCAATATGGAGAAAGAGGGGCATTGTGGAGATGAAGGGCCACTGTGGAGAATGAGGGGCATTGTGGAAGGGTCAATGTGGAGGTGGCCAATGTAGTTGAGGGGGGCCAATGTGGTCTGGGGGGGCCCATGGCAATTCTTGCACCAGGGCCTGGTGGCTTCTAATTACGCCTCTGCCTTTTACCTAGTGTAAGCCCCGACTCCTCAGATGTGGAATCCAGTCCATAGACCAGACAGATAACAGCAGGGGACAATCTTCTTACTGTGAGAACAATGAAAACCCTGCCCCCCTTGACAGGTTTTTCTGCTTTTTCCCTTATCTTAATTGAAGATTGTCCCTTTCTGCAATCTACCTGGACACTCCCTGCTGCTCTTAGGTGAGCAGTGTTATATCAGTAAAAGGGGCGGGAGGGGGACACTTTATCATTCAATTACTCTTGAACTACAACTCTGACAGAATTGAAATATCACTCTCCAAGGCCCAAATACTATGATGATTAATTCGAGCTGCTTTATTATGAAACATTACTATCCCTTTAAAACAAGTGTCCTTCTTTGGCTATTTATAATTTTGGGAAGTATGCAATAGTAAGAATCTATAGCTGAATTCCAACATGAATGACTAAAGAAAATAAACAGACTGCCTGCCAGAAATATAGAGGTTTGTTACCACACATCCTTGAAATTACTTCTGTACCTTAGGGCACATTTGTGTAAGGATGACCCAGATGTGAGAGCAAGGACATGAACCACCAATTCCCTTCCCAAAGAGTTGTAATGAACAACACAGCTGTTGGTCAAGTATAGAAGGAGATAATCAGTGGCCTATGCAGATGTAGAAGATAGCCACGGGAACCAGATGTCATTTGGAGAGTGTATCTAAGACTGGCATTCCATTTTGTCCTTCTCATTTACCATGACAATAGTGCTAACCCAGGTAGGAGGATTAAGCTTTTTCTCAGCTGCAAACTCTGTTAGGACTGGTGGCCAGAAGAATATGGACCACTAGTAGCTGTGTTAGAATAAGGTAGGAATCTAGTCCCATTAACAGGAGAGCCAACCTCTGATCCCTCAGCAGCTGGAAGTCTGACAGAGCTAACATATATGCAAATAGTGAACAAAGCTAAAAGAACATCTACAACAAAGATAAGGAGCGGTAGGGTAAATTAAGGAAAATACATGGAGTACAGTACTGTCAAAAATGCTATTTAATAGCTGCCTCTAAGTGAGTAGCACAACTCCAGGACAATTTACAGTCGTGTGAAAAAGAAAGTACACCCTCTTTGAATTCTATGGTTTTACATATCAGGACATAATAACAACCATCTGCTCCTTAGCAGGTTTAAAAATTAGGTAAATACAACCTCAGATGAACAACAACACATGACACATTACACAGTGTCATGATTTATTTAACAAAAATAAAGCTAAAATGGAGAAGCCATGTGTGAAAAACTAAGTACACTTTATGATTCAGTAGCTTGTAGAACCACCTTTAGCAGCAATTACTTGAAGTAATCATTTTCTGTATGACCTTATCAGTCTCTCACATCATTGTGGAGGAATTTTGACCCACTTTTCATTACAACGTTGCTTCAGTTCATTGAGGTTTGCGGGCATTTGTTTATGCATAACTCTGTTAAGGTCCCGCAACAGCATTTCAGTCGGGTTGAGGTCTGGACTTTGGGCCATTGCAACAACCTGATTCTTTTCTTTTTCAGCCATTCTATTGTAGATTTGGTGGTGTGCTTGGGATCATTGTCCTATTCCATGACCCAATTTTGGCTAAGCTTTAGCTGTCGGACAGGTGGCCTCACATTTGACTCTAGAATACTTTGGTATACAGAGGAGTTTATGGTAGTCTCAGTGACTGCAAGGTTCCCAGGTCCTGTGGCTGCAAAACAAGTCCAAACTATCACCCCTCCACCACCGTGCTTGACAGTTGGTATGAGTTGTTTGTGCCGATATGCTGTGTTTGTTTTTCACCAAACATGGCGCCGTGCATTATGGCCAGATATCTCCACTTTGGTCTTGTCTGTCCAAAGGACATTGTTCCAGAAGCCTTGTGGTTTGTACAGATGCAACTTTGCAAACCTAAGCCGTGCTGTCATGTTCTTATTAGAAAGAAGAGACTTTCCCCTGGAAAACCTTCCAAACAAACCATACTTGTTCAGTGTTTTTCTAATTGTACTGTCATGAACTTTAACATTTAACATGCTAACTGAGGCCTGTAGAGTCTGAGATGTAACTCTTGGGTTTTTTGCAATTTCTCTGAGCATTGCACTGTCTGACCTTGGGACGAATTTGCTGGGACGTCCACTCCTGGGAACATTGGCAATTGTCTTGAATGTTTTCCACTTTTGAATAATCTTTCTCACTGTAGAATGATGGACTTTAAATTGTTTGGAAATGGTCTTATAATCCTTCCCATATTGATGGGCAGCAACAATTGCTTCTCTAGGATCATTGCTGATATCTTTCCTCCTTGACATTGTGTTAGCACGCACCTGAATGCTGCAGACCAGCAAACTGCTAAAAATACAGGCTTTTATAGAGGTGGTCACACTTGTTGATGATTAATTAATCAAGGGCATTTGATTTGCAGCACCTGTCTGCTACTTGTCTGCTACTTAGCATCTTAATTCCTATGGAAGCAGTAAGGGTGTACTTAGTTTTTCACACATGGCTTCTCCATTTTGACTTTATTTTTGTTAACACCTTAAGGACCGGGAAAATCTGATGTCGTTTTCCCTTAAGGACCGGAGCAATTTTGACTTTTTTGACTATGTCTTTGTTCAACCATATTTTCTCTTTAATTCCTTTTGTGCACCCACATAAATTATATACTGTTTTTTTAAGCACAAGTAGGGCTTTCTTTTGATACCAAAATTATATGAATACCTCATTGTTTAATTTGATTAAAATAGAAAAAAAGAGGAAAAAAATTGAAAAAAAACAACATTTTGCTTACATTTTTCTGTCAGGATTTGCATACTATTAGTTAATGAAAAAAAATTACCCCTAAATATATTCATTTGCTTCTCCTGAATATAAGAATACCCCATATGCCTAGTATTTTAGTCCTTTACTCACATTTACAAGGTAAATATTACAAGATGGCTGCCGTTATTTCCAACTTGTGATTTCTCAACAATTGGCATGTGAGCATCATAGCTTAGCTGACGGTGCCAGAACCAAAAATGTCCCACAAAGGTATATGTTTCTGAAAACTAGACAACATAAGGTAAATAATCAGGAGAATTTTGGAGTTTTTCATGCAGCTATTTTTCCAGAAAAAACTTTCAAAATTGTGGTAATATTTTGTTTTTTTGCAGTTTTCACACTTACATTTCAATACTACTGTTGATATCAAGCACATGATAGGTGAAGATTTTTAAAAATGCATTGTTTAGTGTTCAGCTCCTTCTTCTGAGTACGGCAATACCCCATATGCATAGGTTTCTCAAGGTTTGGGAGAGCTACGGGGCCCAAATTGGAAAATGCGCGTTTCCAGTTTCACACTTTGAATTTTCACAGCTTGCATCACTGGTGCCATGTCTCATTTGGGGCTGTGTAACAGTGCTCCACTCTAAGATTTCCCCCCAAAAGTATATATTTTTGGAAAGTAGACACCCCAGGCTTTCATTTTATGTATGTTTTCAATTTTTTTACGCATCCATTTTACCACCAATCGCTCCTAAATCTTGACGTAAGTTAAAAAAACAGTGTTTTTCACACTTGCACTTCAATGTTGATGTGAATTTCAAGCACATGATAGGTGAAGATTTTTAAAAATGCATTGTTTAGTGTTCAGCTCCTTCTTCTGAGTACGACAATACCCCATATGCATAGGTTTCTCAAGGTTTGGGAGAGCTACGGGGCCCAAATTGGAACATGCGCGTTTCCAGTTTCACACTTTGAATTTTCACAGCTTGCATCACTGGTGCCATGTCTCATTTGGGGCTGTATAACAGTGCTCCACTCTAAGATTTCCCCCCAAAAGTATATATTTTTGGAAAGTAGACACCCCAGGCTTTCATTTTATGTATGTTTTCAATTTTTTTACGCAGCCATTTTACCACCAATCGCTCATAAATCTTGACGTAAGTTAAAAAAACAGCGTTTTTCACACTTGCACTTCAATGTTGATGTGAATTTCAAGCACATGATAGGTGAAGATTTTATAAACTGAATTGATTAGTGTTCAGCTCCTTCTTCTGAGTACGGCAATACCCCATATGCATAGCTTTCTCATGGTTTGGGGGAGCTACGGGGGCCAAATTGGAACATGCGCGTTTCCAGGTTCACACTTTGAATTTTCACAGCTTGCGTTACTGGTGCCATGTCTCATTTGGGGCTGTGTAACAGTGCTCTTTTTTAAGATTTCCCCCCAAAAGTGTATATTTTTGGAAAGTAGACACCCCAGGCTCTCGTTTTAGGTGTGTTTTCCAATTTTATACACAGCCATTTTACCACCAATCCCTCGTAAACCATGATGTAAGTAAAAAAAAAAAACAGCGTTTTTCACACTTAGGGTTGGCGGCAGTATACTGGGCTGCATACAAATTGGTTTGGGAAACAATTTCACCTAAAATGTCTTCCCCCAAAAACAAATCAAAAAAATGATCATGGGTAAATCCTTCCACATCAATTTGAATCCCTGGGTTGCCTGTGAATTCTGAGATTTGTGGGCATAAATTGATACCCATTCATTAGGATCCGGAGTGGCAGGTGTTGGGGCATTTCTTTGGGCAGGTCTTTTGGCAGGTCTTTGGGCAGATCTTTTGGCAGGCGCTGGGGCAGTTGCCAGGGCAGCTCTTGGGGCATTTCTTTGGTAGGTCTTTGGGCAGATCTTTTGGCAGGTGCTGGGGCAGTTGCCAGGGCAGCTCTTGGGGCAGCACTTGGGGCATTTCTTTGGGTAGGTATTTTGGTAGGTCTTTGGGCAGTTCTTTTGGCAGGTGCTGGGGCAGTTGCCAGAGCAGCTCTTGGGGCAGTGCGTCTTTTCTTGACAGAAGGCCCAGCGTCATCACTAGAGCTGCTCTCACTTTCTGAAAACTGCGCTATGTCAAAATCTGATGCAGTGCCTGTTGCCTCAGAGTCAGACGCCAAAAAGGCATATGCCTCTTCAACGCTGTACCTGCACTGCATTTTGCCCACTAAAAAAACTTTTTTTTTTTTTTATTTTCTTACGCTATCCCTAAACCTAAATCTAACCCTAAAACTTACCCTAGCCTACGTATATCCTGAACCTACCTAACCCAAATGAACTACCTATCTAAACTGCACTTATTATATATATTTTTTTTTTTTTTTGGGGGGGGGGGTTGGGGGTTTTTTGGTTTTTTTTTTCTTACGCTATCCCTAAACCTAAATCTAACCCTAAAACCTAAATCTAACCCTAAAACTTACCCTAACCTACGTATATCCTGAACCTACCTTACCCAAGTTAACTACCTATCTAAACTGCACTTATTATATATATATATATATATATATTTATTTTTTTTTGGGGGGGGGGGTTTGGGTTTTTTTTTTTTCTTACGCTATCCCTAAACCTAAATCTAACCCTAAAACTTACCCTAACCTACGTATATCCTGAACCTACCTAACCCAATTGAACTACCTATCTAAACTGCGCTTATTATATATTTTTTTTTTTTTTTTGGGGGGGGGGGGGGGTTGGTTTTTTTGTTTTTTTTCCCTTAAACCTAAATCTATCCCTAAAACTTTCCCTAACACACGTCTACACTAAACCTACCCAACTACCTACCAAAATACCTAAACTATATTTAGTATTAAAAAAAAAAAAAAAAAAATTAAAAAAAAAATTAAAAAAAATGTAAACAATTTTAAAAAAATCTAAAAAAATTCAAGGGGGATGGGGGGTGTCCCACAGATGAGAAAACACTGATCTGCAGCAAATTGATCACTCCAAGAGTGATCAGATGGGGGGGCACTTATTGATCACTGCAGAACAGTGATCAAAGGGTTAATTTTCTTTATTTAAACTTTTTTTTTTTTTACAGGAACACTGGAACACCATCTCCCTCTGTCTCTCTCCACCTCAGCAGTATGCAAGGTGGAGGGAGGCAGAGAGATCTGACAGGGACAGTATTTACAAATACTGTCCCTGTCATTCAGGTTTTGCAACATGTGATTCGCTTTTGAAGCGAATCGCATGTTGCAACAATGTTTCTGCCGCTTGTTACTAAGTGTCCCGATACCGGGACACTTAGTAACAAGCGGCTTGAACTCTTCCATCGCTCCGTGCGGCCGCGATGGAAGAGTTTAACCCATGACGGTGCAGGACCGTCATGGGTCCTTAACGGGTTTGCAACCCATGACGGTCCTGCACCGTCATGGGTCCTTAAGGTGTTAAATAAATCATGACACGGTGTAATATGTCATGTGTTGTTGTTGTTTATTTGAGGTTGTATTTACCTAAATTTTAGACCTGCTAAGGAACAGATGATTGCTATTATGTCCTGATATGTAAAACCATAGAATTCAAAGTGGGTATACTTTCTTTTTCACACGACTGTAGCTAAGCATAAGTGCACTTTACTACTGGGACTCTGAGAAATGGCTCCCCAACTCACCCTCCCTCCCAGACATATATTTTGTATTAATTAAATCATCCTAATTTGCCAAAAGCCCATACAACAGTAATAAAGCATTACTACTTTTACCCTGTTGAATCTTTTCTACAGTCATTTTGAATTAGGTCAGTTTGGAAGGGTAGTAGGTAGGAGACCCATCTCTCTGACTTGATTTGTTACCATAATATACTTCAGTAAATCGGATCTAGGAAGGGTGAATTTGTCCCTAAGGCATCAAAGGAGAAGAGTCTGTCATCATCATGGACATGCAAGTGAGAAGATTACAATTAGAAAGGCATAGTGAGCAGGGACCCCTGGCTTAAGTTGCCCCCGAACCCAGTGGGCAGCACCAGGCAGGAGAGGGTTAAGAGATGAGCTTACATTTAGCAATCACCTAGTCCCAGATGTTTAGGCCGCTGTTTATTAGTTAGTGGAAGTTGATCTAGGATGGAAGCTTTGTAGTATAGATCAATATACAAGACCAGCCTAGTTGTCTGGACCTACATAGAGAGAGCAATAAGTGAAATATACCAGGGGCCTATAGAAATACAATATATTAGTATCTTCACTTTAGCCACCACTAAAGGATTTTTAAACATTCATACCTCAAGATCCTTAACGTTATCATCTTTCCATTGAAATAGAAACATAGTTTTGTGCATATTAATTGGTAGGTAATCTATGTCTATTTGCAGGGATTCAATCTTATTAACATTGATTTTGTCGAGTGAGGCTTTGCTAAAGTTATCTAGAATGCATTGGAGATTTGAGAGGAGACCAGGGGGTTCGCGAGAGAAAGGAATACATAATCAGCAGCGAGACTGATGTAGTGCTTAGAATCCTCTATAAAGATTCCTTTGACGTCTGAAGATAATCTAATTGCTTATGCTAATGGATCCATAATCGAAGAGAATATCATGGACTGGAGTACTGGATAAGACCTTGGCAATAAATGCAGAGGGGAAATCCAGATCTGAGGACAACATTCATTTTGAAATAGCCAGTAAAACCTGGCTTTAGCCACATCTAATGCTAAGATAAGGCAAGGGGTATTATGATTCATATATTGGGAAATAAGGCTGAGAATTTTCCTTGCATATTTTTAGTAAAGCATACCTGATCAGGGGCAATATTTTGGAGGAGAATGTCAGTTAACCTACCGACATGTATCTTAGTGTAAAGATTCTCATCCATATTAAGAAGGGAGATTGGTCTATAACTGGCTGGAATGGTTGAGTCCTCATTTGATTTGGGGATTGTCATTATTGAGGCTTCGAAGGGAAAGGTAGCAGACAGGTCTGCCAAATATGGAAAAGCCATCATGGCCAGGAGAATTGTATAAGGGTAGCTTTTCAATGCTGCAGGTACCTAGTCAAGGAAAAAAGCTTATGGCCCTGGCCAGCTGTAATTGTCGATATGGAAATTGTAGAGAGAAAGACTTGGATTATGTCTAAGGTTGGATGTGGTGTTAAAGGGTCCAATTATTTTTTGTTATACACACCAAATGAATTCACTATAGATTTGGGATTTACATTTGTAGTTTTGAGTTGAAGAATCTGGTATTGGAGTTGTTGAGTTGTTAAACTGTTTGGTAAGGCGTTTACCCACTTTATTGCCTCTTTGGTAGCACTTGTGCTTGAGTCTTGTTAAAAGGTATTGTGTTTTAGGATAGAGGTAATCTGGTCTCTAAGATGTACATTTTGGTTTGTGCCTGTCGAGGACGGGGCCAGTTTATTTAGTTGTTCAGTCTTGCAAGTCTTTCATGTAGTAAGGTCAGCTGGTGTTTTCTCTCTCTGTTGAGCCTGCTAACCATTTGATTTATATGGCCTCTAATAACTGCTTTATGCACACACAATTTAATGAATTTACTGGTAGATGAAATGCCAGGATGCAAGTTATTTGTAAAGTACAGGGTGTGGACAAAATATGGAAAAAGCAGTGACATGGTAACAATTCTTTATTAACACATCTTTTATTCTACAAGGAATACATTCAAATACATTTCAAGTTACGTGAGAGATGATGGATCAGGAAATCTGCTTCTCACCCTTCTGTCTAAAACTGACCACAGTGGTTCAATGTTATTTAAGTCAGGCAACTGTGCTGGCCATGGGAGATCTTTAAATTAATCTTCATGCACCTCAAACCAAGACCCGTTAGGTTGTGTGCATGGGGCATTATCATCATAGAAAATAGAATTACTTTCAGGAAACAAAGTTTGTAAAGTGCATCTGCTTACTTAAAATGCCCATGTAGCAACTAGCAGTATATCGACATTTAAAGGTAATAATAGGGCCTAGAGAATACCGTGAGATTGTTTCCCAAACAATTATAGATATGCCAACATGTTTGACAGCTGAAACAAGGCATTCAGGATTATAGACTTCTTTATGCATTCTCCAAACTTAAACCCAGCCTGTTGTAGTTCCTTATGGCAGTTTCACTCAGGGATTTAGAGAGGATTTGTGTAATGACTTTTTAAGCCACCAACCCCCCTCTACATATTCCCAGTGTGCAAATGTTAAGGGATCTGGTGATGGTCCAACAAGTTGATCAGACCAATCCTGAGTCATCCACAGCTTGAAGAAGGCAATTGTCAGCAAAGATCATGTCAATTTGAGAGTAAGATCAATTGGGGTGTAAACAGAAAATAAAATCCCTTGCTAAAGATCAATAAGATCAGTTGGGGTGTAAACAGAAAATAAAATCCCTTGCTAAAGATTTCATAGCTCTCCAGACATCATACAGAGAATGCAGTGAATGGGTGTTCAACATCTTTGCTGTTCAACCCTGGGGTGTCTCATATGCATCTTTGTCGGGACTAACATCATGTTAAAGTTATTCACTATTAACATCTGACTCGCCACCAACTCAGAGGTATTAGTCAAGGTACTGCATAGATGTCTTCACTGATCATCATTTGTCAGATATACATTAGCAGTGGTGCATATTACACTGTTACTATTATAGTTCAAGATAATAAATCTTCCAACTGCATCAAGGAAGACAAATATCCTTAAATATAAGATTTTTGCTGATAAGAATGGCGACAATGACCCTCATCAGTCTAGTGAATATAGAAGTCAAAATCAATTTCTGTATGAGAAATCATACACCATAGGATAAACACAATTCATATGTGTGTCATAAGAACAGTATACATAAGCAAGATAGGAGTCCAGACTGTTGTGGCATAGCCATAGTAAGGGAGAAAAACCATTAGGTGGATGAGTTGAGCAAAAGATGGGAGCAAATGGAGTTCTAGAAATGTAAACCTAGATCTAATATGTTGAAAATAGTCACAGGGTAAAATCACAGTCCAGAGTATCCCCAGGCAATTAACTTAAAGGGTTATTAATGTCTAACATTAACTAACCCTAATATTGAAGGTATTCAAAAGATAATATTAATGTGCCAAGTCGTATCTCTCAAACCTTTACGGTTTGAGAGATATAAGCACTGACATTTCCCCCCACCTGCTGACAAGCTGTAAAGCTGTCAGCAGTGGATCTGTGTCGGCCGGCTCAGCGGCTCTTCAGCAGAGCTGAATGAGCGCTATTGAAAAACAGATACTTCACTGGAATGGTTGGTTGGTTGGTTAGCTTGGTTAGCAAGAACACTTTGCAGACCATTCCACTGAAGCATTTTCTTCAATAAAGCTTATTCAGCTCCACTGAAGAGCCACAGGCTGGTGTGGCACCGGGATCTCCTGACGTCATCTACATGCTGAAGTCTGGAAAAGGGGAGGGAGGGGGAGACTTTCAGAGCTTATATCTCTCAAACTGTAAATGTTTGAAAGATATGACTTGGCACTTTAGTATTATCTTTTTAATACCTTCAATATTAGGGTTTGTAAATGTTAGACACTACTAACCCTTTAATGCAGGAAACTAGGTAGGACACATAATAATCCCCAGTTACATCCCAGTAGTACAACATGAGTACTTATTACCAACTTTCAGTGTCATTCAGGCCACAGGATAAGGTCTCTGTGGAACTCGCTGGTGAGGCGGTTGTATACCACACTCTTTAACCCACTCTTGTAGTTCCTTCAGTGCCTTAACCGGATAGAATAAATCTAATTGGGCTCCATTTTAGAGACAAGCAGCTCCATGACACTAGGTATCTTCTTCAGGCATAATAAGAATGAAGGCTTAATACAAAATACATGACAGGTGGAACACTCAAATTATTTTTACATTTAAATTCCACTGTCAGTGAATATTCTTATCAGTAATGTCTGTAATTCATTTCCTAGTCTACAGCAGTCTCTTTGTAGATTTGTGGATTTATTACATTTTGACGCCCCAGTGAATTCTAGTATTTAACCAGAGTTGGTTAAGTCTATAGAATGTATGGGTTAAACCTCCCAATGCCAGAGGGGTGTACAACCTATCACTTCCGATAAGCTGTGTAGCCCCCTGTCACCCAAAGGGCCCAGATAGTGTAGGATAATGTGACACAAATTCCTTGTCACTGTTCAAGGCATGGTACAGAGTCTTATAACTGAATATCAGTTTATATACCCAGATCTTTCTGTCCCTCTGTGTCCTAAAATTTCCCATCAGTATAGTCACTTTGAGATCTTTAAAGGGATTATAATAGTGTAAAACAACTCGATCGCCAAGTCTTCTTTATAATATAAGAAACACATTGCGCTATTTCAAAGCACTTACATTTCTATAGTTCATAACATATTCACTGTAGAAGGATCCCCTGCCTTCCCCTTTTGGCCCTGTTACTGATCGTCTCATGCAGGTCCAGACTGATGCGGCGAGGGACAAACTTCAATATGCAAAGGAAAATCCTGACCTCCTCCGACAAGGGGGGCAGGGTGTCCTTATACTTACTGAAGTTTGTCCATCACTGCATCCATCGGGTCACATGGCACAATTAGAAATTCAGTGGGAGGCGGCCAGAAGGGGTGGGCGGGGGATCCTTCTACAGTGACTATGTTATGAACGACAGAAATGTAAGTGCTTTGAAATAGCGCAGTGTGTTTCTTATAAAGAAAACTCAGCGATCTAGATGTTTTATAACATTACAGTCCATTTAATTCTGTGATCAGTTTTGCAAAAATTGGGTGACTCTTTTGTTGTTCACACTGGACTTATGAGAATTCATCCATTTTCTTAGGGTTTGTCCTGTCTCACCTGCAATATACAAAGAAAATGCGAGGAGAGCTGCATTGCTGTTGAACACACAATACATTGTTACACTATGATATGATCTGATATACTCACAAGGGAGGTCACACCAGCTCCAAATTATTGGACACTGGTATTCACAAGTCAGCAGGGTAGATGGATGCTGGTTCTCCCCGCAACGGAACCTCACAAGTTTGCATCACGAGTGGGGTGAGCACCACAAAACAAGTTGAGGGATTTTAAATGTTTTTAATAAATCTTTGATCAATGTATTCATAATTTTTTTGGTCTGCTGTTCATATTACCCATTGGAGATTGATTTGTTCAACTGGTGGGTGCAAATTTGTGAGGTATATGCAATGTGCGTATATACCCACAAGCAAAATCATAAATGCGCAGAGGCAAACCCCATAGCAATACGAATGTATACCAAAATAAGTGGACACGACATATCAAACAGTCCACACAGGAGATGCACCAAGTAGCAAAGGCGTACACAGAACAGCACCTCAGCAATTCAGAGCATCTACACATGGACATACCACAATGCATCCAAAGTATACATGTGGGAACTGCAGATAGCCACAGTACATGCAAAGTGCGCACCAGCATAACAGCATTAGTCTCCCAAAGTGCATGTACACAGGTCCATTGCAGCCCCTAACATGGCACAGCATAATGTGTGCATGTTCTCCCTTTATGCAGCAAATGGCAAGTATATGCTCATCAGTAACATGATAGAAAGAATACTCTTACCTAAAACATTTGTAAAATAAATACTCCACAACAGTCTAAAAACACTAGAGAGCAGCAGAGCCACAATGCCGCCATGGCACACGCTCCATAATGCAGTCATATAATTGTAAAATATTCACGCACCAAAGTGCAGCCATATGATTGCCCGTCATAGCAGGAAGAGATGCAAGCAAATGTGACCATAGTTGGCACACACACAGGCGCGGCCATAGCTGGCATTCACACAGCCATAGCCGGCACATATGCAAGGCTATAGAATGTACTCATGCACCCAAATGCATCCATAGTATGAAGTGCAGACATAGCTTATACACATGTACCCAAGGCTACATGCAGCCATAGCATGGACACACGCATCCAAGTTCACGTGCAGACATAGCATGTTCACATGCATCCCAGGCCCAGGATAGACAAAGCATGTACAAACACCCATCCCGGGCCCAGTGTAGACATAGCATGTACGCACGCATCCCAGGTCCAGAGAAGACATAGCATGCACACACGCATCTCAGGCCCAGTGCAGACATAACATGAACACATGCACGCAAATGCAGGCATAGCATGAAATGCAAACATAGCATGTACATGCATCCTAGGCCCATAGTGGACATAGCATGTACACATTCAACCCAGGCCTAGTGTGGACATAGCATTTACACATGCATCCTAGGCCCTGTGCAGACATAGCATGTACAAATGCAAACAAGTGCAGGCATAACATGAATTGCAAATATAGCATGTACACATGCATCCAAGGCAAAGTGCAGACCCATCATGTACACATGCATCCAAGGCCAAGTACAGCACAGCATGTACATATGAATCCAAGGCCAAGTGCAGCCATAGCACGTACACATGCACCCAAATGCAGCTATAGCAAGAATTGTAGACATAGCCTGTACACATGCATCCAAGGCCAAGTGCAGACCTAGAATGTACACCTGCACCCAATTGCAGACATAGCATTCATCCAAGGCCAAGGGCAGACATAGAATGAACACATGCACTGAAATGCAGCCATAGCCTGAATTGCAGGCATAGCATGTACACATGCATGCAAGGCAAAATGCTGCTATAGCAAGATTATATGCAGCCATTGCATAACTTAACCTGTCCAAGACTGAGCTCCTTATCTTCCCTCCTAAATCCTGCACAACACCTCCATTTTCTATAACTGTCGACGGCTCCACAATTTACCCTGTAGACAAGGCCCGCTGCCTCGGGGTAACTGGACTCTTCTCTTTCCTTCTCCACCCACATTAACAACGTTACCAAAACCTGTCGCTTCTTTCTTCGGAATATAGCAAAAATCCGGCCATTCCTCTCTCACTCTACAACAGAAACCCTCATGCATGCTCTTATCCTTTCTCAACTGGACTACTGCAACTCTTTACTTACTGGTCTTCCTACTAACCATATCACTCCTCTTCAATCAGTTCTTAATTCAGCCACCAGAATACTCTTCCTCTCCTCCAGAACAGTATTCACCCCACCACTCTTAAAATCACTGTCATGGCTTCCCATAAAGCAGCGTATCACATTCAAAATCCTCCTCATTACCTTCAAGGCTCTCCATCACTTGTGCCCGCCTTATATCTCATCTTTGATATCCCGCCATATTCCTGCACGTCCACTACGCAGCACACATGGTGGACACCTCACTGCCCCTTTAACCACTATTGCTGTTTCACGATTGAAAGCTTTCTCACATGCTGCCCCCTACCTCTGGAACTCCCTACCACCCAGTATTCGCCAAGCCTCAACCCTCAACAACTTTAAATCTAAACTAAAAGAGCACCTTTTATCTCTAGCAACAGCATAATATGGAAACATTATCATCATAAGTCAAACACTGCACTTCCTCCTCCACCAGCTTGTATCTGTATGTCACCCATCCTATACTTAGATTGTAAGCTGTACGGGGCAGGGACCTCTTATCCTAATGTATACTCACCTGTTGTTCCCCTTATGACTGCCTATATAAGCACTTAATCACCGCACTTATTGTACCCCTTCTATATTAAATGTAATCTGTAAAGTGCCAAGTACACCGGTTGGCACTATAAAAATATATAATACAATACAATACAATTAACACATGCATGCAAGGCCAAGTATATCCATAGTATGTACATGGATTAATATAAACTTAAGGCACCTGTACACAGTGTAGCCACATAGAGCACCAATGAAACAGGCATCATAAACTGAAGCAGCACACCTAGAAGTAAAGCCACAGTACATGAAGATGAGGAAAATATACACATCCGACTAGGATGTATGGGTAAAATAAATAAATCAAGATGCCCAGTATGCTTAAAGTACATGGCCCAAAGCTAGCCATAAAGTATATAAGCCCCATTCAAACACCTGATTAGGATGAAATGGCTTTAGCAGGGCTCACTCACAGGTGAACATGATTAAACAATTAAAACACCTGGGGCTAAACCCAGCATCAGCATTCAGAGAAAACAAGCTATTGCATGGCCCAGAGTTAGAGGAAACGGGCCTAGAATGGAGGAATACAAACACATACCTGAGGGCAGGTAAAGCACAGGAAGTCCAGTTGTCCTGAGTATTTCAGTTTATGGCAGTCCTTGAGCAGGTGGCATAGACAACCCACACCTTCATATAGCTCCAGGAACTCCCAAATCAGCAAAGGGCAGAATATTCTTCAGATAGGCCCACATCTGCATGTACTCACTGTCAGGATCTGCAACAATGTTACTGGAAGAACCAGCATTCCCAGCACTCCCTCTTTTACCTCTACTACCGTAAGTATTTATGCAGGGAAACCCTTGACTCTACAGGGTCTCCAACCCGCTGACTTAGGAAGGGAGGGGTAAAGTTGGAGCTTCAGAAGGAGAGAGGAGGAAAACTCCAACTGGAAAGGGACAGAGGACACTGCTCGGTAATCCTCAAAAGAAAAAAGCCAGCAACTCAAGTCCTTACAACTTCAGAGATCAGAGGGGAAAAAAAGGACACCTGGTGAAGGGGAGGAGAATCTCTTATACTGTTTGAATTTGTTTGACCTTTTCTCTGTCCTATCAGCTAAAAGGGAAGGAGCTAACCCATCTAGTGAATGCTGCCATGGATGTCCAGGAAAGAATATTCCTGAGACCTCTACTCCTCTCTTATAAACAGCCCCCTAACCCAGTGATTCTCAACCAGGGTGTCATCTTAGGGTGCCCCATGTTTTCTATGAAGACTGACAAAAATGGACTTTTAAGTAAAGATTTATAGAAATTGTTATGCACAATATATTTGGTTTTGTTATTATGATTATAAAACCTAATAATAACTGTATATTTGCGTATTGTACCCCTCTTATGTCCTTGATAAAGTACATTAAATATGTTAGGGGTGCCTCGAATGTTGTAGATTATGTGTTAGGGTGCCCCAGACAAAAAAAGATTGAGAAACACTGCCCTAACCTGAAACAACTGGTGATCAGTGAAAAAGAATAGGCTAGTAGAAAAGGAATTCATATATTTTACAATAGAGTCAAAAACAGACATTTTAATTAACTTAAGCAAGTAGAGGAATATCGCAAGCATAGCTATGGATGCAAGTGATAAAGAGAAAAAAGCATTGAGAAATAAATGCGTCAACGGCACCAAAACAATCTTTGTTCTATGAGGACTGCTCACTGTCTACCTGTAGATGGAGACAAAGAACAGTATAAGAAACTCTTAAAAGTTATATCATAGTTCTGAAGGTTTTTTGTGACGTGATTGATCTATTTATAATTTTTGCTATCCCAGTTGTTATCTAGTTTGAACTGTTTATGTGACAAGCAATTTTCAGCTTCTAGACTTATTTCTGTATTTATTTTGTATATATTTTTTATTTCACACTTTATTATGCCCTGTCCATCACTTGTGTATTCCGGCTCTCTCTGCTCCCTTTGAGGTGGGGCTTGACCTTACCTGTTGGGTGTTGGGTTATTTAATGGTGAGAGGTCTGCTATTCTGTAAGCATGTGACAATGGGTCTAGATCTCGAAACACTGTGCTGCTGCTATCGGTTTGATTTAATAATAAATATGGCTAAATGTCCTTCATCATTTACATTGATGCTGCATCCCTTTATTCTTTTGTTTTTTCTAAGATTGACTGGGCCTGTATCTGAGGAACCATCTGGATTGTTCAAACACCTGCACACAACATTATACTTATATGCAACCCCCTAGTTAGAATTTTTTTTAGCCTTAATGTGCAACTCTTTGGTAGGTTTGAGGGCAACACAGTCGTCCAGAATCTTGTTACCTGTCACTTAGGTAACCCCTTAACGACCCTTGACGGTCATAGTATGTCAAGGGTCGATCTCACTGAAGACCCATGACGTACTATGACCGTCATGGAGTTCCAGGATCCCCCCATGGCTGCACACCGTTCGGGGAGTCCGAAACCGGAAAAAAAAAAAAATGCTCTGCGGTCCTTAACTCAAGTCGCCACGCCGATTGTCCGGTCGTTAAGGGGTTAAACATAGAATTTGACGGCAGATAAGAACCATTCGGCCCATCTAGTCTGCCCATTTTCCTACTATAAAAACCTCAAACTTTATTTGGTCCCTGCTCTTGTCTTACGTTAAGGACAGCTTTGTGCCTACCCCATGCATGCTTAAATTATTTCACTGTATTAACTTCTACCACTTCTGCTAGTAGGCTATTCCACTTATCTACTACCCTCTCAGTGAAATAAAACTTTCTTACATCAAAACCTGTGTCCTTCTTGTTTTAGACTATGGCCTCTTGCCAGAGGATAAGCAACGCATTGCAAAGCAATACGTTCCGAGCTCCTCTGGTACTCAAAGGGTTAATATGGAAGTGGACCTGTTACTTTAAGACAAGTTTATTTTATTTTACAGAGGATAAACATCTGACATTATGTCGCTCTAACCATTTTCTCCTATAAATAAACAGATTTTGAGTAAGGTGTTATATTTTTGATGGTGCAGTATGACACTTTATGCTAATGCGCTGAAATTATGCTAATGAATTTTGTTTGAGGCCAAACGTATCACTCGCTGTGATAATAGAAATGCTACCATGGTGAAGCTCTGCCTAGATTAATTCACTGCACAGTGTGTGGTAACAATGGCCCAACACAAAAGCTAATTAGCATAACATGCCACACTGTGCCATCAACAAATAAAAGTTCATTTTCCAAAAAAGATTTATAGCACAACAAATAGGCAGTTTTTTAATTATTTTTAAAATCAATGAAACTTATCTTAGGGTGACAGGACCACTTTAATTACAGGGCTTCTTTTTGGGGTGTATGCTTTGCTTCCATTACATGAATTAGCCACAGGGGTGAAACAGCCTTTTAGGATACTCTCATTTAATAATGTAAACACATTCTGTACATTTTGGTATGTAAATGAATGGAAGACTTCACCTCATTGGGGACATGAGAAAAGTTTCTTCTTGCGTGTAAAATCAGGGCTGGATTTACTTCTCAAAAGCTTCCAGGCATGGCATACCAGGAACCCCTAACCCCCCACCTCTTGGCCATTCCTCACTCCTCCCATGACCCCAGCACCATCCACAGTTGTCTGGTGCAGAACTATGCTTGGCCTATAAAATAGAGGAACAACAAGATGTCAAATAAACTAGTAATTTTAAAAAATAATGGAATATCTAAAATTGCAAAATATGCAGCAATAGTCAACCAGGTGCAGATTTCTGGTACAAAGGGAATGGGATCTTGCTCTCCACAACCACAATTTTGGGGATATGGTAAGCACTGCTGAGGTGACCCTTAAACAATTTGGCACCCTAATCAGTTGCCTTCCCCTCCTAATGAAGACCCAGTCCTGCATGTAACATATCCACTCATGCCTCATTTCTATTGAAAATCAAAGGACTATGCTCCTTCCTGAAGCACAAAAATAATCTAGAAAACTGCATGTTACTTGCACCTAGTAACATACAGTTTTCCAGTTTAATCCTGTTATCAAACTGATAAGTAAATGTAGCTATTTGTGCCTCCACTTTTTTGTAGAGTTTCAGGGATACTGAACCTTAGGAAATAGGAGCCTATGCATTAACCATAAAAGGAAGTTATAGCCTATCCCCCCAGCTATTTCAGAGGAAAATACTTGCTTTCTAATGCTTGGTACATTTGTGCTAGATACATACCATGTTCTGCCAGAATATAATTGTAAAACATTTACAAATTTTGGGCCATATTAAGAAAGATAAAATGTTGCAGTTCTGGAGAAAACCAACTGCACCACTGGTGGGGGTAATGAATATTCCCACTGATCTAGATGGGGCTTTAAACTCATTAATGCTAGATATGTATCTAAGGAACTGAGAAGCAATGTATTGGAGACCTATGTAGCATTCAAGGAGTTAAAAGTGGATCTTATACCAAATAACAACTTCAGTGGTTTGAATTAGCTTTCAAATCATCTTCATGTGATATTAACCAGTTTTTATTTAAAATAGTAATTTATGATCATTTGCTTTATTTCTCAGTTTAAACAAATGAGAACCACTGCACTCCTTCCCACCTGCCACACCCAGCTACCCAGATACTAACATTCTACACTGCACAACCTCCCACCTGCCACACCCAGCTACCCTCATACTAACATTCTACACTGCACACCCTCCCACCTGCCACACCCAGCTACCCAGATACATTCTACACTGCACACCCTCCCACCTGCCACACCCAGCTACCCACATACTAACATTCTACACTGCACTCCCTCCCACCTGCCACACCCAGCTACCCACATACTAACATTCTACACTGGACTCACCCTCATCTGCCACTTATTGATAGCCAGATTCTAACATTCCACACTACTCTCCCTCCTGCCTGCTACTCCCTGCTATATATACCAACATTCCACATTGCTCTACCTCTCACCTGCCATTTCCAGCCAAATAAATACGAATATTACTGATCTCACTCCCACCTGCTACACCTTCTACCCAGATACTAACATTCCACACTGTGCTCCCTCCCTACTGCTACTCCTTGCTAGCCAGATTCTAATATTCCGCACTACTCTCCCTCCCACCTTCTACTCTCCGCCAGTCATATATCCCTTTGAGTGCCAAAGGGGTATGCAACGCATTGCAAAGCAATGCGTTGCGTACCCCTCTGGCACTCAAAGGGATATACCAACATTCCACATTGCTTTACGGCATGGCAATCTCGCTCTGCATGACAGCGCAAGAGTGTCATGTCACACACATAATGGTTGTGCAACCATCTCTCTCCTATGACCCTTTGACGGTATGTAGTACCCTTCTGTCCATGACATAACTTGTGCCAGCATGACACTCCCATCCTAGGTTTGTTTTAGCCCTTCTGCACTCTCATTAGCCATGTTGTGACAGGCCCAGTCTCCCTGTGCACTGCGCCATGGGCTAAGCCCGCACCGCAGTCAGTCAGACAGAAGCACGGAGAACTACAACTTCCAGCAAACCCGGGGTGGGTGCATGGCTCAGTGACCATGGCACTGTGTGAGTGAGGGAGAAGAGCCCAGCTGAACTCCTGACACTAGACACCAGAGACCATGGGCTCCCAGGTAAAGTAAGTGTTCGGGTGGAGGCTCCTACAGTGTCAGCTGTCATATTGCATGTACCTGTAGGGTTATGCGTTTGTGTGTATGTTATAGCTATACAGCAGGGCACCTACAGGAATATCCTGATAAGGTTGTATGCAGGGCACACGGAGGTGCTCCAGCTGCTACAACATTTTAAGTAATAGATAATCATGTATGCGACCATTATGTGTGCGACATGACAATCTTGCTCTGTCATGCAGCGCGAGATTGTCATGCCGCCATTTTAATCATGGTGCCGTGGTGATTTACTTAAAGAGAGTGCGACCTTTCAAAAGTAAACCGCTGGTGAGCAGGGCATTACCTAGACACCAAGGAGGTATGTATTTCAGCTGCCGATCTGGTTAGTTCCGAGAGCGTGCGCTGAAAGCTCTTTGAGTCCCACTGGCAGAAAGGTGCTATATAAATACTAGTTATTATTATTATTATAAACAATTGTTTTAAATAAAAAAAATGGCAAACATATAATATAGGTTATTTTGAAAACGCTCTCAAAATCACCTAAGTTGTTATAAAGTGTTAGTTCCATTTTAACCCTTTGAGTGCTAGAGGGGAGTGCAACAAATTGCAAAGCAATGCACTGCACAGCCCTCTGGCTCTCAAAGGGTTAAATCAGTGGGAATTTGGGGAATTACATTCAGTCCCGTATGATGCACTTCGTTCGCTCATGCACCTCTTTTGATTATGGAATAAAGCCCTGTATGTCATAGTCTTAAAAAAAAAGTCTTAGAACATATGTTAATGTTAAACTTTATTGTTAGGTTATACAAAGATTCTAAATGCAGCAATTATGATATAAAATCAACACAGTAAATAAATATTATGAATAGACGGAAACTGTTATCAGTACAGATTATGGTTATTGTTGTGCACTTGTCAACTGTACATTTTGTGCTAAATCACTGTGTAGGTTATTCAAGGACAGTAAAGCTCTTTTTTTTAATTGTTTTATTTTAGTAGTATGTACTGATTCATTTTATCTGCTAGTTTTCCTTTTCCCTGAGTGTCCCTAATAGCAGCTATTTAATTTTTTTACACTTTCTTTCAATGATGAGAGAACCCTCTACCAGCAATCTGTAAAGAGAGTCTGTACAAATTTTATGGTTAACCCTTTAATGACCAGAGGGGAATGCAACTCATTATGAACCAACACATTGCACACTTCTCTGGTCCTTAAAGAGAAGAGGGTCCTTACAGAAATGGGTATATTTGCACCATAAATACAGTGTCTAAGTTCATGATTCATTCTATGTTTGTTAATTAACATTTTCCATTTTATTGGGTTTTTTTTATCCAAACATACAATATTGTCTTGTTATTGTTGGCGGGGTGGGGGGGGAGGGGTGTTGAAAAATAAGCTTTCTTTTGGTGCCATATATATTAATCTATACATACCTCCCAACATTTCAAATGGCCAAAGAGGGACACTTGTTTTAAGTGGTGTTGCTGGACACATTGCTGATGGGTGGGGCATTACCAATAATTTGTAGGTCATTTCATAACCTTCTGATACCTCTTTGTATAACTGAATAAATGATTTAGAGCAAGCCCAACATGTTATACTTACACAGAGTATTGTAGAAACACATATAGTGAAGTTTAAACAAGCATTAATGTGAGTTCTATTGCTGTGGAGGAATGTGATACACTTATATGCACACCACACAGTCTGATCTCCTAAAAAGAGGAACATAAGAGTGGGAAAAGGGACAGAGGGATTTGGGTCTCAAAGAGGGACTGTCCCTCCTAAAGAGGGACACCTGAGAGGCATGTCTATATACAGGGCTGGATTTACATCTCAGGAGCTTGTAGGCACAGAAATTTGAAGCGCCACCCCACGTGGGCCATCTGCACTGGATACCTCCACAATGCTCCTAATCTCCACGTTGCCCCCCCATCATCTCCATATTGCCCTCACAATGCCCCCCATCAGCTCCATATTGCCCCCATCAACTCCACATTGCCCTCACAATGCCTCCCATCAGCTCCACATTGCCCTCCACCCCATCAGCTCCAACTTGCCCTCACCATCTCCACAATGCCCTCCATCGGCTCCAACTTGCCCCCCATTAGCTCTCCATTGCCCTCACATTGCCTCCCCCCATTGTTCGTTTCCTACCTCCCTGGTAGGAGATCTGTATGTGCCTCCTTTGGCACAGTCTTGCATTTGATGGAGCTCCCGCGCGGTCTCCTATTCAGGAATGCAGAGCACTGGGAGATGATGTCATCTCCCAGCGCTCTGCATTCCTAAAGAGGCGATGAGGGAGCTCCATCAGATACAAGACTGGGGGGGTGGGCAATGTGAGTGGGTGCTGCCAGCGCAGCCAGTGAGGTGGCTAGTTTTTTTTGTTGTTTTTTTTAAAAAGAATATTAAAAAAAACAAAAAACAAATGGCAGGCGCCCCTCGTTGGCGTGCGCCTGTAGGCAGGTGCCTACTTTGCCTAATGGCAAAGCCGGCCCTGTCTATATATTTTATTTTAACATTGATAAAATATAAGACAAATTTTGAGTACAAGGTACACATTACATTTTATAAGTGACCAATAATTTTAAATGCATGTATTTATTTTTACTGTTTTTAGACTTTATTTATGGGAGGGTACAGGTTGTCAAAAATAGCCTGACATCTTGATCAGGGTCACCCACATGATACTGCTTTCTACTTCAGATTCTAGTCACAATGAGCACTTCTATGGTAATTTTAACATATATACTCTGTTCCCATCAGTAAGAGAGGTAGCAAGCTTTCTCTAACTCACTCTGACGTCTTTCTATGGGAGTGTGCTGTCAGTAGGCTGTATGCTTTTCCCAGTGTGAGCCCACAGATTGCATTGAATTAAGAAACACAAGATACTGCTTGGAACTGATCAGATCACTCCATGCAGGGATGCAAACTGTTTGAAGCAGCCTGCTACTATGCCTATTGCATTCTGACACAGGTATACTCCTGTGTCAAGTTGCTCCAGAATTACTCCTGGGGTGGGGTAGATGTGATAAATAGGGGATAATGTTGAGATGACTTTTCCAGTGATATCACTTCTCCTGTTCTATGGAGCCTATACACTGAGATCTCTAAAATTAGAGAAATCTTAGTGTATTGGCTCTTTAGACTAACATGGGATTTGGAGAAGTCATCTTCACTTTATCACCTGTTTATCACCTCTTTATCAAACCTTAATGCTAAGAGGAAAATTATCATTATGTGCCTTTTGCGGCAAGAAAAAAAGGGGACAATTATGGAACAAACCAAATGCGTAAATGAGAAATTGCAATTCCCAAAATGTATATTTATTGCCATGGACTTTTAACCCCCTGAATTTTAAAGAGGAACTATCACCCCTATAGAAGTTTGGCTTAAAAACAAGTTTATATAGTGACTAGCTGTAATACTATAGTGTATTTTTTGTTTGTTTTTAATTCGTTTGTTTGGCTGAAATGAAACTTTTGACCATGATCCTGTGCCTTCCTTCCAGACAGACTGCAGGTACAGCTCTGCACCGCAGTCTGTCACTCTTCCTCTGCTCTCCTCCCTTGATCCAGCCTCCTCTGATGATGGAGGATTTCATTGGCCAGAGAGCACTCCAGCTTACATGCAGAAATCCTCAGTCATTGGAGGAGGATGGATCGTGGGAGGGGAGCAGAGGAAGAGTGACAGACTGCAGTGAAGAGGGGGAGAGGGAAAAAAAACCCCAAGGGATATTGTGTCTCAAAGCCATCAACGAATTAGCAGGTTACGGTGAAACTCAGGGGGACCCACCGCCTCCACCCATGGAGACCAGATCTGAAGGCAAATGGAGGAAGAATTGCAAATATACGCGGTTAGCTTCCCTATCTGAATCAAACTCCAGATGTGACTATCAAGGCCGGCACAGGTGGGTAGTAGAGATTTCCAATGCTGAGCTATATGACAGCGGGTCATAGCTCAAATTCGAAACACCAATTTGTTGGCACAGTGAGAGAAGGTTGGAGTACGGGACAATCTGTTAAGCAGGGCCGTCCACGGGTCAGGGGAAATCACTACACCCAGAGCTGAACTTAAGAGTCGGCACACATGAGTCCAAAGCTCAGAGACCAAGGGGCAGGACCACCACATGTGGTAATTACCCTCTGATCCACAACCACAGAAGCACAGCTGGGGGGAGGAGGGGAAGATGCGATGTAACCGAACTGGACAACAGTACCATCTAACCATGACTTTATACGCATTCTCTTTAATGTTGGTGCAAGGGGTTAAACTACAAACATTAATAGTTATGTCATTCCATTCCTCGGGGTCCAGAGTCTCGTCAAGATCCAATTCTCATAGTGCAAGGTAAGGTGGAGGCAGCGGGTACAAAGACGCAAGGAGAAGGGAATAAATCTTGGAGATAGCACCATTACCGTAAAAGGAGGAAGAGCAAAGGTTTTCAAAGACCATCCTCCGCGGAGGGGGGCATTATGAAAATAGGTGTGGGCAAAGTGTCTGAGTTGAAGGAACCGGAAGAATTCACAAGAGGGGGCATTATGTTTCTCCCAGATCTGGTCCCATGAAAGGGGAGTATCCACAAAAAGCAGATCTGAAATCTTGGTAATCCCCAACTGTTTCCACCACCCGAATCGATCCAGACTCAGACCCGGGGGAAACTCTGGGTTATTGAAAAGGGAGCACATCTTCATTGTAGGCGAAGTAAGTCCATCTTTATATTTATGTTTGCGCCAGAGGGACAACAGAAGAGGACGCGTATAACCACTAGATAATGAACCAAAAGAAGAGGGGAGCCACAACAAGTCTGCCACAGGTGGGGAGCCGCAAAGAGAGGCTTCCAAAGTAACCCATTTCGGTACGTCACATCCGGAGTGTAGTCTGACTGCCTTGGCGAACTGAGCCGCTTTATAATAGGACAAAAGATGTGGAACCCCGTGGACTGATGTTTATACAGTAACCCCGCTCCAAGCCTAGATCTCCGTCAGTCCCAAATAAAGCACATGATATGCTGTTGGAGTGAATGAATATCTCGTGGGGCAGGGGGAATAGACAAAGCTCTGAACAGGTACAATAACCGAGGCAATAAGTACATCTTAACCACATAAATTCTGCAGAACCAGGAAATGTGAAAGGATCACCAGTTGTCTAAGTACACGGAGAACGGAGTAATGGTGTGAAGTTTGCCCTATATAAAGATTCATCAGAGGTCATTAGTCGAACCCCCAATGAGGTCAAAGATGAGTCACACCATAGAAAATCAAAGTTCTGGCCTAGTAGCTTTTGTAAGTGCGCCGGCAATTAAATATTCAAGGCTTCACATTTGGAGTGGTTTACCTTGAAACCCGAAACCGAAGAAAAGGTGTGTAGCAAGGAGTAAAGGTTCGGTAACGAGGTCAGAGGGGATGACATGGTGAGCAGGATGTCATTTTCGAACAGACTCAATTTATATTCCTCAGAACCCACCGACAAACCTTTTATGTCCAGACAGAGATGGATTATGCATGCCAGAGGTGCGATGCACATCGCAAATAGGAGAGTAGAGAGGGGACATCCCTGTCATGTCCTGCTGCAGATCGGGAACACCCCGGAGTTGGAACCATCCACTGAAACAACAGCCATCGGTCCAGCATACAGAGATCTGATGCCCCTCAAGACAGGGCCCGAGAAACCGAAAGCATCTAACACCGCCCACATATAATCCCAGTCGACTTGATCGAATGCCTTCTCGGTGTCCAGGGAGAGTAGCAACAAAGGAATGGAATTAGCGCAAGCTGCCCAAGAGTGGGCAAGCACCCGACGGATGTTATCTAGTGCCTCTTTGCCGGAGACAAAACCGACCTGTTCTGGGTGTATCAAAGAGGGGAGAATCCGAGACAAGTGTAGAGCCAGAATTTTAGCAAAAAGCTTGACATCAAAATTGATGAGCGAGATTGGGCGGTAGTTAGCACAAGAGGTCGGGTCTTTGCCCTCCTTAGGAATAACCACCACCCAGGCCAAAAGCAGTTCAGACGGTGGGGGGGTCCCTGCCAGAAAGGAATTATAAAGTGCAGCCAAATGCGGATGGAGGGTAGATTTAAAGACTTTAAAATAAGCCGCGGTATAGCCATCGGGGCCAGGTGCCTTGGCGTATTTAAGGGTTTTCAGAGCAACAGCTTTTTCCTCGATAGAGGTATCAGTGTTCAATGCCCAGACAGGGTTCGGTGTCAAGGAAGGCAAACGACAAGAGTCGAGGACGTCACTGAGGCGGAAAGGCATTGCCGGGGAATGTTGCAACTTGCAACCGTCATAGAGAGAGCCATAAAATGTCGCAAAAGTGGACGCAATAGCAAAATAGCAGACCGAGTAAAGACAGATCAAGTGGTGCGAAATTTAGTTTGTTGTCATAGCTTGGAAGCTAACATTGTGGGTTTATCGCATTTCTCAAAGTATAGTTGACGAGTCCATAGTAGGGCCCGAAGGACCTCCTTAGAAAGCAGAAGGTTCAGTTCATCCTGCAAAGTAGGAAGACGAAGCATGTTAGTAGGTGAAGGGTCAAGTTAATGTGTTTGCTCAGCCATATGCAACAAAGCGGAGAGCCTGGTACTCTCCTCCGCTCTGGAGCACTTCAGTCGGGACGCGGTAGCGAATAAGCTTGCCTCTTATAATCACCTTGTGTGCTGACCACAATGTATTAATACTAATGTCAGCTGAAGCATTCAAGGTAAAATATTCTTCCAAAGCTAAAAGTATATCAGAGTGGACAGTCAGGTCGAGCAATAAAGAATCATTAAAATGCCACGAAGGCGGTTTCTGAGACCCCAAGAGACCTGAAAGAGAACATTCGACAATGGAATGGTCCGACCAAGTTAGGTCATGAATTTTAGCAGAGCTGAGGCCATCCACTTGAGGCTGGTTGACAAATAGGTAATCTATCCTAGAATAATGTCCGTGGGGATGAGAAAAGAAAGTATAATCTCTAGTGCCAGGGTGGAGCAGGTGCCAAAAATCATGCAGTTTGTGAGAGCGTACCAGGTCAATCAGGAGTCTAGATTTTGGAGGCAAACCCTGTCCCGGGGTGGAGCGGAACGATCCAAGATCCGGTCCAGCAAGCTGTTAAAATCGCCCCCCATCAGAAGAGAGGAAGTTGGAACTCTATCAAGTAGGGTAGAGAGGCCGGCATAAAAAAGGACGTCAGGGTCAGTAGGAGCGTATACGTTCAGTAGGGTCAAGGGGGTACCCTGGACCTCACCCTCCACCATGAGATATCGGCCATCTGGGTCACGTAGCACGCTGGAAACCTGAAACCCCACCGTGTTGCGAATCAGAATGGAGACCCCGTTTCTCTTGCTGGAACCCGAGGAATGGAAGTGTAAAGGAAAACTTCTATCCCAGAATTTAGGCTCAGCTGTGGAGCGAAAATGAGTCTCCTGAAGAAAAATAATATCCGATCGAAGAAGAGAAACATAGTTTCTCATAGCCACAGAACACTTCTGAGGAGCGTTGAGACCTTTAACATTGTGGGACAATACTTTCAAAAGGTAGAGGGAGGGGAGCGGTGGCCCTACCCCGTCAGGCCTGGGAACAGCTCCGGGCATAGTATCTAAATCACACATAATAAAAGGACCCCAAATAGGGGGAAGGAAAAAAAAGGGGGGGGGGGAGGAAAGGAAGAATAAAGATGAGAAAAGAGAAAGAAGGGAAAGCAAAAGAGGACAGAGGGAGAAACTCTAAGGGAAAAGGGATGCCTCTAAAGACGTGTATATGATCTTACACTAACTCAGTCACAGGGAGGAGACCTACAATCCAAAGGACAAGCAGACCATCGTCAGCCGCCAATATAGCAGAAGGAAATCACATAAAACAGTATCAGGTGAGGCAGGACACAGAACACAGATCACATGAGCATTAACAGGGAAAAAGACACCGCTCAATATGGCACTAAACAATTAGGCATGAGAATGAGGAAATTTGAAACAGATCAAACAGTTATAAACATATATATACATTCACAAGAAGTTATAGCAATAACCCCAGAACCAATAATCCCTAGAATCATCCGTCAGAAGTCCGAACGCTACCAACCAACTGTAACTTTAGAAGGCTTAGCTACAGCCGTGCAAACTCTCCGAAAACGGGGGCACATGTATTGAGAAGGAGCTCCAGAGTTACCCCGGGCCCACCCGGCATAAACAAGATAGTCCCAGAGCTAGGACCGTGACGATCCGGGTACCCAGAGGGATGCGCCAATAGCCCCTGGCCAACTGGGCCCCAGAGTCTGGCAGTCACCAGGAAAGGATCAACCCCCCCTCTAAAGCACACTGAGAATTCCCCAGACATCCCTCACAATCCAAAATCAAGAGAAACTACATAAAGGGGTGATGTGAGTGTATAGCTAAGGGGGAAAACAGCACATACAACAAGAAGGGTAATAATGAAGGACCTCTCCTACATCCAAAAGTAAGCCCCCCTTGGTGAGTAGAAGGAGAGGGTCAGGCAGAGGAGGGAGGGGGGAAGCATCTACTGAAACGAGAGGAGAGCCCTGACCTCAACCCAGTGGTTCTCTGTCTATGGGGAAGAGAGATCAGGGGTATCACGGCGCTGGAAGGAGACCAGGCCACAGGCCAGGGCTGCCTCAATAAGTGATAGGGGAAGAAGTCCCGGGTTAGGGTTGAGGACAATAATGAAGGTATAGTGACAACAGCTAGGGAGGGTATTGCCACCCATACTAGAACTTGGAAAGGGGGCCAATCTAGGGGAGAGGAGAGAAACACTCGCAAAATCCCAAAACAGCAGAAAAGTTCAACCCCAGAAAACCCCTGAGACTAAGAGCAGATCCCCTACTAAACATTTGCAGAACGTAATAAAGCAAGTGAGACACAAAATATTAGAAAAACATTAAGATGTATAGAACCGGGAAGGTGCAGTACACCGTTCTCGTCTTGTGAACAAGGAATTTGCAGATGGTGAGGGTTTAACCAGCTCCGGGTGTCACGGAGAGCTGATAAGGTAGTCCATAAGGGGCGGGAAGGCGTCAGAATCATCCCAGCATCCGAGGGCACCGCCAGTAGGCATCACAATCCCAGGCATGGTAAGGATACAGAGCAGCAGGTAACAGTACTATCACGCGGGGGCCTCTAGATCGGGAGAAGAGAACTCTTCATAGAAAGCCTGTACTTCAGGGGCCATCTCCAAGCCCAACTTGCACAGGAACTGCTTGCATTCCGAGGGGTCCCGTAACCTGGCCAGAACTCCGTTCTTATAGACCACTAATTGAAACGGTAAGCCCCAGCGTTATTGGACATCATTAGCACGGAGAAAGGCTGTCAGGGGCTGCAAAGTACAATGCTTCTGTAGAGTAGTGGGAGCAAGGTCAGCGTAAAAATGGGGGGTAACGCCATCCATCTGTGGAGCATCCATCCGCACCAGTTTCATTACCGCCTCCTTTGTAGCATAGAAAGTGAAGCGAACAATTATATTGTGCGGCGGAGCCTCAGAGGAGGGCCGCGGGCACAGAGCTCGATGGGCCCTTTCCAAAGCCAGCATCTGTTCCGGGGTGTCAGGCAAGACCATACCAAAGTATTTCATCAGGAAGGCAGGCAAGTCGGTTACAGACTCAGGGATGTCCCATTTTCGAACATTTGATCGTCTGGATCTATTATCCAGGTCCTCTAAGGCATCGTGTAGGCTAGTTTTATGTTTAAGGCGTTCCACTTCCTTCGACGGCTCCAACTGAGAGTGTGCGTCAACGTCGTCACGCAGGTATCCAATGTGTCGGTACGACCAGCTATATGCTGAATTTTGGCCTTGAGAAGGGTAACGCTAGACTGGATCTCCTCTGATAAATCCTGCTTGACAGACAGAAGCAAATCTTTTAAAGAGTCCATGTCTTGCTTGATACATGGCAGGGCCACCTCAAGGCCAGCCCGCAAGGTGTTTGGCGCCAATGAACCGGAGTCCCGTCTCTGGAAGAAGTCCGCCGGCTGGTTAGGTTTATCAGGTTTGTCAGGTTTTTGGGTTAGTCGAGACATTGTGAGTACTCTCAGCACAGGTATGCCTCAGGTAGGAGGAAATAGCTTTGGGGAAAACGCTGATAAAGGGCAATTTGGGCGGCTGAACAATGGAGCTCTACAGACAGGCGTACATTCCCTTCAGGCTGCAGGCCACACCCCCCCTTATCTAACAGATTTTACTCATTTTTATATAATAGTTTCCCATGGAGCCTATGGAGAAGGTAGAAGTCTTGATAAAGCTAGTTCCATTTAAATCCTAGTCCTATTAAGATGTATTTCAGTATGTCCTTATTAATACCAGGTGACAGGCAGTATGATCTTCATTCATATGTCATCATAAAGACAGAGCTTCTATATCCTCAAACAGCTCACTAGAATACATGAATACATAAAATATTAATGTATTCATGTATTATTTTTGTATTTTTATTTTTTTACTAAAAAATTTAAGATTCATTTTTTTACAAAAATGTTTATTCCAGATTAAGACAGTAATATAATAACATTTAAGGGGTAAAATATGATAAAATAAAATAAAAAGTAAAAGACAAGTGTTCTACTTATTAATTGTTGCTACTGGGAATAACAGTAGTACACATTTCTAGCCCTAATTGAATGTTCCAGTGTGAAAACCACTAAGGAATAGGTTTGCACATGATTTTTTTGAATTGCGCATGAAAAATCAAGATTAGCAAACAGCTGCACATATTTGTTTTTTGTGGGAATCTGTCTGAGATTCTGTAGCGAATCTGTCCGAGCAGAATAGCGAATGTGCCTAAAGAAGGAAGTGCTATTGCGAACGATTTTATACATCTGTGTAGTGATGTATTAAACGCTAGTTTTGTTATTCGCAATTCAAGATGCATTCTTTCTAAGGCTTCCTGGATTAGAACATTCGCAATATCTATCTACGCAGGAAAAATGCCTTCAGCCCATGCACGCATTTCTTGCATTCCACCTTCAGTCCCACCTCTGACAGCTGCTGAAGCTTCCAGTAGCAGCTTCATTCATTCCTATTGGCTGTGCAGGTGGGTGTAATGTCACAGTATCAACCAATAGGAATCATCAACTGCCTCTCTAGCGCTCATAGCATCAGCTCAGTGCAGGAGAATCCTGGGGGGAACCGGTGTACAGTGAAGACTATAAGTCTATAATACTGAACTGCTAGAGATGAGAATAGCTGTGATTAACTAGTAAAATACTGAGCTTTGGCATATGTATATTTTTATTTCATCATGTTAGTTGCCCTTGAAGTTAAAACATTTCATACTGTCCCAGCTTATAGTCCTGTTATCTTACTATTTGGGCATAGGATTCAATACACCTTGGAATCAGTACTATACTAATAATTTGTAGCGATCAAACATTGATGCAGATGTTGTGCAGCTCTGACATATTCTGTACATTGCAGATAGCACTTTCTTTTTTAGGCTTGAGGCAGTATAAGAGGTTGCGGGTTTGACCCCCTCTCTTGCCAGCACACGTCAAGAACAGGATACAGCTTCCCTTGGAACTCTGTCTGAAAAGTATACAAGGGGACCAGCTCATTTGGACTGTCAGCATTGTAGAAGGTCAGCTCCCCCTTTTCATAATCCAGGAAGATGCCAATGCGCTGGGGCCGGTTGTTAATGGGGAGAGAGACACTGGGGTATGTGAAGGCTTCATAGACCCGGCCCTCTTTAAGACCAATAAGCCAGGCTCCTGCTTCTGGTGTTCGAATCATCTTGCCCTTGCGGTTGACTGTTCCCTTGACCACACCAATTCTCCACTTCTGCTTGGTCCCAACAATCACCTCCCAGTAATGTTTGCCTGTGGAGAAGCCACGTGTGGCCAGCACACAGCTGCTGTAGTCAAACCCTTCTGGGCTGCTGCCTCGACGGGCTGAAGGTGAACGGCATTGCACTATGGTGTCTCCCTTTGACAGCTCGAGAAGGGGATGAGCAGTGAGAGGGTCCAACTTCAGTGTCTCTGGACCTACAGCAGATACCAGAAGATATTAGAAGAAGATAATGAAATATGTAAATGAAGACCAACAATTAACAAATTAAGAAGTAAATAGGAGTTAAGAGAACCTGTTACCTAGATACAATTTGTTAATTTTGAAAGTGCTGTCAAAATCACATATGTATTGTATTAAAGGTTAGAGTCATTCAGACATATAGATTATACTAATTAAAGCATACTGTTCAGGCAATTCCTGTTTTAGCCCTACATTACTTACCACTCTCATTAACACTTAACCCTTTCAGTGCTAGGATAGACATGCAATGCATTGCTGAGCAGTGTCAGTAAGTGGGGGAGATAATGTCAGAATAATATAGAAAGTACCTGCATGACATACCTTGCAAATCAATGAGTTGCGTACACCGCTGGCACTGAAAGGGTTAATTAACATAGTCTGTAAATCTAAATAAATCAAAAACTAGTTAGCTAAATAAAAATAGCTAACACAACATATAGGGGATATAAAAGTTCTTTCAAAATCATCAAAATATTTGTCAAGCAATTATGGAGCAAACCAAAAAGCACCATAGGGATGAAATGAAAATTCTGTAGCATTCAGTTGATGTAAATAGAACTTTCAAGTGGGTCTTGCAATGGCTTGTGGTCCTTTTTAACATTCAAAGGGTTAAACATTCCATTTAAATCATGGAGAATTTTCATTTATCCTCTTTGGTGTAGTTCATTTGGTCTCAGATTGAATCTCTTCAGCCTTATGTGTATGGTCCCAAGGCCCGTATTCAGTAAGCTAAAGAGATCTAATTCTGGAACAAACGAACTGCACCACAGCCCCATTGATTTAAATGGGACTTTTAACCCCTTACAATGTGCTGACTACCTCTCTAGCACTGAAGGGGTTGAAAACCACATTTAGCACAATTGGAATTTTACTGATTTTTTTGCCTTCTGTGGTGCAGCTGGTTCGTTCCAGATTTGGATCTCTTTAGCGTACAGAATACTGCTAATGTGCAGTTAGCTTGCACCAGAAGTGCACGTATTTAGTATAGTGAATGCAGCCTCAGCAACAACAGAGCCGTACGACTCCCATCATCCTCAGCTGTCCCATAGCTGCTGTTGCTGTACAATTCCCACCATCAGCTGGGGGTTGCCTGACTGAGGAGGGTGAGAACTGTAGTTCTACAACAACTGAATGGTATAAAGCTCTAGGCCTGTAATAGTTTCAATGCAGCCCTGCAGAATATATCTTTCATACGGTAAATAGAGGGCTGTAAAGGGAAAATGTGGCAATGCAAGTGTTAATATGCATTTCACATTGTGTATTTAACTCTTTGAGTGCCAGGGAGATATGCAACACATTGGTTTGCTTTAATCAACCAAAAGGTTAATCAAGAGGTGTCCAAGTTCAGTCCTCAAGTGCCACCCACAGACCACGATGTAAGGATTTCCCTGTCTGAGCACAGGTGGGCCAGTCACAATGAATGAGCTGCTGATTAACTCACCTGTGCTTAATCAGGGAAATCCTTACATCCTGGCCTGTTGGTGGCCCATGAAGATCAAATTTGGACACCCATTAGCCCATATTAGTTTGGATGGAGGTGTATGCTGACATAATGTAATAAATGCAAATAATAAATAAACACTAGGGGGGGGAAATGCACTAAGGAGTGATAAAGTGGAGATGACTTCTCCATTGATATCACTTCTCCATTTCCTGGGTTATTCTAATTTGGAGAAACCTTAGTACATAGGCCCTATAGAAAAACATAGAAACTGGAGAAGTGATATCACTGGAGACATCATCTCCACTTTATTACGTCTTAGTGCATAACCCCCTAGATTCAGCTACAAAGCAACATATTGAGGCTGAAGTACTGATAACAACTGGAGTAAACCAACTGCATCACAGGGGACCATTCAAATATCCACTGGGACTTTAACCCTTTGAATTCATGATACGTCTCTAGTATTCCAGAAGTTAAAAATGGAAATATTTATTTGTCCCCAACAGTTGGTTTGTCTCAGAACTGCTCCATTTTTTATTTTGTGCATATGGTGATTGAAGCCCATTCATTAATGTATGTAAGATCTCTCCAGTTCCAAAATTCTCTCTGCATAACGGAATCCTCTCACCCCACCATCCCCTTCCCTTGATCTGTTTAGATGTGTGATGTAAGAAGGAGATTTATAGTCTGCAATTCATTACTGGAGCTTAAAGGCAACCCCGTTCTCCAAGTGCTGCTGACAGTTCATGATTTCAGGAGTACAGGTGGATCAATCACTGCAGTGGTGTAACTAGTATTTGCAGGGACCTGGTGCAAAAACATTTTTTTTGGCCTCCTAACTCAAAACTATTTTTACAGTGGCATAACTAGAACCTGTTGTACCAAGGAGAAGATGGGGCCCTGGTACAACTGCACCTTCTGCACCCCATGCAGTTACACCCCTGAATCAGTGGTTCAGTCACTATAAATGAATGAATGAAAACATGTAGGGGAAGATGCACTAAGGTGTGATAAAGAGGTGATAAAGTGGAGATAACTTCTCAAGTGATATCACTTCTCCAAATCCTAAGTTGTTCTATGGAGCCAAAACACTAAGATTTCTCCAGCTTTGGAGATTTTAGTGCAAAGGGTCCATAAAATAACATAGGAACTGGAGAAGTGATATCACCATAGACGTCATCTCCACTTTATCACCTCTTTATAACGGCTGAGTGCATCTTCTCAGTAGTGTTAGTGACACTTGAGGACAGACGCTGCCCACCCTTCCTATAAGAATATGTGCATAGCTGTGTTTGTGTAAAATGCAGGGGAAATGCTAGGTTCTAACTTCTGGTTCAGTTCAAGTCCTGGGTCTCACATTTAAATACCTGAATCTTACTCCCAGCCTAGAGCATGTAGTAATGAAATACTGTGCTGATTATGAGGATAGTAATGGTGCAAATGGGCTGCTAGGGGCACTAATAATACATTAGGTGGACCCAAGCCCCAGGCCATTTGAGAACCTAGCAAGACTCCTGGTGACATGTTGGTATTTTCCTCACTGGGCAGGATTCTCCTGTGCAGGCGCTTCCAAACGGTGAGCTTGATGTCATCTTGTCTTATCCCAGGCTTGAAGGAGACCGCTGTGTATCCCGCATCAGAGCAGCGTGGCAGTGGGGCCTGTGAACTTAAACAGATAAAAGGGCTGTGATGCTGACAACTCCATTCAACTCTAGGGGCCGTATGTTCAAAGAAGCAGCGAAATAGCTTTTGTCGTTTGTAACGACTTTTCATAGTACAGTGTCGTTGGGATCATTAATATTTTCAGAAATATGTCATTTGTCCTGACTGAAATTGTAGTATGTAATGACAAAAAAAAGTCTTAACTAACGACAAAAACGTCTTAACTAACAACAAAAATGTCTTAAAAATGTCTTAACTAAGGACAAAAATGTCTTAACTAAGACATTCAGAACTTCACATCCTTCCACTTTTTTCTTAACGTACAAATTCTGTCTTTTGCAAGACATTTTTTTTATTGTCGTTAGTTACGACAAATTCTCATTTCCTCTATACGACACTGGAGAATAGTTTAGCCACGCCCTTGCCCCGCCCCCTTGCCCATCAATTCTGGAGTTGTGTCGTACAGAACGGACATTACAAGTTTTTTTGTCGTATACTCCATAGAAAATATGTAGTTCATGCATACAATTACTTATTATTGTCTTTCATACAACATTTTTTTGTTGTTATCCCTTTGAACATATGGCCCTATGTGCAAATTTGAAAGTGGAGCAATTCTGGGGCAAGCCAACTTTATTATAGGGAGCAAATAATAATTGCCATTGATTTGCATGTCGGTTTGGGGTGGGGTGCAACACATTGCAGAGCCATGAGTTGCACAGCTTCTGCAATGCATTGCACCCACGTCTGGCACTCAGAGGGTTAAAGAAGCAGTAAACTTTTTATGTAAAAAATTATATTATATCAGTGATGGCGAACCTTTTTGTGCCAGAGTGCCCAACTCTCTGCAGGAAGGCAAGGTTGGAGAAATCAAAGTGCCAGTACAGAACAGTTACAATGGAAAGGAGGTTTTCTGGTGAATACATTTGTTAAAAGACAGTTATATACAGCTACATGCTCCCTGATGTTATCAGACAGATGTAACCTGTGTTATAACATATGTATTCACCAAAATGGAGCTACACTAGTGATACCAAAAAGCTTACAACTGAAATGGAGCTACACTAGTGATACCACGGAGTCTGCAATTGAAATGGAGCTACACTAGTCATACCACCTAGCTTATAATTGAAATTGTTCTACACTGCTGGGAGCACAGAGCTAACAACTCAAATGAAGCAACACTAGTTATACCACTGACTCAGACCTTACAAATGAAATGCAGCTACACTATTAATACTGCAGAGTTTACAATTCTATGACAACCACTGGGTAATCATAGAACTGCAAGTGCTACAGTATCACTCGTGTAGATATATTTCAACTGGGGCAAGAGAGATGGCAAAAGGGAGAGATGAGGGGGAAAAGTGGAGAGAGAAAAGTCAAAGGGGGAGAATGAAGTTAAGAGGAAGGGCACAGCAGAGAGAGCATCTTTTAACCCAGTGCTGTCTGCTGGGTTAAGTATGTGTAAGAAAATATCTGGTGGTAGCAAATGATCCCCACATAAATATGGCATTGTCCTTAAAGGGATAGTAATAGTTAATTATATGTGTATTTAATATTGTAGCCATTAAAAAATATGAACAACGATGTAAGACCTATCTCTCAAACGTAGCTGACTTCTTACCTCTTGAGAGAAGTCAGCGCTCTAGCTGACAGCTGCAGAATCTGGTCATTTGACCGGATGGAGGCTCTTCAGCAGAGCTGAAAATGCGTGATCTAAACATAAATACTTCATTGGAACAGTCTACAAAGTGTGCTTGCAAACCAGGCACACTTTGTAGACCGCTCCAATGAAGTAGTTATGTTTAGATCAGTGATTCTCAACCAGGGTGCCGTGGCACTTTGGTGTGCCACGGACATCAACTTAGGATGCTCCATGTTTTCTATGAAGGCTAACAACAATGGACTTTTAAAAAAAGATTTATAGAAATTGTTATGCACATTATGTTTAATTGTGTTATGATTGTAAGACCTAATAATAACTGTATATTTGTGTAAAGACCTAATAATAACTGTATATTTGTGTATGGAACCTTCATTATGCCCTTGATAAAGTATATTAAACATGTTAGGGGTGCCCCAAATGTTCTACATTACATGTTAGGGGTGCCCTGAACAAAAAAAGATTGAGAACCACTGGTTTAGATCATGTGATTTCGGCTCTGCTTCTCTCACAAGGTAACTTTAGCAAGGTATATCTCTCATCAAGGTTTGACAGATAAGAGTAATTGAATGATAAAGTATCCCCCTCCTGCCCCTTTTACTGATGTAACACTGCTCATCTCAGAACAGAAAGGTGGTTTTCAGATGGCTTGCAGAGAGGAACAATCTTTGATTAGCATAAGGGAAAAACCTGTCAAGACGGGCAGGGTTTTCATTGTTCTTACAGTAAAAAGATTGTCCCTTGCTGTAAGCTGTCTGGTTTTAAGACCAGATTCCACATCTGAGGGGAGGTGGCTTACACTAGGTAAAAGAGGCGGGATGGGAATACTTTATCATTCAATTACTCTTGAACTACAACTCTGACAGTATTGAAATTACACTCTTCATGGCCCAAATACTATGAAGATTAATTGGAGTTCCCTTTATTTTGAAACATTACTATCCCTTTAAGAGATAGGAAGTGTGTGACAAGTGGAAGAGCAGTAATCTGCTCTATGCTTCCCGGGTCATGTAAGAGGCCTTCTCCAGATTCCAGTGATGCCCTGTCTGCATACTACTTGGCTGCGTGCCACCACAAAGGCCACTGAGTGCCAGTGGTGGCACGTATGCCATAGGTTTGCCATCAGTGATATATAATATAGAACATTTTATAATGGTGCTTTTAGTTTAAAAGTTATTACAGCTCAAATTTGGGGGTTTTGTTCTTTTTATTTTTTGTTTTTTATTTTTGTAACTCTTTGAGTGCCAGAGGGGTACTCACCACATTGCTTTGCAATGTGTTGCGTTCCCCTCTGGTACTCAAATTGTTAATTAAACTGTAATTTGTTTATCCTGGTCAACAGGTGGAGCTGTTCCTATCACATACAAATGAGAGCAAGCAAGCAAACCTGCTGATAGGGCAGTATATGTTATAGTTGCCCTTTAAATGGGACTTTTAACTCGTCGAACGCTAGAGAGGTCACCAACACATTGTGATGTAATGCGTTAGAGACTCTCTAGCATTCAAGGGGTTAAAAGCCCCCATTTTGATCAATTTTAATTTGTCCCTTAATGCATACCTGCTAGCATTTCAAATGGTGTAGCTGGTGGCGTGGCTGGTGGACGGGGCATTACTGAGAACTTTTAGGTTATTTTATGACATATTGACACCTCTTTGTGTAACTATAAATGATTTAGCGCAATACCAAAGGATTTTATTTACACAGACTAATTTATTAACACATATACTGAATTGAATACAAACATTAAAGGGACAGTAATGTCCCATAAAAAATTCTTATGGTTTTGTAGAGAATAAAAAATAAACTCTATGGAACAAATCCTATCTCTCAAACCACTATTGTTTGAGAGATATATGCATTCAAAGTTCCCCCTTCTCTCCCCTTCTCCTGAAGTCAGCGCTCTGCTGATAGCAGGAGATCCCAGGCTGGGGACCAGCCGGCAGCTCTGCAGCAGAGCCGAAATCACATTATTGGAAAATAATTACTTCATTGGAAAGGTCTACAAAGTGTGCCTGGTTTGCAAACACACTTTGTAGACCGTTCCAATGAAGTAATTTGTTTTAAATAACGCAATTTCGACTCTGCTAAAGAGCCTCCTCGAGTCGGCTGATATGAATCTCCTGCTGTCAGCTTTACAGCTGACATCAGGAGAAGGGGAGGGAGGGGGGAACTTTGAATGCGAATATCTCTCAAACCATAGTGGTTTGAGAGATAGGGCTTGTGCCATAGAGTTTATTTTTTTCATTCTCTACAAAACTTAAACCTTTTTTTTATGGTACATTACTGTTCCTTAAATGTGAGTTTTATTGCTCCGGAGCAATGTGATTCACTTATATACTCACCACATAGTCTGATCTCCTAAACACAGGGACACTGGGGTGGCAAAGAAGGACAGAGGGATCTGGTTCTCAGAGGGACACTTGGGAGGTATGTTAATGATACATTTGATTTTCCTCAGAATTTCTCCAGTTATCTTAATACATCAGCGTGAGTGAGGCAGATGTACTGAGAAAAGTTGAGCAATTCTGGTGCAAACCAAGTGTGCCATAGAAAATAAATACAAATTCCTATTGATTTAAGTGGGACTTTTAACCTCTTGATGCTAGAGAGGTCTTCAGTGCATTGCTTCACGATGCATTGGAGATGACCAGCAATCAGGAGGTTAAAACCCCCATTTTAATAAATGGAAATGTATATTTGTTCACTTTGGTTTGCACCAGAGTGGCACCAGTTGCCTTAAGTATCTCCTCAGCCTTACTGTCTCCCACCAGAGGGTGCCGTTCTCACCTGTTAGTCACAGCTGCATAGTTCTGTAATCAGAAGCAGATAAGGCACGTGTTAGCGTCTTACTATGCAGGAGTTTTGTACGGTACAAAACACAAGTCTGATCTTATCAAACAGGTATTATGACTGCTAATTAGAGATTAACTTTACTTTCTAAACAATTGAAAATATGTACCATGATTTTATTTTGCAGCAGTATTATTACAGTGCAGTTATTTTCACCAGGGTCACTTTGGTTGGCATTAACCTCTTATAGGCTTGCCAACCCAAAAACATATATTTTTTTATGACAGCATTGAAAATAGTTTCCTAACAGATTTCTGGAAACCTTTATTTTAACTCCACCTACAATTTTACTGATATAATCCAGCCATTTCCACAGTGAATAACAGTTACATAGTCTTGTAGTAAATTAAGTTAAAAAAAAGTCCATCATGTGCAATCTTTACCACATTGTATCCCAGAAAAGGTGAACTACATAATGTTTTCCAATTCAATCATGGATATTAGGTTATTTATTAAAAATTATTTTGTAAAATATTAATGCATAGTATAACTCTGTATGTATTTTCTGCTATAAATGTATCTATTTTACTCAGAAATGTATCCCTTTTATCTGCCATCACCACATCCCTAAGCAAAAAATCCCACAATTTGACAGACTTTACTGTAAAGAACCCATTCCTCTGCTGAAGTTAATCTTCCTTTCTGCTAATCTTAAAGGGATAGTAATACTTAAATATTGTTATTGCAAACCAAGCACATGTAGAAGACCTTTTCAGTGAAATAATTATTTTTTACTAACGTGATCTCTGCTCTGCTGCAGAGCCGCCTGATGCAAATAAAACCGGATATCCCTGCAGTCAGTACAACGCTGACTTCAGGGAAGGGGGAGGGAGGGGGGAACTTTGCGTGCGGTTATCTCTCAAACCGTAAAGTTTTGAGAGATGACACAGGGGACAATTAAATTCTTTTTAACATGGCTACAATATGGGGATTAGTAATATTTAAGTATTGCTATCCCTTTAAGGGGTGGCCCTTACTTATTTGCTCAGACCTTGGAATGAAAAGTTTACCTGAGAGATCCTTGCATTGACCTTGCATGTACTTGTAACAATATGCCATTTTAGGCATCTTTTCACTAAAAATAAACAAGTTTGACTAGATGTTCTTTATATGTCAGTTCCTCCAAGTGAAAGTGCTTAGAAAAAGTGTTAAAAAACATTATCACCTAAAAATTAATGGGGTTCATAACCTTTTAAGTGTCATGTACTCCTAGCCAGCCTTTGTAAATTTAAAAAATAAAGTATGCTAAACATGATTTTCCTGTTCATCTGGAGATAACTGTGCATTACCGTTTGACCCCTCTGTGTTTTACAAGCAATAAGAGCGATGTATGGCAATATTTTTGAGTGCCCAACCCTCTGGCACTCAGTTAAGGTAAAAAAAAAAAATATTAAGAAATACAAGTTTCAGTGAACTGAATTAGATGGGATCTAACCTCAAACAATTATAGCAGTTCAAGGGTTATATCCATGTTTTAACAGGCCTTATAAAAAACTGGCCAAAAGGGGCCACTTTGCCTTTTATTCTGCTAATTTTAGAACTTTCTCACCAAAGAAAATGTAAAAAAAAAATGCTCCATAGAATAAAAAAGGCATTGGAGAGTATATCATATTGGAGAATAATTCTCATTATCACATCTTAATGGATATAGAAACCATTCCAAACTGCCAAGCATTTTACATATATGGAGTTGTATTCGACAAGCTAATTCTGGAGCAAACCAACTGTACAATTGGAAAATACAAATTCCAGTTGATTTAAATGGGACATTCATCTACTTGGATCCTTGAAGTCACTGACACGTTGCTTCATAATGTGTTGGATACCTCTTTAAAATTCAGTAGGGTTAAAAGCCAAAATTAAATCAATGTGAATTTTAAGAATGTATATTTTTTCTCTACGGTGCAGCTGTATTGCTCCAGACTTACACCTGTTTTTCTTATAGAATACAACCCATGGGGGAGATGCACAAAGGTGTGATAAAGAGGTGATACAGTGGAGATGACTTCTGCAGTGATATCACTTCTCCAATTTCTATGTTATTCTATTAAAGGGTTAGTAATGTTTCATAATGAAAGCAGCTCTAATTAATGTTATTCTATTAAAGGGATAGTAATGTTTCATAATAAAAGCAGATCTAATTAATCATCATTGGAGAGTGTTATTTCAATTCTGTCAGAGTTGTAGTTCAAGAGTAATTGAATGATAAAGTATCCCCCTCCCGCCCATTTTACTGATATAACACTGCTCAGCTCAGAGCAGCAGGGTGTGTCCAGGTAGATTGCAGAGAGGGACAATATTCAATTAAGATAAGGGAAAAAAGCTGAAAAACCTGTCAAGGGGGGCAGGGATTTAATTGTTCTCACAGTAAAAAGATTGTTCCTTGCTGTGAGCTGTCTGGTCTGTGGACCAGGTTCCACATCTGAGGAGAGGGGGCTTACGCTAGGTAAAAGGGGCAGGAGCGGGAAACATTATCATTCAATTACTCTAGAACTACAACTCTGATAGCATTGAAATAACATTCTCTATGGCTAAAGATTAATTGGAGCTGCTGTTTTTGTGAAACATTACTATCCCTTTAAGCCTATGCACTATTATCTCTCACACTTAAATATTTTAGTGCATAAGCTCCAGAGAATTACAAGAGGCAAGTATATTCAAGTTGATACCTTTATTGGTTAATCAATCAGATTTAGGATGCAAAATTTCAAGACCTCTTGGGTCTCATCTCCATGCATGTAATACAAATAAATACAAAAGCATCTCTCTTAACACAAGTACACATTACATTGTTTAGAATGGAAAACAGTTAAGATCAGCTCAGTCCAGACTATGATCAGCCAGTGTTAAAGGAATAGGATGTAAATTTCAGTCATCCTGAAGGTGCCAAAGGTATTTACACTTCCAGTGAGAATCAGGCTGTCTGCTGTACAGGCAGATCCTCAGTGTGATGTTACAGAAATTCCCTATCCCGGTTCAGGCAATTATTTAAAGTATTAAATTGGAGTTTTAATGTATCCGCCCATATTTTTCTCTCCCTCTGAGGACAGAACAGTCCCATTAATACAGTCAGTGTAATATCCCTGACACTGTGTACATTTTGGCAAAAATGTTCTTCCACTGGTGTCTCTGTCTTTTTGTTATTAACACTGGATCTGTGGGAAATAAACCTTTTATGTAACGGTTGGCCTGTTTCACCCACATAGAGAGCTGTTGGGCATTTTACACACATGATGAGGTATATTACATTGGGTAATCTGCAGGTGTAGGTACCATTGATCTTATAGTGTAACGGGGAGTTTAGTATGGGTACCTTGTCAGTGGTGTAAATGTGTGCACAGGTTTCACACCTATTTTGTAGGCAGGGATATGTGCTGTTTCGTGCATTTTTGTTCAGGGCACTCCTTACTATGTTGTTTTTAATTGGGGGGCTGTCTGAAGGATAGTAAGGGAGGCTGTGGGACTATATTCCTAAGTCTTTCATCCATATGTAATGTTGTTTGAAGTTCTCTTGATATCTTGCATAGAACGTCAACTTGGGGGTGGTAAGTGACTACCAATGGTAACTAGTTTCCCTTATGTTGTTCTCTGTACCTCAACAGATTTTTTTTGGGAATGTTTGGAATGTGGGTAGCTTTCTGTATCTGATTGTCCATAGTCCTGGCACTGTAACCCTGTTTTATAAAGTCTCCCCTGAGTTTCTAGAGGTGCTAGTCACGGTCTGCAGTATCAGAACAGATACCGTTGTATGTGGTTGTATCTGATGGCCTGGCTGTATACAATGGATTGGATATTGACTGAGCAAATAATCTGGGTCTGGACTGAGCTGATCTTATCTGCTTTCCATTCTAAACAATGCAGTGTGCACTTGTATTTAAGAAAGATGTTTTCATATTTATTTGTAAAACATGCCTAAGAGGACTTGAAAGCCTGCATCTTAAACCTGCTTATTTATCCAGTAAAGGTATCAACTTGACTATACTTGCCTCCTGTATTTCTACAGCTAACACAATACCAACTCTAATCTTTTAGGCTCCATAGAATAACATAGGAATTGGAGAAGAGATATCATTAGAGAAGTCATATCTGTTTTATTACCTCTTTATCACCCCTTAGTGCATCTCCATCATGTGTTGAAGCCTACAAAGCTCTCAAAAGGGTTATACAGTTTTTTACTTGTCATAAAAACTGACTTTAGGTTTCACTAATACTTTTAACTGTTTGAATTTTAGAGAGGTCTCTAACGCATTGTAAAGTAATGTGTTGGAGACCATTTTCTAGAATTCAGGAGGTTAAAAGCCCAAATCTAAAGAAATGGGAATTTGGAGAATTTGTATTTCTCTCTTATTGTGCAGTTGGTTTTCTCCAGAATTTCCCTAATTACTCCCAACCTCCACATACCACTGTCAACCCCATATTTTGTCCACAGAATTACTGGAAAAAAATTGCTGTGTTTTTCATGAAAAAGGCCCAGATTGGGGCCAAGATGTTGATTCCAATAAATCAGCACCTTTTCTCACCAAGAAGTCCTGTGAGTGTGGTTTGCTTCAGTCTGTGTATGTATACAGGGCTTATAATTTGAAGTCCTTTGCTACTAGCCAGACCTGAAAAGTTACTCGCCACTGCAAGCAAAAACATACCCACCAGGGCTGAATTTCTACTCGCCAGGGATAAATTTCCACTCGCCATTGGCTAGTGGCGAGTGAAAATTTTGAGCCCTGATATATATATATATATATATATATATATACACACACAATATTAATTATAGCAAAAATGTATATTTTTTGTAACAAAATTAATGTTACACAAAATATATTTTGTAACCTAAAATGTTTCTTTTTGGCTACAAAATCGATTTTGTCACACAAAATGAATATTTTGTTATAAAACAAATGCAAGGCAACCATAATATTCTAAATGCCACCTAATCAATTTTCTCTACAAAAGATGGTTCTCAAAATTAATTTTCTCTACAAAACACCATGAGAAGAAACACATAATTACAAAATCTGTTTTAAAAGTAAAAATGTCATCAATGGTTTTGCAAAATTAATTCTGTCCACTGAATTCTGTTGTACAAATCACGTAATCAGTATTGCTTACAAAATTTTTGAGGCGTTGAATGAATGAATTAATAATATGTTTATTTATATAAAGCCACAAGTTTATGCAATGCTTTACAGTATAAGGATTTGTACAATGCAGGGTGGCAAATGCTTAGGAAAATAAAATACTGGCACTGTGGTCCCTGCTCGATACCTTATCATTTATAGTGGTAAATGGAGACAGAAGGGTTAAAGGTATAGTAATGCAGATGATGTTAAGTTCAATTATTCATTATACTTTTTTATAACATACTGTACCTTCCTTTGTCAGGGGGGACAGGATTTTACTTATACTGATAGACACAACTTTGTCCCTTGTTGTGATCTGTCTGGTCAAGTGACCGGCTTTCAGAACTGAGGGAAGTCAGCATGACTTAGGGAAGGGGGGCGGGAGGGGGACACTTTAAAATAAAACAACACAAAGAATACAACAATATGGACATTTAGAAAGGTACAGTACATTAGACAAAGTATAATGAATAATCAAACTTAACGTCATATGTACACATTACTATCTCTTTAAGTGCCGAATACGGTGCTTGTTTTCTGATTGGATTAGGGGAACTTAAGTAAATTATAAAAGCCTTGGATGTATGAAGTAATGCCTTGTACCTTGATGAAGACTTGTTGAGGATATGTAATTTTAAGTGAGACTTGAAGACTGAAAGGGAAGTGCAGTGTCACAGGCTGGCAAGTGTTACGCCAAATTACATTTTTAGAAAAAAAAAATTGTGTAGTTTTGTTGAGAAATAAATTATTTGTAAAAATATGTGAATCATTCCATACACTCAGACAAAATCAATTTACAGTAAATGGTTATTTCCAAATGTTGTTTAAATAGAAAATGGACAGACTGATTGGGCCAGCTTGTTATCAACCATAGAAATCTATTGGCGCGATGCAAGAAACGTTCGCATTGGATAAAGGAATTTTTGTGTGCAGATTTTGCTCATGTTCTAATCCAGAGGGCCAGAAGGATGTGCAAAGTATTGCAGAGCAATTTACTACATACTTCTATGGTAGTCAATAAAATAAATAAAATTGATAACTGTTCACAATCAAACCAATATGACATGAAAACAAAATATTTTGTCACAGAAACAATACATTTTGTGAGTGAAATGCAATTACATTACAAAAACATTTTATGTGACAAAATCAATTTTGTAACAAAATTATCTATTTTGTGTGATCAAACATATTTTGTCACAAATAACCAATTTAAAAATGACACCACCCATTTGTAATAAAGCAATCAATGTTGTGCTTCAAAGTCTATTTTGTTAAATTGCTTAAATAATTATGTAGACACAAGTTTTTTTCAGTAACTGTGGACAAAACATACAAATGACAAAAAGCACCCCATACACTACTACATATTACATGTGATGGGAATTAGGCAGGTAACGATTATATTTGCCTGCATACATATTAATTATCCAGAGTTTGCATAGTTCCATAAGGGACTAATTATAATTGTCTTTTATTGAACTTTTATAGTAGATATTGGGACAGTCACCCTTTAGTTCATAGCGTGGTATATACTGCCCACTGAATTGCCTATTTATCCTTTGCTTTCTTCCTATCAGAGATTGTCTATTTTGTCAATCATCTCTTCAAACCTTTAGATGCTGGAGAAGTATCCAGTGCATTAAGAAGTCTTCTCTAGCATCTGAGTGTTAATTTATACTTAAAGGGATAGTAATGTTTCATAATAAAAACAACTCTAATTATTCATCATAGTATTTGTACTTTGGAGAGTGTTATTTCAATTCTGTCAGAGTTGTAGTTCCAGAGTAATTCAATGACAAAGTATCCCCCTCCCGCCCCTTTTACTGATGTCACACTGTTCAGCTTAAGCAGAAGGGAGGTGACCAGGTAGACTGCAGAGAGGGACAATCTTCAATTAAGATAAGGGAAAAACCTGAAAAGCTTGTCAAGGGGGGCAGGTATTTCATTGTTTTCATAGGAATAAGAGTGTCCCCTTCTGTTATCTGTCCAGTCTATGGACTGCATTCCACATCTGAGAAGAGATTGTTTACAGTAGGTAAAAGGGGCGGGAGGGGGAAACTTTGCTTGTGAATATCTCTTAAAGCATAAAGGTTTGAGAGATAAGACTTATATCATTCTTCATGTTTTTTTAATGCCTACAAAATAAAATAAAGTTAAAACGAAGTATTACTATCCCTTTAAGATTTCAACAAGAGTTTAACCTTACCCGGATAAAGTGCAGGTGGTTCTCATTGCCCAGGCTTTCAAGCTCGCTCTCCTTCTCGCGCACTGTGCTCAGTGCCTCTTTTTTTTGTTGCAGCTGCATCTCGATGGAGCTGATGAGATCTGCAGCCTTTTTGGAAACTTGCTGCAGGAAATGAGACTCTTCTTCTGCAATATATCTTTGAAGCTCGCGGAACTCCTTGCGAATAAGACGCTGGAACACATCTGACTCGTTCTGTATTGAGAAAGTCAGAGTCACAGAGAGTACACTAAACACAGACTGTACATCACCTCTTCATATTGGCCTGGATTTATTAAGCAGTGTAAAGACAAAAAGTTGGGGACTCTCAAATAAATGGGTACAATGATCTTATGCTCATTGGTGCAGCAGGCCAACTTTATAGGGTCACTAAATGCCAAAAATAAAAAAAGCCTAGGGTTTTTTAGTAATTTGCAATGACTTGGGGGACCAAAAATTATTTTGCGCCAGACTTGTATATTTCTCCTTTAAGTGGATGCCAGAAAAGGGAGATATAATTTAACATTGATCGGGAATACTTTACTGAAAAGGTGGGAGAAATACCAGTAAAAGTGCTAATGCACTTTGTTGCAATACATGTTATTTTCACTCAGAATTTCAAGCTCCATATTTTTCCAGTGAACAAACAAGCTTATATTGTTTACTGTAAAAACCCTTACATTCTTTAATAAGAGGTGAGATCACTGTATTTGGTATTTATTTAAACAATTACACACTCCCCCACACACCTTAACACACAAATGATTACAGATACAGTCACACTGGCATAACAGCAGATGTCCTTGTGGCTTGTCCTTCACAGGATTTGAGATAAGGTCTTATCTGATATTTGTGGCCATGCAGGCAATACTTAATGTTCACTCCCTTTATTAGACAATACATACAGAAGGAAGCATGTGGGTCACTCTGTATGAATGAATCATATCCTGCACATTCAGAACTTTCCAGAACAAGATATTCCATTCTATACCCTCCAACAATTCACAACAGAACAATGATACACTTGCAGTCTCTGATGCCTCTCCACCCACCCACATACAGTACTGTGCAAAAGTTTTAGGCAGGTGTAAAAAAATGCTGTAAAGTAAGAAAGCAAAAGTCATTAAGAACTATCTTCAGCGTAAATAAGAACAAGGAGTCTGTAAGTGATGGTATGGCCCCACAGAGCCCTGATCTCAACATCACTGAGTTTGTCTGGGATTACATGAAGAGAGAGAAGCAATTGAGGCTGCCTAAATCCACAGAAGAACTATGGTTAGTTGTCCAAGATGTTTGGAACAACCTACCTGCTGAGGTCCTTAAAAAACTGTGTTCAAGTGTACCTAGAAGAACTGATGCTGTTTTGAAGGCAAAGGGTGGTCACACCAAATATTTGATTTAGATTTTTCTTCTGTTCACTCACTCTGCATGTTGTTAATTGATAAAAATAAACTATTAACATGTCTATTTTTGAAAGCATTCTTTCTTTACAGCATTTTTTCACACCTGCCTAAAACTTTTGCACATTACTGTATATTAGATATTATAATTGTATAAAGTGTTAGTGTTTTAACCCTTTTTTTAAAGAGAAGAGGTGAAGGGAGGGGAGGAAGGGAGTGGTGGGATGGGAGGATAGAGAGAGAGGTTATCTCAAGTCTGGGTACCATAAAAGCGAAGCCAGGGAGTCCATACTGCCAGAAAATCAAAGGAGGGCCCCTGTGTGGTCCACGACAGGGGCTCCATGGCCATCACATTAGAGACATTACAACTGATCTATCATACGGAGTCCACAGGGTTAGCACTGACTTCTATCCCACAGCTCTTGGATGTATTCACATGATCCATACTTCAGCTAGGGCCAGATTCTTGAACTCCAGACAGGGAAATGTGCTCAAGCAGAGTCATCTGCTATAGCTGGTTCCACTCAAGCATTAGTTCAAGATCCCTCCCCATTCTAACCTGAATCACAGTTTTCTTTTCCAATACTGAGAAATCCAACAGAGATCTTTCTCAGCATGGGGTGTTTAACTCATCACCTCCTTTTTTACCCTAACCTAAGGTGAGACTATGTCCTGGACTCATCAGTTTCTCAAAACTAATAGTCCTGCCTTGAACAGTGTCACTGCCATTATTCTAATTCATGTCCCAACTCTATGACCAAGTCTTCTATGGCTAAATCTTCCCTACATGCAGTACATCAAGGACACTAGCATGTCAAATATTATGCAGCAGAATTTCTATGATGGGCAGGGACACAGGCAGGAATGATCCAGCTTTGTTTATCAATTCCGCCTTGGCCTTTCCAAGTCCCTGATAGATGAATTGGCATGACTGGTGTGGTTATTTGAGCATACGAATAGTCAGTGGGGGATTCTGCTGGGAAACCACTGTTCAGGCACCCAATGGGCTAAGACCAGAGATGTGAGTTGCATGTGTTCTGTACAAGAAGTAATGTGGTTAGACAGATAAGGAAGGGAATTGGAGGATGTGATGTGTATGTGATTAACAGAAGGTCATAGAAAGAGAAAGTAGCCTTAAGTCAGGTAAAGAAGTGTGCTGTGTAACTGAAATTTAATTAAATATGTAGATATAATGCCCTTACCATTTATGTTCATTTCTTTGTTTGCAAATTTCTTTGATTCCAGTTTGAACTGTATAAAACCTCTGTGTGTCATATCAGTCTTGACTTGTGCATCTTACACTAGTCTTGTCTCCTGCAGACTGCACGAAATAAATCTTTACATTCAGCTTATTTACAATTCCATAACAGTTTGGATACCTGAAAATCTGGAGCAGCTCATAAAACTCTCCATTTAGATTGACTGACACCTCAAGAAGAAAGATGAGGAAAGTTTAGGCAAATCTGGGCCAGCCTGACCATGTTTGAATTCCACTTCATCTTGTTAATTATCCTACTGTGGCTTTCGAGTCCAGTGCTCCCCTGAACCCAAGGAAATTGTCATGGCTTGTGGGCCACTGAGATTCAAGGAATAAGCTCAACACAGATCACAGAATCTCTTCCTCTGTTTGGGACACCAGCCGTTCCTTATACAGCTGTCCATCTCATGAAAAGAATTCCACGGGTAAGTTGGTTCCAGTCAGTCAATCCTCTAAAAGTGTCACATGTGCCAGCATTCTTCCTCAATGGAACACAGATAACCCTGTAGTACTAGCACACGTTCCTTAATTAGATGAATTCCTGGGTATGACTATGCCATAGGATCTATCTTTTGGAAATTCAATAAAATGTAACTTTTATTAGATACCTCTAAAACTTGAACTATATGTGCAAATTAAAAATAACATTGGAATCTCCGTTATATAATGAAAGTTTCTACAGCCAATACCTCATCATACACTGCCTGTGTGAGAGCACTTATTTACAAAAGCAGCCCAATAAATCGGCATTGGCTTGTAAGTAGTTAAACTGGTTGTATATGGTGTACTGCCAGGGCATTTCCGACTTGCCAAGGGTAAAAATTCCCATAAGCAAAACAGATTGCTCGTGAGCAATTGGAAATTAAATGACTGCACCTCTGTTGAACAACAGTATAGTATTCCTATTGTGCAACCCTTATTCAATGCTAACCTGCTACATTTCCATACTAACTGGTGGCTGTGGAGTAATTGCTACAACATTGCAATTGCACAAAATGTTACAGCACTGCATGGAATTTTCAGCAAAATGCTACAAGTGAAGGATGTGCTGGACACAAGGATGCTGGATGCCTTCAGAGCACAGTTTGCTCCTTAGTACTATAATAAACCATGTCCATCTGACTTTTATATCGCCTGCTCCCTACTGTGATAGAATTAACGGGATAATAATACTTCAAAATTACTAATCCCTAGTTTGTAGCCCTTAAAAAAGAACAAAAATATGCAGAGTGTCATCTTTCAAACCCTTATGGTTTGAGAGATAACCACTTACAAAGCTTGCCCCTGCCTGACGTCAGCGTTCTAGCTGACAGCAGGGAAATCCGGTCCCGGAACCGTCGGAGGCTCTGCAGCAGAGCCAAGATTTTGTTAATGATAAAGAAATCCTTCGTTAAAAGGTCTTCTACTTGTGCTTGCAAACTTTGTAAGCGGTTATCTCTCAAACCGTAAGGGTTTGAGAGATGCCACTGGGTGCATTTTTTTGTTCTCTTTTTAAGGGCTACACAATAGAGATTAGTAATTTTGAAGTATTACTATCCCTTTAAGAAATCACTCATTTAGTCACTAAGGGCTGACATTAATTGCAGATGAAAACTTATCCACTTGTTTTATCTTCAAATCTGAGATATTTATCACCTGCAATGTAATCCAACACTAATTTAGAACAAATCAATCACTCAGTCACTGTTATTTAGGAGACCTTTGTGATATGATATTAGTTACACTGTCAATGTCATATGAAGTCAGAGACTGTGGTCTAGATCAGTCACTGTGATAAAAGAGCTTGCTCATTCACTGTTATATAAGAAATCAGTTAATAATGATAAAAGACAAGATTACTCACTGATATGCGGGTCTTGTTGTTGGTGAGTTTACTGATATGCTCCTCCAGGCCTCTCCTCTCTCTCTGCACATCTGTGATCAATGCAGACATATCCTCCTGTAACACAGTAAGTCATAGCATAATCTGTGGCTCTTCTCTAACATACATCTACATTACAGGCCAATTTTGCATCCTAAAACTCTAAATGTTACTTTTCGAGATAATGGTCTAGTTTAGGGCACTGACACCCAGCACTATGGATGCAGTCCTCAAAGGGCTTTTAGATGCTTATTTGTTGTTTAAAAAAATCGATAGCTCCATATAGAACTCCATGGCTGATGAGCATGGCCCACCACTGATTTATATAAGCCATTTTATCCCCATAGGTGTTACAAAGAATCCAGTGCATTGAAAAGTAACTCCTTCAATGCCTCTTTTTCAGTCAAAGAGTTAATATGATTTTCTTTTGAGCAGAAAATAGTGATAGTTATCCTTAGGACACTTCTAACATGTGATGGGCATTGTGTAGGGCAAGAGTAGTCAACCTTTGGCCTTCCATCTGCTTGAGAGTACAACTCCCATCACCCCCAAAAAGCCGTTATAGTCCTCCACAACTGGAGGTCCAAAGATTGACTACCTCTGGTGTATGGTCAACTAACAAATATACATATTAATATATTGTGTTCAGAAAAGGAATGCTCCATTCACCATCTAATATTGGCTACTCTGAGCACCAAGTCTAGATGACATTCTCCTGAAACCGGACCACAAACCAACTCCAGCATTACAAACAAACATAAGTGGGGATAATATGAGCACACACAGGGATCTGTGGTTTAGATCAGTGGTTCTCAAGCTTTTATGCTGAGAAGAAACAACTTGAAATCTCAGTGGAACCCTAACAACCATTCCCTTTAACTCTTTGGATGCCAGATATGTTTCCAATGCTTATGAGATGGACATCTCTCTAGCATCCAAGGGTTTAAGTTGATATTATTATAAAATGTATTTGAATGCTTGTTTGTACAAAGAGAACAGTGTGGATGGTAGCAAACAGAAAATATACATACTGCAAGCCTAATATGTCACAACCTAACCAAGAGGAAAAATAGAAATAAAAAAGCAGCATCAAAAGTGCCAAGAAAGGCCAGTTCATGACTGTACAAACATGGCCAATGGAAATGTTAATGTGGGATCATAAAATATAATTGATTTATTAGTATATTTAAAATGCAGGAGAATTATTTACTAGTGAAATCATCATTAATTAAAACATATTACTCAATAGTTGCAGTTGTAATAGTTAAGCGAGTTAAAATACGTATTTAAACTATTGTAGGGGTCTGAGAACTTAGTGAAAGAATGACCACTGTAATAAACAATGGGCCACTTATGATAGTGTTATATAGTCCTAAACTGTGCATTAAAAGCTGATAATTCTAAATATTCTAGCGTCCAGATTCACAATTAGCTAATAACATTTGGCATTTTAAACCAAGTATGAAATATATATATATGGCATGTTGGTACAGCAATTTAAGACCAACAAAATGTTGTTACAAAGTTATACACAGCGAGAAGTCCCTACAGCCAGTTAGAAGGTCTTAACCAAAATGTCAGCAAGTTAGCCATTAAGGATCAGTTATCTGTAATTTTCTTAATTAAAAAAAAATAACCCTCCACAGTCCGGAAATGAGGTTCCAAAAGCAGATTGAGGGCAGTTTGGCACTCAATGTCTTTTTTTTTACCGGCTCCTGGGTCTTGCTGCTCCCCTCCAGCCTTCTTGTGGACAGCCTTGTGGACAGTAGGATTACCCAGTGCAAGATGACTCCAGCTTGGCTCTGCTCTGTATTAGGGTAAGGATATTATTTTGTTTTGGAGCAATTTTGCACTTGCTTTTTTCTATGTATATTGTATATGGTACTTTGTGCTTTTGTTCACAAGCTGGTAGCTTGTCCTGAGTAGCAGTTTTGTGATGTTATATTGCTCTTGTCCCCTTCCTTTTTCTCTTTTTTAGATGAAGAACCTGAGCTCTGCTGTAAGCTTGCTGTGCAAGACTTCCCTACAAGAAGGCTACTTAAAAAACTTTGTCCTGTCTGTTTGCAGGATATCAACTGCCCAGCTGCACCCCAGACACCAGTTCCTCAGGCCAGAATGCTTTCTGACTTTGCCTGTACGGTTTCTCAATTTACTTCCATTATTACGGAGACACAGAAGTCTTTCAGGGAGGAGGAAATTCCAGTTCCTTCACAGCTCCCCTCGCCTATGCAGAAGCGACCCAATTGACACAGCCCTAGATCTTTCAGAAATGGAGGCTCCTAGTTCTGTCTCACATCATTTCTATCTGGGATTCAAGAAGTAAGAAGATCTTTTCAGAAATGGAGGCTTCTAGATCTGTCTCACATCATTTCTATCTGGGATTCAAGAAGTAAGAAGATCTTTTCAGAAATGGAGGCTTCTAGATCTGTCTCACATCATTTCTATCTGGGATTCAAGAAGTAAGAAGATCTTTCCAGTCCTTGAGGTCGTCAAGAACTTGAGTAGACAAAATGTATCTAATGGCAGTGTTTTTTTAATGTAATGCCTCCATGGAAAACATTTGCATAGCTTCTAGATCTGCCTTGACTATTACAAGACATGGAGCATTATGGCTCAGACAATGGGTGGCAAATGTTTCATCAAAAAATAAGCTTTATACCATGCCCTTTGAGGGTGGTATCATCTATGGGCACAAGATGGATTTGCTGCTTCAGTCTCTTTTAGAAGAAACGAAGTTTCTTGCCCAAGAAAGAAGATTTTCTTCCTAGAAACGCTTTTTTCACCCCTTCAAAGGGTACAAAAGATCTAAGGGTAAGAGGCAGCATCCGGGCCATATTATGCCAAAGGAAGTAAACCCCCTAAGAAACAGTGGGGCACACTCTCCAAAAAAACAATTCTGATGCCAGGCCAGAAGTTCTGGTAGGAGGAAGACTGTGTTTTTTCCTTCACCAGTGGAGCACCATTACCTCAGATTCCTGGGTAATACATATCATTCAAGAAAGCTACAAGATCCATATCTTTTCTCTTCCATCTCCAAGGTTTCTTGTTACCTGAGTCCCAGTACATCCTGCAAAGAAAGGGCAGTTTCTTCAGGCAATCATCTTATTGTCTACCAAGTTCTTCTTCCAGTACCTCCAATGTTCCGGTGAAAAGGAATCTATTGCACTATGTTTCTAGTCCTAAAGTCCTCAGGAGATTTTTACCAGGTGTACAGGTTCATCCATCAGGAGAAGTTCAAGATGGAAGGGCTGTGGTTCACAGTGAGTATCCTTCTAAAGGGTGACTGGATGGCTATGATCGGTCTCCAGGACACCTACTCCCTGTTCATTCAGTAAGCCAGCAGTCCCTGCGAATAGCCATCAAACATTTCCAGTTTGCAGCCCTCCTGTCTGGCCTCTCGTCAGCCCCATGAGTCTTTGTCAAGGTCTTGGCAGTGGTTGCAGCATTTCTGTGAGAGAATGGCGTTCTAGCAGTTCCATATCTGAACGTCATCTGAGGCTGGCATCAGAATTGTTGTTTGGAGAGCATGTCCTGCTTTTTCTTAGGAAGCTTAGCTCCTTTGGTATAATATGGCCTGGATGCTGGACTCTTACCCTTAGACCTTTTGTACCCTTTGAAGGATCTGGTAATATCAACCCTAGCATTTCTGGGCTGGTAAATAAATTGGGAGAAATCAGCTCCAATCCCAGAACAGAGGAAGAGATTCCTGGGAAGCATACTGTATTCAAGGGCTACCAAGACCTTTTTACCAGTAAACAAAATCAGTATCATTTTGAAGCAGATTCTTTCTCTCAGATTGACAGATCATGTGTCTTTAAGGAAGCTGAAGTCCATCCTGGGTCTCATGCCTGCGTTATAGATGCACATGAGACCCATGCAGCAGTTGATCATTTACAGTTGGAACAGGAACCTGGCCACTCTCTCTCTTGCAAGGTCAGCAATCTGCTCTGGTTAAAATCATCCTTGAGCTGGTGGAATCAGAAGACCCTGTCCAGAGGACCATACCCCGATTGGATCACTATGGATGCCAGTCTTTATAGTTGGTGAGCGGTTATCCAGCAGCATTCTTTCCATGGTGTTTGGTCTCCCTCAGAAGCTACCTTGCACACCAATCATGTGGAGCTTCTGGCAGTTTGGAGGGCCTCTCTCCCCCTTATCAAAGGCAAGGCAGTGAGAATTTGTTCGGACAACGCTTTGACAATAGCCTACCTAGCCCAGGGGTACAAGAAGTTTTCCTCTACCCTGTCCTTCCAGTCTGATTTTTCAATGGGCAGAGTTCTTCTGGCCTTATCAGTTGTGTATATTCCAGGTAAAAGTAACTCATGGACAGATGCACTGAGTACAGACCCCTTTCAGCAGGGAGAGTGGGCCTTGTCACTTAGGGGAAAATGGGGTATGCATCAAAGAGATCTCAAAGCAACCACACTGAATGCCAAGGTTCCTTAATTTTTCTCACTCTCTCTTCTGGCAGTGGATGCTCTGATCCAGAAGTGGGATTTTCACTTGACTTATCTCTTTTCTCCACTGAGACTGATCCCAATCTCCTTCAGGCAAGTCATACAGGACAGGGCTACAGTAATATTCATACACCCATACTGGCCATGGAGAACATGGTTTGCTCTTCTGAAACAACTAGCAATATAGGATCTAGTCAGGCTTCCGTAACATACAGATCTATGCCAAGTTCCAGTACATCATCATTCTCCTTGCAACTTCAAGCAGGTTGTGAGGCTTCTGAAGCCCAAATCCTAAATGCTCAAGGTCTCTCAGGAGGTGTCAACATTTTCCTGAATTCTAGAAAGAAGAGTACTGGGCAGTGTATAATAACTCATGGAAGAGATTCTGTTTTTAGTGCAAACACCAGGTTCTAGATCCTCTTTTGAAAGGGTTTAATAAAGGTTTCAGTTCTAATACTCTCAAAGTTCAAGTGAACGCATTAGGAAGTTTTCTGGGTCAGCCTTTAGACGATCATACCTTGTGAAATGATTCCTAAAATCTACTACTTCACTGAGACATAGGTCAGTTCCCTATTTTCCTCCTTGGGACTTGAATATAGCTGTGAAAGCTTTACTCAGTGATACCTTTGAACCCCTTTTCTCTTTGTCTATTAGAATGCCTTCACTGAAAACAGCCATCCTAGTGGCTCTTACCTCAGTCTGGAGAATAGGAAAACTACCAGCATTATCTATCCAGGAGCCATTTTTATAGTTTAAAACAAAACTGGTGACTCTCAGGGTTCCTCCAGAATGAATTCCCAAAGTTTCTTCTACTTTTCATAGACACCAGGAAATGTGTCTTCCTAACCTTTTTCTAGGAAGTCCTTCATATTTTGGATGTTAAATGTTACATGAAGGTTTATCTGGAGAATTCAGAACCTCAAAGACCCTGTTCATTAATTTCTTTGGGTTTTCGAAAGGGAAGAAAGCCTCCAAAGCCAATATTGCCAGATGGATTCGGCTTGCTGTTGAAAAAGCCTATAAGTCCCAAGGTTTAAACCATCCAGCAGTCTTCAGAGCTCATCCAACAACTGCAGTCTCCACGTCATGGGCAGAGAATGCTCAAGTATAGGTAGACCTGATATGTAGGGCCATGACCTGGTGATGCTTCCACACTTTCACAAAACATTATCGGCTGCACTTTCTTTCAGAACACAAGCTGGATTTGGGCATAAGGTTCAGGAGCTGTTCTTTACTTTCCCTCCCCTTTGGTTCAACCTTGTTTTCTCTTTTGCTACGTTACCAAGGAGACCCTGAAGGAATGTGGACATTTTTTTTTACGTGTCAATTCCTTTTCCTTTGGGTCTCTGCTGGTAGCACGCACATATTTCCCTCCCACATAGCAACATAGTAATTTAGGTTGAAAAAAGACTCGCTTCCATCTAGTTCAATCCTTTTCCTATTCCTGTTTACCATCGTTGATCCAAAAGAAGGCAAAAAACCCCTCAGTACAGCAATTTCAAAATCTACCCTGAATGGGGGAAAAAATTCCTTCTTGATTCCAAATGGCAATCAGATTCCTCCTTGGATCAACAAGCCCTAACTAAATATTAATCCGAATACTAACGTACATAGCCCTCTGTTATGCTCTTTTAAATAAGTATCCAAGCATCTAATGTATTCAATAGCACCACCTCCTCAGGCAGTGAATTCCATACCTTTATTGTCCTTACTGTAAAGAAACCCTTCCGCTGTTGTAGATTAAATCTCCTTTCCTCAAGTCTAAGCGGGTGGCCCCTTGCCCTTTGTACTGTTCTGTTAATGAACAGGTCTTTGGAGAGCCCTTTGTATGGGCCCTGAACATATTTATATAGTGTTATCATATCCCCTCTAAGACGCCATTTTTCTAGTGTGTACAAGTTTAACTTTTCAAGCCTTTCTTCATAACTAAAACTTTCCATTCCCCTTACTAGTTTTATAGCCCTCCTCTGCACTATCTCTAGTTCCATATTGTCCTTTTTCAGAAAGGGAGCCCAGAATTGAACAGCATATTCTAGGTGGGGTCTTACCATGGACCTGTAAAGAGGCATAATAATATCTTCCTCCCTTGAGTCAATACCCCTTTTAATACATGCCAATATCTTATTGGCCTTTGCAGCTGCCAGCTGGCACTGCATTCTGCTGCTAAGTCTATTGTCTACCATTACTCCCAAATCCTTTTCATTAGTAGATTTCCCCAGAGAAACACCATTTAAACTATATGTTACATTTTTATTATTATACCCAAAATGCATAACTTTACACTTGTCTATATTGAATCTCATTTGCCATTTGCCTGCCCAGTTACTCAATTTGTCCAAATCCTCTTGTAGTGAAGACACATCCAGTTCAGACTTTATTACCTTACTTACCGTAAAATCTCAGGTATAATACGCACCTGTGTATAATATGCAGGTGTTTATTATGCCCAAGATTTAGGGGAAAACAAGAGTGCCTATGTATAATATGCACCCTTGTTTTCCCCTTCCTAAAAAAAAAAAAAAAAAGAAAAGTTAGCGCTTCCTGCTCCCTCTCTCTCCCTGCAATCTGGTGATTAAGTAAGACTTACTTTTTGAAGCTTTTATGGTGTACCGGTATCTGAAAATAGATCCCTCTCTCCCATCTCCCTGCGGGCGGCACGATTGCATCTGCCGCCCGCTTCCTTCAATCGGTTTTCAGGACCTTCCTCCTATGTGAGGATCTCAAGGTCCTGAAAGCTGATATGAAGGAAGCGGGCGGCAGATGCAAGCGTGCCGCCCGCAGGGAGATGGGAGAGAGGGATCTATTTTCAGATACCGGTACACCATAAAAGCTTCAAAAAGTAAGTCTTACTTAATCACCAGATTGCAGGGAGAGAGAGGGAGCAGGAAGCGCTAACTTTTCTGTTTTTTTTTTTAAAGTCTGTAAAAAACTCTCGGGTATAATACACCCCCCCCACTTCACATAAGGTGTCATTGGCAAACACTGATACATGGCTTCTTATCCTCTGGTAGGTCATTAATAAATTAAAAAGAAGAAGACCCAGGACAGATCCCTGAGGTACTCCACTTATCACGTTTATCCAATTGGAGAACTTGCCATTTACTACCACTATATATATATGTGTGTGTGTGTATGTATGTTTAATGGATTTTAAGGTTTGTACCTGTCTGCTAGGAGGCAGATCTCTGTCTTGGTATGCTACCTGTGGAGACCCGAAGGAAAAGGAATTGACAGGTAAGGAAGATTTCCCACATTGTTCTCTATTGTGTTACTTGCTGAAAGCTATCCAATAATATTTAAACATATGTATTATATCCGCCAGTATAGTTTGGTCAGGCGAGGGATCCCACATCCTTACTGGCTTTTAACTGTAAAAAAAATATTTCCTTTGCTTTAGTCAAAAGCTCTGTTCTTTTCGATTGTTTTCTGTCCAACCCTTTCAATAAACAGTTCCACACAAAGCTCCTTGTATTGCCTTGTATTGCCCTTGAATATATTTGCGTACATTAATCATGCTCTCTTACCTGTCACCTCATTTCTAGTGTAAACAAACTCAACGTGGCTCATATTTCTCTATAACAAAAATATTCCATTCCCTTTATCAGTTTTGTTGCATGTCTTTGTACTCTTTCCAATTCAATATAGTCCTTTTATTGGAGCCCAAAACCATACTCCGTATTTCAGGTGAGGTGTAAACAGAGATTTAAAAAAGACATGCTCCTTTTCTTTGCATGTATATCCCTTTCATACATGACAGTATCTTACTGAATATAACATAATATAACATTGGACACTGTTGTGAAGTTTTGTCTTCAAGTACTCCCAAATCCTTCTATATCAAGCACTCTAAGGGTGAGATGTTCAGAAAATGGTGGTAACTGAAATTGTCTGTAACCAGAATAAAAACGTTCTTACACCATAATCCGTCAATTCTCAGACACGTTTCCGTCATTTTTTGCATCCAATTCTGCCATCTCCGTCAAAGGGAAAAACCCGTCTTAAAAGTGGGTGTGGTTTAATCTTCCGTCATAATGTAAGGTATTTTCAGAAGAAAATATTTGTTTGAACTTCATTTTTTGTCTGAATAATGTCATTTTCCCCGACATAATAAAAATGGTCTAAACTTGGATAAGAAAAATTTGTTTCAAAGACAAAAAAGTCTTTGTTTCTTTTAAAATTTTCATTTCAAAGACGAAATGAAAGACAATTTTTAAGATCAGAATTTTTAACACCAATGTTCAATGAGATCTTCTTACCATCATTTTTAATTCTTTAGATGAGTTTTCAAATGGGAAGGATTTACTTCTGAAAATATTGTCCTTCTTTTACCACCAACTCATGATCTGACAAGTTTTTCATTATGACGACTTTTTGAACATCTCGCCCGAAATGTAGTATACCATTTATTTTATTTGTTGCATGTTTGCTTCTGCAGCCAAAATGCATTATCTTACATTTATCTATAGTGAATCTCATCTTCCATTTCTCTAATCTATCCAGATGTTTCTGCGGGGAAAACAGCATCCTGCTTTGTGTGTAGTCCTCAGTCCTCTGATTGCCGGGGGGGGGGGGGGGTGAAGCACATTGTAGAGCAATTTATTTATCACCTGTCTGGCAAAGGGTTAATTAATGAAGAAACCACTTCTGATGCACAATCTCAGGGATATTTGCGGAATTCAAATATACAAAATCCACAGTAATTCCCATGTCTAATTTACTACTTTCTGTGATATGATGTATACCATGCAGACTCTTTTGTATTATATTGTTGTTCAACACATGATTTGGAGTACTATGCTTTAGTATAATTCCTATTAACTCCTCAGTTATGGAAGTTAAAGGGAAAGTCAGTAATTTTCAGATTTAGATCTTGCCCCCATCCTATATAATAATTCGCTAAATCGTGTGTAACGCCCGACATGCGCAGTAGACACTGCTGCGCGTATGGCAGTCATGCTCAGTAGAGACTGCCCGCGCCGCTGCTGATACAGAGCTGGGCACTCCAAAGGAGCGTCCAGCTCTGTATCAGCAGTGGCGCGGGCAGTCTCTGCTGCGCGTGACTGCCCCGCGACCGGCTGCCAGAGGCACTGTGGCCCGTGTAACGGGCTGTTCAACTAGTTTTTAATAATGGCACTGAATCTGCTTTCATTCAGGGCTTAAAGGAGCAGTAAACTTTTTTTATGAAAACCTATATATTATAGAGCTTTTCCTGCTGAGTAAAACAGGGGTACTCCCATCTCTGTCAGTTGTTTTATTCAAACTTTATAACAGTTCAAATAACCAGGAAGTGAATTTACTGTGTTTACTTCCTGATTGTTCTGACAGGAAGTGACTTGGCAGTTTCTATCACATTCTATGGAGAACTGTAAGTCACTGACTTTCCTCTCCATTAGAACGTAGCAGAATATCTATTTGGAATTTAAAAAACACAAAAGAAAGAGGAGGAGTCTCATAGTGTAGAAATCTTCTTAAAAATTGGAATATGCTATTATAAATGATTGTATTTTGACATTTATAGTAGCATATTCCTCCTGAAGAAGTGGCAGGTTTGCCACAAAACATGTTGAGGATTTTTAGTATTATTTATATAAATGTTATACTTTATTCATCTGGTCTGCTGTTCCTTTGGAGATTCGCAAGCTGAGACAATATATATTGATCGATCTGGATATATTGATGCGAGCTTGCACAGTTCTGTTGCAGGGAGAACTAGGATCCAAAATCCCTGCTGGCCTTTAACCGGTTTTGTGGTACTGCAGCTGGTCAAACATTATCTGTGAGTATTGATTCTCACTTACATTTGATCCATATGCTGTTTTAAAGATATAAAGTAATAATGTCCACTCTGTTTTAAAGAGACAGGATAGCTCTCCTTGTTGTTTGTTTCCGTGTAACTGGAATTTGACCACTAGAGGGCACTGCTAATGTAAAAAAACACAGGTTTAAACAGTAATAGCTCTGGAAATATGCATCTATCAGCAGTAGGATTACACTTAGTTTACTCAACAGGAAACACCCTACAATATATATTTTTCATTAAAAAAGTTTACTGCTCCTTTAAGCATGATGATAGTCAATCGATAATGATTATGAGCATCAGCCTTGCTATTACTAAACAAAGCTCCTCAACCAACCTTATATAGTCTAGGATATACTAATACTTTTACTTTTAGATGTTGATCTCAGTTTTGTAATAAGAAATTGATTAGCATAATATGCTGCCATCCTGAAACAAAAATATTAAAGTGGAACTATGTCCATCATAATATTGCCCCCAAATACATTAGTAATGTAGCGATAGGTAAAGCCATACTTTTACTATGCTGAAAACGTCTGCGTTATTAACCCTTTAAGGACCGGGAAAATCTGAGGTCGTTTTCCCTTAAGGACTGGAGCAATTCTGACCTTTTTGAATATGTCTTTGTTCAACAGTGTTTTCCCTCTAAGTCTTTTATTCCACCTCCATAAATTATATACTGGTTTTTTTAAGCACAAATAGGGCTTTCTTTTGATACCCCACTTATATGGATAACCCACCATTTACTTTATGAAAATAAAAAAAAGGTAAAAAAAAGTAAAAAAAACATATTTGTTTTTTCTCTTGGGATCAATTGGGCACAAAGATTTTTATGCAGACTGCATGAAAAGTATGACCAGTCAGTCATACCTACAAAATGTGCAGTTTAAAGTGGCCACTCTCCCCCCTGGGTGAAAATCCCCATGTCCCTTTTTCCCACCCTATTTTGTCACTTTTTTATCCCTGACATTTGGCGGTGTGTATAAGTGTATTACATGGCTCCACAACAATCACACTTCCAAAACTGTTTAATGAGATTTTTTTTTTTTTTTTTTAATAATTTTTTTTTTTTTGTAAAAAAAATAAAGTGTGTTGTGTTTAAAAAAAAAAAAAAAAAAAGTATATCATTGCAGGTCAAAAATTGACCTGCATTTAGCCAGCCTCCTGCACCAGCAGTGAAGGGGTTAATACCCCCAGCTGCTGTATTTTTTTTACCACTAGGTGTCTCCTCTCTACTTATCTCTCCCTTACTTTGATAGCAAGGGAGACAGAGGTAGAGGAGACACTCAGTGGCAGCATGCTTTGCGTGTTACCTCTGTTTCTCAGAATGCCGGTACATGTGATCGCTGCTACGGCGATCACATGAACCGGCACAAGCAAGAAGGGCTGAGACTGAACGTCCCGGTCTCAGAGCACTCAGTCTCAGCCGGGATTTAATGATAGCAGTGTGCACAGAGGCACACTGCTATCATTTAAGCCATGACGGTCCAGGACAGTCATGGGTCCTTAAGGGTATAACAACCCATGATGGTCCAGGACCGACATGGGTCCTTAATGGGTTAAGTAAACCAGCTTCTTCTGCAGGCATCCAGTGGACAACAGTGCAGACATGTTAGAGGAAAGTTACCTCTGAGTCTGCTCTGTCTGTCCCGTGCACTGCCCGGATTGGTGGTGATGTTCGATGGTTACCTTAAGGTAACAGAAGTCGCTGAAAGTGCCCCCCCCAACCCATTACTAATATAGCGAAAAATATATACGAGAGAAGCTCTGTGCCCTGGATGCCTACAGAAGAAGTGGATTTTCTTCAATAACACTTATGGCTTTACCTATCGCTATATTAGTAATGGGTTGGGGGGGGGGGGGCAATATTATGATTGTGATAGTTCAGCTTCAATGTCTTCATTATCCCTAGCCAGACTTTGGCTGGCTGGAGATGATAGGAAATGAAGTTTTGACTGAGGCTGCCAAACCCTGTCCTAAACTATACATCTACTAGCTTGGCAAATGTGCAAATCCAACTCAAGATGACTGGCCAATTCTAAAAGAAAAGAAAAAAAATAAACTCCTTAAAACAATATATACCCTCATATTTATTTTATAAATAAAGTATTCACCAGGAAGAATACATTCAGATTTCTCTCTTTTTCAAGTATATCCTGGAGATGATATTCTTATCACAATGGGGCTTTAACCCACAGCTAGAGTGTCACACGGGGGCTAGTATGTGAGCATTTCTACATGGGTACAACTTGTACTATACTAAGAACATTACACCCCATGGCAGTGGCTATCTTTTCATTCAGTTGTCAGATTTATATATTACCAGGTATAATACACATTTATACATACCTTCATTCTACTGTACACACTGGTGAGAGGCGTGATCTGGTGCTGACGATGATCTCCAATGGTACCACAGAGTCCACAGATGATGTCCTGGTCTTGTTCACAGTATAGACTCAGTGGATTATGGTGGTCTGGACACATTTCTGTTCCTGTTTGTTCCTCACTCAGTATCTTCAAGGTCTCAATGAGCCTCCTTACTGTCACATTGGGAGGAGATGTGCTGTAGTCAACCTCTTGCCTGCATACTGGGCACAAGAGCTGAATTTGGCATTCCTTCATAAGACTCCACAAGCATTCCTGGCAGTATGAATGTCCACACTGTAGCATCAATGGTTCCTTAAACACTTCTAGGCAGATAGGGCATGTTAGCTGGTTCTCCAAAAGAGGCAGCCTTATGTTACCAGCCATGCCTCTCTAAATAGATCTGCAACAAAACACTGTGATATTGAAATGTATTAAAAAGCCATCATTGTGAACAGATGTTGTACATTCTGAACAGCATATCCATTAAATGGAAGTATCCCCTTGAGACAAGTGTGTTTTCCAAGTGCAACAAAACTGTAGTGTAGCATATCATAGTAACTGACTTTCACTGATAGCCAGTGTGCAGGCTGGGCATGATATATTAGTAACAAGATAAAAAGAAGTGTCCATGGCACTGCTCCCATTGCATCACTAATACAATATGAGTGAGCACGAAGCATGCTCATATATTTTATCTCAAACTGTCTGCCAGTTTCTTGTTTTTGTTTTATCCAGGCACCATTAATGATAATGCTAATCGGGGTATAAAAAAGCAGGATCAATGATGCAAGGAGACGAGACATCCGGATCCTTCTTTGTACCCTGCACAGAGCAGCATCCCAACTTGGTGCCTTGGCTGTCTTAGAAAGACACCTACTATGACATGCTGCATAGTTACTCTTGGGCACCTAGGGCCATAATTTCTAAAACACAGAAAAACATACTTTCATTTTATTTGTGCAAACCCTAATTTAAAGAACCCACATTCACACAAAAATATTTAAAAGAAAGCGGGAAATAAAATAACTCAACAACAATATTGCCCCAAATTATGGTAGCTCTGTAAGTGGCAATTCATTTATTTCGCAGAAGAAATATTTACCATGTAAGATCACTTTATACAGCAGTCAGGTATATCTATTTAAAAGGACCCTATCACTTAAAGGGATAGTAACACTTCGTTTTAACTTTATTTTATTTTGTAGGCATTAAAAAAACATGAAGAATGATATGTCTTATCTCTCAAACCTTTATGGTTTATGAGATATTCACAAGCAAAGTTCCCCTCCCCGCCCCTTTTTCGTAGTGTAAGCCATCTCTTCTCAGATGTGAGTCTGGTTGTATGACAGTACAGATAACAGAAGGGGACAATTTTCTTTGTATGAAAACAATGAAAGCCCTTCCCCCCTTGACAAGTTTTTCAGCTTTTTCCATTATCTTAATTGAAGATTGTCCCTCTCTGCAGTCTACCTGGGCATCTCCCTTCTGATCTGGTTGAACAGGGGGGGGATACTTTGTTTGTGAATATCTCTTAAACCATAAAGGTTTCAGAGATAAGACTTATATCATTCTTCATGTTTTTTTAATGCCTACAAAATAAAATAAAGTTAAAATGAAGTATTACTATCCCTTTAAAACAAGTTTGTTGATTTTGAACGAGTTTCAGTATATCTTGTATTGGGCATTTGGTATTTAGAAAACTAATATTTGTGTTACCTCCCCTACGCAGTGACACTGCTTGCTTATGCATTGTCCTACTCCTTAGCAGTAAATCGGTGAATTATCGGTGACAGGGAGAAGTAGTGTAGAAGTAAGACAGGAAGTGCCTTTATGGTATACCTTAAAGTGGAACTATCATGCACACATAAGTTATACTCAATTCATTTCTAGTATCTTGTTAATCATGAGAATAGTGTATTAAAGTTTCTTAGTTGCCGGCATGAGTTGCAATCATAACTTCATATGAAAAGTACATCAATAGGACAGCGCAGACATCTTGGGATCTGTGCGCCTGCACTGTCCATCCCTGTCTGTACGATATGGTACAATGCAACTCCCCCTTTGGAAAATAACCTATCAGAGATGAGACAGGGCCACACATCGCAGGCACACAGATCCCTCTTCTCCAAGATGTCTGCACTGTCCTATTGATGTAAGTTTCATAAGAAGTTATGATTGCAACTCATGCTGGCACTTAGAAACTTTAATACGCTATTTTTTTATGCTTAACAAGATACAAGTAATGAATTGGGTCTAACTTACGTGTGCATGTTAGTTCCACTTTTATTAGCATAATCCATAAATCTGAACAACTCAAATATTTCTAAATACAAACTGCTAATACAACATATAAGTGATTTTGAAAGCTCTTTTAAAGTCACCATATTTGTTTTAGTTGATATGGTCCCTTTAAATATTTTTTTTTCGATTCTGCCTGCAGTTGCCTGTATTTATTGAGCTGTACGTTAGTCTGACTTTAATTTTTTAAGGACAAGAGTTATATGTAAAGCATTGCTTCACAATAATCCCCCCCTCCATCAGTAAAGGGTAAAGTTAACTCTGTTGTGCTGCTGTGTGCCTTGTGTGAACAATATACATCAGATTACTGTATCCCTCTGTTCTTTTTGGACTACAACTCCCATCAATCTCAGTAGGCTAAAGTGTTGGCCCATGATCATAGGAATCATAGTCTAACAATATCTGGAGGGCAACAGATTAATCATCCCTGCGATTCCCCAAAGCGGCACACATGGTTCTTCAGAACACTTGGCATTTTTAGATAGTGAAATGCCAGTTTCCAGTGATCATAATGTTCTGTACCAGGGGACTGTAGCACTTTAGTGTGTCATGGACACAAGCTTAGGGTGGCAGAGTTTTTCTATTAAAGTTTGGAAACCAGCGTTTCTACAGAGTCAAACTACTGTAAACAAAAAAAGATTATGCTCTAATAATATATGCCTTAAGCATAAGATGGGCCATTCTGTAGAAAACCAATTGCACCATAAGGGGGAAATAACATTTCCCCACATTCCCATTCCCATGACTTAAAGGGGCCATGGAGATCTAAAACACATAGTGAAGCCCTGATTAAATTGACGTTTTACTCATTTAACGTTTTACTAAAATGTTCATGAAGTGTGTGTGCGTTGTGGTAGTGGTGGCGGTGGGGCAATGACATCAGGAGCAGTACAGAAGTTCCAGAAGTCAGATTAACCTTTTGAATTCCAGAGGAGTATCCAATGCATTGCTTTGCAATGGATACCCCTCTGGCACACAAAGGGTTAAGGCAAATGGCTAAGAATTAATGTACAAGCCTTACAACAGAATGCAGGGGGCACTGGACTTTAAGTACTAAAGCACACTGACACAATTGTGGAGCAAACCATCTGCACACCAGGGGGGGCAGACAATCATTCCCATTGTTTTAAACATGGTTTTTAACCCCTTGTATGCTACAGAGACACCCAGCATATTGGTTTGCAATGTGTTGGAGACTGCTCTAGTATTCCTGGTGTTAACCCTTTGAGTGCCAGATGGATATGCAATGCATTGCGTACCCCTCTGGCACTCAAAGGGTTAAAACCCCCATTTAAATCAATGGGAGTTTGGGTAAATTTCCTATGGTGCTTTCTGCAAAATTGTACCTCTTTAGCTTCTTAAATATGACCCTATGGGGCTGTGGAGCAAACCTCTTGCACTTAGGTGACACATTATTTAAATGGGGTTTTCATCCCCTGAATGAGAGAGGTCTCAAATAAATTACAAAGCAATGTGTACTTGAAGACTGTGCTAGCATTCAGCGGGTTTAACCCTTTATACCAGAGGAGTATCCAGTGCATTCCTTTGCAATGTGTTGTATACACTTCTGTCACTCAAATTATTAAAGACCCATTTAAATCAGTGGGAATTTGTTGAACATTTATTTCTGCTATGGTGCTTTGCTTTACCCCAGTATCTTGAGCTTTCTGAGCATTGTCCCATAGTTCCCTGATTAGACCCCATGTACATACCTGTGGTTCCAGGTGCTGCCAGCACGTTCTCTTCGTGAGAGCTCAGTCCTCCTGTGTCCTCTCCTGCTGCCTTGTTATCTGCCAGTCATGTGATGCTGCTGCTGTTCATGTGTTCTGTGTACTAGGGGTGGTGAGGAGGTGGGAATGGTGTAGGGCACAGTGGGGCTCCAGGACACCAACCAACTTTAACCCTATCAATACTTACTATTCACAGAGCAGAGACACAGGCTACAGCAGGTCATAAAATGGCACTGTACCTTCAGACTTTGCACTGGTAAAAACAAATTGCTACCTGCAGCTAGCTAGTAAAGCAGCAAGTGAGTACGTTTCTTGAGTCGCTGGAAAAATGTCTAAATGCTACAGAAGTCTAATGTAGAAGTAAATGTCAGCGTTGCGTACTCCTCTGGCTCTCAAAGGGTTAACATTACCCGGACCTTGGCTCATATTCACGGGCTTTTACACTAGTTCAGTAATATTCCAGCTTTATTTATTAACCCATGCCTCAAGTACGGACCTTAGTGTCCTGAAAGCTTGCACTTCCTCTGTCCTCAGCCACTAAATGGTATCACCTTTTGTGAGTTTTTTGCTACAAAGGTACACTGAACCCCATTTACTCTACTGGCTAACACAGTAGCACCTTTTTTCTGACCTTAGTGAGAACATTGTTTAGCAGTAGCTCTGTTAATCCGCTGGATGCTTGTGATGTAATGTGTTGGAGACATCTCTGGCTTCCAAGAGATTGATAGGTTCTTGTAAATCTTACTAGTTTCTACAGTGGTGGCACTGGTCACTCCTTATTAAAAACAGCCCTTAAAGGGATAGTAATGGCTTTAAGTTAATTTAATATTGTAGACATTAAAAAAGATTAACATCAATGTAAGTCTTATCTCTCAAACCTTTATGGTTTGAGAGCTATAACTTGCTAAAGTTCCCTATACTCAAGTCTGCCATCTAGCTGACAGCTGCAGATTCCAGTCATTTGACCAGACAGAGGCTCTTCAGCAGAGCTGAAATCACACTATTTAGAAATAAATACTTCATTGGAACGGTCTACAAAGTGTGCTTGCAAGCCAGACACATTTTGTAGACCGTTCCAAATTAAGTATTTATCTTAAGCTATCGTTATATCGGCGCTGCTGAAGAGCCACATCTGGTCAAGTGACCAGAATCTGCTTCTGACAGCTTTACAGCTCGTCAAGCAGAAAGGGGAGGGACCAGAGAACTTTATTTTCCTATATATCTCAAACCATAATGGTTTGAGAGATACAAAAAAGTGCAAGTACTCTCTTTTAATTGTATATACCATATAGTTAATACTTTTTTTTCTGACATTACTGTCCCTTTAATCTTAGCAGGCTCTTGTACTAGAGTTTCACCTACTGGATTCCAGGAGTCCTGACCCCTATGCATTACTGGACTTCCAAGTAGGCAGAGAAGGCAGTGGAGAAGAGCTCCACATTTTGAAGGGACCTTTGCCTTTGCTGACTAACACTGCTTCCTGAATTGCATAGGTGTGGCCAGAGCAATCCAAACCTTCCTGCAGCAGGGACCCTCTTCTGCTTAATGGTAACTGGCTTATTTATCACTTTATACACTCATTTAGTCAGTTTATTTATCATTTTACAAATCCTTTTACTGGGCATTGTTTAACCCCCTGGATGCTAGAACTCTCTGCAGCTCATTGTGAAGCATTGTATTAGAGACCTCTATATTATCCAAAGGGTTACAAACATTTTATTCTTGTATTTTCTGAGCCAGGCTACAATGAATGCAGTTGGGAGCAGGTTCATGGAGGAAATGGTATAGGTTCATGGAGAGCGTTAAGAGCATCTAGGATACCTTGCCTAGTAGCACCTGCGTTGTGGCTTTGTATTACCATGGTGTCTGGAGATGGGGTCTCCAGTACTGTACACAATATTCTAGATGAGGTCTAACCAGAGATCTCTAGAGTAACATAACCACTTCCCTTTTTCTGCTACTAATCCCTAGCAATACAACCCAGCAACTTGCTTGCAGTCCCCGCCACTTTGTTACATTGCCTGCCTATCTTTAAATCATCAAAAATAATTACTCCCAAATTCCTTTCCTCTATTGTCTCTGGTCTCCAATGAATTGTTTCAGTCTGTGCTACAAACCTCTAAAGCATTCAAGGCATTAAAACATTTTATCACTATAGCCATCTTTGGCTTTGTCTCCAATGAGCCCTCATGATTGTATCGTCCTAGTACCTCATCCTCTTACACTGGTACCACAAAGGCTGGAATAGCCACTGGTTCTGTCACCACTGGGGCCATCACAAAGGATGGCATTTTAGCTACCACCCAGCCTCCACCACGACTTCAGCAGCTGAGAGGCCAGTGGGAGACAAAGCAACCATGCCAAGGTTGGTGGAGAAGGTGAAGCAACAGATGGGAGACTTCATTCTGTGGGGTGGCGAAAAGGCTTAGGTCCAGGACAGCTACCAGAGAAAGCTGCTGGAGAACAGTATATGATGTAATCAAGAGATGAGAGCAATGAGTAAATAAGAAATGACCAACAGAGGTAATACAATCAAATGCAGTTGGCAATCTAAGGGCTGGACATTGAGCTCAGGTAGTTCCATCAGTGCTTGATGGAGATAATGGCAGCCCTGTGACAGGACACACCAGCTGGCTCCCTTGCAAACTCTGTCCGGACACTGATGTAGACCACAGCAAGGGCACAACAAAGCATGGCTCTTAGGCTGACAGAAGGATAAACACAATAAGTCATCCAAATATGTTATATAAAATGTGTTTAATAAAAGCTTATATAATAGAGATTAATGTAAATGCATTGAGTGATATCGTGGTTGGTAAAACAATATATATCCCCAAATGCACACCCACAGAAAATAAATTATAAAACATAAAGAATCACACCATACAAAATGAGGTCCCAAAAGGAATGGTATCTCAATGAGTGTAACTATATAACACACAACAATGTATGGATAATTATAATGAAAGCACATTGTATAATATGCGGCTTCAAAGAGAATAAATATCTCATAGAGTCACATTACATAATATGTAACAATTTGATAGGACAGAAAATTATACGAGACATAGGAGCATCAATCCCTGCCACGTATCAAATATGGTCCCACAGATTAATATATCAGATCAGTCAAAAAGGGAACAGCAATTTCATAAAAACTGCACATACAATACAAATATAAAGCTAGGCAAAATAAAAAAAAATCAAAATAGTATAACATAATCAATGCTGCCTACACTGCCATACTAGGGCTTACTATATTCCAGTCCAAAAAACACCTGGCTCAGTACCATGACAAAATAGCTGGAATGAACAATGAAATAATGTTCCAGATCTCACAGATGGTAATAAGAAAAGTAGCATAGATATAACCAAATACTATGGAACACTCCCCCTTCTTCATGCACACAGCCATCAAACACCTTGATGTTAAAGGTAAAGTCAACTGTGTAACTGGCATAAAGTGTTAGATATTGTAGTCACTGCATAAAAATTGACAAAGTGCAGTGCATTTTACCCTTATGTCAAATCACAGCATTTTACAGTGTCACCAATCAAGGTCTAGACTCTAACCTGACCATTGATATTTTCATAGTTTTTCTTTCTCTGCATTTAACCTACAGGTATGTTGTGCACATAGACAACAGGACTCAGGTACATATTAGACCACTTCCAAATGACAGTCAGATTGGATGTATTGGTTTTCAAAGATCAGTTACCGTAAAATGGTTAACAATTTCCAATGTGTTTTGAAGCAACTGTGGATTCTTCCTCAGGGAAAAATTTCTTTCAGGAATGGATGATCCAAAACCCTACATGCCTCAGCTATGTAAACTCTATACACTTCCTATTTAAGGATATATACTTAATAACAGACAATTAAAGATAAAATAAAAGTAAAAACATAATAAAACCATATAAATGTATGTATTTTTCTGGATCTTGCTAGTATAATGTATTGAAGTATTATATTAAAGGTATAGTAACACTTAATATGTAAATGTCAGCTCCGTGTAATCCAACGGAGACAAAAAATAGACCTGGTATCTGCAAAGTAGAGCAGATAGTGGACGACGCTGGAGAGCAAAGCCTGAGTATGTAGGAGCCCTACTGAACTGTTCGTACTGCAGCCAAGGCTGAAGTAAAGGAGCTGGCCGTGAAGCCAGATGTCTAACCCCATTTGAGCTGGGGCCGGGACCTGGATGAACACCCCTCAAGCTTGAAATCAGAGATTGCAGGTACCAGATAGAGGACGTTAAAGAGGAGGCACTAAAAGAATATCTACCACGAAGGATAAAGGTGGACCCCTACCGGGCAGGTAAAGACCCTAGCAAGGAAGTCCCCAAAGACCAGGGTACCCAAAAATGAACTCTAGATCAGAGCAGAAGACTGACTCCCCTACAAGAGCAAAATCACATGCCCAAATGCACTGGCTTTCTTCCTGACGGCTAAACCCTAGCTCCAACTCCACTCAGGAGTACAACAACCCCCTTAAAAGAGAGCAGAAGAAGATGAAGCCCAGAGCAATGGGCTGGAGGCACCCCCGAGATAGCTAACTATGGTAGTTCTGAATCTAGGAGCCCTGATTCTGCAATAGGAATGCAGATAAGGCTCTGGCTGGCGCTGAAGGCCACTCTCCTGCCACCTATCTATGGCTAGAAGGAGAGGGAAGCTCTGGAAGAACTTAAAGGGATAGTATTACTTCAAAATTACTATCCCTCATATTGTAGCCCTTAATAAACAGAGTTAAATGACATCAGCAGCATCTCTCAAACCTTTATGGTTTAAGAGATAGCCGCTTTCAAAGTTTCCTCTCCCCTGCTGTCAGCGTTCTGCTGCCATCAGGGGAATCTGGTCCCGGGACAGGCGAAGGCTCTTAAACAGAGCTGATATCTTGTTATGGAACGAAAAATGATTCATTGAAACAGTCTTCTACGTGTGCTTGGTTACCAAACACACGTAGAAGACTGTTTCAATGAATCATTTTTCCTTTCATAACGAGATATCGGCTCTGCTGAAGAGCCTCCTCTTGATTCAGAGACCGGATTCTCCTGCTGGCAGCAGGACGCTGACAGCAGGGGAGAGGAAACTTTGAAAGCGGCTATCTCTTAAACCATAAAGGTCTGAGAGATGCCGCTGTCATCATTTAACTCAGTTTATTAAGGGCTACAATATGAGGGATAGTAATTTTGAAGTAATACTATACCTTTAAACAGCCCGCAAGCTACAGCCACAGCAGCTGAAGAAAAGGAAATTAGTGCACTTGAGCCACTGACTGAAGCCCATCTGTCTACTGGTGAATTGGGTGAGGATGTAGGAGCACCTCTCTGACGTCCGTGGCAGCAGAGTCAGCTGTAAGGTGGAGACCCAAAGGGAGGATAAGAACTAGCCCACAGGCTGAGGCCACAGCCACCGCTGCAAGGAAAAAAAAGAGTGGCGCTTGAGCCACTAACAGAAGCCTGTCTATCTACGGGTGGACAAAACAGGGTCTTGTTGTGGCTGAGAACAGACTGGTGATGTGTAGAGGAGTTTGGTGTATAATGGCCCGTGGCAGGTTGAAATCCAGGAGCCACCTGAAGAAAACAGCTGGCAGTGAGAGAGGAAAGCACCGAGAGGGAGCTGATGCAAAACAAGGACACAGCCAGGCCGGATTCAGTAATGGGAAGGTAAGCAAGAGGTACCTGTGGGACTAAGCAAAATAATAGTCAGGACATGCCAGGGTCAAATACCAGGTAGACAAAAAAACAATAGGTAGTGCCAGAGGAGGATCCAAAAGAGTAGTCAGAAGCCAGAGCAGATATCAGCAGTAAACATGAACTCAGTAAAACAGCAATTCAGGAAACAAGCTTGATAAACAGGCCCCCAGGTAGGGGAGAAACATACCTATAAACTCACCCTAGCCAGTCCCTAGCTGGAAGGGTCAGAGGAAAGGTCAAAGGTGTAACAGTAAATAAATACATATTTTAGTGTTTATCCTCCTAAATTATATTGGAAGCTCTATGGGGCAGGGACCTTTTATCCTAATGTATTCTCACCTGGTGTTCCCCTTATGATTGTCTTTATAAGCACTTAATCACTGCACTTATTGTACCCCTTCTATATTAAATGTAAACTGTAAAGTGCCAATTACACTGGTTGGCGCTATATAAATAAAAATATGCAATACAATACAAGGGCACTGCTGACAGGTGTTTTATTTCAAAGTTTTTACAGTGTATATTTGAATTTTCTTAGATCCAGCACCTCAATGGCCAGAAATTTTACAGTGGCGTAGTTGCTACATTATCCTATGGACAGCTCAGGTCAGTTGACCATAAAACCTCCATAGGATGATGTAGAAACGGCGCTACTGGGAGTACCCTTGTTTTACTCAGGAGGATAAACTCTACAGTATATATTTTTTTTACTCTTTTAGTGTTACTATCTCTTTAATATAATGGGTACTATTTACCCATAATTTTTATTACAAATAAGTAATGATATACCCTAAATCGTACAGTTTGCATATTTTATATCCATTCTGTTTCTTTTTTAGACATCTGCTCAATATAACTGCCATCTCTCCAATTTATTGGTATTATATCTATTGTGAGAAGTGTCATATCTCTCACATTAGATATGTGATGGCCAGCAAAATGCGTAGGTAAACTGTGATTCTTAAATTTAATTTTGATGACATAAATATATTCCTTTATTCTACCCCTGAAACATTTTTTGGTCCTTCCAGTATATTGCTTTTTACATGTGTACTGAACCAAATAAATAGCCCCATTACTAGTATGTTATTAATTTTGTAAATCTGTCCTATAATTTTAATTGTAACTGTTTGATATTTCTTTCTATAATGCAACTTTTACAACTCACACACTTACCACATTTAAAGAAGCCCTTATTCATCTGTAGCCATGTTTTCTTTTCCTTGTCATTAATATCATTGCCTGTGACACTTGGGGCTATTTTAATACCCAAATTTGTTGCTCTAGTAAAAATTACTATTGGTTTATTGGGTAGAATATTATTCAATATCTTGTCCCCCTTTAAAACTTCCCGGTGTTTATTACTAGATGGAATAACAATCGGCATATTTGATCCATTAGTTTCACTTTTTATTTCTTTTTGAGGTTTTTTTCTCTTAAAATTAGCTACTTCATCTATATTTTTATCTAAAGAGATCTCAAAGTATTATTTTTCTTTAAATCTTTCATTTAAAATATAAGCCTGTTCTTGAAATTTCTCCAACTCCGTACAATTACGTCTTATTCTCATGAATTTGGGTTTTGGAATATTGTTGAGCCAGGAAAATGACAGCTATTAAGTGTGTATGTAACTAATAATGTCTACTAATTTGAAAAATATTTCAGTTTAATGTCTAAACATATATAATGGAATCCAAAAATTAATTTACATGACACTGTATAATTTATAAACCGTGATAGAGACTCCTTAATACCTTCCAAATAAAAACACATTGTCAATATATCCCCAAGTGTCACCAACAATGATACGATTCTATATATATATATATTTAAATAAGAGAGGTGTGTAAAGGGTTTACATAACTGAGGTATGTAGGGATATGGATCATCCATTTTCTGAAATAAATTTATGATTGAGGAAGAAGCCAGAATTGCTTTGAAACATGTTAGAAATTGTTAAACATATTATGGAGATTGATCTTTGAAAATCAATACATTCGATGCAATGGTCATATGGAAGCGACCTAATACATACCTGAGTCCTGTTGTCTACGTGCACATCATACCGGCAAGTTAATTGCAGAGAAAGAAAAACGCAGAAAATATCAAAGGTCAGGCTAGACCTTGATTGCTGGCACTGTAAGACGATGTGATTCAAAATAAGCACCACTAGAAGTAAGACTACTGGCAACTCAGAAGAATCTAATGGTCATCTGGTCATGAGTTGAAGGGATTGGTATGGGTAAAGTACACTCCATTTTGTCATTTTATATACAGTGACTGCAATATCTAATACTTTATTCCAGTTAAACAGTGGACTTTACCTTTAACACCTAGGTGTTTGGTGGCTGTTTGCACAAAGTAGAGCTAGTGTTCCAGAGGCTTTGCTAATATATATGATAGTTTTCTCATTACCATCTGTGAGATTTGGAACATTATTTAATTGTCCCTGCTTTTTTTTTCTTTTTTGTCCCAGTACTGGGTTAGGTATTTTGGACTCAAGTTTTTATATAATTTTCTGGAGTGTATTTAGTCCTAGTGGGGCAGTGTAGGTAGCAATGATTATTTTTATATTTTTATGCTTTTATTTGTATCATATGTTACTGTTTTTATCAAATTAGGATTGCTGTTCCCTTTTTCACTGATTTTATATATTAATCTGTGGGGACATATTTGATACGTGGAAGGGATGATATTCCTTTGCCTGGTATAGATTACAGTTATATCAGATTGTTACATATTATGTAATGTGACTTTTAGATATTTATTCCCTTTGAAGCTGCATACAGTACTTTGTGATTTCTATATAATTATCCATAGATTGTTGTATGTTATATAGTTAAATTCATTTAGCTACCCATTCCTTTTGGGACCTCATATTGTATGGAGTCTTTTTTGTGGATGTGCAGTTGGTGAGATATATGTTTTACCAACCGCAGTATCACTCAATGCATTTATATATATCTACTGTATATATATTTTCATATTGCAAGCTTTTATTAAGCACATTTTATATACCAGATTTGGAGGACTGTATGCGTTAGTCTTACTGTCAACCTAAGCACCACATTCTTTCTAATTTGTTGACTTTTATGTTTTAGACCAGAAGGTCTTTATCCAGGCAGTTAGGCCAGACTTTTTCTCCCTTTTTCGATATAAGTGCCAATATATTTTTGCACAATAAAGCATGGAGTATGTGCAGCATCTGGTTGCAGTGCAGCTCACCCAGCTGCATCAGGTGCAGGACCTATGTGAGATGGTGGGTTTATGCCAATACAGAACTACTCCTTGCAACAGATCATGCCACGCCAACCAGTTACTGAGATATTGTGTTCACGCCAATGCAGAGCTGCTCCTTGCTACTGTTTACTGATATGTGTGTTCATGCCAGGGATAAAATGCTTGTTGAAGTCACCTCAAGCTTTAAAAGAATATCTTAGTTTTTTTCATAATGTTAAATCTTCAGTTTAACATATTATGTGTGCACTTGCCATTACGGTAAATTTATATTTTAAACCCTTGAATGTTGAGCGATCCACATTAATATGCTTTTCATTGCATTGGACACCTATCATTCAAAGGAGTTCAAATGTCCATTTACAGCAATGATGAATTGTGCCAAACACTGACTTTTGAATGAGCCATACTTTCCAATGTATTAAGGGCCCAATACAGGGTATAGTCAGCCATGTGCTCTCCAGCTGCTGTGGCGTACAACTCTGAACATTCTTAGCTAGACAGGAACAAGTTGGGGATGCTGTGAATCTTGGGCCACAACAGCTGGAGAACACACATTTGAATACACACTGTGTTGGACCCATAGTACATAGAGTCTATTCTTTTTCATGTGTTAATGAGCCTTGGGTGCCCCAACTGTTGTTGTCTATAAATTCTAGCATCTCCTGCTAAACACTAGTTAGCTGGGAGTCATATCTCTAAATGGCTGGAGAGTCCATGTTTGAATACACCCTGACTTGAGCCCTCGCGCTGTATGACCTATTCATGTCAAGATTTCATCCAAAGCTTTTGAGGCCTACATGCGTCAATAATCCCTGTTAGGTACTGGCTAGTTCCAGATGTTGGGAATTCTAGATCACAACAGCTGGGGAAACCAAGACTGGATTCACCCTGACTTTATAATAGGCCAGTGTGACCAGATGAAGATAGAGGTCCAGAGGGAGAATGGGGACAGCCATCTTCAATAAAGGTTAAGTCCAAATGTCTGTGCTGGTTCCCTTTAATCAGTGAGGAACATAAGCATTTCTCCCATTGGTTGTTCAGCACCCAAATGACTATTATCTGTCACGGTTTTCAGGTAAAGAAGGACAAACACAGTAATAAAATATAACCACCTTTATTAGAATATACAGTGATAATAATATATGAGATATAGCGATGATAATATCCCACACAACCCCAGACCACCGGATGATAGGGCCCAAGATTCTACCCGGAGCTGCACACTGTGCTACGCACTGCACTTCTGCGAGGTACTGCAGACTAAAGGCAACAGGGAGCGAGAGTCGGACAGAGCCGCGGGACACAGAGTCTAACAGTCAGGCAGGCTAGGAGCATATGGAGCAAGCAGTCAGCCAGAGACACAGATCAGACAAGCTGGGGATACACGGAGCGAGATAGGAGCTGGAGGACAGATAAACCGGGGACTACACAGACAAGTGAGTCAGCCAGAGCCACAGGTCAGAACCGATGTTGGTAGTCAGACAAGCCGGGGTTAACAAGGAGCGAGCTAGTCAGCCAGAGCCACAGGTCAGAACAGATGTGAGTAGTCAGACAAGCCGGGGTCATACATGGAGCGGATTCTCAGATAAGTACAGGTCACAACTGAGCACAAGAGTAACAGGAACACCACGTAAGGGCAATGACTCCCAGGCCCAAGGAGGTTTATAAAGGAGCAGAAGGAGGCGCCACCCAATTAGGCCACCCAGAATAGGCCCATAAACAGGTGTCCATGCTAGTGCCTGTTACCTGATGTCAGCAATGAGGAAGTGGCCAGAGGCCATGCCAGCCGTTGGCCATACAGGGGTACAAGAACACTTAGCCTCTAAGGGAGACTGTGATTACTGTTAATGTGTTCATCTTGATTGTTCTGCCTGCCCCTCTTACCCATCTGTTTACTAGTAGAACAGCTTCACAATTCACAACTGGTGTCTCTGTATTTATGAAAGATTTCCATTAACCCCTGCCACACCTGAGGATCTTTTTTCTCTTCCCCAAAACACATTTGCCTGGATCAGGCAGATAAAAGGATGTGCCTGGCAGCTGTCCATGGTACTGAATGAAATGGAATTATGGAGACTGGAACACTAAAAGGAATATGAACAATTCTGGAGTAAACCAAATGCACTAATGCTGAAAAGGAAAACTACCAAAATCCCATTGATTGAAATTGTACTTTTAACCCTTTGAGTGCCAGAGAGGTATCTAACGCATTGCACTGCAATGAGTTGGATACCTCTCTGGCACCAAAATGGTTAACCCTTGAATGCTAGAGAGACATTTCTAGCATTTATAGGGTTTAAAAATCCATTTAAATTAGAATTTCTTTTCTTAGATATTAAATGTTCCTAACAACTCCAGTGGGTGAGAAAACACCCCCCCCCCCATGCTGCTCAATGCAATACTTCCCAGTGTTTTACATCCCTTCTATCACTCAAGGGTTTAACCAATTAATTGCTTGGTGGGTTTACATTGGTGGAGAGTTCAAATAACTTGATTGTAGAGAGATGACAGAGAAAGTTAATAAAGAAAATGCCATTAGAAATACTTCTCAGGTACAATTTATCCAGAACAGAGAGCAGGATCCAGATTCTGCAGGCTGACAATGGAATCCGCACAGCCACATATCCATTTAGGACCTCATCCCATATTCTCACCTCTTGTGTTTTTCCTTATTGATGATAAATATGAAACAACAACTAGACGCTATCAGGTAACAACCATTTTGTCACGTTTACAACAGTTAGTACCATGGATGTTTCATGATGGTTTGCTTCTCAGGACCTATCTAGTATCCAAGTGGTTAACAATACAAGTTAACCCTTTAAGTACAAAAGAGGTGTGTAACCCTCTGTTTCTTAAAGGGTTAAGGATAATAATGTTTCACAATAAAAGCAGCTCCAATTAATCTTCATAGTATTTGGTCCAAAGAGAGCATTATTTCAATACTGTCAGAGTTGTAGTTCAAGAGTATTTGAATGGTTATCCCCCTCCCGCCCCTTTTTACTGATGTAACACTGCTCTCCTCAGAGCAGCAAGACTGTCCAGATGCATAACAGAGAGGGACAATCTTCAGTGATTGTAAGGAAAAACCTAAAAAAAACTGTCAAGGGGGAAGGGTTTTCCTTACGCTCACAGTAAAAAGATTGTCCTTTGCTGTGAGCTGTCTGGTCCCAGGACCAGATTCCACATCTGAGGGGTGGGGGGCTTATACTACGTAAAAGGGGCGGGAGGGGGATATTTATCATTCAATTCCTCTTGAACTACAACTCTGACAGTATTGAAATAACACTCTCCATGGCCCAAATACTATGAAAATTAATTGGAGCTGCTGTTTTTGTGAAACATTACTATCCCTCTCACAGATGTTCAAACTAAAATGCGAAGCTCTCACTTTGTCTGCAGCCTAGTGTAATGGACCAGTATCTGTTACACCTCCCGACATTTCATGTGTATCAATGTCATGGCACAATGAGATATCCCAGTATATGCAAATCCAGTGTATTTTATTTTAATCACCTGATTTTTTTTCTTTTAGATAAGGAATTGGACTTAGCTTTTCAGTATACTTATGGCATGCTCATTTCTAGTACATGAGTACCTGACCACCTAAGCAAACCATCAAACTGGCACATTTCAATAAAACCGGTGATACTACCCCCCCCCCCCTTTAAATGAACATAAAACCTAAAAATGAAATTAGGTTATATCATTTGAAATATGTATTTCCAGCTAGCATTTGTAAAAATTATATATTTTAAGTTATATCCCCAAAATCTTATCCTAAAGTTGCATTTGTATGCATGTATGCACTGTCCTATTTATACATTATTTTGTTAATGTTGTCTGTGTCCTGGGAAATGACAGACAATAAGTAGGTTAGTTAATTTATTGAGATCAGTACCACTGCTTTTCTAATCAGAAAGGCTGTTAGTGTATCTCAGCCCATTTACAAACAATACAATAATATAATTTCTGAAACACCTATCAAGATTCCTATGTTAATGAGAGTCAGGAAACCCTAGAATAGGAGAAAAGGCTTCCACAGTGGAGCATAGGCATCTGTAAACAAATGAACGAGATGCTAGCGTGGAACACAGGGTTTTGAAGTGTATACAACCCCAGACCATTTTCAGGTCTCAGTGTTCCTTTAACCCTTTGAGTGCAAAAGGGACAGCACTGAAGTCTCCTCTGGCACCCAAAAGGTTAATGAACCTTCCAAAATAAATAGAGCCTTAGTATGAATAGAATTGCATAGCCTTTCTAAACATAATGCAGGGAAAAGCAAGAAAGAGGCAGGCTCCTAATATGTTGATGGTAGTATTAATGGATAACATTATCCACTAATGTAGAGAAGAACCAACTGCTCTCGATCATGTTGGAAAAGAAGTATGCCACTGTCAAAGCACTGGAAATATATGAAGGTAAGCTCATCCTCAAGACTGGTAATAAAAAAGGATATACATTGCTAGAAGAAAGACCGTGCTGTTTAGAAAAAACAATCTTATCAGTGATCTGTCAGAGACTTTGTCCTGGTGGAGAGTAGAGGGTTAATTTTCAAAACCAAAAATTAACTGAAATTCTCTTTTATGATGTGTGTAAATGATCTCATTTTAAAACAATGGACCTCTGTGCTTCAAATGGGAAGTAAATATTTGAGTTAAAGTTAGGATTACAAACGACTTTGTGCGAGACAAAAAGTCTAAATCAGAGACAGACTCCACTATGGGAAAGTCTAGATAGGGATGACAGGTACATGAATTGTGATGAACTTTTGACATATCACTATAGATCACACAGATGTCATATGTAAAATTCTAATGTAGCATAATGGCGCTATCTGTAGCATTTATATCATTATTACTCATGTTTTGTATTGTTCATATATTATTAGCATAATATATAAGTATCCAATCAGGTCATACTGGTGATGTCACGGTATAATGAGATGGATCTCTGTCCAATCATTGGGGATGGGTGAAGATTACTGACAAAGTAAAATTTGCCTAATAAAATGCTAAGGGGAAGGTAATTTCTCTCTCTTGGCTCCCTGGTTGAATTCCTGATAACATCCGGATTCCTGGCTATTCAAGTCCTGCTCTGGTACCTAACTGAGAGATACAAAGAAACACACTTGGATTGGTAACAATATATTTTCTTCATGTAAATTCTGCCAAAAGTCCAGGAAAATATTTTCTTCTATATTTGACGAAACTTAATTTGTCTTATAATTGTCTTAAGTGGACTGGCCAACCATTTGGGATCAATTATAATAAGCTATATTAGCTCTAGAGTTCTGAAATTAAGCAGACTTTAGCTATTCATTATTGGTAAATTGTTATATTTTGCCAAATAAGTGTAATATAGTTATATTGCGTGGTTTATATATTAGTTAATATAATTCTGGGTATTTCTAGAATAATATTCTGTAGTGCTGGAAAGATTATAATATCTAATATTTGATCTAGCGAATTCTTTGAATTCAATTATTAACCCTTTAACCGCCATTTGCCTGTTATTAGTAGTGTTTCTTTGAAATGCTCTGTGTATGTGCTAGGCCTAACTTTTGTAAATTGGAAGTTTTCACTTTCACTAGACAAAAGAAACAGCCTTCTAGGTGTGGCATCTATAAATCAGTGTATTAACCCTATTGGTTTTACAATATATTGCTATAGTCCTATTTATGATATATGTTGCATGAAGTTGGCATACTGTCTAGACCTATATTATTGGATTAATTCTAAGTATATTCTTGGTATAATCTCTGATTGACTATATTAATTGCAATTTATATGTTTTATTCAGAAGGTATGCAATAACTGAAACCAGTACATAATTAAATTATAGTGATTTAATCTGGGATTCTATTCCAGTTAGTCTCTAAATGTGATTATTATTATTATTATTATATATATGGTACAAGGAGAATTGTCAGAAGACCTAGCTTAAAATTTAAGCTAATTCACCTAACAATATACCTTAAACCATAATTAGCATAGTTTATACAGTTTTTGGGGCAGGGGTATTCATATACACTACTGCCAACTGTATTTTATTAATTGTAAGGATCAATTAACCTTTTCAGTGCTGCTGAGTGCAATTATTGTTATCTAATACCCCTGAATATACCTATGTGTGGTTAACCCTTTCATTGCTGGTAATCCTCATGGTGATAAATGTGGTTTGGTTTACTATGTATCCATTGTCATTACTGATCACTCATTTATTTCATTGTTGCTGATACTTTTTATATATATATATATATATATATATATATATATATATATATATATATATATATAGTATATTGTATTTTAATAAATTATATATATTCTTGCACAAATATGCGGGATTGATTATTTCTATCAATTCTTTACTGTGAAGTAGCGTGTCAATACCTAATATAGTGTAAAGTTCTCAAAATTATTTTCTATTGTCATTTATCTATTTATGCAAAGATATCCAGCCTGATTGGTTCTCTTGTTTAACCCTTGAGATGCCTTCATCATAAATAGTCCGACAGATTTAATGATCTCTAGCAATAACAGGTATTGAAAAATGCCATAAAATACTGGCATTTTTGCCTATAGAGAAAAACATGTCATAGCCATATAAATAACATGGGTTATTTTGATATAAATTACTATGAATCTTGTATGAGGATAGCTTCATTATCCTTCAATGTAGTAACCAAAGGTATTTCCATAAATTTTGTCAGTATGTAATATACATGAGCAGATAATATGAAGAATGAGCGTTACACTTACAAAAAGTAAAAAAATAAAAATTAAAGAATGAAAAATGAATAGGTCTGTGTTTATAACCAAATGCCAGTCTTGATCTCCATTGGTAAAAGAAATAAAAAATTGTTTGTCAGAAAGGTATAGAGACCGATATGAAGGAAACACAATTGTTTACATGTAATCAGTGATATAAGTTTATAAATGCACATGTAGTGGGAAGCCCTCATTAAGATTAATAAGATAGATATCTCCACCCCTAATTTGACATTCTGGAGGCCCCAGACTTTGAGGAATTGCAGTTTAATCTTATGATGTGTCCAAAAATGCAGTGCCACTGGAGATACCTTCCTTTCAAAATTCCAAGCATTTCTTCATCCATTAGAGATACTATTGGCATGTTCTCTTAATCGTATGGTGAGTTTGCGCATGGTTTTCACTACATATAGTAGTACACAAGGATACTGCAGACAGTAGACAACAGATTTGGTTTTGCATGAGATAAAATCTTTGATGACAAATTCTCTGCCAAACCTGCCTGTCACAGATATTGCTGTAACCATTTGCTGGCAGGCCTCACAATGTCCACAGGTGTGAGATCCACAAAATTTGGATATTTGCTTAGCATTCATGTGTGCCACCTCTTCGAGAGCTCCTCTCTCTCTTTGCCTGCCGTGTTGCTCTGGTGAGAAGCACCGCCAGCCAGTCCTCTTCTGGGTTGCGGGAGTGTGAAATCACACGCAACGCCTATATATTGGCATCCCAGCTTTGGTGCACTTACACAGTGTTGTTTAGCTGAGAGGACGTCTCAGCAGCTCTTGCCACTAAGGAAAACTATTGTCCAGTACACTACCTATAGCCCAGCAAGCTACCTATTGACCAGGAAGTATCCATGTGCTCAGCAAATAGCAACTCCTGCTTCTCAGCAACTCCTGCTTTTCAGCATTCCGGTATCCAGTACACTTGCTCACCAGTATCCCAGCTACAGGTACACTTGTATCTTGTATCCAGTATCTTGTATCCAGTGTCTTATCAAGTATATTGTATCTAGTATCCAATTTGTTGTTATCCTGTGTATGACCTTGGCTATCCTTTTCACCACTCTTGTCCTGTTCTTGTGACCTTCTTTTACAGGAGAGCTCCAGCTACCACCGCGGCTTATGTACTCCATCTAAGCACTCTATTCTACGCTCCCTAGATTGCACTCTCCCCTGCAGAAGAGTTTGTGCTGTTTGTTGCTCACTTCCAGCTCTCTGGGGTTTATCATCCAGCCTTGCGTCTGGCACCTATATCCGGCTGCTGCCACAGCAAGGTCTAGCAACAAGCAGCCTACGCTCGACCAGCTTCGCACGCTAGCAACGCACACTAGAACTCCCTCTCTTAGGTGACATTAGTGTAAGTGACATACAAGGAGCATGTCGACTGATCCTATGGAGATCTCCAAGGCAGTGAGCCAACATGCAGCCGTGTTGGACCGACATGCTTCACAAATACACTGCCTGGACCAAAAACTGGACTCTATCACCTCCACCCTGCAGTGTATGCAGCAGCACCTGGAGACTCCTTGGCTGATGACTACTCCAGAAGATACAGGAGCCAATTCTATACCACTTACAGACAAGTACAAGGGAGATTCCAGGCTCTTCTGTGGTTTCCTAAATCAGTGCTTCCTCCACTTCAGGTGCCAGCCAGAGAAGTATGCCTCACACCAATCAAGGGTGAAGTTTATCATTTCCTTGCTCCGAGGTCAAACCTTATCCTGGGTATCCCCCTTAATGGACCGACACTCGCCCCTTCTCAATGACTTAGATAACTTCATTGCAGCCTTTTGCTCCATCTTTGACACCCCAAGGAGACAAGCCACTGCTGGAGCGGCTTTCCTTGATTTGCAACAAGGGCAACATGTCTTCTCGCACTACGCCATAGAACACACGCTGGCATATGAGACCGACTGGGGAGATGGAGCATTAAAAGCTGCTTTCTGCAGGGGGCTATTGGACTGGTTAAAGGATGAACTCACCACCAGCCCTATACCTGACTCTTTGGAGGGTCTGATTGCCTTCTGTTCCTTCCTTGAGAATCACATGCAGAAGAGACAGCAGGGACGGGATTGCTCTTGGCATCTGCTGGAGTGTCCCTTAGTACGTCTAGCACCACGTTTCAGAACCCACCTATAGCACTTCATGAGGCTACTCCAGAACCCATGGAGTTAGGCCGTGTCGCCTCTGTGACTGAAGAGAAGACTAGACGTCGGACTTCGGGCCTTTGCTTATATTGCAGTCATGGTCACACTGGGCACATTGCCCAAGTATACCCTAACAAGATCCCTAAATCATATGTCCTCCCCCTCGATGACGACTCAACACCTGACGATTCCAGCAATACTCTCCTGTTCCTCTTCCTCTCTACAAACCAGGGAGATGCCGGAGATGCCGTTTTTTTTTCTTGATCAAGCCTTTGCGAGTCACCACAGTATCCCTTTGACTCCTAGGACCCCTTCAGTCAGCATAGTTGGAGTTAACTGATTCCCCCCCGGGTACAGGACGTATTACCCACAAAACCGTTCCTGTGACACTCTGGCTCTCTCCCACTGAGTACATTGAGTTTGATGTTATCCACTCTTCCCTGACATCAGTGATTTCAGGCTATCCCTGGTTGGTGAAGAGCAACCCTAAAATCGACTGGGTAACAGGTTCCATTGTCTTCCCTCAGGTTTCCACCCCTATTCACCTGGTTTCTTCCTTGGCAGTAGACCCAGCACTCATGGAGGGCTCCTCTCATGTACCTCCATCGTACCTGTCCATTTCTGACACATTTTCCAAAGCAAAGTCTGAGGTTCTTCTCCTCACTTTCCATATGAATACTCTATTGAGCTAGTGCCTGGCTCCACACCTCTCAGGGGTCCTACCTATACTCTCTCTCTTCTGGAGACTGCAGCCCTGGAGACATTCATAAAGGACAATCGCCATGGGGTTTATTCACCTGTCCTCTTGCCCCGCGGGAGTGGAATTCTTCTTCGTGAAGATGGATGGCATCCTTCGTCCGTGCATTGATTACAGTGGTCTAAATGCCATCACACAGAGGAACTGCTATTCTCTCCCGCTCATACCGGAATGTCTGGAATAACTACCAAATTAGACTTATGAGGGGCATACAACCAGTACACATGCGCAGAGGTGATGAGTAGAAGACCGCCTTTAATACTCATTTTGGGCATTACGAGTATCTCATAACGCCCATCGGCCTTTGCAATGCCCCGGCAGTGTTCCAAGCCCTGGTGAACAATATCTTCCAGGACCTGCTGCTCTCGTATATCATCGTCTATCTAGACGACATACTGCTATTTTTAAGCATCCCTATCGGAGCACCGGGAACATGAATGCATAGTCCTGGGTCATTTACAAGGCAATTATTTGTTTGCCAAATTGGAGAAGTGCAGCTTCGAAAGGACCTCTCTACCCTTCTTAGGGTATATCGTCTCGGCCACTGGTCTAGCCATGGATCCCAGTGGCGTCCTGATTTGGCAGACTACCCGAACCTTGAAGGGTGTTCAAAGGTTCATAGGGTTCTCCAATTATTATAGGAGATTCATCAAAGGTATCTCGAAGCTTGTCCAGCCAATTTTTGAATCTGACCTGCAAAGGGATCCTTGTTTTTGGTCTCTGGAGACCCTAGCTGCCTTCTCGGCCCTCAAACAGGCCTTTACCACTGCTCCACTTCTTTCTTATCCCAACCCTGTATTGCCAATCATGGTTGGGGTGGACGCATTTGGAACTGCTGCCGGAGCGATCCTGTCACAGTGTGCTGGAGCAGCGAGCGCTCTACGACCTTGCTCCTATTTATCTAATCGCTTTACCGCGGGCGAGAGGAATTATGATATGGGCAAAAGAGAGTTAATGGCAGTTATGTTAGCCCTCCAGGAGTGGTGATACCTCTTAGAAGGCGTGACTTATCCCATCACGATTCTTACAGACCACCGTAATCTCACCGATCTGGTTTCTGCTAAAAGACTCAATGCCTGCCAAGCCCGATGGTCTCTCTTCTTTTCAAAATTTGACTACACTATTTCCTATATACCCGGAACCAAAAACAAGGAAGCCAATGCCTTGTCCAGGCTTGATGAAACTACCACCCAATAAAAATATTGCCCCACATAATTGCCCATCTGGTGACTAGCTGCTCAGTAGCGCTAGTCACCAGAATTATTACCAGATTAAAAAGAAATTGCTAATCTTCCCGGACTGATATCAGGACAGAGCATGGACATCTTGCCATAGTGACGTCTGCGTGCCTGCTCAGTCCCAGCTGGGTATAGGAGGCTTTGCTAGGAGCCGGACGGCTCCAAAAGGGACTGACAGTGCAGGTGCGCAGACGTCACTATGGCAAGATGCCCGAACTCTGTTCTGCTGTCAGTCCAGCAGTTGCTTGTTTATCTGTTCAGTTTGTTAAAGTGGAGAAATGTTTGAGAGATATATAGTTCCGTTTTGTAGGCTTGTTTTATGCAACTCTTACTATATCCTCTACTAGTAAATCTTTCTTAATCCTTTGAGTGCCAGAGTAATGCGTTGAATACTCCTCTTTCACTCAAAGGGTTAAGCAACTCTGAGTGTATTTTAAAAGTCTGGACATCACTGCACTTGTATCTCAACCAGAGGAAATCACCCACTGGTATATTGCGTTGCATGGCAAGAGAATTGTTACTGCTATTATGAAATAAACTGTTGGTGGAAGTGGGTTTACGGTCTAGGTATTTTTGATGATCTCATTGGGACCACTATATATCATGATGTCCAGGATTTATATTTTGTAAGGATCAGATTCCAAAGTCAGTTTTAAGTTCATCTGATTTTTGTTCATGATACAGATAACCTAGGCCACTAATTCAGATGTACCTTACCACAGGCTGAACAGGTCATCGATATATCTTAGCCATAAAAGGATATGTTGAGCGAAACCAGAGTTAGCATCAGTAAAGAACATGGTCTCCTCCCACCATCCTAAACAGGTTCTGATACATTATTGGCAACATGTGAAGTGGAGTTGTTATATACATCCATTGATAATACATATGGCCTCATGGCTATCGACAATCTGTTGCACTTGAGTCTAATAGAAAAAAAATATATATTAGGATTTACCCTTCATAACAACTGTTGTCTTTCAAGACAAGTTCGTTCTTCAAGTCTGTGGCATAGCCATGGGCAGTATCTGTGCCCTGTCATATGCCAACCTATATTTATATACCAATAATCCATGTTATTTATATGGCTATGACATGTCTCTCTCTATAGGTGAAAATGATAGTATTTTATGGCATTTTTCAATACCTGCTAGAGATTGTTAGAGCAATGATAATATTGTTGTTTCTAAGCAGTACAGTCTTTCATCTAGAAATGTATATCCTTTTTCATTACCAGTCTGGAGGATAAGGTTACCTTCATATATTTCTACAGTGCTTTACCAGTGGCATACTTCTTTACCGACACAATAGAGGTCAATTGGTTCTTCTCTACACAAGTGATGTTATCCATGGCATTGGCATATTTGGAGGTATTAGCGAGCTGTCTGTCTCTTTTTATTGCATGATTTATGTTTCACATTGTGAGTTCCCCCTTTTTTAGTCTATCTAAGCATTTATTATATTGGACATTTTATTTTCAAGCACATTTGGATCACTAATACCGGTGATTCCTGTGACGATATGTTCATCACTCAATTCAAGTACCTTTCAGCATTGTCAATTAAGACTTTGTGGCAGGTTTCTAGGGTTTGAAAAGCCAGTCTCCACACCACACGTTAGGCCAGAATAGACATGGAAAGGGACAACCTTGCTCCCATTGTTTTGTTTTATCACTTGGTGTCGTCTAGGTCAGGGAGACTTTCTACATTGAGCTACATCTATGCCAATTAATTTATCTCTCATCTGAACCTCTCTCAATCAGTGATTTCCAATACAAAGGCTCTTTTTCAGGCTGATAATGGTTAATTTTTTGTAATACTATTTTGAGGTCTTTACTGAACTATAGTCCATTTAGCTTCAATCCACATGTCCTTCTACAGGTAGATATACACAATGAGTCTCCTCTTTTAGGGGTCTCATAATGGTTTTTCTTTAAGGTGTTTACTTTAGCTACCTCCAGACATTTTTGTTCTTAAAATTTCCAATATTTATTTTTTGACCTCACACATACAATATCTTCATAGGTCACAGTACGCTGAGTTAGTATCCACAGATAATCTCATATGGTCATACACTGTGAATATTCCTTTTTAAGGGACTCACAATGATTTTTGTGTAAGGTGTTTTGTCAGCTTATTGTGGATAATTACTTTATTATTCCCCAGACATTTTTTCTGCCCTTTTTATATCAATTGTATACACCTTTTTCTTTATGTGTCAAGCCGTTTTTTCTTTTCCCAGCATCATTACCCATTTATTTTGTTTGCTTCTTTCTTTTTACTTTCAATATTAATAAAGGTTTAGTTTATCCCTTTGTGCTCTCATGCTTGGGTAATCAATTAGGTCAAGTACTGAGTGCTAGTTGGCAGGGTTGTTTTGTTTTTTCTTACCTGTATCCTCTGCTGTAGCACCACTCTTTATTTACTGAAATCATCTGAAGTATTTTTCAGCTGTGTTTTACAAGTCTGAGTGCACTAATATTTATCTCTGTATTACTGCTTATCCTTACATTACCTCCCCCATGCAACACTGTTCAGTAATGTACTGCCTACCTCCCTTTGCATCATAAAGGTTAAGAGTCGGTAAGTGAGTGTGGAGATCACCAGTCTGTTGCCTAGCCCCTTTTCCCAAGTCTCTGGCCAACACATAGCTCTGTCCCCAGCACCTAGTAATGCGTCTTATTCCCAATAAGCACCATGGTGGAGGGCCTGACAACAAAGGTCAAGTGCAACTCTAAACCACTCACTTCATATTGCTCAGGTTTCTTGTCATGTGTGCCTGTATAAGGTGTGTCCCAAATGTTGCCAATTGGACAAACATGCTCTATCCCCCTACAGATTGTTCTTTCCCTAATACAGGTGAAGATACTTTCTATTCATCTGGATTATATGGAAAGTCCATCTGGCCAATCAACTCTATAAGTGAGCCTGTGAGCATGAATGGGCACCATTCTATTGTTTTCTTTGCCACTGTGGCCTTTATGACAGTGGTTCAACCCTGGTGTCTACCCCTAGTGGCCTACTTGTTCAGGGAAGGAATGGGCATTGAGTTTATGGGTAGAACTTGCCGCCACATTCCACAAACTCAGTTTCACCTGGAATTTGGAGCCAGACACAGGATTTATACTGTTGGAATGATGGAGTGACTACCTGTAGATATTATCTTGGGGAATGATTTGGGCCAACTTTACTTTTGTGCAGATATATCTATGTCACTATGTCGGTTGTGCCTCTTAGTGTTTATTGTTTGAGTCTGGATGGACAATATTCCTTAGGTTTGTTGTATCATTTTGGGTAGTGCTTAGATATAGTGTGGGCCGGGTATGTTTTATTGGGCGACAGATCCAGAGATGCCAGAACAACTCTATGTGGTCTGACACGTTAACTGATTGCACCTTAAGAATACCAACTGCTTTTTTTGGCAACTGACTGGAGATACCATTGGTAGGACATAGGGCACCATGAGAATGTGGTCTAGACCGCGAATTTCTACTGGACACTGGTCTCCAGGTCAGCAAACCATTATTGTCAGACCTGTGACATCTATCACTGAGCAGGGTCTAGTGCTTGGTGCCCCTGCCTATTGTGGGCAAGCCATTCAAAATAGCAGAGGCCAATATTATCAAGCCCCTTACCAGGCCCAGTTGTTTAAGAAATATATCCCGAAAGATGTCAAATAGTAATGGTTTATATTTTTTACTCTCTTTTGTTACATTTTAATTAATCTGAAAAAGGTGTATTTATTTATATTTTGTATAATAAACTAAAGTATGAGGCTTATTAGCGGATCCTGTGTTTTATTGAGCAGGGCGGTTATAAAAACTCTGCATGCTAAACAAACACAGCTTTCTGATACTTATTAACCTGTGATATTCTAGACTATGTGAGTATATATTTATCATCCTACTAGTGTAAAAGCCAGTCTACTGCGCATGACTGCATTGGGCAAACATACATCTGGCCTGTCATACCATTCTGGGTGAAAAAATGCCCCAGTCACCTTCCAGTGACTGGTAGACCGGTTGTGGCATTGTGCATGTGCTTATCTAGAGGATATAGCCAGGTACAGTTCCACTTAGGAGGAACACCTGTAACATATGGCTGGACAGAATTCAGAAGGCAGGGCTGACCATTAGACCATATTATTGTCAACTGGGCAAGGCAGAGGTGTTATACCTATGTCACTGCATGGGCGATGGGAAGCTGTGGCCAGAATCACCTAAAGTTAAGGCCATCATATAATGGCCTATCCCTCAGACTAAGAGCAGGTGCTGGCCTTTTAGGGAACTATAGGGTGCTATGAAAATGTGTCACTAAGTTCAGCTTCATGGCCAAGCCCTTGACTGATATCCAAGAAACAGCACTCTACAGCCATAGAGTGGACACATGTCTGCAAAGGCTATGACTGCCCTGAAACAAGCTCTTAGCTAGTTCCATTTTGATGGCTCCAAATTTCAACAAAACTTTCCGGGTTCATATTGCTGCACCCACTTATGAACTTACAGTTGATCTAAGTCATGTGGTGGAAAATGTAAAAGAAGATTTTAGTCTTACCTGTTAAATCCTTTTTCTTAGTCCATATGACGTACAAGTACCATGGGGAGGTGACAGCTCCTCCCAGTGGGCTGGAACAATTCTGAAAGAAGTGCAGGAGTGGAGCCTTCCCCTCCTCCATATCAGGCTAACTCAGCCCCTCCCCGCCAGATAGATTTGAGAAAATAAACTAATCAACTAAGAAATCAAGAAGGAAGAAGGGAAAACTCCTGTGAGCGATGAACCCAAAAATGACTCCCACGTCCAGCCACCGGAGACCCAGCATGGTCTGTTTTACTGGGTGGGACACCTGAACGTCATATGGACTAAGAGAAAATGATTTAACAGGTAAGACTAGAATCCTCTTTTCTCTGTCGTCCAATATGACATACAGGTACCATGGGGATGTACCAACACTGAGCTCCCCAGGGTGGGAAGAGAAGGAAAGGTCCAAGTGCTGGTCCCACATGATATCAGAGTTCTGGACTATCCAGGACATGGGACAGCCCAAACTAACAAAGTGTCAATGGACACTGAATAACAGTACACAGCACACAAGAGCCAACAGTTAAAAAGCTATAAGACACAGGAATTATATAATCCTAGACAGGCAAAACTGTGCACAGAAGACCAAGTGGCCATCTTGCACAGCTGTTCAGCAGAGGCCTGATTCTTGTAGGCCCAGGAGGCCCCAACAGACCTGGTGGAGTGTGCTGTAATGCGGAAGGGAACAGGTTTCCCTCTGAACTCTTAAGCCTTGCGGATGGTAGACTTAATCCAGGATGCAATAGTCAACTTGGACACAGTCAAACCAGCCCTGGGACCCTCAGGAATGACAAACAAGGCATTCGTCTTGCGGGTGGATTCAATATGGTGCACACAGAACTTGAGGAAACGCTCTACATCCAACAAACTGAGATACCTCCCCTTGTCAGATTTAGGGTAAGGACAAAAGGAAGGCACAACAATCTCCTGATTGATGTGGAACTCAGAGACCACCTTAGGAAGAAAACTCCTGAGAGGTACGAAGAACAGCCTTATCCTTGTGAAACACTAGTTACTCTGTGGGCAGAAACCACAGCCACAAAAAAGGAAATCTTCCACGTCAAAAGTCGTAAAGGAATGGTAGCCAAAGACTCAAATGGAGGCCACTGCAGAACTCCAAGAACCAAGTTATAGTCCCACTGGGGAGTGGGAGCCTTATAGGCAGTGAAAGCATGAGGGACACCCTGAAAGAAGACTTTGACATCCGGCAACATGGCAATACGTCTCTGGAAAAAGACTTAAAGAGCTGAGGTCTGGACCTTCAAGGAACTAAGGCTAAGGCCCTTGTTCACACCATCCTGCAAAAAGGACAAGATGGACAGAAGCTCAAACTCCTGTGAGGACAAATCCCTGTTCACACACCAAGAATGAAAGGTAGACCAAACCCTGTGGTAGGCCTTAGAAGAAACTGGATTGAATCATGGTGGAGACCACCTCAGGAGAAAAGCCCTTCCTCCTTAAGATGGAGGCTTCAGCAACCATGCCGATAAAGCCAGACTGTCCACGTCCTATCCCCAGAGGTAACCCTGTAGGAGATCTGGTCTGTGTGGCAGAGGAAATGGACCCTGAGCCAACAACTCCAACAGTTCTGGAAACCAAGGTTGCCTGGTCCAATAAGGGACAATCAGTATGACTGATGCACCGTCCATCTGAAACTTTCTCAACACCCTGGAGATGAGAGGAAAAGGAAGAAAAATGTCGGCTAGATGAAAGCGCCAAGGAATGGACAAGACGTCCACTGTGAAAGCCAGAAGATCCCCCAGTGAGAGCAAAACATAGTAACCTTCCTGTTGTCTCTGGTAGCCATCAGGTCTAATGAAGGACGCCCCCATTTCTGGACCAGCAGGTCGAAGACCTCTGGATGGAGAGCCCACTCCATGGGTTCCACCATCTGACGACTGAGGAAGTCCTCCAGAAAGTTCTCTACTCCTGGAATATGCATGGTGGAGATGGTAGGAACGCGTTCTTCTACTCAGGCCAAAATAGCCTTGACCTCTAACCAAGCGGAAGTGCTTCTTGTGCTTCCTTGCTTGTTGATGTAAGCCACAGCCATGGCATTGTCTGACTGGACACGGACTGGGCAGTCTCTCAGTGGAGAGGACCAGTATACCAGAGAATGGCGATCTGCTCTGAGCTCCAGAATGTTGATGGGTAGGATGGTCTCCTCCACATTCCGTCGTCCCTGAACTCTCAGGTCAGCCAGGACAGCACCCCAGCCAGAAAGGCTGGCATCCATCGATACCAGAGTCCAATTCTGGATAACAAAGAGTTCCCATTCCTCAGGGTGGAACTGTCCAACCACCAGAGGAGGTCCTGTCTCACTTCCTGGGGAAGAGAGACCAAACGATCCAAGAGTTCTGGGTTCTCCCTGTAAGCCCTGATAGTGAACCTCTTAAGCTCCCTGGTGTGTGCCATGGAGTACGGAACCTCCTCCATGGTAGATATCATCTTGCTCACAAGGAGTGAGAACTGGTGTATTGGGGCTGAGGTCCAGTCCAGAGCACGGGACACCTTGTTCATGATCTGCTGAACAGTATCCTCTGTCAGAGAGACCATGCCCTGACAGGTGTCGAACCAGAGACCCAGGAAAACCAGGTCCTGAGAAGGAACTGGGGTAGACTTGTCCATGTTCAGAATTCACCCATGCTGGAGAAGGATCTGAGCACATTCCTGGACCTGAAGGTACAGAAGATCCCTGGAAGGAGCCTTCAGCAGAAGGTTGTCTTTCTTCGGAGTCACCTGAATCCCCTTGGTGTGCAGGAAGGCAATCAATACACGTGCAAACACCTGAGGATTAGTGGTGAGCCTAAAGGGAAGAGCAATGAATTGGAAGTGTCTCAGAGTGAAAGCAAACCTGAGATACTTCTGACTGTCCGGATGAATTGGAACATGCAGGTAAGCACCCTGCAGATCCAGAAAGGCCAGAGATTCCCCTGGACACATTGCTGCAATGACAGAGCGCAAAAACCCCATCTTGTAATGAGTATGGACCACAAAGGTCCTTGAGATCCAGGATGGGGCGACTGTTGCCATCCTTCTTGGGAACTAAAAACAGGTTTGAATAGAAACCAAAATGTCTCTCTTGCTGAGGAACCGGAGAGAGGACTCCCTTGTCCAAGAGAGCATGCACCGCCCCATTGAAAAGACTTAACTTTTCTTGACCCTGACAGGATCGAGAAGGGAAGATTTTGAAGGGAGGCAGGGGTGTGAAGGGAATCCTGTAGCCTCCTGAAAGCACCTGTAATACCCACTGATCCGCAACAGAGCCTGCCCATATGTTTGAAAAATGCTGTATGCGACCACCCACAGGGAGATGTGGACTAGTGTTCAGTGAGTCATGCCAAAGAAGGTTTGGTGGATTTGGGTTTGGTGGAGGAATGCTTGGGCCTCCACTGCTGCCTGGACTTGGGAGTGGAGCGCGGGGTGCTGGCCTGAGACCCACTTGGATTTGGCCTTTGCGCTTCACTTTGGCGGGGACGAAAAAGAAGCTGCTTCCTCACCAGATTACAGCATTTAGGAAACAGAGGCAACAAACTGCTCTTACCCCAGTGGCCTCACTGATGATATTCTTCAGTTCAGGCCCAAAAAGAGATGTACCCTGAAAAGGGAGAGAAATTAGTGACTTTTTAGAAGATATGTCAGCAGACCAATCTTAAGCCACAGAGTGCACCTGGCAGCCACTGTCAAGGGCAAAGCAGTCTAGAAATAGGGGGATCCCTTGAGGAGGTATAGCCCACTGAGCAAAGGCTGAATCAGAAAAGGGATACAGCTTACAGAAGCTCTTAGATAGAGTAAGACACTTGTCTGGAGTCTTCCACTCATCCAAGATAACCTGATCAAGAGTTGGATTATGTGTAAAAATAGTGCAGGACTTATTTTGCCTTAGAAAGATGGCAGAAATAGATTGTGATTCTACAGGGTTAACGGGATTGTTAAGGGTAGTCAAAACCGCCTTAATGAGACCCTGAGCAGTGGGTACAGAGTCAGCCTCAAACGGGTGACCATAGGTATGGGAAGAAGCCACTTCTGCACACTCATCATCCTCAGACTATTCAAAAGAATCCTCCTTAGTGGAATCAGAGGGATCAGGAATAACAAGGGCCTTAGGGGCCACAAACCTGTACGAAGTGGGGGCTTCCAAGATGGAAGAAGCCCCTGAAGAGAGAGAGGAAATTGTGCCATAGAGGACTTTAAGTACTTGACTTAATGTGGCTCTTGTTCATGGCTGGAGGGCCCTGGAGGAGAAGCAGGGGTCACAGCGCATGAAAGGCATAAGTGACCTGAGTACTCTCTGGGAAGCCCCTAGCCTTAGGTCTAGCCCCATGTACCTTTTGATTCGCCATCCTAAAAGGAAAAGTGTCTTACGGTAATAGGGAACCCAAATATCGTCACCCAGATTAATAAAAATCACAGCAGAAAGCCTAAAATGTACTTATCTCATAGGCGAAGAGTTAACCTGAGGAGGAGAGCAAAGGAATCCAAGCCCTGCATAGGATGCTCAGCCCAAGAGAGAAAGAAAATGGCATCCAAAATCAGAGCCTATCAGAGAAAAGCCCACAAAACGGGCGTTATGGGAAATGTATCTCTTGAATGTATCACAAAAGCAGAACCTGAACTCCCCAGGGACCCCAAAGACACTGCAGAGGTGAACTGGAGTACAGGACAAGGGAAGACAAGAAGAATGAGCCCTCTCTCAACTCTGTACCTGGAGAGGTTGCAGAGATACGTCACAAAGCAGACTGTCCCATAGAAGTCAATGGAGCATTGCGGTTATGCGGTAAAGCATGCTGTTAAAGACGTGGACTTCAAATAAAATGAAAACAGTAAAAAGTGACTAAAAAGTGCCAAAACACACATAGAACACCTAATAAGCATTAAAAACACATGAATCCAAAGGGAAAGTGAGAAAAAGGTCCCTCAACTCACATAAGCATGGCAGGGAAGGGGTTAATTACCAAAAATCAGCCCAAAATGCTCCAAAGACCCAGGGAGCAGAGAAATAATTACCCAGTATGAGTGCAGGAGTTATAAGGAACTCCAGAAAGACCCCTGCGTGGAGGGGAACTGTGAGACAAGTGGACCATGGCTCTCAAAGGGTTGCTCACCTTTTTTGCAGGTCTTCTTTCTTCAGATTACCATTGGGAAAGAAGAAACATCTGAGAGACTCTTTCTGGAGAGAGAGACATGGGTTACATGCTTCTCTCCCAGGGCTAGAAGGGTCCACAACAGCACCTGATAAATGGGCAATCCTCCAGGGAAAGCTAGTAATAGTAATCCACCTAATGGGGGAATTTGGACACCCCATATGTAAGAAAACATAATAAAAGAACTAAAAACTAAGCAGAAGTGTTCTCAGCCTTCTCACCAGGTTCTTGGAACAAATCTATCTGGCGGGGAGGGGCTAAGGTAGCCGGATATGGAGCAGGGGGAGTTTCCACCCCTGCACTTCTTTATAATTGTTCCAGCCCATTGGGAGGAGCTTTTGCCTCCCCATGGTACCTGTGTGTCATATCGGATGACAGAGAAATTCACATCCAGTGGTATACCTCAGCTACAAATTGTTAGACAGGGAAGTTGGGTATGCCACAGTAGATAAAGTGTGTCTCGCACTGAAAAAGTTACAGCCACACATACATAGCCATACACAGTAATAACAGACTACAAACCGCTCATCTGGAGGAACCAGTTAGCAAAGAATATAAAGACTGTTGGAGTGGTGGAGTCTAGTTTCACAGTCTGCAGCAGATAGGGGGGCAACACAATAATGTGGATGGACTATCACAGCAGAAAAAAGTGACTGTGTTGGAAAAGACCAACCACAAATCACCATATTGTGGAAGGAGAGTAGTTGGGAGATCCCTAGTCCCTTGCTCAACATCCCCAGCACCTAGCAGAAACCCTGTGTACACCACAGCGACTCCAAAAGAACCAAGGTGGTGAGCCTAATAATAACAGTCAAGCTCATATCTTCATCACTCCAGTATTATTCCCCAGGTTCATTGCTCTGTTTTATGTGTGTTCCAAATATTGCCAAGGTTATTGTATGTTATTGCAAAACGTTCATTAGGTGCCAATTCATCTGTACGTCCCTCCAGAAAACCCAGTCTGGGTGTATGTGTAGACAATAGGTTGTTTTTAGGTGATAGAGTCCCTTTACCATAAGTTCCATTCTCAAAAAAGGTGTTTATTATACAACTGGTGGATGCATTTCTAGCAATGTCTGAGTGATGTTGGACTCAGAAAATAGTATTTATTTCCATGTAAAATGGAAGATACCATTGCCATTGGGCAGGGAAACTTTTTAGCATCAAGGGTTAAAAGCTTAATTTGAATCAGTGGGAATTTGTATTCATCCCTTATGATGAAGTTAGGTTGCCCCAGAATTGCTCCACCTTTTGCTTTAACGTGTCCTGTTTTCAGCTGCAGAACCTCTTGGCGAGCAAAACAGTCAGTCTTTGCTCTGCTTTTTAGGGCTCGATCCAAATGTTGTTGTTAAAACCAACGTTAGGTAAAAAAAGGCTGTCGCGACTTAACCAAGACTGGGAAATGAGAGATTCAAATCTCTGTTACCCAGAAAGGCTAACAGGCGACGGCCTACAAAACACACGTAAAACTATAAAACTGGAGTCGCCCAGAATCTGACCTCATCGCGTCACAAAACACACGATAAACAATGTGAGAAAGGTCCCAATAAAAAAACAAGCGAATGTCCGACATTACCTAGTGCCCCAGCCAACCAGAGCACCCCAAAGTATCACGTTCAGTCAAATAAATTATATATAGACCCAAAATAACCAATACACCTTTGTCTGTGTATCGCGTTCATTAGAGCTAGAGCACAGGACCCAGGAGAGGAGGCTAATGCAAAGAGACTTGTAGTTGAGGAGCATCACACACAGGTAGAAGGAGTTGGAGGAATTGCAGCACACTTTGCGACACATAATACACCTTTGTACATATCAAATATACGCATTCAAACACACATACACACACACAGGCCATATTTTGTTTTCTTAGTAAAACACACACCTTTATCTTTTTTTTCTCAGTGTGAGTCTGTGAGTGCAAGTGACAGAGATTGAGTGAGTGTGTGAGGGCCTGAGTGAGTGCTTGGGTGTGAGGAATGGAGAGGAGAACAGGAGAGAGGGGTGGGGAGAGTAGGAGGAGAGGAGGAAGAGGAACAGGTGGGTATCCCTGGTCAGGGTAGGGTAGGGAGATCCCTGGGGCAGAGGGGCAGCCACGCCAGAGAAGGCACATCTAGTCTAGGGTCAGTGGAGAGAGTGGGACGAGGGGTAGTCCAGGGGATGCACCATACACAGCCAGGGCTATCGCAGGCAGGGCCTGAGAGCCTAAGCCAAGGCTCTCAACTATCTCATGGAAGTGCTGAGGAGGCGCTATATGCGAGAGGCACTGGAGGTAGCCCACCCCTGCGCATCCACTACGAGGACTGGGAGGAGATGCTGAAGAGGACCATTTCTGAGACCACAGTACAGGGTATCCCAGGATGGTCTAACACTGGAGACGAAAGCAGCCTCAAGGCCACCAGTAAGTGCATCAAAGGATACATACACAACACACATATCTTGACACCTACCATGGCCCAACACAGTGACACCTGGACACATGGACAGCATTCCACACCACAAATCCAGCAACACAGCTTGGAGGGGGTACAAATAAGGACGGAATACTTCACAAACCCAGCATAAATAGGAATGGTCAAAGCCCTATTTAACCCCCTTCATGCTGTCTACAACAACATCATGCACAGCACAAAAACAATGCACACCGTCATGTGTCAGTCAAAGTTATGTGTATCACAATGTCATACATTGAGTGACAAAGAGGTCAGCACACAACCCCTTGAGTGCCACTGTGATAAGCAATGCATTATTTCACAATATATTGGCTAATCCCCTGGCAATCAAAGGGTTATGTGAGATAACAAGGAGGGGATATGACATGTTGCTTGGAGTATTGTTACTGCATGTCAGGGCTAGGCATTGTACATGTAGGTAGTTAGTCCAAGTGGAATGGTCAAGGATCAGCTCTCTGAATCATATGTAGCCTGCAGAGTGTGGATGGCCAGGGGGCATTCACCGCCATCACCACTCTACAGTACACATGTGATTCACAAGGCTCAACCATGACGGGGGTAGACATTCAGTAGGGTGTCAGATAGAGGTGACAATGTGTACTTGACAACTGCAGTGACATCACACCTGCAATCCCTGTGTTATTCTTTGGAGCCAATGCAATGAAATCGAAACAACACGTGACATATCAGTACTTAGGCTCCATAGCATAACATGGGAAAAAGTAGAAGTAATCTCCAATATTACAGTATAACCATGCAAATGTTTGCCGTATGTTAGGATTTTAGGTGTCCTGGGGTGTGTACTCCAGCTGATTGGGTTGTTGGGTTCCACAGATCATGTTGGTTGATGTGTTTGGTGTGTCTGTTACTGTTGCTGACATCATTGGTTGGACTCTGTAGTCATTGGTCATCACTGGTGCATTGCTGTGTTAAGAGGTCATAGTGTTTTTGTGTTGAGGCCTAAGTGTATGACATGCAATAGGTTTGTGTCACTCAAGGTGTGATGGTTCAGTGGTCACCACATGAATCCTGATGAATGTGGATAGCAAGGAGGTATGCCTTGCCATCCACAATGCACAGGACACACATGAATACTCCTGCAGCATGTCTGCCATAGCTCACATCACTAATTACATCATGTCATTTGCCCACACAGCACATGAGGAGGACTCCAGTGAAACATCCTCTGAGGAGCCCACCACCTCTAGGGCGCTGCCACCAATTGGATCACCGCAGCAACAACAGCAGCAGCGGGCATCCTATGGCCCCCAGAGTTCACCCCACCACCACCACCAGCCGCAGCAGCAATGGGCATCCTATGGCCCCCAGGGTCCACCATACCACCAGCAACAGCAGCCGCAGCAGTGGCCCCAGCATGGCCCCCAGGGTCCACCTCCCACAGTCCAGCAGCAGCATACCATACTCCAGGACGCACCACCAGCCATGGGGAGACACCGGATGCCCAACATTGTGGGGATGCCATAGAATGGGCCAGTGTGGGCAGTCACCAGACCACAGCCGCAGGACAGTAGCCAGTGGCCGTCGGACTATGAACACCTTGGCCTCATTGGCCAGTCACAATGACCACAGGCCCTGGTGGTGTTCACCCCACCACCATCAACCCAACCCACAACAACATCCCCACCACCCATGCTATCCACCCAGTTGGAGGGTGTGACATACCCAGGGAGTGATTCATCTGGGGATGAAGCACTGATGTCCCCATGCTTCCTCCACATCGATGCACATGGCTCCACAACATCTCCCCCAGTGCCGGAGCCACAGGACAGCCAGAGGGCATTCCCACCACTGTCCAGGTCTCCCTCCAAACCACACACTCCTGTCAATACCATGGTCATGGATCAGGAGTGCTTGGTACTACAAAGGAGGCAACTATGTGGGCCAGAGGTGTGCACAGAACCTCAACAGGCTGGAGCAGCATATTGCACACCTCCTGGTCAGCATGAGGGCAATGGAGGCCCAGCAGTTGACCCTCACCAACCACCTGGTCACCTACACCAACAGAATGTCAGCTGCGAAGGACCAGGTGGTTGTTGAGATGAGGTAACACAACAGGCTGGAGACCCTTCACCAGGCCCAGGCCTCCAGTTCTACTGCCACTACCCCTGCCAGCACTGCAACCCACAGCCTCCAGACCCACTAGGGCCTCACGGAGTCGAGTGCAGGAGGCAACCCCTGCAGCCCCGCCCAAAGCACCCCCCAAGAAAGAAAATAGGGGTTCCTTGTTGAGTAAATAAATGTGCAGTTGTTGCTTCGACACACGTCCATATCGGATTGTTTTTTGTTAGACCTGGTTAGTGGCAGAGTTGTCTCCAATGCATTGCAAAGCTATGCAGTGAACACAACTCATGCACAACTAACCTGGGTATGGGATATTGAACTATGGGAGGGGGCACGCACAACATATACTGTGTTACAGTTGTCTCCAGTGCATTGCAAAGCTATGCAGTGAACACAACTCATGCACAATGGATGGAGTCCTAAGCTTTTACAGCAGGGGTGAGTACACACATCACATACTGAAACGTTTGTGCAAGTTCAACTCACAGACCACATATGAAAGCCAAACAACATCAGGGTGTTGTTCCATGATGTGAGTTGAACTTGAACAACATGAACACATTACATAGATCAACAACATGAACACAATTAAGGGCATAGTAATGCTTAGAATGTTTGAACAAATATGTTTCAGGGTTCATACCCCTGTGTAGAACAAGGGAGCTCCCACTGTTGAAGGGTGTTTCATTCACAGGTTATTTCAGCTCACGGTTGTTTTTAAATATGAAAATCACAGTGGCCTGATGTTGTCAAGTGGCGCTGTTTCTACACCATCCTATGGAGATTCATGGTGCTGGAACCAGAGCTGTCCATGGGATGGTGTAGCAACAGTGCCACTGTACAATTTCAGGCCACTGTGATATTTGATTGATGAAATTCAACTTTGAGCTGAAATCACTTTGGAATGAAACACCTTTCAGCAGTGGGAGTTCCTTTGTTTTACTCAGGGGATGAACCCTACTACATAGATTTCTAAAACATATTTAGTATTACTATCCCTTTCAAGTCCTAATAAGGGAGAGGTGATCAGTGACACAAGATAGTCATATGTGATCATATGTGTAATTGATATGGACACTAACAGGTGATCCTCATGGAAGTGGATTCAACGTGTCACTGGAACAAACATCTAGACCATGAGGGGTCATGCCATGGATGCCTTCAGAGAGTGACAACAGGACTTGAAGGTGCACTATGAACACAACAGTCATGTTATTGCTTACCCATCATCATACCCTTGAGTGCCAGAGGTGTACACAAAACATTGCTCAGCAATGCTTTGGAGACCTTACTGGCACTCCATGTGTACAGCTTGGTTATGTGACATGGAGTGAACAATCCATTGCTTGTCAAGGTGTTGTCTAGCCATCATGACATTATGGGATTTGTATCACGGGTATTGCAAGCAGACATGTGTATATGTTAGTGGGTAAACACATCAGTGTGTAAACCAAGACCCATGACAAAGAGGAGCTATGTCATGGATCTTGATCTATATACTGATGAGGTGTGTGCTCAGGGTCCGTGTCACACACATACATATGTCTGCTTGCCATCCCCTTGATGGACACCTTACATGGTCCTGATGCCTAGACAAGACATTGACAGGCAATGGAGTGGCACATTCACTGTGCTACACACACACATACACACACACACACACACACACACACACACACAAACAAGTTAGCATGGCAGCCCTTCAGCCGGAGCATGAACAGTTGCAGCAGGTGACAGCTGTTGGACAGAGGTGCTTGGAGGAGGATGGTGAGCCCTAGCCCTCTCACACCTTCACCTCCACTGTCGTCTTAGGTACAAGAATGTGTAAATACTGGTGTTGGTCCGTCTCTCTGTCAGTGTCTCTCTCACACTACATCTGAGGAGTGTGGGCTGTCACTTCTAAACAGCAGTAGGTTGGTGTTCATGTGGTCATAATGGTAAGGTGTGTGTTATCCAGGTATTTGTTTTCTGGTGTGTCTGTGGTTAGTGGTGTGGTTATGTGTAATTGGTATGCACCTGTCAGGTGTGTGTTTTGTCTCCATGGACTGCTGAGGTTACATAGGTGAGCTTGGTTTGTTCTTGGAGTGACAGGTGTGCATGTTGTGTTGTGGGTTAAACCCTGTTGTTCGAGGGTGTGTTGGCATGACTTATGTTGTGCTGCTTTGTGTCCCCCCCAACCCCGTGTGGTTGCTGGATTCTTGTTTGTCTGTGACTTGTTTCTTTGGTGTAGGCCAGTGGTTCACAACCAGGGTGTCATGTCATGTTGGTGCGCCATGTGCACCAGCTCAGGGTGCGTCACTTTTCCCATGTTGCTATGTTCTGCATTAGTGATTAGTAATATTCATTTTATGCATTTCTTGGGGAGATGTGTGTATGTGACATATGATGCACTATATTCTCCACATTGTCATTGACATAGTGGGACTTGATGTTAGGCATATGTTATTTTCTATATGGGAATTTCCTTGTGCCTTCAAGGGGTGCCCTGGAACATCGTGATTGCATGTTATGGTTGTCTTAGGTGGAGGGGTTGTGAACCACTGGTCTAGGGCTTGTTGTTGTGTTTGCTAGGCATTGCAGGGGTTAATATCTGACCTCTATATTCTTGAATTATGTCCTTGAATGAACTGCTTCTCTGTTTTGTTTTCCTCGACGGTGGTTTCTACTCTGAGTTTTGTGGTGTACGGCTAAAAAAATTGGTGTTAGATTTCTGTCGGTAAATGTTGCAATTTAACTTGCGTTATCCCTAACTCCGACATCTGAATGGCTCTGGGGTTCGCTTTTACATTGTCCTCAATGGGCGGTATTTTGATCTTTTGGCAACGAGCGTTGTGTTTTCAAAACTGCCGTTATTTCTTACTTGTGGGAACATCTGCATTGCATAATTGACTTAAAAAAACACCGTTACCATTTTTTCTGCCGATGCCAACATTTGGATTGAACCCTTAAATCCTTATGCTACAAAACATACCCAACACATTTATTAACCCCTTAAGGACCAGAGGGGTGTGCAACGCTTGGCTTTACACCCCTCTGGTCCTTAATGGATTAATGAAGGAAACTTCATGAAGAATAGTGATAACAGCAATGCTCCTCGAAACTTTCTGCATAAATATGTCCTTCTAGATGTGTAAGGCATAATCCCACCATTATGAAGCAACTGCTTCTCTGGTCTTTGGTTCTTGTTCCAGATCTTAGTACATCAGCCTCAGTGTGTTTCAGCACTTCAGACATACACTCTCAAGTGAGAACTAGAAGGATGTGAGTGCAAGGCAATAATACATGGATTATTAATTCAGCATTGCAGTTTTAGTGCATGTCTCCCACCTTACCTGGGAACTCTTCGGATCTTCACCTCTACTTTACTTAGCTACTATTGGCTGACCAATTTTCCACACATCTTTGTATAGGCCCATCCCAAAAAAACACAATTGGACCCACCTCCTCCAAGGGAGATTAAGCACTCTGGATCACTAATACATGCTCCCAGGTATGCCCCACAACTGTTCTATGCAGTGGTTCTCAAACTGTGAGCCATATGCATATACACAAAGTGGAGCATTGCAGGAGCAAACAACTGTACAAAAAAACAATGGTTTGCAGCCCTACCCTTGGGGACACCTAACAGGCCATGTCTTCAGGATTCACCTGCTTATACACCAGTGAGTTAATCAGAGTCTGATATTTACTTCACTTACCTGTGCACAAGCAGGGAAATCCTAAAGATATGGCCTGTTAGGTCCGCTGAAGAGCTGGGAACCAGTGCCACTGGGAACAAATAAAGTTTAATTTAAATTGAGCACAATAAAAATGATAGGTCTCTTGCATTCAAGAGGTTAAAAGTCTCAATTTAAGTCAATGGGAATGTTATTTTTGTAATACATTATAGTTGGTGTGCCCCATTTTGCATAATATTCCTTCGAACCCCAGAGGCTACCTGAAGAAGTACAAGAGGTTCCACAGAACAAATATATGAAATGGTGGACAGTGAGTGGGGCAGAAAGTGTCTATGTGTTATTCTGTGACTATCAATTGGTAAGACAGAAAACGTCACACATTTACATTTAGTTGTTTTTTTTTTCATTAAATTACCCTTTTTACAGTAAAAAAAACACTTTTTTTTTCAAATACTGACAGTGGTTACCTGTAAATTTTAGCGTAATAATGTATTCTTACATTATCAGTACAAACTAACATTCTGATACATTTGATATTAATATTATGTTAATTCTTTGGATGCTGTAGAGGTCTGCAACGCATTGGAGGCCTCTCTTCCATTCAGTGGGTCAAATGATTTGTTTTTTAAAGGAACAGTAACACCTCTTACTATGCCTAGAAATTTCTAATGACCCTATGAATTTTGCCTTTGTGCGTTTGTTCAAGTCATAACATCTTTAATTAGTCATGGATATCACATGGAGGCAACCATGACAGTTGCCGGGAGTTTTTTTTTTAACCCTTTGAATGACAGAGGGGTAACTAAAAGTGTTAAAATATAAACTTCTGGCAACTGTCATGGCTGCCTCCATGGCTGTGACAACCATGACTAATTAAAGATGTGAGGCAATGTGTTGTGTACCCCTCTGGCACTCAAAAGGTTAAAGGGAAGCAGCCAGAGTACATGAACTTAAAAATTATAGCATGACTCATTGCGAACCACATCCCTCTGGCCCTTAAAGAGCACTGGGAGGAGTCTATGTTCTATAGTCGTGCTAGCAACTGTCATGGCTGCCTTTAGGTCATGACAACCATGACTGATCAAAGATGTTATCTCCCGAACAAAGACATTAGGGCAAAATTCATACGGCCCATTAGGATTTTCTGGTCATTGTAATGTAAGCAGGGCTTATTATTATGAGGTTTTACTTCTCCTTTAAGGTCCCACAAAGAGTTTGTGCAAAACAAAAGAGTTTCAGCACCACAAACATTTGAGAACTACTTTTTTAGGGTATGAAATGCTGATTATATGAAGCTGATATACAGCATATGCTACCGTTACCATTATCCTTTTCGCAAGATATAAAACATAAAGGGAGCATGCAAGAAAGTGAAGCATTAGCTATTTTTTGAAAGCCATAAATGTGTGTGCTATAAGCTACTGCACGTGATTTGATGCAACAAACATACTAAAGGCTTGATACTGGAACAGCACTTGTTCCTAATTTTTCCACCAAAACTACACTGTAAATAGCAAATGAGCCTCTTTCTTTTGTACCACCCTAAACGCCATAGGCTAAAGAGGTGAAATTCTGGAGCAAACCAGCTGCACTGTCGGGGAAAATGACAGTGCCCAAATTCCCATTGATTTAGAAGAGGGCTCTTAACCCTTTAAGTTCCGGAGGGGCACTCAAACAGTTATAAGCCCTATTTAACTCACTAGGAAATGCTATTTGTCCCCTGTGGTGCAATTGTTTTGCCCCACAATCTGCACCTCTTAAGGAGTATGGCCTTAGCACTTTGAATACCAGAAGGGTATGCCTGGTTTGCAAGCACACTTTGTAGACCGTTCCAGTGAGTAACTCTTTTTATGTTTCTCGATCTTGGCTCTACTGAAAAGCCTCCAACAGTCCCGGGACTAGATTCCCCTTCTGTCAGCTAGAGCACTGATGTCAGAGAAAGGGGAAGGAGGGGGAAACTTTTGCTGCAATTATCTCTGAAACCATAAAGGTTTGAGATATATGACTGGGGTCATTTAGTTTAGTTTTTTAATGGCTACAAGATTCCGTTTTATTAAAATGTGACAATACTATCCCTTTAAAATCCACATTTATATCAATTGGAATTTTCATACTACCCACCCCACCCCCATGGCATAGCTGGTTTGCTACAGAATTGCTCATCTTTTGCTTTCTGCATAAATGTTTATACATTTGTTAACCCTTTCAGTGACAGAGGGGTTGTGTACCCCTCTGGCACTCAAAGTGTTAACTCCTCAGTTGTTAGAGAGGTCATTGGGAAGAAGATAGCTGGAAAAACTTTCTAGCACCCAATATGTCAATAGCGCAAATTAAGAAAAATACAAATTCTACTAAGAGGTCTTTTTATAAATTACCTAAACTAGCAGCATCCATGTTCAGTCCTCAATGGCTACCAGCAGGCCAGGATTTAAGGAATTCACTGCTTAAGCACAGATGGGTCAATCAAAAGAAATGATCCACTGATGTAAATCCTTATATCCCGGCCTGTTGAGGACTAAACATGGACATCCCAGACCTACTGTATACCAAAAGTTCTCACATTTAGGGCCGTATGTAGAATAAAAAAGGAGTGTAATTCAGGGGCACACTTACTGCACCATGAGGGACAGATTGAAGTTTCCAAAATATTCCTTGTTTTAAATGAGTCTTTTAACACATTGATTGCTAGAGAGGTTTCTCCATGCAGTATGAAGAAATGCATTGGATACTTCAAGCAGTTAAAATCTCCATACAAATGAATGAGAAACCCCCGACACCAGAGTGCAGTTGGTTTGCTCCAGGACTGCTCATCTTTTCCTTTCTGTATGAGGCCTTTAGGAGTTATTCTGGAGTAAACCAACTGCACCATAGGGGACAAATAAAATATCATATATTCTTATATGTACACAAAAATCTCCACTTGGATTATAGAGAAGATATATCCAACATATTTTCTACAATGCATTAGAGACCTCTTTAACATCCAAGGGCTTCCATAAATTGGGTAATCCAGGGGTATACAAACATGTACATAAAGAAACCAAATGCCTATATACGCTGGATTTCAGTATATAAAGTGATAAATAAACAAAGAACAATGAATTAGTAGCAGAGGTCTGGTGTAGGGCCATTTGTCACACCCACCACCTTGTGTTGTGGAAGTGGCCAGTACACCTGAGGTCCCTCATAATTATGTTCCCTAAGACTCTGGGTAGGCAACCTTCAGCTCTCCATCTGTTGGCTGGCTGGGGTGAAGGGATTTCTAGCCCCCAACAGCTAGAGAGCCAAAGTTTGCCTACCTCTGCCTTAAGTGGAAGCATATACTGCTTAACCCTGCGGGTGCCAGAGAGGTATGCAACTCAGTGCATTTGTTACCGCACTGGCACTCAAAGGGTTAATGGGCATTCTAACCCTGCCTATGACCTATGGTTGAATCTGCAGTAGTTTATACAGGAGGAGCCAGAGACAGAACAACAGCAGCTTGGAACACCCTTTTCTTAAAGTTCACAGACCATTAACCACACTAATTAGTCAATGAGTGAGGTGTGTAATTGAGAGCCGCTGGGCAGCAATTAGAGGAATGGAAAGAGGACCGAGCTCCCCTGCTGAGACAAGGAGTCATGCGCTGCTCTGTTCCAAACAGTGCTCTACAGGGGATAATAGGGTCATGCTCTGCAGTGCTGTTCTTGTGCCAAAGAAATCAAGAGGAAAGTCAGAATTGGAAACCAAGATGAGAAAGAAACAGGATTTATTTGTATATATCAGAGGATCATAAAGAGTTACATCAACCAAACTACTGTGCAGACTGAGTGACACTCAGTGCACACACAGAAACAAGGAGAGAGGCACCTGGACACGTGTCCTGCTGAGCCTCACTGCACGCAAACTGCACCTACACTCGTAGGTGTCACTACACACACACACACAAACACAACCTTGCTTGCAGAACTTGCTGCATACTGGCACACATCACTGCGAGCACACACAATCATGCCCGAAAGATGTCAATGTGCACATAGTATCATACTATAAGAAATTCACTGCACACTCACAGGCAGTACTGTGTACTCAGAATCATTGCACACTGGCAGACAGCACTGTGCACATGTGGAATCACACTGGTGGAATGTCGTTGCACAAATTAATCAATGCATTAAAACTGACAGACACATTGCTCACAGACATCACAGTGCAACTACAGCCACACTCATAAATACTAGTGAGCACACTGCATTCACACTCATAAATACCAGTGAGCACACTGAATCCGCACTCACAAATACCACTGTGCACCCAGTGCACTCACACTCATAAAACCACTGGGAAAAATACATCCACAATCACCACTGTGCATGCTGCATCCATACTCACTGTGCACACACAGAGGATGATGTACTAAGAAAGTGGTGCATTTCTGGGTCAATCCAATTGCACAAAATAATAATTCTCATTGATTTAAGTGGGGCTTTTACCCTCTCGAATGTAAAGCAGGTCTTCAACACCCACTTAAATCAATGGTAAATTATGGTTTGCACCATAATTTCACCAACTTTCCTTAGTGTCCTCAATCAATCCACATTTAAATAACTGCTCCTGCCATTGCAAATGCTCACTCAAGAACTCACTCTCACCAACATTACAAGCCTATAGCACAAGCAGGGATGAGGACATATACACACAGCACACTAACCTTGGGAAATTCAGTGAATATAATCAAACCAGAAAAATATAACACATGCATTCCTACATTCTTAAGATAAAATGTTCATCTGTGTCTTTTTAATATATTTTAAATGTTATAACTTGCATTTTTTTTTTGTTCGGTGCTAATACACTGAAAGCAAGGTATTCACATCTACACCATTGCTCCAAACATCTTAATTCTTATTTAGGATTTTCTTTTCAAGTTTAATTTTTTAATTAGTGTTGGTGTGTGTGTGTGTGCAGGGACTGCGAAGGGTGCAGGGGGTACAGCTGTGATGGGGCCCGGCATCCAATGGTTCCAGCTGCCCCACGGTCCAATAGGTTCTAGTTACACCCGTGGGAGGATGTTTTTGTGTAAGGGGGGCACCAATTAAATGTTTACATCAGGGCCCTCCTATGACTAGTTCCACCAATGGGGCATGTTCTTTATCAACCTGCATAAAGAATACACGGCCATCTTTAGTACCCCTTATCATTAACCTGTGTCTTACTAACATGACTTAACCCCTTCGCGTCCTGTGATGTACCCGGACCGTCACGCTGGTCCGGCACTTAAGGACCAGTGACGGTCCTGGTACGTCACGTACTTTTACTCACCGCGCTCCTGGACTGAAGTTGATCGATCCAAGACCGGAGCGGTCTCTTTCAGTCCTCCTTTCGATGTGCCGCCCCACGTGATCAGTCATGTGGGACGGCACGTTGCACTCGTCTATCTGGTCCTTAAAGGACCAGACACCGCGGGATCGTTGGACTTTAAGGGGTTAACATACACAATAAAAATACCATCTGTTGTTGGACAACAATTCTAATCATTTTCAGTCAACCACCAAACAGCTGACAACAGTGGAGTGCTGCAGGCTGATTTTCATGATGGTGCATGCGTTAAGGTCCTGGCAAGTCATTCATTTTTTTTCTCAAAGCATGCCTCCAAGAGCACTGTGATCAAGGGGGAAGTCTAAAACTGACTGCTCCAAGACTAGAGCAGTTTCAGCCTCTCCCATGGCGAGCTGGTATGTGTGATCACTCACACATAAAGGCTCTCCTACAAACACACACACAACAAATAGCCTTGGTCACACAACCCCTGGACTGCCGGTCATTAAGTGGTAAATGCATATGAAACACACACACACACTATAGCAAGAGTGTCCAAGTTCAGTCCTCAGCGACTACCAACAAAGGATTTCCCCTTCTGAGCACAGGTGCCCAATCACAATGAATGAACCACTGATTAACTCCTCTGTGCTTAATCAGGGAATTTCTTATACCCTGCCCTGTTGGTAGATTGAACTTGGACACACCTGCACTACAGATTTGCATCTGGTCACCATATCTATCCTTGATATAGATGTTTGCACAGCAGCAAAAACTATTTGGCATTACTGGGGTTCTAAAATTGTCTCTCTCTCTTTCTCTGATTTGATAGGGACAAAAGAATGAGAGAGATGGGAGTTCTTTGCAACTAGAACATTATCTTTTCACTGAAAAGTCTGAATCAAAGACTGAGATATGGTTAACAGTTAAAGGAACACTAACATCAAAAAATGAAAATGGGTTATATAATTTTAAATATCATGTCTGTCCAGCTAGCATCACTAAAACTGTTATTTTACCTTAGATCCCACAAATATAATCCTAAACTTGCTTTTTAATGAATGTGAAGACTATGCTATGTAGACACAACTTGGTATATTGTTTGCGCAGAGCTAATGTTATTAATGTGTTAACCCTTTGAGTGCCAGAGTGGTACGCAACACATCGCTTTGTGTACCCCTCTGGCACTCAAAGGGTTATGATTATTACTCAATGTTCTTCTATTCAGGAAGCCTGGTATTGCAAGCTCACCTACCTGTAAACCTACCTACCTATCTCTCGGTTCACATAGAGGCTGATGTATCAAGTAGAACTGGAGGAATTCAGGAGCAAACTAACTGCTACGGGAACAATAAAAAAAAAAAAAAAAATCCACAAAATTCTTATTGATTTAAATGTGGCTTCTCAGTGTGTTGAGGACATCTCTAGCATTCAAGGAGTTAAAAGCCCAATTAAATTAATGAAAATGTTGATTTGTTCCCTACAGTGCAGCTGGCTTGTCTTGGAATTACTCCCGTTCATTTTAGTACATGGGTCTCATTGTCTAGATAGTTGTCTATTCTGCTACAGCTAATGGGAACTGAGAGGTGAATGTATAAAACTGGCTTAAAGGGATAGTAATACGTGAAAATAATTTTATTTTATATTGTAGCCCTTAAAAAAACATGAAAAATGATATGTCTTATCTCCCAAACCTTTATTTACGCACAAATAGGGCTTTCTTTTGATACCACACTTATATGGATAACCCACCATTTATTTTAGTAAAATTAAAGAAAACTGTAAAAAAATGTAAAAAAAAAACACCATTGGGATCATTTGGGCTCAATGGGTTACATTTTTATGGAGACTGCATGAAAGGTATGATCGGTCAGTCATACCTACAAAATGGGCAGTTTTAAGTGGGCACTGTCTCCCTGGGTGAAAATCCCCATGTCCCTTTTTCCCACCCTATTTTCCCACTTTTATTATTGATAACATTTGGAGGTGTATATAAATATATTACATGGCTCCACAACAATCACACTTCCACTTTTGGTAATTGACATATTTTTTTTAAATACAATTTTTTTTTTGCAAAAAAAATTGTCTTTTTTTTAAAAATAAAAGTTGATTTTATCAGTTCAAAAATTGACCTGCTAACAGCCAGCCTCCAGAGGGGTTAATACCCCCAGCTGCTGATTTTTTTTACACCAGTAGGTGTCTACTCTCTGCTTCTCTATCCCTTACTTTGCTGGTAAGGGACAGATGGGTTGAGGAGAGACTCAGAGACAGTGTGTGAATCACACTGTCTCATTTATTCAGAATGCCGGTACATGTGATCGCTGCTTCAGTGATCACATGACCCAGCACAACTGAGAAGGGCTGAGACTGAATGCTCCAGTACCGGAGAGTTCAGTCTCAGCCTGGAATAAATTATAGCAGCGTGCACAGAGGCACGCTGCTATAATTTATACCATAACGGTCCAGCACCGTCATGTGTCCTTAACGGGTTAAGGACCAGTGGGATGTGCAGCTCATTGAACTGCAATGCATTACACACCCTCTGGTCCTTAAATGGTTAAGAAATAGTAAATACTTCCAATCTCTCAGTTTTTTCTACCAATTCTCAGACTCCCTCAACTGCAGTTATCAGAGGAAATGGGATTTTATTTTATTTAGCACGTAGTGGAAAAGCTTCAAGATCCTCTGTAAATTTACCATTCATGTTTTCATGCAGATGGCTATAAATTCACTACTGGTGAGTGAATAGTTTACACTTGTTACTTGGTAAATAAGCATGTCTGACTAGAACTTATAACAGTTACACTTTTGTGTGCCAGGAAGGCATCCACTGAACACTGTTCTGGCACTCAAAGTGTTACACAGCCGCAATTTAGAGCTCTTTGAATTTAAAAAACAAAACCATGAAAAACTGGGCCTTAACCCTTTGCAGAGCAATGCATTGCGTACCCCTCTGGCACTCAAAGAGTTACAGGAACACTAGCATCTAAAAATGATCTGGAGTTAAAACACACAAAAAATACCCTGTGCTCCATGCAAGTATCTGTAAAAATGTACTCTTCCATATGGTCTGCGGAGGCTTCCATTTCTGCTTTTTTCCAGAGCTGCAATTCTGATGGGAGGCTAAGAAGTGTTTGTTCTGCATTGTGTTTAAATGGACTGAGATACAAGAATACCAGAACAGTGTGTGATTATGCCAATGCATTAACACTATTATCTCTGCACAACCAATTAACCAAAATGCATCTATATAGCATAGGTTACACATGCATTAAAACTGAAAATTTAGGATTAGATTTTAGGAATCTAACATAAGGTAACTAAATTCAACAGATGCTAGCTAGAACTGCACGATATTTAGCATTAAAGAACCCACTTTCATTTTAGGTGTTAGTGTTCCTTTAAAGGACATATGCATCAAGTAAAAAGTGGATTAATTCTTGTGAAAAACAACTGCACAGCTTTAATTAACACCTTGGGTGCTAGAGAGTTATCAAATGTACTGCTTTGCAAATCAATGGAGACCTCTGGTTAAACTTATCATTCAAATCAGTGAGAAAATGTATTTGTACCCATGTAGCCATGCATACATTTGTTTTACCACAGAATCGCTGGACTGCATTCAGATGTCCCTTCAGTATTTTATGAATGGTTCCCTTTTAATCAAAGTAAGCCTTATTTTTCAAGTTTCTATTTGGCCTTGTCCTTTTTATAAGAAGAATGAGTACAATTTCAGATGGTTTTGACTTTATTATTATTGTTCTAATTTTAATCAGGGTTCATTTTCTAAAAAGAAAGGTTCATGGTCACAGAATTCTGTAATGATTTATTGCTATGGTCATGTTATGGAGTAGTACTCTGCTACTGTCAGGTAATGGTGTAGTGCTTTAGTGGTCTCATGTAATTGTGTAGTGCTCTAGTGGTCTCAGGTAATGGTGTAGTGCTCTAATGGTCTCAGGTAATAGTGTAATACTCTAGTGATCTCAGATAATGGTGTAGTGCTCTAATGGTCTCAGGTAATGGTGTACTGCTCTAGTGGTCTCATGTAATTGTGTAGTGCTCTAGTGGTCTCAGGTAATTGTATAGTGCTCTAATGGTCTCAGGTAATGGTGTAGTGCTCTAGTGGTCTCAGGTAATAGTGTAGTACTCTAATGGTCTCAGGTAATGGTGTAGTGCTCTAGTGGTCTCATGTAATTGTGTAGTGCTCTATTGGTCTCAGGTAATGGTGTAATACTCTAGTGATCTCAGGTAATGGTGTAGTGCTCTAGTGGTCTCAGGTAATGGTGTAGTGCTCTAATGGTCTCAAGTAATGGTGTAATAATCTAGTGATCTCAGGTAATGGTGTAGTGCTCTAATGGTCTCAAGTAATGGTGTAATAATCTAGTGATCTCAGGTAATGGTGTAGTGCTCTAATGGTCTCAGGTAATGGTGTATTACTCTAGTGGTCTCAGGTAATGGTGTAGTACTCTAGTGGTCTCAAGTAATGGTGTAATAATCTAGTGATCTCAGGTAATGGTGTAGTGCTCTAATGGTCTCAGGTAATGGTGTATTACTCTAGTGGTCTCAGGTAATGGTGTAGTACTCTAGTGGTCTCAAGTAATGGTGTGGTGCTCTAGTGGTCTCAGGTAATGGTGTAGTGCTCTAGTTGGTCTCAGGTAATGGTGTAGTGCGCTAGTGGTCTCAGGTAATGGTGTAGTGCTCTACTGGTCTCAGGTAATGGTATAGTGCTCTAGTGGTCTCAAGTAATGGTGTGGTGCTCTAGTGGTCTCAGGTAATGGTGTAGTGCTCTAGTTGGTCTCAGGTAATGGTGTAGTGCGCTAGTGGTCTCAGGTAATGGTGTAGTGCTCTAGTTGGTCTCAGGTAATGGTGTAGTGCACTAGTGGCCTCAGGTAATGGTGTAGTGCTCTACTGGTCTCAGGTAATGGTATAGTGCTCTAGTGGTCTCAAGTAATGGTGTGGTGCTCTAGTGGTCTCAGGTAATGGTGTAGTGCTCTAGTTGGTCTCATATAATGGTGTAGTGCGCTAGTGGTCTCAGGTAATGGTGTAGTACTCTAGTGGTCTCAGGTAATGGTGTAGTGCTCTAATGGTCTCAGGTAATGGTGTAGTGCTCTAGTGGTCTCAGGTAATGGTGTAGTACTCTAGTGGTCTCAGGTAATGGTGTAGTGCTATAATGGTCTCAGGTAATGGTGTAGTTCTCTAGTGGTCTCAGGTAATGGTGTGGTGCTCTAGTGGTCTCAGGTAATGGTGTAGTGCTCTAGTTGGTCTCATGTAATGGTGTAGTGCGCTAGTGGTCTCAGGTAATGGTGTGGTGCTCTAGTGGTCTCAGGTAATGGTGTAGTGCTCTAGTTGGTCTCATGTAATGGTGTAGTGCGCTAGTGGTCTCAGGTAATGGTGTGGTGCTCTAGTGGTCTCAGGTAATGGTGTAGTGTTCTAGTTGGTCTCATGTAATGGTGTAGTGCTCTAGTGGTCTCAGGTAATGGTGTAGTGCTCTAGTTGGTCTCAGGTAATGGTGTAGTGCGCTAGTGGTCTCAGGTAATGGTGTAGTGCTCTAGTTGGTCTCATGTAATGGTGTAGTGCGCTAGTGGTCTCAGGTAATGGTGTAATGCTCTAGTTGGTCTCATGTAATGGTGTAGTGCTCTAGTGGTCTCAGGTAATGGTGTAGTGCGCTAGTGGTCTCAGGTAATGGTGTAGTGCTCTAGTGGTCTCAGGTAATGGTGTAGTGCTCTAGTTGGTCTCATGTAATGGTGTAGTGCTCTAGTTGGTCTCAGGTAATGGTGTAGTGCTCTAGTTGGTCTCATGTAATGGTATAGTGCGCTAGTGGTCTCAGGTAATGGTGTAGTGCTCTAGTTGGTCTCATGTAATGGTGTAGTGTGCTAGTGGTCTCATGTAATACAGGTAAAAAAGGTTGCAGGTTATAATCCTGGTATGTCCTGACTCAAAATCACTACTGATAATAAATAATAATAGGAAATCTCTTTTCACTGCTAGAAGCAACTTATTGTTGTAGCAGAAAACCAACTGCACCACAGGGAACAAATACAAATTCACTAAATTCCCATTTATTTAAAGGGGAAATATCACACCAAATAAAGTCCCCCTCCCAATAATTAGCCATCTAGCGATTAGCTTACCAATAGTACTATTATCCAGCCTAATTACCGTGTTACTCAGAAATCCTGCTTCTGCTAAGACTGACAGCCAGACAACAGTGCAGACATCTGTGCTTACAGACATCTGCGCACCTGCGCTGTCAGTTGCAGATGCCCCTAAAGTGCTGTTGCCTGGCCGTCAGTCTCGGTAGAAGTAGGATTTCTGACTAAAGCGGTGATAGTTCCACTTTAAATATGGCTTTTAACCTACTGAATGCTATACAGGTCTCTAATGCATAGCATTCAAAGGGTAAAAGACAATCATTTAAAAGAAAGGCTGTCCATGTTCAGTATTCAGAGGCCACCAACAGGCCAGGATGTAAGGATTTGCCTGATTAAGCACAGGTGAGTCAGTCACAGTGAATGAGCCAATGAATAACTCACCTGTACTTAATCAGGGAAATCCTTACTTCCTGGGCTGTTGGTGGTCCTTCAGGACTGGACTTGAACATCCCTGGTTTAAATCAAAAGGAATTCTTATTTTTCTCCTGTGATAGAATTGGTTTACTCTGGTTTTCTTTTGAAATGAGGGCACGTAATAGAAGTACCAGAATCCATTTAATAAAGTAATCTCCTAATAGTAACCCCACTTATTGTAATGTGGACAGAAAATCCTAATGGTCACTGTAAACTTTAATTATTTGCAGGACACCAAAACCACAAGATCCCACACTCTCCCATTAACTCTTTGAGTGCCAGAGGGGTACGCAACACATTGCAAAGCAATGTGTGGCATACCCCTGTGGCACTCAATGGGTTAAATGTTTCCTTAGAATACTTCAGTGAGAGGGTTTTGAGGTCCTGGAGTCACACAGAAATAATCATGTCTGCCTCCATAACCATAATATCCAGTAATAATTACAGCTGATGAAGGATCCTTTCCAGGTGTCAATATAGGGGTAATTACAGCTTCCAACATTTCCTTCGGGAACCCATCCAGGGAGTATTCCAGGGAAGCTCCGCCCATCCACCTCACATCCGCTCTACATCGTCCCCCTCAATATCCAGTAATAATTAAAGATTCATTTTTGGGAAACAACCCATGCAGAATTGATTTGTAGTGGCCACTAGGATTTCCTCTCCATATGAAAGTAAGAGGAGCTTTTTATTAGGTGTAAGTGTACCTTTTGTTTAGTATTCCTTAAACCTTTGAGTTGTGTACCCCTCTATCTACAATAGAATTTTCCAGTGAATTAAGAAGCACAGTGCTGGAGACATCCCTAGTGCACAAGAGGGTAAAGGACAGTGTAGACATAGAAGTTAGGCTTAATTAACTTCAAGTGTTGTCTTTCGTTTAGCCACTGTTTTTCTTGCACAACCTTTATTTGTTAAATGACCCACTGGGCTTTCTATACTACATCACTGATGTAAAAGGGAGGGTGATCCCAGGAATGTTATCTCAATTAACCCCTTGAGGATCGATGGATGCACAGTGCATTGCTTCACAATGCATTGCACACCCCTCTGTTTCACATGGTGTTAAAGGGATAGTAATGTCTATAATAAAGTTTAGCTCAGAATCTTCTATATTGTTTTTATGCAGCACTATGTTTAAGTACTTACAGTTCTGTAGTTCAAAAGAAATTCAAGCTGAAAGGATCCCCCTCTCTCCCCTTCTGTCCGCGTTACGCTGCCTGTCTTCTGGTGCAGATGGAGCGAGGCAAAGGAAATCTTCAATAAGCAAAAAGGAAAATCCTGTCGTCCTTCATCAAGGGGGCAGGGTTTTCCTTATACTTACTGAGTGAAGATTGTCCCTCACTGCATCCGTCCGGTCCCAGAACTGGATTGCAGCTCTAAGGGGAGGCGGCCAGAAGGGGAGGGAGAGGATCCTTCCAGCTTGAATAGCTTTTGAACTACAGAACAGTAAGTTATTAAACATAGCATGGCATGTTATAAAAACAATAGAGAAGACTCTGAGCAAAACTTTATTATAGACATTACTATGCTTTTAAGTAATACATTACTGTGGACCTTATGTTATTTAAAAAATGTTGGGCATCATTTAAACAAATGTTATACATTTTGTTCTGAGTGTTAGCTTCTATATTAATGGTGGTGGTGATTCCTTAAGATGCCCTGTTTATTATCCCATCATTGTAATGATTGTACTTTATGTCAGTTCAGTGAGTGATAACTAAAAATGCAATTCTTCAGCAATCCAAATGCCCCATAAAGTGTTGCTACATTTCCAGGTTCCAACGACTGAGAAGCCCAATTTGAATCAACAGGAATTTCCATTGTTCCATAGGGTTAATCTGTCTGCTCAATGAGCAGCAATTTAATGTATAAATATTCATTTCCGAACTAGTTTGTACTTGGTGTTCTTTGTTTTAATTCTGTATTTTTAATTAAAAACATATTTTGGGGGGTTTAGTTCACCTACATAATAGGCAGAGAAAAACAAATATGTATGTATGAGAAGCAATGTATTGGAAATATGGCTGGCATCCAAAAGGTTAAACACAACAGCTGCCATCAACAGTTTGTGTACCCAAACTACCACAATACTGGTATTGTACTGTGTAAGCCATATGGCTATACTGCTAACAATAACTACAAGATTAGTCTGTAGTTTTCTGTTACTAGCGGCTAAGACAACTATTCTTGACTCTTCTGCAAGACTCAAAGTGCTCTGGCACTCAAAGGTTTAAGCCCTTAACAACTCTTGATGGTCATGGAGTGTTTTGCGTTAAGGACCCATAACATGCCAGGACTGTCATGGCATTCCGGTCTCCCTGCGTGGCTGCACGCCGTTCAGGGAGCCCGGAACTGGATGCACCGTAAGGGGTTAAGGACCCTTGATGGTCCTGGCACGTCATGGGTTTGGGGAGCGATACTGTCCCATGATGTGCCAGGACCGTCATGGAATTCAGTGCTCCCGACGCAGCTTCACGCCATTTGGGGAGTCCTGAATCAGATGCTAAAAAAAAAAAAAAAAAAAAAAAATGGTATGCGGTCCTTAAGTGCCGGCCAGTCCTTAAGGAGTTAAATATTTTGTACACAGATGAAATATCAAATGTCAAAGAAAACAAGGAGCAATTCAGGGGCAAACCAAATGCACCATAGGGGACAAATTAAAATCTCAATTTATTAAATTCAGAGTTTAATCCCTTGAATGGTGGAGAGGTCTCCAATGCATTACTTCCAAATGGGACTTTACTAGGGATTAAAGCCCTATTTATATCAGTAGGAATTTTATTCATTTGTTATAGTTTGCCCCAAAATTGTTTCTTAGTGCATTCAGCCCAAAGTGGCTACCCTAACCAGGTTGTCTCTCTCTCTCACTTTTACACCTTAACTTCCGGTGATGAGGCAGGACCCCCATGCCCTTCATGATGTTACGGATAGGTGATGGTCCTGGCAAGTCATGGAATTCTGGGATGGCAGCCCGGCCTTGTCTATGAGGGTGGACATTATTATTATTACTCTGTATTTATATAGTGCCAACTAATTCCGCAGCACTGTACAATTGGGAATAGACATACAGAGGTATTAAATATTACAATCAAATGTGGAGATTCAGAGGGCCTTGCTCGTGAGAGACATGACAGTTGCTGGCAGAACCACAGGACACAAACTCTCTCCACTGCAATTAGTAATTGTAACCCTTTAAGGACCAGAGGGATGCACAACGCTAACTGAAGTCTTACAGTTCTGAGTCTCTTGGCTTCAGGAGAGCACCAGCAGTCTTTTTTCTGAACCCTGCAGCTCTCCCGCTCACCCAACTGGGTTTGCAATAGAGCCCTGATTTCATCTGCAAGTCTGGTCCAGGAGGGGCAGACCTGCAGACAGGGCATGCTCAATGTGTTAGTTGTCCTTTAAGCAATCTGGCTGTTGGGTTACATAATACAGTGGCGTTCTGTCTTATAAGCATACATACCTAGTACATATTAACCCCTTAATGACAGGGTTTTTTTTTTTTTCATTATAGCGAATGACTTCCTGGACTTACCAGGTGAGCCGTCTGTCACTAAGGGGTTAAGCCAGCAAGTACGCACATGGTTAAGACATTTAAAAGAATAACTCTTAAAGGGGAACATTCACCTCTTAAAACATTTTTAGCATAGATTTAGTTTTAGGAAACGGGTGTGTTTTCTCACTTACTTACTTTTAAAGATATTTAATCTTCCGTGCTGTGCACTTCCACATAATGGGCAAGCTGAATCTTTGGCACAGCTCTTCTTCTCCTCCCACCCCCTGCCCAGCTGCCCCAGGCAACGTGTTCACGCTTCCCTTAGGTGTGAATGGCTTCTATCGTTATGTCAAGCTCCGGTTAGCATTATACTGAAGTTGCAACCTCAGTATAATGCTAACCGGAGCTTGATATAACGATAGAAGTCATTCACACCACACCGAAGGGAAGCGTGAACAGTCTCTCTGGGACAGCTGGGAGGAGAATTAGGAAGTCAAGAAGAGCTGTGCTGAAGATTCAGCTTGCTGCATTATGCTGACAGGCACAGCTTGAAGATTAAATATTTTGCAAAGTAAGTAAGTGAAAAAACACACACACACATTTCGTAAAACTACTTTAATAACTAAACTGATGCTAAAAACTTTTTAAGAGGTGATAGTTCCCCTTTAAAATGAAAATGTGTCCTACAGTTTTCATTATCCTCCATTCTCTGCCAGACGGTACCTTCATATATTCATGAGACCTCCATGGGCCTTTTGGTCAAAAGAATTTTGGGGCAAAGCAATAGCGCCATAGGTGATAAATATAAATTTCCCAAATTTGCAGTGTTTAAATTGGGCTTTTAATTCCTTGAATGACAGAGATGTCTTTAATGCATTGCAAACATAGTCCCCATTGCAGCACTGAGGATAGGCGTGTCCAATTGATGTGTTTTGCATCATGATTTGGATGGGGCTTAAACGGGCAGGTATTGAGGGTGGTTGAAAGGAGGAGTTTGCCATGAAATGGGTGGGAATATGGACAGGTATGGGAAGGAGTGGGCTGAACATGCTGGAAAGTGGGTGGAGTTATAGCTGAACTCACCAAGCCAGAGAATCAGCCTCTGTCTCCTGAGACCCGGTAATTCTGTCTTAAACCCTGAGTCTCTGGGGAAGATCTGTAGAATCCCAAGGTGTGCCACTCCAGCACTCAAGGGGTTAAAAGCCCCATTTAAATCAATGATAAATTTTATTTGTCCTCTGTGGTATAGTTGATATATCCCAAAATGACGCCAGTTTTCTTTTAACACAGGGCCCCAGTTTTAAATTTGCTTTTCTGATGAATTTATAGGGCCTCTGGCATCCAAAAGCTCAAACCTACCCTCAAGGACTAGTAGTAGGACCTGAACAGTGTCAGCACTTTCCTGCTATCCTGTAAATCCTTCTATCCCTTGCCGCTCTATATACCCACCCATTCCACTTCTCAAGGCCACAAAAAGTTGTATGCATGTTAAACCAATTATTGCTTCAATTATCTAGAGTGGCGGTGTCCAAATTCGATACTTAAGAGCCACCAACAGGCCAGGGTGTAAGGATTTTCCTGATTAGGCACAGAAGCGATAATCAGTGGCTCATTCATTGTGACTGGCTCACCTGTACTCAAAAAGGGAAATCCTTAATTTAATTAATAGACTGTTGGTGATCTAGAGGCTATTCAATTTGAGAGGTTCCCAATACAATTTGACTTCCTATGCCTACATACAGCATAAAAGGTAGCTTGTTATCTTGTTAACAGGGGCAGAATATAATCCAAGACCTATAATGCACTGAACCTAAATGATAGCATCACACATACTAAGCTCCTTCCTCAGCTTTTTATACAGTAAGGAAGCATTCAAAGGATCTTAACCCCTTAACGAATTTGCGGTACGGGGGTGGGATGCTCTACAAGACCACAACAAAAGTTTTCTCTTTTGACGGAAGTGTTTACTGTTCGCAGCATTGCGTGCAGCCGCTCTGTGAACACAAACTTCCATGACATGCCAGGACCATTACCAGTCCTTAACCCAGACAGCCATCAGCACATCGTCGGGTGTTAAGGGGTTAAAGGAGTGCTAATAACTAAAATGAAATTATTTACAGCTAAAAATATGTTTTTTATGTTAGAGCCCTAAGATATATTTATAAACTTGCTTTTTTAATACATGTGTAAACTGTCCTATTCAGAGATGAATGGTTTCAGTGAGAAGATTTCAGGTAGTTAATTTATTTGATTGGTACGCAAAGCTCTTTTATTCAAAAAGTCTATTACTCTATCTCAGTCCAATTACAGAAAATACAGCAGTAGCATTTCTCAAACACATATCAAGACTGCTATGTTGAAGCGAAACTACCACATCTAAGCAACTTTAGCTTCAATAAGTCCCCATCTGGCGACTAGCTGCTTAGTAGCGCTAGTTGCCAGAATGATTACCTTGTTAAGGAGAAATAGCCATCCTTCACGGGCTGACAGGACTTATTGAAGCTAAAGTTGCTTAGATGTGGTAGTTCCGTTTTAATGGGAATCAGGTAGTCGTGCAAAAGGCAACAGAAGCTCCCATGGAAGATTTTATGCTTCAGACCTAGCATGAAGTACAGGGTATTTAAATGTATGGTATACCCCAGTTCATTTTTAAGTGCTAGTGTAAGTGAGGGTACTTTGTTATCTTGCTAGTCTTTTACTTACTGTAAACCAGAAAAAATATCCATCTGGAGAAAAAGTACCATGGCTGCACCCTGGCCTCACTACAAAACTGTACCTTATTCCACAGTATGTGCCTTCCCCAGAATGCCAGGGCACCAAATGAATATATTGCAAGAGGCAGAAGAGTCCATGTTTCTCCACCCCTCTGCATCACTAATGCAATTGTGGACAAGCATCAAGAACCTTCATGCTCCTGGTGTCAAAGGTAGAACAAGCCCTTTTTGAATGAAATATTCAGTTTATGATTACAATTAAATTATACTCTCATTACAAGTTTGGATAAGCAAATCAAAACCCCTTGATATGGAAAAATGGCTACTTGTGCAGATCATGCTTGTATTGCTTTTACCCTGTGTGTGCTAGTAAAGCCACTAAAACATTGCTCTTCAATCCACTGGAGAAGTCTCTAGATCCAAAGGGTTAATACTTTGAGCGTTAGAGGGGTATGCAACGCATAGCAAAACACTCAAAGGGTTAAACAATCCTTGTGATTTCATACCATTAAAGAGAGTCTATCATAACTTTTATTCTTATTGCAAAGATATCTCCAGTACATTTCAAAACAATGAAATATATATATATATACACACACTACAGTTCAAAAGTTTGGGGTCACTTAGAAATGTCCATGTTTTTGAAAGAAAAGCAAATCTTTTAAATCTTTAAAATAACATCAAATTGTTGAGAAATACAGTGTAGACATTTTTAATGTTGTAAATGACTATTGTAGCTGGAAACGGCAGATTTTTCATGGAATATCTACATTTGCTACAAATGGAGGATTCTTCGACTAAAGCAACGTTTGGAAGACACCATTATTATTTAAAGGGATAGTAATACTTCGTTTTAACTTTATTTTATTTTGTAGGCATTAAAAAAAACATGAAGAATGATATAAGTCTTATCTCTCAAACCTTTATGGTTTAAGAGATATTCACAAGCAAAGTTTCCCCCTCCCGCCCCTTTTTCCTTGTGTAAGCCATCTCTTCTCAGATGTGAATCTGGTTGTAAGACCAGACAGATAACAGCAGGGGACAATCTTGTTTGTATGAAAAGAATGAAAGCCCTTCCCCCCTTGACAAGTTTTTCAGCTTTTTCCCTTATCTTAATTGAAGATTGTCCCTCTCTGCAGTCTACCTGGGCACCTCCCTTCTGATTTGGCTGAACAGGGGTGGGGGGATACTTTGCTTGTGAATATCTCTTAAACCATAAAGGTTTGAGAGATAAGACTTATAACATTCTTCATGTTTTTTTTAATGCCTACAAAATAAAATAAAGATAAAACGAAGTATTACTATCCCTTTAAATTAAAAATCATAATTTCTAACCTTGTCAACATCTTGACTGTATTTCCTATTCATTTTACAACTTATTTGATGTATGTTTTCATGGAAAACAAAGGAATTTCTGAAGTGACCCCAAACTTTATATATACAGTCATGTGAAAAAGAAACTACACCCTCTTTGAATTCTATGGTTTTACAGGACAATAACAATCTTCTGTTCCTTAGCAGGTATAAAAATTAGGTAAATACAACTTCAGACGAACAACAACACATGACATATTACACCATGTCATGATTTAACATGATTTTACAAAAATAAAGCCATGTGTGAAAAAGTAAGTACACCTTATGATTCAACAGCTTGTAGAACCACCTTTAGCAGCAATAATTTGAAGTAATTGTTTTTTCTGTATGACTTTATCAGTCTCTCACATCATTGTGAAGGAATTTTGGCCCATTCATTTTTACAATGTTGCTTAAGTTCATTGAGATTTGCAGGCATTTGTTTATGCACAGCTATCTTAAGGTCCCGCCACAACATTTCAACACCTTAATTATTTTCCTTTTCAGCCATTCTGTTATAGATTTGCTGGTGTGCTTGGCATCATTATCCTGTTTCATGACCTAATTTCGGCCAAGCTTTAGCTGTCAGACAGATGGCCTCACATTTGACTCTACAATACTTTGGTATACAGAGGAGTTCATGGTTAACTCAGTGACTGCAAGGTTCCCAGGTCCTGTGGCTGCAAAACAAACCCAAATCATCACCTCTCCACCATCATGCTTGACAGTTGGTATGAGGTGTTTGTGCTGATATGATATGTTTGGTTTTCGCCAAACGTGGCTCTGTGCACTATGGCCAAACATCTCCACTTTGGTCTCGTCTGTCCAAAGGACATTGTTCCAGAAGTCTTGTGGTTTGTTCAGATGCAGCTTTGCAAATCTAAGCTGTGCTGCCATGTTCTTTTTAGAGATAAGAGGCTTTCTCCTGGCAACCCTTTCAAACAAACCATACTCAGTCTTTTTCTAATTGTACTGTCATGAACTTTAACATGCTAACTGAGGCCAGTAGAGTATGAGATGTAACTCTTGGGTTTTTTGATAATTTCTCTGAGTATTGCACAGTCTGACCTTGGAGTGAATTTGCTGATATGTCCACTCCTGGAAGATTGGCAAATGTACTGAATGTTTTCCACTTTTGATTAATCTTTATTACTGTAGAATGATGGGTTTTAATTGTTTGGAAATGGTCTTATGGTCATTATAACCTTATAACCCTTCCCAGACTGATGGGCAGCAACAATTGCTTCTCTAAGATCTAAGATCATTGCTGATGTCTTTCCTCCTTGGCATTGTGTTAGCACGCACCTGAATGCTCCAGACCAGCAAAATACTAAAACTTCGGCTTTCATAGAGGTGGTCACACTTGTTGATGAGTAATTAATCAAGGGCATTTGATTAGCAGCACCTGTCTGCTACTTAGAATCTTAATTCCTATGGAAGCAGTAAGGGTGTACTTAGTTTTTCAAACATGGCTTCACTATTTTGGCTTTATTTTTGTTAAATAAATCATGACACTGTGTAATATGTCATGTGTTGTTGTTCATCTGAGGCTGTATTTACCTAATTTTAGACCTGCTAAGGAAGAGATGATTGTCATTATGTCCTGATATGTAAAACCATAGAATTCAAAGAGGGTGTACTTTCCTTTTCATGTGACTGTATGTGTGTGTGTGTGTGTCTATTTTAATCTTATTAAATTATTAATCTTGTTGTTTTGTGCTGTATTTTGCCATAAAAATCATCTAGAGACATTATCTTACTACTCTACCATAAAAAAAAGTCTGGCTCAGTTCAGGACTGTTTGGTAATTTCATTACAGAGGTCTAGACTTAAACAGTCAATGGATCTCCTGGGGGATATTTACAATTCTACCAGTAATTCTACCATAAAGGGATGAATTCTACTATCTGTTATAAAGTTATGATCATCAAATTGACACGTTAATAAATGTGGAACAATAAAGGCACCATATGAATCAAAGAAAAAACATGCACTAATTTCTTCGTTTCATTTCAGTCAGTTTGCTCCAAATTCACTAAACTCTTGTCTTGATACATATGCCCCAGTAAGCCATACGCACAATACAAAATTGGAGGAATTCTACAGCAAACCATCTGAACTACAGGGAGAAAATAAAAATTCACATTAATAGGGCTTTTAACCCCCTGAATGCTAAAGAGGTCTCCAACACTGACTGGAAACCTCTCTAGCATTCGAGAGGTTAAAAGCCCCATTTAAAACAATGTAGACTGCAGGAATTTTTGTTTGCCCTGAAGTGCAGTTTGCTTTGTCACAGAAATGCTCCATTTTCTTTTAGCCTCTTCAGGACCAGAGGTGTGTAATGAACTGCAAAACAATACACCAAACTGCTCTTTGACCCTTTGAGTGCCAAGGAGGTGTCAAACACATTGGATGCCTCTTTGACACTCAAAGGGTTAAAGGGATAGTAATGGAATTAAACTTAATTTAATACTGTAGCTATTAAAAAATTAAGTAATTAAGGCCAGTCTTATCTCTGAAACCTTTATAGTTTGAGGGATATACGACTGCAAAGTTCCCCCCTCCCTCCCCTTTCACTGACGTCAGGCTCTAGTTTACAGCAGGCGATCCTGGTCCACAGACATCAGAGCCGAAACAGGGCAATCTAAAAACAAATACTTCATTGGACAGTGTGCTTGCAGACCAGGCCTCTGCTGAAATGCCGCTGGTCGGTCTGTGGACCAGGATCGCCTTCTGTAAACTAGAGCCTGATGTCAGTGAAAGGGGAGGGGGGAACTTTGCAATCGTATATCTCTCAAACCATAAAGGTTGAGAGATAAGACTGGCCTCAATTACTTTATTTTTTAATAGCTACAATATTAAATTAAGTTTAAAAGATCCATTAGAATCCCTTTAAAGTGGAACTACCACCCAAAAAGTATATTGGCCCACATAATTGCCCATCTGGCGTCTAGCTGCTCAGTAGCGCTAGTCGCCAGAATTATTACCAGATTAAAATGAAATCGCTATTCTTCCAGACTGACAGCACGACGGAGCGCAGACACCTTGCCATAGTGACGTCCACGAGCCTGCGCTGTCAGGCCCAGCCGGGTCTAGGAGGCATTGCTACGAGCTGATCAGCTCTAAAAGGGACTGACAGTGCAGGCACGCAGACGTCACTATGGCAAGATGTCCGCGCTCCGTCCTGCTGTCAGTCCATGAAAAATAGCGATTTCTCTTTAATCTGGTAAGAATTCTGGCGACTAGCGATGCTGAGCAGCTAGCTGCCAGATGTGCAATTATGTGGCCCCATATACATTTTGGGTGGTAGTTCCGCTTTAAGGGGGTTACGACCCTAAATTTACTTAACTTTTATCTATATACACAAGCCCTAGTGGGCCATGTGCACAAGCAAAACTGGAGCATTTCTATAATAAAACAATGATGTCACTAGGAAAGGAACACAAATTCCCATTGATTTTAACCCCTTGATTTCTAGAGGTCACCAATGCATTGTTTTACAATGTACTGGAGACCTCTATAGCTTTGGAGTGGTTAAAAGCCCCATATGAAACAATGTAAAAGAATGAAAGGATATCCAGACAGCAGTTGGTTTGCCCAGTAATTGCTCCGTTTCTTTCTGCATATGGCTATCACACTGTCGCTTTTTTTTTTTAGTTTGCAGAGAAAGGCAGACATTTAACCCTGTTGTTACTAGAGACATCTTAAGCCCATTTCTTACAAGGGGTTAATAGAAGGGGATGAACGACCATTGTTACAGCAGGTGCAAAACATCGGAGGCCCAACTACAAGTGCCCACTGAATTCTGAATACAGGAAATGTTTAGGATTGTTCACTAGCTTGTATTGAATTGGGGACCCAAACATTTTGGACCAGGCCCTAATTCACTAGATTCATCAATGGTTATGAAGTAAGGAAAATAAAAAATAATAAAAAAAACTGTGTGTGTGTATATATATATATAGATATATAGACACTACACACACTACACTACTTTAACCGTTTACGTGCCAGAGAGGAATCCAACTCATTGCAATGCAATGAGTTGGATACCTACATGGCACTCAAAGGGTTACACTTCCCAAGGTTTAATCCTTCAGATACCAGAGAGGTTCCCCTGTAGACCTGTTTAGTATCCATTGGGTTAAATGCACAAACAAAAGCACTTCATTCCGCAGACTTGCTGTTTAACCCTTCGAGCACAGTATGGGTACAATCGTATTGCAGGCCAATGCGTTGTGTACCCCTCTGGCACTCAGAGGGTTAAGGAACACTAATGATGAAAAATGAAACTGGCTCATGTAATTATACATATCATGTACTTATAGCTAGCATTAGTTATTTTACTTTAGATTCCTAAAATCTAATTTGACACTTGCTTTATTTAATGCATGTGCAGATTGTTCCAATTAACACACCATTTGGGAGATTTTGTTTGTTCAGTATGAAATTAGCACATTTTGTTAATGTATTAAGACCAGTACCTACTTCTTTTATAGTCAGAAAGACCGCTACCTTATTTTAGCCCATCTGCAGGCAATACAGCACTACCACCACCACCTCTACCAGCAGAGGTGCACAAAGCACCAAAAATGTACAGTCACTGATAAAGGGTACCAGGTCACCTATAAAATGTACAGTCACTGATAAAGGGTACCAGGTCACCTATAAAATGTACAGTCACTGATAAAGGGTACCAGGTCACCTATAAAATGTACAGTCACTGATAAAGGGTACCAGGTCACCTATAAAATGTACAGTCACTGATAAAGGGTACCAGGTCACCTATAAAATGTACAGTCACTGATAAAGGGTACCAGGTCACCTATAAAATGTACAGACTCACTGATAAAGGGTACCAGGTCACCTATAAAATGTACAGACTCACTGATAAAGGGTACCAGGTCACCTATAAAATGTACAGTCACTGATAAAGGGTACCAGGTCACCTATAAAATGTACAGTCACTGATAAAGGGTACCAGGTCACCTATAAAATGTACAGTCACTGATAAAGGGTACCAGGTCACCTATAAAATGTACAGTCACTGATAAAGGGTACCAGGTCACCTATAAAATGTACAGTCACTGATAAAGGGTACCAGGTCACCTATAAAATGTACAGTCACTGATAAAGGGTACCAGGTCACCTATAAAATGTACAGTCACTGATAAAGGGTACCAGGTCACCTATAAAATGTACAGTCACTGATAAAGGGTACCAGGTCACCTATAAAATGTACAGTCACTGATAAAGGGTACCAGGTCACCTATAAAATGTACAGACTCACTGACCTGGCTGAACATCAGCTCGGATTACCACTTTGGGGCACCCTATAAAGATCGTTATTATAATAGTAGTCAGTGAGTCCAGGAAAAGGCAGAGATGGTTGCCATCATAAAGCAAATGTAAGATTAGATGTTACACCTTGATAAACAAATACAGACTTTTTACACTTTAGTATGGAGTACACGGTGCATATAACCCCAGATCATTTTAAATTGTTAGTGTTCCTTTAACATTCTGCACAGTTTATAGACTCAGCCACTTCTAAAACACAGGTAAACACTGGAATGTATTGTATCTGCACACATACATACAGACAGAACACACTGCTTTCACACTACAAAAAGTATGATGCCCATTTTGTGGGTTAATAAAGTGCAATATTGCCAATCTGGCACTACCACAGGGAAACATATAAGAAGACTGAATTCTCACACCCACACATCAATACAACATCACATATCTTTTGAGCAGCATACTCTCCTCTGATATTCAGATACAGAAAAACACAGTGCATGCACAGCAATGGGTCGACACAGACAGAACAGACTCGCACTTGCATATTCCTAATAGACAGCATCTACACTTTGGTGTGGAAGCATACAGCATTCATTATGTAGACATAGTGGAAACATATATGTTCATACACACAACATACACAGTGAATCTGCCCAGGCATGGACACGCATTGCATACTCATTACACACACACACACAGGCTGCATCTAGAGACACAGGGTCACATACACAAATTCAGGAATGTGGAGATATTATGGAGCAAACTAAATGCATCATGGGGAATAAATACAAAATAATCCAAGATTTAAAAATGTATATTGATTGCAATGGGGTTATTAACACCTTGATTGCTATCCAGTCCTTGGAGACCTTGATTTAAAGGTATAGTAATGACTGTTATAAATTAGTTTTCAGAATCTTCTTTATATTAAAAGTAACACATTGCGCTATGTGTAGGAGCTTACTTGTATGTAGTTCTAAAGTTATTAAGTGGTGAAAGATCCCCAGCCCACCGCTTCTGGCCGCCTCCCACTGAATCTGAAATCCGGTCGTGGGACAGGACGGATGCAGCAAGGGACAAATTTCAGTAAGTAAGTATAAGGAAAACCCTGTCCCCTTGATGAAGGAGGGCAGGATGTTCCGTTGCATACTGAAGTTTGTCCCTCGCTACATCCATCCAGACCAGACTGCAGATTCAGCGTGATGTGGCCAGATGGGGAGGAGATCTTTCTCCACTTGATTACTTTTGAACTACATACAAGTATGCTCCTACACATAGTGCAATGCGTTACTTTTAACCCTTCAAGTGCCGGAGTGGTACGGAACGCATTGCTTTGCAATACGTTCCGTACCACTCTGGTACTCCTTAATATAAATATTCCTTAATATAAAAAAGGCTCAGCGAACTAATTTATAACAATCATTATATGCTATATTACTATAAATGAATCCAATGATTTAAATTGAGCTTTTAATGCTTGAGGGGTCCCCAATGCACTGGTGATCTCTCTGATATTCAAGGGGTTAAATGCCCTATTCAGATCAACAGGAATGTTTATTTAGTTCCCTATGATGCAGATGGCTTGACCCCAGGATTCCTCCAGTTTTGACTTGGTAAATATGGCCGACAGGGGTCAAGAACTAAAGACTCCTGGGTGAAACACTGGGGCAAAGCTAGAGCAAAAATAAAAAAGAGAGGTATATGAAACCGAAAGGTGGAGCAATAAAGAAATTGAAGTCAATGGGATATTTTAAAATTAACCCCTCAAGGACCACACAGTCCGGGGGTGGGACGCTCTAGAGGACCACGGCACTATGTTATTTTTTCCCAGAAGTGTTTAGTGTTCACAGTGTGGCGTGGGCAGCGCTGCAAACACAGACTTCCATGACATGCCAGGACCGTCCCCAGTCCTTAATGCCCAGAGAGCAGTGAAGGTCCTGGCACTTCATCAGGCATTAAGGGGTTAAGACATATGATACAAATGTTCTGTCCCAGAACTGCTCCACTTTTACATTAATAGGCATTTACTTTTCCCCGAATTCTCACCAAGAAGACTTTAGTGCATTACTCCTATCTGCATCTGTTGTTGAGATGTCTAATGATAACTATCTCTCACTGTAGTGCACTTACATACACCCCCATACACACACTCACACTGAGGTTAATGTAATAAGAAGAACACAAGCAGTTTTGGGGCAAACCAACTGCATTACGCAGCTTCAAAATGTTTCCCAATGCAACGCAGAGGTATGTGGCTCTCATCCATAAACTACTGGATTTCACTCCCAGTCCCCACAGACCCACCTTTTTGGCTTCCAAGCCCAATACAGAGGGCCTGCATCACATAAGACAGAAAACTATCCTGGGCAATGCAGCATCAAAGCAGAAGAGGAGTATCAGGGGTTTCAGATACCTGTTGTGCCTCCGGTTGGTCCATGGGACTCACAATGTAGTCCATGCTTCATTAACAGGTTTGCTCCCAGGGGATATGATCTGCCAATGTCTATTGCATGACAGTTGCCCTTTAAAAGTGCCATTTAAAATCTGTTGAAATGTGTATTTGTCCCCTATGGTACAGCTGGTTTGCTTTAGTTCTTCATATTAAATCAGCCTCGCTGTATCCATGTTAAAATGGGCCACACACGCACAAACACACGTGTAACATACAAGCACACTATACCTGCAGACATACACACACGCCCAAACTGTCCTGCACACACTGACTCACAGACAACTACCCTGTCCCCCGTCCCATAAATTGCCCCACTCCCTTTTCCACCCGAAGCCCTTCACTTATCGCTTCGGAGGGTGTTGCTGCTGCTGCTGGCGCTGGGCTCTGGACAGCACCCTGAGGTGCCGAGTGCTCAGGAAGTAGATGCGAGCGATGAAGCGCAAAGGGGCCCGTGGGGGCTGCTGTTGCTGCTGAGCATTAGGGCGCCCCAGTGGTGGGAGGCAGCCAGGGGACTGGGCAGACGGACCCTGAAATGGAGACAGAACCTCTGCCGGGATCAGTAATGCAGGTGCCATCCCACATGGCAGAGGAGGCAGACGAAACACAGCAGGGGGCATCTGTGAAGGAGCAGCAGGGGAAGGAATGGGTTGAGCACAGGCCTGTGGGTTTGGATCTCTGGGATTGTGGGGCTTTTCCTTGGGATTGGAAGGCAGTTTCCGGTCAGGGGGCAGTTTGCCCGTCTGGATGGGCAGTTCTCGGGGTCGAGAAGGCTGTTGCCCCCCAGGGGCCACATCACGAGGCTTCACTTTAGGGTCCCGGTTTGGGGGCAATTTGGTGGATTGAGGAGGGGGCAAGGCCTGCTTGGGGGTCTGTTTTCTGGACTGTGGGGGAAGTTCCTGAAGCTTTGGGGGAAGATTCTGGTCAGAGGGTAGTTTGGTGGGTTGAGGGGGCAATTCCCGGTCGGGAGGCAGTTCCTGGGGTTGTGGGGATGTGTCCTGGTCAAGAGTTTCTCCAAGAAGTTCCAGTAGTTTCTCATTCTGGATCCTGCGAATGTGACACTGAGCCCGTAGAAGGTGATAGGAATCCAGAAAAACAAGGAGAGGGAGGGAGCCCTCCAGGAACAGCTGAGAGAGGGCCTGAGAGAGACACAATGAGAATGCAGGATCAGAAGTGTGCACCCATGAACATAGAGGTCAAAGAGGCTTAAAAGACAGAGAGAGAATGGAGAAAATGTATATAGTACAACAGACAGACAGAGAGAGGGGAAAAAACACAATGAGGTACTAAGGGAAAGTGGTGCAATTCTGAGGTATACCAACTGAGCCACAGGGAAAAAGAAATGGCAATTTTAACCTGGGTCTCCAATGTATTGTTAAAATCCCCATTTAAATCAATGGGATTTTTGTTAAAGCGGAACTTTCATCAGATAACCATAGAGACGCAAATGATAATTACATTAGCGATATGCACATACCTAGTTTTATTTTCAAGTATAATTGCTGCATTAAACAAAAATAGAACCGTTTAGGCAGACAGGCAGCGGGAACAGCGCAGACATCTTGCAGAGACGACATCCCTGAGTCTGCGCTGTCCGTCCCCTTCAACTCCATGACTGGTGAGCTGAATGCCTTTGTGCCAAAAGGCACCGTAAGGGACTGACAGCGCAGGCACAGATATCACCTACAGCAAGATCCCTGCCATGCCTGCATACAAGATTATAGTTTAGTTTAATGCAGCAATTATTATTGAAAATAAAACTAGGTATGTGCATATCGCTAATGTAACTATCATTTGCTGCTCTATGTTTATCTGATGGAAGTTCCACTTTAAAGTTAGTTTATGTCCTACAGTGGAGCTCGTTTGCTCCAGAATTGCACCAATTTCTTAGTGAATCAGCCTGAATAAGGCTGATGTGCTAAGTAAAGTGGTGCAATTCTGGAGCAAACCAACTGCCCTTTAGGAAGCAAAATTGAACTTTTAACCCCAAAAATGCTAGAGTTCTCAAATGCACTGCAAATCATTCTTCAGAGTTCAAGGGGTTAAATGCCCCCTTTTTAAATCTATTTACATTTGGGTGGGGAATTTTATTTGGTAACTAATGGCGCAGCTGGTTTCTGACAGAACTGCACCATTTTCTTAGTGGAGGAGCCAAAACCCGACACCATGGATGAGCCACAAAGACAGGAGAGAGAGAACACAGTAAAGAGCAACACAGGGAAACAGGAGGAGACAATCAACAAGGATACAGGGCAGAGGCACAAACACATCACAGACACACTATTCAGTGGGGTCCACTGCAGGCAAGTGAGTCTGATGTATTAAGAAGAAACTAAGCCATTCTGGAGCAAACCCACTGCACCATAAGAGACCAAAATACCATATCATCTAAGTTGGTCTTTTAACCCCTTGAGGCCAACTCTGGGGGCAAACCAACTGTACTATAGGAGGCAAATAAAAAATCGGGGCTTTTGACCATTTGAGTACCAGAGAGTTATCCAACGCATAATGTGTTGGATACCTCTCTGACACTCAAAGGGTTAAACCCTTGACTGCTAGAGGGGTCTGCACTGGAGACCTCTACAGCATTCACTGGGTTAAAAGCCCCATTTAAATGAATGAGAATAAAGAATGTGTATTGGTTCTCTATGGTGGAGTTGCATTGTTGCAGAATCATTCCACTTCTCCTCAGTAGATCAGCTTCTGTTACTAAAAATGTTTACACAGAGTATCAATAAAGACAAAACACTCCACAGGTACATTCCCACAGCATTACTCTTCTGAGAGCTGATGATGGGCTCAGTGTATTTCTTGGACTTTTCCTATATGGTGGCACTGATACTGTGACTGTATATGGAGAGTTTTGGTGTTAGTAACCCAAGAGACACAGTCTTGAGCCACCCTTATGCATTATTAGTGCACTGTGCAGTCAAACTGCACTATTATTAGCAGGAAGATGAGGATCGTTACATATTTCAAGCTAGCAACAAAGCCAGTGGCTTTAATCCTTTAAGTGCCAGAGGTGTACGCAACACATTGCCCTCTGGCACTCAAAGGGTTAAGCAGGAGTTGTCAGCACCACCATAAAATGAAAGAACACAAAAACACCGAGCTCACCCTTGTGAAAATGAAAATATGCTCTGTAATAACTTTAAACTTAAAGCGGAACTTTCATGCTAATAAAATTGCCCCCGAATATATTACTAGCCTAGCAATATGCAAAGTTATACTATTCTTAAGTACAATAAGTCAGTGGTTTTGCAGAGAAAAACATATCTTCAGCAGGAACCAGAGGACAGACAGCGCAGACATCTTTGAGGAAATGTACCTCTGAGTCTGTGCTGTCTGTCCCGTTCACTGCCAGCACTGGTGAGTGGTGTCCTTGGTGCCTTAAGGCACCAGAAGGGACAGACCGTGCAGGAGCACAGTGCTTCTCTTGTAGGCTCTGTGCAGCAGATGCCTGCAGAAGATGTGTTTTTACTGCAATACCACTGACTTACTGAGCTTAAGGATAGTATAACTTTGCATATCGCTAGGTTAGTAATATATTTGGGGGCAATTTTATTAGCATGAAAGTTCCGCTTTAAGCATGTCTCAGCAGTAAATGCACATTATGTATGTACATAGTAACCCATGTGGGACCTCTCCTCTAGGGCTTTATTGTACAATCTCCAGATATTCAGTAATGTGAAACAGTTTTAGGCAGGGTTGAAATAATGCTGTAAAGAATGTTTTCAAAATTAGATGTTACTAGTTTATATTTATCAATTAATGACATTCATAGTGGGTGAACAGAAGAAAAATTTAAATCAAATCAATATTTGGTGTGACCACCCTTTGTCTTCAAAACAGCATCAATTTGTTTAGGTACACTTGCACACGGTTTGTTAAGGAACTCGGCAGGTAGGTTGTTCCAAACATCTTGGAGAACTAACCACAATTCTTCTGTGGATTTAGGCAGCCTCAGTTGCTTCTCTCTCTTCATGTAATCCGACAGACTCAATGATGTTGAGATCAGGGCTCTGTGGGGGCCATACTCCTTGTCCTTATTTACTCTGAAGATAGTTCTTAAAGACTTTGGCTGTATGTTTGGGGTTGTTGTCATGCTGCAGAATAAATTTGGGGCCAAACAGATGCCTCCCTGATGGTATTGCATGATGGATAAGTATCAGCCTGTACGTCTCAGCATCGAGGAGACCATTAATTCTGACCAAATCCCCAACTCCATTTGCAGAAATGCAGCCCCAAACTTGCAAAGAACCTCCACGCTTCACTGTTGCCTGCAGACAGTCATTCTTGTACCGCACTCCAGCCCTTCAGTTAACAAACTGCCTCCTGCTACAGCCAAATATATCAAATTTTGACTCATCAGTCCAGAGCAATGGTGTCATTTTTCTGCACCCCAGTTCCTGTGTTTTTGTGCATAGTTGAGTCACTTGGCCTTGCTTCCACATCGTATGGCTTTTTGGAAGCAAGTCTTCCATGAAAACCACTTCTGACCAGACTTCTCTCGACAGTACATGGGTGTACCAGAGTACCACTGTTTTCTGCCAATTCTGAGATGATGGCACTGATGGACATCTTCCGATTGTGAAGGGAATTAAGCATGATGTGTCTTTCATCTGCTGCACTGTTCCCTTGGCTGACCACTGCATCTACGGTCCTCAACGTTGCCTGTTTCTTTGTGCTTCTTTAAAAGAGCTTGGACGGCACATCTGGAAACCCCTGTCTGCCTTGAAGTTTCTGCCTGGGAGATGCCTTGCTGATGCAGTATAACTACATTGTGTCTTGTTTCTGTGCTCAGCCTTGCCATGGTGTATGACTTTTGACGTTAAACTGTCTTCAGCAACCTCACCTTGTTAGCTGAGTTTGGCTGTTCCTTGCCCAGTTTTATTCCTTTAGTCCTCCTACACAGCTGTTTCTGTTTAGGATAACAATTGTATTTCAACCCACATATTAAATTGATGATTATTAGCCCATGTTTGGTATAATTGTTTAATCATACACCTGACTATATGCCTACAAAATCCCTGACTTTGTGCAAGTGTACCTAGAAGAATTGAAGCTGTTTTGAAGGCAAAGGATGGTCACATCAAATATTGATTTGATTTAGAATTTTCTTCTGTTTACTCACTATCCATTTTGTTAATTGATAAAAATAAACTATTAACATATCTATTTTTGCAAGCATTCTTCCTGCACAGCATTTTTTGACATCTGCCCAAGACTTACACATTACTGTATTATATTTGCTATTATATGTGCAGCTTCCTACATAATATCTTATTTATTGAAGTCTTCCTCTAGATCATACCTACTCTGAACAATAGATTGTAAGGGACACTGGTCTTTATCAGACTGTAACCTGAAACAACTTGCAGTAGCCTACAAGAAAGGTTAAATGCACAAAAATAAAATATATAGATATAACTGACTACTGTATGAAGAACACTTACCCACAAATTTAGAGCCACTTATTCCTAGAGCAAACATCATTGGGGATGATGGGAGTTGTAGTCCTCAACATCTATAGTCCTAACAATTGACTACCCTTGTCCTAGAGTACAGATATCCATTATTATTACCAGTGCCCTTCTGCCATTCAGATTCTCTGCCGGTTCTGATGGGATGTTGTATTGATATATGATAAATAATAACAAACACGTCAGCATAAAGCACACAAACTGACCTCACATTCAGCCTCGGTGCTCTGCAGCTCCTCCTGCAGGTGGCTGAGTGCCACATGTGGGTTACATTCCTGCAAGAGGCACTCTGGAAAGAATGAAGAAAGCCATTAATTTTCTATCAATATACATACCCACAGATTCACAGGATGAAGTGACTAAATATATTGGTTATTTGTTAACGAGCATCTGACTGATAGCAGCATTGAGGTACTGCCCAATAAAATCACAAGAAAGAGGAAAGAAAATACAGTGAATCTACAGAAATGCTTTTACAAAAACCTTTCAGATAATAACACTACATTGTTTTATGTTTCTGGAGTTTGATTCTGTCCTATGAAAGAGCTCAACATCTCAAGCACATACAATTATGTCTAGTCAATGAGTAAAGAGACCCTTAACTTTCCAAATCACCTGAATGTTGTATTCACAATATTTTTGAGTTATTTAGATGTATAGACTTTGTTGATTAAGGCATTAACTCCTTTACTTACCGACACTGGGGTAGGTGGGTAATGCACTGCTGTGCAGTGTCAGCGAGTAAGGAAGGTTACATACAGGTAAGAGAGGAAGTGCCTGCATGGAGGTTTTAATGCTTGAAGACCAGAGGAAGGTGCAGCACATTGTACTACACACCCCTCTGGTCCTCTAAAGAAGAAAGTAGTGTGTTACAAACTTATTAAGGGACGTATGTTCATATGTTCAAGAGAAACATAGAGGTATTCTGGAGCAAACCATGGGCACTATAGGGAAGACTCAAAATTCCAAAAATTCCCATTGATTTAAATGATGATTTTTACCCCTTGAATACTAGTGAGGTATCCAATGCAATGTGAATTTTTAGCTCTTCCCTATAGTACAAAAGGTTTGCCCAAGAACTCCTCCACTTTTCTTTTGAATATATGGACCACAGAGTCTGGGTCCCTTCTATTAGTCAACCACTTTAAGTCTGACCTGGGACTTTAGTCCCCTAGTCCATATACTATCTTCACCCGATACCTTAAATGGTCCCTCTTTGGTCTCACACTTCGCTTTATCCAGACAGATATGAACTCCTTTCCATACCTGAGAACTTCTTCCCTTTGGGCCCTGGAGAGGGCTCATGTGCTGCCGGTCAGGGGGATGTCAATGACGTGATCCGAGTCATAAAGTGGGTAGGGATTAATTGGGTAAGTGGGGCTTACTTGTCTACGGTCATGAAGCTGGTGGAAGTAGACAGAATAGGCTGGGAAGGAAGAATAGTGGGATGGAAGTGGGTGCAAGTGAGAGGAACAAGGTGAGAAGGAGAAGAAACTCACCACCGTCGAAGAACCAGTCTTTGGTCCCGGAGACCTGGTAATTCAGTCTAAACACCGGAGTCTCCGCAGCAGATCCGATCCAATTTCTCTCAAGGATTGTGACCATCTTGATCTCTGGATGGGAAATATGGGTGGCAACAGAATTCTGCCATACCACACCTGATAATACTAGCTTATTCTTTCTCAAACAGATATCAGAACCTTTCAACCCACTGGGAGGTCACAAATCTAAGATCATATTAATTGAAGCCTGAGATGTGTATGAATGTGAAAACTTCTGCCAAACCGAACTCTAGGCCATTATATATCCCCTCCACTTCTTTCCTCTCAGAGGGTGGTGACTTAGCAACATATCTAAGCCTTACTACTTTTCATCTTCCAATGGGACTCACAATCGCAGGTTGCCCACCTCAAGGTATTCTGGGACCCCCTGCCTTTCAAGCGCCACGATGGAGGGCACAAGATTGACAAAAAGAGTAATCACCCTTCCCACAACACCACCAACATTATTTACACCGATTACATATGTAACAATAATATCAAACACAACATTTGGGACAAGAGATGGGACAGGCACTATGAAAGGATAGGACAGGGAAAGAGGCTGAGGCAAGAGATAGGGCAGGCCATGGGACAGAGGATGGGGGCCAAGGCAGAGGCTGGGACAAAGGACACACAAGGTTCAATAGTAAAGTCCATTACAAGGGAAGGCAATTCACTGGGGACCACTACAACAACATAGTCGCAGAGGGTGCTACAGCACTAGAGGGAGTGAATTTGGGCAATATCTAGTCCAGATAAAAAGAAAGTCTCTGGGACAGATGATAACAGTTTTTGGATTAATACCAGGGTTCATTACATTGTTTCCAGCATATCCTGAAGCATGTCTTGCAACACATACACTCTCCTTCTATACTCTCTGAAGGAGAGCTGACCAGTCTTCTTCATTGTGCAGCATCAGTCCTAACTCCCCAGTATCCTGCTGTGTTCCTGTGTTCAGGGAAGCCCTGAGTACTCGCTCCCTATCACCACCTGGTCATCCTCAGCACTCCATGTCCTCAGGAAGCATGCTATCACACCGCTGATGTGATTCTCCATGTGCTGGGGATCCCTCATACACTGGCTGGGGATCCCTCATACACTGGATCCCTCATACACTGGCTACCTTGGCGGGTCAAGTCAGTACCACCTGAATTGCTGTGCATTGCCACATGAATTGCTGTGCAGTTCCACATGAATTGCTGTGCAATCCATTTGTCTTGCTGTCTGCGAGATGTTGGTGAAATGATTTTTCTTCTTTTCAGATTTTGCACAGGAATCATCATGTATGTTAGGAATGTCCTATTTTTAAAAGATTATATTCTATTAATTTATAACAGCCATGCTTTGGTTCCCTTCTAAAACCTGGGCTTTAATTAACATTTTAAGTTTATGAAATTGTGAGACAACTGGTATTCCACTTAACTTAAGACCTGCATTTGAACTTGATGAAATTGCAGAGAGGTAACTTGCAGACCATGCTGAAGTCTTACATGATGGAGAACAGAGAGAACAGACACCTCCTTTGGGTGTTTTTACTCAGCTGTACCTTTCAGTTCTCTTTCGCTTGTCTTGTTCTTACCCTGGGGTCAAGTTGTTTGCTTCTCCTCCTTGCTTGCTCTTGGCCAAATTGTCAGCAAGTACCTGTTTCTGCCTCTCCACATCAGTCAGGGATTCTTCTTCAGAGGATTCGCTGGTCTGCAAACTTGCTGCAGTGTCTTCCATAGAGAGGTGCTGGACTCTGGAGATGTTTTAACTATATATTATATACAATGTGTCCATCAAGGTCTTTTCTAGGTGGTATCTCTCTTAGACTCCAGGAATATTCTTTCCTTACAGCAAAGCAGATTCCAGTTGCTTGATAACAGTAGATCTCTAGATGAGATGAATGGTTCTTATCTGTAGTCAAATTCTATGTTTCTATGTTCTGTATTTCAATGAGTAATTTTGTGGCTACCAGTGGAACAAAGCTGGGCTGGCAGAGTGTAGTGTAGTTCTGTATCTATCAGGGGAACAAGGCTGGGCTGGAAGACAGTGTAGTGTGGTTCTATGGCTACCACTGGACGGTGGAATATCCTTTCCTCCCCCCTCAATTTTCCAGCATGGGCATCTTTTTCTAGTAATCTATAACTTTGAATAAATCAAAACCTGGTTTTCGAAATAAAAATGAATATTACAAGATTGAGGCTCTTTCAAAACCACCAAACCTATTTTAGGAGATAGTATCCCTTTATCAATCTGAATGCTAGAGACATCTTTAGCATCCATAAGCTATAGCATAAGCAAATAATAATGGCCTTATTCATCATATTAACCCCTTAAGGACCCATGACGGTCCTGGACCGTCATGGGTTGTTATACCCTTAAGGACCCATGACGGTCCTGGACCGTTATGGAATTCCGGGCTCCCAGCGCGGCTGCATGCTATTCGGGGAGTCCGGAATCGGATCCCTGGTCCTTAAGTGACGGTCGCCTGCATGCACGGCTGATCCTTAAGGGGTTAAAGAGGTGAAATTCCCACACGGCATTCAACGCTCCCCTCCTTGCCCTTGAGGGGACAGAGGGGACCTCTTTCATTGTTAGACGGGTGCAGGGTAGGCCGTGTCCTAAGTGGACTGTCCCTGCATACAGAAATGGTTGGGATTCACGGGGATGTGTGGTTGATGGCGTCAGGAACGCCGGAGGTGAGGGATTGGGGGAGACGGGTTCCCAGCCGCATGAATTAGTTCTGGGTAGGGTCATTTGGGCTCATTCACTGGGGTCCCGCCTCCTTTGGCCTACGTGCATTACACTCTCTGGTGAACTCCTTGGCGTCTCGGAGAATCCCTGGTGGGGGTGGTGGGTTTACAATTGATCTATCATTATATTCAGCTACATGGGATGGGTTTAAGGGTCACATTGTAATATAGGTAATAGAACTGATTAGTTCTTTAGCCTAGTTTTTCCTGTTTCTAAGGTTTGTTTGGTTTGATATATTTTGATTTTTATTATTTTTATGCTCATGCAGGGGAGCGGGGGCTCCGGTGTCTCCCTCCGCTGATTCTGCATTGGCTCCTATGATACCTGCAATACTGGATGTTCTTTTGTATTGTCCCCTAATGTGGTCCTTCAGCAGCTCCTCGCTGGGAGAGCTGCTGGAGACAAATGAATATTTACGTCTGCACAACATCGTCATCTTAAATAACCCACCATGAGCTCCCACTCTGATACGACTTCCCATACACGCACCCATGACCTCACTATCACGATATGGAATGTTGGGGGTATACACAGCCCAGTCAAGCGTAGGCAAATTTTATATCATTTAAACCGTTTGGGTACACAGGTGGCTCTTCTTCAGGAGACTCACTTGTCAGCAACGGAACACCAAAACTTATGTAGGGATTGGGTGGGCACTAGTATAGATGCCCCTTTCTCCAGTAAGAAACGGGGTTTAGCAATCCTAGTGCATAAATCCTTTACCTTTCAGCTGATCCAAAAAGTACTAGACCCGGAGGGTAGATTTTTAATTGTTCAAGCAGAAATTGATGGTCGCCCCCTGGTACTTTGCAATGTCTATGCCCCCAACGATCCGACTCATGCCTTTTTTGCCACTCTATTAGAGAATCTGTTGAATTTCCCTCTGGATCAATTACTGGTGGTGGGTGATTTGAACTCCATTGTGGATTCCCACATTGATAGAAGCGGACAACCACTTGTTTCAATCCGTCACTCTCCTGCTCCGCTGAAAAGATGGATTGACCAACAGGCTTTGAGAGATGTGTGGAGAACCCTTAATCCCATCGAACGACAAAATACTTTTTACCCACACCCGCACTCTGTTTTCACGAGAACAGATTACTTTCTAGCCGCTTCCACGGTTCTGTCTATCATTCAACACTGCCAGATCCACCCTATTCAGATCTCCGTCCATGCCCCTGTCTCCTATCCTTCAAACCCCCCCTCCCAGTCTCCTTTAATTGGCTGGCGGATGCCAGCTTACGTCTCTCACTCCCAAGAGTTTAAGTCGAGCCTGAAATCAGCTTGGGAACTGTATTGTCTTGATAACAAGGCCCATGAACATGATGCTCTCACATTTTGGCCCGCTGCTAAAACTGTCCTAACGGGTCACATTATATCGTATTACACCAAACTGCGCCGGGACACTAAATCCAAACTGAATACACTTCAAATGCGCCTGACCTCCAGTTACACTGCATATCTTCACAATGCGACCACCCATAATAAAACACGATATCATGAAGCTAAAAAAGCGTACCCTGTCAGCCACTATGGCGCAATGGTATGTTAATCGACGCTCAGCGCATTTCTATAAACATGCTAATAAACAAGGTAGACTTCTGGCACATGTCATAAAAACCTCAAAAGGCCCCAACTCAATTAGCTCTCTCATTATCCACCAGGACAGTATCTCCACTGATTCCACTATAATTAACAACACGTTTGAGACCTATTACAAGGATCTATACGTGGGAGAGGAGGATTGCCCACTGTTCCGAGAGAATTTTCTGTCAGATATTAATCTTCCCAAGATCTCCACGGATCAAGCTAATACTCCTAATGCACCAATCACTTTACTGGAATTACAGGCGGCACTCAAATCCGTCCCCTCTGGGAAAGCTACTGGACCGGATGGTCTTCCAGGGGAATTCTATAAGGCCCTTTGTCCTGACATAGCATCCTCCCTTCTAACTCTGTATAATGCGGACCTTCAGGACAATCACTAACCAAAGGATTTCACTTTAGCTAGAATTATAGTTCTCCTCAAACCAGGCAGAGACCACACCAGAGTCAAATCCTGTAGGCCTATCTCTTTACTCAATACTGAATTTATCCTTTCTCTTATTATCTCCCCTGAGCAGGCGGGTTTTCTCACTGGCCGACATTCAGTCACTAACATCCGCACTGCACTGGCAGTTACAATGAAAGCAAACGATTTTCCCTGGATCCCACATCTTTTGGTTAATTTAGACGCGGAGAAAGCATTTGACAAAATTATTTCATCTCCTATCAGTTCAAGGCTTCGTACCCCAATTTACTGGGTTTGTTAAACTTTTGTATACCTCCCACAGGGCTACTATTACCACTAATAATCTTAATTCTCCCCTGTTTAAGCTTTCGAAGGGCACCAGACAGGGATGTCCACTTTCTCCCTTATTATTTAATCTCGCTTTGGACCCCTTGTTGAGGAAACTTAATCTGCTCCAATTATTCCGGGGAGTATCTTTGGGTGGATGGAAGTCAAGTTATCGGCATTTGCTGATGACCTTTTGCTTTTTATTCAAAATCCCCAATCAGCACTGACTGATATTGCGACCATTCTGGGGGACTTCCAGTCCATAGCGGGATTCAGGGTTAACTTTTACAGATCGGAGGGACTTTGGTTGACGCCCCATATTCCCCATCTTACAGCCCCCTTTTGCACTTTCCGCATTGTACCTGATTATATTAAATTCTTGGGTATACACCTACCATGGCAAATTACCTACTTATATGATAGAAACATTCCACCACTGCTCAACCAAATTGCCTCGGATCTCCATACATGGCGGTCGCTTCCGCTCTCGTTCATTGGGAGGACTCAATTGATTAAGATGATGGTGATCTTTCCTAAACTGTTGTAAAAATTACAAACAATGCCTATATATTTGCCTAATTGGGATGTGCAATTTCTTAACAAGAAATTTCAAGGCTTCATTTGGCAAGTGAAGAGGGCTAAAATTAGTCTAGCCAAATTAAAGGCAAACAGGGAGAAGGGGGGGGGGGGTTAGGACTCCCCAACATCAGGTTGTATAATGTTGCATGCCTTTTACGTATTACTAAAGATTGGATTAACCACACAAACACTTTTACAAATTCCACCTAGGATCAGGCTTTTGCACCACACATTGACCTTAGCTACCTTTTACACGCCCCACACTCCCACATCCCCACTCATTGCTTAGATAATCCCTTAATCATCTCAAGAATCAAAGCATGGCAGCACTCCCGTCAGCTATTACATAAAACCAAAATGGAGATCTTGTATGCTGCATTTCACAAAGTTGAATTGGATTCTCTCCTTGGAGAACAAGGAGGCCTTGGGAGAGAGCTATGTGAAGATATGGGACCCCTTTATACTTACATTAGCCAAGTCACAGCAGGAGGAATTTTACACTTGCTTTAGGTACACACGATGGATGGACAAACGGGCAGTATGCCAACTAGATACGTCTTCAAGATCACAGAGAGACTGGTAGAGTAGGTGGGGCAACATACTCCTATACTCCTGGGGGACAGTTTGAGCATTCGCAATTCTTTGCAAAATTAAAAGAATTTAGTTGCAAGAGACACTAGTTGTGTTTTATTTGTTTTATTAGGTTAGTGTTTGACTGTAAAATCTTGAAGTTGGAGTTGTACGCCAAAGTTGCTTGAATGTCACCAGTGAACAGCTTGGGTTTTCTTACAGATAGCCTCTCCCCAATAACAGTATATATAAAACTGCATGTAACTTGCTGTGTATTTATCACGGTGCCCGTGATTGCTGACTTCTGCTGTCAGTCAGGTGTGTGTACTCTCCATTGGCCGCCTGTCTTTTGCCCGTCCAGTATTGCCTATATAGACTGGGCTGAGGCACCCTTTGGTTGCCCTTTCGTGGTGTCTCTATGTCAGCAGTCACCTGCCTTGTACCTGTATCCTGGGCCTGTATCGCTCTGCTACCAGTGTCAGCATTTCTCCAGTAGTCAGTGCCTCTCCTGCCTGGTTCCTGTCTCCGTTCCAGATCCGGTTGGGTTGTCGTTCCTGCTTCCGTTCCTGATCCCATGCTGCCGTTGTTCCTGCACCGTTCCTGACCTGGTTGGCAGTCCTGTCGTTCCAGTGGTTGTCCTGGCTTGTCTACTGTTCCTGCTGCTGAATCCTGATTGTCATCCGTCTGGCTGCTGGGTCGCCTGGGCGACATTCTGATCACTGGTTTACTCCACATTCACCGGTTGCTGATCCCGCTAGTATAGAACCGGTTGGGCGATACGATTGTCCAGTAAGCGGTACTGATTTACTCCACATTCACCGGTTGCTGATTCTGCTAGTATAGAACCGGTTGGGCGCTATTGTTGTCCAGTACTCGGTACTGGTTTACTCCACATTCACCGGTTGCTGATCCCGCTAGTATAGAACTGGTTGGGCGATACGATTGTCCAGTACGCGGTACTGGTTTACTCCACATTCACCGGTTGCTGATCCCGCTAGTATAGAACCGGTTGGGTGTGACTGTTGTCCAGTACGCGGTACTGGTTTGCTCCACATTCACCGGTTGCTGATCCCGCTAGTATAGAACCGGCTGGCCATTTCTGTTGTCCAGTACGCGGTACTGGTTTACTCTACATTCACCGGTTGTTGGTTCCTCCATTACAGAACCGGTTGGGCGATACGGTTGTCCAGTACGCGGTACTGGTTTACTCCACATTCACCGGTTGCCGATTCCTCCATTATAGAACCGGTTGGGCATTCCTGTTGTTCAGTACACGATACTTGTTTACTCCACATTACCGGTTGCTGATCCCGCTAGTATAGAACCGGTTGGGCGATACGATTGTCCAGTATGCAGTACTGGTTTACTCCACATTCACCGGTTGCTGATTCCGCTGTATAAAACCGGCTGGGCGATACGATTGTCCAGTACACGGTACTGGTTTACTTCATTCACCGGTTGCTGCTGCCTCCATTATTGCACCGATTTGGTCTCCCTGGTTGTGATACTGGTTTGCTCCACTGTTACATCTTATGCTGCTGCTCCATCTACTCAGCATTAGTGGAGCTGTCCTTCTGTCCTCCTGGCTGCCTTGCCCGGTATATTGGCAAGGCCGGTACAGCCACATTCAGATTGTCGTGATACCCACCAGGCTGCCTTGCCTGGTATATTGGCAAGGCCGGTAGAGCCTGTCTCCATTCCATAGTGCCATCTTTCAGGCTGCCTTGACCAGTATATGGGCAAGGCCGGTAGAGTCACATTCAGATTGTCGTGTAACCCTCCAGGCTGCCTTGCCCGGTATATTGGCAAGGCCAGTAGAGCCTGTTTCCATTCCATAGTGTCATCTTTCAGGCTGACTTGCCCGGTATATTGGCAAGGCTGGTACAGCCATATTCAGATTGTTGTGTTACCCTCCAGGCTGCCTTGCCCGGTATTTTGGCAAGGCCGGTAGAGCCTACCATGCTGTATATTGCAAAAACTACTGTACGAACCCATTATGTACATGTGATATATGTGTATGTTCAGGACCCATGAGGGTTCCCATTAAACTTTTAAATAAAGTTTGATTTTTATCTTACTCTGTGTCTGAGAGTCAAAACAAACCGTGACAGTACGAAAGGGCCATGACCTCAGACAGTAAGAGTGAAGGTAACGCACAGAACATCCATTGGAGGATGGATGTACATGAGCAGCGTTTGGATCAGTTGGCATTGGCCATCCAAACTATCCTTGAGCGTACTCTACTTACTGACAAGTCTGTTTCAAGTCCGGTGGTCTCCCCAGTTTCGACACCGGAAAATGAAACTATTACATCTGTGACTACAGTCAAAGGGCTAACCGCTTCTGCACCATTGCCACTCAGATATGATGGCGAACCCAGTCTGTGCAGAGGGTTTATCAATCAACTTGAGATATTTCTGGAATTGACCTCTAATGTCTTTCCACAAGATTCCGTTGGTTAAAAGAGAATCCCCTCTGGCTATTGAGGCTGTTGATGGCAGACCACTCCAACCTGCCCAGGTTACGTTTGAAACTATGCCTCTTCTGATGACTATTGGGGCGCTTCATGAAGAGGAACAGCAGTTTCAGATAATCAATTCTCCTCACCATGCCGTCATTCTGGGTTTCCCTTGGTTGCAATTGCATAATCCCCAGTTTGATTGGCAAAAGTGTGAGATTTCTACCTGGTCCCAATGTTGTATGGAGCATTGTGTGTCTCACCCGGTAAAGATTCTGTGCACCTTCCCTTCATTGCCAGACGAGTACCAACAATTCAGTGATGTTTTCAGCAAAGAGGAGGCTGGCACCCTGCCTCAGCACAGGTCCTATGATTGCGCAATTGAACTACCCCCGGGGGTGGTGCCCCCTAGGGGCCGTACTTATCCTTTGTCTTGTGAGGAGAACCAAGCTATGGAGGAATATATTTCAGATGCCCTCAAAAGAAGGATAATCAGGAAATCCACCTCACCAGCTAGGGCTGGGTTCTTTTTTGTGAAGAAAAAGAACGGCAAATTAAGACCATGCATTGGTTACCGTGGCCTAAATAAGTTGATGCCTAAGAATGCGTATCCGATACCACTCATCACCGAACTATTTGACAGGTTAAAAGGTTCCTCTATTTTTACAAAATTGGACCTACGTGCAGCATATAACCTGATTCAGATCAGAGCTGGTGATGAGTGGAAGACAGCTTTTAACACTAGATCACTAGGCACTAAGAATATCTAGTGATGCTGTTTGGTCTCTGTAATGCACGTGCAGTGTTCCAAGAACTAATCAATGATATCCTCAGAGATATGCTGCAGTCCTGTGTGGTGGTTTACTTGGACAATTTACTTATTCACTCAGATGACTTGTCACAGCACATCAAGGATGTGTCAGAAGTGTTGCTCCACCTGCGTAAGAACAAATTGTATTGCAAATTGGAAAAATGCGAGTTTCATAGATCCAGTGTGCCCTTCTTGGGGTTCGTTATTGCCAAGGAGGGTATTTCCATGGATCAGGAGAAACTTGCGGCAGTTTTGCAATGGCCACGACCTAAAGGCCTAAAAGCGATTCAGCGATTTCTGTGCTTAGCTAATTATTACAGAAAGTTTATTAAGAACTTTTCCTCGATTGTTAAGCCATTGTCTGACCTTACTCATAAGGGCGCTAATCCTTCCCAATGGTCTGAGGTGGCTGAATGTGCTTTTGAGACATTGAAGTCTGCCTTTGCTGCTGCTCCAGTGTTATCCCAACCCAACCCAGCTCTCCTGTTTACATTGGAGGTCGATGCCTCAGAGATTGGGGATTGGGGTTGGGGCAGTACTCTCTCAAAGACCAGAAAAAGGGAGTACCCTCAGACCTTGCGGGTTTTTCTCAAAGAAATTGTCTGTTGCCCTGAGTCACTATGATATAGGTGACAGAGAACTAATGGCTATCATTCTCGCTCTTAAGGAGTGGTGTCATTTATTGGAAGGCACCAGAAATCCCGTATTGATTCTCACAGACCATAAAAATCTGACTTATCTTTCAGAAGCTAAAAGATTGTCTTCTCACCAGGCCAGATGGGCCATTTGGCAAGTGAAGAGGGCTAAAATTAGTCTAGCCAAATTAAAGGCAAATAGGGAGAAGAGGGGGTTAGGTCTCCCCAACATCAGGTTGTATAATGTTGCATGCCTCTTACGTATTGCTAAAGATTGGATTAACCACACAAACACTTTTACAAATTCCACCTAGGATCAGGCTTTTGCACCACACATTGACCTTAGCTACCTTTTACATGCCCCACACTCCCACATCCCCACTCATTGCTTAGATAATCCTTTAATCATCTCAAGAATCAAAGCATGGCAGCACTCCCGTCAGCTATTACATAAAACCAAAAATGTCTCGGTTTTTCTCTCTTTTCTTCGTAACCCTCTTTTCCAACACGGCTCCCCAGATAATAGATTCTGTACTTGGGCCGAGAAGAAGATCTTTTATATAGGGGCATTTCTTGATCCGAACACAGGAAAACCCTTTTCTTTCCCAGACTTCCAACTAAAGTATAATCTCCCAACAGGTCACTTATTCACATACCTTCTAGCCAAGCACTATGTACAATCGCTCCTGCCCGCACTTCATACTCAAATCTCAGACAACCCATTGGACTGTCTACTGCAGGCCTCATATACCCTTCCTTTAACGATTTCAAGAGCCTATAATCTACTACTGACTGCGAGTTCGACCTGCATAACTATCACGGTCCCCGTGATCCTTCCTGTCACTCTCAACTGTGCTGCTCCCGGATTGGTTGAGCTGTGTTGGCCCGCCCCTGGTTATCTGTTTTAATCCGGCCACTGGCACCTGTCAGGTGCCCTTTCGTGGTGTTTGCTAGCCAGCGTTGCTGTTGCAGTATTCTAGTATCCTGATCTACCGACTAGGCTTGTCTGACGACGTTCCTGTGTTCCTGTTCCGTGATTGACCCGGCCTGGCTGACTTCCTGCGTGTTCCTGATCCGGCTTGTCTGCGAATCTCCTACGGCATCTGACCCGGCCTGGCTGATGATCCTTCTCCGTTACCGACCCGGCTTGTCTGAGAATCTCCTGTGTATCCTGACCCGGCCTGGCTGACTACTGAACACTCTTGCACTGTTCCTGCTATCCTGACGGACAATTCCATTGTTACCTCGGCGACATTCTGATACTGCATAGTGTGTCTGAGCCTCCGCTTATCTGTTGCTGAGCCGTTGCTGAGTCTCCCATTACCTGCCTTTCGTGTGCTGAGTCCAGACCTTACTGTGCTGTGTCGTTTTCTGCACTTGTGACACTGGTGTCGTTCATCCGATTACTGCTACTCTTCCACCTATCGCCTAAGCCTGTTCGCTGTCTCTGTGAGCCGGCCGCTTGTGGGCCTTAGTAGTCGGCGGCTCTCTGTGACAGAGCAGCGGTTCCGCAGTACCCAGTGGTCTCCGGTTACGCCTGTGTAGGGGCTATCGGCACAAGCAATCACGATTCTGGTGGTCTCCGGTTACGCCCGTGGGGGCTATTGACTCAAGCTATTACGATATTAGTAGTCTCCGGTTACGCCCGTGGGGGCTATTGACTCAAGCAATCACGATACTGTAGTCTCCGGTTACGCCCGTGTAGGGGCTATCGGCACAAGCAATCACGATTCTGGTGGTCTCCGGTTACGCCCGTGGGGGCTATTGACTCAAACTATTACGATATTAGTAGTCTCCGGTTATGCCCGTGGGGGCTATCTCCTTATCACTTGCAGTTCCCGTTCAGTCAGAACTTTTGCTACAGTTCCACATAGTGGATGGACTTGGGTGCTATCTTACAGCACACATCGCTATATGCAGCACCAAGGGTGTGCCTAACACCACACTTGAGACTGATAACCAGTACTATTAACCTCTTGTGTCCTGTTTTGTGCTTCCATACTTTGTGTAGTATTACCTGTTGCACCAGGTATCTCTGCCTTATTTCTGCTTATGCCAGTACCGCCCCAGTGGCGACCTTGTCATTCATTTTATTTTAATAAAACTCCATTTATTTTATCTACCACTGTCTGAGTGTCTGAAAACCGTAACAGTACGAAAGGGCCATGACCTCAGACAGCAAGGGAGATACTGGTACCCAGAATATCCATTGGAGAATGGATGTTCACGAGCAGCGCCTCGATCAGTTGGCACTGGCCATGCAGACATTACTTGAGAGAACGGTACACCTAGACAAACCTAATCAGAATCCGGTGGTCACCCCAGTCTCGACACCGGAAAATCTGCCGGTTACCCCAACCACTCAGTCCAGAGGGTTCACGGCGGCGGCGCCGTTACCGTTAAAATACGATGGCGAACCTAACCAATGCAGAGGCTTTGTTAACCAACTGGAGATATTCTTGAGCTCACGCCTCAAGCATTTCCTAATGATCGAAGCAAGGTTGGGTTTATGATTTCCCTATTAACTGGCAAGGCATTATCCTGGGCGAATCCTCTCTGGGAGAATGCCAAACCTTGCACTCTGAATTTTAGGGAGTTTGTAAGACAATTCCGCAGAGTGTTTGAGGTACCTGGTAGAGCCGCTTCTGCTGCCAAGAGGTTATTGGAGGTACAACAGGGAGATCGCACCTTGGGCGACTACGCTATCGAATTTCGAACCTTGGCAGCGGAGGTGGGCTGGAATAACGAGGCATTAGTCACAGCTTTTGCCCAGGGCCTGTCAGATTCCATTAAGGATGAAATTGCCGCCAGAGGCGTGCCTACTGATCTTGATGAATACATTGATTACGTCATGCTTATTGACTCCCGCATTCGCGAGAGGTGGATGGCTAAGAGGGCAAAATCCAGGAATATTGGGCATGGCAGTCTTGTGAACCCACCGTCACCACCCCTTCCTCCTGAACGTACTGCTGAGGGAGGGGAGCCTATGCAGCTCGGGTTCACCAGACTAACGAAGGAGGAGAGGGCGCACCGTAAAAGAATGGGCCTATGCCTATACTGTGGTAAAGCTGGGCACCAGTTACGCACCTGTCCGGTTCGGCCGGGAAACGAACGCACCTAGGGTACCTTGGGGGACAGGCCCTAGGTGGTGTACAACAGTCCCTGGATACTAGTACACAGAGACCCACCATCCAGGTGGCATTTACGTGGTCAGAGTCATCGGTGTCAGTTTTAGCTCTGGTAGACTCCGGTGCAGCCGGCTATTTCATGGATCGCTCCTTCGCTGAGTTGCATAAGATTCCGGTGGTCAAAAGGGAGTCCCCTCTGGCTATTGAAGCCATCGATGGCAGGCCATTAGAACCCGCACTTATCACTATGGAGACTACCCCTATTACTATGGCGACTGGGGCTCTCCACAAGGAGGAAGTGCAATTTCAAATAATTAACTTGCCTCATCACGCAGTCATTCTGGGGTTCCCATGGTTATCGTTACACAACCCCCAATTTGACTGGAAAAGATGTGAGGTATCGTCTTGATCGGAATATTGTGTGGATAACTGTCTCTCACACCCTGTCAGGTTATTGTGTACCTCTCCCTCTGTGCCAGCTGAATACCGGGAATTCAGTGACGTATTCAGTAAGGGGGAGGCTGGCGCCCTGCCTCAACACAGACCTTATGATTGTGCCATTGATCTGGCCCCGGGCACGGTGCCTCCCAGGGGCCGCACTTATCCGTTGTCAGTAGAGGAGAATAGGGCTATGGAGGAATATATTGAGGACGCCCTTAAGAGAGGGATTATCCGTAAGTCTACCTCACCGGCGGGTGCCGGGTTTTTTTTTGTAAAAAAGAAAAATGGCAAACTCAGACCTTGTATTGACTACAGGGGTCTAAATAAATTAATGTCCAGAAGTGCCTACCCCATTCCACTCATTACCGAGTTATTCGACAGGTTAAAGGGCTCTTCCATCTTTACGAAACTCGATCTCCGGGCTGCTTACAACCTGATCAGAATTAGGGCTGGAGATGAGTGGAAGACGGCATTTAATACCAGATCTGGGCATTACGAATACCTGGTAATGCCATTCGGCCTATGTAATGCTCCTGCGGTATTTCAGGAGCTTATTAATGACATACTTAGGGACATGCTTCAGTCCTGTGTTGTGGTATATCTTGATGACATATTGATTCACTCTAACAATCTTACCCAACACATCAAGGATGTCTCTGAGGTTTTGACTCGACTACGCAAAAATAAATTGTTTTGTAAACTTGAGAAGTGCGAATTTCACAGATCCCAAGTACCTTTCCTGGGATTCGTGATCTCTAAAGATGGCATTGCCATGGACCAAGAGAAGTTGGCAGCAGTCCTACAATGGCCTCGTCCCAAAGGGTTAAAAGCTATTCAGCGCTTTCTGGGCTTTGCCAACTATTATAGGAAATTTATTCAAAACTTTTCCACGATTGTGAAACCATTGTCTGATTTAACTCATAAGGGCGCTACTCCTTCTCAATGGTCTGAGGCAGCTGAGAACGCGTTTGAGACACTGAAATCTGCATTTGCTGCTGCTCCAGTGCTGTCCCACCCTAACCCAGCCCTGCCGTTTACCCTTGAAGTTGATGCCTCTGAGGTTGGGGTCGGGGCAGTACTCTCCCAACGCCCGGTGGGAGGTGGTACATTAAGACCTTGTGGGTTCTTTTAAAAAAAACTGTCCAGCGCCCAAAGCCATTATGAGATTGGGGACAGGGAACTCTTGGCTATCATTCTGGCACTCAAAGAGTGGCGCCACCTATTGGAAGGTACTAAGACACCAGTACTAATGCTGACGGACCACAAGAATTTGACATATCTCTCGGAGGCTAAGAGACTCTCCTCACGTCAGGCCAGATGGGCGCTCTTCTTGTCCCGGTTCAACTTTGTGGTCTCGTACCTGCCGGGTTACAAGAATGTCAGGGCAGATGCCTTGTCCAGACAGTTTGTGTCAGACATTGAGAGGGAGGAGGAACCAGTACCCATCATTCAGCCAGACCGTATTCTGGCTACTATTCGCACTAGTATCACTTCGTCACTGGGGGAAGAAATTTTGGCCTCGCAGGCTAGGGCTCCTCCAGAAACCCCAGTTGGCAAGTGCTTTGTCGATGAGCCATTACGTACCCATCTATTAGAAACCTACCACTCATCTAAGGCGGCTGGGCACATTGGGAGGGATCAGCTATGTTGGTCTCTATCCCAGTTGTTTTGGTGGCCTTCCCTTAGGGCTGATTGCTCTGCTTTTACTGCAGCCTGTGCCACCTGTGCCCATGCCAAGACACCCAGGCATCTTCCAGTAGGTCTGCTTCAACCAGTACCTAATGGCGACCGCCCATGGTCCCATATTTCCATTGACTTTCTGGGAGAATTGCCAGCATCCAGGGGGTACACGTTTATCCTTATGGTGGTTGATAGGTTCTCTAAAATGACTAATTTTGTGCCCCTTCCTGGGCTTCCATCGGCTCAGGAATTGGCGGTGGTATTTGCCAAAGAAGTGTTTCGGTTGCACGGGGTGCCTAGAGTGGTGGTGTCTGACCGTGGTAGCCAGTTTCTGTCCAGATTTTGGAGGGCATTTTGTGGGCAGATGGGCATCCAGTTGTCGTTTTCTTCCGCATATCACCCCCAGACTAATGGAGCCGCTGAGCGTGCCAATCAAGGACTGGAACAGTTCTTGCTCTGTTTTTTAACCGATCATCATGACTATTGGGCCGACCTGTTTCCTTGGGCGGAGTTTGCCAGGAATTGTGCAGTTAATTCATCGTCCGGGAGTTCCCCTTTTCTCATTAACTATGGGTTCCAGCCCTGTCTACTCCCGGACTCATTCCAGGCACAACAAATCCCAGCTCAGGATGAGCATATTGAGCAGCTCCGTTCCACTTGGGCACAGGTGCAGAGGATCCTCAGCCAGTCATTTCAGCGCTACCAGAAGCATGCCAATCGTAGACGGCTGCCAGCGGTTTCCTTCCAGGTGGGGGATAGAGTGTGGCTTTCCTCCAGAAATCTCAAGTTACAGGTGCCCTCCAATAAACTGGCACCTCGGTTCATTGGCCCATTTAAAGTCATCCGCAAGGTGAATCCAGTCTCGTACGCATTGGAACTTCCAGCATCTATGCACATACATAATGTGTTCCATGTATCTCTTTTAAAACCATTGGTTTGCAACCGTTACACTACCACTCCAGTGATTCCTGGGCCGGTGGACGTTCAAGGCCAGGAGGAATATGAGGTTCAGAGTATCATTGATTCTAGGAGATTTAGGGGGAAGTTGCAATATTTGGTACATTGGAAGGGATATGGCCCTGAGGAACGGTCCTGGGTGGATCAGAAGGACCTACACGCGCCCAGGCTGTTGCGCAACTTCCACTCTAAATACCCTCAGAAACCTAGACCTCCGTCAGGGAGAGGGGGTCTTTGAGAGGGGGGTACTATCACGGTCCCAGTGATCCTTCCTGTCACTCTCAACTGTGCTGCTCCCAGATTGGTTGAGCTGTGTTGGCCCGCCCCTGGTTATCCGTTTTAATCCGGCCACTGGCACCTGTCAGGTGCCCTTTCGTGGTGTTTCCTAGCCAGCGTTGCTGTTGCAGTATTCTAGTATCCTGATCTACCGTGTACCGACTAGGCTTGTCTGACGACGTTCCTGTGTTCCTGTTCCGTGATTGACCCGGCCTGGCTGACTTCCTGCGTGTTCCTGATCCGGCTTGTCTGCGAATCTCCTACGGCATCTGACCCGGCCTGGCTGACGATCTTTCTCCGTTACTGACCCGGCTTGTCTGCGAATCTCCTGTGTATCCTGACCCGGCCTGGCTGACTACTGAACACTCTTGCACTGTTCTTGCTATCCTGACGGACGATTCCGTTGTCGCCTTGGTGACATTCTGATACTGCATAGTGTGTCTGAGCCTCCGCTTATCTGTTGCTGAGCCTTTGCTGAGTCTCCCATTACCTGCCTTTCGTGTGCTGAGTCCAGACCTTACTGTGCTGTGTCATTTTCTGCACTTGTGACACTGGTGTCGTTCATCCGATTACTGCTACTCTTCCACCTATCGCCTAAGCCTATTCGCTGTCTCTGTGAGCCGGCCGCTTGTGGGCCTTAGTAGTCGGCGGCTCTCCATGACAGAGCACCGGTTCCGTTACGCCTGTTGGCTGCTGGCAAGCAGTACCCAGTGGTCTCCGGTTACGCCCGTGTAGGGGCTATCGGCACAAGCAATCACGATTCAGGTGGTCTCCGGATACGCCCGTGGGGGCTATTGACTCAAGCTATTACGATATTAGTAGTCTCTGGTTATGCCCATGGGGGCTATTGACTCAAGCAATCACTATACTGTAGTCTCCGGTTACGCCCGTGGGGGCTATCTCCTTATCACTTGCAGTTCCCGTTCAGTCAGAACTTTTGCTACAGCTCCACACAGTGGATTGACTTGGGTGCTATCTTACAGCACACATCGCTATATGCAGCACCAAGGGCGTGCCTAACACCACACTTGAGACTGATACCCAGTACTATTAACCTCTTGTGTCCTGTTTTGTGCTTCCATACTTTGTGTAGTATTACCTGTTGCACCAGGTATCTCTGCCTTATTTCTGCTTATGCCAGTACTGCCCCAGTGGCGACCTTGTCATTCATTTTGTTTTAATAAAACTCCATTTATTTTATCTACCACTGTCTGAGTGTCTGAAAACCGTAACAATAACCCACTCTCACATTGATAGATGGATCCCTGACGTTCAGACATTGACCCCAGAAATAATATATCAGGGCTTCCGTAGCCGCCTACAACACTCACCAGCATCCTACTTCCATGAGATTTCATATAGACTCTTACACAGGATTTATGTCACCCCTAAACTGGCTCACACTATAGGATTAGCCACTTCCCCAGTTTGTCCTCGATGTGGCAAGCCCCAGGCTGATCTGCTGCATGCTCTTTATTCCTGCTCATCCATTTTTTCCTTTTGGACCAAGATCTTTGCATATGTAACAGAGAAAATGGGTCTTCCAGTAGGAGGCCTTGGGAGAGAGCTATGTGAAGACATGGGACCCCTTTATACTTACATTAGCCAAGTCACAGCAGGAGGAGTTTTACACTTGCTTTAGGTACACACGATGGATGGACAAACGGGTAGTATGCCAACTAGATATGTCTTCAAGATCACAGAGAGACTGGTAGAGTAGGTGGGGCAACATACTCCTATACTCCTGGGGGACAGTTTGAGCATTCGCAATTCTTTGCAAAATTAAAACAATTTAGTTGCAAGAGACACTAGTTGTGTTTTATTTGTTTTATTAGGTTAGTGTTTGACTGTAAAATCTTGAAGTTGGAGTTGTACTCCAAAGTTGCTTGAATGTCACCAGTGAACAGCATGGGTTTTCTTACAGATAGCCTCTCCCCAAATAACAGTATATATAAAACTGCATGTAACTTGCTGTGTATTTATCACGGTGCCCATGATTGCTGACTTCTGCTGTCAGTCAGGTGTGTGTACTCTCCATTGGCCCCCTGTCTTTTGCCCGCCCAGTATTGCCTATATAGACTGGGCTGAGGCACCCTTTGGTTGCCCTTTCGTGGTGTCTCTATGTCAGCAGTCACCTGCCTTGTACCTGTATCCTGGGCCTGTATCGCTCTGCTACCAGTGTCAGCGTTTCTCCAGTAGTCAGTGACTCTCCTGCCTGGTTCCTGTCTCCGTTCCAGATCCGGTTGGGTTGTCGTTCCTGCTTCCGTTCCTGATCCCATGCTGGCGTTGTTCCTGCACCGTTCCTGACCTGGTTGGCAGTCCTGCCGTTCCAGTGGTTGTCCTGGCTTGTCTACTGTTCCTGCTGCTGAATCCTGATTGTCATCCGTCTGGCTGCTGGGTCGCCTGGGCGACATTCTGATCACTGGTTTACTCCACATTCACCGGTTGCTGATCCCGCTAGTATAGAACCGGTTGGGCGATACGATTGTCCAGTACGTGGTACTGGTTTACTCCACATTCACCGGTTGCTGATTCCGCTAGTATAGAACCGGTTGGGCGCTATTGTTGTCCAGTATGCGGTACTGGTTTACTCCACATTCACTGGTTGCTGATCCCGCTAGTATAGAACAGGTTGGGCGATACGATTGTCCAGTACGCGGTACTGGTTTACTCCACATTCACCGGTTGCTGATTCCGCTAGTATAGAAGCGGTTGGGCATGACTATTGTCCAGTACGCGGTACTGGTTTGCTCCACATTCACCGATTGCTGATCCTGCAAGCAGGGGAGGGCTGGCCAGGGGGGCAATTGCCCCCTGGGCCAGTCATATGTCTGGGCTGGTGGGCCACTCCCTCCTTTTGCTGCAAATGTAGCTACAGTAGAGATACAACAGAGCTTACAATTGAAATGGAGCTGCAATCCAAGTGGAGCTACATTAGTAGGATAACCCATTTCTCTTGTAAGCTCTATAGTATCACTAGTGCAGTGTTACTTAAATTGTAAGCTCTGTAGTTGCACCAGTGTAACCCCATTTCAATTGTAAGCTCCGTGGTATTGCTTGCCATACTTCACAACACTAACCCTTTAAGTGACAGAGGGGTATGCCACGCATAGCGAAGCAATGCGTGGCATACCCCTCTGTCACTCAAAGGGTTAATGGCAATTTTTAAATTAACAAAAGAGGGTGGGCTGGGACAGAGGGCTGGAACAATAGTAAAATCGGGCCACTTGATTGTAGCTGCTTTCCAGGCCACAAATTGCCAGAGCTCCCCTACCCGCAAGTATAGAACCGGTTGGGCATTACTGTTGTCCAGTATGCGGAATTGGTTTGCTCCACATTCACCGGCTGCTGATCCCACTAGTATAGAACCGGCTGGGCATTTCTGTTGTCCAGTACGCGGTACTGGTTTACTCTGCATTCACCGGTTGTTGATTCCTCCATTACAGAACCGGTTGGGCGATACGGTTGTCCAGTACGCGGTACTGGTTTACTCCACATTCACCGGTTGCTGATTCCTCCATTATAGAACCGGTTGGGCATTCCTGTTGTTCAGTACACGATACTGGTTTACTCCACATTACCGGTTGCTGATCCCGCTAGTATAGAACCGGTTGGGCGATACGATTGTCCAGTAAGTGGTATTGGTTTACTCCACAGTCACCGGTTGCTGATTCCTCCATTATAGAACCGGTTGGGCATTCCTGTTGTTCAGTACACGATACTGGTTTACTCCACATTACCGGTTGCTGATCCCGCTAGTATAGAACCGGTTGGGCGATACGATTGTCCAGTAAGTGGTACTGTTTTACTCCACAGTCACCAGTTGCTGATTCCTCTGTATAGAACCGGTTGGGCGATACGATTGTCCAGTACGCGGTACTGGTTTACTTCATTCACCGGTTGCTGCTGCCTCCATTATTGCACCGGTTTGGTCTCCCTGGTTGTGATACCGGTTTGCTCCACTGTTACATCTTATGCTGCTGCTCCATCTATTCAGCATTAGTGGAGCTGTCCTTCTGTCCTCCTGGCTGCCTTGCCCGGTATATTGGCAAGGCTGGTAAAGCCACATTCAGATTGTCGTGATACCCTCCAGGCTGCCTTGCTCGGTATTTTGGCAAGGCCGGTAGAGCCTACCATGCTGTATCTTGCAAAAACTACTGTATGAACCCATTATGTACATGTGATATATGTGTATGTTCAGGACCCATGAGGGTTCCCATTAAACTTTTCAATAAAGTTTGATTTTTATCTTACTCTGTGTCTGAGAGTCAAAACAAACCGTGACAGTATTATACAATGTATTGCATGGATGGAGGGGTTATACAATTCTGTACAGTCCTCTGTCTGTGATTAGATTCTATATTGTGAATGTACATGATCTCATTGGGAAATTGCTGTGATTGTAACTGATAACTACGCGATTTGACATGTACTGTACTGTTTTGAATTTCTTTATTTCAAAATAAAAAAGTTTATAAAAAAAAAAAAAAGAGGTGAAATTCTGGAGCAAACCAAATACACCATATGACCACAAATCCGCCAAAAATTCCCCTTTGATATAAAGGATCTTTTAACCCCTTGAAGGCTAGAGAGTCCAACCACACTGTGAAGCAATGCACTGAAGACCAATTTAAATCAGTAGGACTCAACTACGGCTCAGTATGTATGTGTTTTCCTAGAAAATACTGACTGACAAACTAAGTACCAGAAATTCTACCCCCATGTGAAGTACTACCAAATACAAACAATGTCACTAATAATGAAAAGCTGGAAGAGAAACAATATGATAGAAATTTTCGTACAGAAGAGAATACTATTTCAGAGTCAGATGAAGAGTTTCGGAGTAGCATACACCAAAGAATATAAAACAAAGTGATAATGATAAAGATGGATAGCAAACATCCCTGGGATTGACATGGAACTATCAGGAGCGTAGGCGATGGGCAAGGTGCCATGGTTTAGAAGAGGAGGAGAATATATGTCTAGTAGGCCATATTCCTTATTTAATGCTGGTTGTGGTTAGTAATTATTTCAGTGGAACAACATAAAGTGGAACTATGACTATAGGAATAAAAGTCACATTTTGTTTAGCACCTTAACGTCCAGTGAAGTGTGAGGACCATTAAGTCAGTCTGGATGTGACGGACCAGTGACATTCCTGGCACATCATGAATTCTGGTATGGCAGTGTGGCTGCATGCTGCTCTGCCATCCCAGAATTCACTGCAAAGAAAGAAGTAAAAGGGCCGTGATCTTTAACACCCACCCCGGATCGGGCAGTTGTTAAGTGGTATATTTATTACCTGTTGTTTACAGTTCTGTAAACACACACACATATATATATATATATATATATATATATATATATATATATATATATAATCAGGTGCACTTCCCATAAGAATAAACATAATATACTCAGCCTGGGCTGGAGTGAAGAGACTGCACACCATTGAAAAAGTTTGATTGAAGAAATTTAATCACAAACAGTATTCCATAAGTCCAAACGTTTTCGGTCCCCTCAAAGGACCTTCACCAGGGTAACCAGAGCACTTAAAATCCCCACCTTAAATACTTTAAACCTTACTCACCACCTCATACACATCATTATGCGAACATTGTACCGCCTCCACGCAAGACGCCAGCACTGGTGACCCAGTCATTAAGTATTCAACGGGAGGTGGGCCATCACGCACCATTCACGGAAAAGAAACCAATACAAAATAACAAAAATTGATAACAATAAAAACAAAAACAAAATAAATCAATGAAAAACATCAAATAATGATATATCTAATCCACAGACCTGTACCCAGCAACTACTCATGCTGAATCTGTCATAGGAACATCTCAGTTATTCACGTTATGTCTTACTATTGACCCGTATAACTTACGATGTAACTAAGAGCATCAAGCCGACACTATATAGTGCCAGCATCCGCTCCATCGCATCGCCACGTATCATGGGACAGAAACCTCCATAAAGACATGCATTAGATGCTGGCTGAAAGCATCAATGCAAAAATAAAATTTGAAAAAAGATGAAAAAACATTTTTTCTTTGCGAAGTGAACGAATGCCACTCCAGCAGCACGGTCAGCTGGCTAGCATTCCCACATGTCGCAAAACATACTCAATAGCCCTAAATAACTTCATCAAGCATCACATCTTCATCGAGCATCCTTTCACGTCCTTAGGTACCCAGAGGGAGGCTACGGGTTCACAAATAAAGTCTATTATCAACAACCTATTCCTCTAATCACCAGGTCCTCCAACATATAATTAAAATTCCGTAGGATAGACACTTTGATAGATGAACCGAGTTCAATTCATCATAATGGTTCATTCCCAGTCAATAGTCCTAGGCATCCTCAATCAGTGCCAACCCTCCAAAATTACTCAAATCAGAAAAATAAATATCATTCTCCGATATAGAATAATAAGGGCATATACATTCCACCACTACATACCAAAACCCTTTACACTCTCAAAAATGTGGTTGGGTATAAAGTCTCGTGACTAACACAGAGAATCCACCTACCATTATTACCACACTCAATGAGAGCCAGGGAGGGTTTATAAAAACGAGTTCAGCAGTAACTCGTGATTTATAAATCATCCTGGCTTCCATCTGTAGAAATAGTTGATGTCTATTTCCTCCTCTTTTTGGTGGGTGGATTTGGAGTATCAGCATAAATTGAAATTCTGAAATTCTGTGGTTGGCTTCTGCAAAATGCCTTGAAACAGGTTGGTGTGCAATTTCATTTGAACCCAGATTGCCTTCTAAAGCTTTCCTAATTGAACTCTTATGGTTGTTGATTCTCTCCTTCAATGTAGTTATTGTTTTGCCCACATAAAAAAGTCTACATGGGCAAATAATTACATAAATTACATATGTGCTGTTGCAATCCAAATAGTCCTTGATTTTATAAATCCTAGCTGAATGAGGGTCTTGGCAATGTTTACCCGTAATAATGTCACCACAATTACTGCAGCCCTTACATCTGTGCACTCCCATGGGACGTGATAACCAGCTTACACCACCACTATATTTATCAACAGGATCCATCTTTATCAGTAGATCTCTTAGATTTCTACTCCTCCTAAAACAAAAAACAAAATAATGGTGGTCTAGAAAAAACTTTGACCCAACTTGGGGTCTCCCTCTAAAATGGGCCAGTATTTCAACATTGTTTCCCAAATTTGGTGAGACGACTTGGAAAAGGTGGTTTGTATACAAAATCTCCCAAGCTTCTGATCATCAGTTACCTTAGGCAAAAGTAAAGCAACTCTATCAAGTGCATAAGCCTTGTCAACAGCCTCTTGTATTGTAATAGCATCATATCCTCTATCCGCAAACTTTTTCCCATCTTTAGTAATTCCTGGGTCCTTAAATCAGGATCAGCTGTACGAACAAATTGCACCATTTGCAAGTAAGGAAGACCCTTCTTAAGGGGCATCGGATGATGACTATCCGCATGCAGGAGGGTGTTTCTGTCAGTGCTCTTAGTATATATCCTTGGCTCAAGACAACCATTTTTACGATAAACCATCATATCTAGAAAATTGATTTAATTGAAATCAAACGAAAGAGTAAAACAAATGGTAGACTCAATACTGTTGAGATAATCAACGAAAGCACGTAATGACCCGAATCACCCTCCCACAATAGGAAAACATCATCGATAAACCGCCTATAGAAAGGTATCTTTATAGCAAACTCACTAGCATGGATATGGAGTTGTTCGTAATAATCCATGAAGATGTACGCATATGAGGGTACCATATTAGAACCCATGGCTGTCCCTTGTAACTGAAGATAGTAAGAGTTCTCAAATGTAAAATAGTTTTTATTAAGAACAAGATCTATTAATAAAGTCATGAAGTCAATTGGCTGTCCCCCATATGTTGCATCTGTTTCAAGAGCTGCCCTAGCAGCCTCTTTGCCCACTGTATGAGGAATATTGGTATAGAGGCTGGACACGTCTAGTGTCACCCATAAGATATTTTCTGAAACAGATTTCGGTAGTTTATTAATAAAATCCATAGAATCGTTCACATAACTTGGGATCTTGGTTACATATTCCTGGAGGTATAAATCAATGAACTGCGAAACAGGCTGACACAATGAACCCATCGCAGAGATAATGGGCCTACCAGGGGGGTGGTCAAGTTATTTGTGCACTTTAGGGATAGTATAGAACACTGGAGTCTTAGGGAAGTGCTGAGTCAAAAAGTCTCTAGTTTCAGTATTAATCCAATGATTTTGAAAACCCATATTAATCACAGAATCAGTTTCCTTTTTGAACAAAAATGTAGGATTGCGCTCCAGTTTTTTATAATTCTGTGTATCAGACATTTGACTAAGGGCCTCATCCCTATAATAATCATAGTCTAAGAGGACTATACCACCCCCTTTATCAGCTTGTCTATTAATGATAGATATATCATTAGCCAAGTTTTTAATTGCTCCTTGTTCTTGTTTAGACAGATTTTAAAAACTGCACCACACATCTAGTTTCCTTAGCCACCAAACCCATAAAAGTATTAACATATTGATTATTACAATTAGGGTCAAAAGTACTCAGTTTTTTAAACAAGTTAGGTGTAAGGGTGATAGGACTATTATAGATGTGGTCCCTCATTTTCAACTGTCTGTGTAATTTAAACAAATCAACTTCCCAAGCAAAGGCATCTTGCTTGGCAGTAGGAACATAACTGAGACCTTTACTCAATACCGCCATCTCCAAATGGCTAAGGGATCGCTTAGAAAGATTATATACAACTGTCTCGCCCGTTGGTGGAACACCATCTGTTCAGGAGCGGTGTTTCCTCCCTCCTCTCCTGATTTTTCTTTTGAAACCTGTTTTTTACCTCTTCGTTGTTTCCCTAAAAAAAGTAGCCTCAGTAGCACTGTCAGATTGTTCAGATTGTACCAATGACTCAGTCTCACTTTGGGAATCAACAGTTGTTCTAATCCCTCAAGGCCTACTTTTCCTCCCTGGTGGTCTACGTTCAGAAAGTCCAAGGAGCCAGGGATAAACTCTTAGCTCCTTATGGTCTGTCTGAACCGATTTAAGTTTCTCTTTCATAGATACAGCCAATGTGTCCTTGTACTTTTTCACAGATACCTCCAATTTGTCCACAAGATCACCAGTTTTCTCTTTATTAAAAGATTATTTATGATTATTTTGTATATTAGTTATTTCAGATTTAATTTTCTCAATTTCTTTTGCCGATTGGTCAGTGACCAGAAGCATCAAATCAAGCAAGCATTTGGTCAAAATAGCACACCAATTTTTACACTTGATAGAGATGCTTTACTTTTACCTAAGGTAACTGATGATCAGAAGCTTGGGAGATTTTGTATACAAACCACCTTTTCCACGTCGTCTCACAAAATTCGGGAAATGATGTTGAAATCCTGGCCCATTTTGAAGGGAGACCCCAAGTTGGGTCAAAGTTTTTCTAGACCACCATTACTTTGTTTTAGGAAGAGTAGAAATCCAAGGGAACTACTGACAGAGACGGATCTTGTTGATAAATATAGTGGTGGTGTAAGCTGGTTATCACGTCCCATGGCAGTGCACAGATGTAAGGGCTGCAGTAATTGTGGTGACATTATTACGGGTAAATATTACCAAGACCCTCATTCATCTAGGATTTATAAAATCAAAGACTATTTGGATTGCAAATAGCAAACAATAACTACACTGAAGGAGAGAATTAACAACCATAAGAGTTCAATTAGGAAAGCTTTAGAAGGCAATCTGGGTTCAAATGAAATCGCACGCCAGCCTGTTGCAAGGCATTTTGCAGAAGCCAAACACAGGTTTACAGAATTTAAAATATGCTGATACTCCAAATCCACCCACCAAAAAGAGGAGAAAATAGACATCAACTACTTCTACAGATGGAAGCCAGGATGATTTATAAACTTAACACTTTACATCCTAGAGGCTTAAATCACGAGTTACTGCTGAACTCGTTTTTAAAAATCTCCCTGGCTCTCATTGAGCGTGGTAATAATGATAGGTGGATCCTCTGTGTTAGTCACGAGACTTTACACCCAACCACATTTTTGAGAGTATGTAGTGGTGAAATGTATATGCTCTTATTGGAGAATGACGTTTAATTTTTCTATATCGGAGAATGATATTTATTTTTCTGATTTGAGTAATTGTGGAGGGTTGGCACTGATTGAGTATGCCTAGGACTATTGACTGGGAATGAACCATTATGATGAATTGAACTCGGTTCATCTATCAAAGTGTCTATCCTACGGAATTTTAATTATATATTGGAGGACCTGGTGATTAGAGGAATAGGTTGTTGATAATAGGTCTCAGTGACACTGCACTCTCCTGGTTTTCATCTTATCTCTGCAACCACTCCTTCAGTGTTTCCTACTCCGGCTCCACTTCCCCACCCCTCCCACTGTCTGTTGGAGTGCCTCAAGGTTCAGTACTGGGACCCTTGCTCTTCTCAATCTATGCTGCTTCCCTTGGAAAACTAATAAACTCCTTTGAGTTTCACCATCATCTCTATGCTGATGACTCCCAAATATATCTTTCCTCCCCAGACCTCTCCCCTTCCCTTCTGCCCCGAGTATCTGTCTGTCTGCTGTGTCTTCTTGGATGTCCTCCTGTCAACTCAAACTCAACCTTGGCAAAACTGAACTAATTCTCTTCCCTCCATCTACAACCAGCCTTATCCCAAATATTACCCTCACCGTTAACAACACTTCCATCACACCAACCCCTACAGCACGCTGCCTGGGGGTCACATTTGACTCTGCCCTATCCTTCATTCCTCACATCCAGTCAATCTCCAACTCATGCGGCCTCCACCTCCGCAACATCTATAGAATCCGACCCTTTCTCTCAGAAGACACTACCAAAATTCTAATCCAAACACTCATCATGTCCCGTCTTGACTACTGCAACTCTTTACTAATTGGCCTTCCTCTCACCCGACTAACCAGCTACAGTCCATAATGAACCCTGCTGCAAGACTAATCTACCTCACTCATCGCTTCTCTAACACCACACCCCTCTGTCAGTACCTACACTGGCTCCCATTAGCATACAGAGTAAAATTCAAAATTCTGGTGGTAACTTTTAGAGCCCTCACTAACACAGCGCCCCCTATATTTCATCTCTCATTTCCAAATATACTCCCGCCACCCATCTTCACTCTACACACGACCTTCTGCTCTCCACTGCTCTTATCACATCCTCCCACTCCCGCCTACAGAACTTCTCCCGTGCTGCACCTGAGCTGTGGAATTCCCTCCCCCGCCCTAATAATAATAATAATAATAGACTTTATTTGTGAACCTGTAGCCTCTCTCTGGGTACCTAAGGACGTGAAAGGATGTTCGATGAAGATGTGATGCTTGATGAAGTTATTTAGGGCTATTGAGTATGTTTTGCGACATGTGGGAATGCTAGCCGGCTGACCATGCTTCTGGAGTGGCATTCGTTCACTTCACAAAGAAAAAATGTTTTTTCATCTTTTTTCAAATATTACTTTTGCATTGATGCTTTCAGCCTGCATCTAATGCATGTCTTTATGGAGGTTTCTGTCCCGTGATACGTGGCGATGCGATGGAGCGGATGCTGGCACTATATAGTGTCGGCTTGATGCTCTTAGTTACATCGTAAGTTATACGGGTCAATAGTAAGACATAACGTGAATAACTGAGATGTTATACAGGTCAAGCATGAGTAGTTGCTGGTTACAGGTCTGAGGATTAGATATTTATTTGATGTTTTTCATTGATTTATTTTGTTTTTATTGTTATCAATTTTTGTTATTTTGTATTGGTTTCTTTTTCGTGAATGGTGCATGATGGCCCACCTCCCGTTGAATACTTAATGACCGGGTCACCAGTGCTGGCGTTGTGCGTGGAGGCAGTACAACGTTCGCATGATGATGTTGTGTATGAGGTGGTGAGTAAGGTTTAAAGTATTTAAGGTGGGTATTTTAAGTGCTCTGGTTACCCTGGTGAAGGTCCTTTGAGGGGACCGAAAATGTTTGGACTTATGGCATACTGTTTGTGATTAAATTTCTTCAATCAAACTTTTTCCATGGTGTGCAGTCTCTTCACTCCAGCCCAGGCTGAGTATATTCTATATATAAACACACAAGACGAAGTAAAAGCCGCACTCACAGGACTTGTTGATGAGCAAAAGGCAAAAGTACCGATTTATTTGAATCAAAGTTTCGGCCCCAGTTTGGGCCTTCCTCAAGATTAGGGCCAAAACGTTTATTCAAACTCAGTGAGTGCTCAACACCCAAAACAGTAGTCTTCCATTCATTTGTTAAGGACTTATTCATCAAGCTAAAAATATGCAATTCTGAAGAAAACCAACTGTACCATAGAGGGAAATTAGAATTCTCATTTATTTAAACAGTACTTTTAACCTCATGAACACCAGAGATCATTAAAGCTTTACCTCTCTCCATCACCTATGATGTGGTAAGTTTGCTCCAGAATTGCAGCTAAGTTCCCACTGGTGGGGGGCAGGGTCATCAGGGGAACGCAGGAGTTTGGAGTACTGGTGGCTTTGCACATGTAAAACGGAGCACAGCCAAGTCAACAGTATAAACATAGCCTTAGTATAATAAAAATGTCCATAATCACAAAATACAATAGTCTTTAACAAGCTGAATAAAAATATATTAAAGGAAAATTTCCATCCAAGGGCCTGAAGAATTTTCCTTGTTATACAAATATTCCTGACTGCTTTTTTGAAGAATGCTTACCTTGGTATGTGTTTCACTTAAACAAATTAACTTACATGAATTGATACATTTCACCTTTAAAGGGATAGTAATACTTAAAACGTAAAAAAAAAAAATATGTTGTAGGGTTTATCCCCCTGAGTAAAACAAGAGTACTCCCATTGCTGAAAGGTGTTTCATTCAAAAGTTATACATTTTCAAAGTTGAATTTTTTAGGTGCAATATCACAATGGCCTGAAATTGTACAGTGGCGCTGTTGCTACACGATCCTATGGACAGCTCTGGTCCCAGGACCATAAATCTCCATAGGATGGTGTAGCAACAGCGCCACTGTACAATTTCAGGCCACTGTGATATTGCTCCTAAAAATTTCAACTTTGAAAATTAATAACTTTTGAATGAAACACATTTCAGCAGTGGGAGTACTCTTGTTTTACTCAGGGGGATAAACCCTACAACATATGTTTTTTTACATTTTAAGTATTACTATCCCTTTAATATCTAATTATAGAAGGAAAAACATAAAACTAGATGGGAGCACCAGGAAAAACATTTTATAGCATGAAAAATAGACCTTGCAGTGGATCATTCAACCCTATCACCATGAATTCAGGCACTTCCCAGGGGCACTGACTGACCACAAGAACAAACAGGTAAAGACTCTCTTGGAAGGTACCTCCTCTCTTAAACGCCTACCAAGTGTCTCACTTCTCTTTTCTCATAAATTGAAAAATAATTTATATTAAATGTACAGTAACACGATCTGAGCTTATATGAGAAGCAGGCACCTATACAACATGATGTATAAAGATAATTGCTTTTTTTCTGACAGTGAAGTGATTATAGCTCAACTAGTTGGACAGCCCGTTACACGGGCCACAGTGCCACTGCCACCCGGCCGCGGGCCCAGCTCTGTATCAGCCGCGGCGCGGGCAGTCTCTACTGCGCATGACTGCAGCACGTGCAGCAGTGTCTACTGAGCATGTCGCGGCATTACACATGATTTAGCAAATTATTATATAGGATAGGGCCAAACTGTTGAAGTACAGTAAGTTTCACAGTCTATTACTTGGTGACCGTAAGAGACTTGAAGTTGTATACAGGAAGATGAGCAATTGTGGACCAAACCATATGAGACAAGTATAAATTCCCATTGATTAGAATGGGGCTTTAATCTCCTGAACACTGAAGAGGTCTACAACACATTGCTTCCCAATGCATTGGAGACCTTTCTAGAATTCAAGTGGTTAAAATCCCTGTTTAAAGCAACAGGAATATTTTTACATTTTATTTACTCCATATGGTGCAGTTGGTTTGCCATAGAATTGCTTATATCTACCTTCTTGATTACAGCCCCATAGGAGTAAATACAGGTACAACACAATACTGGGGTATAAGAGACTGTCACCAAGAAATTAAATAACGAAATACCAAAAATAGAAAAAACACACAAAGAGATAAAGAAGACAAGCAAGAACAAGTAGAGAATATGAGGACTCAAACCACATCTATGAACCACATTCAGGAAACTAAAGATAAATTCTGAAACAACTCAACTGAGCCCATTGATTTATACTGGGCTTTCAACCCATTGAATGTTAGTGAGGTCTCCAACACACTGAGAAGACAAATTAACAGCGTCTAGATGTATTATAGAGGTTCACACTGAGATAACAAGTAGCACAGTGAAACAAAGTAAAGACATCAGGATGAACAAACAACGGACACATATAAGGAAGAAAGGGGTATCAGTGAATGCCACGTAAAGCAACCAGGTATCAAATGGAGAAAACACCTAAATCTACAGGAGGGCATGGACAGGAACCAAGGAACATATGAAGGGACACACAGAAAGACTTGGGAGGACACAAATGACACCAAAAGGACACAGTGAGACACTGTAAATTATAATATAAGGTCTTGAAGAAGAATCAAGTAGTGGAAAATAACTATACAGAAAGCCAGAGACAGGTACAGTTCAATGAGTCAAAGAAACATTAAATATGCAGAACATGATATGGAGAAACAAAATAAGATAAGTAGAATAAACTTGATTAATAATAAAACTAGAAAAACAATAACAGGAGAGAAAAAGTGACACATGATCAGAGCACAGAGACATGGAAGTGTACAGAAAAGAGCCTTAAAGGTTATCTATCATAAAGACAGATACCCTGCGGCTTCCTTCCAGACAGACAGCGGTTACCAGCTCTGTACCACAGTCTGTCACTCTTCCCCTGCTCCCCTCCCTCTATCCAACCTCCTCTGATGGAAGCTTTTTGCATGTAAGCTGGAGCTCTCTCATTGGAAGGAGACTACTCCAGCTTACATGCAGAAAGCCTCTGTCATAGAAGAAGGCTGGATAGAGGAAGGGGAGCAGAGGAAGAGTGACAGATTGTGGTACAGAGCTGGTAATTGCAGTCTGTCCGGAAGGAAGCCACAGGGTAATCTTCAGATGTTAAATTTGGACAAAATAACTTTTTTTTTTTTAAATGAAAACAAGTATATAAACTAATGTTTTAGACAAACATTTATAGGGGTGATAGATCCCCTTTAAGAAAAACCAAGATGTTTAATGGAACAATAGGAAGATACATCAAGAGGTGCATATGAAGGACACAGACTCAAAGAACCAATTTGAATAGGACATATCATACACTAAGATGTTCATGAATATGACATGCAAAACACCAAGAGGTACTGTCACGGTTTATTATGACTCTCAGACACAAGTTTTAGGTGAAAATCAATTTTATTGAAATAATAAATTGATAACGTAGGATGGCAACCACATACATACAGATATATTCAGAATATAACAAGACAGAAGGCAGACTCTACCGGTCCTGTCAATATACTGGACAGGACAGTCTGAAGTAATAGAATGTTAGGCTCTACCGGCCTTGCCAATACCGGGTAAGGCAACCTGCAGATGGAATCGCATAACGGTTCTACCGGCCTTACCAAATTACCGGGCAAGGCAGCCTCAATAGATTCATAATGTAGGCTCTACCGGCCCTGCCAATACCGGGTAAGGCAACCTCAGATGGAATGTGGCAAAAGGTTCTACCGGCCTTACCAATACCGGGCAGGGCAGCCCAGAGATAGTAGCAGCAGTCAGATGGTAATGGCAAATTGACAGGATCGTAAGCAACCCAGTGTACACACACTGAGACTAACAGGGGAATCGTAAAGCCGCAAGGCTTTGGAGCAAACCAGCGTCCGCACGCTGGGACCAACACTGAATTTTATAGCCGATAGGCTTAGGAGCAAACCAGTGACCGCACACTGGTGTAACAAGCGAGTTAGTATAGCCGTAAGGCTTAGGAGCAAACTAACGTCCGCACGCTGGGACCAACACAGAATTGTATAGCTGATAGGCTTTGGAGCAAACCAGTGACCGCACACTGGTGTAACAAGCGAGTTTGTATAGCCGCAAGGCTTTGGAGCAAACCAGCGTCCGCACGCTGGGACCAACACAGAATTGTATAGCTGATAGGCTTAGGAGCAAACCAGCGACCGCACACTGGTGTAACAAGCGAGTTTGTATAGCCGCAAGGCTTTGGAGCAAACCAGCGTCCGCATGCTGGGACCAACACAGAATTGTATAGCTGATAGGCTTTGGAGCAAACCAGTGACCGCACACTGGTGTAACGAGCAAGTTTGTATAGCCGCAAGGCTTTGGAGCAAACCAGCGTCCGCACGCTGGGACCAACACAGGATAGTACAGCCGATAGGCTTTGGAGCAAACCAGTAACCGCACACTGGTGTAATAAGCGAGTTTGTCTAGCCGCAAGGCTTTGGAGCAAACCAACGTCCGCACGCTGGAACTAACACAGGATTGTATAGCCGATAGGCTTTGGAGCAAACCAGTGACCGCACACTGGTGTAACAAGCGAGTTTGTCTAGCCGCAAAGCTTTGGAGCAAACCAGCTTCCGCACGCTGGGACCAACACAGGATTGTATAGCCGATAGGCTTTGGAGCAAACCAGTGACCGCACACTGGTGTAACAAGCGAGTTTGTCTAGCCGCAAGGCTTAGGAGCAAACCAGCGTCTGCACGTTGGGACCAACACAGAATTGTATAGCCGATAGGCTGTGGAGCAAACCAGTGACCGCACACTGGAGTAACAAGCAATGTCGCCGACGCGACCAGGCAGGAGGTCGCCAGGATACAGGAGACAGGCGATGCGAAGACAGGAACCAGCAACAATCAGTCAGGTCAGGAAACCGCAGAGAAGAAGTTCAGCAGGAACTGCAACACCAGAGACTAGGCCGGAACCAGGACTGGAAGTACTTCAGCATGCAGGAGACACTGGAACAGTAGAGATCAGGAACTCAGGAACACATGAGATCAGGAACTCAGGAACACTGGAACAGAGGCCCAGCTACCACTGGCATAGTGATAGCAAGAAGGTCAGAAACAACACGAAAGGGCACTCAAAGGGTGCCCAATCCAGGTTTAAATAGGCAATAAGAGGCGGGCTATCTGCAGACAGCCAATAGAAGCCCCCTACTGGTGACAGACAAGGAACTGCAGCAATCACGGGCACCGTGATAGTACCCCCCCTTCAAAGACCCCCTCTCCTAGAATAGGGTCTAGGTTTCTGTGTGTAATTGGCATGAAAGGCCCTAGTTAGCCTAGGTGCATGAAGGTCCGTACTATCCACCCATGATCGATCCTCAGGACCATACCCTTTCCAATGTACCAGGTACTGTACCCTTCCTCTAAGCCTACGGGAATCAATAATGCTCTGAACCTCGTACTCCTCCTGGCCCTCGACCTCAACAGGTCCTGGCACCACAGGTGTGGTAGTATAGCGATTGCAAACCAGAGGCTTAAGAAGGGACACATGGAACAGATTATGGATACGCATGGATGCAGGTAGGTCTAGTGCATAGGAGACAGGGTTAATTTTGCGAATAACTCTGTATGGACCAATAAACCGGGGAGCCAACTTATTAGACGGAACCTGCAGCTTGAGATTTCTGGAGGAAAGCCATACTGTATCCCCAACCTGAAAGGAAACCGCTGGAAGCCTTCTGCGATTAGCATGGCGCTGATGACGCTGAAATGACTGACCAAGTGCCCTCTGAACTTGTGCCCATGTGGAACGGAGTTGCTCGATATGCTCATCCAGAGCTGGAATCTGTTGCGCCTGAAATGAGTCTGGAAGCAAACAGGGCTGGAACCCATAATTAATCAGAAATGGAGAGCTCCCAGATGAAGAATTGACCGCACAGTTCCTGGCGAACTCTGCCCAAGGCAACAAGGCGGACCAATTATCATGATGGTCAGTAACGAAACAACGGAGAAATTGTTCCAAGCCCTGATTAGCTCGTTCAGCGGCTCCATTCGTCTGGGGATGGTAGGCAGAGGAGAAGGACAGCTGTATGCCCATCTGTTGGCAAAATGCCCTCCAAAATCTAGACACAAACTGGCTCCCCCTGTCAGACACCAGTACCCTAGGCACTCCATGCAACCGGAATACTTCTCTGGCGAACACCATTGCCAAATCCTTCGCTGAAGGAAGACCACGGAGGGGCACGAAATGAGCCATTTTAGAAAACCTGTCCACCACCATGAATATAAAGGAGTACCCCTTGGACATAGGCAACTCTCCCATAAAATCAATGGAAACATGAGACCAGGGGCGTTCGCCATTAGGCACCGGTTGAAGCAAGCCCACAGGGAGATGTCTCGGGGTCTTAGCGCGGGCACAGGTGGCACAGGCATTCGTAAATTCGGCACAATGGTTTCTCATGGAGGGCCACCAAAATAACTGAGAAAGGGACCATAACAATTGGTCTCTACCAATATGTCCCGCAGCCTTAGAGGAATGGTAGGTTTCAAGCAGCCTAGTACGAAATGGTTCATCGACAAAACATTTGCCCACTGGAGTTTCATGGGGAGCGGACCCCTGAGAGGCCAGGATCTCCTCCCCTAAAGGAGAAGTGATACTCGTGCGTATAGTAGCCAGTATTCTAGCAGGTTGGATGATGGGTGCTGGTGCTTCCACTCTGTCACTGTCGGCCTCAAATTGTCTTGACAGTGCATCCGCCCTGATATTCTTTGACCCTGGTAAGTATGATACAATGAAATTAAATCGAGACAGGAACAGTGCCCACCTGGCCTGACGGGAGGACAATCTCTTGGCCTCCGAGAGATAAGTCAGATTTTTATGATCTGTTAGGATTAATACGGGAGTCTTGGTACCTTCAAGCAAATGACGCCACTCCTTAAGAGCGAGGATAATGGCCAATAATTCTTTGTCACCTATCTCATAGTGGCCTTGAGTGACCGTCAACTTCTTAGAGAAAAACCCACAAGGTCTGAGAGTACCACCTTTCTCGTGTCGTTGCGAAAGTACTGCCCCAACCCCAATATCTGAGGCATCCACCTCTAACGTAAATGGAAGTAGAGGATTGGGGTGGGATAACACAGGAGCCGCAGCAAATGCCAGCTTCAAATTCTCAAAGGCATTCTCAGCAGATACCGGCCAACAAGAAGGATTAGCGCCCTTGTGCGTAAGATAGGACAAAGGTTTAACAATGGAAGAAAAGTTCTTAATAAACCGCCTATAATAATTAGCGAAACCCAGGAAACGCTGTATGGCTTTAAGCCCCTTGGGTTTTGGCCATTGTAAGACAGCTGACAACTTATCCTTGTCCATGGCAATGCCATCATTGCCAATTATGAACCCCAAGAATGGCACACTGGTTCTATGAAAGTCACATTTTTCCAGTTTACAAAATAATTTGTTCTCACTGAGTCGTAGCAATACTGCGGATACATCTTTGATGTGCTGTGCCATGTCTTGAGAGTAAATCAATATATTGTCCAGATAAACCACAACACATGTCTGTAACATATCTCTCAGAACATCGTTTATCAGTTCCTGGAAAACTGCAGGGGCATTACATAGCCCAAATGGCATTACAAGATACTCGTAGTGCCCAGCTCGAGTATTAAAGGCAGTTTTCCACTCATCACCTGCTCGAATGCGCACCAGATTGTAAGCGGCCCGTAGGTCCAATTTGGTAAAAATCGAAGCACCCTTAAGCCTGTCAAAAAGCTCGGTGATGAGTGGTATGGGGTATGCGTTTTTTGCCATTAGTTTATTCAAGCCCCGGTAGTCAATGCATGGTCTTAATTCGCCATTTTTCTTTTTTACAAAAAAGAACCCAGCCCCAGCTGGAGAGGTAGATTTTCGTATGATCCCTCTAGCAAGGGCATCAGAAATGTAATCCTCCATAGCCTTATTTTCCTCACAAGATAATGGATAAGTGCATCCTTTCGGAGGTACTGCCCCAGGCTGCAATTCGATGCAACAATCATAAGGTCTATGCTGAGGTAGCAAACTGGCCTCTCCTTTGCTAAAAACATCGCCAAACTGTTGGTACACATCCGGTATAGCCGAGGAGGTGCACAGGACCTTAACAGGCTGGATGACGCACTTGTCCATACAAAACTGGGACCAAGCAGCAATTTCACACTTTTTCCAATCAAATTGTGGGTTATGTAACTGTAACCACGGAAAGCCCAATATTACCGCATGGTGCGAAGAATTAATCAGTTGAAACTGCTGCTCTTCTCTGTGAAGTGCCCCAATAGTCATAGACAGTGGCATAGCTTCAAACATAACCTGAGGCGGTTCTAAGGGTCTGCCATCAATCGCTTCAATAGTCAAGGGATTTTATTCTTTCAATGCGTGGAACTCCGTGCAATTCAGCAAAGGTATTATCCATAAAATACCCTTCTGCACCAGAGTCAACCAAGGCCAAAACCTCCACAGAGCGTTGTGCCCAAGATAATACCACCTGTATGGTGGGTTTCATTGTGCCCGACACTGGGGACGATTGTACACCACCTAGGGCCTGTCCCCCAAGGTACCCTAGGTGTGTGCGTTTCCCGGACGTACCGGACAGGAATTTAGCAAATGCCCTTTTTTACCGCAGTATAAACACAACCCTTGTCTTCTGCGATAAAGTCTCTCAGCCTTGGTTAGTCTAGTGAAGCCTATTTGCATAGGTTCACTTGTCTCCCGTACAGGTTCACTAGACTTCAATGCCAGGGGAGGGATGGGTGGGCAAAACATGCCACTAGGCTCATTATTCTTTGACCGTAACTTACGATCTCTGGCAATTGATCTCTCACGTATTCTGGAGTCAATTATCATAACATATTCAATGTAGTCATCTAGATCAATAGGTAGATCTTTAGCAGCGATTTCGTCCTTAATGTGGTCATTCAGGCCTTGAGAAAAAGCTGCCAATAATGCCTCGTTATTCCAACCTACCTCTGCTGCCAATGTGCGGAATTCGATGGCGTAGTCGCCTACTGTACGCCTGCCCTGATGTATCTCCATAAGGCGTTTGGCAGCAGAGGTGGTTCTACCAGGAGGCTCAAACACTCTTCGAAAGGATTGCACAAATTCTCTAAAGTTTTTAGTACAAGGTTTAGCATTCTCCCACAAGGGGTTAGCCCAAGCCAAAGCTCTGCCAGTGAGCAAAGATATTGTAAATCCCACCTTACTACGATCATTGGGAAATGCGTGTGCCGTCAATTCCATAAAAATCTCGAGTTGGTTGATGAACCACCATCGTGGTCACCATCGTAGCTTAGCGGCAAGGGTGCAGAAGCCGTTAACCCTTTAACCGTGCCCCCTAGGGGTCTGGTATCACTCTCCGGTGTCTGACTTGGCGAGACCACCAGGCTAGAGCTAGATTTGTCAGCAAGTACCGTGCGTTCAAGGATCGTTTGAATTGCAACTGCCAACTGATCCAAACGTTGCTCGTGCACATCCATCCTCCAATGGATATTCTGTGCATTACCTTCACCTTTGCTGTCTGAGGTCATGGCCCTTTCGTACTGTCACGGTTTATTATGACTCTCAGACACAAGTTTTAGGTAAAAATCAATTTTATTGAAATAATAAATTGATAACGTAGGATGGCAACCACATACATACAGATATATTCAGAATATAACAAGACAGAAGGCAGACTCTACCGGTCCTGTCAATATACCGGACAGGACAGTCTGAAGTAATAGAATGTTAGGCTCTACCGGCCTTGCCAATACCGGGTAAGGCAACCTGCAGATGGAATCGCATAACGGTTCTACCGGCCTTACCAAATTACCGGGCAAGGCAGCCTCAATAGATTCATAATGTAGGCTCTACCGGCCCTGCCAATACCGGGTAAGGCAACCTCAGATGGAATGTGGCAAAAGGTTCTACCGGCCTTACCAATACCGGGCAGGGCAGCCCAGAGATAGTAGCAGCAGTCAGATGGTAATGGCAAATTGACAGGATCGTAAGCAACCCAGTGTACACACACTGAGACTAACAGGGGAATCGTAAAGCCGCAAGGCTTTGGAGCAAACCAGCATCCGCACGCTGGGACCAACACTGAATTGTATAGCCGATAGGCTTAGGAGCAAACCAGTGACCGCACACTGGTGTAACAAGCGAGTTAGTATAGCCGTCAGGCTTAGGAGCAAACCAGCGTCCGCACGCTGGGACCAACACAGAATTGTATAGCTGATAGGCTTTGGAGCAAACCAGTGACCGCACACTGGTGTAACAAGCGAGTTTGTATAGCCGCAAGGCTTTGGAGCAAACCAGCGTCCGCACGCTGGGACCAACACAGAATTGTATAGCTGATAGGCTTAGGAGCAAACCAGTGACCGCACACTGGTGTAACAAGCGAGTTTGTATAGCCGCAAGGCTTTGGAGCAAACCAGCGTCCGCACGCTGGGACCAACACAGAATTGTATAGCTGACAGGCTTTGGAGCAAACCAGTGACCGCACACTGGTGTAACAAGCGAGTTTGTATAGCCGCAAGGCTTTGGAGCAAACCAGCGTCCGCACGCTGGGACCAACACAGAATTGTATAGCTGATAGGCTTTGGAGCAAACCAGTGACCGCACACTGGTGTAACGAGCAAGTTTGTATAGCCGCAAGGCTTTGGAGCAAACCAGCGTCCGCACGCTGGGACCAACACAGGATAGTACAGCCGATAGGCTTTGGAGCAAACCAGTGACCGCACACTGGTGTAATAAGCGAGTTTGTCTAGCCGCAAGGCTTTGGAGCAAACCAACGTCCGCACGCTGGAACTAACACAGGATTGTATAGCCGATAGGCTTTGGAGCAAACCAGTGACCGCACACTGGTGTAACAAGCGAGTTTGTCTAGCCGCAAAGCTTTGGAGCAAACCAGCGTCCGCACGCTGGGACCAACACAGGATTGTATAGCCAATAGGCTTTGGAGCAAACCAGTGACCGCACACTGGTGTAACAAGCGAGTTTGTCTAGCCGCAAGGCTTAGGAGCAAACCAGCGTCTGCACGCTGGGACCAACACAGAATTGTATAGCCGATAGGCTGTGGAGCAAACCAGTGACCGCACACTGGAGTAACAAGCAATGTCGCCGACGCGACCAGGCAGGAGGTCGCCAGGATACAGGAGACAGGCGATGCGAAGACAGGAACCAGCAACGATCAGTCAGGTCAGGAAACCGCAGAGAAGAAGTTCAGCAGGAACTGCAACACCAGAGACTAGGCCGGAACCAGGACTGGAAGTACTTCAGCATGCAGGAGACACTGGAACAGTAGAGATCAGGAACTCAGGAACACATGAGATCAGGAACTCAGGAACACTGGAACAGAGGCCCAGCTATCACTGGCATAGTGTTAGCAAGAAGGTCAGAAACAACACGAAAGGGCACTCAAAGGGTGTCCAATCCAGGTTTAAATAGGCAATAAGAGGCGGGCTATCTGCAGACAGCCAATAGAAGCCCCCTACTGGTGACAGACAAGGAACTGCAGCAATCACGGGCACCGTGATAGGTATATGTATAAAACATAGAAAACAGCAAGAGGTGCATGAATAGGACATAGAAAACACAGAGTGGAACATGAATAGGACATGGACAGACAGACTACAGGCACATGTGAAAAAGACCAATACAGAAAGGGGAAGGAAAGAAACACCAAAGGGTACAGAAGGCCATGGTGCAATCCCAAGAGGTTCCAAAGAAGGAAAGGGAAAGATGGGGACATGAAGAGCCACGAAAATGTACATGAGAGGGAGAAGAATACACATCACGACAAACATAAGGTGGACAGGATACACTATGTACATGAGTGGGGCATGAAGAAACACCAAGTTGTGCACAAGATGGGCATGATGAGACACCAAGATGTACATGTGAGGGAAATGAAGAGATGCCAGAATGTAGAAAAGACTAAAATGAAGGGACATAATGATGTACATGAGAGGGAAGTGAAGAGATACCAAAATGTACTTAAAGGGACATAGACAATAAGATGTACATAAGTAGGGCATGACGATACACCAAAATGTATAAAGAGAGATGCCAAGATGTACATGAAATAGACATGATGAGACACCAAGATGTACAAGAGAAGGACAGGGACAGGGAGAAAAATGCACGAGAAGGACTTGAAATGGCACCAAGATGTACAAAAAAGAGAGTCACCAAAAGGTACAAAAGAAAGGCATGAAGAGACGCCAAGTAGTAAAAGAGACAAACAGAGATACCAAGAGATTCATGAACAAACATAAAGAAAGGCCAGTAGAGTAGGACAGAGATAAAGAGGTACAAGAGAAGGGAATTAGGAGACACACAGAAATGTAGGAAAGTACTGTAGAAATATAAGTAGATAAACCAAGTATTACAAGAAATGGCATAGAGAGACAGAGAGGTACAGATGAACCCTGTGACGTATATAGAATGAACACATGCCAGAAACATGATTATAATGGGCATAAACAAACTGAAATAGTAAAACAAACAGAAATAAAGGAAATACACCAATAACTGTACATATTATTATGGACATATAAACACACAAACCCACTAAAAAACAAGACGGACATGATGATTTGTGCATGCCCAATGCTAATACCGGAATATGGTCCCATTAATTGTCTGCTTTATAAGCCAGAAGAGGAGATAACCTCTACTCAACCATGAAGGTACTGTCAAGGGATCAGGTGAGGAATCAGTAAGTACTTTGTTTTAAACTACTAGAGTAGCATAACTATAATTAGGGTAATATTCCCTTTAGGTTAAGTAGTTTAACTATTGGGGTGTATCCTTGTTAAAGTATGAAAACATAAGTCATTCACACACAGTAGTTGTTAAAGGCAAACTGTCATCTTCCCGTTTCTTTAAATGTTTTGTATTAAGTTCTAAGGCATCAAAAAATATCTAAATATCTTTATTGAGTATTTCTTTCATCCAAACATGAAAATCATTCCCTTTTAGTCTTTATTTGCCCAACTATTTTGACACAATGTGCTGATATAATTTGCACCCCCTCATTAATATAAACTCTATGCTGACTGTGTAGAACACCCCTCCTTATCAGCATAAAAGTTTGTCAGCCTCTGACACACTAGGCCCTATGTAAAAAAAAAAAAAAGTAATTTTTAGCATAACTTTTTTTTTAGACTGGAATGTTCAAAAGCATAACATTACTTTTATAAATATGATGATATATGTTGTACCAGAAAATGGAGGAAAGAGACATTCTTTACACAGACATTTTGGGCCTTATGTACAAAAAATTAGTCCTTCTTAAGCAAACCAGATGCGCCGAAGGGGACATATAAAATGTTCCTTTGATTTAATTGGAGCATTACATCTCTTGAATGCTATAGAAGTCTCCAGTGCATTACTCCGCAATGCTTTGTTGACCTCTCTAGCATTCAAGGGGTTAAAAACTGACGTTTTTGGAGTTTTTATTTTCTACCCTGTGGTGCTATTGCTTTGCCCCAGAATGACTCTAGTTTTTTTGGAGGTAATTTTTGCAGTTAAAACTGGAGGTTTTTTATATTAAGTTTGACTGCGCCTACTATTTTCTAAAATTATTTTACAGAGTAAACTAGTAAAAAAAAACTATCTCTTTGAAAATTTGTCATTCTAAAGACAAAATCAAATGCTAACATTAATAATTGACCCCTTAAGGATAGAGGTATTTAACACGTTCGTTACCAAGGACATTTTCACATTTTTGCAATCTACTTGTTTAATCAGACTTCACCTTTTTACTCTTTCATGTACTTGAGGTAAATGTTTTTTTCGGGATTACATAAACTTTCATTTGTTACCATTTCTGAATATATAAATCTATGCCATCATCTTTTGCAAAAAAATAAATAAAAATAATACGGTAAAAAAAGATTTAAAAAGGTAATTTTATTATTATTTTGTATATGACTGTTTCTCTACATATAGTGCAGTTACAATTTTTTTACCCACTTGGGTCTAAATTGGAAATTGCTCCAGAGGGTTTTTTTTTTTCCTTCCTCTGGATCAACAGGGCTGTTTTGGCATGGGCTGGACTTGATGAATGCATGTCTTTTTTCAGACTCATCAGCTATGTTACTTCTAGTGGAAGAGCCCGTTACACGGGCCACAATGCCACTGTCAGCCAGTCGCAGGTTAGTCATGCGCAGTAGAGACTGCCCGCGCCGCGGCTGACACAGAGCTGAAGCGTATCAGCCGTGCCGCGGGCAGTCTCTACTGCGCATGACTAACATGAAAATACACATATAGCTAGCTAGCCAGATAGACAGACAAACAGACACATAAACCCAAGTGTATATACCAGTACAAAACACACACATTTATGTTTGTTTGGATAGTACCTGCTTGATCATCTTTGGAAAAACATTGAAAAAAAAAAGTGAAATTAAAAACTCCAAAAAGATAAAAACGGTCTGGGAATGAATATCACACAGCTGACTTGTGTTTTTTTTTTTAGACACACCTATCATTGCCAGTTTGCTTCTTTTTATATTGATCTGTTGGGATTTTTACTACTCTTACATAATGCAAAACAAACAAATAAATAAATAATCAAAAACAATTGCGTGTAGAATACATCATTATTACATACCATCCACGTGTGCCTTTTTAGGAAGAACAGTACCTTTTTTGTGCTTTTATTCCTTACAAAAGAGAATGACCATTTTATACCATTTTTAAACATTTCAGACAATGCATACTGGAACTTGTTGTCCTGTTTAGCAAATGCACAGTGTGTGTAAGTGAGTGTCTATTGTAAGTTCTGTATATTCAGAGAATGTGTATTTTTACAAGTTAAATGTATGTTTGTGGTGGCAGTGACTGTGAGGCTACTCTACTAAGTAGGACAGGAGCATTTCTGGACCAAACCAGTTGCCGCATAGGGCAGGGCTCAAAATTTCCACTCGCCACTAGCCAATGGCGAGTGAAAATTTAGCCCTGGCGAGTAGAAATTCAGCCCTGGTGGGTATGTTTTGGCTTGCAGTGGCGAGTAACTTTTCAAGTCTGGCTAGTAGCAAAGGACTTCAGATTTTAAGCCCTGGCATAGGGGACAAATGGCACTTTTAACTTCTTGCAAGCGAGGGAGGTCTCCAATGCATTGCAAGGAAATGCACTGGAGACCTCTTATCATGCAGTGGGTTTAACCCCTTGGTGACAAGGGCTTTTTACAGTAGATGACGAGAGCAAGTTTAACCCCTTGGTGACAAGGGCTTTTTACAGTAGATGACGAGAGCAAGTTTGGACTTTTTAATGTCTTTATTCAATCATATTTTCCCTGTAATTCCTTTAGTACACCCACACAAATTATATACTGTTTTTTTAAGGATACATAGAGCTTTATTGTGATTTCATATTTATAGGTATAAATTAAAGATTAAAAAAGTGGAAAATCACATTTTATAGGTTTTCCTGTGATGATTTGTACTCAGTGCATTTTTTAACAGGGATTGGATCAAAAGTAGGAACGTTCTCTCATATCTCCCAAGTGTCCCTTTTTAGGAGGGACAGCCCCTCTGAGACTCAAATCACTCTGTCCCCCTTTACCACCCTGGTGTCCCTCTGTTTAAGACATCAGACTGTGTGGTGTGTGTATATAAGTTTATCACATTGTGCCATAGCAATAAAATTCACATTTGTTAAAATTTCAATATATGTGTTAGTCTGTGTAAATAAAATACTTTGATCTTGCTCTAAATCATTTATTCAGCTACACAAAGAGGTGTCAGTGGGTCATGAAATAAACTATTTTTTTATGTTCTACCTATCAGTCTCCTCTTTGTCCCTTTGAAGAGTTGTAAAGTATGTTCTCTGTCTCTCTCTGCCTCACAATCAGAGTAAGGAGGAGGCAGAGAATAGTAATAAAGGCAATGTTTAGGAACATGGGCACATCTGCTTTAACAGCAATCACATATGCTTAACCACAAGGAAACGGCTGAAATTGACTGTTGTGGAGAAGTCAGTTAAAACCTTCCTGCCATGATCACTGTGTGCCCGAAGACATGCTGTGATCATTAACTTGTGACATGCCAGGACCATTGGACAGAGTTCTGTGATGGTGCGGGCAAGTAATGCATTGTTAGGGTGTTAAAAACCCCTTTTAAACCAATGTGAAATTAGGAATTTTTTATTTCTTTCCTATGGTGCAGTTGGTTAACTCCAGAATTCCTCCAGTTTTACTTATTTCTACTTAGTACATCAGCCCCTGTGAGTATACTTTTTCATTTGTGAAATGCAGATAGGTAAGCTTGGCGCCATCACACTGCAGAATACATGAAACAGGATGTTACTTACGAATCTTTCGTAGTTTCCCACGACAGGACGCACACGTCTCGCGCAACAACTGATACTTGATTGCCAGGTTGGCTTTTCCTGTCTCAAGACGTGGGCGAAGGGACAAATTTTTCTGAGCAAGTTCAAAGTTAGAAGCCAGAGAGGTCTTCCTCTCTTCCTGCAGTGACTGAACCTGAGGGGGGGAGAAAGAGACAGAGGAATGTCCAGAGATGTGGAGAGGAAGATTCTGAGAACAAAATCACACTGGTGGATGAAGCACTAAATTATGGGAATTTAAAAATATGGGAAAAGCCATCAAGCCATCATTAGCTATCAAATTCACCCCTTGGATGGCAGACACATCTCATATGCAAAAAACCTCTCTACCATCCAATGTGTTAAAAGTGATTAAATTCAGAGACAAATAAATGTGAAGATGCATGAAAGCATTAGGTCTCTTGCTTAAAGCCTTGGGTCTTGTTATAAGCTTTTTGGTATGTAATTGTGTCAATGGTAAAACGGGGCTTCACAATGCACTTATAATGTATTAGGCTGGCCTAAGCCCATGGTCTTCTGTGGAAAGCCTAATTTTTTTGTGAACCTAGCAAAGTCCCTGCATGAAAATCAAAATTATTTTTGTATTCATTAGCGACTGGTCTTGTTTTCTTGGCTAGCCTATACTAACCAGAAAAATACTGCATATATCCATGAAATCATGGTTTTCCATGCAATATATGCTCATCGCAATTGTGGCTATCCTACTGGAATGATACCTCCTATATGTTGAGTGTCAATAAGGCTTATTCAAACAGTCACAGCAGCAGAATAGCGCCTTTACAATGGTGGTGTTTAAAATGGCTCCAGGTCCATTCTATTCTACAAGTGTATGGATGTATACTCGTGGCATTTGGTATTAACTGCTTGGATGCTAGAGAAGTCACATTCAAGATCACTGTAGCATCCACCAGAATGATTGGAGTAGTAGCTTGGCAGCAGTTGGAAGACCTCATGTTTCCCATTCCTGTTCCAGTTGATAAATCTGTCTGTAGACATTTATTGAACAAGGCTTCAGAGATCAGTTACGTTAGAGTTGATCACTTTCTGATTTGATGCATAATATACATGTATATTTATCAAAAGGGCATGCTCTTGCTTTTACGCTAATAAGACAGGAATGGGAAATATGTGGCCTTCCAGCTGTTGTTGGGCTATAAATCCTATAATCTTTTTTTTCAACCATCTGAGTGCCAGAGGGGTACACAACGCATTGCAAAGCAATGCGTTGTGTACTCCTCTGGCATTCAAAGAGTTCAGTATGCATTTTGCATCTTAAAACAGGGAAACCAGAGAATATCAAGACATAGAAAGAAGGAAGAAAGGTGGAAGAACGAGTCAGGTTCTGATGATTACGCAATATACAATCCACTAGCACCTAAGCATATTGGGCAATTAGGCCATTTCATCGGGCGATAACAATAAATCTCAGCAGCAGATGATTTTCAGATATCGGCTGGAACACTGATCGATGGGCATTCCAGCAAACTTAAAAAAATTTCTAAGGGCAGGCCATACTGATATATGTCAATTTGGATAATTGAAGATAATAATCAATCAAATTGAGCTGAAGTCCCACATTAGCTGGGTCCAAAACCTTGTTTTTAAGGGAAAAAACTCATCTACCTTAACAAAGCCAAACCCCTGAAATACAAGAAAAGGAGTGCTTTGATTTGGCACCTTTAACCAACCAACCAACTTGCACTGCCTAGGCCTATGAGTTAAAAATATCAAATACTAAGGGAAATATGCATAGTCATTGTCTTTGCTTTCTTAGTAATGTAGGGGTACTCATATAGCTCAAACTTGTACTTTCTGGGTGAAGCACTTCCATGGCCTGACATCTTAGGATGGAGTTGTTGCTATTGCTCCCTAGAAATGTCTGTAGTCACAATAGCCCCCATACACTAATGTAGCAACAGCACCACCTAGAAATGGCAACCCATGGAAAAACTGCATCCAAACAAAAATAGGAGTTAGAACTGTCATATCTTTTTGAATCAAGCATCACTCAGAAGTGGGAATACCCTTGTTTTACTCAGCAGGAAAATCCCAAGAAATTATAAAATGTCCATATTATTTAATATATTCTCTTTAAGTTTCCATTTAATTGTATAGTTTCTTATATATAGGAGTCAATTTACTAAAGCAATAATTAGAGATACCCCAAAAATATGGCAAGGTTGCTGTGTGGTCTCATTTGACAGTTATCCATGAGTGGTTCACTTCTTTATCAATGAGCAAGGTTAGGATATAGATTTATAGTAGATTTGACAAAAAGCCATCTTTGCCTGTTCTAAACAAGTAAATCGATGCTATTCTATGCAAAACACATTTGCAGATGCAAGTTGCATATGATGTTCTTCCCTCATTTGCATTAGTAGGACCTTACTATAAAATAATTAACATTTGTTGTATGTTTTCTGGTATTTCATATACAAGCGTACAATATGCCAGAGTAAAAACACGGCAATTGATAAATCTGAAAAAGGATTTATCCAACAAATGTGCAGAACATCACCAGAGAGATGCTTACGTGATACATCCCATGTTCTCATAGAAAACATATAAAGGGCCATATATACAAAAGTGATGAAATGAACTGCACCATTGGTTTTCTGCAGAAGAGCACAAACTCTTGACCAAAAAGTAATGTGAAATAAGTGACTATCCCCTATTTCCCTAATACAAAACAAACAATGAGCGTCACAGGACCACAATTACATTGTTTGATGCTCTACATTGTATTCCTTCAGAGATTGCCTAGTTTATGTAGAATACAGGGAGGGGGCACTATCATATATTGGAAGATAGAGTACTAGCTCATATTCATCTTCATGCTTTGTAGACAAGCTGCAGCACCATGATACAGACCTGTGTTGTATTACCTGTTGGTTTGCTTTTAGGATTGCACTGGGAAAAACTAATAATTAGATTAACCTTTTAAGGAACAGAGAGGCATACAACACATTGATTCATAATAACCTGCAATCCATCTTGTCCTTAAAAGTCGATCCCTTTAGTATTGCTAATAGTAATTTAATAATAACAATAGAGAAGGCATGGTCCTTTAATTCAGATTGTGTTTTCCTCCGGTGCAAACCCTAAAATAAATTAACAAGAAACACAACACCGTTCTGGGCAGTAAAATGTCCAGGGAACTTTCTGCTTTTGAACATATTTTTTTTCTGTTTAAATACATATCACCAGGACTTGAGGAAGACAGTCCAACAGGTGTCAAAAGTAATCACTAACCGACAGTTGCATCACGTGGAAACCCGCACTTTGTCAAGGTCTTAATATCTGTCAGCCGGTGATATCATCTTTCACTTGTTTCACTTTGACTTGCTAAAGTCTTAGTGATGTGCATTTGAATATAAAAGTAACTTTAAACGCAGTAAGTGCCCTGGATGTTTTACTTCCCAGAACTGTCTTGTATTTATAATACAATGCACAGGGAATATCATACTGTGGGCTAGATTCTGGTGCAAGCAATATATTCATCAGTGGGGTTTAATTCTACATTTCTTGAGTATAGTAGAAGAATATCTTTAATTTTGTGTAATAACAAACAATAACATTAAAAGAAAGCAGGAGACTAGTAGAGTAAAATTGATACCTTTATTGGCTAACTAAGCAGCTCTAAGATGCAACCTTTCAAGACACTTTAGGTCTCTTTTTTAGGCCTGAAGAAGAGACAGACCTAAACTGTCTTGAAAAGTGGCATCCTAGACACAATTAGTTAGCCAATAAGGAAGCAATTGTACTCTACCAGTCTCATGTTTTTACAGCTAAGATAGAATCACCTTTTACCTATATTGAAGAAAGGGAAGAGGAAGACACAGTAAAGAAAGAAGCGAGAAAAAAAGAGAAGTACAAAGAAAGGAGCCATCATGGTTTATCTAAGGCCATCATACCCCGTAACATGCCATCCAGAGTAAAGGTCAGAGACAGCATAGCCAGTTATTCTGGATGTTAGATCACAAGTTAGGAAGTACATTTGTCTAAGCATTTGGACCAATTTTTTATAATGTATTTGGGAATCTTCTCTTCATACAGATGAATTTCTATAGACAAATAACCTTACTAACCATATTCAGCCAAAGGAATAATGTTCACAGTACAGGCATATATGCGACTGGACCCCACTATCTGCTAATCCCAACAGCATACAAAGAGGTTGGCTATGAGTGGCAGATCCAGTTTAAGATTTATAAAGATGAGGACAGAAGCTTTGAAAGAGAGGTCAAAGCCAAAAAATGTGAGGAAACATGCCCGATTAGGTGACGTAATGGAAACATTTATTGGCTTGGCCATTATAAATAAGATGTGAAGGGTATAGTAAACCCTGTGTATTATGCTAAGCTGGATCATGTGATCCTTAGATAATAATACCAGAAGCTTTTTTGTTCAAATACAGTGATACTGGTATTCTCGGTAGTTGAATGCAGCTCTGTATATATTCAGTTCTATCAACGCATGGAAACACTTACATTATATACTGTATCTGTGTGTATTTCAATACATTGCTACACATAGGTGTTATTTAGCATGCAGGATGCTAGTGAGGCCTCCAATATGATGTAAAAAATGCATTGGCGGTGTCTTCAGCATTCCAGGGTTTATATGGACAGTAATTGTTTGATATTCTTGATATTAAAGTGATTAAACTACAAAGTATTCTACCATGAACCTAGCATAAAAGGGATAGTAACACTACACCCCTTTGAGTGCCAGAGAGGTTTGCAATGCGTTTTGTTCCACTCTGGTACTCAAAGGGTTAATTTTGACTAGCTCTATATCTATCTATCTATCTATATATATATACACTCCATAAATTCATGTGACCCTTACCCTTTAAAGGGATAGTAACTTTCTGCAAGTGCATAATGTATAAAGTCAAACTGCCTGTACTTTTTATTATTTTATTTTTTTTCACCAATTTATTTATTTTTTGTACATTTTTTTTTATCTCTAACATTGAGCTCCTTGGATTTCTTGCCAGAGGCCTATTCTCCAGGGACAGTGAAAGCAAGTATTGATACAATGTAAAAAAGATAAGCATACACAACAATTAGTGCTGTAGGGGTTGTGTTACATTGTATCACTGTCCAGCTTTGATGGTCATCTGACCAGAAAACTGCCTGGAAACAAAAATCCAGTGAGAGTACTAAAAGAGGAAAAAAGTTTAAAAAGTTAGTGACTTTGGGAAAAAATTTATAAAAAGACTGGCAATTTAACAAACATTTCATATACTCATATACTTGCTCAACATTTAAAGTCAAAATAACGGGTTCATATTCCTGTAAAGCAGATGTATCACCTTATAAAAAGGTGTTACCACCTGCTTTGTTAACTAAAGTTATTCTAGAAAAGCTGTTATTTTTTTTTTAATAAATAATATAACTACTTATAAAGATATCCCCTCTTCTGTGCTGTGCCCTTCCACATTATGTGCACAGCACAGCAATACAGCACGTCGTATTTCTCCTCCCACCTCCCTCCCAGCTGCCCCAGGGAGCGCATTCACGCTTCCCTTCAGTGTGCTGTGAACGTCTCCTATCGTTACAGCAAGCTGCGATTAGCATTATACCGAGATTGCAACCTCAGTATAATGCTGATCACAGCTTGCTGTAACACTACGAGCCGATCACAGCACACCGAAGGGAAGTGTGAATGCGCTCCCTGGGGCAGCTGGGAGAGAGGTGGAAGGAGAAACAGGACATGCAGAAGAGCTTTGCCGGTCAGTATAATGGGACACACTGATTCTTCGGCAAAGCTCTTCTGCACTTGAAAAGGGAATATCTTTATAAGCAGTTTGATTTTTTTTTTTTTAAACACAGCTTTCCTATAATAACTTTTATTAACACCTTTTTATAAGGTGATACATCCCCTTTAAAACAAAGGACCATATGGACAAATGAAAAGAGGAGTAATTCTGGGACAAAAGTTCCTTCTGATCTAAATGGGGCTTTTAATCCCTTGAATACAAGAGAGGTCACCACTTCACAATGTGTTGAAATATCTTGAATAGTTATAAATTCCCAATTGCCCACAGATTTAAATGGGGTGGTCACTTACAGAGCAATGTATTTACTCTAGAATAGCTTCACTTTTTTGGTGTGCATATGGTCTCTGTAGGTACCTTGTAAATCACCCAATCCGTTGCTATGTTCCCATACCTCCCAATTGTCCCTCTTTGAGAACCAAATCCCTACGTCCCTCTTTCGCACCCTTGTATTCCTCTCTTAGGAGATCAGACTGTGTGGTGTGTATATAAGTGTATCACATTGCTCCACAGCAATAAAACTCACATTAATGTTTATTTAAATGTTATTATGTGTGTTTATAAATTAGTCTGTGTAAATAAAATAAGTTGTTGTTGCTCTAAGTCATTTAATAAGTTACACAAAGAGGTGTCAGTAGGTCATGAAATCACCTATAAATTCTTAATAATGGTCCACCCACCAGCCACGCCCCACAGTAACACCACCTAAAACAAAAGTGTCCCTCTTTGGCCATTTGAAATGTTGGGAGGTATGTGTTACTCTGGGGTTGTCAACACACTATGATTTTCAAACCGATAATACAGGGTCTGAACAAATGGTAAACCCTTCCTGCTCACACCCTACAGCCCAAATCAGCAAGCACAAAAGCATTTTACAAGATCTACACATACATGAATTGTGTATGCTAAAACACAAAACACATAACAGATTAAGGCTGGTTGGACTTCCATTGTGAAAAGTCCTACTGAGGCCAGTGACAAAAACAAAACAAAAAAAGAAAAAAATGTGAATATGCAGATCACGCATGCATATATATAATTTTCCAACTTTCCTGCTCAGACTTGGTGATAGTTTTGGCCATATTCACGGTGCATATCTTTGTACACACTCACTGATAACTCTGAGAACTAGAAATATACACAAAAAAAAATTATTTTTTTTGTATTAGGGAAATCAACCCCAACATGAATTTAAAAAAATCCTAGTGACCACAATTTTCTTTGCTACATAAAGTGCAATTGGTCTACTCCCAGTTTACTAAATATACTCCCTTTATACTTTCCTTCCACAAAAGGGTAGAACTATCAAATAAGGATTTTCCTTTATTAACCTGCCAATAGCTCCATATGAAACAATGACAGGACCGGATTAACATCTCAGGCACCCGTAGGCAAGGCACATTAGGTGCCCTTAGCCCTGCCCACGCCCCCATTTTTTACATAACCCCGCCCCAGTCCCATCTACTGTTTCCTGGCACAGAAAATTCAGTTGCCTATAACAAGCAAGGACAAAAAAAGCTTTAACATCTTGTTTGCTACAGCGATCTCCAAAGAATTGTTGAGCAATACATCAGAGATCTCTCTAGTAGGGATGGGAGAAAAGTCAAAAATCTTTTCACAGGAATTTTAGTGGAAAACTAGAAAATTCCTGCACAAATAAAAAAAAAATTTCCTGCAACAAAGTTGCCTTAGTCTATACTTTCTATGGCTGCAGTATTTCCCTGCTAAGAGCTGAAGTGGCAAAATCAACAGCTGAATGTAAAAGATTTGAGCAGGCAGAGCCCCACAACTACATCTTCAAAAACTATTACCAGACTGAGTGCCTTTGTCCTTTACCCAGAACACTAAGACCTGCTTGTACAACTTTGGTACATGCATCCTTGAAAATTAACTGTGGCTTGGGATATGCCAGCAGGGTGCAATATATGACATCAGTTCTTTACAACATCTGTTTTCAACAAATGAAAAGGGCAACATATCAATAGCCAAAATTTTGGAAAGTGTATGATTCCAAAGGCATACTTTTGGATTTTTTTGTGCAGGTTTTGAATCCTTTCTGAGAACTCAGTAAGAGTGGGATGGCAGTTCAAAGTAGAAGAATTGTGTAACTTTATTGCTTTAAAAACATGAACTGTGGCAGTGGAGGTGGTGTTGGCAGTTGTGAGCACTCTATGATTTGTCATCTGCTCCAATAAACTCAGTCATACTCTTCCATGTTTTGCATTTTGCAGAACAGTAGCAGGAGCCAGAAGTGTTAGTGTAAGAAATGTAATCTCGACACATCTATAGCACTTCTATTTTGTGCCTCAGAGCTCCACAAACTGCTAGGATTGCTTCTACTGCTGCAAGTCATGGCACCTCTGATATGTTGATGCTGTGTCGCCCAATCAGACCTGTGGTTGTGCTTCAGGAGTGATATCAGTGACTATGTACCTAGGTGTGCTTTCCCCCTGCTTATGTGCTTCTTACACAGACAACATATAGCAATGTGTTAGATTTTGGATCAGAAGTAAAGTATCTGCATATGCTAGACTTCATAGACTGATGTGTTCCTGAGGAGCTACTATTACTAATACTTCTACTACTATTACTACTATAGCTAGATGTTGTGTGAAAGGAACTGCACTTCCAACAGCAGCAAAATCACTCATCATAGCTAGGGTTGTGAATGTTGATGACATGTGCTGCTGATTACTCAACAATAGTGTGTGTGGCTGGGTGGGGGTTGGACGTAGAAGTGTTGATGATGCTATGAAGATTGACAGGGTGATTGTGTATTTTTTGGCGTCTTTCCTTGTCCAGTATCAGACTTTCCAATTGACTTTTCAAACAATTTATAAACAGGCATAGTGTTCCTTTTCAGTAGTAAAAAACTGAGCATTTTCCTTTCATCTAAGTTTCTGTCCATGTCATAATCTCTCTCACTCTCATTGTCATCTTTATCAGAAGAAGAAGAGAATGCTGGTGGGTTATATTTTAGATCAGTGATTCTCAACCAGGGTGCCGTGGCACTTTGGTGTGCCGCGGACATCAACTTAGGGTGCCCCATGTTTTCTATGAAGACTGACAAAAATGGACTTTTAAATAAAGATTTATAGGAATTGTTATGCACATTCTGTTTAATGTTGTTATTATGATTGTAAGACCTAATAATAACTGTATATTTATGTATGGTACCTTCATTATGTCCTTGATAATGTACATTAAATATGTTAGGGGTGCCCAGAATATTCTAGATTACGTGTTAGGGGTGCCCCGAACAAAAAAAGATTGAGAACCACTGTTTTAGATCAACATCATCATCGTCGTCATCAATAATCAGGTAATCATCAGCATTGCCTGCCTCTTCTTGTTCATATTCCTCTAGGGTTTTTGAAGTCTCATACAATTTCTTTTTACTTTTCCCCTTAGAGGGATTTTCAGAATGTTCACTACTACTTTCAAGACAGGTACTGTACTTTTTACTCTTACTATCAGACAGAGAAGTTATTTGAACTGTTACACTGTCCTTGACTATGCCATCAACACTAGAATGTGACTCGCTTCTTCAGTATTTTTCCATGGTTTATTAATACTACTGGAGGTGGAGAAACGTCTTACATCACTTTCAAAAACAAACAAATATGCTGGTACCTCTTATTCAGGTTGTTGTAGGAGTCAGTGTCAGTTGTACCTGTCTGTCTCTTGAGTGTCAGTTTGTAATGTATATAGTCACAAAGGCTCAACCAGCTCAGAAAAATTTGGATCACCTGCCTGTCTCTTCTTATTGAAACATGATCTTAGGGTATTTGGGGTAAATATCCTTTGTCCCTTCGTATCCTATTGAAATGTCGCCCACTATTTGGCGACCAACAAAACGGCGAGTTTAAGATGTCATCTGCATGAAAGGGGAGACATTAGACTGTCGATCGCATCAAAAGGGGGACATTCTGTTGTCACAGGCTTAGGTGTCGCCACCATCTGTGCCTTAACTCTCCAATAATTAATTAAGCCTGCATCACAGTCACGCTAATAAGAAGACAAGGATGAAGTGAAGTGCCACTCAAAGGGTTAAGATGTATAATTATGCATCCGTGCCTTAACCCTTTGAGTACCAGAGTGTCCATCTGTGCCTTAGCAGATTTGCGACACATAAGCGTGACTATGATGCAGCCGACATGCTGATTCAGGCTGATGAGAAGAAAGCATCTTAACTCTTTGAGTGCCAGAGGGGTCCACAACGCTTTGCAATGAGTTGCGGACCTCTCTGGCACTCAAAGGGTTAAGGCACAGCTGGAGGGTATGCATCTTAACCCTTCACTTCATCTGGTGCGTCTATCCATTTCTTCTTATTAGCGTTACTGTGATGCGGGCTAAATTAATTATTGGAGAGTTACGGCACAGGTGGTGGTGACACTTAAGCCTGTATCATCAGAATGTCGCCCCTTTTGCTGTGGGAGAAATTCTGATGTTGTCCTTTTCATGCAGGCGACATTTTGGTCACCAAATAGTGGGCAACATTTCTACAGTGAACATCTCCCTTCACATTCCCCCAGACTCCCTGAATACAGAGAACAAATTGTCTGCCCAGCACATTCCCTAAACTAAACTCCATCTCCAAGTTATTTGCCTACCTTCTCTAGCTCCAAAACTTGCTGCTTTCTGACTCTCTAACATACACAGTATGACATGTGAGGGGAAAGTAATTCTTACTATTGATTTCAATGCAATAAGAAAGGAGGGAAAAAAGTGAAAGGAAATTTCACACTCAGCAGGAAGTGCCATATTTCTTTTGTTTCATTTTGAGGCAAATAATGTTGCCCATCCCTACCCTCTAGTATCCAAAGGGGTTAAATAATAGCCTGTAAAGCAGAATATAAACAGGTGCAGAGACACAGAGATTGCTTTGGCCACACACACAACTCAGAATGTGGTTGTGACCAGCACGGCAGAGGCGTCCCTCAAAATTTGGAGCTCTAGGCTGTTGGCTACTCTGCCTATATGGAAATCTGGCCCTGTACAATGATAACCAATTAAAGAGGATTTTTTTGGTGACTTTCTAAGGGTGTAACAAAGTTACCCTTGGGAACTAAGTGTAAGGGGTTTATGCACTAACCGTCAAATTATTTCCTCTCATTTATTTGCATCATCTCCATCTTCCAATTCATCACTGGCCAGATCATACCTAGTACTCTCTCATTCACCAATGAGCAAGCTTCAGATAGACCTGCCATTCCCAACTACCACATTCAGCCTGGATCAGACAATGATCACTGGCCTGGAATGGAAATAAAAATATATTTGGAAAACATAAATGCTAAGTTGTGAACAAGAGAACAAGGTAAAATAGACATAAAACAATGGATTTGATGTACTAAGGAAAAATTGAGCAATGTGGGACAAGCCAACCACTCCATAGGGAACAAATAATAATTCTCATTGATACAAATGGGCTTTTAACCCCTAGAATGCTAGAGAGGTCTCTAATGCATTTCAAAGCAATGCTTTGGAAAACTCTTCAGTGTTCAAGTTTAAATTAATAGGAATGTATATTTGTCACTTACGGTGCAGTTGCTTGCTCTAGTTCCTCTTACTATATCTGCCTCAATAACAAATGTCAACAACAGTTATAAACAGAGGAATGGACAAATACACACAGAAGAAAATTCCCACAAAATGCATGCAGTTATTCAGGCACCTTCAGTATCAGAGTGGCTTGCAATGTACTGCAAATGGATTACACATCCACCTATTATTATTCTTTATTTATTTAATGTCAACTTGTTTAGTAACACCTAACTCTCAAAAGGGTTAAAAAGAAAGAAAGAAAGAACACAGTTAATAATGAGGAGAGGAAAGAGAGAACAAAGGAACAATCTAGGAGGGGAGGAGGGAGATACAAGGGCAGATGTAAAGAATAGATGAAGAATTAAAAAAACAGAGGGATCAGTGCTCCGATACAAAGCCTGTCACCAGCAGGCCTTGTAATACCATAATAAACACTAGTACCAGAATGAGTCTCTACCAGACAATGTGTGTATCTGTGTGGTGTATTTGACTGGTGTGTTGCAGGTATGCATGGTGTATTCCCAAGGAGACAAACCAATAAGCTTACACATCTGTAGTGATTTAGAGGCCCGTGTTGGATGCATGCATTACGAAGACGCTACAGGTCCTGTGTACATCACAAGGCCTTACCGTAGCTACAGGCTCTGTGTAATCATAAAGAAAGGATATGTTGGTGATACAGGCCCTGCTGAATGTAACAGACAGGTCTAATAGAATATCTACTCATCTATATAAACAGGCACAGAGTCTATAGGCTCAGTATTTGCATCACACACAGGTCTATGCTTGGTACAGATGCTTGTGGCTTTGTGTAAACAATAGATGTTGCATGTCTCCTGTAAACACTGGGGGCTGTGTGACAATCACAGACAGGTTATGGCACAGCTGGACAACCTGAGGCCCTCTGGCTATGCAGGACTACAACTTCCATCATCTGCAGCCAGCCAGTAGCAGGCTAGGGATGAAGGGAACTGTAGTCCTCCACAGCTGGAGGGCCTCAGGTTGCCTACTTCTGGGTTATGGTGTTGCTAGGACTAAACAGAGACTAGGTGTGGATAATGCCTCTCAGTGTATATATTGAGGGATGCACTGGAAATACAGGCCTTGAAAACACACAAGGAAGATGGATGCATGTTACAGGCTCTAGATAAACTAAATCATAGGCATAAATAAGAAACACCACAGGAATTGTATTTAACCCTTGGGGTGCTACAGAAGTCTCCAATGCACGAAAGATCTCTCTAACACCCAAAGGGTTACTATCCAGACTGGAGCATCTATGGTTGCTAATAGCACTGTTTATTTACAAACAAGGCAAATCGGTACTCCGTGTTGTCTAAACACACCACAATTGCACAGAGATTCGGTGTAAAAAAAAAAATCACAGACCTATAGCCTCTATTTCCCACAATGAGAATAAGTATCTACACTGATTTCAGGTTAGGCAGGCCCTTAGAGAAATATACAGTGGGATCGGGGTCTATAGGGGACATGTACAGGAGAATGTCAAACAAAGTGTATAGGTTACACCTAGACAGCAGGAGAGTCTATAGGTGATGTCAGCCCATTGTATACAACAGGGATGCCTATATAAGAGAGCATCTCCATTGATTTGGGATCAGGAGGGTGTATAGGCTCCATGTATACACCAAGAAGGGGGCTAGTTGGTACAGGCGGAAGGGTCTATAGGAAATGTATCTAATAGGTTTGGGGTGCACTAATGATGGGTTGGGGTGTATGACAGCCAAAGCTCAACAGGCAGGGTCTGCAGCAGCTCCATGTCTCAGGTGATGTATGCACATAGCAGCACACATACATATATACACACACATTGCACACAGCGACTCCGGTACCTGCTCACTCAGGCGTACGATGCGCTGCAATTTCCCCTCGTCCTGAAGGAGCTGCCGGAGCTGCTCGGTGCTCAGCACCCCGAACCGGTCCGATGGGCTGGAGCCACCGGCCTCCGGGGAAGGATCAGGGCGGGCGGTGGGCTTCGAGCTGCCGGGTTCTGCGGACGGGTGGGGACGAGTGACCCCGGGCTTGGCGCTGTCGTGCTCCGGGGACGGATGGGAGCGGCTCCCCGGGTTCATGCTGCCGGGCTCCGGGTCCACTCTCAATCCCGCGGTCCCCGCAGTCTGCAGCGGGGGGTGCAATACCCGGAGCGGCCAGCAGAGGGCGCCCGCAGTCCTCTGTATGTGTCCAGCTCGGAGTATAATAGCTGCCGCCTGGAGCTGTGTCTGCCTATACACAGTGCTAAATATACACCCTCACTGCATAGAAATACATTCATACTTACACATATAGGATTCATATTAATTATTGTACTGCGGCCATTCCTTCTGGTTAGGATGGAGACAATAAGGACATATCATATTTTACATTAATGCTGAGAACTTTCATCATGGAAAAAAATTGCAATGAAATATAAGGCTCGTTTCACTTAATCCAATGGAAGCTAGAGACGTCTCCAACGCGTTGCGCCCTCTCCAGCATTCACGGGGTTAAAACGAAACTTTAAACATGATTCTATTTATCTTATTTATCTATAAACAGCCTTAACAAGTGTTATTTTCTATTTCATAAGTTTGTGTGCATAAAAGTATTTTTATTGCTGCATTCTTACTTGATATGCCCTTATTTACTAATGTTATCACCATCACACGGCTAAATAAATCTCTGAAGGCTTTATCTTACAACACAGAGGTACACAAGAGAATAGCTATGTCCTTCCCATAGATATGTACTGACGGTGAGTGACAATTGGGGCTCTATACTACTGCTCTAAAGCATCATCACACAGTTGTTCTTTATCAGAAGGCAGCAGAAGACGCAGGTTACATAACTACCTGTAATATGTTCCTCAGTAGAATACAAAAATAATATTTATTGGTTTTCTTTTAGAGCTCTACTATTTTACACTGTGCTGTGCAAGTGTTACAGCCTCATATAAAACATAGTTTTCACTGTTCTTTCCCTTTGACCTTAGTGTTGGCTTTAAATATTCTGTAAGTGCATACCATGTAAAGTCAAATTGCCTATAATATTTATTTCGTTATTTATTTGTTGCCATCTGTTTTTAATAAGGTTATGTCCCTGACTGTAAGCTCACCAAATTTCGGTTATCAGAGAGCTTTCTATCAGGGACCACAAAAGCAGGTACAGTTTAAAAATGTAACATTGTCCTTGCTGCACTGAATGCTCTGTTTTCTGTAGTCTAGGCAGGCTTTTCTGGTGCAGGTTTAGTGTTGTACTATATCCCTGTCCGTGCTTTCATAGTCCCATAGAGTCTAAAACTAAAAAAAAAAAAAAAATAGGTGAAGAGAAAAAAAGTATAAGCAATTTGACGCTGCATAGTATATACTTGCACAATAATGTACAGTCAAAACGAGGTTGACTGCCATTTTAACCCTTCTGGCATTCACAGGGTTACGTTGTAACAAATACATTGTACACACTCTAGAAAGGAAACATAAACATGTTAATAAATGCATCATCTGCATTGTAAACAAGCGTCAAATGAACAGAGACTCACAAAGACCAAAAGATTGCCATATTCACCTGCTTCGGAGATTTATTTGTTAAAAATACAATGTAGAAACTGAAAGACGTTTGAAAAAATATACTGTATATTACAGGGTTTATGCTGCTGAGTAAAACATGGGTACTCCCACTGTTTAAATATGTTTTATTCAAAAGTTATTGCAGAGCAAACTTGATTTTTTAAGTGCAGTTTCTCCATGGCCTGAAATTTTAAAGTGGTGCTGTTGCTAAATGATCCTTTGGAGGTTTATGTTAAACTGACCAGAGCTGTCCATAGCTTTCTGTAGCAGCAGTGTTTCAGTTTCAGGCCATGGGATTATTGCACCAAAAATGCAAGTTTAATCTACAATACGCTTAGAATAAAACATCTCTCAGTAGTGAGAGTATCTTTGTTTTACTCAGTAGGCTATCCCTTTAATACTTGACCTGTTGGCATGTGGAGCTGAGAAAGACTTCCCTAGACAGTATGTGCTACTGGTATGTGGCATGTCAAACCCTACCCAAACAAGCAAACTAAGAACACCATAGCAGGCAAACATTCACAAAATTGTCTTTGATTTAAATGGAGCTTTCAAAGTGGATCTATCACCCCTTTAAAAGTTATGCTCATTAGTTACAGCATTTAGAGAGTAAACTTAAAACAATATTATTAAAAAAAAAATGCTATTTGTGCAAAAATTAAGAATTAAAGTGTGTCCTGTACCCTACTTCTGGGCAGGCTGCTCTTGCTGCACTGCCCTTGCTCCCTTCCCACTACCCAGCCTCCTCCAATGACGGAGGCTTTCTCTCTCTAAGCTGGAGCGATCTCATTGGCTAGATATTGATCTCTGCCAATGAGATCGTTCCAGCTTAGCGAGAGAAAGCCTCCGTCATCAGAGGAGGCTGGATAGTGGGAAGGGAGCAAGGGCAGTGTGGCAATCTGCGGCAACGGAAGTAGGGTGCAGGGCACTCTGTAAACTATAATTTTAACCCAAATAGCATTTTTTTAAAAAATAATAATAATATAGTTTTAAGCTTATTCGCTAAATGCACTAACTAATGAGCATAACTTTTAAAGGGGTTAGATCCACTTTAATTAACTGAATGCTAGAGGTCTTCAATGCATTGAATTGGAGAGCTCTCTAGTAATCAAGGGGGGTATGTGCTAAGGCGTGCTAAAGAGTCTATGTGCTAAGATGAGATCTCCAGAGTTGGTTAAATATTAGTGCATTGGCTCCATATAATAACATAGGAACTGGAGAAGTGATATCATTGCAGAAGTCATCTCTGCTTTATCACCTCTTTATCACATCTTAGTGTATCTCCCACATGGGGTTACAAACTCCATTTGAATCAGTGGGAACTTTTATTTGTCCCCATGATACAGAAAGGTTGCTCTAGAATTGAACCACTTTCTTAGCACATCAGTCTGACACGTGTCTGCTGTCTGTAAAATACATAAAAAGAATGTGAGAGGCTCTGAGGATGAACATAAAGCACAATGGCTTGTTCTATGGCCAGTCACTGCTCAGCAGCATCACGTTTTATCTCTCTAGTGCCATTACAGAGAAGAAATTTCCACATATATATTAGACTTCCCAAAAGGGAGGTCCAGTTCCAAAATGACAGGCAAGTAATTTCTGCAGGGAATTCCAGCTAACCCCAGATGTACGATTTGGCCTTGTTGGTCCTAGTCAGTGAGGGGCAGTTGGATAGGCACTGAGAGCAAGGGTCTGTGTCTGGAATACTCTTCACTCTTAGGGAAACCCCATAAGAGTGTTCAAAATACATACAAAGAATGTGAGAGGCTCAGACAAGCACAATTGCTTGCTTTACTGCTAGTTATTGCTCAGCAGCATAATGTTTTAGCTCTCTAGTGCCATTACAGAGAGAAATTTACACATACATATTAGACTAATCCCATCCAAATGAGTGGTCCAGTTCCAAAGTATGGGCAAGTCCCCTCTGCAAGGGAACACCAGCTAACCCCAAAGGTACATTTTGACCTTGTTGGGCCTCAGGCCCTGAATGCAAGGGGTCATGTCTGTATTACCCTTCACTCTTACGGAGACCCCCTAAGAGTATTCAAAATACATACAAAGAATCTACTCTGTAATGGCACTAGAGAGCTAAAACTTGATGCTTCTCAGTGGTGAATAGCTGTAGAACAAACCATTTGCCTTATGTTTGTCCACAGAGTCTCTCACTTTTTTGAACGTGTTTTGAATACTCTTATGGGGTCTGCTGAAGAGTGAAGGCTAATCCTGACGTTGACCCCTTGCTCTCAGGGAATCCAGCTGCAACTCACTGACGAGGCCCAACAAGGTCAAAACGTACATCTGGGTTTAGCAGGTGTTACTTTCCTGTCATTTTGGAACTGGACCGCTCTTTTCTGTACATTGAAATTTCTCTGTAATGGCACTAGAGAACTAAAATATGATGTTTCTGAGCAGTAACTAGTCGTAGAACAAGCCATTGTACTTTATGTTTGTCCTCAGAGCCTCTCACCTTTTTGTATGTTTGTAAAATAGTCTGCAAATGAACTGTCTGCAAAAGAAAAGAACAGAGTGAGGGTGATATACTAAGGAAATAAGGAAATAAGGAGAGGCTCAGTAGTATAATTAATCGAATTTGAAGCCAAGGCACTGCTTTTGAAGCTGTAAAAACCTGGTTCCATTCCCAGTGTCAACAACTCTGTGTGACCTTAGGCAAGTCTCCTTATCTCCTTGTTCCTTGTGCAACTTAGATTGTAACCTCTACACAGTAAGGACTCATTTATGGGCCTTACGTATAAAATCAGATCAGTGCAATTCTAGGGTAAACCATCCTCACAATAGGTGACACATGAAAATTCTATTATTAATACTAAAGAGTTTTCCAATGCATTGCTTTGTAATGTGTTAAGGACCTCTCTAGCATTTGAGGGGTCAAAAAGCCCATTTTAAATCAATGTCAATTTATGTGTCCCCAATGGAGTTGTTGGTTTATCCCAGAATTGCATGACTATTTTTATACATAAAGCCCATTTTTAGGTGTTAGTGTTCATTTAAATAGGTATATAGAGTTAACACAGTAATGGTAATGTACCAAAAAAATGGCGCAAAACAGATGTAGGTTCACCTCAATTTGTTGGTTGCTCCAGCTCCAAAAGGAGTCTGCTCATTTTTCCTTCAATTACAGTAAGTTAAAATGTAACCTTTCCTATTGCTTAAACGGATAGTAATGCCTGCTGTTAAGAAACTTTAAAATTGTAGACATTAAAAATATACATTCAATGATTTATACATTGTCTCTCAAACATGTATAGTTTGAGAGATATGAGCTGCTAAAGTTACCCCCCTCCCTCCCCTTTCACTGACCTCAGGTGTCTACATTTGGGTTGTGTGACCAGACGGCGGCTCGTCAGCAGAGCCGAAATAACAATATCTAAAAAAGAAATACTTCACTGGAATGGTCTACAAAGTGTGCCTGGTTTGCAAGCACACTTTGTAGACCATTCCAGTGAAGTATTTCTATTTAGATAGAGCTATTTCGGCTCTGCTGAGGAGCCGCCGTCGGGTCGCACGACCTAAATCTTCTGCTGTCAGCTAGAGGCTGACATCAGTGAAGGGGGTTTCTTAACAGCAGTCATTACTATCTCTTTAATTAAAGAGATAGTAACGTACGCATATAAGGCTAAGTTTGATTATTCATTATACTTTTTTTTATAACTTAATGTATCTTTCTAGGTGTCCAGAACATTGTCTTCTTCGTGTTATTTAATTTTAAATTGTCCCCCTACCATCTCTTTTCCCTATGTCATGCTGAATTCCTACAGACCTGAAAGCCAGTCACTTGACCAGACGGATCGGAACGAGTGACAAAATTGTGTCTCTCAGTATAAGGAAAACGCTGCCCCATTAATGAAGAAAGGCAGGTTTTTCCTTATGCTGACACAAGATTTTCCCTTGTCACAATCCATTCTGACCAGTTTTCTGCTCTGGGGAAGTTTTTTTTTTTAACAGCAAGGACGAAAAGAAGAAGATGGAGAGGGGGGTGGGATAGTGCAGACCATAACTGGAAACTTTCAGGATGAAATGACCCTGAGATCTTTGAAACATTAACCCTTAAAGCTTCCCATAATGTAGATTTTATACAGTATGTACCGGCTTGCATCTAACTCAGAGGTTCTCCAGTCAGTCTGTAAGGAACCTGTAACATGCTCCATGTTAGAGATTTCACTGCCTAAACACAAACAAGACAAAAAGGACCTCTCCTCTGTCTTTCTTGTACAAATGGCACTAATTTAGGGACTAACAAAACATTTAATTGGGACATATCATATAGTAGGTAACACAGAACTCTCTCACCCTGAGAACTTGACCCTTCTCCCTGAGATTTTGGTAAAATCTCAAAGTCCCATGGTCAGAGCCTAAAGCTCATTTGTGAGGGTGAGCATTAAACTACCTCCAGGGTTTGCAGGCTTTGAATGATCATACCTGGTACACAGTCCCTAAATCACATCAGAACAGACAAGTATCTGTGAAACACCAGATAGAGTATTTAGTCATTTCAGTTATAAGTGCAGTCAGTGTTTGGTGCCTGAATTGACCTACATGAAGTAATGTTTTGGAGTCCTCTAGTATTCAAGATATTAAAGTCTTCATTTAACCCCTTGAGTGCCAGACATGTTGAATGCATTGGACACTCCTCTGGCACGCAAAGCATTAATTCAATGGAAAATGTTTACTTTTCCATATGGTGCAGTCAGTTTGCTCCAGAATTGCACCACATCATAAAGAAAGTCAGCATGAAAAACATATTTATACTTCCTATACCTACAAGAAATGTTACAATAAAACATTACCATTCCTTTAACCCTGTGAGTGCCAGAAAGGTGTGCATCAGATTGTGGAACATTTCACTGCACACCATTCTGGTACTCAAAAGGTTAAGACAGGAATTAGGGAAGAGACATACATGCTAAATTAAATCCTAAAAAGGCATTTTGTACCTTGCAGTCCACTAACCTGCAAACAAGGACAAGGCCAACGACACTTTTTTCTTTTCTGGCAAGGGAAGTAGGTAGGCAAACAGATCAACAGTACCCTGCTGACCCAGCTCTTACCATCAAGTTCTGACTTTAAAGGGATCCTATCACCAAAAAACAACTTTAGTGATTTTGAAAAGGCTTTCACAATCACTGTTTGTTTGCCATTTGTTTTATTAAGTAAACTAGCTTTTGAGTTATTTGTATTCGTAGACTATGCCAATTAAGGCATGCCATGCAGGAGGTATTTCCTGTATGCAAAGCAATGAGTTGTGTACCCCTCTGGCACTCAAATGGTTAATAGATTAGAATATGTTGTGCAGTATTAAAGTGGAACGATCAGTCAACTTAAAGTCCCCCCAAGTCATTATGCACATAGTGATACACATAGCAATACTGTTATTAGCCTAAGTAAGTCCAGCATTACTGAGAAATCCAAGTTGTTCTCAGACGCACAGGCAGGCTTCTTGCTGTAGAGGCATCTGTGCGACTGCGCTGTCAGTCCTTTCCTGTACCTTAAAGGGATAGTAATGTTTCATAATAAAAGCAGCTCTACTTAATCATCATAGTATTTGGACCTTGGAGAGTGTTATTTCAATTCTGTCAATAACAAAGTATCCCCCTCCCGCCCCTTTTACTGATGTAACACTGTTCAGCCAGATCAGAAGGGAGGTGCCCAGGTAGACTGCAGAGAGGGACAATCTTCAATTAAGATAAGGGAAAAACCTGAAAAACTTGTCAAGGGGGGCAGGACTTTCATTGTTCTCATAGGAAGAAGATTGTCCCCTTCTGTTATCTGTCTGGTCTTACAACCAGATTCCACATCTGAGAAGAGATGGCTTACACTAGGTAAAAGGGGCGGGAGGGGAAACTTTGCTTGTGAATATCTCTCAAACCACAAAGGTTTGAGAGATAAGACTTATATCGTTCTTCATGTTTTTTTAATGCCTACAAAATAAAATAAATATAAAACGAAGTATTACTATCCCTTTAAGGTACAATACAACTACCCTCCCCAATCCTGCAGGAGACCGGGATGAACAGCACAGGTGCACAGATGCCTCTTCAGCAAGATGTCTGCGCTGATGCCTGCATGTGCTTCTCGAACCAAGTTGGATTTCACAATAACGCCAGACTTATTCAGGATAATACTAGTATTGCTATGCGTATCGCTATGTGTATAATGATTTGGGGGGCACATTAATCTGAGTGATAGTTCCTCTTTAAGAAGATCATATTGCTAGACAGCAAAACAACTCAAATTAATGTTTACTTAAATTTGATGTATTTGTAAATAAAATATTTTGTTGTTGTTCTAAATCATTTATTCTATTACGTAAAAACTGTCAATAGGTCATGAAGTAACCTAGAAATTCTCGGCAATGCCCCATCCACCAGATAATGTCCCATCAACACCACCCATCTAAAAAGTGTCCCTCTTTGGAATGTTAGAAGGCATGTGAAAAGCTTATGTGTCAGTAAGTGTGGGATGTAATGTAGGAATAATACAGGAATTGTCTGCACGCATGGCATGCCTTAATTAGCATAATCTAGAAATCAAAATAACTCAAACACCAGTTTTATACATAAAAATGGCTGATACCACATATGGGCAATTCTGCTATTTCAAAATCACCAAAGTTGTTTTTAGGTGATAGTATCCCTCATACACTTGAATAATACATATATAACCGTAAATATACTGTGAGTGCCAGAGGGGTATGCAACGCATTGCGTTGCATAGCCCTCTGGGACACACAGTGTTAAACAAAGTCAGGCAATAGTTAAGTCAGGCAATAGTTTAGAACAAGAGTTCATACTCCTGAACTGTACATTTTACCAGACACAGTACCTTTTTGTTCTTTTTTGTAAAGAAAACATCTTTATTAAAATCTTTTGAGTGCTAGAGAGGTATCCAACACAATAGGTCTATGGGGGTTATGCAAAAGGTGTGATAAAGAGGAGATGACTTCTCCAGTGATACCACTTCTCCAATTCCTATGTTATTCTATAAAGCCTAGACACTAAGGTCTCCAAAGTTGGAGAAATCATAGTGCATTGACTCCATAGACTAACATAGGTCTTTGAGAAGTGATATCACTGGAGAAGTCATTTCCACTTTATCATCTCTGTATTACCCCTTAGTGTATCTCCCCCTTATGACCCCTTCCATGCACTGAGCTCCTGGGTGTTGTGTCTGGTCTGGTCTGTAACAGCTCAGTATATGCAAAAACTGTATATTTTAGCAGTTATATGGAGGCAGCAGCTGTGTGTATACCTTTTTCATTTGTGAAATGTTGGAGAGCATGGCGGAGAACAGCTTGCAGGATTCCAGCTGTTGTTGGACTTCAGCTTCGATGGCAAATTGAGGATGATGGGATTTATACTCCAGCTACACTTGGAGACCACAGATTACACTTTCCTGGATTAGAGGGAACACTAGCTCTGAAAGGGTTTGTGGGTGTAACCAGGGACCCGGTGTCCTGCCATTTTCTGCTGCCCATGACCAAGTGTGGGACTCAGCTAAGAATAAAAAGAATCATTTTTTATTTAGTTTTTATTTTATGTATTTTCCAGATTATGTGTTCTCTGTTTCCCATCTTTATGTATTTATAATAATAATAATAATACAATCATGGACTAGCCTTTTCTTTTTTAACTTGCTTATTCCTATTCATAAAAAATGTTCACATTTTATTTACTTTTCTTTTCTTCTGAGAGCCAGCTTTTAGCTTTTATCAAATTAAGGTGAACCTAATGCACTAAGGAAACTGCAGCAATAGTTGGTAAATCTACAAAGTTCGACCTTTACCAGATGTACTTTGCTATTTCAGAGGGGAAAAACTGAATTAAAAAAAACATTTCAATCAGTGAAGCTATTTTCAAAAGACTGAATCCCATTGATTTAAATGGGGCTTTTGTCACTTAAAGTTGGGCCATATTTTCAAAAGAAATGTGGAGTAGGTGTGGAGCACACCAACTGCATTATAGGCATATGTGGGAACTTTAATTTGTGGAGTCCCCAGAGAAAACTCCTCTGATGCCGCTGGGGAGTATAATTGCTGCAAATTGCAGCAAAAAGGGGATGGGGTTTACCCACGAGTGGGGGCAGAGCTTTCAGTGGCATCACACAGGTGGGCAGGAAGTGGGAGGAACTGGGTGGGAAAGGAGGAAAGTTGGGAGGAACTGGGTGGGAAGAAGCAGAAGTGGGCAGAGTTAAAGAAGACTCCCCACATCCAGAGAATCAGCCTCTGCCCCATAGACCCTGTAACGCACTCTCAAAACCAAAGTCTCCAGGGCAACTCTGGAGAGTTTCCAGGTATGATTATAGGAGCAAATAAAAAATCCCAATATACCCATTGATTAAAATGGGGCTTTTAAGCCCTTGACTGCTAGAGAGGTCTTTAATGCATTGCTTCTCAATGCAGTGGAGACTTCTGTAGCATTCAATGGATTAAAAGCCAAACTTAAAGCAATTTGTACTCCCCTAAAATGCTACTGGTGTGCCCCAGCAATACTCCAGAAGTATGTTGAAAATGCATCTCCAGCATATTGTGAAGCAGTATTTTGGAGACCTCTAGCGTTATAGGGGTTAAAAGCCCCATTTAAAGGGGAACTTTCAGCTATTACTAAGTCGCCATGCATTCATTAAGTGCATAGGGACTAGCTCGGAAATCCATGTCTTACCTATAAAAAATTGCAGATTCTAAAGAAATCATTGCCGTTTGGAGACTGATAGGCAGGTTAGTGAGGTCTACGAGCCTGCGCCGTCAGTCCCTTCCGGTTACCTTGCAACACACTGCAGTGCTACTCAAAGGAGACAAGATGTCTGTGCTATAGCCTGGGTTCCAGTCTCCAAACGGCAAAGATTTCTTTAGAATCTGCGATTTTTTAAAGGTAAGACATGGATTTCCAAGCTAGTCGCCATTCGCTTAATAAATGCATCCCACTTTAAATCCATGGGAATTTGGGAGGATAAAAGGGCTGATGTACTAACAAAACTGCAGTAATTCTGGAGTAAAGCAAGGGCACATTTGGGGACAAATACAAATGGGCAAAATCCACATTGATTTAAACTGGGCTTTTAACCCCTTGAATGCTACAAAGGACTAGAGAGGCTTCCAATACATTGCTCCAGAATTAGAAACCTCTCTAGCATTCAAGAGTTTAAAATCCCAATTTAAATTAATGTGAATTTTTATTTTTCCCCTAAGATGCCCTTGGTCTGCTCCACAATGACTCCAGAGAGGAGATGAAGGAAGATTTAATATAATGGTGGATTTGTTGTGGTGATACAATGAAAGCATTTCACCTTAGCGAATACAAGTCTCTCCATTTTAGGTATGTATGAGGAGTGAAAGAGACACCGGTCATTAGCTTATAATGTTGGCATAAAGTTCTCTGATGTGTTGTAATGCTATGTCTGCAGGCAGAATAATAACCAAATTAGTGTTAAATATGGAGAACTCTGAAATATGGAGAACTGTTCTTCACTTTATAATACATATAACTGGACATACGGTGAACCGTTATCCACTTTGAAATATGGAGAACTGTGAAAAGTGATGAACTTTATTTTAGGACTAAGGACCGCTTAGAAAGTTATAACAAAATTCACAATTCACCAGTGTCAGGGAGGCAAATTTGTTTCTTTGAGCTCCAGAAAAATTGCCAGCTATCGACCCCATAGTGCCTATGGGGAATATTCCCACTGACATATAAACATGCCCTTATTAATTCAAATTTCAGTATACAAATAAGCCATTAGTGAAGTGGAAACTGAATCATTATAAATGAGGTGAAGGAACAGAAATGACAAGCAGATGCCATATTTTAGGTGTAGCCACATGGATTCGATAGAGAACAAAGCATCGTGCATACAATGAGATGGGTTTGAGTCAAATTTGCCCCGGTATCACCAAATAGGACCCTTATCGAACCTTAATGCATCTCTTCCCAGTTCTTATTAATACATCAGCCTCAAACTTTCCAATTCCTGTGTTATTCTATGGAACATGTATCTCACTGGATAATTTATCTCACCTTAGTACATTTCCTTTCCGGAGTCAGGCTTTTGGAATCAGCAGAAGTCTAGGCACTTAGAACATAGTAGTAAATGGCTTCTTTTTTTGGACTTGATAAATAAAATATGTCAGGCACTCTCTGAGCATGTAGAAAAAGAGATACTGATTGATCTATAACCAGTAATCACTCAAAAACATCCTATTTTAGCTCTCTAATGCAATTACAGAGGAGAAAATTTCATGTACATATCAGACTTATCCCATCCAAAAGTGTGGTCCAGTTCCAAAATGAGCAGCAAGTCCCCTTTGCACAGGAATACCGTCTAACACCAGGTGTACTTTTCATCCTTGTTTGAACCAATAATACAAAAATGTGAGCTAGCACAAGTTCAACATATTAGCTATGGTCTCAAATAGTCTCTAATTAGAGTAGGTGCTCTAAGGGCCTATGCACATATATAAACGAGGAAACAGAATGTTTCACGAAAGAAGTCCCTCTAATAAGGCACACTAGACCAAAGAATCAAATCATGAAAACAAATCTTTATTACTGTATCAAAAAAGGTATAAATAAACAAAAGTAACTTGCCATAAAAGCATTTAAAAACAAACAATAAATAAACAATAAATCTTTTGTGTCATTGTTATATCATCATTTTATGCACTATAGCACTTTAGTATATACTGTATATTGCTAGTTCTGATTTTTGGGACTAGACACTTTATTACTTATCAGGTATATATGCTTAACCTCTAAACATTTGCATTAGTATATTTCTTACATGTGGTACATATATATATATATTTTTTTTTTTTTTTTTTTGGTTGCATGCTTAAAACTCACAGACTTATTGTTTGTTTTTAAATGCTTTTATGGCAAGTTACTTTTGTTTATTTATATATTTTCTGATACAGTAATAAAGATTTGTTTTCTTGATTTGATTCTTTGGTCTAGTGTGCCTTATTAGAGTGTTTCTTTCTTGAAACATCCTGTTTCTTTGTTTATGCTTGTTTGAACCATGTCAGTGGGTGCAACTGACTTCAATAGACAATGAGAGCAAGGGGTCCACATCTTGAGGTAGATACTATACAATGCAAAATATGCGATAGGATTACCGAGAAGAAGCACAAGCAGAAATTGTTTGTTCTAAGCCTAGTTATCACTCAGAAGCATCATATTTTATCTCTTTAGAGCCGTTACAAAGGAGAAATTTCCATGTATGTAATAGACTAGTTCCCAGAATTATGCTCTTTTGTTTATTGAATAATTAACATTTATTAATTCACTTTGTTTTGCTCTTTAAAGGTTAAACCTAACCCTAAGAATAAGTAGCTCTTTGTTAGAAGGACTTACCAAGGTATGTGTTAGTCAAATAGCAGTCAATTATTTTTGTTAATTGTTTTTATTTTAATTTGATCTATTTTTGTATGCTGTTGATAATTTCAGTCTTACTTGATTTTAATTTGATAACAAGTAAGGCCCTTGCCATCCATTCAGGTCTGTTGCAGCCCATTGTTTGTTGTGAGGAGGTGTAACCTAGAGGCAGACTTACTAGAGATCACTATAAACAAGAAACTGCAGATATAATGCAAAAAATACATAGATAAATATAACCGACTGCCTAACTAGGTAAGTCAGTATGTTTATTTATGAGCGACCAATTCCTAGGATATAGTTCCACTTTATTCTAAACTGTCATCTAATATTCCCTACCATCCAAAGTCTTGTTTGGTCAGTTTTGATAATAATGTGTATATATTACATTTGAATATTTCTCTGTTATTAATTATGTTAAAATGTTATTGGTCTAAAGTCCTTCAGTAACTGAACTTTATGTCAAGTAGTGCTTTGACAGTAGAAGGGGATGTTTTTGTACTTACTGATAAAATAGGATTTTAATGCACTTTTCTCTTTAGTTCATATGGAACACAGGAACGATTGGGTTGAGCTTGCTCCTCCAGGAGGGCAGTTCCCTTCAAAAAGACAGGGTCCTTGGGGTGGAGACTCCGTCTTCTTCCTCCAGCTCACCCCCCACCCCCCCAAACCAGATTCATGTGTGATAAGTACCACAGAAAAAAAACCGGAGCGGGCAAGAAGAAAAGGAAGTTCTCTACACTAAGACTCTAAGAGGACTCCTCTACCAGTGGGAGTCCAGTGTTCCATATGGACTAAAGAGAAAATGATTTAATGGTAAGTTCACTAAAATCCTATTTTATTTTACATTTTATATATAACACAGGAACCATGGAGATATACCAAAGATTCTGGGGAGGAAAAGGAGGAAAACTCACTCTTCCCCAAAGATGAGTATTCCACGATGTTTGGTAAATGTGTACAAGAAGTATCACATTGCAGCCTTGCACAGCAATTCAGCAGGTTCTTGTAGACCCGAGAAGCACCCACAGAATAGGTGGAATGTGCCGTGCTCTTGAAAGGAACAGGTATTTTCCTGATCACATACACGTGGCGTATGGTGACTTTGGATGCTGCCTGACCCACCCTAAGTCCTCCAGGGATGACAAAAAGAGAATCAGCCTTGCTTAAGGCATCGAGCCATATCCAAAAGATGGAATTCTTTCTCTTGTTTTCATGTGGGGTCAGGACACAATGAAGGCAAAATGATCTGTTGATTGATGTGAAAACCTACGACAACCTTGGGTAAGAACTCCTGGGAGATACAATGTACCTCCTTGTCCTGGTGAAAAAACAGAAAAGGAGGTTTGCGAGACAGCGTTTTCAGCTCAGCCTCCCAGTGAATAGAGACAATGGCCAAAAGGAAAAACATTTTGAGAGTTAGGTAATGCAAAGGGACTGAGTCCAGAAGCTCAAAAGGATGCCTCTGGAGGACACTTAAGACCAAGTGGAGTTCTCACAAGAATGTTGAATCCTGAAATGAAGGAAAGGCACACCACCTGAACAAAGGTCTTCCCATCCAGCAGAATGGCAGTACACCATCACATCATCTTGGAGAAAGGCCAGGACTGTGTGGAGATCAAAGGTCTGGGTGGACATATCCTTGTCAGCACATCAGTGGTGGAAAATGGGCCTAATTCTATGGTATGCCTTTGAGGAAACAGGTTTCCTGGCCTCGACCATAGTTGAAATGACCTAGAATGGTGGTTTCCACTTTATCACCACTTTATCACACCTTAGTGCATAACCCCCATAGACTTATTGTGTTGGATACCTCTCTAGCACTCAAATGGTTTTAATAATGATGTTTTCTTTACATCATACCAAATAGGACCCTGGAGAAGGAGGTCTGGTCTTGGTGGAAGGCGGAGCTGCTCCTGAATGGACAGGTTGAGAAGGTCTGCAAACCATGTCACCAGGGAGAGTATGGAGCAATCATGATGACTACAGCCTTCTCAATCCTGATCGTCCGGACTACCCTAGGGATGAGAGGAATCAGAGTAAACACACAGAACAGATGGAAGTTCCACGGAATGGACATTGTGTCTGCCTCAAAGACCAAGGGACCTTTCATCCTTACTCAGAACATGGGAAATGTCCTGTTCCTGTGGGATGCCATCAGGTCTATGGCTGGGATACCCCAGTTTTGGACTATCTGGTAGGACACTTATGGATGCAGTTTCCAATTTTTTGAAACCATATATTGACAGATGAGGAATGTGGACCACTACGTGAGTTTCTGTCCAGTGAAGAAGATCCTTCACTTCCTTCCATGCTGACTCGCTCCAGGTTCCTCCCTGGCAGTTGATGTAGGCTACTGCCATTGAGTTGTCTGACTGAACCTTTACTGGAGAAAAGCCTCTGGGCACATTGCAAAGTCCCTGGGCACATGTGCAAAGATTCCATCTTGATGCAGGAATCATCAAGATTGAGACATTTCAGGTCCAGAATAGGTCGGCATCCACTGTCTTGTGGAACCACAAATAGGTTGAAATAGAAACCTGAGGAGTAGAAGGGGCTACAGTACATGAGGGAACTAGGGACCAAGAATATTCCCTTGGAAGCCCAGCATGACATGAGGAACAGTGAGCGAGGAGGGGTAATGGAAGTCCCTGAAGTCCCCATATGCCCCTTACAGTCAGACATGTCCAGAGAAAAGTGTTTAACTAGTTAAAACTAGTTAAAAGTATCTCCAGTGTAAAGCATAGCCCTCAGTCTCAGATAGACCCCAAAAGTACTTATCTGGAATACAAAGGGTTAAACTGGAGAACAGAGAAGGTGAGTCAGCATCTGTGTAGGTTAAGTAAGTAAGAAGCAAGATGGAAACCAGAAAGAGTGCCTACCAATCAGAAAAAAAGCCTGGGAAACGAGAGATTAGGGGTATTGTAGTGCTTTTGTTGTTGCCTAGCAACATGTGGCTCTACAGCCACAGATCACAGAGTGCTCAATGGACCCTCACAAACTAGATCATGCAATAGAGCATGCTCAGCAATGACGAAAGAGCCCTCTCTGACCGTTCTAGCACGATGAACATTTGTAGCAAAGATGCCCAAGGAAACAGCTCTCATTCTTCAATGGCCCATACACTGAAAATTAAAAATGTTTAAAACAATGTAAACATTTTCCAAAACTCCTGGGGGAGGGTACCAGAGGAGGCTAAATTAAACACGAGGACAAAAACTCAATCAGTAAAGGGTTAAAAGTAAAGACTAATGCAACCATCTGTGCTACCAGGCTAAGAGGGAGAGAATAGAGCTAGGAATGAGTGCTTCAGCAACACTCAGAATATAAAGCTTAGTAACATAGTAAACATAGTTGATGAGACTGAAAAAAGAAATGCGTCCATCAAGTCCAGCCCATGCCAAAACACCCCTTTTGATCCAGAGGAAGGCAAAATACACCTGTCAGTCTCTGAGATGGACAAACACAGAAGTTGTTCGAGACAGGACAGGATGGCCTAGTCGACAAATTCTGAAGAAGTTCGAGACAGGGCAGGATGGCCTAGTTGAAGGCTTCAGTGACAGTTCAATATTAAAGTAAAATTGCGAGTCAAGCTAGGAAGGTTTCGAAGACTCAGAAGTTCTAGTGGGATGATGATGTTGTAGGCTTAGAGTCGAGAGGAGGAGAGTAGAGGTCATCACCTTCGAGTCGCAAGTTGAGCAGACAGTTCACTGGATAGGGTTGTTGACTTGGAGGGATGGTCGATGCACTACAACTACCACTGCTCTCAACTAGTCGAAGGTTTAAGAGGGGTCGACCAGATGTCGAGGACGACCCTGTCAACTAGTTGGACAGGCGGAAGGCAGGAAGATGTTGAGTTCCCTACACCCTCAACTGGCCGGGGCAGTCACCGGAGCAACCGGTGATGGCAACCCGACTCAGCTGGAGAACCTGAGGTGTAGGGTCGAGCAGACTGGAGTCGGACAATAAGTTGAGAAGTGAGAGTCAGATCTGGATGATAAGATCAGCCTGAGTCGGAGTTTGGGAGCAGCTGAAGGGACTCCTGTTGCGCAGCAAGAAGGAGTTCATAGGGAAAAGTGTGGTTGAGGATAGCCGAGGTCAAGCCGATATGGAGACGAGAAGCCAGGGGATCAGACGGAGACGTAGTCAGGAGGGAAGCCGTGTCGAGATCCAAGACAGTAGGCAGGAGACAAGGTCAAAAATCAAAGCAAAGCTTCGGTACATGGATTCAGGAACTCTGCGACAAACACTCTCAGAATTTTAGCGCTAAAATCGAGCAAGACTAGGCGGTTGACCCAGGTAGATAAAGCCTGCAGCAGCCAATAAGGATGATGGTAGGAGAAACAATCTGAAGAAGCATGACAGTGCTCCCTCTTCAGTGGCTGGCCTCCGGACGGCCCAGAGCATCGGGATGGAGGCGATGAAAGGCTCGCACATGGGCAGGAGCATGGATCTCAGTGGCTGGTACCCAGGAACGGTCGGCAGGACCATAGCCTTTCCAATCAACCAAATAGTGTAACCGACCATGAGATAGTTGAGAGTCCAGAATCTTGCTGACCTCATAGTCTGGATGGCCATCCACCAAAACAGGAGCAGGGGGAGGAGAAGGTTGGTGGTAACGGTTCTTGAGCAGAGGACGTAAAAGAGAGACATGAAAGGAATTGGCCACCTTCATGGTAGATCAAGAGCATAGGTGACAGGTGTCAGCCGACTCCTGATGGAAAAAGGACCTACGAACCTTGGCCCCAATTTACCGGAAGCCTGGTTTAGGCGGAGGTATTGAGTAGACAGCCAGACCTGGTCACTGGACTGGTATGAAGGGGCTGGTCTTCTTTTCTTATCTGCCTCGGACTTGTATCTGGAAGAAGCGTCCGTCAAGGAATGATGAACAGAAGCCCAATGGAGATGAAGATCTCGTACTCTAACATCGGCCTCAGGAACATTCGAGACAGGAAGGTTTGGTAGCGTCTGAGGGTGATAACCTAGAGCAGCGTAGAAGGGAGAACACTTCATAGCAGAATGATATCGGTTATTGAAGGTGAACGCAGCCAGAGGAAGCAATGATGCCCAGTTACTGTGATGTGTGTTGACATAGTGATGGAGATAGATTTCAAGAGCTTGATTGGTTCTCTCAGTTTGGCCGTTAGACTGAGGATGGTACGAGGATGAGAAGTTCAACTGGATCCCTAGGCGAGAACAGAAAGCTTTCCAAAATTTTGAGGTAAATTGGGTACCTCTGTCAGAGACAACTTGAGAAGGAACTCCGTGAATGCGGAAAATGTCTTTGATGAAGATATTTGCTAAAGTTTGTGAGTTAGGTAATCCCTGGAGGGGAATGAAATGCGCTTGCTTAGAGAAGCGGTCAACTACTACCCAAATCACAGTACAATGGTCTGAAGGTGGTAAATCTGTAATAAAATCCATAGCCAGGTGAGTCCATGGGGACTGGAGAACTGGTAGAGGTTGAAGGAGTACAGCGGGTTTGTGATTGGATGGCTTATTCTGAGCACAAAGAGTACAAGCTTTGACATAGGCTTCCACATCTTGTTTTAAGGAAGGCTACTAAAAGCGTCGAAGAAGAAGCTCAGTATTTTTAGTAATGCCTGGATGACCAGCCATAGCAGAGCTGTGTGACATTTTAGGAGAGAGACCTGAAAACGCTTGGGAACAATTAGGAGATGAGCGGGTTTCCCTTTAACTCGTCCACTGAAATGGTATTGGAGAGACTTGAGACTTGATCTTCTGTATTATGGACAACGATAGACAGGCCAAAATATTTTTGGAGGGTATTATAGGTTCAGGTGGCGGTTCCGATTCAGTAGTGAAGAAACGGGATAAGTCATCAGCCTTCAAATTTTTAGATTCTGGTATATATGTGATAATAAAATTAAAACGGGTAAAGAAAAGAGCCCATCGGGCCTGCCTTGGATTCAAGCGTGGTGATTGTTCCAGGAATTGAATGTTCTTGTTGTCAGTCTGAATAATGACTGGAACTTGAAACCCCTCCAACAGGTGTCACCATAATTCTAAGGCCATTTTAATGGCCAAAAGCTCACAATTACAGGCATTGTAGTTCCTTTCAGCAGAGCTGAGCTGTTTAGAAAAGTATGAGCACAGGTGAAGGCGGTTAGTCACCTCGTCCCTCTGAGAAAGGACAGCACCAGCTCCCAATTCGGAGGCATCTACCTCAATGAGAAAGGGTTTGGTGGGGTCTGGATATCGTAACAAAGGAGCAGAAACAAATATTTTTTTTAATTGTTCAAAGGCTTCGACAGCCTCAGAGGACCAGACTTTAGGATTTGTATTTTTTCTGGTGAAAGCTACCATTGGGGCAACTATGGCGGAGAAGTTTTTAATGAATCTTCTGTAATAGTTTGCAAATCCCAGGAAACGTTGCACAGTTCTCAAAGTGGTTGGCCGTGGCCACTGAGAGACGGACTCCACTTTAGAAGGATCCATCAGAAGACCAGAGTCAGAAACTATACATCCTAGGAAAGGAAGCTGTGAGGTTTCAAAGATGCATTTTTTAGCCTTATCGAAAAGATGATTCTCCCAAAGGCGGTATAACACAGTGTGGACGTGTTCTCTGTGTCCGTGAAGGGAAGATGAAAAGATCAATATATCATTATCACGGTGCCCGTGATCCTTATCTGTCACTCTTGGTTGTGGGCACTCCCATTGGCTGAGCTTGTTTGGCCTGCCCATTGTGGTCTTTTTATACCTGGCCTTTGGCACCTGTCAGGTGCCCTTTTGTGGTGTTCCTGATCCAGTGTTGCTGTTGCTGTGTTCCAGTGTTCCTGCTTCCTGTGTACCGATTTGGCCTGTTTGACGACGCTCCTTGTTTCCTGCTCTGTGATCTGACCCGGCCTGGCTGACGTTCCTGCTTGTGACCTGATCTGGCTTGTCTGAGAATCCTGCTCCGTGATCTGACCTGGCCTGGCTGACGTTCCTGCTTGTGACCTGATCTGGCTTGTCTGAGTATCCTGCTCTGTGATCTGACCCGGCCTGGCTGACTTCCTGCTCCGTGACCTGAACCGGCTCGTTGCTGACCCTGCCTCTGTTCCTGCCGTTGCTGCTTGGTGTCACCTAGGCGACATTCTGACTTCCGCTGTGCTTGTGGCAGGGCTGATCGTGTCAAAGCCTCCGTTACACTTGCAGTGCATGCCTCTGTTCGCTGAACCTCCGTTAACACTTGCAGAGCTGTTATCTCCTTTCCCTGAACCTCCATTTATACTTGCAGAGCTGTGTTTCCATTCCCTGAGCCTCCGTTAACACTTGCAGAGCAATTGTCTCCGTTCACTGAGCCTCCGGTACACTTGCAGAGCTGCTATTGGTTCTCGCTCTTGCAGTGATTAGTCTCTGTTGCTACGCCCGTGGGGGCTATTGGCTCTAGTATCTTCGCTCTTGCAGTGATATTAGTCTCCGTTTAATGCCCGTGGGGGCTATTGGCTCTAGTATCTTCGCTCTTGCAGTGATATTAGTCTCCGTTTAACGCCCGTGGGGGCTATTGGCTCTAGCTCTTGCAGTGTAGTTTGTCTCCGTTGCTACGCCCGTGGGGGCTATTGGCTCTAGCTCTTGCAGTGTGGTTATCTCCGTTGTAACGCCCGTGGGGGCTTGTGGCTCTAGCTCATCTCTGCAGAGTATTTGGCCTCAGTCCTGTTCTGCCTAAGCAGCAATCTCTGTTCAATAGACTGACGGTGTTGTTTCATCTAGCACCACTTGCTGCTCCATTACCACCTTGGGCGTGTCAAACACCACTACTGAGACTGATTGATTTACACGTACTTTAACCATTGAGTACCCTTATGTTTCTAAGCCTGTCCTGTGACAGTATATGTATATTTATTTCATCTGTATACTGGGCCTGAGAAGGCATCTGTAAGCCACTGTTCTTTCTATTATTCTGTATTCGGTCTTTCTTGTTTTATTAATAAATCTGTGTTTTATTCTACCTGCTTATCACGGTGCCCGTGATTCGTGCTGTTCTGTGTCTGTCACTTGCTGAGCATTCCTGATTGGCCGTCTGCTATTAGCCCTCCACACACATCCTTTTTAAACCCAGGTTGAGCACTTCCAGGTTGCCCTTTCGTGGTGTTTCTGACTTCACTTGGCCTGATCTGCTTGTCAGGCTTCTGGGCCTGCTGTTCCTGCTGATCCTGCGTTCTGGTGTTCCAATGTTCCAATGTTACTGTATGCTAGTGTTCCGGTGTTCCTGTGTTCCAGCACCTAGCGGGTTAATCTTACTGAGTTCCTGTGTCTCCTGCCTGCCGCTTCTCCAGCCGGTTCGCTCTGCACCGGCGGTTCCGGTCGTTCCAGTCATCTGTCAGTGCATCAGTCTCGCCCGGTGGACTCCCCGTTGGAGTCTAGGGCTCCTGCTCTAGCCCCGTCGCTCCGGCGACATTGTTCTTCTCGATGCTGCTTGTACATTGTTGGTTCCAGCGTGCGGACGCTGGTTTACTCCATTAAACCTGGTGGCGACACTTACTTTTCGTTCCAGCGTGAGGACGCTGGTTTACTCCATTAAACCTGGTTGCGATATACACTGTTGGTTCCAGCGTGCGGACGCTGGTTTACTCCATTAAACCTGGTGGCGACACTTACTGTTGGTTCCAGCGTGAGGACGCTGGTTTACTCCATTAAACCTGGTTGCGATATACACTGTTGGTTCCAGCGTGCAGACGCTGGTTTACTCCATTAAAACCTGGTGGCGACATTTACTGCTGGTCCCAGCGTGAGGACGCTGGTTTACTCCATTAAACCTGGTTGCGATATACACTGTTGGTTCCAGCGTGAGGACGCTGGTTTACTCCATTAAATCTGGTTGCGATATACACTGTTGGTTCCAGCGTGCGGACGCTAGTTTACTCCATTAAAACCTGGTGGCGACATTTACTGTTGGTCCCAGTGTGAGGACGCTGGTTTACTCCATTAAACCTGGTTGCGATATACATTGTTGGTTCCAGCGTGCGGACGCTGGTTTACTCCATTTAACGTGGTGGCGACATTTACTGTTGGTTCCAGCGTGTGGACGCTGGTTTACTCCATTAACCTGGTGGCGATATTTATTGTTGGTCCCAACGTGCGGACGTTGGTTTGCTCCTGATCTATCCAGTACTGTGGCTAGGTCGCTGTCCACTCCTATGCAATCGTCCGATTTTCCCTGGCAATAGACTTCTGCTGAGTAAGACCTTAGTTCCTATTCCTCTCTGCTGTCATAGTCATCTGACAGCTGGTCTACTCGCTCAGGCTGCCCTGCCCGGTATTGGTAAGGCCGGTAGAACCTTTGTCGTTACCATCCTTAAGGTTGCCTTACCCGGTATTGGCAGGGCCGGTACAGCCTACTACAGTGTTCCTCAGGCTGCCCTGCCCAGTATTGGTAAGGCCGGTAGAACCTTGTACATTACCATCTTTAAGGTTGCCTTACCCGGTATTGGCAGGGCCGGTAGAGCCTACACTCAGTACTCCTTTGGGCTGCCTTGCCCGGTATTGGTAAGGCCGGTAGAACCGGTATATGTCATCTCACGGTTGCCTTACCCGGTATAGGCAAGGCCGGTAGAGCCTGTTATTGCTACTGTCACTTGGGTTGCCTTGCCCTGTATTTTAGGCAAGGCCGGTAGAACCTATTGTATGGACTATTATTGTTGTATTGTTATGTATGTTTCCCTATGGGGATTGCCTTAACTTTTCAATAAAGTTACGTTTTTACCAAACCTTACGTCTGAGAGTCTTTAAAAACCGTGACACTGCTGGTCTGAGTGTCTTACAAAACTGTTACAATCATCCAGATACACCACCACATAGGAAAGCAGAATGTCCCTGAAGATCTCATTGATGAAGTGTGGGAATAATGCAGGGGCATTGCAGAGCCTAAAGGGCATGACGAGGTACTCATAGTGGCCGTACCTGGTATTAAAGGCCATCTTCCACTCGTCGCCGTCATTGATTCAAATCAAATTATATGCCCCATGCAGACAAAGAGAAACCTTGCACCTGCTGGTGAGGATGAATGTCTAATGAAACCCCTGGCCAGGTTTTCTTGAATATATTCTAAAAGGGCCTTATTCTCCGGTTCAGACAGGATAGGGTTGTTGACATGGCGGGATGGTCAACGGACTACAACTACCACTGCTCTCAACTAGTCGAAGGTTTAGGAGGGGTCGACCAGATGTCGAGGACGACCCTGTCAACTAGTTGGACAGGCGGAAGGAAGGAAGATGTTGAGTCCCTACACCCTCGACTGGCCAGGGCAGTCACCGGAGCAACTGGTGATGGCAACCCGACTCAACCGGAGAGCCTGAGGTATAGGGTCGAGCAGACTGGAGTCGTACAATAAGTTGAGAAGCGAGAGAGTCAGATCTGGACGATAAGATCAGCCTGAGTCGGAGCTTGGGAGCAGCTGAAGGGACTCCAGCAAGAAGGAGTTCGTAGGGAAAAGCATGGTCGAGGATAGTCGAGGTCAAGCCGATACGGAGATGAGAAGCCAGGGGATCAGACGGAGATGTAGTCAGGAGGGAAGCCGGGTCGAGATTGAAGACAGAAGCCAGGAGACAAGATCAAAAATCAAGGCAAAGGTTCGCTACACGGATTCAGGAACTCTGGAACTCTGCGACAAACGCTCTCAGAATTTTGGAAAATCAAGCAAGACTAGGAGGTTGACTCAGGTAGATAAAGCCTGCAGCAACCAATAGGGATGATGTAGGAGGAACGATCTGAAGAAGCATGACAGTACCCCACTGAAGCCATTTCCATTTAAGCCCCAAGTGGGCAAAAAAAAAATCCTTCCTGTCTCCAAATGGCAGTCAGATATTTCCCTGGATCAACAACCTGCACTGAAGCCATCTGTCATAATTCTCAATATCATTCTGTGCTAGATAGGTATCCATTGCTTTTTTGAAAGCAGTTACAGTATCTGCAAGCATAACATCCAGAGGCAAAGAAGTCCATAGTTTTACAACCCTTACTGCCTTTGTTTTAGCCCAAAGAGCATTTCCTCTAGTCTTAAAAGATGACCTCTCGTTCTAAGCTCAGTTCTTTGCATAAATAATTAATTGGATAGTTCTTTGTATTGACCTTGAATATATCTGTAAATGGAAATCATATGAACCCTTAGACAACTCTTCTATAATGTAAGCAAACCCGTTTTGAGTAGTTTCTCTTTATAACTCAGATCCTCCAATCCCTTTATCAGTTTTGTTGCATGTCTCTGCACTTTTTCCAGTTCAATAATTTCTTTTTTAAGAACTGGTGCCCAAAACTGTACTCCATATTCTAGATGAGGCCTAACCAATGATTTATATAGAGGCAGAATAATATTAGCATCCTGTGCATCTACACCTTTTTTTATGAAGGCTAGTACCCTATTCGCTCTTGTAGCAGCTGAGTGACTCTGCACACTGCTGTCAAGTCTATCATCTATCAGTACTCCTAAATCTTTCTCTAATGAGGATCCCTCCAAGTTGTTTCCCTTTTAGAGTATATGTAGCCAGAGAGGGTCTACAGTCCGACCTTACATTTATCTACATTAAATGTCATCTGACACTTTTCTGCCCATTCACTCAGCTTATCTAACTTTGTCTGAAGAGAAGAAACATTCAGCCCTGCATGTATTTATTGTACAATGTGGTGTCATCAGCAAAGACTGAGATGCTACTTTAAATTCTCCCTTCTAGATCATTAATAAACAAATTAAAGTGGAACTATCACCCTATATTAAGCTCCTGGGCCCAGGACTGAACCCTGTGGAGCCCCACTTACAACTTTAGACCCACTTCAAATGTTCCATTTACAACAACTCTCTGCCATCTATCATTTAACCAGTTCTCTATCCATGTACAGATATCACCGCCCAAACCGAAGCCTTTTAATTTATGCAGCAACCTGTTGTGAGGCACTGTATCAAAGGCTTTTGCAAATTTCAAGTATACTACATCAACAGCAATTCCCTTGTCCAAATTACTACTTACCCTTCTGTAAAATGCAAGTAAGTTGGTCTGACATGATCTATTCTTAATAAAGCCATGCTGACTCCTTCTAATGATATTGTTTGTCTACAAATAGTTCTGAATACTGTCAGTTAGTAACCCTTCAAATATCTTACCAACTATGGAAGTCTAGCTCACAGGTCTATAATTTCCTGGTGTGGTTCTTGCCCCCTTTTTGAACTACATCAGCTTTCTTCCAATTACTGGGCACTATGCCTGATGAAAGTGAATCAATAAATATTAAGTATAATAGTCTTGTTATTACTGAGCAAAGTTCCTTAAGTACCCTTGGGTGTATACCATCCGGTCCAGGTGATTTATTCACCATAACATTTCCAGTATCTTTTAGACCTTGACCATAGTAATCCATGTACATGATGGTGGGAAATCTGTGGTTTTGTCTATTTACCCATATTTACACCACTCTTCTGTATTCAGGTTCCCATCTCAGAAGGACAGAATCTTTAAGAAAATCACCCATAAGGAACAGACATCATAAAGTCAACCTTCACAGAGAAAAAGGTCCATAAACACATGTGAACTGGACAATCCACCTCCAGGGAAGCCAGTGATGGAAGGCTGCCTAATGGGGGATTATACAGCCCCATATCTATGGTGAAAAATAATAAAATAGCCTAAAAACTAAGAGAAGTTCCACTACACTTACATCTTCTTGAACACAGAGCACATGAATCTGGATTATGGCGGGGTGGTTGAGCTGGAGGAAAAGTTGAGAGTCTCCTCCTCAAAGACCCTGTCTCTTTGAAGTGCCCTGCCACCCTGGAGGAAGGAACTCAACACCATGGTTCCTGTGTTCCATTTGGGATGTAATCGAAATCCTTTTTTAACTCCATGTGGAACACAGGAACCATTGGTTAAAGGATCCTCCTGCAGGAGATTAGGGCAAGTGACTAAAGGGCTCTCAATCCACTTTACCCATACCTTAACATGCTCAGTTTTAATGTATAGCATAGATGAAAGAAAAGGATAGATGAAAGAAAAGAAACAGAATCTGAACAAGAAAGGGACCCTTTACTCTCAAATGATCTTACCTACTTTGTACCGATTCCGGGTCTGCTTATCGACTTCCCACATCTCTACAGTGATCCGACCTACTGTGCACCGACTCTGGCTCTGCCCTCCAACCTCCCGCTTCTCTCCAGTGTAACTGACTTTTGTGTGTGACCCCTGCTCTGCTTCTTGACCTTCCTCTTGTCTCCAGTTGTTTGACCTTCTGTGCATCGACTTCCAGCTTGTTCTAAGACTCCCCGCACCTCTCTACTATCAAGGTATCAACTACTGGCTTTTCATACAACTAACTGCACACCTCAGGTTATTCGGCCATCTGTGTACCGACTCCTGGTTAGTCGTTGGACTACCAGCGCCACTTCTGTGTGCGACCAACAGCGTTTCGACCTTTGGCCTGTGGTCCTGTGTGTGACCGACAGAGTTTCGACCTTAGGCCTGTGGTTCAACTTCCAGACTCTGCATTAGGGTTCAGACCCCATGTCGGTGCTTAGTGTGTCTCTGCCTTTTGAATCTTCTACACACTAGCTAACCATGACCCAGGCAGAGAGACTGTGATAATAACACGAACAAAAGTTAATCAGAATATTATATAAAATATTTTCCATTTGGATAATTATTGATGTTGCTAAATTCAATAATTTAATTAATCTATTAATACGTAGGCCGCAACAAGGCCTAAAACACTATATAAAATTGTGTACATCTAACTTGTCATTGTGACATTAGGGTATATTGAGTTACACTTGCAAATCCAATATATCTCTCTCTGACACAGGCACTTCAATCTGTCCCCTCCCAGATAACTATTTGTTATGTATGCTAAAGTCATTAAGGTAGTGCCTATAAAATCTTTATTATGAACAGTAGAATAGTGTTTGTACAGTGGATATTCTATACTCCCCATAAGTATCTTCCTTCTATTTTCCAAAAACCTGTCCCTTAATCTGCCTATATATACATTATTACATTGCTACATAAGAGGTATTGTAAGTAATTAAATGTTTCAATTCACATCTAACATTATACATTCAGTTCTAAGTTAGTTTATATTATTAAAAATATTGATCTATCTTTTTCATTTACTACTATTATACTCTAGTCAGTTACACTAGGTTTCATAAAGTAAAGGGTTAATCAGCATTTCTCTAAATAAGAGGTTAATTCAGCAAGTGGAAAATCTATAAAAATGCCATATGACAGACAACATAATTCAATTCCAAACTATACCCAGAAGAAGTGCCATAGTGTATATGAAACACATCGGAATATCAGTTGTAATATTATTTATGCACCTATTATATATTTTATTTTATTGATCATTGTGGAATATATTGGCCTTCTACTACCCACATACATCAGGACTGCTTTACTATCCAGATCACCAGAACAGGTGAGAGATGGGAGATTAACACTTACTCTGCCCACTATACACCTGGTAGATGTCCATGAAGGAATAGAGAGGAAATAATATTGCTACAGCCGGCAGATCATTTACTGTACTTAGGTAGAAACACCATCTGCCCGCTTACACATCCCATCCTCCAGGACACAGCAGACCAGTTTTATATAGTCAGGAGTGAACTATTATATTGGAAGGCGGTAAGGCCCGCTTATACTGGCATATTTTCATCACCTTCATCTTCAGCCTTTTACATAAGTCATTTACATTATCCACATATATTCTTTTATAAGGGTACCCTCTATCGTTACATTATTATTATTATTTTATTGTTAATAAATTGTTTATTACTTTATTTGATTATGATATAGTGCTCTTCCCTTTATACCTGATTTAGTTTTTACCATTTATTCTACAGTTGGTAATTATCTGAGTCTGAAGCAAAGCACAGGTGGCATTGGCTGTCAAGGTGAATCAGGATGTGTAGATAAGAATACTGAAGGTCCAAAGAGGCCAGATACTCCTCTAGGCATATTGCAGTAATGACAGAATGCAAAGATTTCATCTTGAAGCACGTAGTCACTACATATTTGTTGATACATTTGAGATCCAGAATGAGGCGGCAGCCATTGTCCATCTGGACCACAAACAGGTTGGAATAAAAATCTGAACCGCAATCTGGGGGGAGGTACTGGAACCAGAACCTGTGTTTTCAGCAGTGAGTCCACTGCCTCCTGGAACAACTGTGCCTTCTCTGGCAATTTTGGCACCCATGACAAAAAGAGGCGATATGGGGAAGGGACTTGAAATCTATACAGTACCCTTCTAAGATTGCGCTAAAAATCCACTAGTTCATCACTGACCCCCCTACAGTGATGCGGAAGAGTGCTTGTCCGACTTAACCCTTGTATCTGCTTGCTTGGACTGCCAGAGCTGTCTAGACTTTGCAGTAGAGCACATTTGAGAGACTTGCAAACTTTGCAGCCTTTGCTCACCAGGGGGATGAAAAAGATACACCTTCCTGATATCGCAGTCTCCCTTGGGCTATCCTGTGCTTCCTTACCTCTGCATGGTCACTGGCTGGCATGGCCTTGGGCCACTTCCTCATTGCTACATCAGGCAACAGGCACTAGCACAGACGCCTGTTTAAGGGCCTATTCTGGGTGACCTAATTGGGTCCCGCCTCCTTCTGCTCCTTTATAAACCTCCCTGGACCTGGTAGTCATTACCCTTAGGTGGTATACCTGTTAGTTACTCTTGTGCTCCACTGTGACCTGCGCTTATCTGAGAATCCGCTGTACGTATGATCCCGGCTTGTCTGACTACTCACATTGGTTTTGACCTGTGGCTCTGGTTGACTTACTCACTCCATGTATGACTCCGGCTTGTCTGACTACCCACATCGGTTCTGACCTGTGACTCTGACTGACTAACTTGCTCCTTGTTAACCCAGGCTTGTCTGACTACCCAGATCGGTTCTGACCTGTGGCTCTGGCTGACTCGCTCTCTCCGTGTAGTCCCCGGTTTGTCTGTCCTCCGGCTCCTATGGCGCTCATTGTATCCCCAGGTTATCTGACCTGTGGATCTGGCTGACTACTTGCTCCCTACGCTCCTAGCCTGCCTGACCATTAGCCTCTGTGTCCCTTGGCTCTGTGCAACTCGCTCCCTGTTGCCTTTGGTCTCCGGTACCTCGCAGTAGTGCAGTGCATAGCATAGCATGCAGCTCCGGGTAGGCGTTTGGGCCCTATCATCCGGTGGTCTGGGGTTGTGTGGGATATTATCATCTCTATATCTCATATATTATTATCACTGTATATTCCAATAAAGGTGGTTATATTTTATTAATGTGTCTGTCTTTCTTTGCTTGACTACCGTGACAGTACATAAGGGCCATGTTGAATGAAGGTACAGGCAGACCACCTAATCAGAGCATCGTGTCCAGGATCGATTCTCAAGACCAGAGAATTGACCAATTGTCTTTTGCTGTGCAGACACTATTAAATCACGCGGCTCACCTAGACTTCTTTGCTTCGCAACTGGTGGCTTCCCCAGCACCTGCACCGGTTGTGGCCACTGCTTCTGAGGAGGGCATAAGTAGAGAATTGTCTGGCTCCGCTCCTCTACCCCAAAGATATGATGGGGAACCTGCTATGTGTTGGAGGTTCCTTAATCAGCTGGGAATTTTTTTAGAGATGGTACCCCATGCATTCCCTACTGAGCGAAGTAAGGTGGGACCCCTGATCTCCCTTCTATCTGGAAAGAGAGCAAGAGAGAAGTAAAATGGCCACTGCAAACCTAACAGCCAATCTGAAGAAACCCCTGGAAACGGGATATCTGGGAAACATAGTTTTCTCTTTTGATGTTGCCTAGCAATGCGTACAACTCTGTTTGCAGAATTGCCACAAGCTCCTTGGACTCTCAAGAAGTGGACCAGATAATAGAGCATGAGGAGCAAAGGAGACAGAGACCTCTCTGACAGTTGTAGCTTAAATGGTCGCAGAGATATGTTACCCACAGAAGTCAACGGAGCAAAGATGGCGACTCAAAGTGAGTGCAAGAGCCTTATCTGGACTCATAACGCCCATGTATGGAGAGGCAACATGACTGGGACAAATGTGGACCAAGGTACTCAAAAGGTTACTTACAAGTCTTCTGTCTTCAGGTTACCATTTTACATAGAAGCAAAGAGAGCCTCCAAGAAACTCTGTTAGGAGGGTAAACTTGACAGCAATATTCCCTCCACAAGGCTTGAAAGGTCCACAAAGCACCAGTACACTGGTCAATCCACTCTAGAGGAAGCCCTCTAATGGTAAACCACCTAATGGAGGAAAAACTAAAAACACTGTGCCAGCTTCAAGCAGGACACGTGAATTCTGTAGGTGGGCAGAATTGAGCTGGAGGAGGAGGAGGAGGGAGTATCCACCCTTAAAACTCTGGGGGAGATTCACTAAGCGATGATAAAGAGGTGATAAAGTAGTGATGACTTCTCCAGTGATATCACTTTTCCAATTCCTATGTTATTCTTTGAGCCTATGCACTAAGATTTCTTCAGCTCTGGAGATCTTAGTGAATAGGCTCCATAGAATAACATAGGAACTGGAGTAGTCATCACCACTTTATCACCTCTTTATCACCGCTTAGTGAATCTCCCCCTCTTTCTTTTAAGATGTGTCAGCCCTCCAGTAGGAGGGACTCAACCACCATGGTACCTGTGTTCCATATTGGATGTAGCAGAAACACATTTGAGCTATAACAATTTTTGAATATTCCCTAAGCTAGTACAAATAGAAACAAAAAAACAAATGTGCCCAAAATTCCCTTATGACTTAGCAAAATATTGATTGATAACAGAAATTACTAATACATTTGGTGATGGTTGAAAAGCAGGCATATATGGCTCAAATGAACAGATCTATCCTGCAGAGAATTTATGAACCCGACTCTGCTCAGGTAAATCCAGGAATGAAGAATCTTCTCTTTCACTCGATGCATGCTACAAGAAAGTTTACTTAGAATACCTATTACAAATTAAAATCAGTAAAAATTGCCAGTTCTACATGTTTCTCAGTTGCAGAGCTGCTTTATCAAGCAAGATATGCTGAATAACAAAGTGAAAAGCAATGTTCACACTGTTCTTAAACATTTCCAACTACCACAAGGACTGACTCCTTATAAATGACGTTAATTAATTAAACATATTAATCCCACAATCAAAGAGGGATGAAATTGTTATGGAATTATGTCTAACAAATTAATCACTAGTTTATTTTTTTGTCAAATGTGTGTGTGTGTATGTTTGCGTACACATATTTACAGATAGCCCAGTATAAAATCTTTGAAAGTGATGGAGCCACTCTCTTGACTCACACATGCTACTTTGCTTGATATAATACTATTTAAAGGGATGGTGCTGTCTGTATTATTATTATTATTATTATTCTTTATTTATATAGCGCCAACTAATTCCGCAGTGCTGTACAACTGGGAATAGACATACAGAGGAATTAAATAGTACAATCAAATGTGGAGGACAGAAGGATCAGTGGGCCCTGCTGGTGAGAGCTTACAGTCTAAAGGAAGGTTATTTTTGACACAGAAGGAGTAAGTGCTATTGGATGTAAGTGCCATTATATTACATTATATAGGTTAGCACGTATTCATAGATATAGATTGTAGGGCACTGTATTTTTATTTTCTTTCTTTTTTCATATAATCAAATAAAAAATGTGTTTATTTATTTTTTCTCTTTTTATTTTGAAATGCTGGTATATTGTAATATTGTCTACTAGTGTAAAAGCCTGTGTACACTGGCCAAGGTCTGGGTAATGTTAACCCTTTGAGTGCCAGAGAGGTACGCAACGCATTGCTTTGCAATGTGTTGCGTACCCCTCTGGCACTCAAATGGATAAGTGACCGCTACCTCACTGCTCTAGTCGCCTCCCTCACGTGATGCAGTCATGCTAGTTGTAACATTGAGGACTATTGATAGTATGTGATTTTATCTAGTATTATTGTTTATATTTCTGTATGACTGTATAAGCCTCCACTATTGATTGGTATTATTTGATATTGAATGATTTGGACGATCATCTATAGAGGAGAATTTTTTTGTAGTGACCGATGAGTCTTCCATGTGATCAGGTATGATATTATTGCTATCTTTATTTTGCTGTTTTTGTATTTAGGAAATGTTTTGTTTGACAAGATTGTCGGGGTCTCATTGGCTACTGCATTATAACACCTCTATTTGATGATTGGTGATTTAAATGTCATCATATTTATTTAATATTCATGTATCTATTGATTAGGTTAGTACTGAATGTATTAATATTGAATAGTTTAGCCAGTCATCTCTGGAGGATTGTCCTGTTATGACCAACGAGCTCTTTATTCATATTATTTTTATTTCCCTTGTGTATTGAGACTGGATGTAATTATTCAATTTCTATTTGATGAAGTCTGGTTTAGTTGGTCATTATACCGGCAACATCCTACTGTAGCGATTGGTAAGATATGATTTTTATGGATTATATTTATTATTACCATCTTTCATTTGTTTAATTAATTAATGGCAATAATGAGGAAATAAACACTGTAATAGGTGGACATATTTAAGAACACTGCTTCCCCCTTTATGATGTGGCCTATTTTTCTTGATAAAACAGCACTGGCTATTTTTATTGATTTTAATTTACAATAACTATTTTGATTAAACTTTTTTGTATCAAGTTGGAGAGCAGCTTCTACGTCCAAGGATTTACCTGAGCCAAGACTGGTTAATAAATTCTCTGCACGGTGGATCTGTTGAATTGAGGCTTGTAAGCTTTTGAGTAGGGACCCTATTTCCAGTGTTTCATTTTCCTAAGGACTTGTCACCCTATATTGTCCAAACCCTTAAATTGTAAAGAGCTGAGTAAACTTGTGGCACTATATAAATAAACATATCCATTCACTCATATGTCTGCTTTTCAACTATCTCCAAATGTGAGTGCAATATTAATTATCAACAATCATTTCTTAGCAAGTCATAAGGCACTACTGGGCACCCTCTTTGTTTTTCTTTTGTGCTACATATACTCCTCTGGTGACGGATGTGTATAAAGAGGAAAATCCTATTATCATTTGAAGACTGAAATGGGTGTACTGTTTATAGTGACAAATTAAATATCCTTATTAAACCCCATAGCTGGGTAACACATAAATGTAATTTTTTTTTCTTACATTTTCTCTTATTTTACCACTTTCTAGTTTTAGAGTATGCCATCTTGTTCTCGTATTCCTTTTGTTCTAAAAAATGGAAGCCATCTGAGCTTTTAAAACCCCTTAATATATTTGCAGGTTTCATTCTTATCACTTCTCTCCCTTTTCTCTGCCAATCAATACATATTATGTTTCTGTAGTCTTTCCTGATTTGGTTTGTTTTTTATTGCTGTTCATCTAGAGATATGGGGCTTGATTTAAAGGCAGCCGTTAAACCATCCGCTAAGTGAAAAAGGCACATCGCTCGCAAATAATACAGGAGTTACGGCAGATTCAATAGCTACTCTACAAGAATAGCTATCGAGCGTAGGCACACAAAAAACACGTAACACAAAAGCCGTTGTCGCTCATGTTAATGCACAACGGGCGGCCAAATCACACGATAACAGCGCTGAAAACAACATCTAACATAACGGCTGCCGTTGTATAGCAACCATGATTGATGCCAAAACAAATTCAAACACACAGCCAATCACAAAGCCCCAATGTATCAAATAACTTAAAATACACCTATATATACCCAAAAATAACCGTCACACACTGTCTGTTATCGAGTTCTACAGAGCCAGATATCAGGACCCAGGAGCGGAGGATAGTGATTAGAGAGAGGGAGAGAGGCGCGTTCATTGGAGGTAGAGGAGTTTTGCAGTTTGGAGAGAGGAGAGAGGTGCACTAAATATACACATATCACACTTTTGCACATATTACATACACACATACAAACACAAACACATACACATAGTCCTTTTTTTTTATAACACCTTACACATTTTACTTTTTATTTTGACAGTGTGAATCTGGGAGTGAAAGTGTGTGGCAGAGAGTGAGTGTATCGAGTGTGTCTGTGAGGGCCTGTGGGAGTGCCTGGGTGTGACTGGGTGAGTGATGGCCAGGAGAGGAGGACAGGAGAGAGGGATGGGGAGAGTAGTGGAGGAGGAGGAAGCTCAGGAGGGGATCCCTCAGCAGAGCAGGGCTGAGAGAGGGAGATCCGCAGGGCGGAGGGGGACCCGGCCCACAAGAGCAGGCACACAAAGAAGAGGGACAGAACCTGCAGTGGGACGAGGGGTAGTTCCTGGGGAGCACCCCACACAGGCAGGGTCAGACCAAGCAGGGCACTCCGGCTCTGAATCCTCCCATGCCGGAGCAGATGAGGGCAGGATCAGGGATCCCAGATATAGTGAGGAGGAGAACACGGCTCTCGTGGAAGCTGTCCTGGAGAGGCAGAGTGTTCTCCATCCGACGGCAAAGGTCCCTGGCCTGGCAGCGAGGAGGAAGGCAGCCTGGAATCAGATCTGCAGCCGGGTGAACGCGGTGGCTACATGCAGGTGGGACGTGGAGTCTGTGAAGAAGAGATGGGGCGACTGCCGGAGGGTGGTCAAGAACAAGATGTCTGACATGGCCAAGCAAGCACGAGGCACCGGAGGTGGCCCATCTGTGCCCATCACATTCTGCGGCTGGGAGGAGATGGTGCGGCAGAACATGTCCCCGACCATGATCGAGGGGGTCCTGGGAGGAACTGACACTGGGGATGAGAGGAGCCTCCACACTACCGGTAAGTGCAACACTACAGAACAACACACTACAGCAACCAACACCAGCTGCACACACAGTCACACCTCAACACATGTCCATCACTCAGCCATACAACTGCACCAACACAGCACCAGGAGGGTTAAAAAAAGGACACAACACCTGGACAAATGGCAACGTCCAACTTGGGACAAACCTGTCAAAGTCCTACTTCAACCCTCCTGTCGCTGTGCTCATTACACACAATACACAAACCTTCATGTTCAAAATGTCGACTGTCATAGATCATCACTGTTCACACACAATGTCACCCATGTCCCCACCCCCACCCTAACCCCTTGAGTGCTAGAGGGATCATCAATGCATCGATCAACAATGCATTGGCAACCCCTCTGGGACTCAAGGGGTTAACCTTACAACAAACAAGTCAATAGGACAACGATCACATGCTACACAGGGGACATTCACTAAGTGGTGACAAACAGATGGTGGACACAAAGTAACACCCACACACCCTCACTTCACCAGTACCAGTGTTAGTCCATGGAGAATATGCAAAAACAAGAATCAAGTTCATAGGGTCCCATTGTACAGACTCCATGGAAAACACTGGAAATGGGGAAAGGAGATCACTGGAGAAGTCACCATCATGTTCACTACATCAGTTCAACATCACCGCTTACTGAATCACAAAAAGGGGGAATCAGGTCACACACCACAGTCTCACACAGAACAAATGCTTGTAGGTGCAACACACAGGCCGAAAACTATTTTACAGAATTCAAGCTGGAAAAAGTAGGCATTGGTGTTGTGGCTGCAATCATTTACTCTGACTTGAAATTACATATCCCATATCTGATTCCCACATGGATCCACAGGGGTGCTGATGCCATGGATGGATGGTACACCAGCATCTCTATGCAGGATACATATGGGAAACAAATAGCAAACATTGTACCTTGGTCAACAACAGGCCATGACTGATGGATATTTAGGAATGAGTACGGTTGCCTCACACAGAAGGATGGATGGGCTCATACACAGACAAAAAAACAGGCCTCAATCAAAGATATCCCTCACTACTGGCTGGATTGTTGCCCTTAGGAATCAAATGTTACTAAATATGTTCCAACATGATGTGAACACAGAGATCACTTCACTGGATGTGATTGCCTTACTGGCCAGATATGTGCACCCATCACAAATCAACCTACATTGCTACCATCCAAATACACATACATAGTATATCACACTCTACGTAGATGTGATATACGAGGTATGTTCATATCCATCATATCAATACAATGTCTTGTTGGATGGGTGCACATATATAGCCAGTAAGGCAATCACACCTAATGAAATGCTCTCTGGCATCACATCTTGGAAGGATATTACTGTATCCATATGAAGGGTACATATCCACATACATATATGACCATTTCTACTTGTGTGTAACTGTAATGGGATAGCAATGGGTAATGTCATCATGATGTCATATCATTGCCATCGTTAACAGATGTGTCTTGATCTAAGTCCCATCCCTCCAACACTCATGGTTATACAGATATTGCTCTATGTGACAGGTGAAGATATCCATCATTTGACCACACGGAGGCTCTTCAGCAGAGCCAAAGTCGCAACATATCGAGAGAAATACCTTTTTGGAATGGTCCACAGAGTGTGCTTGTAAACCATGCACACCCTGTACACCATTCCAATTAAGTATTGTTCTCTAAATGGGGCGATTGTGTCTCTGCTGAAAAGCCCTCGTGTGGACAAATGACTGAAATCTCCATCTGTCACATAGAGCAATATCTGAACAACCATGAGGGTAGGAGGGATAGGACTAAAAGAGAACAACATCTGTTCCCACAATGTCTACAATCTGACACCAAGGTGGACTTAACCTTTGCCATCCCCCTGGAGGGATAGCCATCCCTACAAGTTGTGAAGACAAATATATGTTGTTGGATCCCCCCCACCCCCGAGTTAAACAATGGTATTCCTACTGCTGAAAGGTGTGTTGATGCAAAAGGTATCACAGCTCAGACATGGATATGTCAGGGGCAATATCCCAGTGGCCTGATATTGTACAGTGGTGCTGTTACTACACAATCATATGGACAGCTCTGGTACAGGGACCAGATATCTACATGGGAGGGTGTAGCAACAGCCCCACTGTACTATTTCTGGACACTGTGATATTGCACCTCAAAATGAAACCTTCACCCGTAATAACTCAAACAACACCTTTCAGCAGTGGGAGTACCCTTGTTTACCCAGGGGGATTAACACAAACACATATATTTTTCTTCAACACATATCAAAGTAGAACTGTCTCCACAAACATATGGCTAAGGTCACTAATCACAACATCTTCTTCCTCCTCACAGCTTACGGCCGTCAAGCCCAGCGGGAGACAGTGGAGGAGGCTATGTCACCCCCCAGTGAGGAGGACACAGAGGAGGGGACCAGCCGGTGGTCACCTTACCCACCATCACCATCCCCTCCAACACAGGCTGCACCACCACCTACTGCACCCCTTCCAGCTGCACCACCACAGGCTGCACCACCCCTTCCAGCTGCACCACCACAGGCTGCACCACCCCTTCCAGCTGCACCACCACAGGCTGCACCACCCCTGGACCACTGGACTACCCACACCTGGGCCTGATTGGTGAGCCCCAGCGCCCCCTACCCAGGGACATTTTCACACCTCCACCAGCACAAACATCTTTGGGCAGCTCTGCATCACTTGATGTGGTGGGCATATGCCTATCATCTGCACCAGCCACTCCAACAGCAGCCACAGCACCCTCAACAGCAGCAGAGGAGGAAAGAGCACACTCAACAGCAGCGGAGAAGGAAAGAGCACCCTCAACAGCAGCAGAGGAGGAAAGAGCACCCTCAACAGCAGAGGAGGAAACAGCAGCACCAGGGACACCGGCCACATCCACCTCCAGCACCGCACGCCTCACAGGCATGGAGGCGGAGTGTATGGCCCTTCAAAGAAGACTACTCCGGTCAAGCAGAAGTACAGACAGCAACATCACCAGGAGCAGGAGGCAATCCAGGAAGAACATTGCCCAATTGGAGACCAGAATCCAAGCTCTGGAGTCGGAGGTGGCCAGGGGGAACACACTACTCCACCAGCTCAGGACTGGTCTCATGGACATGATGACACAGGTCCTTGTGGAGTTAAGGGAGATCAACCGCAGAGAGAACCTGAGGATGGAGAGGGCGAACTTGCGTTCCACCGAGGGGTCTACTGCAACCACCACCCCCTCCAGTGTTACCCCTGAAGCAACACCTAGGGGGCAGAGGGTTACCAGGAGATCCACAAGGGCATCCACCTCTGGCACCCAGGCTAAGGCCCCCCACCCAAAGAAGAAAAAATGAAAGGCCCAACCTGTTAAGTTTCCCCTCAATAAAGAAAACATTTTTTTTTTATTCCAGTCTGATCTGTTGTGTCTTCAGTTATGGATTGGGTGGCAGGGTTGTCTCCAATGCATTGCCATACAATGCAGTGAACACAACCTCTGCCTGGGTGAAATGTTTGTGGGATGCTACAGCATGGGTTCACACACACACACACCGTTGTAGAAATTCAACTGGAAATACATCCCTGGAGCCATATAACACCACTGTGTTATATGGCGTTGTTGTGTGTTGAATTTGAACAACAAAACATACCCCTTAGCACAAGAAATGGTACAACATTGAACATTCGTCTACATCATATGTTGTGTTTAACCCTGAGAGTGCCAGAGTGGTAGGCAACGCATTGCAAAGAAATGTGTTGGGGACCACTCTTACACTCAGTGGGTTAATGGGATAACCAGACAAACAGCTCTGTGACTTAGCAGGGACATTACAAGCAGGACAGATAAATGGGACATGTATCCATATTGTCTTGGATTCACACACTCATTGTGCAACTAACTTACTGGGGAAGCCAATGTTTTTAACCTAGGATTTCAATGTGTAGCACACACATTTATATCCTGGGGTGAGCAATGGGGTCTCCAGTAAGTTGAGTTGCTGTTTCCCTAAGGGTGTAACAGACTTCACCAGTGATAACACATGTCCACTTAGTCTGTTTGTTCGTTGATATAACCCATGTACTGAGATATGTCAAAGTGGAGCAAAATCTCAGAACATGGATTATACTGAGCAATACAGATACTGTGGACAGGTGTTCACTGTGGAAGTATGTCCCCTGTATCACCTCTTTATCACTCCCACTACACATTGGTGCATACTGTGATACATCACAGAGTCCACTCACTGGCAAACAAGTGGTGGACTCCTGTGATGTGGGTGATTCCTTTCCATGTATGGGGTACTCTACCCTGGGTGTGGTAACTAATTGACAAATGTGTTCTCAAATATATCCTCCTAAAGACACAGATAGAATGGCAATGGTTCATCTTTATTGTGTCTCAAAGTACATTAGAATGTACATGTGTTTTCTGTGTGTATTGCCTATATGCATTGAACACCTTTATGAGAACACTAAATGTACTTTAAAACTAAATCGTACTACTTCAGTAACACTGCTGCCCAGCTCATGTGTTGTCCACAAGGTTTGACAACTCTGTAGCTGAGCATCCTAACTGTACAGGTTATAACACTCAAGAATTAGTGTTTTCTGTGTCTATATGAGAATGTTCCAGTAGAGGTTTGTGTGAACCTCAGTTCAAACTTTGCATCACCAACAACATCACCATAAACAGCAAGGGGTGATCTTCATGAAGGTGTTGTCAAGACATCAATCCAGTCACATAGAAGATCTTCAGTTCAAGGATGGATCATGTTACGGATGCCTGTGGAAGAAGAGGACAGGATTTGGAGCAGTAGACCTGAACTGATCATCAAGCAACAACAATTTAGTCTTTTTAATCCCCTCAGTTTTCACAGTTACAGGTGAGTACACAAACCATTGCTTGACAATGTGTTGTGTACTCATCTGTAACCAATTCTGTGGGGAACTAAGGACATGTGCACCAGCCCTATGGATATGTGCCCCTGACATGTATACACACATTAACAAGTGTTCTGAGAGCTCCATGGAAGTAATGACATTGTGCTGCCACTGTGAAAGTGACAGTGGCAGCCCAATGTCATTTGTTCCATGGAACTGTTAGGACATATTTGTTGATGTGTGTATTCATGTCAGGGGCACATATGTCTGCACACTCACAGGTCAGCATGGAGTCCCTGGTAATCTGATCTAAGTCAATACCACTGTACATCCACCCCTCTGCTGCTCTTCTCAGCTCTGGCACAGTACAGGTCCCATATTGAGTCTAATGTCCCTTTAACCCCTGATGTGCCTGAGTATTATCCAATGCATATCATTAGATAATACTCTTTCGCTACTGGGCTAGCATGGTTGTTCAGGCTATAATCATGGCATATCCAGTTAGTTGCTGTCAATCAAGCCGTGTAAGGTGATGAACATGGGTAATATGTTGTACCTTGTTTCTCCTGGGGGTGTGCGTGATATCCTTGGGGTCTGTATGTCAATGTGGAGAGTGGAATGGAGGATGGTTTTTGAGTCCACACACACAATTTGCCACGTCCACTGCCAGTGCAGTGCTGTGTCACTGTTCTTGTGGGGTGAGACAGAACAAAATGTGCCGTGTGGCTAGTGTCACAGGACTGATGGGGGACTTGCATGGATTGTTTGCATGCATGTGTTATACTCACAGGTGAAGTGTTCCGTGATGAGCCTGTCTCTGATCTGTGCCCCTCTCATGGTCTCTTCCACATGCCCGATGTCCATGGCCACTTCCTGTATGGGGGGGTCCGGGATGTGCTCCAGCAGCCTGGTGTCCACTGCGATGTTGTGCAGTATTGCGCACGCCACAATGATGTCACACACCTTAGCCGGTGCATACTGCAGTGCTCCCCCAGAGTGGTCCAGACATCGGAATCTTGACTTGAGGATGCCAAATGTTCGCTCTATGGCATTCCTCATTCTGGCATGAGCCTGGTTGTACCTTTCCTGGGCATGTGTTTGGGGATTGGCCAGAGGGGTCAGTAGCCAGGACTTGCATCCATAGCCAGCATCACCTGTGTAACGTGAGTGACACGGTGAGACAGGGAGCACATGTTGTGTGAATGATGTTTTGTGTGGTGGACGTAGTAGCTGTGGGTCAGGTGCATGCTGAGCACCGTGGTGTGTACGCCTGTGTATGTGGTGTGATTTTGTTTTGTGAACTCACCCACTAGCCATCCCCCTGTAAAGGTTCCATTCTCAAAATCTCTGTGTACTGAGGAGTTTTGTAGAATGTATGCATCATGTGAGCTGCCAGGATATTTTGCGCAGACATTCATGATCCTCATGTTGCTGTCACACACCATCTGCACGTTGATGGAGTGGAAGTTCTTCCTGTTGATGAATAGCTGTGCGTCACGTGCTGGGGCCTTAATCCGGACATGGGTGCAATCTATAGCACCCATGACCCTGGGCATGCCTCCCCTTGCGTAAAAGGCCTGCTTGACGTGTATCCAGTCCATGTCGGTGGTGGGAAAATGTATATAGCTACTGGCCTTGCTTTTGAGGGCTGGCAGGACCTGGGCCAGCACTCTGGAGAATGTGGCCTGTGACATGCCAGATGCGTAACCCTCAGTGGACTGGAAGGCCCCGCTTGCCATGAAGTGTATGGCACAGAGTAGTTTCTGCAGGCCAGTTAGGGCATGGTTGTTGATGTAGATGGGATCCACCTGCTCCTTGATGACCTCATACAAGGCAATGATGCTGTCAGGCCTCAACCTGTAGCGATCAATGACCTCGTCATCAGTCATTCCAAAGAGGGTGACCCTTGGGCGGTATACCCTGGGCCTTGGTGGTCGTCTATACATCCTCTGCCCTCCAGGTGGGGATGGACTCCTGTGTGGCTGCTGAGCCAGAGTCTCCTCACTTGCAACAGGTGAAGGCTGTTGATGAGGCATGCTTGGAGGTTGCTGATGTTCCCTAGCTCTCTCCCTTGCACGCCTTCTCCGCAGTCTTTGCAACAATATGTAACCCAACATACTGTTTGCTCTCTCTATCTGTCTCTATCTGTCTCTATCTGTCTCTCTCTCTCTCTCTCTCTCTCTATCTCTCTCCCTCTCCCTCTCTGAGTGGAAAACAAGCCACAAGTGAGTGTGTTGAGTTGTCGCTTTAAGTACTTGCTAGGGCGTTGTGTGGGTGTGGTGATGAGGTGAGTGCTGACCAGTGGTGAGTTGTTTTTGTCCATGTAAGTGTTTGCAGGTGTGTGTGTGTGTTATAAGATGTGGTGTGTTATGCTTGTTACGTGTGTGCCATTTGCGGGCGTGCAGTTGTGGGGTGCAGGTCGCGTGTTGATGTTGCCCAGGTGAGCTTGTATTTGCAGGTGTCCGCTTTGTGTGATAACCCCCATTGTTCCGTGCCATGTTGTGCTGGTGTTTTTTTGTGTGTCGTTGTCCCTGTGGTGTTGGTTGTTGTTGTGTGTGGAGTGATTTATGTTGTGTGTGCATGTTTTTGTGTTGTTTTGGCATTGCACGGGTTAATTTTCCCATTTACATGGTTGTGCGGTAAGCATTTTGTGTATTTTCCTATGTAACGGGTGTTTTGTTTTGCCCATTAAGTGTCTAACGTGTGAGAAAAGTGGGTCTTAACTTTTAGCCGTTAGGTGTGTCTTTTTTTCAGCCGTTATCAGTACCGCAAGCCTTTGAATAGCTCTGGGGTATGTTGTTGAATGCGTCTGAATGCACGTAAGTGTATCGGCCATTATGATTCTGCAACTGCCGTTAGCTGTTCTTTAGACGGATCTTTGAATTGCAACATGACACTTAACGCACCCGTTAGTGATTTTTTTTACTAACGGCTGCCTTTAAATCGAGCCCATGGTGTCCAGAACTGTACGCATCCTCTAGGTGAGGTTGAACTAGTGAACAGCAGAGTGACATGAGGACATCTCTTGTTCTGCTGCTAACACCTTTTGGCTTTCGCTATATTTAGCAAATTGTAAACCTGTATAGGTGTAATAGTTCCCCATTAAAACATTTTTGGCAATTCAAAGAAGAACAAGTAAAATGATGCTAGGCATTTGTGACAATACTTACCAGGATATAACCTGTTATGTATATCTTAGAAGATAGGAGGGAAAGGGGGATATTAGAGAAACCTTTAAGTATATTAAATAATTCAATAAAGTTTTTTTGGGGTAAGCATTTTTTTAGAAAAAGAGAAATACTAGAACAAGATGGCATGACCTAAAGTTAGAGAGTGGAATGTGTATATGTATTACTTTGCAGAGTGGTTGATATATTAATGGATCAGCCTCTTAGTGGAAGTAATAGAGGCTAATACAGTAAAGGAGTAAAAATTACTAGGATAGACATGACTATTCTAAGAATTATGATCATTCTATCTGGATAAGAGAATGGGGAGACAGAATGCACCATTTGGTTCTTGGATGCCTTAAAATCTATGAAGACTTCAGATAAGCAACTAGTCTCTCTTCCATTAATTCTCCAACAACTGATGTAGGATGCACAGGCCTGTAGTTGCAGAGTCTTCTCTACTACCTTTTTTGTAAAGCAATTCTCCAGTCTTCTGGCAGTGCTCCTGTCACCTAATGAGGAGGCAAGTACAGCAATGGCTCTCTTAATATTCTTGTATGTACTTCATCTGGATCAAATGAATTGTCTCTTTTTATTTAGATAGTAACCTATCTAGACTTGATTCCTTGTCCTTACCTTTAATTCTTCATTCTCTTAATAGTGGTTCCCACTCTTCACGGTCAGCTATAAAAACTGAACAAAAATAACTAAATAAGCAATCAGCTATTGCCTTATTACCCATCCACATATCTATTCTCATTTTGACTTATACTTCTTTTTGTTTTTTATATCACTACTGTAACTAATGAAAGCTTTCTGAAGCAACACATTGCACATCACTTTGGTCCTCAAGAGGTTAATAAAAACAAAGGTAAACCTTCATAGAAGAGTCATTTAACAGGGATACACAGCTTCATTCAATCAATTAATTCTGCAAATGTCTCACTCACATATTGAAATGTTCCAATAACAATATATCAATTGATGGATAAAAAGAAAGAAATAAGAGAACAAAAGTAAGAACAAAGGCTGGAACGAAAGAAATGTGTGCAATTATTATTTACAATATACCTTTGATGCAAAAAATAATTAGTGCCAAAATGTTATGGAATTGCGTATTTTTTTAAATTAGCAAATGTTTACATTTTTTTAACTAATGAATTTTAAAAAGCATATCTGCCATTTTCTGAGAGGATTAGTAATTGTGACTAATTCAGAAAAGCAGTTAGCACAAATTTTCATACATCTGGTTAACTTTGCCATTCATTTAGGAGCATGTGCTAATTTGCTGTTAATTTATGAGCATGTGCTAACTTTGCCTCTGATGTAATAGCATGCACTATCCTACATAACAATTAGCTAAAACGTGTGTAACGATGCAGTCATGCGCAGTAGAAACTGCTGTGAGTGCTGCAGTCATGCGCAGTAGAGACTGCCCGCACTGCATATGATACAGAGGTGGACGCTCCTTTGGAGCATCCAGCTCGGTATCAGCCGCACCGCGGTCAGTCTCTACTGTGCACGACTGCCCTGCAACCAGCTGGCAGTGGCACTGTGGCCCGTGTAACGGGCTCTTCAGCTAGTTCAGTATAAAGGAGGTTAGCAAGTGTCTTGTATCCAAAAGTGAGCAGTCACAAACAAAACATAAATTTATGGTTTACAAAAATATAGCTAATGCTTTACTTTCTTGCAATTTGCCCAAAATGTTCTCTTTTCTTCATTCATTCTTCCCTTCCAAGTGATTGGTTACAAGTGTACTCATTCTATCATTCAAACATTATGGGTGAGAGAGTTAAAAATGGAATAATTGAACGTATGACTGAGCTGATAAATGGTCCTCCATTTGAGGAATATTATTGTCTTTGATACCAGTCGGAAAATTCATCATATATTTGCTGGCCTCTGTGTTTTCCATTTCTGAATAAATATAATAATAATAACTAGTATTTATATAGCTCCTTTCTCCCAGTGGAACTCAAAGTGCTTTCGGCGCGTGCTCTTGGAACTAACCAAATCGGCAGCTGAAATAATAGATGTTATTATTACCCAATCAATGGTACTCATTTTATTGACCTCAGAAAGATGAAAGGCTGAGTTGACCTTGCTTGGATTTGACCCTGTAACCTTGAGGTTTGAATAGGCTCCATACACAGGGAATTTATGGCCTTTTTAACCCAGTTTATGAGTTCTCTTCTTCACTTTGGGGACTTCATTGCCTGTTGTATGTTTGCTTGTCCTGATATTGGAATGTTTCATGGCTCAGCACACTGCACACTCATTTCAGCCCCATCTTCAGTGGGCTGGGAATAAAAATATGAAATACTCATTGATAATTCCAACTTGACTTTTATCACAGTAAGTAATGAGTGCCAAAAGCCAGTTTCAAAGTTAAAACCACCATTCCTACAGTTCACTATTCCTACCCTGCTCATAAGAGGTCATCATTGGTACCTCAGAACCAAGATTCTGGAGATATCAGGGAACACATTTTCAAATCCACCTAATACTTTGTGTGCTGTACATTCCTTTGGTGAATTCCTTCACAGTGACTTGAAAACCTGTTGAGGATTCAAGTGGTTAAATAGATCCGTTCCCATGCCAGAGTCCCTTGTCTGCACTGGGTCTTCTACCACCTCATATCATTTCACTTGTACAAAGCAATAGCCCTCATGAAGGCCCTGTTCACACAAGAGATAACATTGTAGCAATAAAAACTGCAGGATAGTGGTATATTTTTCCTTATGGTACTGTTCACATGGGAGAATATTCCCATACATAATGTAACAGAATGCAACATGCTGCAACATGGATGTATTCAATGCAAAATGTATCCATTTGCAGACTGAACTACATTGTGGTCTAGGAGTCCACAGTAAAGATACGTTCATAAACCCCAATGACTTGCAGACCCACATGTGTGTCAGCCAATCATATATTTCTGATGCCAACATGATCCCACCCCCACACTGTAGCCACACTCTTTCATGTGAAAGGATCATTTGCGTTATGCAGAACATTAGAATTAAGTATATGGGTGGATTGAACAGTACTGCATCACAGAGCTAATTGTCACCCATGTGAACAAAGCTCAAAAGAGAAAAATATGTGCTTATAGTCTGTTGACGTGATAGGTCTACCCTTCTATCTACTCATCCTAGCTCAGGAAGAAATTTACCAACTGGTGTTTGATAGCTACATGTAAAAATCCCACTTTATCTGTTTGTAGCAAGTTTCCTTTTTACAAAGTGATGGAAAGTGCTATTTAATTTTTCTCTTGGGGATATGTCCTAAGATACATATTTGATGATGCGGTTCATGTTTAACTCCTGTATTATTGATCATAATGCAAAGCAGATTTCTCTCTTACTGCAGGAAGGTTATTTATTTCTTTGTTAGTGCTGATGAGCAGCTGTTTAGAGGAGCAAGTGTAGAGGATGGGATTAAGTTACTTTGTTCCACAGTTGATGAGTTTGAAAAAATGATAATATAATGTCCAAATAGTGTATGGTGCTAAACGAAATGTGGGAATCACAACCTGTACATCTAGATGCAAACAACCAAAATACCAAGAGTATAAATAAGTTAACCAATGCACGGTGATCAGTAATAACATTAACAGTATTTAAGGGGATACATGAATTGAAATACAGAATGTCCACTTTGATATAAAAATCTATATTCCTTTTAATAAGGAATACATATCATTCCCTTTTAATCTTTTGTATTCTTTGGTTCTTGACCTAGGGGTAAGAGCTCTTCAAAATCTCTGAAAAAAAGGGTGTATAAAGTTTTCTGTTAATGTTGCTGTCATCTAATACACAGGTGGGGTGTGTAAAACACCTAGCAACTAGAAAAAACACAAAAAGATATTGAGCAGACCCCTACTAGATTGTATCTGTTTGGATATATTAATACCCCTTGTCAAATCAAGGCTCACCAGAACATTGGGAAAAATCAGCATATCCGATATCCAGTGCTCATCCATCTACATCATCTCCATGACGAGAGTACCACGTTATTCTCCAATAGTCAGAATAAAAGGTTGATATAGAATCTATTACATTTATTAAATAGAATCATAAAACTCACCCTTCACAATAAAAAATCTGATAACATACACTGAATAATAAACAAATAGTATTGTCAGATTGCCCAACACTTTTGTGCGCCTCCTGGACACTTCTTAATAAACACATTAAAATATCAAACTTTATACCTTTCTCCACCTTAGCCAGATCTCTTTTTTGAGCCAAAGAAATACAAACATTTGGTTATATCTCCAAAACGGTAATCTGGTTTCTTGCTTGATCAGTATCCTACTTATGTTGAAAAAAATGTTCATCATTTTCTCTATTGCTATGTGTGGAAAAAACTGTTAAATACTTTTTTGAACAGAGCTACTGAATCTGCCAACACATCCTCCAGAGCAATGATTTCCACCTGCTTACTGCCCTCAGTGTAAACAATGCATCCTGAGGCAAATAATTCCATAACTTTTCTGCCCTTACTGAACAAAATCCCTACCTAGTCTTAATGTATGACCTATTTGTTTTCCTCAGTGTGAGTAAATTGTTCCTTAGAGAGTTCTTTATTAACCTAGAATATATTTGTAAATGGTAATCATATCACCCCTTAGATGGGCCTTCTCTAATGTAAACAATCCCAGTTTGGCTAGTCTTTCTATATAACTCAGATCCTCCAATCCCTTTATCTGTTTTGTTGCACATTTCTGCACTTTTTCAGGTTCAGTAGTGTCTTTTTTTCAGGAACTGGTGCCCAAAACTGTACTACATATTCTAGATGTGGCCATACTAAGGATTTTTATAGAAGTTTAATTATATTCCCATTCTGTGCATATATACCCCTTTATAAAAAAGGATAACACCCTGTTGACTCTTGCAGCAGCTAAGTGACACTGCACACTGTAGTCTATTATCTATCAGTACTTCTACATTTTTCATTAACGAGGCTCCCCAAGTAATCTCCCATTTACTGTATATGTTCAAGTTTGTTTCTGCAAACGAAAAGCATAACCTTACATATATCTATATAAAACCTCATTTGTCACTTTTCACCCCATTCAATTAATCCAAATCTTTCTGCATATAAATAACATCCTTCTCTGTGTGTATTTCCTTACACAGCTTAGAGTCATCAGCAAAGATTGTGACACTACTCTAAATATTCACTTATAGATCATTAATGAATATATTATAAAGCACTGAGTCTAGGACTGAACCCTGTGGCACCCCATTTACAACATAGTAACATAGTAACATAGTAGATAAGGCTGAAAAAAGACATGCGTCCATCAAGTCCAGCCCATGCCAATAACACCCCTGTTGATCCAGAGGAAGGCAACAAAAAAGCCCTCTGGAGCAATTTCCAGTGTAGGTGTGTGTGTGTGAGTGTGTCAAATAGTTCCCCGGCTCAATATCCTATTTGCTTTGAAGCCATCTGTCATAACTGTCAATATTGTTCTGTGCTAGATAGGCATCCATTGCTTTTTTGAATGCAGTTACATTATCTGCAAGCACAGCATCCCGAGGCAAAGAATTCCATAGCCTTACCGCCCTTACTGTAAATAATCCCTGCCTGTGTTTTAGTCGAAAACGCCTTTCCTCAAGTCTTAATGGATGACCTCTTGTTCTTAGCTCAGCTCTTTGCATAAATAATTCATTGGATAGTTCTTTGTATTGACCTTGAATGTATTTGTAAATGGTAATCATATCACCCCTTAGACGTCTCTTTTCTAATGTAAACAAACCCAGTTTGGCTAGTCTCTCTTTGTAACTCAGATCCTCCAATCCCTTTATCAGTTTTGTTGCACGTCTCTGCACCTTTTCCAGTTCAGTAATGTCTTTTTTTAGAACATGCGCCCAAAATTGTACTCCATATTCTAGATGAGGCCTAACCAAGGATTTATACAGAGGTAGGATAATATTAGCATCCCTTGCTTCTACACCTCTTTTTATGCAGGCTAGTACTCTATTTGCTCTTGCAGCAGCTGAGTGACTCTGCACACTGCTGTGAAGACTATTGTCTATCAGTACACCTAAATCTTTCTCTAATGAGGATTTCCCAAGTTGTTTCCCATTTAGAGTATATGTAGCAAGTTTGTTTCTACAACCCAAATGCATAACCTTACATTTATCTACATAAATTGATATCTGCCACTTTTCTGCCCATTCACTTAGTTTATCTAAATCCTTCTGTAGGGAAAAAACATCGAGCTCTGTATGTATTTCCTTACATAGCTTAGTGTCATCAGCAAAGATTGAGATGCTACTTTCAATTCCCACTTCTAGATCATTAATAAACAAATTAAAAAGCATTGGGCCCAGGACTGAACCCTGCGGCACCCCACTTATGACCCTAGACCAACTTGAGAAGGTTCCATTTTCAACAACTGTCTGCCATCTATGATTTAACCAGTTCTCAATCCATGCACAGATATCATCTCCCATAATAAAGCCTTTTGATTTATGCAGAAAACTGTTGTAAGGCACAGAATCAAAGGCTTATGCAAAATCTAAGTATACTTCATCAAAAGCAATACCCTTATCCAAATTACTACTTACCCTTTCATAAAATATGCAATTAAATTAGTTTGGCATGATCTGTTCTTAATAAACCATGCCGGCTCCTACTAATAATGTTGTTGGCCATCACATAGTCCAGAATACTATCAGTTAGTAACCCCTCTATCTTACCTACTATGGAAGTCAATCTCACAGGTCTATAATTTCCATGTTTAGATCTTTCCCCCTTTTTGAATAAAGGTACTACATCTGCTGTCCTTTAATCAAAGGGCACTATGCCTAATGCTAGTTAACCAATAAATATTAAGTATAAGAGTTTTGCTATTACTGAACTAATTTCCTTAAGTATCCGCTTTATTCACCATAACCTTTTCCAGTCTCTTTCGACATTGTCCTCAGTAAGCCATGTACATAATGGCTTATGATCGTCTCCTAAGGAGAACTAATGTCTATAGTATCTGTGAAACTGAAATATGCTTTTTAGATGAAGTACCATGGACAATGTTATATGTGTATACAATTCAAGAGTGATATTGCACCAGCATGGTATGTCAATACCAGCAGGTGACGTTACACTTTAATTCAAATAAACTGTGTATTGCTGCTTCAAAATACAGGAGAAACAAGCACTGTCATGATGAGGTATGAATCCACAATGCATGTATAAGACTATTTTTTTAACCTTCAGAAAACAAATACACTATTTTTACAGATGCCACCTAGTATGACTCATTTAGGTTTTAGTATTTGTATTCTTTCAAGTAACGTTTGCTGTTTTAAATGGCTTGTAATGCAAAGCGCAGGGTAAAAATGCATGAGACAATCAACCAAAGCACAGACAGCTTTGTCAAGATACAATGTACTGCGTATCATCAGTGAGGGGCTAGTTGACTAATTCTGGTAAAACTTTGAAAGGCCGTAGGCCACAGAATCAGTACAGGACAGGTTATGGTGAGTAAAAAGTTATAAAAATCCCTCCACTTTACAGAGTACAATACCTACAAAAACACTTGTTTACATGTATGAAACATATTTGAAAACCTGCCTGTAGCAAAGAAACCAAAGCTTACAATGTTTCCATTGCATTTTTCTGGCAACAACATGCTAATGAGAGCACATTGATTTTGTTACATGAAGAGGCTGTTGTTTTGCAAGTCAAGTATATGATTTACTACCCTAGTGCACTCCAGTCATAAACAAATGAGCTGTGGCTAAGTGGAGAAATCAGTAGAGTGTGGAATGTAAACAGAAGGCAGTCCAATAACTTAACTCCTTGGCTGACTGAGAATATTGGGACATCTTTTCATACTGCTGAATGCTTTAAGAGGCTTATTTAATCCTTTGTCTGACAGAGCATTGTCCGACACTTTGCTTTGCAATTTGTTGGATAACTATATTGCACTCAAAGGGCTGATATAAATATATGTAGAAAACCAACTGCTAATATTTATTTGTACCCTATGGCACAATTGATTTTATCCAGAACTGAACCAATTTCTTTTATCAAATTGGCCCATAAGAGGTATATTTACTATAATGCATGTTTATGCCTATCACTATAGTATAAGTAAGTTATTACCCTTCAAATTTTACAGAAATAAGGTGTGACCGAGCTGTTTTATTATATATATTAACACATTAATTGTATTACAAGCAAACAAAAAGATACTTGCAACCCATAAAAAGTCAGAAAATCATATTTAAAAATGTCAAGAAGAGACTCGCAAAAGAAAAAAAAACAATTATGAATGACCCACAGGCAGGTACTAGAGGTCATGATGCAAAAAGGACAGTCTCAAGTCACACAGGAGAAAAGAGAGACCAAAGAATGAAAGGAGTAGACACAGGGGCTGGAGGATAGCAGTTACTGGAGGTATGCAAGGAAAGGGTATAAGGTCCACAAATAGTAGTGTTACTGTTGCTAAGGGGTTGAGGCCTACATCTCCTAGAATTAATGTACACATTAAGCAAGGTACAGCAGATAAAGTTAAGGCATAATTCAGCAAGCTAAAGAGGTGCAGTTGTGGGGCAAATCAACTGCACAAAAGGAGACAAATTAAAATTGATCAAATCCCCATTGATTTAAATTGAGCTTTTTAACCTCTGGGATGTTAGAGAGGTTTCTAACACATTGCAAGCTCTGTAGAATTCAAAGAATTACAATAAACCAAGGAAAATGTTTATTTGTCCTCTATTGTGCAGTTGGTTTGTTCCAGATGTCTACATTTTTAACATTTTGAATTCGACCCTAGTGACCACGAATCAAAGACTCAGTACCAAGTTTTCATTTGAAAAGAACTGCATCCTTATCAACAAAATTGTGCAACAATCATCCTTCAGTGATGGAGAATAGATTAAAAGGCATGAATGTGGAGATAATAGAGCAGGTGCCCCAACAAAGGTCCTGTTTTAAACTTACGCCAACCAAGCACTTCAGAAATATTTTTTTTTACTAACTATAAAGGAAAATACATCCTATTTCCATTATAATCAATGTAAGACCCAGAGAGATGGGGCAAATCTCCAGAAAAAAATATTCTGGAAACAAATATTCAATGACAGTGTCAGTGGAGTATAGAAACAGAGAACAATTACTGAAAAACATTTAAATAGACCATAATAATAGTTTTTATAATGTACAGCTATTTTGACTTTGGTTTCTCCTTGAACGTTATTCTCATCAGAGAAATATGGCTATCAGCAATTAGACTCAGACCAGAGACATTATTCAAGGTGCACAGGATTGGTTCTCTATTCCACATCGAATTAGTTGAATATGAGAAAAAAAAATTAAGATGTCACTGTACAGGAAATAATAGAAGGTATTGCTGACAATGATAACACAGGATCGTATAGTATGGCCTTAAGTTTGCCAGTAATACTTGGGTTTAAAGGTAAAGCTGCTGTCACCTTTACATTTACATAGCTTATGAAAACCTTCTTCTGGAAACAAAAATCATCCACCATCTTATGGCCATATGTTCAAAGAAGTAGCAAAATAGCTTTTGTCGTTCAAAGAACAGTGTGGTTGGGATCATTATTTTCAGAGAGTGTTGGTTGCAATCGGAAACATGTTGTTTGTCCTGAATGAAATGTCGTTTGTAAAGACAAAAAATGTCTTAACTAACAACAAAAATGTCTTCACTAAAGACAAAAATTATGACATTCAGAACTTCACATTCCCACCACATTTTTCTTAAAGCAGAACTACCACCGCTAAACAACTTGATGTCTAATAATTCCCCATCTGGCGACTAGCTGCTCGGTAGCGCTAGTCACTAGAATTATTACCTTATTCAATAGAATTCTCCATTCTTCCTGGGCTGACAGGCAGGACAAAGCGTAGACATCTTTCAATAGTGACATCTGCATGCCCGCGCTGTCAGTCCCACCCGGCTCTAGGAGTCGGTCGGGTCTGGAAGGGACTGACAGTGCAGGCGTGCAGACGCCACTATTGAAAGATGTCTGCTCTCCGTCCTGCCTGTCATTCTGGGAAGAATGGAGAATTCTATTGAATAAGGTAATAATTCTGGCCACTAGCGCTACTGAGCAGCTAGTCGCTAGCTTTTTGTCATATACTCTATAGAAAATATGTCGTTATCACAGTGCCTGTGATTCTCTGTCACTCTTACTTCGCTCTGATTTGCTGAGCCAGTTTGGCCCGCCCCTGGTGACCTTCTTATGCCTGGCCCAGACATCTGTCAGATGCCCTTTCGTGGTGTTTCTGAGCCAGTAGTGCTGTTGCTGTGTTCCTGTGTTCCGGATTCTCGTGTACCGACTTGGCTTGTCCTGACTACGCTCCAGCGTTCGTGATCGTGTTTGACCCGGCTTGTCTGCGAACCACCTCCGTTTCCTGACCCGGCTTGGCTGACGTTCCTGCTCGTGTATGACCCGGCTTGTATGACTACCTCCTGCGTGCTACGACCCGGCCCGGCTGACTTCCTGCTCCGAGATCGACTTCCAGCCTGTTCCAGTGACCTCTGTTTCCGTTGTTGCCGCTGCAACATTTTTCACCTGCTGTTGCCAGCTGCCGTGTGACCACTCTGCCTTGTGTTGCCTTCGATCAGTGCAGTGTCCCGTTGTCTTGCAGAGCTGTGCGTTCCTCCGTGAGCCTCACTACACTTGCAGAGCTTCTATACCTTACAGAGCCTTGTGTTTAAACGTGCATATTAACCCTTGCAGTGCTGCTTTACTCTCGCTACCTCGATTCCCAGTATAGAGCCTCTCTCGCTGTGCTACGTCTGCTGAGTTGGCCGCTTACCGACGGCAACTGTATCTATCCTACTACTGAGTAGTCACGTTATGTTGGTCCGGTAGGGCGTCATTGGCTCTCACTTTTACGTTAGTTACTGGGCGATATCTACTGTGGCCTCTGGGCTCGTGTGGCAGCAAAGAGAAGGCTCAAGCTCTGGCAGGTTTTCGTTGTATTCGCCCGTGGGGCTATTGGCTCTATCACTCCTATTGCTGGTATCCGGTTAACGCCTGTGGAGGCTATTGCCAGCTCTTGCATTGCAGGCCTGTTTCCGTTACGCCCGTGGGGGCTATCCACACTCGCACTCGCAGAAGCAGTCTTCCTGTTAGGTACGCCCGCGGGGGCTATTTGGATTTCTGTTCTGCTTAAACTATTTGGTCACTTCGGCAAGGCATTTACATTTCCAGAACACTGAGAACTGTCTCTATCAGCACCTCCTTTTAACACCTAGGGCGTGCCAAACCACCACATCTGAGACTGACTGATTAATGCTCTTAACCCTTTGGGTACTGAACACCATTCTCTATGAAGAGATATTGTATGTCAATTATACTGTGCATTGACTCTCTGTGTTATATCAGTCATCACTGTGTGTTTATTACTGCTGCCTCTAGAGGGCGTTTGTTTGCATTATTGCTATTAAAATAAAATTGTGTTTTATTTTACCAACTGGTCTGAGTGTCCTAAAAACCGTTACAGTCATTCATGCATACACTTACTTATTTTTGCCTTTCATACAACGTTTTTTTTTGTCGGTATCTCTTTGAACATATGGCCCTTAGACAAGAACCCTCAAGAACTGCCTCACCAATGCCAATGGGATCATACTAAACCCAAGCATCTCTGTCCTGGTTCAGCCTGCAGATAACAAAATAATGGAGAAATTCATTAAGCGGAGATAAAGCAGTGATATGGTGGAGATGACTTCCTCATTTATCACTTGTCCAGTTCCTATGTTATTCTATATGCACTAAGATCTCCAAAGCAGAAGAAATCTTAGTGCATAGGCTCCATAGAATGCATAGGAATTGGAGGAGTGTTAAGCTGGAGAAGTCATCTCCGCTATATCACCTTTTTATCACCGCTTAGTGAATCTCCCCCCAATGTTCCACATTTCAGGAATCTAAGGCAAATTACTACAAATTATTCCAGAATCCCAAAAGGTTGAAAGACTAGAAAGAAGGATTACTCAATCTAGTAAGACTGAATAAAGCATTCACCACAAAGTAATAGACTATTGAAATGAATAATTTTTCCACTGTATGGTTTTAGTTTCTGTTGCATTAACACAGGGATGTAGAACTTCTGTTCTCAAGGGCTGTAATTAGGGCAGGATTTAAGGATTTCCATGCTGGAGCACAGGTGAGTTAACCGATTTCAGTGTCAGAGGGGTACGCAACACATTGCTTTGCAATGCGAATGAGTCTCTGATTAACTCACCTCTACTTAATCAGGGTGTGAAAAACTTGTCCCTGGCAGCAGAGCAACTCCATGAGTTCTTAGGTGAAGATGAAATTCTAGATAGGGCTGAATTTCACAAAGTCCATTTATTTGAAAGCAAAAACAAAGTCATAGGGCACCCCTGTGTGTAAAAGTGTAAAATAGCTATACATTCTTAACAGCTGCCAAATGCACTAGGTTGTTGGTCACCCTGTACTTCAGTAACAGGTGACTACCCTGTTTGTGGAGGAGATTCCTGCCTTCATTCATCACTATGCTTTACACTGTATAATCATTACTCATCACTGTGTGTATGGATGCTGCTCCCACTAAATACCAAGAGGATACTATGTGCAGGTGATACACATTTCACATTTCATTTGCCCCATCTTTCTGGATCTTACATTGTTTGTAATGGAAATAGGATGTATGATTCTTTATAAGAATTATGACATGCCATCTCTGTGTCTAAATGTAATAGGAAATAGAATGACTGTATGGGCAATTAAAGCCGTGTTTATAAAATGGCAAAAGATGCAAAATTTCCCCAGAGTGAAACACAAGGATCTGTCAGACATAATTTAGCCAGAATGAGCTTCACATCATTTTAACATATGGTACCCTAAAGCTAATTGACTAGTTCTCCTGCCTACAGAAACACTCTATATTTGTAATGTATGCTTTCTGTATATTTTGACAGATAACGTGTTAAATTTACAAAGTACAACTTATTTTTTTTAATGTAAATGTACTTATTGTACTATGTTTTTCAGTTTTACACTTTATTTTTATGAGGGGTACATGCTGTTTGAAACAGTAGCCTCCCTCAATCTGGGGCATATATATCATGCCTCTGGTCCTGTCTGCTATGCAGATTGCATGTTTACGTCAGCCCATTCATAAATTCCTAATATTGAGAAGCGTATATAGCCCTCAATAATAAGAAGGAAAGTCCTAAGTAAACAATAGTTTACAATGAGTGTGTAAGTAAAGTAATAAATACAGTAGACCCTAATGTTCTAAAAAGCAAACGCCAAAGCTCAGGATTAGGTAATAATTCTCTAAACTGGTTGCAATCCTATTTATCAGACAGAATGCAATATAATAATAATATCAAAGTATTTTACCAGGAAGGACACATTGAGATTGTCTCTCATTTTCAAGTATGTCTTGGGGGTATAGACATTATTACCCAATTTAATGGTACTCATTTTATCTATATTGGAAGGATGAAAGGCTGAGTTAATCCTTCTAGGGCTAGAACCTGTAACCTTATGGTTTAAACAGATTCTATAGCTGGTACCCTAACCAACTGAGCCATCTCACCAGCAAGCTGTGCAGTTGATGACAATAACTCCCTTCCACTCAAAGTAACAAGTAGGTTTCCCCAGGGCTCCATTCTTGGCCCTCTTCTATTTTCTCTTTTTGTAAGTGATCTGCCCAGGTTTGCAAAGCATCTTCTGTGTACATGTATACAGATGACACCATAATCTATGCTAAAAAGCTCAAACATATCACAACTTTGATTTCTCTGAAGCTGAAAGATGAATCACAAAGAACAAACTGTTCTTAAAGGGATATTAATCTCCCAAAAAAACGATAAGCTAAATGGTGGATGGAATTAAAAAAAGACTTAATGTTCTACTTCCTATCTTTCAAACCTTTATGGTTTGAGAGATTTATGAAAATAAAGGTCTCCACTCCCTCCCCTTTCTCATGCATCAGCTGTAAAGCTGACGTCATGAGATACTGCTTCCGATATCACACAGCGGCTCTTCAGGAGCGTTGTCATTGAGATATCTAACTATAAGTACTTCATCGGTATGGTCTTCAATGTGTGCCTGGTTTGCAAGCACACATTGTAGGCCACTCCGATGAAGTATTTATAGTTAGATATCTCAATGACAACGCTCCTGAAGAGCTGCGTCTGGTCGCTCAACCAGATTCTGCCTCTGACAGTTTTATAGCTCGTCAGGCAGAAAGGGGAGGGAGCAGTGACCTTTATTTTCATATATCTCTCAAACCATGGAGGCTTGACAGAGATGAAGAAGCACATTAAGCCTTTTTTAATTGCATCTACCATTTACTTTATATTTTTTGGGGGACATTACTATCCCTTTAAACACAACCCATGTCTCTAGGTTATGAAGCAAAGGTTGAACTTGATGGGCTTGCGTGTTTTTTGACCTAATTTACTATGTTACTATGTTACAAACAAAAAGGTCACAATGGTATTGATACAAAGTGCAAACTGAATCTAATCGTAACTTGGCCCCAATGGACTCCTACAAATATCTTGGAATGTGGCTTAACCCCAACCTCACTTTTTGTCTCCATATTGATAAATAAACATGCAATTAACATGCAAATCTTATCCTAAAATAAGTACTCTGTTTAGAAACAAATCATGGTAAGAAAATGTATTGTACAAGAGATGTTACTGCCAGTCATAGACTATGGGGACATAGCATATGCTTTCGTGCCACAAATCCATCTTAGTAAACCTGACACTGTATAATTCATTATGCCTCTTTATCCTCCAACGTAATTACACAGCCTATCACAGTGATATGCTTAAAGATGTAAGTTGGTTAACACTCAAATCTAGACGTGCCCTTCACCTTTCTTGCTTAGTATCAACCACTTTCCTGGAAAGCTTCAGGACTTCCTGAGCAGTATGCCTACTCCAGCTCTTCATACTAACTATAACCTCCACTCCACTGCTAACACCTCACTGAGTATTTCACACTACAAGAAAGATGCCGGAAGAACTGCCTTCTCCTTCAGAGCTCTAAAAACCTGGAACAACCTGCCTGAAATAATCAGATCTGCTCCCATTCTAAAATCCTTAAAAATAACTGCTTCTTTATATCTAAAATCAATATGTAACTGTATATATTTTTTAGTATGTATGTACGTTTATTTATGTATATATAACTAGTGTAAAAGCCAGTGTACACAGGCCAAGGTCCGGGTGATGTTAAGAGGCCAGTCCTGCTCGGCGTACTGCCACCGCCTCACTGGTGGCACACACGATGCAGTCATGCGCTGTAGAGACTGCAAGAACGCACAGAATGCTCCCAGCACAGAACTCCCAGCATTCTGTGCGTTCGGGCAGTCTGTACTGCACGTGACTGCATCGGACAAACATTCTAGCGTTTTATTATATAGGACAGAGCTTTCCAAACTGCGTGTCGTGACACGTTAGTGTGTCGGCTGCAGTGTGTTGGTGTGTCACGTGAACATAACGAGAATCCTCTGACTCTATGTGAACTTGCATGCATTTTTACGCAGCAAAGGTGCCGATTAGTATGGTGCACTAGTATATGCCCCTTCCGTCGTATCTGTGTATGCACACAGCAGTTGAGGGATCATACAGGTGCTGCGCATGCGTAGTATGCGTAATCGGGTTGAAACAGCTGATTCCACATCACTTCTGGTGACTCGGCCGCACCTGAAGTGACGCATTTGAAATTCCATGGGTCCAGTTTTTGGATAGAACACCTTCTTGGCTGCTGCTCGATTGCCACTCGACAATGACAGACTTAAAGGGATAGTAATGTTTCATAATAAAAGCAGCTCTAATTAATCATCATAGTATTTGGACTTTGGAGAGTGTTATTTCAGTTCTGTCAGAGTTGTAGTTCAGGAGTAATTCAATGACAAAGTGTCCCCCTCCTGCCCATTTTACTGATATAACACTGCTCAGCCAAAGCAGAAGGGAGGTGGCCAGGTAGATTGCACAGAGGGACAATCTTCAATTAAGATAAGGGAAAAACCTGAAAAGCTTGTCAAGGGGGGCAGGGCTTTCATTGTTTTCATATAAAGAAGATTGTCCCCTGCTGTTATCTATCTGGTCTTACAACCAGTTTCACACTTGAGAAGAGATGGCTTACACTAGGTAAAAGGGGCAGGGAGGGGAAACTTTGCTTGTGAATATCTCTTAAACCATAAAGGTTTGAGAGATAAGACTTATATCGTTCTTCATGTTTTTTTAATGCCTACAAAATAAAATAAAGTTAAAATAAAGTATTACTATCCCTTTAACCCCTTAGCGACCCTTGACATACCAGGACCGTCAAGGGTAAATGTGACCGAACGACCCTTGACGGTCCTGGTACGTCAAGGGTTAAACTCTTCCATCGCGGCCGCACGGAGCGATGGAAGAGTTCAAGCCGCTTGTTACTAAGTGTCCCGGTATCGGGACACTTAGTAACAAGCGGCTGAAACATTGTTGCAACATGCGATTCGCTTCAAAAGCGAATCACATGTTGCAAAACCTGAATGACAGGGACAGTATTTGTAAATACTGTCCCTGTCAGATCTCTCTGCCTCCCTCCACCTTGCATACTGCTAAGGTGGAGAGAGACAGAGGGAGATGGTGTTCCAGTGTGCCTGTAAAAAAAAAAGTAAAAAAAAAAGTTTAAATAAAGAAAATTAACCCTTTGATCACTGTTCTGCAGTGATCAATAAGTGCCCCCCCATCTGATCACTCTTGGAGTGATCAATTTGCTGCAGATCAGTGTTTTCTGATCTGTGGGACACCCCCCATCCCCCTTGAATTTTTTTAGATTTTTTAAAAATGTTTAAAAATTTGTTTAAATTTTTTTTACATTTTTTTTTTTTTTTAATAATAAATATAGTTTAGGTATTTTGGTAGGTAGTTGGGTAGGTTTGTGTAGACGTGTGTTAGGGAAAGTTTTAGGGATAGATTTAGGTTTAGGGGAAAAAAACAAAAACAAAAACCAAACCCCCCCCCCCCCAAAAAAAAAATATATAATAAGCGCAGTTTAGATAGGTAGTTCAATTGGGTTAGGTAGGTTCAGGATATACGTAGGTTAGGGTACGTTTTAGGGTTAGATTTAGGTTTAGGGATAGCGTAAGAAAAATAAAAAACCCAAAAAACCCCAAACCCCCCCCCCCAAAAAAAAAAAAAAAATATATATATATATATAAAATAAGTGCAGTTTAGATAGGTAGTTCACTTGGGTTAGGTAGGTTCAGGATATACGTAGGTTAGGGTAAGTTTTAGGGTTAGATTTAGGTTTAGGGATAGCGTAAGAAAAAAAAAAAAAAAAAACCCAAACCCCCCCCCAAAAAAAAAAAAAAAAAAAAAAAAAATATATACATATATATATATATATATATATATATATATATATATATATATATATATATATATAATAAGTGCAGTTTAGATAGGTAGTTCATTTGGGTTAGGTAGGTTCAGGATATACGTAGGCTAGGGTAAGTTTTAGGGTTAGATTTAGGTTTAGGGATAGCGTAAGACAAAAAAAAAGCTTTTTTAGTGGGCAAAATGCAGTGCAGGTACAGCGTTGAAGAGGCATATGCCTTTTTGGCGTCTGACTCTGAGGCAACAGACACTGCGTCAGATTTTGACATAGCGCAGTTTTCAGAAAGTGAGAGCAGCTCTAGTGATGACGCTGGGCCTTCTGTCAAGAAAAGATGCACTGCCCCAAAAGCTGCTCTGGCAACTGCCCCAGCACCTGCCAAAAGAACTGCCCAAAGACCTACCAAAATACCTACCCAAAGAAATGCCCCAAGTGCTGCCCCAAGAGCTGCCCTGGCAACTGCCCCAGCACCTGCCAAAAGATCTGCCCAAAGACCTACCAAAGAAATGGCCCAAGTGCTGCCCCAAGAGCTGCCCTGGCAACTGCCCCAGCACCTGCCAAAAGATCTGCCCAAAGACCTGCCAAAAGACCTGCCCAAAGAAATGCCCCAACACCTGCCACTCCGGATCCTAATGAATGGGTATCAATTTATGCCCACAAATCTCAGAATTCACAGGCAACCCAGGGATTCAAATTGATGTGGAAGGATTTATCCATGATCATTTTTTTGATTTGTTTTTGGGGGAAGACATTTTAGGTGAAATTGTTTCCCAAACCAATTTGTATGCAGCCCAGTATACTGCCGCCAACCCTAAGTGTGAAAAACGCTGTTTTTTTTTTTTTTTACTTATGTCATGGTTTACGAGGGATTGGTGGTAAAATGGCTGTGTATAAAATTGGAAAACACACCTAAAACGAGAGCCTGGGGTGTCTACTTTCCAAAAATATACACTTTTGGGGGGAAATCTTAAAAAAAGAGCACTGTTACACAGCCCCAGATGAGACATGGCACCAGTAACGCAAGCTGTGAAGATTCAAAGTGTGAACCTGGAAATGCGAATGTTCCAATTTCGCCCCCGTAGCTCCCCCAAACCATGAGAAAGCTATGCATATGGGGTATTGCCGTACTCAGAAGAAGGAGCTGAACACTAATCAATTCAGTTTATAAAATCTTCACCTATTTTGTGCTTGAAATTCACATCAACATTGAAGGCAAAGTGTGAAAAATGCTGAATTTTTTTTACTTACGTCAAATTTTCACAGGATTGGTGGTAAAATGGCAGTGTATAAAATTGGAAAACACACCTAAAACGAGAGCCTGGGGTGTCTACTTTCCAAAAATATACACTTTTGGTGGGAAATCTTAAAAAAAGAGCACTGTTACACAGCCCCAAATGAGACATGGCACCAGTAACGCAAGCTGTGAAGATTCAAAGTGTGAACCTGGAAACGCGCATGTTCCAATTTGGCCCCCGTAGCTCCCCCAAACCATGAGAAAGCTATGCATATGGGGTATTGCCGAACTCAGAAGAAGGAGCTGAACACTATTCAATTCAGTTTATAAAATCTTCACCTATTCTGTGCTTGAAATTCACATCAACATTGAAGGCAAAGTGTGAAAAACGCTGTTTTTTTACTTACGTCAAGTTTATGAGAAAGTGGTGGTAAAATGGCCGTGTAAAAAATTTGAAAACACACCTAAAATGAAAGCTGGGGGTGTCTACATTCCAAAAATATACACTTTTGGGGGAAAATTCTAAAGTGCAGCACTGGAACATAGCCCAAAATGAGTAATGGCATCAGTTAACCAAGATGTGAAAATTCAATATTTGTTCAAAATTTGGCCCCGTAGCTCCCCCAAACCTTGAGAAACCTATGCATATGGGGTATTGCCGTACTCAGAAGAAGGAGCTGAACACTAAACAATGCATTTTTAAAAATCTTCACCTATCATGTGCTTGAAATTCACATCAACATTTAAGTGCAAGTGTGAAAAACGCTGTTTTTTTAACTTACGTCAAGATTTATGAGCGATTGGTGGTAAAATGGCTGCGTAAAAAAATTGAAAACATACATAAAATGAAAGCCTTGGGTGTCTACTTTCCAAAAATATATACTTTTGGGGGGAAATCTTAGAGTGGAGCACTGTTACACAGCCCCAAATGAGACATGGCACCAGTGATGCAAGCTGTGAAAATTCAAAGTGTGAAACTGGAAACGCGCATGTTCCAATTTGGGCCCTGTAGCTCTCCCAGACCTTGAGAAACCTATGCATATGGGGTATTGCCGTACTCAGAAGAAGGAGCTGAACACTAAACAATGCATTTTTAAAAATCTTCACCTATCATGTGCTTGAAATTCACATCAACATTGAAGTGCAAGTGTGAAAAACGCTGTTTTTTTAACTTAAGTCAAGATTTACGAGCGATTGGTGGTAAAATGGCTGCGTAAAAAAATTGAAAACATACATAAAATGAAAGCCTGGGGTGTCTACTTTCCAAAAATATATACTTTTGGGGGGAAATCTTAGAGTGGAGCACTGTTACACAGCCCCAAATGAGACATGGCACCAGTGATGCAAGCTGTGAAAATTCAAAGTGTGAAACTGGAAACGCGCATGTTCCAATTTGGGCCCCGCAGCTCTCCCAAACCTTGAGAAACCTATGCATATGGGGTATTGCCATACTCAGAAGAAGGAGCTGAACACTAAACAATGCATTTTTAAAAATCTTCACCTATCATGTGCTTGAAATTCACATCAACATTGAAGTGCAAGTGTGAAAAACGCTGTTTTTTTAACTTACGTCAAGATTTACAAGCAATTGGTGGTAAAATGGCTGCGTAAAAAAATTGAAAACATACATAAAATGAAAGCCTGGGGTGTCTACTTTCCAAAAATATATACTTTTGGGGGGAAATGTTAGAGTGGAGCATTGTTACACAGCCCCAAATGAGACATGGCACCAGTGATGCAAGCTGTGAAAATTCAAAGTGTGAAACTGGAAACGCGCATGTTCCAATTTGGGCCCTGTAGCTCTCCCAAACCTTGAGAAACCTATGCATATGGGGTATTGCCGTACTCAGAAGAAGGAGCTGAACACTAAACAATGAATTTTTAAAAATCTTCACCTATCATGTGCTTGATATCAACAGTAGTATTGAAATGTAAGTGTGAAAACTGCAAAAAAACAAAATATTACCACAATTTTGAAATTTTTTTCTGGAAAAATAGCTGCATGAAAAACTCCAAAATTCTCCTGATTATTTACCTTATGTTGTGTAGTTTTCAGAAACATATACCTTTGTGGGACATTTTTGGTTCTGGCACTGTCAGCTAAGCTATGATGCTCACATGCCAATTGTTGAGAAATTACAAGTTGGAAATAATGGCATCCATCTTGTAATATTTACCTTGTAAATGTGAGGAAGTGATTGAAATACTAGGCATATGGGGTATTCTTATATTCAGGAGAAGCAAATGAATATATTTAGGGTATTTTTTGTCATAAACTAATTGTATGCAAATCCTGACACGAAAATATAAGCAAAATGTTGTTTTTTTTCAATTTTTTTCCTCTTTTTTTCTATTTTAATCAAATTAAACAATGAGGTATTCATATAATTGTGGTATCAAAAGAAAGCCCTACTTGTGCTTAAAAAAACAGTATATAATTTACGTGGGTGCACAAAAGGAATTAAAGAGAAAATATGGTTGAACAAAGACATAGTCAAAAAAGTCAAAATTGCTCCTGTCCTTAAGTCAAATCAAACTCAGATTTTCCCGGTCCTTAAGGGGTTAAAGACACTGATATGTGAAAACTTAAAAATGCTTGATGATGAAATGCGAGTGTCTTTATCTAATATTCCACCGATTATTCAAACACTATGTTCATCCCATCAACCTCATACATCTCATTAAAATGGTAAGAAGTAGTTATTGGTGGTGTTCACATTTTTTAAATTCTTACACATATTTACATATTGTTACTCAAAAATGACAACAATCTTGGAAATGTATGTTATTATCTTACAAATCATATATTTTTAAAAATATAAGTGAAAGGTTTTCATGAAATATGTTATGTCCCCATACATTTCGCTATTACAATTTATGTATGTGTCCGTATCTCTTATAAGGGGTTAGTTTAACCTCCGGTTTGCTAGTAAACCTGAATTACTGTGTCACGAAATTATGCATGTCTGAAAAGTGTGTCACCAACATGAAAAGTCTGGAAAGCTCTGATATAGGATGTTTCTCTATTTGTATAAATATGTAACCCTTTACTGAAAACTATCCAGGACATACTTGAAAATGAGAGAAATATCAATGTATTCTTCCGGGTAAAACATTTTCTAAATAAATAAAATAATAAAATAAACCAAATAGTAGTATCCTATATAATAATTTGCTAAATCATGTGTAACGCCGCGACATGCGCAGTAGACACTGCTGCGCATGCTGCAGTCATGCGCAGTAGAGACTGCCCGCGCCGCGGCTGATACAGAGCTGGGCGCTCCAAAGGAGCGTCCAACTCTGTATCATCCGTGGCGCAGGCAGTCTCAACTGCTCATGACTGCCCCGCGAACGGGTGGCAGTGGCACTAAGGCCCGTGTAACGGGCTTTTCAACTAGTATATAAAATAGTTTAATAACAAATACTCATACCGGACAAGTCAAAATAGATCAGGTAAAATTAATAAAAAAATCAGTAATATATCACTATATCATGAATATAATGATAACAGTAATGATAATAGGTACTAGAAAACATTAATAAAGCTGCAAAATAAGTCTTTATAATGTCCAGTATGGGGGGTATATATGTGTTTGTAAATACAGATGATCATTTCTGGCTTAGTCTTGTTTAATCTGCATCTATATTCTGTGTGGTCTAGGTATAAAGGAAAATGTACAAAATGGATTACCTCCCGTCTTTTCTAAGATGGAATCTGCGACTGTGTTGAATGTAGATCCTCTTCCGTATTTTGTCCCCAGCGGTCTCTAAGTAGAGTTGTAGGAAACACCGCTAGCAATCTTTGACCAATAAGGATGTCCTGCTTAGTGTGAACTGCGGTTTGATCCCACTGATATATATATACCCAAATATAAGTCCTCCCAACCTCTCTCGGGCATGAGGTGGTCTACTGCATAGTTTGAGGCTTCCCATCTGCCTTTGATTCTCATCTGCTTTCCTGTTTTAAACATGACTAATTAAAAATAGGGTATTTTCTGATTCTCTGATTTCTCTGCACCACCTGGCCAATGTAGTAGCACGGCAAAATTAAATAAATTGTGGGGTCTGAGGGACCCTGCAAACACCACTACACACACACACACACACACATTAATATGGTGGGAATGTAAATGGTCATAAGGAGGAAGGGTCATCCATCCTCCTCTTCTATCCTTCACTTCCAAAGCTGTGGGATGAAGAAGAATAAATACCATTAGGTAATTCAAAGGCCCCTATGTTAAAATCATTTGCCCATGGGTGAGTTTTGAATACTTCACTCCTCATCTACTCTCCACCTCCTATAACACCTGCAGGGGATGTATACGCTAGTTTTGGGAGTTCTGAGACTGAACCTTAAAAAGGTTTAAGGTTTCCTATGAAAGTATACTTAGTAAAAACCCAGTGTCTGTGCTCATAACTGACCTCCAGGCTGGCCAGGGGAAGGGGGGCTCTACTGAGTCAGGATGGTAACAGGCTTCACTGGCTCTGTACTCAGCCCCATAGTCTACTAGCGTCAGGTTAGAAAACTGATCATAGCAGTTTACGAGAACTGCAGTAATGGCCTCACACAATTAATCTGCGAGGATTCAAAGGGGGGTTATTCACTAAGGTGTGACAAAGATGTGATAAAGCGGAGATAACTTCTCCAGTTATCTCACTTCTCCAGTTCCTATGTTTTCTATCAAGCCAATGTACTAAGATCTACAAAGTTGGAGAAATCTTAGTGTACTGGTTCCATAGAATAACACAGGAATTGCAGAAGTGATATCACTCGGGTTTGTCACCTCTTTATCACTCCTTAGAGCATCGCCCCCACAGCCTTGCAGTTGTCTCTCTTGTGGGATTAGCAGAACAGCACCAGAGGTTAGTTTTAGACCCAAGTTTGGCTCTCCAGGTGATCACAATGCAGCCTGGGATTCCTTAGAAGATATGTTTCCAGTGGAGCTGACCATCAGAAAGGGCAACTATCTACCTATTTGCTCTGCAATTTAACCCCCTGTATGCTAGAGAAATCTCTAACATGTTATGAAGTAATGAGTTAAAAATGTCTCCAGCACCCAAGGGGTTAAACTGCATACTCACTATGGCTCCTAACAATGTTCTTACTTGTTTTAGTGTCAGAGGGTATGAGGGCAATCAAAGGGTTAAAAATAAGTAGGAATATCATTTGACTTTGCCCTGAGAGGTTTTTGCCCCAGCACTGATTCTTGGCAGTTAGGTGGGTAGTCGGTGCTTATTTCCACATGTTCTTTGGGTTAGTTTATTTGCTCCAGCTGTTCGCAGAGACCTTTGTACTTATTTTCTTGCAGTTTAATGGAGCTGGGTTGTCAATGACTGCACACCATGTGACTGCTTCCAGATATGACTTCAGCACAGACCCTGTACCAGTGATTCTTAATCACTTTTGCTCTGGGCAACTCAGGGCACCTCTAACACACAGTCTACAATTCTCAGGGCACCACTAACAATATATTTGTAAGGGTGTAATGAGAGAACATATAATACCCTGACCTGGTGCCAAAAACACATCAAAGTGACATGGAACACTGTTTGGGAGCCAGTGCCTTATATCATTTATGGCCAACCTAAGGCCGTCCAGCTGTTCAGGACTACACTTACTATCATCTAGGATGATGGGAATTATAGTCCATAACAGCTAGAGTGCCTCAGGTTGCCCACCCCTTCTAAAAACTACAGCCAATGATAGGAGTGAACATTAAGGGCTGGATTCAAATGCAGGAGATAAATGTTACCTCCTATTTTATCAAAAATTCTCCTATTGAAGTCTATGGGGATACCTGGAGATAAAGCAGAGATAAAATGATCACCTGCATTTGAATCCAGCCCTAAGTTGCTAAAACCCATTTCCAAGTGTTAGTCTTCATTCTTAAGAGGTAGATCCTCCCAGACAGGAATCCAGATCCATTTAATTGAAACTTACTTAAAGGGGAACTACCACCCCAACACAATGTACTCTCTAAGTCTTTGTCTTCCTAGAGTTATTAGCAATCCATAGTTAGTTTTCTCCAAAAAAGTGTTGTAGGAGCACTATCTTTATACTAAATCTCTACCTGATGACGTCTTGCCCCTTGAATCCATTCAACACCATGTGACCTGCTGAGCTCCTGGCATCAAACGCGGTCAGGTCATTTCAGCCTAGTGGAATCAGACCGGTGGTTTATATATAGCGAGTGTTTCACATGCACCCGCTCCCACTAGGCTGAAAAGACCTGACCGCACTTGATGCCAGGAGCGCAGCAGGTCACATGGTGCTGAGGACAATGATGTACGAGTGATGGGCAAGACGGAGGGAGGTACAATGGAGCTGAATGGCTCCATAGCGGTCATGCGCAGAACGGATTCAAGGGGCAAGACGTCATCAGGTAAACTAACTATGGATTGCTAATAACTCTAGGAAGACAAAGAATTAGAGAGTACATTGTGTTGGGGTGGTAGTTCCCCTTTAATAAATAAGCATTTACTACAGTTTCAAATAAATAATCAATAGAAACTAATGTTTTATTTGTGATTGTAAATATTTTGAGGCATAGAGTGAAATACTTTTATAGCAAAAAAATAGGTTGGTTACAAGAAAAAATGGTTTATTTTAACCAGAGATCTAGAGGGCTGTGGAAACTCATTGAAAAGTGTTGCACTCTCTGGTACCCCCGGTATGTTGGAGATGTGACATTGGTGTAGGTTCAGTGGGGCATATTTGGTGGTCCTGTCTGCTCCTATCATCTTTTTGGTTGGAGGTTCATAAGGAAATTTCCGGTTCTCTATCTCTCACTATTCCCTTCTACCCACTTTTCTTCCTTTTCTCCATTGGCCTCCAGGAAGTGACAAAGGACAAACATATGCAGTCTCTCTTACTGCATCTTCTTACTGCAGCTAGGTTATGCATCCCACTGTTATGGAAATCTACCTCCTTGCCCTCCATCGCTGTTTGGCTTCGGAGAATTCATGATACCCTAACCCTCGAAAAATTAATGCTTATGCTATCTGGCAGGAACTCTTTGTTTCGGTCCATATGGCTCCCCTGGTGCTCATCTCATAATATCACTATCTAACCCTTTGACCTGATTTCTATCTGCTTTAACTAAGTACAGTACACATTTGGCACCTTGACTCCGTCTCTGTATCTCGGTGGCGGTTGCTTCGATCCACCTGTATGCCCCTCTCTTTCCCTTGCTCCCCCCCCCTTTTTTTTTTCTTTCCTTTCTCTCTTTTCTCCTGTTCTATTTCTCTGTTTTCACTCTCTTATTCTAGCTTAGTACTTCCTCTTTTGTGTTTAATACCTCTACTGTCGCTGGTTAAGCCTCCACATGCTAATTATAATTGTCATATACATACCACTGATGGTCTGGATCTCCCAGGCCTTGTCATCACATTACTTGACAATGTTGCATTTCGGTGCTCTTTTCATTTTTGCTTGTACTGTGTTCTATTGACAAAACTTTTTGTATGCATATTCTGATATGTTATTGTAATGTGCATCTGTTTTCAATAAAGTATTTGAAACTCAAAAAAAAGAAAAAAGAAAAGTGTTGCACTCTTCTTGGTCACTAAATGGTTATGTTCTATATTTAACCCTTTGTGGCCCAGAGAGGTTTGCAAATCATTGCTTCCAAAACCCTCGCTCACCACTCTGGTCCTCAAATAGTTAATTGTCATGTGCAAGTGATTCTCGATTTAATTTGTAACCTAGGTTTTTTTAATTATTGACACATTGATAAATATGCTTCATAATGTGTTATTAACTAGTTCTTGTCATGCATTTACTGAATAGTTTTATATATTTTTTAGGTTTTAATTTGGCCAGATAATGTTTTAACCTTTCCTGCCGTCCTATTTTATCAGTGCTAGTGTGATTTTATGATTTTAATAAAGAAGAGTAATTCAAGGCATATTCAGAGAGCTGGCTGGGACCATTATCTTTTTAGCTAAACAGAGTTTGTTTATTACAGCTTACTGCTAGATTGTTCAGCAAACATACTATAATAGATAAAACTATATAAACCATTTTGAGGAACAACCCTTACAGCAATGATAGGCAAAGTGGGACCCTCCAGCTGCTGGCAGACTACAGCTGGCAGGGAATGATGGGAATTGTAGTCTGGTAGGATTGCCACCCAGCTGGTATTTTACCGGTAGGCCGGTAAAAAATTGGCTCCTGTCCAATGTTAAGTCTATGGAGGGAATGCCATGGCCGGTATTTTTTTTAAGAAAAGGTGGCAACCCTATAGTCTGGCAGCAGCTTGTTCACGTTGCACACCACTGATTTACAGTAATTCTGTGTACACATAAATAAGATTGCCAGCTCAGCCATAAATGGGACACTGAGGCTAATGTATGAAGAAAAATGGATAATTCTGGAGCAAGCCAAATAATGATAGGAGGCATATAAAAATGCCACAAAATTTCCACTGCATTTATACAGGGTCTTAATTGATTTGAAGCAATGTTTTAAGACCTCTTTAGAATTCAAGGGGTTAAAAAAACAATTTAGATCAATGGGAATTTTTATTTTTCTCCCATGGTGCAATTTGTTTGCCCCAGAATGACTCCAGGGGGGTTATGCATTAAGGTGTGTAAAAGAGGAGATATCTTCTCCAGTGTTATAAACTCTCCACTTTGTATCTTACTCTATGGAATTTGTGCACTTATATCCTCTAATTTAAAGGGATAGTAATGTCAGTTTATAAAGTTATATTAGATTGTTCGTTGTAATTTTATATAATGCATCTTACCATTCGAAATGTCCTTATCTTTGTATTCTGCTTGCAATATTGTGTCAGCATAAGGAAAACTCTGTTCCCTTCATCAAGGAGAAAGTGTTTGCCCTTATACAGATAAACACACAATATTGTCCCTCATTGCAATCCATCCGGACCGGCTGTCAGATCTGAGGGAACTACGAGTAGCAGAATGGAAAGGGGCGGGACGGGGAAACTTCCAACTTGAACTACAAGCAGAATACAAAGATATTGACATTTCAAAGGTAGTATGCATTATACAGAATTACCCCAGTATAAGCATCTAAAAAGAGAAACAAAATGCACATTGGGTGGTGATTACCTCACAAGCCTACCTAATTTGTAGTGATGGGACTACTATGGCTTGCTTTTGTATATATTTAACCTGTTTATGTTTGATATATTATAGTACTGGAATTGCATATACTCTTTCTTTACTTTGTGCAATATTGTTTTCTTTGGTACTTTATTTAGACCCTAGTCTTCTCCATAAAGTGGTCTTCTAGACCCCTTATTTAGAAGCATTGGGTCTTTAGGGAGGTCATTTTGGTGTTGTTTTTATATGTCTTCTGTGTCATATGTGTGTTTTTTTTCTATGGCGACAATAAACAAACAATATTTCATAAGCATAGGTGTGTACCTACCTACATACGGGTTATCCCTTTACCCAATTTTTCCTTTTTGCATACTGATTATATAAAATGACAATGAACAATCTAATATAACTTTATATGTTGACGTAACTTTCACTTTAAGAAATCCTACTGCATAGGCTTCATAAACTAACAGGAGACGTTGGGCTGGATTCTAATGCAGAAGATAAATGATACCTCCCGTTTTATAAAAAATGTTCCTATTGAAGTCTATGGGGATACCTGGAGATATAAGCAGACATAAAATTAGCACCTGCATTTGAATTCATCCTGTTATCTCCTATTTATTGCACCATAAAGGGATAGTAATGCCCCATAAAAAAATGTTTAGAGTTTTGTAGAGATTAAAAAAATAAGCTAAATGCCACAATTCCTATCTCTCAAAGCACTATGGTTTAAATGATATCCTCCATTAAAGTTCCCCTCTCCCTCCCTTCTCCTGACGTCAGCTGTAAGCTGACAGCATGAGTACCTCTTCAGCAGACCCGCAATAGTGCGATTTAAAAAGAAATACTTCTTTGGAATGGTCTACAAAGTGTGCCTGGTTTGCAAGCACACTTTTTAGACCGTTTCAAAGATGTAATTATTTTTAAATCACGCTATTGCGGCTCTGCTGAAGAGCCTCCTCGTGTCAGCCGACACGGATCTCCTCCTGTCAGCCTTACAGCTGACATCAGGAGAAGAGGATCTTTAGCGGAAGATAACTCTCAAACCATAGTGGTTTGAGAGATAGGATTTGTAGCATTTAGCTTATTTCTTTAATCTCTATAAAACTCTAAACATTTTTTATGGGACATTACTGTCCCTTTAATGCATCTCTCCCAGGTCTTCTTTTTATATAAACTTCAGTAACACCTCCTAACAATAAACACCTTCTTATCTTAATGTGGGCAGAACATTCTAATGGCAACTATTAATCAATTCTGCATGGATTGGTTCCTCCATGGAGGCAGATATTATTCTTTTGGCAGGACTCCAGGACCACAAATTCCTTCCACTGAAGTGCTCTCAGGAAGCTTTAAAGTGGAACCTTCATCACAATTCAAGTTTGTATATTTGGAAACTGAATTAAAAACTGCCTATGTGTCATGTTCGCCAAAAGACAAGCAAATGTACAGTTAAAGGAATAGTAATACTTCGTTTTATCTTTATTTTATTTTGTAGGCATTAAAAAAACATGAAGGACAATATAATATTCACAAGCAAAGTTTCCCCTCCCGCCCCCTTTACCTAGTGTAAGCCATCTCTTCTCAGATGTGGAATGCAGTCCATAGACCAGACAGATAACAGCAGGGGACAATCTTCTTCCTATGAGAACAATGAAAACCCTGCCCCCCTTGACAGGTTTTTCAGCTTTTCCCTTATCTTAATTGAAGATTGTCCCTCTCTGCAATCTACCTGGGCACCTCCCTTCTGATCTGGCTGAGTAGTGTTATATCAGTAAAAGGGGTGGGAGGGGGACACTTTGTCATTGAATTACTCTTGAACTACAACTCTGACAGAATTGAAATAACACTCTCCAAAGTCCAAATACTATGATGATTAATTAGAGCTGCTTTTATTATGAAACATTACTACCCCTTTAAGGAGATATTCATACTGGTTACCATATGCCACTGTATGCTATTTGCATTACATGTTCGATACCAGTGATGTTTCATATGCTAACGAGTCCTTTTCAGTAATGCATCATATGCTAAGTAGTGTTTTCAGTGACATTTCATATGCTAATGAAGCACTGTTCTGTACCAGGAAATGTTCACTCTCCCAGAAACTAAACTACACGTCTACTGGAATTTTGGTTAAAGCGGAACTACGACCCCGCCTAAACTTGCCCCTAAAGAATTACCCATCTGGCGACTAGTTGCTCAATAGTGCTAGTCCCCAGAATTATTATTTCCTTATAGAGAATTCCTACTTCTCCCAGGACTGACAGCCAAGAAACAGAGCAACATCTTTGCATAGTGACGTCTGTGCGCCTGTGCTGTCAGTCCCATTCTGCTCTAGGAGGCGTTGCTAGGAGACGCACAGTACCAGAAGGGACTGACAGCGCAGGCGTCACTATGCAAAGATGTCTGCGCTGTTTCCTGGCTGTCAGTCCCGGGAGCAGTAGGAATTCTCTATAACGAGGTAATAATTCTGGCGACTACCACTATTAGAAGCTAGTCGCCAGATGGGTAATTCTTTAGGGGCAAGTTTAGGAGGAGTGGTAGTTCCCCTTTAACATGATCCACAGGCTGTTTTGAATAAAGTTTTCAAATATGTAAAGAAAATTCAAGGTGATAGATCAACTTTAAGAGGGAGAGGTTAACCCTTGGAGTTCCAGAGGGGTACGCAATGCATTGCTTTGCAATGCGTTGTGTACACCTCTGGCACTCGAAGGGTTAAAGGCCACTGAGTCCAGCAATAAAGAATCACATCCACTATGGACATGGTATTCAGTACTAATGTAAATATGCAATGGGAATGCCATTATTTTACTCAAAATGAAAATACATACATTATATGTTTTCATAACAAATGTTTACTGCTCCTTTAAAATACTAACTTACCTGGGTAGGTATCTCTAACACAACAGTCACTTATAATAACTAGTATTTATATAGCACCTATCTCCCAGTCGGACTAAAAGCGCTTTCGGTGCAGGCCCTTGGAACTAACCAAATCGGCAGCTGAATGATAGATGTTATTATTATCCAATCAATGGTACTCACTCCGAAGGTTGAAGGGCTGAATTGACCTTGGCAGGATTTGAACCTGCAACCTTGTGGTTTGAATAGGCTCCATAGTCAGGGAATTTACCAATGAGCTATCTTACTGGCTTCTTTATATGCATCTGTATATTTCTGTGATATTTCTGCAGTTCCCGCAATATAGTGATCTCTATTCAGGTTTGCTCTTCAATCACACCTCCTCACAACAATGAGCTTCATTAGCTCTGAAAGATTTTAAGGGACACAGCTTTTTAAGAGTCCTCATCAGTGTCCTCAATTAGCAGTGTACTTCAAGACAGATCAAATGCTTAACAGCGATCTATATAGACTTACCTGACTGCTGTATGAGGACACTTCCCTAGGTAAATCTTTCTAGCGCTGTTGCCACACACTTTTATGGAGCTTTATAGTCAACTGACCAGAGCTGTCTATAGGATGGTGTAGCAACAGCACCACTGTACAATTTCAGGCCACCTAAAAAAAAATCAAATTTGAGCTGTAATAAAACACTTTTCAGCATATATATATTTATTTATTTATTTTTCATATTAAGTATTACTGTACATTTAAAGTGGAACTAACACGTTACAACAGCTTATATTAAATTTACCCCCTTATGGACCAGCTGCCCAGGGAATCTACCTTCCCTTAAGATCCGATTTCACCCTTTCCCACAGGCCGGTGCCCGTGACCTGTTACGGGTACCAGTGCACCATGTTGGGGTCTGAGAGAGACCTCTCCATTCTTGTAGTGGTCAAGTTCAGGCCCGTTTTACTTACAGCGCTTCTGGAGTAGTGCTGTAAGTAAAATGTAAGTGACGTGCTATGACCACCACGGTCCTTAAGGCAAAAACCGCGTGACAGTCATAGCACATCACGTGGTCCTTAAGGGGTTAAAAAGCTTTTGAAATCACCAGTATGTTATTTTAGACATTATTTATTTAAAGGAATAGTTACCTTTTTTGTAATAAAGTTTTTAATGAGAGGTAGTCATTTTGTTTTTACATTACTTGTTACATAGAACATCAGAAACAAAAAAATCAAGAAGGTGCAGTGTTGGTGCATAACATTACAGGGATACACGGAAATGTATAAGAACAGCATCAGAAACGGTACATCAGAACAGCATCAGAAACGGTAATGTAGACTAAAGATATCAATACCTTAAACTGCAACATCATGCATTAGCATAATAAGTTTAAGAAAAAGCACCTAAGAATGATAAGAAGGCAGAGGAAAAAGATTAGATGGGTAGAAAACTCTCACCAAAAAAGGAAAAAGAAAGAGAGGAAAAAGAGAATGACAGAATCAAAGAGAAGGGAAAGTAATGGGAGGAGAAGGGTTGGGAGAGACAGGATGGACCGCTACACAGAATCTGGACAGTTTACTGGACAGTTTACTACCAAGCTCCCAAATCAAGTCATATAGCTCCAGCTTAGAAGCAGTCGGAAAGTGTAGCTTCTCCATTTGCAGATTAGAGCTAACCAACTAGCATAACTCTCTAGAAGTCAAAATAGTTACCTTTTAATTTTGAATTTCAATATTCTGCAAGTGCATAATATGTATAGTCTAATTGTCCTGAAATTTTTATTATTTTCTTTTAGCTTCACCTATTTTTTTACACCTTTATTTCACTGGCAGACATCTCCCTGGATCTCAGTTTCCAGAGAATTTTCTGGTTGATAAACCATCAAAGCAGGATGTAAAAGAGTGGTACAGTTTCTTTACATCACTCTATGCTCTGTGTGCTATCATTTTTACATTGTTTCTTTTTACATTGTATCACTATACCTGCTTTCCTGCTGCCTGACAAAAAGCTCTCTTTTTGAAAATAGGCAAAGATGAACACAAAAATAATATATTGTGGGCAATTACATATTATGTACTGGTGGAATATGTTAAGTCAAAATAAAGGGTTACTGTTCCTTTAAAACAGTAGACTGAGTTATTTAACTTTATTTATATGTCTGTGCATGCAAATTAGACATTATTGACTGGCACACCTGTGTGCCAGATTGCCCAAGCAGTGTAGAATATTAGTATACAGCCAGTCAATACTCTCTATAAACTGACAAATAAATAAGGGCTCTTTTAACTGGGCAACTTTTGTAGCACACATTTTTTGAAGCAACTGACAATGTCAGTATGCTTTTACTGCCACAGTGTAGCAAGGATTTCCCAGAATCCCATTTTATCAATAGAAACAGAAGTGACAAAATTGCAGGTAAAAACACAGCTACCTGTGATAGTTGTGCAATTTCAATGTTATTCCATTGAAACCCATACTATAAAATTGTAGCAGTATCATATCTGCTCGAATATAAGACAATGTTCTTTCATGCATTTTAGCATGAAAAGATTACCTTCCTTTATATTTAAGGTTGTCCTATATTCAGGAGGTCCGTTGTAATGGTAGAAGATCCAATCCAGAGGGCATCCGGTGCATTGTCTCCTTCTTTCCTTCCCTTCCTATACCTTAATATATATGGTTCCAAGTGACAGCCTTTTAGAAGTGTGGTGCAGCGGGCGAGACATTTAAATTTGCCACCTGTCTCCATGTTAATATCCCATTTAATTTTCAGGTACTTACAGGACCTTCTATAATTGCACAGACTCAAACCGGACATGGTGCGGAACTGACAGATCATGTCCACTTGCATATGCACATTGACAAAAGGTCCTGAAAGGACCTGAAAATGAAGTGGGTTATCGGCATGGAGGCAGGCGGCGAATTTAAATGTGATGTTTGCCGCTCCACAGTTCAGCAAGGTTGCCACCTGGATCATACACAGTAAGTTAGAGGGAGGGAGACAGGTGGCATGAAATTTGATGAGATGACATGAAATGAGATTAGATTAAATAAGGAAGGGAGAGAGCAAATAAAAAGTCACTCAATTCCCATAGAGTTAACCCCTCAAGGACCAGAGGGGTGTGCAAAGCAATGCACTGCACAACCCACCTTAATGGGCTAAATGGGGTGTTTAACCCCTTGAATTCTAGAGAGACCTCTCTAGCATGCAAGGGTTTAAAAACCATATTTTAATAATTGCGAGGTTTCACTTCTCCCCAGTGGTGCAGTTGGTTTGAACAGCACCTGTTTGGCGTAGATTTATAAAAATGGGGGTGGGACAAAGTTAGCTCATAAAATTGTGCAGAAGTAAGCTGTGTAAAGTATGAGTGCATTTACATTTTTTACAGTGTGCTATAAAGATGGTAAAGGTTTGACAAAAAACTAGCAAGAGCAAATTTGAAAAAGTAGCAAGAGCTGTGCACCCAAATTGTACAATGCTGTAACGCGGTATAAATTTTGACTCAATACAACAAGTGTATAAGAATGATGCAGTCCCATTAAAGTGGATGTATCACCTTATAACATTTTTTTTACCATAGCTTTTGTTAATAACGTAGTAATAGGAAAGCTGTTTTTTTGTTTTTTTATGTAAGTACTTTAAAAAATATACTATGTTATGTGCTATGCACTTCCGCATAATGTGCACAGCACAGCTCTTCTTCTCCTCCCACCTCCCTCCCAGCTGCCCCAGGGAGCACGTTCATGCTTCCATTCAGTGTGCTGTGAATGGCTTCTATTGTTATATCAAGCTCCGGTTAGCATTATACTAAGCTCTACCGGCAATTCAGCATGCTGCTTTATGCTGACCGGCATAGCCTGAATATAGTATATCTTTGAAAGTACTTACATTTAAAAAACAAAACAAAAACAAAACAGTTTCCTATTACTACGTTATTAAACTGTCAGTAATGTCCGTATTTAGCTTTATTTAATATTGTAGAGGTTACAAAAATTAAGTATTTGGAGAAAGTGCCATCTCTCAAACCCTTACGGTTTGAGAGATATTCACCGCTGAAGTTTTCCTTTTCCTGCTGTCAGCTGTAAAGGAGATTCGAGTCGGCTGACTCAAGGAGGCTCTTCAGCAGAGCCGAAATTGCGTTATTTAAAAAGAACTGCTTCAATTGAACGGTCTACAAAGTGTGCTTGCAAACCAGGCACACTTTGTAGACCATTCCAATGAAGTAATTCTTTTTAAATAACACGATTTTTGCTCTGCTGCAGAGCTGCCAGCTGGTCTCAGGACCGGGATCGCCTGTTGAATGGGAGGGAAGGGGAAACTTTAGCGGTGAATATCCCTTAAACCGTAAGGGTTTGAGAGATGGCACTTTCTCCAAATACTTTACTTTTGTAACCTATAGAATATTAAAGTGTTAGTAATGTCCACAAAAAAGTTTTTTGCATTTAGAAGAGCTTATAAAGCTGAGCTAAATGCAGAAAAACGTATCTCTCAAACCACTTTGGTTTAAGAGATACAGGCGTTTAAAATTTGATCTCTCCTACTGACAGCTGTAAAGCTGTCAGCAGGAGATCTGTGTCGGTCGACACGGAGGCGCTTGAGAAGTTATTTACCACAAATCCCTTCATTGGAATGATCTAAAACATGTGCCTGGTGTTCAAGCACTCGTTTTAGGGATTTGTGGTAAATAACAAGATTGTGGCTCTGCTCAAGCGCCTCCGTGTCGGCCAACATGGATCTCCTGCTGACAGCTTTACAGCTGTCAGTAGGAGAGATCAAACTTTAAATGCCTGTATCTCTTAAACCATAGCGGTTTGAGAGATACATTTTTTTGCATTTAGTTCAGCTTTTTAAGCTCTTCTAAATGCAAAAAACATTTTTATGGACATTACTAACACTTTAAATAAAGTTAAATATGGACATTACTGACCCTTTAACAAAAGCTATGGTAACATGTTTTATAAGGTAATACATCCACTTTAATACAGTCACGCTGTCTTACTCACTCTAACAATTACTTAGGTGATATTTTTTTGCTAATTGTTAGACCATTTGTATACATCTCCCCCTTTGGTTTCCAGAATTGTACCTAATAAAAAGTACCTTATGTATCAAGACAAAATCGAAACGTTTCAGGACAAACCAGCCACACCAGATGAGACAAACAGAAATTCACTTACATTTCCATTGATATAAGTGGGGCTTTTGGCCGTCTGAATGTTAAAAAGGGTCTCTTTGCAATGTGTTGGAGAACTATCTAGCATTCAAGGGGTTATAAGACATGTAAATCAAAGATAGTTTGTATTTGTCCTCTACACGGAAGTTAATTTGCTCTACAATTGCTCCACTTTTCTTTGATAAACTAGACACATTTATATAAAACCCACACTGGAATTATTCTGGAGTAAACCATCTGCAACACAGGGGACACATAAAAAGTCATGTTAAATTAAATTGTGCTTTTAACCCGCTGAATGCTAAAGAGGTGTCCAGTGCAACGCAAAGTGTTGGTGACCTCTCTGGCATTCAAATGGTTAAAAATCTCTATTCAAGTGCATGAGATTTTATACATTTTTATTTTGTCCCCTGTGGTGCCGTTGGTTTACTCCAGAATAACTCCAGTTTGCTTTTAAAAATATGGGCGAATGTGTAGAATGTACGAACAATGTAGTAAACCATACAAGTTTCTGAGGTAATAAAAAGTACAAAGTTCATAAATATATTTCAGCAGCCTATATGTTCCTTGCAGCCATACACAAGAACCACTAGGAGCAAGAAAGCATTCTAGGACGACACCCTACTTCAAAATTGCATAACCCATGAAAGGTTGGATGTACCGTCAGTGCCAAGTGCACTGCTTAATAACCTGAAGTTATCTCTCCTTTTCACGTTGGTTAATTTTGACATGTGGGCAGTCCTTACAGGCCCTTCAGAGTGTGCGTGTGTGTTTTTCGCTTCTGTCACATTAAACCAGGAAAGGGGCGTGGTATTCCTAGTAGACGGGCCTCTTCGTACCTTTGATTGGTGCTTTAGCCTTGGAGGGTCTTCGCACCTTGCCCGATAGTGTGGTGGGCGTGTCGCCGACTGTAGCTCTGCTGGCTTTTCTTCGGGTCTGCGAGCACCATGGCTGGCTGTAGATCTGGACAGCTCCAGGCATCTGCTCCGGACACTGATTCAGACTCAGATTCTGAGGGACTCCGGCCCCGGCTTCAGGTCATTCATAGTGGGCACTTTATGGTGTCTTCACCGCACAGTGATGAGAGGCACCGGTGGAAAGAACCAGAGCAGTTGGGGTCTCAGCCAGCTGGTAGCATTGATCCTACGCTTACAAGACTGTTCGAATGCATGAGCTTGGCATACAGGTAAGGGGTTTGGCAGCGCTGTGACGTACATACAGAAATGGCTAACTGGGGTGAAAATTATCATTGATTAACCCTTTAACTTCGAAATTTGTTGAGTATCACTCTGGTCCGAGTCCTTAGAGGTTTAAACCTGGTATACAGGTAAAGGGGCTTGTCAGCACTGGTTCATGCTGAGCTGGGTGCCTACGGTGGAAAAGTATCTTTACTTTTAATTATATGGTGGTGCAATTAAACATTTGAGTGCCAATGCGTTGGGCACCCAACTAGCACTGACCAACTTTGAATTAATGGGGTAATATATCTCTGTCTTGCATAGAAAGGGTTAAAATAAAAATTATTTTCTTGTAAATTAAGACATTCAGTGGGCTGTCGTTTGTGTAATTCATTCAAAGGGCTAAAGGTGAATCTGTTACAGTGGCTGTATGAAATTAGTAAGGGATGAGGTTGCTGCTGCTTTCTGATATTTGGAATGAGTTAATGAATCCTATATGGGCTGATTAGACTGTAGGGTGGAAGGAGATCATAGGGCAATGGTATGTGTATAGTATGGAAATAGTTAATAGAGCAATGGATTGTTGTCATTGATATGGAAGAAGTTAATATGGCAGTTGTTTGTTCTGAATACTTGGTACAAAAGGTGTTAATGGTGTAATATTGTAGACTGGCATGGTTGTCTACCATTAGGCATAATTCACACTGGTGACTGAACTGCAGCAATTAGTACTCATGAAAAAAACGGCATTGTTGTTTTGTATAGGACTCTTCACACTGCTGAAAAGTGGATATAGGGGGCTGGAGGAGACAGAGAGAGAGAAGGAGGAAAGGGGGAGAGAGGAGGGAACATGGGTGAAAGAGAATGCAAGGAATGAATGAGACAGAGAGGGGAAAGAATGGGCTAGAAAATGAGGGAATAAATGACTGGGGGGGGGGACTGGGAGGGGACAGGAATATAGTGTCATAATGGTGTATTGTCCTGTTGGTCTCACATAATGATTGCCCTGTCCAATGTAATTGTGTATTGCCCTGCTAGATGTTATGGCAGTCACCTTGCTGATCGCCTATAATGGTAATTATAACGGTAATTGCCCTGCTGTCTTCCTATAATGGTATTTGCCCTGCTTGCCTCCTGTAGTGGTGTATTTCCCTGCTGGTCTTTTGTATAAGTATATTGACCTGCCATCCTCCTATAATGGCAATTTCCATTCATTTCTCATTTTATGGTATATTTTCCTGTTCATCAAATGTAATGTATTTTGTCCTGCTCCTCATATGTAATGGTATATTCTGATGGTCTCATGTAATAGTATATCTATATCTATCTATTTCAGATGAAGCATTATGTGACTTAGGACAAACATACCCAGGGGCGGCAGTAAGGAGGAGTTATGCAAAACTCCTCTACACTACTTGTCCCATTGGTACAGCATGGTGTATGATTTTCACAGGAGTGGGCGGGGGGGCCCACTGCCCACTCCTGTGAAAATCTCTGCAAGGACTTCACCCTCCATTGCATTACACACCTCCTTCCTTTACACTTTCCCTCACATTCGCCACCTCCAGGACTTCACCCTTCATCCCTTCATCATATTACACACCTCCTCCCTCTACACCGTGACTCCCCTTCGCCTCAGTGTTTCTCCTCTCCTTGCTCTGATCACCTCCAACTCCCATTCACCTGCTTGTCTACCCTTCCACTTCCCCATATCACCTCACACTACCCTTTACCTGATCACCTACCCTCCCCTTTGCCTCATTGTCTCCCCTTGTATCCAATGCATTGCGTTGGATACCTCTCTCCCACTGAAAGGGTTTAATACTTTGCTAATACGTCTCATGCAGTGTACCCAAATAAATAAATCAGATATGCTGAGATGTTCAGCACAAATCAAACCAATGTATACCAAAAATTATATCAGGTGTCCTGAGATATGGAACACTTCATGGAGCTGCACAGGTAATCAGCACGACCCTCATCATCTAAGGAGACAGAGTGCGGCATGCTTCAATTGCCAGGCATTTCCTCCTCTTCTGTACCTCACTTACAGGACCTCTTTCAATGAAGATACATTTGTACTGTGTGTGACAGGGCAGTACCATACTTTCAACGTGCACACCTGATATAATTTTTTTCTCTACATTGCTTCATCCTGAATGTCTGAGGAGGTCTGATTTATTTTTTGCTGTACATTGCTTTTAGATGGCAGAGAGGTCCAAAGCATTTTGTTGCATACCCCTGTGCCACTCAAATGGTTAAATACGGGCAAATCAGTGCCAATGCTACTACTAGTATATAGGTGTATTTATATAATAAATAAATATATATATATATATATATATATATATATACATACATACACTAGTGTAAAAGCCCATGTACATGGGCCAAGGTCCGGGTAATGTTAACCCTTTGAATGCTAAGGTGTTGCGTACCCCTCTGGCACTCAAAAGGTTAAGCGGTGTCTACCTCACTGCTCCACGTGTTGCAGTCCAGTGTCGCTACATTCATGCGATGCAATCATGCACAGTAGAGACTGCCCGAACGCGCGCAGTTTCTGCTGCGCAAGATGGCTTCTGACAAACATCCTAGCAAATTATTATATAGAATATATATATATATATATATATATATATATATATATATATACACACACACACAAATACACACATATACTTGTATACATGTGCAATCACACACACACACACACACACACGCATATATTTTTAAATAAATAAATAGCAAAAAAACCGACCAAACAAAAAAACATCCTTTCAAATTATCTTGCTCCTAGTCCCGCAAAACTTAGAACTGGCTCTGTGTGATTTGTATTGATTTCAATGGTATCAACAAATATGGTATGTTAACACTTTTACTGTGTATTGTTGAAGCTATAGTGTTGAATCTGAAGACAGCATTATGGGTTGAAAAATAGACATTCATGCAATTCAAAATCACATAGAAAAAATACATGATACTCACATGCCCATCACTTAGCTTATTTCTTAATGCAATTTCGTATGTGATTTCAGAGCACCAAACACCTCCTGCATTCAAGGGGGGGTTAACAGCCCCATTTCAATCAGTGATATTTTTGATATGTTCCCTAAGGTAGTGTTTCAGTTATGAAGCAAACCATTCAAGGGGGTTAACAGCCTGATTTCAATCAATGTTTCTTTTTATATGTTCCCCAAGGTAGCTTACAGAATTGCCACATACTTGCACCACTACCTTAGGGAACATTTAAAAAGTGCCATTGATTCAAATCCATATTTGTTTAGATACCATTGAAATCAATACAAATCACACAGAGCCGGTTCTAAGTTTTGAAGGGCTAGGAGCTAAATAATTTGCGAGGAGGTTTTTTTTTCTTCTCAAAAATGAAAACGAAATGCCTTACATGTTACTTTACAGAATGGCACAGTTTTTTTGTACATCAACCCCATGATGTGTGCCTTGGCACACAGGAATAGCACGTTCCAACACTCCCTTTCTACCCATCTTTTGGTGTACGAGGTGCAAAGCTGTTTTTCATCCTGCATATAGCTTCGTTCGTAAGTGTCACAAAGGTATCGTTTTGTTTTTGTTTTTCTTTTCTGAATATTTTTGAGCAACATTCCTTTTGTACATTCCCCTTACTCTGCCTTGTAGGGAAGGGTTTACTAAAGGGTTGGTGTTGGTGTGTGGAATGGAATGTGTTAACCCTTTGAGAGCCAGAGGGGTATCCAACACATTTGAAAGCAATGTTTTGGATATCCCTCTGGCACTCAAATGATTAATGTGGTTATAGTTTTCTATGGGTGCCTATTTTTAGAAGATGTTTATTATATATCTTTTTAAATGTATTTTTATTATTTTCATGTAAAAGTAATGCCCATAGATCTAAATGGGTAGTGATGTGTAATGCTGTGCATGAAAGGGACATGTTGGCTCACGGTCAGGGGGTGTCTTGTGCTGTACGGGTTAATGGTACAGTGATTTCCAGATCTTTGGAACAGCTGATGGGGAGTCCCTGGCATGGAGGATTTTAATGGAGTAAATTTCTCCTTGTTTCTTTTTTGGAAAAAGGCTAATGGAGAATTATTTAGCTGTTTTCTTTTATGTACAGACTAATGGAATAATAATCTGTGGCACTGGATAGCTTAATGGTGTGGTGAACTTTTAATCTTTGGCAGGAGAGAGAGCAATTCCCTGCATGCACCAGGCTAACAGCACTGGTCTTCCAACGGGCTTTAACTCTTAGAGTGCTAGAGGGTTGTGCAACACATTTCTCTGCAATGCTTTCTACCACCTTTTGGACACAAAGGATTAAAGTGTTAGCAATGTCTATATTTTATAAACGCTAATATTGAGAGATATAGGGCTAGATTCTATTACAGGTGCTAATTTTATCACTGCATTTATCTCCAGTTTTCCCCATAGACTTCAACAGGAAAATGTTTGCTAAAATGGGTGTTAACATTTAGCACCTGCAATAGAATCTAGTCCCTAGAAGGCTAAAGTTCCCCGCTCTCTCCCCTTTCCCTGACATCATCTGTAAGCTGACACCAGGATATCCTGGTCCCGGGACAAGCAAGTGGCTCTTCAGCAGAGCCGAAATAGCAAAAAGAAATACTTAACTGGAACGGTCTACAAAGTGTGTCTGCAAACCAGGCACACTTTGTGGACCGTTCTGACAAAGTATTTCCTTTTACATTTTTCTGTTTCCGCCTTGAGTCGTCCGACTTTACAGCTGACAGCAGGGAAAGCAGAGGGAGTGGGGAACTTAAACCTCCTATATCGCTCAAACCATAAAGGTTTGAGAGATGGTACTGGGGTTGTTTAGTTTCATTTTATAATAGCTGCAATATTAGCGTTTATAAAATATAGACATTACTAACACTTTAAAGTATGCCCACTGATATACCTACTTAAACAGATTCTGCTGGTACTAAGAATACAATTCTAAGTTTTTCTAGGGTAACAAAGCAAATAGGGTGCAACTCTGGAGCAAACTAAGCAGTCCCAGGAAGGTGTGCAGAGAGGACTCCAGTCTGAATTCGGAGCTCCCCGCTCTGTATCAGCCGTGGCACTTTCAGGCAATCAGTACTGCGCGTGACTGCAGAGTGGGCAGTCTCTGCTGCGCATGACTGCATTGCGTGCAGCAGTCTCTACTGCACATGACGGCTTCTGACAAACATCCTAGTCGAATTATTATATAGGATTATTTATGTCAGTCTCCTCTGACAGAATGACAAGGATGATGTGCAATACAATGAATTGGAGAGGTCTCTGGCAACAAAGGAGTTAATTGTGAAGCTTATAAAATATACACAATGCATGACTCAAGGGGTTAAAAGCAAAACTTTTAGCATAAACGTTTTACACAATGTTTTACTCCTTTTGGTGCTACAGGGGTATGCAGTGCATATGTCTATGACACTGAAAGGGTTAAGAGAAGTCAGCTGCTTTCTCTGCTCTTTAGCAGAGACAGAAAACTATCCTTTGGCTACAAAGAGAGCTACAGGGAGATTCTGACCTCACCAGCCACAGGTTGGCAATGTTTGGACTGTGAAGTCCGATAGCAAAGGCTTAGTGCATATGGTGATGTGGCATCTTAGTATGTAAACACACCCACATGAATATTACAGTGGCTCATTAAACTGAATTTCCTTATGCTAATGAACCATTTTCAAGCAAAATCGTAAACCGTTTGAAGGCATGGAGGATTCATGGTATTGGTGGAGGACTGTGTCAGACTGGTGGCGGATTCACAGGGATAAGATGGTGAAGACATCTTAGTGCATGCTGTCAGTCTTTCATTGCCATAAATTTGCCGCCATATCACCATCCGGGTTCTTATCTCCCTTTCGTGCATCTCCCCCTGTTGTTCACATGGTTATTTTTTGCATCCTATGGGGAGGTGAGCCACTGGCTGCTGTTCTCTATAGAATGTGATAGTACCAGTTTCATTACTGTCTGACAATTTGAACTGTAATTATTTTGATTAAAGCAACTATCAGTAGTGGAAGTACCCCAGTTTCACTCATCAGGAAAAGCCCTGCAATACATATTTGCTTTTCATAATGAAACTAATCTTTTGTACGAAGTTTTGCTTCCCAGTGTACTAGGAGAACTCGCTAACATTCAAGGCATTACATGTCTTGTTTAAATCAATGGGATGTTTTAGCAATTCCTTATGGTGTCATTGGTTTTGCACAGAATCAATCTACTTTGTTTTTTTATACATATGGTCCAATGTGCCTTGCCTCCTAATTCTAAGTAGGATTTCAGCCAATTTGCTACTAACTGATCCAACCAAGGTTTAAACATAATGCACTGCCCTTTTGCAGGCCAGGGCTACTCAATGTACTGACAGCAATGGGAATACAGCAAAAGCTGATGGACTATTGCTTGATCAATAGTGGAGTAAACCATCTGCACCATAGAGGACAGATAAAGGATCTCTGGCTTCTGGGAATGTTCCACCCCAGGGTTATAACAAAAACATGTCCAAATTTCAGATGATTTATATAAATCCAAAGCCCAGACAAGATTCTGGAAAGTGAACAGGACTTCTCTACTTTACCAAACCAGGGATTTTATTTAGAATACTAATGGTTATTTTTGTTTAGTTTTTTACTTTTTAAAGCAGCAATAATGTTTTATTATGGAAACGAAAGGACTTTTTCTGTTGAATAAAAAAAGGGTACATCAATCAACAGTTATTAGAGTTTAAATGTGTCACCATGTAGCACTGTTGCTCTTACTGTCTATTGAAATGCAGTCCTGAAGAAACAAAGTTTTCCTACCTCTGCTTTAGTCTAAGGACTCTTTCACATGTGTGCCCATGTTGTTTCACTTACCTTTTTCCTGTGATCCATCTCCAGTCTGGATGCAGGAGAGGTATGTCTGACTGCCAGGCCATATGAGCTCCAGCCATATTATTGGCTGGTGCCCACATGGATTAACCATTCATTTGAAGTTTGCTATGAGCATAGCAGCTTCCAACAATGCTTATGTGAAAGATCTGCCAGCAGCCTCAAAGGCAACAATGCAGACCTTCATTACTGCATCTTTACTGCATTGATGCATGAACACAGTAAAGATGCATCATGGTAGATTTTGGTGTATTTACACAAGGACGTAGTCACCCATGTAAAAGGCATCGCAGCTCAGCATAGGACCTTTCTCAAAAGATGACTTAACCAACACAGCATTGCTGTTTTGGTGTTACCCATGTGAAAAGGGCCTTAGTCCTAAATCGTTTCATTGACAGCATCAGAGAACAATGTCTATTTGCCTTCTGGTTACCAGATGTTTCTGCAGTTAAGTGTGATTTTTTTTTTTAAATTGAGCTTTTAACCCCTTGAGTGCCAGAGGGGTACGCAACACATTGCTCTGCAATGCGTTACGTACCCCTCTGGCACTCAAGGTGTTCAACATTTTGAAAGCATACCCCCACAGTGGTGGAATATATTTTACTTAGCTGATAGTGCGTTTTATATTTTACTTAGCTGATAGAGCCTTTTCCTGCATGCACCATCTTATAACTCATCTATGAATTACCTCAAGTATTCTTGATTGATCCAAAAAAACTAAAACAATACAAAATCAAATAACTTTGATTGCTCAAGAAAGTGAAGTACATTTGTACAATCAAAATATTAGGATAAGGCCATCAAAACTTGCATGATAGCTAAAAAAAAAATATAAATTTAAAGGAGCAATAAACATTTGTGATGAAAAATTGGATTTTGTTCAATGTTTCCTACTGACCAATCAAGGGCACTGTCACCGCTGGGAGAGTTTACATTCAAAGGTCATCACAGCTTAAACCTGTTAGCAGCAGCAGCACCAACTGATAATTTTTTTTATAATGTACTCTGTGGGGAACCTTGAGTCACTGACTACATCTGTTGAAAGTAAGTGATAGGAACAGTGCCACCTGTTGAACACGATAGAAAATTGCTGGATAATGTTATAAAAGAAGTTTGAGCTATAATAATGAAAGAAAACTCTCCCAGCAGTGGGATTATACTTGTTGTACTCCGTACAACATTTTTTCAATGATAAATTTCTCACTTGTAAAATTAAAGGTGTATATATATATATTCAGGGATAAAGTTTGGAGATGCCTAACTGTGCCCCACCTTGTGCTTTGCTTTAATTATCATGTATGATGTAAGCACCAAAGGAGGAGGAATTCGTTTTCTCTGAACTTTCCACGCTTTTGATTGCGCCAGTGAAAACTATTAATTCTGGCCTTTAATTTAAATATTTATTTCTGGTCTACCTCATCTTGTCTCCTGGCCATCCAGCCAAGAGAGTGTGTTCTTACGTGGTTAAAGGGAATTATGTCTCCTCTGGTCCCAAACCAGCAGTTTCACAAAACCAGGCCTTGCTTCTATTTTTATTTCCTAAATTCAGCAGTGCAGTGCACACCTCTGTAACATTCAAAGTGTTAACCAAGCCCAAAACATTTTTTCCTATGATTATTATTATTTTTATTGTTGTTGGTTTTTATTTTTTTATTTAAATGTAATTACAGCACAACTGTTTACCTGTCTCAGGTTAGTAAATTGATTCAACACCTAGCAGCTTTTTAAAGATCAAACAAATGCCATACACATGAGTAATGGTCATACTATTTTTTGCATTTAGTGCTTATTATGAGACCCTGGGCAGCCTGCTAGCCAGACAGTTTAAACACTTAGAAGACACCTCCACTGATAGATAACCTACACTTTTGATTCTCTTCCCTGTCGATCATTTTCAATCCCTACATCCCAAATGTATGTGAAAAGTAGCATTCATCAACTATTTATGGTTGGTTATTGATCTTGCAAAATTAAAGTTATAAACAGAAACAAACTTACAAAGATAATTAAAAACCTTTTAGAATAGACTAAAAAAGAGACCTGAATAAAATATGCAATGATATAGATTTTTTGTGACTAATATGTACACATATGCTATACGAAAAATAACACATCTACGTACTAGCGTTGGGTTGATCAGTCAGTTATGAAGTCAGACCATCAGTTGTACTGTATATACTCTTGAGTAGCCAAAAAACAAAAGGGGAAAGCATCATAGTGTATCACATTAAAACTCAATGGAATACTGAAGAAAGAGAAATGCTTCTCACATTCCCTTAATGCTACTATTTTTTATTTAGTAGCACTATTCACCTGTGGAGGATATTTTAACTGCCTCCACACAGATATTAGAATTCGCAAAGAGCTTGATCACTCCGTCCAACTTCATCCACTGAAAATGCTGGAGAAAGACACAACAAAAGCATACACTCAGGAGTAGAGGCCAAAAACGGCTGGATTATAATATTCATTTGAATGTAGGAGTAACATTATACTCATGTATACACATTATACTCTATAACAGAAACCCTCATGCATGCTCTTATCCTTTCTCGCCTGGACTACTGCAACTCTTTACTTACTGGTCTTCCTACTAACCATATCAATCCTCTTCAATCGGTTCTTAATTCAGCCACCAGAATACTCTTCCTCTCCTCCAGAACAGTACTCACCCCACCACTCTTAAAATCACTGTCATGGCTTCCCATAAAGCAGCGTATCACATTCAAAATCCCCCTCATTACCTTCAAGGCTCTCCATCACTTGTCCCCGCCTTATATTTCATCTTTGATATCCTGCCATATTCCTGCACGTCCATTACGCAGCACACATGCTGGACGACTCACTGCCCCTTTAACCACTATTGCTGTTTCACGATTGAAAGCTTTCTCACATGCTGCCCCCTACCTCTGGAACTCCCTACCACCCAGTATTCGCCAAGCCTCAACCCTCAACAATTTTAAATGTAAACTAAAAGAGCACCTTTTATCTCTAGCAACAGCATAATATGGAAACATTATCATTATTATCATAAGCTAAACACTGCACTTCCTCCTCTACCAGCTTGTATCTGTATGTCACCAATCCTATACTTAGATTGTAAGCTCTACGGGACTGGGACCTCTTATCCTAATGTATACTCACCTGTTGTTCCCCTTATGACTGCCTATATAAGCACTTAATCACCGCACTTATTGTACCCCTGCAATATTAAATGTATTCTGTAAATTGCCAAGTACACCGGTTGGCGCTATATAAATAAAAATATACAATACAATACAATGCATGTAACAACTTCCCACTGGCCTGTGTGATAGGGAACCGGTGTGATACCCAGCGAGGAAATGATGCAGGTCCTTCCCGCAATTGGACAACAGTGACAATGGCACTCCAGAGGTTAACTCCACCGTGATACAAAAAGCTCAATTTTGGAAATATTCACGCAGACCAGATAAAAATGTAATATATTTATTAAAATATATAGAAAAGATTACAAATCTCCTGATGTTTCGTGGTCCATCCGTTTTTAAGCTCTCCTCCTGTGTGTATGCTTTTCTTGTACAAGGTAAATATCCAGTAGACCTTCTATTGGGAAAGTCTCCTGGATAAATATCCACCTCTAATAGGAAGGGTCACCCTTTCTATACCCTGCACAGGGAAACCTGAGAGATCCAAACCATGTTCTATACAAACATGTTGTGCTACATCTGTCTTATAATCCTTACAATTGATATTACTGATATATTCCCTTGTACAATTCCGGAAAGATTGAATGGTCTTCCCCACATACTGTACTCTACAAATAGTGCATTAGTGTCACGGTTACCCAGAAATATTCAGGAGTCTGTACGGTATAGTAAAATGCAATTTATTAAAGTATAAGTAAGGTAGTACACAATAGCAATATAGCAAGAACAAGCAGAGGGTCCTAAGCCAGCAAGCACTGCTATCCGAAATAGTAGGCTGCCCAGATTGGCCACATTGCTGGAGATTAGGCCTCAACCACTGGTAGTCTCTGCTGGAACCAGGAGCAGGAACTGGAACACAGGATCTTGATCCAACGTAGTGAGGAGCTACCTGACTCACGCCTGCAGTCAACATTGTAGCAGAGGATACCTGACTCTCGCTTGCAGTCAGTATGGAGAAAGCGGAAGCTTGACCCACGCCTGCAGTCCGTAAATAGCTAGTCTACTAGAGCCCCAGGTCCGCACCAAATTGGGTGTCTGCTAGGTACAGGGGAATAACAAGAGAATAGTCAGACAGAGCCACAGGTCAGCACCAGAGAGGGTAGTCAGACAAGCCAGATCATACACAGTTCAGGTAGTCAGACAGAGCCACAGTTACTGCACCAGATTGGGTGTCCACTATAAGGATAAGGCAGGAGAATAGTAAGACAGAGCCACAGGTCAGCACCAGATTGGATGGTCAGACAAGCCAGGTCATACACAAAGCCCAAGGACACAGAACTGCTTTGTACAACAACGCAAGGGCAACTGAGTCAGGACTCAGACTGCCCTTTAAACCCCTCCACAGGAAGTAGGAAGAGGAGCAGGCTCAGAGGAAGGAAGTAGGTAGGAGGAGACTACAGGAAGCATGGCATAAAACAGAGGCCTGCTACACTCTGAAGCCTCACGCCTGCAGATGATGCATCTTGCTCTGATGCGTCCAACTGCTGCCATCTTCCTGCGTCATCCGTGCGGCATAAACGGCCGCTGAAACCAAGGTAAGCAGTGACAATTAGATTACTTATAAAACATTCTTAATAGATTGATTGTTGTATTGCTTCATATCATGTTAACCCAGTTACCAATGATTGAAATACCTTTGTTGGAGTGAATACATGCTAGGCGACAGACCATTAGTAAGTGTGGGTGCTTTTTGACCACATTGTGACAATATGTACACCATAAGCATAAACCTAGATAATTATGGATTAAAAAGAGACCAACCTTTATATTGTTGATATTTTTTGGATAAATGGAACCACATTTTAACATATTGTTCATTCTCTTTGATTAATGTGATCATAGAACACGAAGAGACATTATTACAAAAATGGAACAAAATGTTTAATAGATTGTTCATTCTCTTTGATGCACGTGATCATGCAACACAAATAGACATTATTCCAAACGGAACAAAAAGAAGCAGAGTCTTCAAGAATCAGTATGGAATGAAAAACACAATTACAGTCATGACTGGATAAGTTGGAAACTAGCATCATGAAATCCGAAAACCAAACATTTATCAGAGACAAGCAAGATTCTGATCTGGGAAGAGTCTATAAAATGGCCCAGACAAAATAGCCAACAGATGGGCCTAGGTCCGGAGAACAAATTTTGACAGATTTTGACATTCCAACAACTACGTTGTCTGACACTTCTTCTGTAGATTATTCGTACTACTAGAGCTGAAAATGTGTTTGGTAATACCAGTGATTAAAATCATCCAAGCATACACAAAAACATATTCAAAAAAACAAAATTCATCCAGCTAGAAATCCTCAAGACACAAACATCCTTAAAGGGATAGTAATGTTTCACAAAAACAGCAGCTCCAATTAACCTTCATAGTATTTGAGCCATAGAGAGTGTTATTTCAATATTGTCAGAGCTGTAGTTCAAGAGTAATTGAATGATAAAGTTTCTCCTCCCGTCCCTTTTACCTAGTCTAAGCCACCTCCCCTCAGATGTGGAATCTAGTCCACAGACCAGACAGCTCACAGCAAGGGACAATCTTATTACTGCGAGAACAATGAAAGCCCTTCCCTCATTGACTGTTTTTTCAGGTTTTTCCCTTATGTTAATTGAAGATTGTCCCTCTCTGCAATCCACTTGGACACCATCCTGCTGCTCTGAGCTGAGCAGTGTTACATCAGTAAAAGGGGCAGGAGGGGGATACTTTTTCATTCAGTTACTCTACAACTACAACCCTGACAGTACTGAAATAACACTCTTCTTAATGAAGATTATTTGAAGCTGCTTTTATTATGAAACATTACTATCCCTTTAAAGAAGAAACAAATACGAAGGGGAAGAGAAACATCCAAGTCAGCGGTATCCAAGCCAAATGCAACGTCAAAGAGATTGATACCAATAATTAAGTAATCTCCTCTTTTGTATTGTCGATAGAGGAAGAGCTTGTTTTATCTAAACTCATGTTTGAACCTATGACACATTTCAGCCTTTTTCATACAACAGTAGATGGAAATACATTTGTGTGTAAATTTGCACATAAGAAAAGTTTTCAAAATGATTTGGCTGCTGAGCCCTCATCTTCTTTTTCTTCAAATGAGACAGATAATGTACCAGACATTGTGGATGTGGCTACAGCAGTCAAAAGAGTTTATGTCAAACTTATCTTTCAGGGAATAAATGTTGTTTGATGGATTTCATTTTTTTGCAGGATGATTCAATTCTTTCCAAGCATAATAGTAGCTTTTATCTTGTATGAGCTAAAAGTCAGTCCTTTGATATTTTTCAAGAATTGGTTGAAAAAAAATCTTGTTCAGCTGTCCAGTCAAATAAAATTTAACTCATAGGATATATGGCAATATGACAGCTAATGAAAGGAAGGCCATACAATCATTATCTGAAAATACCTTAATAATGGTGAAAGAGACAGATAAAGGTGACTCAGTTGTCATTATGGACACTATCCAATCTGCCAGTGTAGAACATTGCCAGCTTGCCAACAGAGATACCTACAGTTGTTGGGCAAAGGTCCTATGCGTGAATACACATAACTACTGGATTCTTTAGTTGACTGTTGAAGGTTTCTTGTCCAGTGGTGCCGTTTTTTTCATCATCTCCCAAAGGTCTACAGGCCACTGGAGAATCCAGTAGGTAGACCAATCATGTCAGCTATTGACTCTTTGGATAGAAGCTTAGTGAGTATGTGGATAGTTTAGCTCAGAGCTTTACAAAATTTTCATGTTGGTGACACACTTTTCAGACATGAATCATTTTGTGACACATTAATTCAGGTTTACTAGCAAACACAGAGGTTAAACTAACCCCTTATAAGAGATATGGACACATACATAAATTGTAATAGTGAAGTGTATGGGGACACAACATATTTCATGAAAACCTTTCACTTATATTTTTAAAAATATATGATTTGTAAGATAATAACATACATTTCCAAGATTGTTGTCATTTTTGAGTAACAATATGTAAATATGTCTAAGAATTTAAAAAAGATGAACACCACCAATAACTACTTCTTACCATTTTAATGAGATGTATGAGGTTGATAAAGACACTCGCATTTCATCATCAAGCATTTTTAAGTTTCCACATATCAGTGTCTTTAAGTCTGTCATCGTCGAGTGGCGATCGAGCTGCAGAGAAGGTGTTCTATCCAAAAACTGGACCGATGGAATTTCTCAAACGCGTCACTTCAGGTGCGTTCGAATCACCAGAAGTGATGTGGAATCAGCTGTTTCAATCCGATTACGCATACTGCGCATGCGCAGCACCTGTAGGATCCCTCGACCCCTGTGTGCATACACAGATACGACGGAAGGGGAATATACTAGTGCACCATAGTAATCGGCACCTTTGCTGCGTAAAAATGCATGCAAGTTCACATAGAGTCAGAGGATTTTCGTTATGTTCACGTGACACACCCACACACTGCAGCCGACACACTAACGTGTCGCGACACACAGTTTGGAAAGCTCTGATTTAGCTGCTTGTTCTTATTCCTGCATCCCCATGATTTGGGCTTGAGAGCATTACAGTTTAATTTGCAGAAATATAGTAATTATCCATGAGATTTGTGTAACTATTTGTTGGATGTAATTAATGTTTTACTCTCACACAATTGTTTTTTATTTGACAGCGCTTACTAATGCCAAAGCTGTCGGACTTTGATGAGTGCAAAGTTTTCCCCAATATATGCCAACCTTTTATAGTGAATGAGAGGAGTCCCACGTCTTTGGAGACAGCTATTCATTTAGAGATGATATATATTTTTTTAAAAAGATATATTGACAATATTTTGGTTATTTGTTGTGGTGAATCTTGTAAAGTTGACACTTTTATTAGTGATCTTAACAACAATTCATGTAATTTATATTTTACCGTGGTTCATCATCCAAATCAGATTGTGTTTATGGATCTAGACAGAGGTGTAACTAGAAGCCTCTGGGCCCTGGTACAAGAAGTGCCACGGGCCCCCCACCACCTCATTGGCCCTCATGCCCCCATCTCCTACCTGGAGCTCCCGCATGGTCCTCTTAGTAATGCAAAGCGCTGGGAGATGATGTCATCTCCCAGTGCTCTGCATTACTAGACTGCCGCCGGGAGATTGCGGGCACCAGGCAGAGGGGTCGCAGGGGGAGGCCTGGCCCCTGGAGTGCATGGGCCTGGTCGCAGGTGCGACCCCTATAGTTACGCCACTGGATCTAGGTATAAATTCATCTCTACCTTCTGTTATGATTCTGTGAAGTATACGTAGAAAATCCACTTCCACTAACTTATTCTTTCATGCAGATAGTTGCCATCCTAATAATATTATCAGTTGTGTGCCTGTGGAACAGTTCCTAAGAATGAAATGGAATTGTACCATCAACACACTTTCTGATGAAGCTTGTATTGAGATACATGAGAGATTAATTGAGAAATGTTACCCTGTATGGATGTTGGACAGAGCTGAGTCCATAGCGAGGAGTAAGTCAAGGGATGAACTTTTAAGTACAACAACTCCAACAGAGCAAGGACTTGGGGGATCAAGTAATCTTTAGTACTCCTTGTAGTAAGGAGTTTTATCAGATTACAAGAATAATAAAGAACCATTTGCCAGTACTCGTGGGAGATAAGAGGTTGCATTATGAATGTCAAAATGGATGTAAATTTGTGTCCAACAAAGAATCTACATTTGCTAATCGTACGTCTCAGAGCATATTTTTGGGTGATAGTGACATTCATGTACTTGGTTAAAGAGACAGTAATGTCAAAAAATAAATCTGCATACTATTGTTTAATGTAATTCAATTTAATTTTATATATTTATAAAAAATGAAATTGAACAATTGTATGTTGATTTATTTTTGACATTACTATGCGTTTATGTATAATAGGAATGTATAGCTGCGGCAGTAATAAGTGTGATTGCTGTCAGTGGATCACTTCAACAAAAGTTGTTTAAGTTGTTGGTGATGGGGATAGCATATGATTTGAATTAATACATCAGTTGTGCTACAAAGAATGTTGTATATGTAGTTTCATGCACCATTTGTAGAGTATTCTATGTGAGGAACACCAGTCAATCTTTGTGTGAGCGTATAAGAGAACATGTTAGTAATATCAATTGAGTAATATCAATCAGAGACAGTAGCTGTCCTACATAAACCCTTTGAGTGCCAAGGGGATGCACAACACATTGTTCTGCAATGCATTACACATACTTGTGGTCCTAAAAGGGTTAATACATAAAGATTCCCTTTCCCGCCTTCTCAGAGGATTCACAGACACTGAGAACTGGCAAATCAGCTGTTAAATGTAACATATTCTCTGCTGGTACAGTCTTTACTTGGACCGCCTGCACTACATGTCAGCCAGTAGTGTGTTGCTTCTTAACCAGGGTGTTGTGGTACTTTGTTGTGTCACAGACATCCAATTAGAATGCCCTTTTTTTCTATGAAGACTTTGACAAAATGCATATTTATGGAAATTGTTCTGTACAATATATTTATTTTATTACTAGTGTGAAAGCCCATGTGCACGGGCCAAGGTTCGGGTGGTGTTAACCCTTTGAGTGCCAGAGGGGTATTCAAAGCATTGCTTAAGAGGCTAGTCCTGCTCTGAGTACTGCCGCTGCCTCACTGGTGGCGCACGCGATGCAGTCTTGCACTGTAGAGACTGCCCAAACGTACAGATTGCCCCTAGCACAGAACTCCCAGCAGTCTGTGCATTCGGGCAGTCTCTACTGCGCATGGCGGTTTCAGACAAACATCCTAGCGTTTTAATATATAGGATGATTGTGAGACCCAAGAATGACTGAATATTTATGTATTGTACCTTTCCTTATGCCCATGATCAATTGCATAAAATATGTTGGGGTGCTTGAAAATTTTCAGTTTGTGTGTTAGTTGCCTTGAAAAAAAAAAGATTGCAAACCAATTCATTCTAATTTGCGTCAAGTGACAAATAACAAAAAAATACCTCATAAATTATTATTTTAGATGAAAAATTTCTATAATAAATATAGCTGATTTTGAAATAACTTCTCAAAATCGCATAACGTGTTATATGTTGGTTCTACTTTTTTGCTGATTATCGCATGTCTCACTGCCATTAATTGCTTGCGAACTGAGGCCAATATCATGAAAGAGGTGCATTGCTACTTTTTATTGTTACAAACAACACTGCAGCAATGTATCAGCTAAAGTTCTGTTTTCTTTAACACTTTGAGTGCCAGAGGGGTATCTAAAGCGCGCAAAGGGTTAACGTAAAGGGGAAATAATTTTTTAAAGACTTTCAAAAAATAGATTTCAAGGCATTTTCCTGAAATTTTTAATAAGCATTTCAATTACCTAAATTTAGAGTTTGATACCTAAAATCACAGGTTTTACATACCAACTGATCAATTATTTTTCAACCCATTGGGTGACTGTGTGTGACAACACATTCTTCGCAGTGGCAATCAAATCTTTAAAAACATTTATTTGTGTACGTTGATCTTTAACCTCTTGAATGCTAAATATTTCTCCAAAGCATTGCAAAGCAGTGTGGTGGTGATATGTCTAGCACCCAAGGGGTTGGTTTAGCTTATGGTCATTAGGTTTTTAAGTGAATTTCCCTCAGTCAGTTCCCTCATTTGTGTTACAGTTATCTAGGTGTATGAAATAGACTGTTTTACATATGGACTTTTTCTTTTTGCTTTCTTGTCGTCGATTGTAAAATGTAAAAATGAAACATTAGAAACTCTTTTGGAGAAGTAAGATCTTATGACTGGGGCAAGAAGTGAAATAATAGACATTGTGTAAGAGTTAAAAGCCAAACAATTTAATCTTACATTTTCTTTAGCATAAGAAGTATTGGATGTAAATGGAGGGGTTGTCATTTATTTGTTATATGTTGGTACTGAATTAGTTATGTTTTATAGAGAAAATAAACGTATATAATTAACTTAATTTACATAGGACTTTAAACTCCTTGTGAGGCCTCTCTTTAGCATTCCTATAATTAACCCTTTCAGTGCCAGAGAGGTACGCAACTCATTGCAGACCTGAGTACCCCTCCGGTACTCGTTTAAAAGCCCCATTTATATCGGTGTGAATCTTTATTTTTCCCTTATGATGCATTTGGTTTGTCCCAGAATTACTCAGTTGTTCTTGGTACATCAGTCTTCTTGTCTGTCTGTCCGTCTCTCTCTCATGTCTATATTACCACAATAGGAAAATAATACAGTTTTGTGGTCTGGTAACTTTTGAGTTGTAATAACTTCTTGAATAAAGCATCTGTCAGCAGATGAAATACCCTTGTGTTACATAGCAGTGAAATGTGCTGTGATTATTATATTTTCAGAATAAATAACTATTCCTTTAAGACTCAATTAACCTTTTAGATACTAGAGGCATCTCCATGCATTGCCATTCGAGGTGTTGGAGACATTGCTAGCTTCCTGAAACACCGCAGAAGAGTATTCATGGAAAAGATTAAAGTTTCTATGAAATATATTAGTGGTTCCCAACTGTAGTTTGTGAAACAAACCAACTGCAGGTTTCCAGGTGGATAATCTCCTATAACAACAGGTGGATCTGGCAGAAAGACATTATTTTATTAATCCACCAGTGCCCATATAAGGAGATCCTGAAACCCTGCCCTGCCAGTGACTGGGGTTGGCAACCACTAACATAATGGATCAATCTCTGCACTGCTTTTTCCATGGAGTTTCCAGTGGAGATGATATTTATGGAAAATTAGAATTCCCATTGACCGGAATTGAGATGTTAACACCTCAAATTCTCTCCAGTTCATGGTGTTTGGGTCCTCTAGCATTAAAAGGGTGAAAGTACTATTTAAATCGGTGGGAATTTTTATTTGTTCTAAGCGGTGCCGTTTTTTTCCCCCAGAATTGCTGACCTTTTCTTTTGCATGTAAGACCCACTGGGCATATCAGTAAGCCAAAAATGAGCACTGTATGGAGAATTGGCAATTCCCAATGATTTAAATGTAATGTTTAAAGGGATATTGCTTAAATATATAGTGCCTGGTTTGCAAGCACACTTTGTAGACTGTTCCAATGAAGTATTTATTTCTATATTGTGCTATTTGAACTCTGCTGAAGAGCCGCAGGATGGTCCAGACCAGAATCTGCTTCTCTGAGCTAGAGGGCAGACTTCTTGTGAAACGGGAACTTTAGATGCTTCGATCTCTCAAACTATACAAGTCTGAGAGATGGGACATACCTCATTATATTCATATTTTTAATCTCTACAATATTAAAATTAGTTACATTCAAGCAATACTATCTCTTTAACCTATTGGATTTTTCAAGATGTATTGGAGACATCTCTAGTATTGCAGGGCTTAAAAGCTTCATTTAACCTGATCGTGATGGGTGATGTGCCAGAACCGTCACACATTCCTGTCATTTAAGGATATGGGACAATCATAGCACATCAAACACTTCATGATCACAGTGCACCCCAGAGCGAGCTGTGATCATGCCTGGGAGGCTTTAAATGACTGCTCCAGGACCAGAGCAATCAGTTTCAGCCTTTTCCCAATGAGTCTGTTACAGCAATCACATGGGCCAGTTGAGCCAATGACAAAGGCAGTGTATTCTATACATTGCCTTTGCCAGTGTTCTCTGCCTCTCTCTTCCTCACTGTGATCGTGATGAAGAGAGATGCAGAGAACAGAGCTCCCAGTACCTCAAATGGTCAACAATTAGGCACTTTTGAGGTACTGGGAGAATAATTGGAATGTGGGGGACACACTAGCCTTAATTCCTCACAACAAACTTACCAAAACTACACATACTATTTCCTTCTAATTTTATTTCTTTATTTTAGTAGGTGTTACCATATTTCTTGTATTATATTATTTGCAATATTCATTTGGCCTCTGCACCACCAGACTAACACGGCTAATCTAAATTAAATATATATTTACTTATAGCATGCTGTCATCGGACAAAAAGATTTAGAGCTAACCCAAAGTATTTTATTTAGCCATACTAATTTATAATACAGAGGCAAAGCTAATATAATGCAATGGAAACCTTAACATCAGACCAGGGATAGGCAACATTTGGCTCCACAGCTGTTGAAGACTACTTATTCTATTATCCCCAGGCAGCCAACAGCTTGTTGTAGTCCACAACAGCTGGAGAGTCAAAGATAGTCTATCCCTTCATTAGACCCTATCTTGCACATTTGCCATTTGCAGATCCACTAATAGACTGATCTATCAGATACTTGTTCATTCACCAGTGAGCAAGTATAAGGTAAATCTGCCATTTCCATCCTCCATATTCAGTCAGGAGGATCCCATAGAGGTCTCTGAGGCAAAGACATGCATAGTCATCAGGTCCGGATTTACATCTCAGGAGCCTGTAGGCACAGAAATCTGAAGCGCCCCCACCCCCTCCCTTGGCCATCTCCACTGGACACCTCCACAATGCTCTTAATCTCCACATTGCCCCCATTATCTCCATATTGCCCTCACATTGCCTCCACCATCTCCAACTTGCCTCCCATCAGCTCCACATTTCCCCCACCATCTCCATGTTGCCCTTACATTGCCTCCCCCCACCATTGTCCGTTTCGTACCTCCCCCCATTGTCCGTTTCCTACCTCCCTGGCAGGAGATCTGTCATCTGTGCCTCCTTTGGCACAGTCCTGTAGCTGCTGGATCTCCCACGCAGTCTCCTATTCAGGAATGCAGAGCTCTGGGAGATGATGTCATCTCCCAGCGCTCTGCATTCCTAAAGAGCCAACGAGGGAGCTCACTAGCTACAGGACTGTGCCAAAAGAAGCACAGACCTGTCCTGCCAGGGAGGTAGGAAACAGACAAGGGGGGGTGCAATGTGAGGGCAACATGAAGCGGGCGCCAGTGAGGGCCAGCAAGGCTAATGTAAAAAAAAGCGATCCGAATGACAGGCACCCCTCTGTGCCTTATTGTAAATTTGGCCCTGATAGTCATACCATATATGTATGAGTGTGCATGTGTCTGTTGTGGGAATGGCCACATCTGCATCATATTTTTATTGTATTTCCCTGTCTCACCTGTGCAGGGCAGAGAAATGCGACTGATCATTGATCATTGACATTGACAAATACCCAAAGGTATCTATCATTATTTGGTGGCATAGAGCAGCATATCTGATATTTTACGACTACTTGACGAAGTCTGCCCTGGTACAAAGGAAGATTTCTTACCCTTCCCACGTGCCCCCCAAAAACACCAACTTACTTGTCAGGAGATATAAACTTACTTACAATGCATGGCACATCCCACTGGTCTTTAAAGTATTAAACATGGAGAACAGCATATTGCTTAACCCTCTGAGCGCCAGAGGGGTACGCAACGCATTGCTTTGCGAAGCGTTGCTTACCCGTCTGGTGCTCATAGGGTTAACTGATCTATTGGATTCTTTTAATAGTCACAGACTTGTGCACTAGTGGAAATTTCCAGTCCTGTATGTGTGTGGATCAATACTGCAACACTTTTTTAACCCCTTAAGGACCTATGACGTGCCAGGGCCGTAATGGAATTCAGGGCTCCCAGTGTGGCTGCACATCGTTTGGGGAGCCCTGAAACGGATGGCCAAAAAAAAGGTCAGTGGTCCTTAAGTGCCGGCTTCATGCGCAATCAGTTGGTCCTTAAGGGCTTAAATATTTGATCAACATATATTCATGCATCCATTTTCAAGTGATTTCATGTCTCCCTCAGCTTAACCTTATCATTTAAGGGAAAATAGCAGGAATGCCGGCTGCTTGTGACAACAGTGTGACAAGGGTCAGCAATGCACAGCTGGGCTCTCTCCCACCTCCCTGAGTGCAGTAGCTGCCTGGGTATTGGCAGTGCTTATATAGTAATATTGAGATGTGCTTGAAATGTAACCCATTGTGACCCAGAGGGAGTTGCAGTGCTTTGAAGAGCAATGCATTACTAATATACACCCCGGTGGTCCACAAGTTGTTATTGCAAAGCAATGCACTGCACACACATGCAGCAGTCAGAGGTTAAAAAAACCTGACTTTCTGTGTAGTATCCTATTACTTGTTAAAGGGATAGTAATGCTTCACAAAAAAAGCAGCTCCGATTAATCTTCATTGTATTTGGGCAATGGAGAGTGTTATTTCATACCTCCCAAGTGTCCCTCTTTAGGAGGGACAGTCCCTCTTTTAGACCCAAATCCCTCTGTCCCTCTTTCCCACCCTGATGTCCCTTTTTTTAGGAAATCAGACTGTGTGGTGTGTATATAAGTGTATCACATTGCTCCACAGCAATAAAACTCATATTAAACTTCATTACATGGGTTTATAAATTAGTCTGTGTAAATAGAAAACCTTTGGTCTTGTTAGAGGTCATTTATTAGGTTACACAAGGAGGTATCAATAGGTCATGAAATTCCCTAAGAATTATTGGTAATGTCCCGTCCACCAGCCATGCCCCCAGCCACACCCCCTAAAACACAAGTGTCCCTCTTTGGCAATTTGAAATGTCGAGAGGTATGTTATTTCAATACTGTCAGAGTTGTAGTTCAAGAGTAATTGAATGATAAATTATCCCCCTCCTTCCCCTTTTACCTAGTATAAGCTGCCTCCCCTCAGATGTGGAATCTGGTCTCTTGATCAAACAAGTGGCAGCAAGGGACAATCTTCTTACTGTGAGCATAAGGAAAGCCCTGCCCCCCTTGACAGGTTTTTCCTTATGCTCAGTGAAGATTGACCCTCTCTGTGATCTATCTGGACAGGCTTGCTGCTCTGAGGTGAGCAGTGTTACATCAGTAAAAGGGGTGGGAGGGGGATATATTTTATCATTCAATTACTCTTGAACTACAACTCTGACAGTATTGATATAACACTCTTCATGGCCCAAATACTTTGAAGATTTATTGGAGCTACTTTTGTCGTGAAACATTACTATCACTTTAAACCAGATATCAGCACTTCAGAAATCTAGGAGGCTGATTTCCTAAGAAGAACTGGAGCAATTCAGAGCAAACCAAATGCACTATAGGGAACAAATAATAATCCCTAGAATTCCCATTGATTTAAATGGTGCTTTAACCCCTTGAGTTCTAGAGAAGTGTCCAAGGCAGGGCTTTTTAGAGGAAATTAAGATGGAACAAACTAACTGCAGCACAGGGGGCAAAATACATTTCTCATATATTTAAATAGGGTTTATAATATCTCTTAATGATAGAGAGGCCTCCAGTGAATTACTTCATAATTCTTTTGAGACCTTTCTAGCATTAAAGGCATTAAAACCCCAATTTAAATCAAGGGGAATTTAGGTGATTTTTATTTGTCCCCCATGGTGGAGTTGGTTTGCTCTAGAATTGCCCCTTTCTAGCTTCCTGAATATGGTTCTTACACTCCAAACTTGCTTCATATGTTTCAAGTCAGTGGTAGTTGATGAGTTACTGTTTTTTCAATCCTTACGGCTTGCTGTCAGTGTTTTATGACACTTGTCATTAGCTATATGCAAAGCAGGAAGTTACTATTGATTTAAAGCCATATGTTTGTGATGGGTAACCAAGCTGAAATCAGGATGTAAAATGGACAAGACCTCCACAGGTATATAATTTCAGTGTGTTCCCTTATATATGAACCATGAAAGATCCATCCTGTTGTCATAGTTGGGTATCTGGATTTATATCTTTGGGTTAATTAAAATATAATTTTTCACTCCTCAGGTATTAACTAGCAGTACTATATAGAACACCCTTGCACTGTAGTTATGATTAAGATAAGCCAGTGACCTTATATCTCAGCCCCGCAAACATAGGCACAGCCTACCCCACCCATCTGCAAATATCTAGAGTGAACACCAGTAACCTGAAATAACTTTAGGTAAAGAAAACACTTCATATAAACTTACATGAGTCACATAGTAGCTCACTGAATTATGCCAGTGCTTCTCAACTAGGGTGCCATAGCACTTTGATGCTCAATGGACATCAGCTTATGGTACCCCTTGTTTTTCTTTGTTTTTTTTTTTTTTTTATAAAACCTTGGATAAAAATGAGAATTTTGAATTTCAAATATTTATTTTCTAGTTGAACAGCCCGTTACACGGGCCACAGTGCCACTGCCACCCAGTCGCGGGGCAGTCACGCACAGTAGAGACTGCCCGCTCCTTCGGAGCGCCCAGCTCTGTATCAGCCGCGGCACGGGCAGTCTCTACTGTGCATGACTGCAGCACGCGCAGCAGTGTCTACTGCACATATCGCGGCGTTACACACAATTTAGCGAATTATTATATAGGATGGAATTTGTATGCACAACATGATTGCTTTTGTTATTCTGATTGTGAGACCTAAAAATAACTCTATGTGTATTAATACACTTGTACCCCTTATTACTACTTGAAACATGAAGTTTTTGGTGCTTTGAACACTCCAGACCAGAGCTTTCCATACTTTTCATGTTGGTGACACACTTTTCAGACATGCATCATTTTGTGACACAGTAATTCAGGTTTACTAGCAAACCGGAGGTTAAACTAACCCCTTATAAGAGATACGGACACATACATAAATTGTAATAGCGAAATTTATGGCAACATAACATATTTCATGAAAACCTTTCACTTATATTTTTAAAAATATATGATTTGTAAGCTAATAACATACATTTCCAAGATTGTTGTCATTTTTGAGTAACAATATGTAAATATGTGTAAGAATTTAAAAAATGTGAACACCACCAATAACTATTTCTTACCATTTTAATGAGATGTATGAGGTTGATGGGATGAACATAGTGTTTGAATAATCTGTGAAATATTAGATAAAGACATCCGCATTTCATCATCAAGCATTTTTAAGTTTTCACATATCAGTGTCTTTAAGTCTGTCATCATTGAGTGGCGATCGAGCTGCAGCGGAGAAGGTGTTCTATCCGAAAACTGGACCGATGGAATTTCTCAAACGCGTCACTTCTGGTGCGGCCGAATCACCGGAAGTGATGTGGAATCAGCTGTTTCAATCCGATTATGCATACTGCGCATACGCAGCACCTGTATTATCCCTCGACCGCTGTGTGCATACACAGATACAATGGAAGGGGAAAATACTAGTGCACCATACTAATCGGCACCTTTGCTGCGTAAAAATGCATGCAGGTTCACATAGAGTCAGAGGATTCTCGTTATGTTCACGTGACACACCCACACACTGCAGCCGACACACTAACGTGTCACGACACACAGTTTGGAAAGCTCTGCTCCAGGCTATGTGTTAGGGTGCCTGGAACAAAAAAAATTTGAGAAACACTGAATTGTGCTATTCAGGGTAACTCACACCTGCAAGACTCCTCTAAGAAGTTGTTTTTTTACTGGAGGGGTAACTAGTTAAGTGAAAACAACCTCTGCAGCAGTCTTGACCTTGATACATTCATGCAAATTTTAATGCACAGTTATTGTGTATTTGCTGAACGTAACAGATGAAAAATACATAAAACAGAAAATTAAACATGCAAAAGTTGGGCACCCTAACAGTCAGTACTTAGTAACACCTCCTTTGGCAGAAATCACAGCCTCCAAACATTTTTTATCAGGTATCAGTCTTTCTAGTCTTGCTTCAGGAATATTTTCCCACTCTTCCTACAGCAGTACATCAATATAAATATATGTCCCCCCAGAAAAAAATGTTTCTAACCATTACCCAATAACAGTCATGTAGGTGTATACAATGGTGATCTGCAGATACTGCCTTTACTAGTACCTGGGACAGGAGCTAGGCATCTGCTGTCCTTTTGCTTTAAGTCAAGACTCCTGATGTACTAAAAAGTACTAGCATTATTACAGGGTGCACTAACTGCAAAATATCAAAGTTCCCATAGTGAGGTCAGTGCATTGCAACTCAGTGTGTTAGAGATCTCTCTTGCATGCAGTACAACATCTCTGAAGTCTGAGAGCATTTTGTCTGCTTCCCAAAGGGTTAAGTGCCCAATTAAATACATGGGAATTTGAAGAATCTTGTTATCTCTAGTACAGTTGGTTTTCCCAGGAATTAATTCTCTTTAGCTTTCTGAAAACAACCCCTTTGTGCACTTTTAAAACTTGAAGAAATTATTTTTATGTTTTTGCCAAACACAAATCTATTACTCCAGAAACAACAAATGTTTAATGTTGACATTTCAGAATTTTGGCTCCTGCATTTGCTACTTACATAATAATGACTTTGCAAAATATCCACTCTTTCACCTGAGCCACAGGTAATGACATTGACAGTTACAGCTAAATAATTGTGGAGAATTGACGGGCAACCATATTTAACCCAAATGCAGAATATGTGACCCTCAAGTCCACTAAAGGGCTGCACATTAGGGTCCATTATGTCAGGGAGATTGCATTGATGTACCTCCACTTTTAAGGAGTGCAACTCCTATAATCCCCAACCAGCCTTTGAAAGCTGGAGAGCCAGCAGTTGACTACCACTGCTATATGGTTTGTGATGTGGTACAGGGAAATTAGCTTCTCTTTACACCTTACAAGATAATAAATGGGGGGGGGGGGCAGGAGATGCCTCTGACGGCCACATGCATACATTGGGCTTCCTGTGGCTTACAACTATACTAGATTTCCTCAGTAGAAGTGAAGGGCTGTCTAATTCAACATTAGTCAACTCCTGTCCTCAATATCTACTAACATTGCATGTTTTCAGGATATGCTTTGTGAGCACCGGATAAGTCGGTGACTTGATCACTTTAATTGATCTACCTGCAAAGGAATAGGAATTTCTTAAAAATTTGCTGAATCAGGTTTAACCTGTTCCAGGTATTCCACATAAAAGTACAGAACACTTTGGTTACCTTTTCTGAAATCCCTGTCTTTTCATTGGTACCACCTAATTCAAACCCTTTTGAGATTTTGAAGACTTTTTTTATAGGGTCCTCTATTCCTTTAACAGTGGTAGTCAGGGAGTCCTTTGGAGGTAAGAATAGTGACCCCCATAGAGTATAAACATCACCTCATATGTAGTATAAGAAGACACAGTATCCTGCATAAAAAGGACACAGTATCTCAAATAAAAAATAATAAATATCTGTTGCTTGAGAAAGCACTTAGTGCACAGTGTGAAACGCGTTGCAAGATATTCTTTCCTGGCTGGGATTTTGCTTCGGTTCAGTACCCATAATATACAACTTTTTAACTAAGTTTATTTTTTGTATATTGTTTATATTTATGTTGTACTAATTTTGTATTGCATTTTACAATATTTGTCAGTACACGTATAATTAGTGTTCACTATTGCAGTGATGTTTATGCAGCACCTTTCTCTTTGTGATTATCTTGCTTTTATTTTATTAAGTAAAGTGATTACATCTCTGTCATCTCTATTTATTATTTTTTATCTGAGATACTGTGCCCTTTACACTATTTATGAGGTGATGTTTATGCAGCACTTTTCTGTTTGTGTTTATTTTTTCATTAAATTAAGTAATTGTATCTCTGTCGCCTCCTGTATTTATTTTTTTTGTTTGAGATAGTGTCCATATTTATTTTTGTAATTTCTTAGTTATTCTGTTTGGTGGAAGGGAGATCAGCGACAAGCTACATATATGTGTTTTTTTGTTGATTCCATTTGACATTAGAGATCTCGTTGTAATTATTTGGAGACTGGGGCAGCAGGACTCCTAATACCTACAAGTGGAGATCAGATTTTACATTCTTAAATTATCTTAGTGGTGTCAGTTACCCAGGCCCCTCCACTCTTTGTGTACTGACCCCCATAGAGTGTCTGTAAGACTGGATCTGAGGCCTCACGAAAGAGAACTTTTACAGATGCTAGGATGGAATCCAGTTTATTTAGGTTTTTAAAAGCCAGGTTCATTTGTAGGTGTTAGTATTCCTTTAAGTTATTAAGGTGAAAATCTACTTAAAGCAGAACTTTCATGTGAATAACATTGCCCCCCTAATACTTTACTAACCTAGTGATATGCACAGTCATATTGTCCTTAAGCTCCATAAGTCAGCGATATTGAAGAAAAATACTTATTTGGCAGGCATCTGGCTGCATAGAGCTTACAAGAGAAACTCTGTGCGCCTGCACGCTCAGGAACTTTCATTACCTTAAGGTAACCAACTGACGTCATCACCAATGCTGTCAGTGAACGGGTCAGACAGAGCAGACTCAGAGGTACATACCCTCTAAGATGTCTGTGCTGTTTGTCCTCTGGTTCCAGCCAAAGAAGTATTTTTCTTTGATACCACTGAATATGTATTTTTTATGGGATCTGGCACCCAGGCTGTTGTTCCAGTATATGGGAGAGTATATATATATAATTATAGGTGCTGAAGTAATAAGTGGAAAACTAGAGGATGAAAATAAAAATATATATGATAAGTGAAAAAGTTAAAAACAAGAAAATGTAAATATAAATACATATAGATGGATCCAAAAATTGGAACAAACTAACTGCACCATATGGGAAATATACAAATTCCCCAAATTCCCATTAATGTAAATCTGGTTATTAAACCTTTGAGTGCTAAATAGGTCACTAGAATTCATGGTATTACCTCATTTAACCGGGTTGCAATGCGTTGTGTATCTCTCTGGCACTCAAAAGGTTACGGAAATTGTTATTTCTCCCCTGTGGTGCAGTTGGTTTCTCCATAGTAAGTGATAGGCCCACCCTTGCAGTTTAGTTTTAAAAAGTTGCAATAAAAAATCCAATTTTGGATGAAAAATCTCCCAGCTTTGGGTGTACCCTTGTTTTATTCAGCAAGAAAAATAATTCCAATATATATTTTTTTATAAAAAGTTTACTGCTTCTTTAATCAAGATACTTTATAGATCGAATATATCTAATAATGGAAAATACATTATTATAGTAGGACACAATATGTTCTTTTATTGTTTATGAAAGGTTTTGCGAATTAGTTTGCATAGTTCATAAATTAGGGACCAGTCTTATGGGGTACCAGTGGTTTCTGTATTTGATTATCTTATATCTTTACATTTCATACAAGGAGCCCTAAAGCTTAGAGAATCCATTATACAAAAGAAAACTTACTAACTTTGGTCCAATATGGTTCTTAATTAAGCCTATGAATAAAGACCTGAGGGGAGATGCACTGGTGAAATTCTTTTGGCAATGCGTAGCAATCACTTTTTCATAGAAAATAGGGCACACTTCTCCATATGCACTAAGCATTTTCTGTGCAAGGGCAGAGGAGACATTTTAATCATTGGCACATAAGGTTGGCGTAATGCTGGCAGCATGTTAGGGAGAGCAAGTTGGAAACAGGAAATGATGCTCTCAGATTTCAGCACCAATAACACCAACAACCTTCCCTTATTCATTTACTTTGCTGGTTCTCTGTGTCTGTGAGTGATCTGTGAAACCAGACAGGGTGTCACACTCCTCCATCCATTGCGGGCTTGCCATCGAGTTCTGGTGCCTCCTAGGCAAGTATGCACATGTGCATCAGGTGACATCAGGTGTTGCATCGTCGTCATTAGGCTGCGCCTCTGCTCCTATATAAGCCACAGCCAATGGGGACTTGATGCTCAATTGTGGCTCTGCTATGTGAGTACGTCTGTACTAGAGCTTATTGTCTTGGATTGACTCATAGGTATTTGACCTCTGCTTGTCTTCTGGATTGTGCATCTTCTCAACCTGCCCTGGCCTTTGCCTTGTCCCCTGGATTGTGCATCTTCTCAGCCTGCCCTGGCCTTTGCCTTGTCCCCTGGATTGTGCATCTTCTCAGCATGCCCTGGCCTTTGCCTTGTCTCTTGGATTGTACATATTCTCAGCCTGCCCTGGCCTTTGCCTTGTCTCCTGGATTGTGCATCTTCTCAGCCTGCCCTGGCCTTTGCCTTGTCTCCTGGATTGTGCATCTTCTCAGCCTGCCTTGGCCTTTGCCTTGTCTCCTGGATTATGCATTTTCTCAGCCTGCCCTGGCATTTGTCTTGTCCCCTGGATTGTGCATCTTCTCAGCATGCCCTGACCTTTGCCTTGTCTCCTGGATTGTGCATCTTCTTAGCCTGCACTGTCCTCTGCTTAGTCTCCTGGATTGTGAGTCTACTCAGCCTGCCTTGACCTCTGCTTTGATTCCTGGAACTATGAACCTTCTCAGCCTGCCCTGACCTCAGCCTGTGCATGGACTCTCTCTCTCCTGTCTATTCAGGTATGAGTGTCTTTGTTACCCTTCATATTTGGGTTTCCTACTGTACTTAAGAACAAATAACTTTCTGATGTTCTTTGGGTAGTTCCTCCTTCCCAGATTCAGCTCCAGCAAGCTAACAAATTATTTATTTCAGTACTATTCATAACACAGGGGATTATTATTGTTATAACTCTTTAAGAACCATAGTGGAGGCAGCAGCCTGTCATTTATGACTTCATAGAAAGCTATGAGAAGAGCCCAACTTTGCCATCTCAGTTTGGAGACATTGGGACTGTAGACTAGGCAGCACAACCATCTGTCAGAGCTCAGTGAATGTGGAGAATAGCCACCTTAATGTATAAACACACCCACAGTAATATGACAGTGGCTCGTGAAGCTGAATTTCAAAATACAAATAGCCATAGCCAAAGTAGGCACTGCAAAATTGTAAACCTGGAGAATGCATGGCAATGTCTGTGTTTGTAATGTATACAAAAAAACAAAATAATTTCAAATGAAGGACTGTATAGAACATAGGCAGTTGAAAAAGTATAAAGATGTCAGTAGGATTATAGTGAATTTAGAGGACAACTCTTATAGTCTACTGGTTTTAACTTTAGTGTATAAAGGATAGTGCATTAATTATATTCCATGGGATAAAACAATATATGTAGTTAATATATTCATCCTCCAAACCTAGGAGCCCTCATGAGTTTAGGCATCTAGTGGTGATATCCGGGTTAAGTAGAATCATGCACTCAATTTGCTCCTCCATGGACATGCATCTAGGACTAATTGAAGATGTTATCTCTTGAATAAAGTCACAAGAGCAGAATTCATAGGGCCAATAGGATTTCTGGTTATAGTGAAAGCAGAACTACCACCCAATAATAAGATAGCATCACATCATTGCCCATCTGGCGACACAATTATATACTGAGCAGCTAGTCGCTAGTCGCCAGATGGGCAATGATGTGATGCTATCTTATTATTGGGTGATAGTTCCGCTTGAAGTAAGTGGGAGTTATTATTCCTAGGTGTTACTTCTCCTTTAAACCCTTGAGGAACAGAGTGATGAGCAAATCATTGCTCTGCTTTTGTTTTCATATTAATGTTTCTGTCTAACCAGTAGCGCTCAATGCTCAACCTGGAAGATACCAGTAGAGATTTGTAGGTCTCAAACTGTATATAATTGTATCTCCAGAATTTAAAAAAAAACAAAATACATAGCTATTATTAAATGGTGATATACTCCTCCAAATACAGCATGGAAAGAAAACCTGCCAAATATTAATGATTAACCTGTTGAATTAAATATAGTTTACCTCCCAATGACTTCATAAATATCTGCTTCAATTACCTTTGGTAAATAAAATAAGTTCATAAGCAAACAATTCTTACTTTTGCAATATAGCTGTAATACTAAACTGAAAGGTTTTCAAAATAAACGTTTATTGTGTACCTTCTGAACACCAAGCCTACACCTGTACAAGTTGTGAATAATATGTATTAAGGCTTGTGATTTAAACCGTGATTTAAAATAAATAGATTTTAATAAAATCCACCTTGACAAAAATAAAAATCCTATATAACAATTTGCTAAAACGTGTGTAACGACACAGTCATGCGCAGTAGAGACTGCTGCGCGTGTGCAGTAGAGACTGCCCGCGCCATGGCTGATACAGAGCCACGGCGCAGGCAGTCTCTACTGGGCATGACTGCCCCGTGACCGACTGGCAGTGGCACTGTGGCCAGTGAAACAGGCGCTTTAACTAGTAGATAATAATCTGCTGAATAGGAACGTGTTTGTGATAAGGATCTCATCTCCTCACATCCATTCTTTCATCTATTCAAGGGGTCCTAAGTTCTTGGTGTATGGGACACCCAACCCACCCAATCAGGCACTACAGTCCTGTATTTGGGGGACATTCACAGATAGTTGGGGATTCCTCAGCTAAGGAAGGCTGACTAAGAGGGATTAATTGGATTCATCTCTGTCTTTGATGGATTGCTGTGAAGATGACTCCAGACCTTCGGCTGAATGACTTATCAGGGCGGTCCTGGAGACACTTCAGGTCTCAGTGGTTTCTGACTCCAGTTCCTCTTCCCTTGACATTTTCCAGAGATGCAAGAAGGAGGTATTTATATTTCCTCCTCATTATTCCTTAGACCAGGTTATCATGGAACAAAGGAAGATGCCTGACAGACACCTTTTTCTTAATAGACACATCTCTGGAATGTATCCTTTTACAGCTGAGGCTTTGATGCCTTGGACTAACCCCTTCTGCTGTTCCCCCAATTTCTCCCTTTGCCAAGAACACTGCCCTGCCTTCAGTAGATGTTTTGGAGCTTAAAGATCAAGCAGACAAATGCTTGGATTGTCTCCTGAAGGGGAATTTTGTGGCCCTTTGAGCAATTTTTGCTGCTGCCTGAATTGCTAGAGCCATGGCTATCTGGAGTGAACAGCTTTTGGACACATCCAAGAGGATGTTCACTAAGATCCTCAAAGCAAATGCTTACCTTACAGAAATTGCCTTTGATCCAGCCAGGTTCTCTGGAAAGGCCCCAGTATTTCTGTGGCTGTGCATCACACTCTGCAGCTCAAGATCTTGGGCTCAATTCTATTACCAGAGCTAAAAAAAACCCCCAAAAAACAGACTTTTTTTTTTTAAGTCAGGTTTTAGCATCCTATTACCCGACTTGTGAAAACAAAATCAGTGGTAAATATACTTACTGCCAGTCAAAAAAAAGCCCATAGGAAACAACTAAAAACAACATGCAAGTAGTATCCTATTACCCACGCTCAGTATCAGTACCTATTTTGTGGTTACATTTAAGATGGGAATTCTGCGCCTCAAAGCAATGCATTCTGTACTCAATGCACTCAAAGGGTTAAATTGATTTTGAATAAAGGTTAAGTCATAGGCAAACATTAGGTCTTTAAATAGTTAAGTACCAAACTGATCGCTTTAGGGGTCAAAGGGTTTTGATTAATAAACATTTTGACTGTCTAATTTGTAGGCAAATGTCCTTTTTGATTCCCTACATTTTCTTCTTTAAGAATACTTACATCTGTACAGGCAAGGTATGCAGGTTCATACCTTGCATTAACCCTATGAGTACCAGAGGGGTAGCAAACACACTGCAATGCATTGCTACCTCTCTGGTACTCATAGGGTTAATCTTGCAATACAAAATACGAGAGCATGTTGAAAAAAAATAGGAGAAGGAAAATGTTGGATTTAATTGGTGAAAAAGTCATGGGAGCACTGTAAGTCGAATTTTAAAGGTAGGGGGTTAAAATGTGGAATGTACAATATTCGTCAAATTAATGTGGTGAAAGAATACACTAAGTCGAATTTTAAAAGGGGGGATTAAAATGTCGAAGAGGGCACTCTTTGTGGGATTTTGATAATGTGGGAACACATCTAACACTGAACGTGATCTTTCTGTCGTCAAACGTACGCCTGTTTCCGTGGACTTTGACATTTTGCTGTTTTTTTTAGGAGGTAGTCGAATAAAAGCAAACAGCACCAGTTTTGTGACTACTCCGAAATGTGCTGTCTACGCCAGTTTTGTTTTACTGTGGTTCTGCTATAGAATACCAGTGTAACAAATGTTTGCAAAATTCACATTGCTTGTTTTTCTTGTAACACCAGTTTTAGCGCTGGTAATAGAATTGAGGCCTTTGTTGGCTCACCAATCGGAAGCTCAATCAGGGTGCACCTGATTATCCAATATTGGGGATTACCAATGGTGGATCTCATGGCCTCTTGCCTGCACCACAGGGTTCTCCTGTTTTGTGCCAGGTCACACAACACTCTGGCCTTTGCTGTGGACATGATATCCATCCATCAGGACTGTGGGACTTACACTATCCTGTTTGCTCTGTTCTTGCCCAGTTGGGCCTGGTTTTTTACTTTCTCATTCTATACATAGTTGAGCCTTTTTGCCTCTCATTGAGGTCAGACCTTCTGACCCAAGGCTTATTATGCCATCTACAGGTGGAGAAGCTGGCTTTGATTGCTTGGCTCTTGAGACCAGTATCTTGAAGAAAAAGTGTTTTTTGGACATGTTCATTTCTATTGTGCTCCAAGCTAGAAAACCAGTTTCTTCTAAGGCCTGTCATAGGGTCTGGTCCCTCTTCTACCAGTGGGGTGTCGATTGTGATTTATGACTGCAAACTTTTAGGCCTTGTGTGGTCTTGACCTTACTTCAAAATACTGTTCAGAAAGGGCTTAGTCTTAATTCTTTTTTCAGTGGCTCACTGCTTTGCTTTCTGATGTAAAGACCTTTATTTTGGGGGTTGCTCATGCCTACCTTGTCTTTTAAACATTCCACTCCTCCATGAAAACATGTTATTAGGAGTGCTCCAGAAGTCTCCTTTTGAGCATCTTTCAACTGCTTCCCTGCTCCTTCTCACCCTCAAGATTGCCTTTATATTGGCCATTGTGTCTGTTTGGGGGGTGGCCCAACTCCAGACTTTGCCCTTTAAGCCCTCCTTTCTGTTTTTTTCACCAGGATAGGGAGGTTTTATGTATATTAAGGGTTTTCTGTCCACGGTTGTGTCGCAATTTCACATCAACTCAGAAGTTTTTCTTCTGTCTATCTGTCCGGCTCCTTTTAATAGACAGTAGCAGGAACTTCATCCTTTGGATGTAGTACGTTGCTTGAAGTACTATGTTTGCTGCATGCAGACGTTTTGGAAATTAGATTCACTCCTTGTCATCTCTGAGGGCCTGCATGAGGATCAGACTGCATCTAAAGTTACTATCGTTTCCTGGATCAAGGCGACCATCTGCCAAGTATATTTCTTGAGAAAGAAACCTTTTCTCTTTTGAGTCACAGCACATTGCACCAGATCAGTGGGCACAGCTTGGCCCTATAAGAATCAGGTCACTGCTGAGCAACTGTGTAAGGCAGGAAAATGGTCATCTGTGCACATTTTCGCCAAACACTATTGTGTGAATGTCCTGGCCTCATCTGAGGGCAGCTTTGGACAAAAGGTCCCTAAGCTGTAGTGCCTGTATGAGGGTCCTTCTTGCTTCCTTTTTTATCCATAGAACCCTGATGGTATCTTGTACATTTACTGTTGTTTGGTTTGTAAGTTAGGTGTCCATTGTATCAGTTGCTCCTGTGGAAACTGGTCTTCATTAGAGGGTATTTTTTTCTATTTTTTTTCCTCCCTGGAATATTGGCGGATAACTATGGTATATCCCATTGTTCCTGTGTTCAAGTTTGGACAACAGAGAGAAGAGGATTTTTGTGAACATACCATTAAAGGGATAGTAATGTTTCATAATAAAAGCAGCTCTAATTAATCATCATAGTATTTGGGCTTTGGAGAGTGTTATTTAAATTCTGTCAGAATTGTAGTTCCAGAGTAATTCAATGACAAAGTGTCCCCCTCCCGCCCCTTTTACTGATGTCACACTGTTCAGCCAGAGAAGAAGGGAGATGCCCAGGTAGACTGCAGAGAGGGACAATCTTCAATTAAGATAAGGGAAAAACCTGAAAAGCTTGTCAAGGGGGGCAGGGATTTCATTGTTTTCATAGGAATAAGAGTGTCCCCTGCTGTTATCTGTCTGGTCTATAGACTGCATTCCACATCTGAGAAGAGATTGCTTACACTAGGTAAAAGGGACGGGAGGGGAAACTTTGCTTGTGAATATCTCATAAACCTTAAAGTTTTGAGAGATAAGACTTATATCATTCTTCATATTTTTTTAATGCCTACAAAATAAAATAAAGTTAAAACGAAGTATTACTATCCCTTTAAATCCTTTTTTCACTGTCGTCCAATACAGGTTACTGGTAACTTAGAGTAGGCAGGAACAATTCTAGAAGTGAATGCAGGGGGTGGAGCCTACCTTCCCTCCTTGGCTGCAGCTAGCCAATCAGCTCCAGTAAGATTTGTTCCTTGGATAAAGATACAGGCAAGAGAACAGTTCTGCTATAGTTTTAGCTATTTTTTTATTTTTCTGTTTGAAATGGAATACCACCATTAGGCAGATTACCATAACTGACAATGCCTTTAGATGTGGTTAGCTTAGTGTCCAGGTGCTTTTGTGGACCTTAAGCCCTGGGGAGAAAATCTTGGGTTCACGTTCTTTCCCCAGGAGTTGCCCACTGAGGCTTCTTCTTAATACATGGTGATCTGAAGAAAGAAGATCTGCAGGAAAGGTGAGCAACCCTTTGAGTGCTGCAGGTCCACATGTCCCACAGTGCCCTTCCGCACAGAGGTTTTTCTTTGGAGTTCCTATTGCACACTCCTGCACTCATTGGGCTTATCTGTATGTCTTTTGGGTGATTTAGAGCAAATTTCTGTGGTAAATTAACCCTTTAGCTGCTGGTTTAGCATCTTTTGGGGGGTTGTTGGCACTTTCCCTACTGGGTTCAGTGTTTATTGGGTCTATCGACATGTTTTAGTAATGTCTAGAGCACATTCACTTATCAGTTACAACTTTGCAAAAAGACTCCATTGCTCATTTCACTTCTATGGGACTGTACAGTTTGGGACATATCTCTGCAACCTCTCATCGTAGAGACTTCAGAGATGGCTTGTTTTGTTTGTCTGCCTTTGCGCTATTATCCAGTCAACGTTTTGTGGGTGGTGGGGGGCTCAGGGGGCTTCGGGCACTGTTGAGGTACTTTTTCTGGGAAAACTACATTTCCTATGGGTGCTTGCTTTGCACGCTCGTTTCTGATTGGCTCCCGCAGAGGCAGCCATTTTGTGCTTTTCCTGAACGAGTATCCTACGCAGGTCTTGGACTCTCCTTCTCTCCTCTGCAGATTATCCTTTTGCCTGCCAGATAAGTGCATTTTAGCAATTTCTGGGGTGAAATTTTAATCTTACACACTGTATTTGGGTGATTCCTTATACTTTAAGTGTTTTGATACTGTGAGAATGTCTAATCCGTTAGAGTTTGGGCCAGGCCTAAGACTAAAGATGCTGGGGTCTCTGTGTCCCCTCTTCCGCATTGCTCCTCATGTCATTCAAAGTTACCTAGAGAATTCTGCCCAGAATGTTCTGATGTCCCTGAGTCTCCCCCAGGGACCTCCAGCTATGCATTAGAGCCAGTTTGTGTGCAAGAGATCAAGGCTGCTAATAGAGACCTCCGGTCTACATTGCAACTCTTTCCATCCCAGTTACAGGGGGTCTTCCACTCCTGGCAGACCCCTACTTCCGTCAGATTTTCCCTGTCGAAACCGCAGGGAGTACCTGACGTATCAGATTCCTCTGAGGAGGAACTGTTGGTGGATTCGGATGTTGAGCAATGTTCTTCTGTGGGCTCTTCTCAGTTTTTTGGGGACCCCTTTGAGGCTGATCTTGATCCCTCGGCTGAGGGCCTGATCAGAGCCGTCTTAACTACCCTAAACATTCCCTTAGTTCAGGAGGTTTCTTCAGATCCCTCTGATGTATTTCAGGAGCCTAAGAGGCCCCATACTTGTTTTCCACCTAACCCAACTCTTGTATCTGATGAGTGGAAGTGTCCGGACAGGAAACCTTCTGTTTTCAAGAAATTTGCCAAGCTTTACACCTTCTCTGAGGCGGCGCTTGCTCAGTAGGTTCATCCCCCCAAAGTGGATGCTCCTGTCTCCAGGCTATCTAAGTCCACTGCCTTGCCAGTTGCTGATGCGTCCACTCTGGAAGACTGGACTGACAAGAAACTTGAGGTCTCCCTCAAGTCCATTTTTGCCACTGCTGGTTCTGCCATACGTTCAGCGATCACTTAGGTATGGGTGAACCGGGCCATTGCAGTCTGGACCGAACAGCTCACCCTGGCTGTCCGTCAGGGTGCTCCTACTTCAGATATGTTGCGGTTTTCTTGCCAACATTTCTGAGGCCCAGCACTATGTTTCCGCTGCCTTATTTGATGCCATCCGTTTGGTGGCAAGGGTTTCCACCATGTCTGTGGTTGCCAGAAGGGCTCTTTGGCTCAAGATCTGGTCTGCTGACACTGCTTCAAAGAAAGCTTTGCTCTCATTGCCTTTTCAATTCATCTCTTTGTTTGGGCCAGATCTTAAGGATCTGATTAGTGAGGCCACAAGGGGCAAGAGTACCCTTCTGCCTATCATCCCCAGGAAGAAGACTCCTATCAAGCGTAATCATCTTTTTCATCCCTTCCAGACTGAGACACATCCGGCGAACCAGGCGGTTCCCTCAGCTCCGCGTTCCTTCTCCAGGCCCAAACAACAATGGAAGCCCAAGGTTTCCCCCATGACTAAGGCTTCCAAGCCTTCTTCGACATGACTCGCCGAACCCAGGTCCCCACTCGGCTGTGGGTGGCTGTCTGAATCACTACCACAGCATCTGGGAGGATTCAGTGGTGGACCCGTGGGTTTTGCAGGTGGTAGTGGAAGGGTACAGGATCTCTTTTGCCTCTCTTCCTCCCTTTCGGTTTTTCCCCTCATACGCACAAGAATGTAAAGAAATGCAGTCTGTTCAGTGGCGCTATCCAGGCCCTTCTGGACAAGGATGTTCTGGAGCCTGTTCTAGTTCGGGACAGAGGTATGGGTTTTTACTCAAAGCTCTTTGTGGTCTCCAAGAAGGATGGCGGCTGTCGTCCCTTTTTGGATTTGAAGGATCTCAATTCCCTTTGTGATCAAGACTCATTATTACCAGGAGTCCCTAAGGATGGTGATTACTGCTATGTCCCCAGGGGAATTCCTTGCCTCTCTGGATCTTCAGGACGCATATCTACACATCACCATTCATCCAGAGAGTCGGCAGTATCTCAGATTTGCCTGCGACCAAGGGCACTTTCAGTTTTCAGCTCTTCCCTTTGGTCTGACTACAGCTCCTCAAGTCTTCAACTGTGTCCCGGGAGACTTAGTATCTGTCCTCTATTGGGATGGTATCAGAGTTACTCCATACATGGACTACCTACCTCTGAATGGCCTTTATGCGGAACTTCTTCATCAGCAGGTTCAGGACCGCATTCATGCTCTCACCCATCACTGGTGGATCAACATGGACAAGTCAGATCTTGTCCCATTCCAGCGTCTGGTCTTCCTGGGCCTTCTCTTCAACACTCAGCAGAGCATGGTGTTTCTCACAGACGAGGTGGCTCACCAGATCACCTACAGGGTTTCTGCTGTTCTGGCTCATGATACAGTTCCAGCCAAGAAGCTGTCCTCTCTAGTGGGGAAGTTCATTTTCACCATAGAAGCGGTCCCGTTTGCTATGGCTCACACCAGGGAACTCCAGAGGTTTGTGATCAAGGTGTGCAGGGGTCAGACAGGCTTCTGAAGATGTCAGTGTCCCTCCCTCTTCATGTGGAACTGAGTTTGTCGTGGTTGCTCGACCTCTCCAATCTGCTGAAGGGCAAGTGATGAAGGATACCAGCCTCTCTGGTTGGGGAGTGGTCCTGGGCCGTCTGAGGGTTCAAGGTCGGTGGTCTCCAGAGGAGTCTCTCCTTCCCATCAACATGTTGTAGCTTTGGGCGATATTTCATGCCCTTCACCATTGGACACCCCAGCTGGAAGAATGCCCTGTCTGGGTCCAGTCCGACAACTCCACAGCTGTGGCTTACATCAACAAGCAGGGCGGAACAAGAAGTCTCGCCGCTTGGTTAGTGGTCAAGGCTATTTTGTCCTGGGCAGAAGAACACGTTCCTGCCATATCCGCAGTGCACATTCCCGACATAGACAACATCATGGCAGACTTCCTCAGTCGACAAATGTTGGACATCGGAGAGTGGCAACTGCACCCAGAGGTGTTCACCGTCATTGTTCAGAAGTGGGGTCTTCCTTGCATCGACCTGATGGCGACAAGACACAACCGGAAGGTTCTGATGTTCTGCTCTTGCAGGAGGGATCCTCTAGCTCTAGCAAAATGATGCCATGTAAATTCTTTGGTTATTTCCTCTGGCTTACATCTTTCCTCCCCTCCCCATTTTGCACAGGGTGTGTCACGTTTTTTGATGAACACTCAGACAGAACGGTAAGGTTAAAATAACTTTATTAGAATAAAGAGTGTAGGCCCTAAGACCCACAATACAGAACAGGAAAATAGATACAATGGGTACAACGAATAGGACCGGACTAGACAATCAGGATACTGGTAACAATATATATATATATATGACAGGATCTGGCAAAACCAGTGAGGTTCGAGGTACAGTCCCAGAACTGATGGGTAGGTGCCAACACAGGAGGTCCACGAATTATGACAGAACAACCCAGACGCCTGGGTACTGGAACCCGTAAGGGCAAACGGAATGGACTGGGAACTAACTGACAATTAAGGACTCTGGCAGACCCGGCAAGGTAAAAGGTGCACAGTCCAGGAACGGCAAAAGGACTACAGTGGCATGAAGTCCACAGTGAAGGACTGGCACAACCCAGACGCCTGGGTACTGACCCAACTGGAGCGATGCAACACTGGCCAAGGCCCTAGACCGCTGGCAGGAGGCAACCGTGTATATGCAGACCAACCCTGAAAGGGTTACAGGAGACCTAGGCAGCTGCTACTGGAAAACCCTAGAACGCTAGGGGTGGATTGATATATGGTAAGTAATAGGAACGCAACCAGTGTCCCTCAACCTGCAAGGTGGGAGTTGCAACGCTGGCTCTTGAGCCCAAGCCTCTGCAGTAAGGAACGGTAGTGCTATTACCTGGAAGCTCCAGGTACATACAGGGTTAATGGACAACGCCCAGAGAGTAACTGCATCTCCCAGAGGGAGTGAGCCCAGCACTACAAGGGAGGCAGACACAGAGTGATCAGAGTAACTCAGTCAGTGTGTAGAACACTGCACCGGTACTTCGATTGTACACACCGCCTAGATGGCCGTAGAGCAGCTCGAGCACAAGGCTCAGCCTTTGGTTGACAGAAAACAGCGCCCCGCGGCGCACACCGAGAATCAACTGCAAGGCCCTGGAAACCGGTGACCTCACGGGGTCACCAAGTGGCACAGACAACACACAGTAATAACGTGGATAGGAATCCACAGTCAGCAACAGCCACAGCGAGTAAGACAGCCAAATACGGTCAGCAACGGATAGGTGCACTGGCCAGATATGATCAGCAACGGAGCGGGTTCTCAGCCAGGATACCGTCAGCAACGGAGTGGGTTCTTCAGCCAGATACGGTCAGCAACGGAGCGGATTCTCAGCCAAGATACGGTCAGCAACGGAGCGGGTTCTCAGCCAGGATATAGTCAGCAACGGAGCGGGTTATTCAGCCAGATACGATCAGCAACGGAGCGGGTTCTCAGCCCGGATACAGTCAGCAATGGAGCGGGTTCTTCAGCCAGATACGGTCAGCACCGGAGCGGGTTCTCAGCCAGGATACAGTCAGCAACAGAGGCAGCAACAGGAACTCAGGAATGTAATCATAGTCAGTCAGGCCAGGTCATACACGAATCAGCGAAAGCACAAAATAAACTCAGGAACTCGTACACCATGAAAGGGCGCCTAAGGGAGGACATCCCAGGGTATATAAAGTCAAGCCCCAGTAGGAGCAATTAAGATCAGCCAATCAGAGAACAGCAGTGATAATAATGTCGCCGTTCAGAACAGAAAGCACGGGCACCGTGATAGGGTGTTACGGAAGTTGAGACTGGAGTACTGTCCAGTCATTCTGATTGCTCTGTACTGGCCTCGACAGGCTTGGTTTCCAGAGCTTCTGGATCTGCCTGTTGCAGAGCCATTCCAGCTCCCTTGCCGTCTGGCTCTTCTTCTACAGCGCTACCTGTGGAAGGAGGATGTTCATCATCTAGCTTTGACGGCTTGGAAATTGAATCCTCAGTACTGAAGAAGAAAGGTTTTTCTTCTGGCGTGGTGGCTACTATGCTTAGTGCCCACAAACCTGTTTCTTCTAAAGCCTACCATTGTGTCTGGTTGACCTTTCTCTCTTGGTGTGCTGCTAGGGACCTTTCTCAGGATTTTTATCTGCCTATGGTCCTGGCTTTCTTGCAGGACGGTGTGGATAAGGGCCTCAGTTTGAGTTCCCTTAAGGTTCAGACTTCTGCTCTCTCTGTTTTCTTTCAGAGGCGCATTGCTATTCTTCCTGATGTCAAGGTTTTCTTCCAGGGCATTGCTCATACTCGTCCTGTTTTCAAGACTCCCTCTCCTCAGTGGGATCTTAACTTGGTTTTGGGCGCCCTTCAGCTCTCTCCCTTTGAGTCCTTGGCTACTATTCCTCTATGCCTGCTGATGTGGAAAATGGCCGAGATCGTGTCTTTTCTCCGTGTCACAGAGTTGCATGCTCTGTCTTGTAGACCACCCTTTTTGGTGTTTCACAAGACAAGGTGGTGCTTCGCACTTCTAAGGAGTTTCTCCCAAAGGTGGTCTCTGAGTTCCACATTAATCAGGAGATTATGGTGTGCTTTGTAACAGTTGGAGTGTTGTTACCCTTGTTCAGTGTTCGTTGACACTTAATTGTTTTGTTGGGCTATCTCTGATCTGATGGTTCATATATGCTGTGGTGATTTTGGGGACCTTGCGCCTGGTCCTTGCCTTACTTCCCACCTCTGGGAAACTCAGTGGTTGGACATCCCAAAATTACCAGTAACCTGTATTGGACGACAGAGAAAAGAGGATTTTAGTCTTACCTGTTAAATCCTTTTCTCTTAGTCCATACAGTTTACTGGTCTCCCACCCTGTCAAAGCACCATGCTTGGCTCTCCTGTGGCAGACCGTGGGGGTCCTTCGGGGTCATGCTCACAGGAGTCTTCTATCCCTTCTACTATCTAGTCAGTAATTCAAATCTACCTGGAGCTGATTGGCTAGCTGCAGCCCAGGAGGGAAGGTAGACTCCACCCCCTGCATTCACTTCTAGAATTGTTCCTGCCTACTTAAAGTGGCGGATCACCTACCCGAAGTTACCAGTAACCTGTATGGACTAAGAGAAAAGGATTTAACAGGTAATCCTCTTATCTTACTTCTTGTGGGACACAGGAGTCCCACCTGGAGAAAAACAACAATAGTTTGAGTTCCTGGTCAGATGTGTCCCCTTGGGTTCCTTTCACTTCTGCTTTGTCTTGACTTTGCTGTATGTTAAAACTGAATGTAGTAGGTGGGCTAAAGTGGAGTCTGCACATGAAAGTGCCCTACCCTCCAGGAAGAAGGGACTTTACCCCATGATTCCTGTGTTCCACATGGACTAAGAGAAAAGGATTTAATAGTAATTTCACTAATACCCTGTTTTGTTTACAAAAATATGAAAAATGTGAAATGACATGGAGTAATTCTGCACCGTAGGGGAGAAACATTCATTGATTTAAATTGGGCTTTTAACACCTTAAATGCTTGTGAGATCTCCAGTGCAATGTGAATTAAAGAGTTGGAGATTTTTCACAGTCAAGGGTTTGGAAGCCCCATTTAAAACAATAGGAATTTCAGGAGTGTTTATTTGTCCCCTCTATTAATTTGTTTATTAACCCTTTAAGGACCAGATGATGTGCAACACATTGCTTCGCATCTGTGTCAATCGAAAAAAGGTGCCCCCATTCTTGAAATATTTTTTGTTTAAATTTGTTATATTTCTGTTAAACTTTTAAGGATCAGAGGGTGCGCAGGGCACTGAGAAGCAATGCGTCGCCCAACCCTCTAGTAAGGTAACTACATATCACTTTAAATCAGGGACCCTTGTGAAAATTGTCCCCTGTGGTGCAGTTCATTTGCTCTAGAATTGCTAGAACAGCAGCTTAGTATCTGGGCTGGACAAAAACATATAGAAAATGAGCTTTCCAGTCTATAAAGGCCAGAAAAGGAGAGTAACTCTAATCTAATTAGGAATTGGGAGTTACATTTTAAGGGATATTGCTCACTGGTTTGAGATTTGTCCTTCTCTGGCTAGAATAGTTACTATGTATATTTATTATAGTTATTGAGTTAAATCGGGACATTTTTGCTTTCCACACCCTCCCTATATGCATTCCTCTACTGTTTCACAACATCCAATATAGATTTACTATCACTTTTACACATACCACAAAAACTCACCTTTAAAGGAACACTGACATGTAAAATGAACGGAGTTATATACACTAAATATATCATATACTTCTTGCAAGCATTTTTAAAACCTCTCTGTTTTCTGAAGCCTAAAATATAGTAGTATTGAAGTGTGTGTGTGAGGGAGAGTCTGCATATTATACACTAGTTAAAAAAGTAACACTTTCCCTTCTTCTACTCACCTCCATGCTGGTGAGCCATTGAGCCCCTGAGAAAGAAGCCTCTGGATCCATTCAGTGGGTGGCATTCTTGTCTTTGCCACCTGCTTCCTCCACTGTTTCTCTCCCCTCCAAGATCATCAGCCCATTATAAATTGCCAAAGTACCCTGTTGGGACCTTCAGATTTCAATGTGCAGACTCTGTGGTAGTGCCCTGTGATGGTCCTGACAAGGCACTCAGGCAAGGGGGCAGAAAGTGTGTGTGTGTGTGTGTGTTATACATAGGTACTTTCCATAAAATCTTAGGTATAATTTACACATGTATATTGTACACAGTTGTGTATTATATATTAGATTTTTTTTATCTTAGGAAGCAGCCATTCTTACATTTTCCAGGGCTCCCAGTACAACAATCTTGAATTGACTGTCCAGGATTGTCAGTAAATCTATGTATATAAAAGAGAAAGCCTCATTACATAATTTATGTCTCCTCAGGAGACACACATATACAAGAGAATGGCTCATTACATAATTTATGTCTCCTCAGGAGACACACACACCCAGGGGTGGCAGTAACAAGGAGTTACTGCTCCCATTGGGTGATTCAATGGGGGAATGATTTTCACAGGACTATCCAGCCTGCCCACCACTATCCAACTGAGGAAAAAAACAAAATGACTGCCACTTGCTTCTACACCACAGACACACACATGTCCCACTCACACATGCCCCACTCACACATGTCCCACTCACACATGCCCCACTCACACATGCCCCACTCACACATGCCCCACTCACACACGCCCCACTCTCACACACATGCCCCACTCTCACACACATGCCCCACTCACACACACAGCACCACACACACACACACACAGCACCATACACACACAAAACCAGAATGAAATATGGCTGACACACACACAGTCACTCACTCTGACTCCCAATGGCCTTAGCAGGACCTGTAGTACAGCCACTGATGGGAAGCTGCAGCACCAGGGGAACAAAACAGCACTCAAAGGGCTAAGGTAGTATCACGGTGCCCGTGATTGCTGCAGTTCCTTGTCTGTCACCAGTAGGGGGCTGCTATTGGCTCTCTGCAGATAGCCCGCCTTTCATTGCCTATTTAAACCTGGATCGGGCACCCTTTGGTTGCCCTTTCATGTTGTTTCTGACCTTCTTGCTATCACTATGCCAGTAATAGCTGGGCCTCTGTTCCAGTGTTCCTGAGTTCCTGATCTCATATGTTCCTGAGTTCCTGATCTCTACTGTTCCAGTGTTTCCTGCATGCTGAAGTACTTCCAGTCCTGGTTCCGGCCTAGTCTCTGGTGTTGCAGTTCCTGCGGAACTTCTTCTCTGCTGTTTCCTGACCTGAGTGATCGTTGCTGGTTCCTGTCATCGCATCGCCTGTCTCCTGTATCCTGGCGACCTCCTGCCTGGTCGCGTCGGCGACATTGCTCGTTACTCCAGTGTGCGGTCACTGGTTTGCTCCAAAGCCTATCGGCTATACAATCCTGTGTTAGTCCCAGCGTGCGGACGTTGGTTTGCTCCAAAGCCTTGCGGCTAGACAAACTCGCTTGTTACACCAGTGTGCGGTCACTGGTTTGCTCCAAAGCCTATCGGCTATACAATCCTGTGTTAGTCCCAGCGTGCGGACGCTGGTTTGCTCCAAAGCCTTGCGGCTATACAAACTCGCTTGTTACACCAGTGTGCGGTCACTGGTTTGCTCTAAAGCCTTGCGGCTATACAAACTCGCTTGTTACACCAGTGTGCGGTCACTGGTTTGCTCCAAAGCCTATCAGCTATACATTTCTGTGTTGGTCCCAGCGTGCGGACGCTGGTTTGCTCCTAAGCCTTACGGCTATACTAACTCGCTTGTTACACCAGTGTGCGGTCACTGGTTTGCTCCTAAGCCTATCGGCTATACAATTCAGTGTTGGTCCCAGCGTGCGGACGCTGGTTTGCTCCAAAGCCTTGCGGCTTTACGATTCCCCTGTTAGTCTCAGTGTGTGTACACTGGGTTGCTTACGATCCTGTCAATTTGCCATTACCATCTGACTGCTGCTACTATCTCTGGGCTGCCCTGCCCGGTATTGGTAAGGCCGGTAGAACCTTTTGCCACATTCCATCTGAGGTTGCCTTACCCGGTATTGGCAGGGCCGGTAGAGCCTACATTATGAATCTATTGAGGCTGCCTTGCCCGGTAATTTGGTAAGGCCGGTAGAACCATTATGCGATTCCATCTGCAGGTTGCCTTACCCGGTATTGGCAAGGCCGGTAGAGCCTAACATTCTATTACTTCAGACTGTCCTGTCCGGTATATTGACAGGACCGGTAGAGTCTGCCTTCTGTCTTGTTATATTCTGAATATATCTGTATGTATGTGATTGCCATCCTTCGTTATCAATTTATTATTTCAATAAAATTGATTTTTACCTAAAACTTGTGTCTGAGAGTCATAATAAACCGTGACAGGTAGGCCCTCATTGCTCAATTATTTCTTGACTGTCATCATTTGCCATGCAAGACACAGGGCAGGCAGCCATCAGATTAACACTTAACCCACTGACTGCCAGAGGGTTGTGTATCAAGTTTTATCCCTCAGGGAGTCTGTTAAAACCCCTTACACTGTAAACTTTCATTTTGCTCCCATTTCTCCTCCCTCCCCATCCTATTACTAACACTTTTTCACATTTATGTTAAGGTCCGCCCCTACTCATGATTAAGCCCCGCCTACTTTTAACCCAACTTGCCCCATTGCTCTTTCCACATCAGCACATCTCTTAGCCGGTCGCTGCTATGTGCCTGGGGCCGGGAATGACGCTCCCGCGTCATTTACTATGTCTCTCCTGGCTTGCGGTCTGGTGCCTTCAGTGGTCGTCCGTGTTCTTTTCCTAAGCCACGCGGATGATTCAGGTGACGCGGGTTTGGGTGCAAGTTTTGACACATCTCTCAGTTCGCTTCGTCACATTCGGGCGCGATTTATTAAAGTGACGCTGGCGTAATTTTTATACCTTGGGACTCTGGAGACTCCACCTTCCTACTTCCTGGCTGGGTATAAGAGGGCTCTGGACACGAGTTCAGTCGCCCTTACGTTGCTGTCTGATGCAGTTGTGTATTCTTCTTGAGCACTCTCAATGCTACATAAGAGACTTTTCCGTAATAAGCACATTTCCAAATTAAATCCATTATCTGCTGAGGCTCTAGAGCAGTGGTTTCCCCCTCCTGCTACTGATCCCCCTACTTCTTTTTGACCAGAAATACAGCTCTTCAATTGGGTGGATGCTTTAGGTCTCAAGAACCAGGCTGACAAATGTCTTCACTACTTATTAAAGGCAAATTTTGTGGCCACAGGGGCAGCTCTGCAACCCATCTTTGCTTCAGCTTGGGTCAATAGAGCGAAAGCTGTCTGGGTGAACAACTCAAAGAGGCCCTCCTTGGAGGAACTCTTGATTATGCTTACCAATATATTGGAAGCCAATTCATATCACTGAAGCGACTTTTGATGCTACCAGGTTTTCTGGTAAAGTCCTCAACATTATTTGTTGTCACTTGTCGTACCTTGTGGTAAAAGATTTTGTCAGCAGACCAATTTTTCAAGAGAACAATAGTTTCTCTCCCTTTTGTGGGCAAGAATCTTTGTGTCTGACCTGGGCAAGGTCATTAGTGATGCCACTGGATGCAAGAGCACTCTTCTGCCTCAAATTTCTTCCATACGTCCCTTTTTTACCAGGTATATGCAGAGATTTTGTTCCCCCACCAGTTAGGGGACTGGTGACTGGCTTTGAAAAACTAGAAGTCTGCTCAAAAGCCTAAGACTAACTAGCATCCTCTACATAACTTGTGGGGGACTGGTCCGTCCCTGCCTGTAGGGGGTCACCCCCATCATTTTTAAGTCGTTTGATTATATTCAGTGATGGACCATTGGGTTTTGCAGGTCATTTCGGAAGGCTACTGCATAGACTTCTAAATTTGAGTCCCTTTCTTCTCATTGCTTCTTTTTGTCAAGAGTTCCTTGGGGCCAGAGCGAGCGCACCTGTTCATAGACATCTCTGTTAGACAAGCAGGTCCTGGTTCTGGTCCCAGCCCTGGAACCCTTCTCATACTCAGATATTTTTGTGGTCTACAAAAAGGACTGTGGCTGCTTTCCTGTCTTGGACTTGAAATGCCTCAACCACTACATGATAGCCACATGATTCAAAATGGAATCCCAGCAGTCTATTATCTCCGCTATGTGTTCAGGGGAGTATCTAGCCCCTGTAGACCTTCATGACCCATACCTGCATGTCCTAATTGATCCAGAACATAAATATTCCTTTGCTTCGGGTTTGAGTGCAGTCAATACCAGTTCAATGCCCTACCTTTTGGCCTAACATCAGCTCCAAGAATTTTTATGAAGATCAAGGCAGCCCTGGCAACATATGTTCATTCTGAAGGTATTTCTCTGATTCATATATGGATAATCTTCTGATCAAGGCTGTGGTCATCTTTGCACATATTCACTAAACACTACTATGTCAGTGTCTTGGCTTTGGTTGAGGCCAGCTTTGACCATAAGGTCCTTCATGCAGTCATGTCTTATGTCCTGTTCAGTAGTTCTGAGTCCTGTTGGCTCTTGTTTGGTTGTTTGCTGTCTGGTGGAGAGAGATTTTTTTCTCTTTTTGAAGTCACACTTACTTCTTCTCCAGGGATAAAGTACTATATGCCTGAAGAAGAAGTGAATGTACACTTCAAAATGTGTTGGAGTTTATACACTATGATACTTATTAAGGCAGTGTGAAATGGAACAGATTTCGATTTATGTTGAAGAGGGTACACATCCCACTCCATGAAGATTGACATATGGTGTTTCTCTTTGTTTAATTAAGTCCCGCATGGTGCGCCTGTGGGTGAAGTTAACAAAGAATGCCAAGGTTGTAAGACTAACACAAATATTAGCACCAGTCTGTAGCACAGAAAGCCTGAGATCTCCAGTGGCTCCGGTAATCCCATGAAGGATTGAGCACTGTAAGAGAAGTGGGCGATTACGAGGAGGTTCCCTACTCAAAGATAAGTAAAAATTAGAGCGGATTTATTGTTAAACTTTCCATAAGGTATTGTTAAAAGGGAATGTGTCCCTTGATTTTTGAAGATACTGACATTATCATGAGTATGTTGCATGTTTACAGTCTACATATATATTGACAACAATACTTCTATTTCACATGGAACTGTTTTTTTTTGTTTTTGTTTTTTCTTGGTTTTCATTTTTTTTGAGGGGGTATATAGTCTTTTGTTTTGACCCAGGGGTTCTTGTATGTCTTTGAAGTTTTTCATTTGATTGTGGTATTTGAGTGACAGACAATGGTATAACAGATCTCCGTTCAACTGCAAAGCCACAAATGTGAATGCAATAGCCACAGTCTTGTGATATTGGATATATTATATTTTATCTTTGGTAGGGTGCATCTTGGTGGGTGTTTTTTTTTTTTTTGCTGTCACTCTATTATGTGTATTTACATGGAACAGTTTAGACATGTGAAACATTGTACGTAAATTATGTGTTATATGCATGATTAAATCCAATATAGGAGAGGTATTCTACGGTATGCATTTTCTAACCTTGACTCCCCTATTCTACAGGGATATTGGGGAAGAGTTTTGGAGATATGGTGTAATTTGCACACTGTGAATTCGATATTAGGATATTGGACTTCTGATTTACTTTGTTTTTGATCATCCTTTCAATTAGGTATTCTATTGGGGAAATCCAGTATAGAAGAGGTATTCTGCAGTGTGCATTTTCTTACCTTGACTCCCCTATTCTACAGGGACATTGGGGTAGCGTGGTGGAGATACGGTGGAACTTGTACACTGTAGATGCGATATTGGGTTTCTGGTGTATTTTGTTTTTTATCACCCTTTCAATTAGGTATTGTATTGAGGACAGTTTGAGACATTGTGTACACAGTGATTATAAGCTGTTGTTTCTTTTTTGTGATGCTTTTATGCACACTTGAGTGGAAACCTACGAGAAGGATTGCCTCAGGGGTGTCCACTGATTAGTGTGTATAGCAACAAACTGATACTTTAAGAAAATATGTCTTCTTGTAATTGGTAATCCACCATATGGTTTTTATTATAATTGTACATTGAATATTTGGTGCAGTTTTGGTATAGTCTGGGTCAAGTCTTAAATAAATTTGTTTTAAGATATTGAAGAGTATATTTTTATCTCATCCTAAGCTCCAAATCTTGTTTATAAATTGTATATAAGAGTTATCCTATATAATAAAATGCTAGAATGTTTGTCAGAAGCCGTCATGCGCAGTAAAGACTGCCAGAACACACAGAATGCTGGGAGTTCTGTGCTGGGAGCATTCTGTGCATTCGGGCAGTCTATACAGCTTATGACTGCATCGCGTGCACTGGCGGCGGCAGTACGCAGAGCGGGACTGGCCTCTCAACCCTTTGAATACCAGAGGAGTACGCAACGCATTGCAAAGCAATGCGTTGCGTACTCCTGTGGCACTCAAAGGGTTAGCATCACCTGGACGTTGGCCCGTGTACATGGACTTTTACACTAGTAAGCCTATAAACTGTGAAATGGGTGCTGGAAAAACTGGCTGCATTTTACAAAGCAAACACAATGTTATAAATTGAACAATATTGCTATTTTTCTTCAGCAAAAATTATGTCTACAAATACAAAATCATGTAATTAAAAAGTAACTAAAATGTTGGATATCATTTTTTTGTTGTAGTGGAAAACTGGTCTCCCCAAAATGGAAAAATTTTAAAGGCTTAAGACTGCTGTGGAGGGACAAGATCCGCCTGAATAATGCCATCTGGAGGGCTTGGTACTTGCAGTGTAAGTAGCACATTGGGTCATATCGTTATCCATATCTATATACAGAAAGTGGAGAAATACTGAGGAAAACCAAACTATGCAATAGGCAACAAATAAAACATTCCTAAAATGAACTGATTTAAAGTTGACACATTTAGATAGGTTTACTTCATTTTAGATAGACTTAAAGCAGAACTTTAATGCATATTAAAGTGCCCCCCAAATCATTTTTAACATATTGTTAAGCATATCAGTACTTTTATTATCCTTAGTAAGCCTGGCATTATTTAGAAATCTAACTTCTTCGGAGATTCCCCGGTAGACAACAGCGCAGACATCTTGCCGAAGAGGCGTCTGTGTGCCTGCACTGTCCTGGACTGTTTCCTCTATGATTGGTAAGGGGGAGTTGTATTGTACCTAAAGGTACAGAAAGGGATGGACAGCACAGGTGCACAGATGCCTCTACGTCAAGATGCCTGCTGGTGAGTCTCTGAAGAAGTTACATTTCTAAATAATATCGGACTTACTAAGGATAATAAAAGTATTGATATGCTTAACGCTATTTTAAAAATGATTGGGGTGCACTTTAATATGCATGAAAGTTCTGCTTTAACCCTTTGTGTGATAGTGGAATATGCAAAAATTTCAGAGCAAAATGCCTCAATGAATGATGTGTTGTGTTTGCAAATAAGGATTTTACACAACAGCCAAGATCAAGAGTTGCAACATTCAAAGTGAAAAAAAATATGTTGCCAAAATATTCCAGTGTTACAAAGTTCTCAGCACAGAATGCCTCAAGCAGAATCTGTGAAACAAATACTTAACGCCTTGGATCAGGGGTGCCCAGACTTTAGTGATATGGGATCTTCTTTTTTCATACGCATAAACTACCTTACATGCATACGTCAACAGTCCCTTGTCATCACATTCATATCTGTTGCAAAACATGAATACGCTGATATTGATATGCTGATAACATTGGACCAAAACAACATGCACAATAAGGTAAAAAACCTGTTGAAAACAAATACTTCTGAGGCAAGCCACCTGTACCATAGGGAAAACACAGAACTTTCCAAATGATCCATTGATTTAAATGTGGCTTTAACCACTTGAATGCTAGAGAGATATCCAGTGACGTGAGAAACAATGCATTGGAGACCTCTCTAGCATTCAAGAAGCATTTTTTAAATATGTTTTTATTGTCTAGTCAAATCACAGAAAATCAGAAACAAGTACAACATTGAGGAAATGTCATTCAGAAGGTTCAGTCCTGGATTAACAACAGATATCACAATACAAGTAACGAGTCAACTCAAATCTCATTTTTCTTATAACAATAGGAAGCTACTTACCCTACCCCAACTCCATCCCTCCCTCCAAGTCTTTCCCTCTCTCTCCCTCCTGCACATGGTGCCACCCCCTTCCCCAGGTCCCAGCCACTCTTCTTATGTAGCAGCCGACCTATAGCTAATGTGAAACATGGACCCATTTGGACGGCCATTTTTCCAGTGTCTTAGCAAATCTTAAAGAAGTGCTCCTATGTAGATGGACAAGTCTATAAAGGGGTAGATTCTGAGATACCGGATTTAACCATGTCTTGTCCACTGGAGCCCTATCCATTTGACCGGCCGGCGTCTCTTCACCAGAGCCAAATTAGCACAATCTACAAATAAATACTTCATTGGAGCTGTCTACAAAGTGTGCCTGGTTTACAAGCACACTTTGTAGACAGTTCCAATTAAGTACTTATTTGTAGATTGCTCTGTTTCCGCTCTGCTGAAAAGCTGCCCGGCCAGTCAAATGACTGGAATCTGCTGCTGTCAGCTAGAGCGTTGACTTTGTGAAACAGCCTGGAGGGGGGAACTTTAGCTGGTTATATCTCTCAAACCATAAAGGTTTGAGAGATCAGACATATATCAATGGATTTTTTTTTAACACCTACAGTATTAAATCATCCTATATAATAATTCGCTAAGATGTTTGTCAGAAGCCGTCATGCACAGTAGAGACTGCCCGAATGCTGAGAACACGGAATGCAGGTAGTTCTGTGCTGGAAGCATGGAATGCTGGGAGTTCTGTGCTGGGAGCATTCTGTGCTTTCGGGCAGTCTCTACAGTGCATAACTGCGTCTGCGGCAGGACGCGGAGCAGGACCGGCCTCATAACCCTTTGAGTGCCAGTGGGGTACTCAACGCATTGCAAAGCAATGCATTACGTAACCCTCTGGCACTCAAAGGGTTAACATCACCCGGACCTTGGCCCATGTACACGGGCTTTTACACTAGTCTTAAAATAAAGCATTACTATCCCTTTAAAAGATGTATTAATGTCACATGATAAACGTCCATCTGATTGTTCACTGTAGTTTTCTATACTGAATGCTATGTCCGGAACATCCATTACCTTTATATTTGTCTTGCAAAACCAATTATAAATTTTCCCCTCCTGCCCCATTTGAGTATGACACACGTCAGTGACATCCCTCAGATCTGAAAGCCGGATCACAATGAGGGATAATACTGTGTCTGTCAGTGTAAGGAAAACCCTGTCCCCATTGATGAAGGAGGGCAGGTTTTTCCCTATGCTGACACAATATTGTTCCTCATCGTGATCCATCCAGACTGACTTTCTACTCTGAGGGAAGTCAGCTTGACGTTCACAAAATGGGTGGCAGAAGGAAATTTGTAATTGAATTTTCAAGCCAAATATAAAGGTAATGGAAGTTACGAACATAGTATTCAGCATTGAAAATTACAGCAAACAATCAGATTGACATTTATTTTTTGATAATACTATCCCTTTAAATCACAAAAATGTGACCATGTTAACTCCTTCAGTGTTGGAAGGATTTGGCAAACAATTTATTCATGTATCTTCTCTGGTCCAGTAGGCCCTTATTGATGAAGAAATGAAGAGCAATTATGAGACAAACCAAGTGCACTATAGGGGACTGATAAAAACAAATCCCAATATTTCCATTGATTTAAATGTGGATTTAACCCCCTGAATGCTAGTTAAGTCTCCAAAACATTGTTAAACAATTCTTTAGAGACTGCTCTAGATTTCAAATTCAAATCATTGTGAATTTGTATTTGTCCCCTGTGATTTGCTCCAGAATCACGTGTTAGTGCTCCAGTTCTTAATAAATCAGCCTTATTCAGTGTGATGGGTCTCCAGTTCTTAGAACATCAGCCTCATTCAGTGTGTTAGGGCTCCAGTTCTTAGTACATCAGCCTCATTCAGTGTGTTAGGTCTCCAGTTCTTAGAACATCAGCCTCATTCAGTGTGTTAGGGCTCCAGTCCTTAGTACATCAGTCTCATTCAGTGGGTTAGGTCTTACGTCCTTAGTACATCAGTCTCATTCAGTGTGTTAGGGCTCCAGTCCTTAGTACATCAGTCTCATTCAGTGTGTTAGGTCTTACGTCCTCCGTACATCAGTCTCATTCAGTGTGTTAGGGCTCCAGTCCTTAGTACATCAGTCTCATTCAGTGTGTTAGGGCTCCAGTCCTTAGTACATCAGCCTCATTCAGTGTGTTAGGGCTCCAGTCCTTAGTACATCAGTCTCATTCAGTGTGTTAGGGCTCCAGTCCTTAGTACATCAGTCTCATTCAGTGTGTTAGGGCTCCAGTCCTTAGTACATCAGTCTCATTCAGTGTGTTAGGGCTCCAGTCCTTAGTACATCAGTCTCATTCAGTGTGTTAGGTCTCCCGTCCTTGGTACATCAGCCTCATTCAGTGTGTTAGGGCTCCCGTCCTTAGTACATCAGTCTCATTCGGTGTGTTAGGGCTCCCATCCTTAGTACATCAGTCTCATTCAGTGTGTTAGGGCTCCAGTCCTTACTACATCAGTCTAATTCAGTGTGTTAGGGCTCCAGTCCTTAGTACATCAGTCTCATTCAGTGTGTTAGGGCTCCAGTCCTTAGTACATCAGTCTCATTCAGTGTGTTAGGGCTCCAGTCATTAGTACATCAGTCTCATTCAGTGTGTTAGGGCTCCAGTCCTTAGTACATCAGTCTCATTCAGTGTGTTAGGGCTGTATGCAGGGGGTGGAGCCTACCTTCCCTCCTTGGCTGCAGCTAGCCAACCAGCTCCAGAAAGATTTGTTCCTTGGTGAAGATAACACAGGCAAGAGAACAGTTCTGCTATAGTTTTAGATTTTTTTTTTATTTTTCTGTTAGAAGTGGAATACCACCATTAGGCGGATTACCATCACTGACAATGCCCTTAGATGTGGCTATCTCAGTGACCAGGTACTTTTGTGGACCTTAAGTCCTGGGGTGGGTAATCTTGGCTACAAGTTCTTTCCTCAGGAGCTGCCCACCGAGGCTTCTTCTTAATACATGCTAGTCTGAAGACAGAAGATCTGCAGGAACTTGAGAAACCCTTTGAGTGCTGCAGTCCACATGTCCCACAGTGCCCCTCCTCACAGGGGTTTAACTTTGGAGTTCCTTTTGCACACTCCTGCACTCATTGGGTCTATCTATATGCCTTTTGGGTGTTTTGGAGCAGGTTTATATGGTACTTTAACCCTTTAGCTGCTGATTTTGCATCTTTGGGGGGGGGGGTTCTGACACTTTTCCTACTGGTTCAGTGTTTTTTTGGGTATCCTGACATGTTATAGTGATGTTTCATGCATTTTTATTTTACTGTTTCAATTTTGTAAAAGTTGAGTAAAGGCACGTTTTACCGCATAGACGCCATTGCTCCATTCACTTCTATGGGACTGTACTCTTTGGGACATATCTCTGCAACTGCTCAACCTAGCGACTTCAGAGATGGCTCATTTTTCTTGTCTGCCCTTGCTCTATCATCCGGTTCATGTTTCTAGTGTGTCGGGGGGCTCAGGGGGTTTCGGGCACTGTTTGGGTACTTTTTCTGGGAAAACTACATTTCCCATGAGCGCTTGCTTTGCATGCTTGTTCCTGATTGGCTCCTGCTGTGGCAGCCATTTTGTGCCATTTCCAGAACGAGTGTCCTACGCAGGACTTAGACTCTCCTCTGCTGATTAACCCTTCACCTGCCAGATAAGTCTAGTTTAGCAATTTCTGGGGTGAAACTTTAATCCTACACACTGTACTTGGGTGATTTTCTTTTATTGTAAGGTTATTTGACACTGTGAGAATGTCTGTACCATTGGAGCTTGGGGCCAGGCCTAAGACTAAGGATGCTGGGGTCTCTGCATCCCCTATTGCGCGTTGCTCTTCCTGTCATTCAGGGTTACCTAGAGAATTCTCAGGTCATTTATGCCCAGCATGTTCTGATGTCCCTGAGAGTCTTCCAGGGACCTCCAGCCATGCTTTAGAGCCAGTTTGGGTGCAAGAGTTGAAGGCTGCTACCAGGGACCTTAGGTCTACATTGCAACTCTTTCCATCCCAGTTACAGGGGGTCTTCCATTCTTGGCAGACCTCTCCTCCATCAAGTCTTCCCTGCTAAAACCTCAGGGAGTACCTAACATATCAGATTCCTCTGAGGAAGAACTGCTGGTGGATTCAGATGTTGAGGAATGTTCTGCTCTGGGCTCCTCTCAGTTTTTTGGGGACCTTTTTGAGGCTGATCCTGAGCCCTTGGCTGAGGGCCTGATCAGGGCTGTTTTGTATACCCTCACATTCCATTAGTTCAAGAGGTTCCTTCTAATCCCTCTGATGTTTTTCATGAGCCTAAAAAGCCCCTTACTTGCTTTCTACCTAACCCCACTCTTGACCGCCTTGTGTCTGAAGAGTGAAATTCTCTGGACAGGAAACCTTCTGTGTCCAAGAAATTTGCCAAGCTTTATCCCTTCTCTGAGGCAACGCTTGCTCAGTCGGTTCATCCTCCCAAAGTGGATGCTCCTATCTCCAGGCTATCTAAGTCTGCTGCCTTGCCAGTTTCTGATGCGTCCACTCTGAAGCACTGGACTGACAAGAAACCTGAAGTCTCCCTCAAGTCCATTTTTGCCACTGCTGGTACTGCTATGCATCCAGCATTCGCTGCAGCATGGGTGAACCGGGCCATTGCGGTCTGGACTGAACAGCTCACCCTCGTCCTGCTTTCAAGAATTCCGCTTCTTCGTGGGATCTTAACTTGGTCCTTGGCTACTATTCCTCTCCAACCTTTTGACATGGATCGAGTCCGTTCGCCATGTCGCGGAGTTACATGCTCTGTCCTGTAAGCCACCCTATTTGGTGTTTCACAAGGACAAGGTGGCGCTTCGCACTTCTCAGGAGTTTCTCCCGAAGGTGGTTTCGGAGTTTCACATCAATCAGGAGATTGTGGTACCTTCTTTCTTCCCTGACCCCAGAGGGATCTCCATTTGTTAGATGTGGTGCATTTTCTCAAGTTTTATGTACATCGCTCTGAGTCTATCAGGCAATCTGACATGCTGTTCGTCATTCCTGAGCGTCCCAGGGCAGGAAGACCTGCATCCAGAGTGACTATTGCTTCTTGGATCAACTCCACTATTCGTAAGTCTTACGAGCTGAGGAAGAAGCCTGTCTCCTTTTGGGTCACGGCTAATTTTACAAGATCTATTGCGGCTTCTTGGGCTTACAAGAAACAGGCCTCTGCTGACCAGTTGTGCAAGGCTGCCACTTGGTCGTCTGTGCTCACCTTTTCGAAACACTACCGTGTTGATGTGCTGGCATCTGCTGATGCCAGCTTTGGGAGGAAAATCCTGGAGGCAGTCTTGCCTGTTTAGGATCTTCTTTGGTTCTTGGTGCTTTCTTCACTTTTGTGCCCTGTTGGCTCTAGTTCAGCGTGCTGTGTAACAGTTTGGGGTGTTGTTACCCCTGTTCAGTGTCCATTGACACTTAATTGTTTTGTTGAGATATCTCTGATCTGATCTTATGGTTCATATCTGCTCTGGTAACTTTGGGGGCCTTGCGCCTGGTCCTTGCCTTACTTCCCGCCTCTGGGAAACTCAATGGTTGGGCATCCCAAAGTTACCAGTAACCTGTCTTGGACGACAGAGAAAAGAGGATTTTAGTCTTACCTGTTAAATCCTTTTCTCTTAGTCCATGCAGGGTACTGCTTGGCTCTCCTGTGGCAGACCATCGGGGTCATGCTCACAGGAGTCTTCTTTCCCTTCCACTATCTAGTCAATAGTTAGTGTCTCAAATCTTTCTGGAGCTGATTGGCTAGCTACAGCCAAGGAGGAAAAGGAGGCTCCACCCCTTGCATACAATTCTAGAATTTTTCCTGCCTACAATTAAAGGGGCAGATCCCCTACCCAAAGTTACCAGTAACCTGTATAGACTAAGAGAAAAGAATTTAACAGGTAAGACTAAAATCCTCTTTTGATCCTATTCTAAATCATTTATTCTGTTAAACAAATAGGTGCATAGGTCATGAAATAACCTAAAAGGTAAAGTCCCACTTACCTGCCATGCCCCCAACAACACGTTCCCTTTTTGGCCATTTGAAATGGTATGGGCACCTGATGTATGGCTCTCTCTGAGTGACTGAATCTCCCTTCTGTCACCATATCCTTACCTTGCAACATGCAGATATGTGCTTATTCTTTACTGTTCTGTATTTTTCTTTTTCAGGGTCTCGTTGCTATGTCTGAGCACAAAGGAGATATAGGGAAGCCTAAGACTAGCAGGGCTTTGGGTCTCTTTAGTAAACCCCCTCAACAGGAGCCTGCATGGGTTACAAACCTTATTTCCACTATGGGTATATTCCTACATCTATTAAGGCAGTCCTTAATTCCTGGAACAAAGGCCACAATGCTCCCCTCAAAAGGATGTTTAACTCTTTTGAGTTGGATTGTTCTGTGGAGGTGGGGAAACTGAAGAGGACGATATTGCTTCTTCCTGAATTGTAGAAAGTAATTGGCAATGCTACTGGGGGTACAAGTGCTCTGTTGTCTAGTTAATCCCACTCTGAGGAAGACACAAGGCTTTCATTAAACCTGCCAGTACAGGCATTTCCTTCCCCAAAATCCTAGCAAGCTTGGGCAAGCAAAAATCTATTCCTAGAAGTGGTTTTCCCCTGGTGGATATGCAGATCTTGGTTCCTGTTCCCCCCACAGGAGAGATTCATCGGATTATATTCCAGACTTTCCCTAGTCCCCAAAAGGGACAGTGGCTGTAGTCCTACTGGGAGTGCTTCTGAAGAACCCTTTTGTGCCTTTGGCTTCTGTATGTCTGTATTCCCCAGCTGCCAGTAGCACAGAGCTCAGACATCCTGCTAGAATGACATCCGCGCCTGCGCTGTCAGTCCCAGACAGGTCTAGGAGGTGTTGCTAGGAGCCGGTTGGCTCCGGATGTGACTGACAGCGCAGGAGCACAGATGTCATTCTGGCAAGATGTCCGTTCTCTGTGCTACTGACTGGGGAATAAAGGATGTATCTATTAAATCAGGTAATAATTCTGGGAACTAGGGCTACTAAGCAACTAGTCGCCAGAAGGGGACTTAGTTAAGCTAAACACTTTGTGACATGGTAGTTCCGCTTTAACCAAGGTGGGATTAAATAGAGTATGAGGGGTATGTACTCGTGTTATGTGGAACAGGTGGGAAAAGGCAAGAAATGTAGGCAGGGAACTCACCAAGCTGGAGAATGATCCACTATCTTCAGCTACCTGGTAGTGACCACTGAACAACAGTCACCGGGTAGAATTCCTTGCTCCTTGTATCTATTACCCTTTCTGTAAATTAAAAATGTTAACATATTATATCTCCCACCCTCTAATTCAGATCATGTTCACTTGTTCTGTTATTCCTCTTTGAAAAAGCAGTTTCCTCCTGAAGATTATTAACCCTTTGAATGTCACAATGCATTGCGTACCCCTCTGACACTCAAAGGGTTAAATCTCTGAATGTTTCAATCATTTCTCTCACCTCCCTTTTATCCTCCTAACAAATGTGTTTATGAAGGATTTCATGTGAGGTGTTAAAACGGATCTACCACCCTATATAAAGTCACCCTATAATAATTAAACATATAGCAACTAGCTTTTAATAGTGCTGTTACCTCACACAGGTGGCCGGTTCTCAAGTAATCCTTATTCTTCGGAGACCGGAAGCCAGGCTTGCATGCAGACATCTTGGCTTAGAGCCGTCTGTGCGCCTGAGCTGTCCGTTCCGGTCTCTTCTAGGAGACATTGCATGGTGCCTTAAGGCACTGGAAGGGACTGAGGGTGCAGGCACGCATACGACTCTAAAGCAAGAAGCCTGTCCGGCAGTCTCCCAAGAATAAGGATTACTTCAGAACCGGCTACTTGTGTGAGATAATAGCACTATTATGAAGCTAGTCGTCATATGCCTAATAATTGAAGGGTAACTTTATCTAGTGTGGTACTTCCACTTTAATGAGCAGTGTATGAGATAGATTTCCATCTCACTGAATGATCTCACTGTGTCTGTTCACATACATGTCATTACTCCAGGAGAGAGATGCACTAAGGAGTGATAAAGAGAAGATCACTTCTCCATGCCCTTTGTTACTTTTTGTAGCCTATCCACTAAGAATCCTCAAGTGAGTGACATCTTACTGTATAGACTCAAAAGAATAACACATGAATTAATCACCTCTTTATTACATCTTAGTGCATACCTCCCAGGTGTGTAATATACAATCCTTATTCCTCATAACTATCTGTTTTCCAGATGTGGAGAAAAGGAAGACCCCAGTATGTAGTTTTGTGACACCTCTAGATGGATCAGAGGGAGATGATCATCGGAAACCAGAGGTAATGGAAGAGATGGGAGAGTCTAAATGGAAGGTTAGGCTCTAGGAAATGCCTGCAATATATTTTACATATCAGTGGTTCCCAAAATTGTTAATTGAAATGTTCTAGAACTAGTTCAGGGTTACTCAATATTCCGACCTCCAGCTATTGGAGATGATGGGAGTTGTATTCCCCAACAGCTGGAGGTCAAATGATTGACTAGTCCTGACCTGAGTTTAAAATGGTGCCATCTTAAAGGGGAAGAAACACCTCAAAATAATAACCTACCACCTACCTTACTATGGCCTGAACAGTGTGTGTGTGTGTGTGTGGGGGGGTGTCATTATTAGGAGGTGTTACTTCTCCTTTAAATGTGAACTTCCAGGACTTCAAAATTAGAATTGTTGAAGATATGGCATTTGATTTAAATGTTTATTTTTATTTTCAGAATACTGAAAAAATATTTCACACATTACACATTTATTGATATCCAGTCTTTATTCCACTAAAAAGATGTTATTTTTTAAAAAATATGTACTGAATAATAGTGGTACGATTCTGGACCAAGTCAACTACGCACAATGCTTTCAAGATCCAGCAAACATTCAAGGGGTTAAAAATCCCAAATTTAATCAATAAGGGTTCTTTTTTTTTGCTTCTTGTGTTGCAGTGGATTTGCATACACACAAACACACATGCCACACACACATTCACACATACACACACACACACATGCACCATACACATACACACATCAAACACACACAGACACACTTACAGATACACACACACAGAGACACACACACACACATGCACCATACACATACACACATCAAACACACACAAAGAGACACACACACAGAGACACGCACACAGACACACACATACACACACTGCACACACTCATTCATGCGCTTGGCCCTCTGACAAAGTTTTTAACAAAAATGGGGCCCTTGGACCAAAATTATTTCCATCGCTGCTCTAGAGGGTCCTTAGTATATATGTCTCTTTCATCCTATGTGCCACTAGTTTGTGCAGCAGCACACTAACCTGCTGTCTATATGTTGGACTCCTACATCAGTGGTTCTCAGACTGTCTGCTATGGTGGAACCGTTGTTTCATGTGTAATATCTTTAGAATCCTAACAATGGAACCCTTTAACCCCTTTGGATAGTAGAGTGGGCTCCAATGCATTACTAGCAATCAAGCAGAAATCAAGTAGTTAACATAATATCGATATCAAATATGAATGCTAATATGTGAATAGATGACTTATGTAAATGAGCCTAATAGACAGTACATAGAAATGTACGAAAAGTAGGCTGCTTAATATAAAATGTTCCTCCACCAGGAACACGAAATAAAATAAGAAATCTGAATACACCATATACAAGCACCAAAAATTAAATATAATATCTGCCAAGTGAATATAAATAAAACATTTTATTAAAATAGACATATAAACATAAGTATGTAAAATTCAAATAGAGTACAAGACTATATCTGTAATAACTAAAAATATCCTGAATGTGTATGTCTTGTTCTCTGACCAGCTACCAGTTACATTTGTGTCGGTATTGGTAGCTTTCCAGTGGTGATGACTTTTACACTGGTCAGACAACAAGACGTACATGAGGGGAATGTGCCAAAATATTAGGCTTATATATGAATAAGGTGTTCCATCAGATATTTTAAATTATATTGTGCGCTATTTGAATTTCACATACTTATGTTTGTATGTCTATTTTAATAAATGCTTTTTATTTATATTAATTTGGTAGATATTATATTTAATTTTTGGCTCTTGTATATGGTATATTCAGAAATATGAATGCTAGTTATTAGGGTAGAATTTACATTAACCAGGTAATCATATCTGATTTTTTACAGAGGGCAGTACGTTATACTTTTTTTCATAAGCTTACAAATTACACTATTGCATTGCGTGGACTGTTTCAGTCTTCCACACATTCACTGGTAGTTACAGAATCACACATACACTGTCTGATCCCATCCTTGTTTCACTGGTAGTCATAGAACCACATATACACTGTCTTATCCCAGCCTTGATCACTGGTAGTCACAGAACCATATATACACTGTCTGATCCCAGCCTTCATCACTGATAGTCACAGAACCACACATATCCTGCCTGATCCCAGCCTTGATCACTGGTAGTCACAGAACCACATATACACTGTCTGATCCCAGCCTTCATCACTGATAGTCACAGAACCACACATATCCTGCCTGATCCCAGCCTTCTTTCACTGGTAGTCAAAGAACCGGACGTACTCTGTCTGCTTTCCCAGCATTGCTCCAGTGTAAACTGGTAGCCAAAGAACCGCGTATACACTGTTTGTCACTCCCGCTTTGTCACTGATAGTTACAGAACAAAACATACACTATCTGACTTCCTATCCTTTTTTTCAATGTTCAGTGTCGTCTCAGAACCATACATGCACTGTCTGTCAACCCTGGCTTGTTCTTCTGTCCACTGATAATAGAACTCCACAAACAGTGTCTGTCACTCCAGCCTTGCACACCGCCTGACACACAGCCTTGTTTCATTAGTAGTCGCAGAGGCACACCTATACTGTATGCCATTTCAGTCTTTTTCTTCTGCCCGCTTATAGCCAGAGTACAACACATGCACTGTCACCCCAGCTTTGTTTCACAGCCCACTGGTAGTCACAACGTCATGCTACCTCAGCCTTGTTTCACTAGTAGACTCAGAATCACACATATATTATATGTCACCCCAGCCTTTTACACCTGCTGTCTGGTAGTCACAGAATCACACATACACTGTCAGTAGCCCCCGCCTTGTTTCACTGGAATTCACAAAACATACATACACTGACAAAACAACATTTTTCCACTGACAGTCACTGAACCACATAATACACCAGCTTTGTTCCCCTCTCCACAATTGCTGAAATTTGTCCTGTGTCACCCCTTGAACTACTTTAAGGAACCCTGGGATTCAATAAAATACAGTTTGAGAACCAGTGTCCTAGATTAATATAAAGCAGCTGAACACAGAGGTTACACTGTAGGAGTTATGATTTTCAGTCTGACACATAAGTGGAAGAAATCTGATTGCACTAATAACTTGTTTTAGTTCAAAATTGCACTAAGCACCCATGTTGTTGTTTAAGACTTTTGTACTCATTTCACTTTATTCCTGCTCTCTTACCATCTCTTCCCATATTTCAGGCTGTGGTACTGGAAGGTAACTACTGGAAGCGGCGGATAGAAGTGGTGATGAAAGAGTACAACAAATGGAGAATTTACTACAAGAAACGGGTAAGGAACTTAATCCGGAGTACACCAACTGCATTTTATGGAACAGAAAAAAATAATCAGTTAATTGGAAACTTCTTAACTTCAAGGGGTTAAAATATTTATTTGACCCATTGAGTGCTTAAGGGAGATTCAAAGCATTGCTTTGAAATGTGATACTCCTCTGGAACTCAAGGGGTTAAGATGTACCCAGGACATAATTGAAAACAAGAGACATATCAATGTATCCTTCCTAGTAAAAATACTTTCATAAAAATAAATTAATTTGTATTTGTTCCCATGATGCAGTTGGTTTGTGCCACTTACTCCTCTCCTTCTTAGTATATCTGCCTCAGTACCTATCATATACATCTGATAGACTTAACCCTTTAAGATCCAGAGACATGAGCAGCAGATTGCAAAGTGATGTGTTGCACACACCCTGGTCCTTAGAGGGATAAAGTGGACCTGTTACAGATAATTTAAATCTGCCTAGATGCCATACTAAGCATTAGTTTGTAAAATAACCTACCTTGTGAAACTATCCTTGAAATCTTGATGACGCTGTGCAGCACTTTATGCTACTTCCCTATGCAGTATGCCAGTTAGTTCTGTACTAGACCAAACATATCATTTACTGTGCTGTTGCAAATGGCCCCAGTGTGTGGGCTCTGCCTAGATGCATTCATTGCAGTGTGACTTTACATTGGCCCTGCACATAAACTATCTAGAATAATATAACTGCCTCTGCCACCAACAAATAAAGTTTAATTTCTCAAAAACTATTTATATTTTAAACAAATTGTTGGCAAAACATATTACCGTTTTTTTAATTCTCCTTAAATTTAACCAAACTTATTTGGCATGGTTTTATCTATTGAGTGAAATCACATATCCCCACTGCTGTGTAGTTTCTCAGTCAGACCTTATTAAAGAGCACAGTTACATATTTGTACGATGGGTTCAGCATTTTCCTTGGCCTTTCTATTGTTAGTTGAGTCAACTGTTATTGCTATGTATGGAGAGCTTTGGTCACTGTCCACTGATCTCTATAGACTGCAGTATCAACACTCAAATGATATAATGACGCAAATTTGAGCTGTAATAATGTTTGAGTTGGGTATCTCACAGCAGTGTGACTACTATTAATTAACTCTGAAGGGAAAAAAACTATATGTGTGTGTGTGGTTTTTTTGTTCATAAGAAGTGTTTACTACGCATTTAATCGGCAACTGTCATGTAGATAAAGCCCAGTTAGGAGGTGTGCTCTCCTGGGAGCAGTCCTGCTGATGAAATCAAGGCCACATTGAGAGTCCTTGTGGCAAAACAGAAAAGAGACTCCCTTGCTGGATCTATGAGAAAGACTAAACTGTGACACTTTGAAGTCTCGCAGTTCAGTTTCATTGTACTGCACACAGAACACATAAAAACTAATGAAGAGCTATTAAGGCCAGCACTAGAAGTGTATGCAGATTGTGCACAGAAACCCTTGAAGTTTGTTGCTGGGAGGTACACACCTCCTGATGCCTTTCCAGCCCACTGCCATCTGAACCCACTGATCAGTTAACAATAACCATTTCAGACCTGCACAGTGCAGCCCCAGGCTTTATACAAACATAATAACTGGGTTTTATAAAACCATCACATGCCTTGTCATATTTGAGAATAAAATACACATATGTCGTTGGTGACAGATTTCCCATTAGACACACTAGGAAACCTCGTAGAGCTCCACATTTTAATGGCACCTCAGCTGAGTTGGCCACACCCACATTCTGAACTCTGGTTGCAGCTAGCACAGTCTCAGTGCTGCAACACCACACCCCAACACCATGTTTTGATTGTTGGCTTATGTCTTAGTTTGTTTGCAACTTTGGCCATTTTATTTGCCAGTTTACCTGCTCTCTTTACTAGCCACGATTTAACCCCTTGGATGCTAGAGAAGTCTTTAAGGCATTGTGAAGTGGTGTATTGGAAGCCTCTCTTTCATCCAGTGGTTTAAGAACATTTGTTTTTACTTGTATTTCTCTGTCATCCAATACAGGTTACTGGTAACTCTGGATAGGTGATACGCCCCTTTAATTGTAGGCAGGAACAATTCTAGAATTGTATGCAGGGGGTAGAGCCTACCTTCCCGCCATGGCTGCAGCTAGCCAACCAGCTGCAGAAAGATTTGTTCCTTGGTGAAGATAACACAGGCAAGAGAACAGTTCTGCTATAGCTTAAGACGTTTTTTATTTTTCTGTTAGAAGTGGAATACCACCATTAGGCGGATTACCATAACTGACAATGCCCTTAGGTGTGGCTAGCTCAGTGACCAGGTGCTTTTTGTGGACCTTAAGCCCTGGGGGAAAATCTTTGCTGCAAGGAGTTGCCCCCAGAGGCTTCTTCTTTAAACATGGTAATCTGAAGACAGAAGATCTGCAGGAAAGGTGAGCAACCCTTTGATTGCTGCAGGTCCACATGTCTCACAGTGCCCACAGGGGTTTTAATTTGGAGTTCCTGTTGCACACTCCTGCACTCATTTGGTCTATCTGTATGTCTTTTGGGTGTTTGGAGCAGGTTTATGTGGTACTTAACCCTTAAGCTGCTGGTTTTGCATTCATTTAGGGGGTTTTCTGACACTTTTCCTACTGGTTCAGTGTTTTTTGGGTATTCTAACATGTTCTAGTTCTGTTTCATGTATTTTACTTTAACACTTTCAATTTTGTAAAATTTGAGTTCCGGTGCGCTTTACCACATAGGCGCCATTGCTCCATTCATCCCTATGGGACTGTACAGTTTAGGACATATCTCTGCAACTGTTTAACCTAGCAACTTCAGAGATGGTTAATTTTACTTGTCTGCCCTTGCTCTATCATCCGGTTCATGTTTCTAGTGTGTTGGGGGGCTCAGGGGCTTCAGGCACTGTTTGGGGTGCTTTTCTGGGAAAACTACATTTCCTTGCCTTACTTCCCGCCTCTGGGAAACTCAGTGGTTGGACATCCCAGAGTTACTAGTAACCTGTATTGGACGACAGAGAAAAGAGGATTTTAGTCTTACCTGTTAAATCCTTTTCTCTTAGTCCATACAAGGTACTGGTCTCCCACCCTGTCAAGGGACCATGCTTGGCTCTCCTGTGGCAGACCGTGGGGGTCCTTCGGAGTCATGTTCACAAGCGTCTTCTTCCCCTTCACTATCTAGTCAAAAGTTAGTGTCTCAAATCTTTCTGGAGCTGGCTGGCTAGCTTCAGCCAAGGAGGGAAGGTAGGCTCCACCCCCTGCATGCAATTCTAGAATTGTTCCTGCCTACAGTTAAAGGGGTGGATCACCTACCCAGAGTTACCAGTAACCTGTATGGACTAAGAGAAAAGCATTTAGCAGGTAAGACTAAAATCCTCTTTTTCTGTGCCAGTCAACAGTGGATATGGTGGGGTCATTTAAGAAGTGGGTGTGGCCATAGATGTAGCCAGTGATGCCTAAAATGTAAATCTGGCCATATCCCAGTCGTCAACCTTGTTCACCATCTTTCAGTGATTCATACTGTTCCTCTTTCCATGTCAAGTATACTTACATCTTAACCTTCTAACATACTTCAGGCACTCTTACCTCTCACCCCTTTCTGACATAAAAATATAATAACACACATATCTGCCTATCTTTGTCTCACTCATATGTCACAGGAGTCACAGCAACACTGGAACGAATTCTAGGCTTTAAAACAGACCTGTCACCTTGGCTTTGTTTGCTTGTTTAAAAACCTTTTTCTGAGCTGCTTATATTAATGGGAAGACCAGCGGCTGGATAGTTTAAGATACAGTATGTTAACCTTTTAAGTACTAGCATAAAGGATTAATACTTTTACCTGAGGAAACAGACCTCTTTTCAGTGCAGCACCATATGTAAATTGATCACTAGATAGTCTAATTAGCATACTGTGCCTCTTGTATGTATGTATGTATCTTTATTTATATAGCGCCATACATGTACACAGCGCTTAACAGAGTTTGAAATAATACAATACAAAAATGCAGAACAGGGTTAAGAGCATTAAGCTAAAGTGCGATCATTGCATTAATTTTTGGGGAAAGTGCAGCAAGGAAAACATACACTGGAAAAGGGACCTTGCCCCAAGGAGCTTTCAATCTAATTAGGGTTCTTGATTACATACAGAGACAGTAGGGGAGGATTATAAGTGCAAGTACAAGGTGTGGTGAAGGAAGTGCAGAAAGATTCTGATGTCACTATTGTTGTGCAGGGATGAGGGTATTGCTATTCAGGTGCCTACTTGAGCAGGTGGGTTTTGAGGAGATGCTTGATGGTGATGATTGTGGATGATTGGCGAATGGTGATAGGGAGGGCATTCCAAAGTCGAGGGGCAGCCAGTGAAAAAGCTTGTAAAGAGAGATGGCTTGAGTTGTGTAGGGAGAGGACAGGAAGAACCCTTGGGAAGATCGTAGGGTACGGGAAGGGGTGTAGCGGGAGATAAGAGCAGAAATGTAAGAGGGTGCTGAAGAACACAGAAACTTACAGGAGAGGAGGAGAACTTTGTAAGAAATACAATACTTTATAGATAGCCAATTGAGGGATTTCAGGAGGAGATGAGAGGGCAGGTATCTGGGAGCAAATGTGGTGATTCTTGCAGCTGAATTTATAACAGATTGAAATGGAGAGAGATGAGAAGCAGGAAGACCTGAGAGTAGAATGTTACAGTAATCAAGTCTGGATAGAACGAGTGCCTGAGATAGAGTTTTTGCAGTTGAAATGCAAAGGAAAGGGCGTATTTTGGCAATATTTTTTAGGAAGAAGCGACATGTTCTAGAGACAGCTTGGATATGTGGGGAGAATGTTAATTTCGAATCAAGTATGACTTCAAGACACCGTGGTTTGGGTACTGAGTGCATGGCATAGTTGTCTATTGTGATGGAGAAGGGGGATGGTGGATGGGTTTTTGGAGGGAACACCACCAGCTCTATCTTAGCCATATTGAGTTTAAGATGGCTGTGGGCCATCCATGATGAAATAGCTGACAGACACTGAGTGACTCGAGACTGCACAGCTGGAGTGAGGTCAGGAACAGAGAGATAGATTAGAGTGTGATCCGCATACAGATGGTAATTAAACCCAAGAGATGAGATGAAGTACCCAAGTGAGAGGGTGTAGAGGGAAAAAATAAGTGGTCCCAGGACTGATCCCTGAGGAACACCTACTGTGAGGTCGTGGGGAGATGAGAAAGCATTTGCAAAAGAAACACTGAAAGTGCGTTTAGAGAGATAGGAGGAAAGCCATTTTAGAGGTTTGTCATGGATGCCAAGGGTGTGCAGTGTGTCCAGTAGGAGTGCATGGTTAACAGTGTCAAAAGCAGCAGATAGATCTAATAGGATTAGTATACTAAATTGTCCTTTGTCCCTTGCTGTGTATAGGTCATTAGTAATTTTTGTTAGGGCTGTCTCAGTGGAATAGTTAGAATGGAAACCTGACTGTAAAGGATCAAGAAGAGAGTCTGAATTGAGAAGAGAGATTAAGCGAGAGAATACAAGGCGCTCCAAGATCTTAGATGCAAAGGGGAGAAGTGAGACTGGACGGTAATTTGAAAGACAGGTGGGGTCGAGTGAGGGTTTTTTGAGTATCGGTCTGACTATTGCATGCTTGAATGAGGATGGGAAAGTTCCTGTAGAAAGAGATGAGTTAAAGATGATTGTAAGGCTGGGAGCAAGAGTAGTTGCCAGAGCCTTACTAAGTTGAGAGGGCATGGGATCAGAGGGGCAGGTAGTGGGTGGAGAGGAGGATAGTAAACGAGATACCTCCTCCATTGTTATAGGGGAGAATGAGCTGAGGGTTGCTCGAGGTGGACTAGGAATCAGGGGGATAGGAGGCGGGGATGTAGAGGGTATGGTTTGTTGGATGGACTGTATCTTATTTTTGAAAAAGTCAGCAAAGTCCTGTGGAGAAGGAGGAACAGTTTTAAGGTTGGAGGTTTGAGATGCGAATCAAAGATTTTAAAGAGGCCACGTGGGTTAGATTTGTGGGAAGTGATGAGGTTAGAGAAGTAGTGCTGTTTTGTCTGAGTGAGAGCAGTGTTAAAACAGGATAGCATAAATTTATAATGGTGAAAGTCTGCAACAGAATGATACTTCCGCCAGAGACGTTCTGCAGCTCGACAACAGGTGCGTAGCTTGCGGGTTGTTGAATTTAGCCAGGGTCTGGGATTCCTGTGGTGGGAGTGTCGCAGTTGGAGGGGAGCATGCAGGTCCATGGAAGATGTTAATGAGGTGTTATATTCATGGACCAGAATGTCGATGTTAGTAGCAGTAGTAGTAGTAGAAGGGCAGAGAGAAGAGAGGGAAGTCTGCACAGTTGATGCCAGGTCTGATAGTTTGACTGAGTGTAGGTTCCTGGTTAGGAAGGGTGATTTAGGGAGGTCAAGGTAAGGTGTGTGACAGAGTGTGAAGGAGATAAGATGATGATCCGAGAGTGGAAATGGGGAAACTGTGAAGTCAGAGACTGAGCAGTTTGTGGTGAGGACTAGATCTAGCCAATGACCTTCCCTGTGAGTGCTGGCAGCAGTCCACTGTTGAAGGCCATAGGACAAGGTCAGGGAGAGAAATCGGGAAGCGCTAGATGAGGAGGCATCATCATGTAGGTTGAAGTCGCCAAGGAGTAATGTGGGTGTGTCTGAGGACAAAAAGACAGAGAGCCAAGTTTCAAATTCGGAGAGAAAGGAGGAAGGGTTGCTTGGGGGCCGGTAGATCACGCCTACCAGGAGAGGGACAGGGGAGAAGAGCTGGACTGCATGTACTTCAAAAGAGGAAAAGGAGACTGATGGAGGAAGGGATAGAGGCCTGGAGCGGCATAGGAGAGAGCAGCTTCAGCAAATGAGTCAGAGTGTGAGAGCCAGGTTTCAGTGATAGCGAATAGGTTTAAAGAGTTAGAGAGAAAAAGGTCGTGGGTAGTGTGGAGTTTGTTCAGTAAAGAGCGAGCGTTCCATAATGCACAGAAGAAGGGTGGAAGGGATGGGGGAGGCAGGGAACAGCTAGTAGATTGCTATGGTTTGCCCCACGAGATGAGCGGGTAGGCCGCAATCTAGGACGGACACAGGTGGGAATGTAGGAGGGACCAGGGTTGGGAGAGATGTCACCTGCAGCAATGAGAAGAGTTGCAGTCAGGAAAAGCAGGTGAGAGGAGGATTTGCATGTGTGAAGAGTTGTGGGCTGTTTCTTGTTGGATGGATATGAAGTGTTAAGGTAACAGAACAGCTCATGTGAGCAAATCATTGGAGAGTGTAAGAGGGATGGAGCTATTGAGATTGATGAGCAGGTGGGAGGGCTGAAGGTTTTTGATATTTTGCACAGTTGAGGTGGCAGAAAAAATAATAAGAAAATTAATAGATGCATTATGTAATGATAATGACAATGTAAGTTCAACTGGGTGAGAAGTTGGTGATGTGAGTGATCAGTGACTTGCATGTAGGATGATTCAGCTGTCTAGATGAAATGTAGTACAGTTTTCCTTCCAGACCAGACCAAACGATCAGTAGATTCAGTTGCCGCCAGAACTGATTAAATTAAAATTTGATTAAATTGATTAAATTGTGAGGACTACACTTTCAGAGTGATTGCAATCCAGAAATAAAGTATGAATAGCTCTATATCTAAACCAGGGCTTGTCAATTGTTGGCCCTCCAGCCGTTGGCTGCATGGGGATGATAGGAGGTGTAGTTCTCAACAGCTGAAGTTCCAACAAGTCACTACCCAGTCCTAAACCATAAATATGTTGACCTTTTGTCTAATATGATGCATTGGCTGTTTTGAATTAAGTTTTCAAATAGGAAAATGTAACCACTTAGCAATGCAATGTACACCCCTTTGGCCCTCATGGAGTTAAATGTAAGGTGACAGTTTTCACTTTAAAGCACCCCCATAGACTGTTGGAGCCAGAATGCTCACATAAAATGAAATGGCCTCAAAGTTATTACTCTCAGACTATTTAAAGGCATAGTAGTGGATCGTATTAAGTACTGTAAGCTGTAAAGCTGTCAGCAGGAGAACCATGTAGGTCGACACGGAGGCTCTGCAGCAGAGCCGCAATTGCGTTATTGACATGTTGACCGACACGGATCTCCTGCTGACAGCTTTACAGATGTCAGCAGGAGACATCGAACTTTAAATGCCTGTATCTCTCAAACCATTGCATTTAGCTCAACTTTTTAAGTGCTTCTAGAAGTTTTTATTGTTAGAGGCAATACAGGATAGTACATATCAGTCAAATATTATTTCCCTAGGTACATTACAGGAATATTGAACAGGCATAGGAACAGCATAGACATCACAAGTAGCCTGGAAGCCTCTATCATTTTAGCAAACTCCCCTAAAGGACCCCACAAACCATAACAACCCCACGCAGTGGCCAGTGGTAGCCCCCCCGACCCCACCAGGAGCGAGTCAGCAGCACATCCCTATTATTAAAGCTACATTAACAATCACAGACTAGGAGACTAGCTATCACTCTTCAGATGATCACGGCCGAGTTTAGCATCGGTCCCACTCACCCCAGCAACGGGGACGTAAAAAAAATATGCAGAGGGAATAATCCTTTAAGGATTACATAAGGTTCAACAGCCAGGGCCCCCATATCTTATCGAACCTCCCAGGACGGCCTCTATGTATGTAGGATAACCTATAAAAGGGGAGATTACGGTTCACCAAGTTTAACCACGCTTCAGTTCTAGGGGGATCATCCGCCATCCTTGTCATTACCACCAACTTTCTCGCCATCACCAGTAACTCTCTGACCAGGGTCCCCCCAGGTCTGGATGCCATCTCGTCTTGAAGAATAGATAGAATGTATATCTTAAATTGTAGTGGAACGGGGCGCAGCAAAGCCGCCCCCAGCCGGGCAACTACCCCCCCTTCAGAACTCCTGCACGGGTGGACAATCCCATATTGTATGAAAGAAAGTGCACCTACCAGTCCTACATCTCTCACAGGAGTCATCAGAAACCATCCCCATTTTAAACAGCCTGACCGCTGTATAATATGACGTATGAAGTATCTTCAACTGTATAAGGTGATGTTTACTAGACATGGAGACACACATAGGGCCTGCTTTTGCCTCTTTCTACTCCCAATCCTCCGTTGCTGACTGTATCTGGCTGAAGAACCCGCTCCGTTGCTGACTGTATCCTGGCTGAAGAAACCACTCCGTTGCTGACTGTATCCTGGCTGAAGAAACCACTCCGTTGCTGATTGTATCCTGGCTGAGAACCCACTCCGTTGCTGATCGTATCTGTCTGAAGAACCCGCTCCGTTGCTGACAGTATCCTAGCTGAAGAACCCGCTCCGTTGCTGACAGTATCCTGGCTGAGAACCCGCTCCATTGCTGACTGTATCCTGGGTGAGAACCCGCTCCGTTGCTGATCATATCTGACCATTGCACCTATCCGTTGCTGACTGTAGTTGGCTATCTTCCATGCTGTGGCTGTTACCGACCGTGGATTCCTATCCACGTTATTACCGTGTGTTGTCTGTGCCACTAGGTGACCCCGTGAGGTCACCGGTTTCCAGGGCCTTGCAGTTGATTCTCGGTGTGCGTCGCGGTGCACTGTTTTCTGTCGACCAAAGGCTGAGCCTTGTGCTCGAGCTGCTCTGTGGCCACCTAGGCAGTGTATACAATCGAAGTACCGGTGCAGTGTTCTACACACTGACTGAGTTACTCTGATCACTCTCTGTGTCTGCCTCCCTAGTAGCGCTGGGCTCACTCCCTATGGGAGTTGCAGTTACTCTCTGGGCATTGTCATTAGCCCTGTATGTACCTGGAGCTTCCAGGTAAGAGCACTACTGTTCCTGACTGCAGAGTCATGGGCTCAAGAGCCAGTGTTGCACTTCCACCCTATAGGCTGAGGGACACTGGTTGCGTTCCTATTAATTACTTTATATCGATCCACCCCTAGCGTTCTAGGGTTTTCCAGTAGCGGCTGCCTAGGTCTCCTTTAACCCTTTCAGGGTTGGTCTGCACATACACGGTTGCCTCCTGCCAGCGGTCTAGGACCTTGGCCAGTGTTGCCTCGCTCCTGTTGGGTCAGTACCCAGGCGTCTGGGTTGTGCCAGTCCTCCACTGTGTGCTTCATGCCACTGTAGTCCTGTTGCCATTCCTGGACTGTGTACCCTTTACTTTGCCAGTTCTGCCAGAGTCCTTAACTGTCAGTTGGTTCCCAGTCCATTCCATTTGCCCTTACGGGTTCCAGTACCCAGGCGTCTGGGTTGTTCTGTCCTAATCATGTACCTCCTGTGTTGGAACCTACCCATCAGTTCTGGGACTGTACGTTGAACCTCACTGGTGTTGCCAGATCCTGTCATATATACATATATTGTTACCAGTATCCTGATTGTCTAGTCCAGTCCTATTCACTGCACCCTTTGTATATATTTTCCTGTTCTGTATTGTGGGTCTTAGGGCCTACACTCGTGTATGCACTTTATTCTAATAAAGTTATTTTAACCTTACCGTTCTGTCTGAGTGTTCATCTAAAAAAACGTGGCACTCTTGCTTCAGAGTCGTTAGCAATTTGTCCATGTCCTCCAGAAACAAAAGAATGTCATCAGCGTACAGAGAAATTTTCTTCTCACCCGCCTTGGTCATAAAGCCTTGAATATCCTTATACGCGCCTCCAGAGGTTCTACAGCCAAGGCAAAAAGGCCCAGAGATAGTGGGCACCCCTGTCGGGTACCTCTATGCAGTTCAAAGGTGTCCGACCTTGTAATTCCAGTCAACACCCTAGCTCTTGGAGATGCATAAAGTAGTCGAATCCAAGCAATAAACATATCACCTATACCAAACCGACGCAGCATACACCATAAATATTTCCATTCAATTGAGTCAAATGCCTTAGTTACATCTAAAGATGCAATTGTCCAGCAACCAATATTGGTATGGCGAGTAAGTCCCCTAAGATTGTGGAAAGTAGACTTGCCTGGCATAAATCCAGTCTGATCATGATGCACAAGAGTTGTAATAATAGAAGTCAATCTTTTGGCAAGGATCTTGGCCAGTAACTTGGCATCCACTGACAAGAGTGAAATCGGGTGGTATGATCCACATTTACTTGGGGTCTTACCCTGTTTAGGTAAAACAATGATGTTGGCTTCACATAATGAGGAGGGAAGCCTAGACATGTGTAGGGAGTTATAAAATGTAAGCAGCAACTGTGGTCCAAGGATATCCTTATAAGTTTTGTACCATTCTGATGGTAATCCATCGTCACCCAGAGCTTTGGTTTTAGGAAAGTCATCACTAATAAAAGGGGTGGGAGGCGTGGGAGAAGGAGAGAGGACATAGAGCTCTTTGCCCTCTTTACATGACCCTGATGTCTTAAGTATTTCTTGAGGCCAAGTCCCGTCTGCACACACTACAGATTATTAATAGTCAAGGTTTCTGCATTTAATAACTTTCAACTATTTGTATACATCAACCCTCCACGGGTGTTATCCATCTTGTGCCATGGGGAAAAAATCTGGGGATTCCAGAGCTAAACTAAATAAATATGCGAGGAAGCAACTGGCTGAGGGTAAGTTGCGGCAGTGATGGAATCGTCATTTGAACCTGCATCCCCAGCACAATCCACTGACCAAGAGGAATCTAACACCACACAATTTAATGAACTAATGTCTGCTATTACTACGTGTCAAAATGTGTTGACATCAAATATTGACACTGTACAAGTTGAGCTTAACCTACTCCGAGCTGATCACCAAACAATGAGAGAAAGGATTTTGGATACTCAGCGTAGAGTAACAGAGGTGGAGGAGTCCATACCACTTATGTTTGAGTCCTTAGAATCCTTGAAGTCAAATCTCTACAACGGAAGGCAGAGGATCTCAAAAATAGGTCCAGAAGATGTAATGTTAGGATCGTAGGACTTGAGAGAAAAGAGGGGAGAACCCCAGAATGATTTTTGGAGGGCTGGATAAGGGAGATGCTGGGGGAGGAAGGTCTGTCCAGTACATTTGTTGTTGAAAGAGCTCACAGAGTCCCGTCAGCTGCGCCTCAACCAGGTGCGCCTCCGAGACCGCTTATAGCTAAACTCCTGAATTACAGAGATTGCGATGCCATTCTCCACTTGGCTAGACAGAAGGGTAATATTGAGTATGAGAACCATCAAGTCTCCATCTACCCTGACTTCTCCCTAGAGGATCAAAGTCAAAGAAGAACCTTCATTGATCTCAAACAGAAACTTAGAGACAAAGGAATTACTTACGCCATGTTGTACCCTGCAAAGCTGTGGGTGGAACACGGTGGTACCACTAGATTCTTCATATCGGTGGAGGATGCCCAGAGTTGGCTAGAATTGATGTAACGGATCTATCTTTGCAAAAATCTGTCTACTATATTGGGCCCCATGATGCTCTCCCCAAAACCTTTTTTTTTTACATTACTAACCCTTTAACCCCTTGAATGATTTGCAATGCACTGGATACCTCTCTGGCACTGAAAGGCTTAAAAGCCCAATTTATTTTAATGGGAATGTTTATTTGTCCCCTATGGTGCAGTTGGTTTACTCCAGAATAACTCCAGTTTTTAGAAATATGGGCCATTGTCCCTTATAGTGCAATTTGTTTGCTCCAGATTTGCTTTGCTCTACGGCCATTGAGGTGCAGTTCTGGAGCAAATCAACTGCCCTGTATGGGGAAATGAACATTCCCATTGGTTTACATTGGGCTTATAAACCCTGAGTGTTAGAGAGGCCTCCATTGCACTGCGTTGGTGGTACAGTTGATTTGCTCGAGAACTGCAACTCTGTAGCTTGATGAATAAGGCCATATCTACCAAATAAAAACGCTCATTGAATTGAATTTGACTTTTTTTTTTTAATATACGAGGTGCAACTTATTATTCTCTAAAATTGCTTCACTTTTGCTTTGATGCATAGAGGAATATGTATAAAGAAAATTCAGAGCAGTTCTGGAGCAAATCAACTGCACTGGAGGGAAAAAAAATTATTTTTGTTTTAAATGGAGCTTATAACACCTTATTTGTTAGTTTCCAGTGTTTTTTGACATTAAATTCCCAGTTTAAATCAATGAAAATCGATTCCTTTTCATGAAGATGGTTTGAATCAAAGTGGCTTCAGTTTTATCTTTGTCCCCAATGTGCAGATTGTGCAAATGTCTTGACTTTGTTCCAAGCTTGCCCCCTGGGGAATAGAGCACATAATCTCCATTAAGAGTGGGAGTAAAGGGTCGCTCCTTCCTCATCACAGCATCCTCCCTAGCCTCCACCCATACCCCTAGCCTCCTATTTCCACCCTCTTGGGCAACACTGTATTTCTTTTTGTAGTATAATATATAAATGTTTCAGAATCATACATGGGAACTCTCAGGGTTGGACCCAAATCTCAGGGTGAAATACCAGACTCTTTGTATGAGATAGTCCAATGTTAAACCAAAAAAAAAAAGAAGAAGAATGAAATCTAAAGCTGGCACTCACACTTCTCCCAATTTATTCATATAAAAATATACATCTCCCAAATCTCCAGTAATGGATTCTAAATATGAGGTCAAAGAAATAAAGTTAGTGGAGATTTGTGTATATATTGTTTTTGTAGTTTAATGCTATTTATATTGGGGGGTTTCTCCTTTGGGGGTAGAGTCTATGTGGGGCCATCATTGTGCCGTCCAACATCTATTTGATATTATAATGAGAGATGCATATTTTTATATGAATAAATTGGGAGAAGTGTGAGTGCCAGCTTTAGATCTCATTCTTTTTCTTCTGTGTTGTTTTACTCTGTCTTTTTGAGATTTCTGAGCACCCCATGCATGTCATGCATGATTTGGCTTCCCTAGTGTAATTACAATGAGTGCTCGTAATTTATTATAATTCTAAAGTCCAGTGTTACCTAATACTTGATCTGCACAATTTGACTGCTTCTTTAGTCTCCACGTTGCTGTCATTTTTCCAGAAAAGTCAAAAGGAGAAGTTCTTATTGTGTACAAGAAGTGAAATCTCTAGGATTAAAGGGATAGTAATAATTCACAAAATGACTCCAATTAATCTTCATAGTATTTGTGCCATGGAGAGTGTTATTTCAGTTCTGTCAGAGTTGTAGTTCAAGAGTAATCGAATGATAATGTATCCCCCCCACCCCTTTTACCCAGTGTAAGCCACCTCCCCTCAGATGTGGAATTTGGTCCGAAACCAGACAGATCATATCAAGGTACAATCTTCTTACTGTGAGCATAAGGAAAACCCTGCCATCCTTGACAGGTTTTTCCTTGGGCTCACTGAAGATTGTCAGTCTTGCTGCTCTGAGGAGAGCAGTGTTACTTTATCATTCAATTACTCTTGAACTACAACTCTGACAGTATTGAAATAACACTCTCTACAGTCCAAGTACTATGAAGAGTTAACCGCAGCGGCTTTTTTGTGAAACATTACTATTCCTTTTAACAGGTAGAATGCTTGAATGAAAAGCAATGTGTTGGAGACCTCTCTAGCATTCAAGGGGTTACTGGTTCTTTTTGGACTAATTGGAGCACTTCTGGGTTAAAGCAAGTAGGACATATCAATTAGAATCTTCATTCTAGGGAAGTTTTAGGGTTAATAATTCAAATGTTTCAGGGTCAGTTCTTTTTGAAAGCTTCTAGGTATGTTCATAATAAGTGTTTACAAATTCTTTGTAGATAAGGTACAAGGCAGTGGTTTGACTAGTCATTGAAGAGCCCGGGTTGGGCCAGATTTACATAACAGATGCCCCTAGGCAAGGCACTATAGACAACCTTAGCCCCACTCATGGACACACCCCTGTTCGCCAGATGGCCCCTCAGTCCCATCTACTATTTACTGGCACAGAAAATACCTTTGATCTGTAACAAGCAATGCTAAAAAAAGACCCCTCTAGCATCCAAGGTGTTAAACATTAGCCTGTATACTCTGTAACCAGCATCCACATCCGTAAATAGCCATTATCAAATTTACTAATTAATATTGATGCAGAAAAAGCCTTTTATAAAACTCTTATGGCTTTATCTTTTTCATTTGCTATCCGAACAAGGCTTCGGCATACATTTCTCGGCATAAATCCAATAAATATTACTCACCATGGGTGATACTCTCCACCAACTTTGTAAATTGCTTTCTTTCTCCTCACTACTTTTCAAACTTGCTTTAGATCCACTCATACTCATAAACTACATTTTTCACTATCTTCCAAGGTATATCTGTTGGGGGCATGAAAACCAAACTAGTTGCGTTTGCTGACAATCTACTTATATTCATCGGCAATCCCCATGCCGCTCTCTCCTTCCTTCATCCATACCTTTCCAGAAGGTGGCAGGATTCAAAATACATTTCAACAAATATGAAGCCATGTGGCTGGCTTCCAGAGCTGGAAAGAAGCTTCCCCTGACATTCACTGGGCGTATCAATATCATAAAGATGGTAATCTTCCCCTAACTCTTATACATTCTCCAAATGCTCTCACACTGCATCACGGCCTCAGATATACAGCTCCTGAACATTCGGTTTCAGGGCTTTATATGGGGAGGTAAATGTCCCAAAATCAGTCTCTCAAAGCTACAGACAAAGCAAAACGGGGAGTTTAATTTACCACACCTGAGCTTTACAATGTGGCCAGCCTACTCTGCAATGCAAAAGATTGGATAGATCACACCTCTGCTTACACTAACTCACAACGCGATCAGTCCTGCAGTCAGCCTTATAAATCTACGGCACCCCCTCTTTTTTCCTTCACACGCCATTGCCTGAACAACCCTCTCCTTATGGCTACATTAAGGCCTGGCAATATACTAGACATCTCCACTAAAACCTAATGGACCCTGAAACAGATGAGGCCTCAGTGCAACTGCACTCTCTGCATCCCCTTTACTTATGTCCTGGTTAAAGGTTTCTCAAGCTGACATCTGATAAAGGGTTTGAAGCCCAGAACATGTTATTGTGTTTTATTTACAAATTTAGGTTTCTTCCCCATTTTGGTGCGACTCCTGCCTAACATCCTGTATACTGCTATCAACAAGCTGCGTGCAAGTGAAGCACAGCAGGGTGGAGAAAGCGCTCAATGGAAATACTTTGGTGAATGGTGTTAATCTTTTGATTGAGAAGCAATGCATTGGAAAACGCTCAATCAATTGGAGAGTTAATGAGTTCTGGATTATTGCACCAGGTTTTCTAAAAATACTAAATATACTCCTTGATACCCCAGATTGGCTGTCTTTTGCCCCAAGTAGACTGAAACTACAACTGTTTACAGATTTGCTGAAAGTGCAGTACTGGGTGAAATCAAACATCTGTTCAGACCAGTGATTCTCAACCAGGGTGCCGTGGCACTTTGGTGTGCCACGGACATCAACTTAGGGTGCCCCATGTTTTCTATGAAGACTAATAAAAATGGATTTTTAAATAAAGATTTATAGAAATTGTTATGCACAATATGTTTAGTTTTGTTATTATGAGTAAAAGACCTAATAATAACAGTATATATATATACATATATATATATATATATATATATATATATATATATATATATATATATATATATACATATATATATATATACATATATATATATATATATATATATATATATATATATATATATATATATATGTATTGTACCCTTCTTATGCCCTTGATACAGTATATTAAATATGTCAGGATTGCCCCGAATGTTCTAGATTACGTCAGGGGTGCCCCGAACAAAAAAAGATTGAGACCCACTAGTTCAGACTGTGGTTTCAGCAAGGCATCCTGTCATGTTGGGTCTTGCCACTAGATGGTGCCAGTGTAATCTCACAACAATTTTACCAAACTAATCTCCAAGCTAACTTTTTTCAGTAGAAAAGCACAAGAAGATGGCAAATAACACAAATTACATATGTTGCCTACACTCCCTGATTTCCTGGGACAGTCTCTTCTTTTTCCTTCCTGTCTCTGGGTCCTGCTGTCCTTTTTTTTGTATATTAAATCCCAACCTCATATTCTGTACCATTGTCATTAAAAGGTTAATAGTTTGAGCGTAAACATGTTGATATTGTTTATTTCATGTAGCATTTAGATATGAGTAGTGTCTACTCTACTGTAGAAGTCCAATTTTAAAGGGATATTATTGGCAAGTTTTAAAAAAGCAAATATTGTAGGGATTAAAAAATTATACTAAATGCCCCCAGTCCCATCGCTCAAACCTTTATGGTTTGAGAGATATTCTGCAATAAAGTTCCCCCCTCCCTCCCCTTTCCGTGATGTCAGCTCTCTAGCTCACTGCAGGGAAATCCGGTCCCGGGACAAGAGGAGGCTCTTCAGCAGAGCCGAGATTGCGTTATTGAGAAAGAAACCCTTCACTGGAACAGTCTACAAAGTGTGCTTGGTTTGCATGCATGCTTTGTAAACTGTTCCAGTGAAGGATTTCTTTTTCAATAACACAATCTCGGCTCTGCTGAAGAGCCTCCTCTTGTCCCGGGACCGGATTTCCCTGCAGTGAGCTAGAGAGCTGACGTCACGGAAAGGGGAGGGAGGGGGGAACTTTAGTGCAGAATATCTCTCAAACCATAAAGATTTGAGAGATGAGACTGGGGGCATTTAGCTTATTTTTTTAATGCCTACAAGATTCACCTTTTTTAAAACTTGGCAATAATATCCCTTAAACGTAAGCTAACGTCTCCAGAAAATCTTGATTGAAGATGAAATCTCTAGAACCAAAGGAATAATTCATAGGGGCCATTAGGTTTTTCTGGCCATAGTAAGGTAAGGGGGGTTGTTGTACAAGGTTTTCTATTGGTGCTATAGAGTGCTGTTGACACTCTGTCATGTAACTGCCAGTGGGTAAAGATGGCCCATATTTATAAAGGCAAACTGGAATAAACCAGCTTCATCAATAAGGGACAAATACAAATTCCTGTTAAATTAAAATAGGCTTTAACCAATTGAATACTTTAGAAGTAATGCACTGGAGACCCCTCTTGCATTCAAGGGGTTAAAAAGCTGCATTCAAGTGCATGGAATTTTTATTTGTCCCCTGTTGTGGTGCATGTGGACTGCTAGAACTTATTGGATCTTGGGACCAGGGGAGGGCTGGCAATTTGGGACAAGGGGGACAGCTACTATCAAGTTTCTACTGTCGTTCCAGCCCACTGTCCCAGCCTGCCTCCTTTTGTTAATCTTAAAACTGGCATTAATGTAAGGCAAGTGGTACCACACAGCTAACAACTGAAGTGGGGCTACACTACTGATACTACATAGCTTACAATATAAGCAAAGCTAGACTAGTGATACTATAGAGCTTACAAGGGAAATGTGTAATGCTACTAGTGTAGCTCCATATGGATTGTAGCTCTGTGCTATCATTTGTGTAGCTCCATTTCAGTTGTAAGCTTTGTACTATCACTACTGTAGCTATATTCTCAACAACAAGCAGGAGATTGAATAAAGCTGTGACCCACCAGCCCAGACAGATGAACTGCCCAGGGGCAATTGTTCTCCTCTCCCCTAGGCCACCCCTCCCCTGCCTGGGACAGTTTGGACCACATTGGTTGCTAGATTTGGCACAAGTGCAACCTCTGCACCCCTGGTCTTTATCCCCTAGAAAGCACTCACAGACTCCACAGGCCTTCAGTCTTTCATATATTACTTTTTTGTTGATTTCAGTATTTTCTTATCAATTTTGTGACTGGATATTTCACTGGTTGGTAAAAACAAAACATATGTGCTTTATAAAAAGACTAAACAAAATTATTTTCCCTTATATTCCTACCTGGGAACTTTTAAAAGGAGCTGACCCTGAGAGTTCCCCAGAATGTAGATTTCAGGTGATGTGTCCCTGCTTGCGCTAACCAGGAGGTTTCTTACTGGTCCTCAAGGATCCCTTTACATGCTATTACTTAGGGTTTTCACTGACTGATCATACAAAAGAGAAACAGGACATACCCTTCTTTTTTTCCAGTAGAAATAGCAGCAATTTAGGGAATACATAAGCAGTTATTTGGTGCAGATGAGATAATAGTTAACATTAGGCTCTCTCACCCTGAGAATTTGGCCCTTCACCCCTCACCCTGGTTATAAGCCATGAGAGTTCCTATGTTTATTTAGAGGATGCCACAGAGGAAAGAAATACATTCCTATTTGAGGAACATTGACTTCAGGATGATGTGTATCAAAAGAGGTGTGCAAGCATTGTAAATCATTACACCAATAACCCCCATCCCCCCCCACACACATGTACCTTACTATGACTAGAAAACCATAATTGCCAGTATGCATTTTCCGTTGCTCTTTGGCTCAAGTGCTGGATGTCATGTGTGCAGAGGCAGAACAAGGCAGGTGTTAACAGGACCCCAGGACCTTAAAGCGGAACTTTCACATGTTAATAAGTCACCATTCAATCATTAAGTATATGGCGACTAGCTTGAAAATACATGTCTTACCTATAAAAAGTGGCAGATCCTAACGAAATCTTTACTCTTGGGAGACTGACGGCCAGGTTAGTGCAGTCTGTGTGCCTGCGCCGTCAGTACCTTTCGGGTTACCATGTGGCACGCAGCAGTGCTTTACAGGAGACTGGGACTGATGGCGCAGGCGAGCAGACAAGATGTTTGCGCTGTTACCTGACTTCCGGTCTCCAAAGGGGAAAGATTTCTTTAGAATCTGCCACTTTTTATATAAGTAAGACATGTATTTTCAAGCTAGTAAGCCATATGCTTAATGATTGAATGGAAATTTATTAACAAGTGAAAGTTCCGCTTTAATCTCTTCTCATTGCAAATGGTAATTTTCACTCTTTAAGAAGAATTTATTCACATTATTGACCACTGCTCTGCTCCTGAAATGATTAAGTGGGTAATGCACTCTGCCTGCTTCAGTTTGGGGAAACTGCCAGCAACTGTCATGTCTGCTTCCATGGACATGGCGTTAAGGATATTATTGAAGATACTGGGGGAGATTCACTAAGCAGTGATAAACAGGTGATAAAGCGGCTATACACTTCTCCAGTTTATCACTTCTCCAAATCCTGTGTTATTCTACGAAGCCTATGCACTAAGATCTATTCAGCTTTGGAGATCTTAGTGCATAGCCTCTATAGCATAACATAGGAACTGGAGAAGTGATAAAGTGGAGAAGCCATTTCCACTTTATCACCTCTTTATCACCACCTAGTGAATCCCAATAAAGGGTTGGAGTCCTCCAAAAAAATACAAATTCTCATTGAATTTAGGATAAATAGATCCAAACTTTACATTAATCTACATGTCTCTCAAATACAATTTAATCTCGTATGTACCCCTTTAACATACATCTGTATCGATACAATGACAGTATGTTTGTAATGGCATAAACATTTGTAATGAGAAAGTATTATTCTTTTAAGACCTTCATATTTTTAAATATCTAATGTATCTGTACCAAAAGTGCAGGTTGTATGGAGAATGGCCATAAATCCTAAACTGCCAGATATCAGACAAATGTATTAACCCTTTGAGTGCTGGAAAGACATCCAAATACATTGCCCTGCAATGAACTAGATACCTCTCTGGCATTCAAAGTTTTAATCTGTTCAGAACTTATATTCATTTAAAATGTATCAACAATCCTGCTATTTGACCCTTTGAGTGCCAGAGAGGTATCCAACGCATTGCAGTGCAAAGCGTTGAATACCTCTCTTGCAGTCAAAGGGTTATTTCCTAATAATAATGATGCCGAATGGTTCCAGCACATATCATGGTCTATCACCTAGAAAGTGGCCACCTTTAAAGTGTCACTTGCAGTATTCAAGAACTTTGACTCTCCTCTTTATGGTTTGAACAATAATGTCTGCTGGATCCATAACTGGTCTCATTCTGTGTACACCAAGCATATATCTCTGGTTAGGTAGTGACTTATCCATTGTTAAACCTTTGAAGACCACTGGATTAATGAGGGATCTGTGATCTAGAAAGGTCTGTACATATGTAGTGCTTTAATTCTACTATGTGATTTGTCTTGCAGCTGCGGAAACTTCAGCAGGAGGGCAGACCATTCCAAGAGCAAATGGTAGGTTTCCCAAAGCCAAAAATGGGAGGATTTAGGACTATATGTTCAAAATAAAACTGGAGTAATTTGGGGGCAAAACGACTGCACCATAGGAATCAGATAAAAAGACCACAATGTCCATTTATTTCAATTGAGTTTTTAACCATTGGAATGCTAAAGAGGTCTCCAACTTACTCCTCTGGAGCTAACAAGGTTGATAAATGTGATTAGGGGGAAATCTGCAGCTCTTATCTGTTGTCTTTCACCTGTTATGCACTAAGATGTGTTTAGTTTTGGAGATCTTAGTTCATAGACTCCATAGAATAACATAGAAACTGGAAAAGTGAAAAACTGGAGAAGTCATCTCCACTTTAACACCTCTTAGTGAATCTCCCTCATCTTGTATCCTAATAGACTGTGGAATAGACTCAGTTTTGAGTGTAATGTTGTATATATAAAATACACACGTACTCATCCACATGCTCTTACCTCAGAAAACTCCCAGCATGCAGTGTTTCCACAGACTCTTAAAAAAAATTCTCGTTTTATAGTTGAAGAAAAATAATTATTTGAAGCAACTCCCATCACTATAAATGGCATGGTTTGAGAGGTATAGGCATTGAAATTTTCCCCCTCCCTCCCCTTTTCCTGATGTTAGCTGTAAGCTGACAGCAGGAGATTCAAGTCGGCCGAGTAGGCTCTTCAGCAGATTGGAAATCACGTTATTTAAAAATAATTACTTAATTGAAATGGTCTACAAAGTGTGTTTGCAAACCAGGCACACTTTGTAGACCTTTCCAATGAAGTACTTCTTTTTAAATAATGTGATTTCTCTGTCGTCCGATACAGGTTACTTTTAAGTCTGGGTAGGCAATCCGCCCCTTTAATTGTGGACAGGAACAATTCTAGAATTGTATGCAGGGGGTGGAGCCTATCTTCCCTTCTTGGCTGCAGCTGGCCAACCAGCCCCAGAAAGATTTATTCCTTGGTGAAGATAACACAGGCAAGAGAACAGTTCTGCTATAGCTTTAGAAGTTTTTTTATTTTTCTGTTAGAAATGGAATACCACCATTAGGTGGATTACCATAACTGATAATGCCCTTAGATGTGTCTAGCTAAGTGACCAGGTGCTTTTTTGTGGACCTAAAGCCCTGTGGGGGAAAATCTTGGATACAAGTTCTTTCTTCAGGAGTTGCCCACCGAGGCTTCTCCTTTAAACATGGTAATCTGAAGACAGAAGATCTGCAGGAACTTGAGCAACCCTTTGAGTGCTGCAGGTCCACATGTCCCACAGTGCCCCTCCACACAGGGGTTTTTATTGGAGTTCCTATTGCACACTCCTGCACTCATTGGATGTATTTGTATGTCTGTTGGGTGTTTGGAGAAGGTTTATGTGGTACTTAAAGGGATAGTAATACTTCGTTTTAACTTTATTTCACTGTCGTCCAATACAGGTCACTGGTACTCTGGGAGGCGTAAGTCCCCTTTAATAGGCACGAACAATTATGCAAATAATTGCAGGGGGCGGAGCCTCCCCTCTTACTTAAGCCACCTTCTGGCTAGAGCCACTTAGATTGATTTGTTCCTGGAGTGCTTTGCACACCAGGTAGAGAACATCTATGCATCTTAGTGTTTTATTATTTTTATTCAAATATGGAATACCACCATTAGGAGGGTGACCATGGCTGTGAATTGCCCTCTCTAAAGTGGCTGGTGCAGCTTCCAGGGATTTTCTGTGGACCTTATGCCCTGAAGAGGGAACAGCTTGGGTTAAGCAGCTTCCCTACTGGGGAATTTACCTCTGGGTTATTCCCACTTCATCATGGTCACCTGAAGACAGAAGTCCTGCAGAAAGGTGAGTCACCCATTGAGTGCTGAAGGTCCACTTGTCCCCACAGTGTCCCTTTGATGGGCTTGTATTTGGGAGTTTTCAATACACTCCAGCACTCATAGGGTGTTTTTATTGCATTATTACTGTTTTATGCAATTTCTGTGGTATTCTCTGGGTTTTGGAGCTTTGGGTATTCGTTTACTTATGTTTCTTATGTGTTTCATACTTGTTTGGGCAATTTTTTAATGTTTCTTAAACTTTATTAAAAATGGTGTTCCGCGCCTTTAAGCGCGGCTTTTCCCGCTCAGACGCAATGGCTCCTTTACTCTCTATGAGAATTCACAGTGTGGGACATATCTCTGGAACCGCTTGTCACAGCAACTTCAGAGAGGGCTCATTTTAATGCTAGGCTCCTGCTCTATCATCCGGAATGTGTTTTATTAATGTGGGGTGTTCAGGGGGGCTTCGGGCACTGTTTGGGGTACTTGTGAAGGGAAAACTACATTTCCCATGAGCGCCTGGTTCGCGCTCGTTTCTGATTGGCTGTCATGACGGCCGCCATTTTGTGGAACTTTTCCTAAGCGAGTACACTACGCAGGGACCGAGCCTTCTCTCTCCTCAACAGATTAACCCTTCGCTGGCCAGATAAGTCCGAATTTAGACTTTCTGGGGTGAAACTTTAATCATTTACACTTTTTCTGGGTGATAGCGTTATTAGTGGGGTATATTGACGCTGTGAGCATGTCTACTTCACTGGAGCTAGGGGCTAGACCCAAGTCTAAGGAGGATGGGGGGTCTGCTACCCCCATGGCGTTTTGCTCCTCTTGCCACATTGGGCTGTCTAGCGATAATGTGGGGGATCTATGCCCTAATTGTACTGGTCAAGATAGCAACCCTGGGCCTCCCAGCTACGCTATTGAGCCATCTTGGGTGAGGGAGTTTAAAGCTGCCACTAGGGATCTCAGATCCACTCTTCAACTCTTTCCCTCTCAGGTACAGGGGGCTCTCCAGGTCTGGCAGACCCCCTCTACCATCAGGACCTCCCTGCCTAAGCCACAGGGGGCTCCTGATGTGACTGATTCTTCTGAGGAAGAACTCTTGCAGGATTCTGATGCTGAGGAACGAACTGTTATTGAATCTAACAGGTCCATTGGGGACCCCTATGAATGTGACCCTGAAGTTTCAGCTGAGGGTCTGATTAGAGCTGTTCTGAATACGCTCAACCTTCCTCTGACTCAGGAATCCACTTATGATCCTACTGATGTTTTTCAGAAGAAGCCATCTAAGCCTGTTGTTTGTTTTCCAACTAATCCTACTCTTGCCCGTCTAGTCTCTGAGGCATGGAAGAATCCTGATAGGTCTTCCTCTGTCTCCAAAAAGTTTGCTAAGCTGTACCCTTTTCCTGAGAATGAGCTGGCTAAATGGGTGCATCCTCCCAAGGTGGATGCCCCTGTTTCCAGGCTATCCAAGTCTACCGCTTTGGCTGTATCTGATGCCTCTGCCCTGCAGGATTGGACGGATAAGAAACTGGAACTTTCTCTTAAGTCCATTTTTGCCTCTATTGGCACTGCCATGCGTCCAACCTTTGCAGTGGCGTGGGTTAACAGGGCTATCGCGGCCTGGACTGAGCGACTGACTGAAGCAGTTCGCCAGGATGCACCAGTGTCTGAACAGTTGCAGCTTCTTGCTAATATTACTGAAGCTCAGAATTATGTTGCTGACGCTGCTTTTGATGCTGTGCGCATGATGGCGAGGGCCTCCACTTCTTCTGTGGTGGCCAGACGCGCCCTTTGGCTGAAAATTTGGTCTGCTGATACAGCCTCTAAGAAAGCCTTGCTTTCCTTGCCCTTTCAGGGGAGTTTGCTTTTTGGGTCTGAACTCAAAGAAATGATCAGTGAGGCTACTGGGGGTAAAAGTACTCTTCTACCCTCAGTTTTTAAGAAAAAGTTTCCAGCCAAACGCAATCGGTCCTTTCGTTCCTTTCAGACTGAGACACGCTCCTCGACCCCGTCGGGTCCTCCCGCTACACGCTCCTCCTCCAAGCCCAAACAGTCCTGGAAGCCCAAAGTTGCCCCCAAGGCCAAGACCTCCAAGACTGCTTCGGCATGACTCGCCGAACCCGGGTCCGCATCCGGCTGTAGGTGGACGTCTCCACATCTTTCGCCGGATTTGGGAGGAGTCAGTGGCGGACCCTTGGGTTCTCCAGGTGGTGTCAGAGGGATACAGGATCCCTTTCTCCTCCCTTCCTCCTTTTCGGTTCCATTTTACTCGTCCTTCTCAGGAACCTACAAAGAGACGTCTGTTCAACGACGCTATTCAGGATCTTTTGGACAAAGAGGTCCTGGAGGTGGTTCCTCAGGAGGACACAGGTTCAGGATTTTATTCCAACCTGTTTGTGGTGGCCAAAAAGGACGGAGGGGCTCGTCCCATTTTGGATCTCAAAGATCTCAATGCCTATGTGGTGACTTCCCACTTCCGTCAGGAATCCCTGCGATCTGTGATTGCAGCTATGTCTCCGGGGGAATTTCTTGCCTCCCTGGACCTTCAGGATGCTTATCTTCACATCCCTATTCATCCAGAGAGCAGGCGGTATCTCAGGATTGCCTGCCACAGGGGACACTTTCAGTTTGCAGCGCTCCCCTTTGGGCTGACTTCAGCCCCTCAGGTCTTCCAGAGGGTGTTGTGCTCGTTGATAGCTGTGCTTCATCAGGATGGGATCGGAGTGACCCCCTACATGGACGATCTCCTACTAAAAGCCTCCTCTGCGGAGCTTCTCCATCAGCAACTACAGAGGTGTATGCACACTCTGAACCGTCATGGCTGGATCCTGAATCTGGACAAGTCGGACTTGTTCCATCTCAGAGACTTCTGTTCCTGGGTCTCCTGTTCGACACTCACCAATGCATGGTGTTTCTTCCAGAGGATGTGGCTCACCAGATAGCCATCCGAGTGGCTGGGATTCTGGACATGGACGTAGCTCCGGTACCGAAGTTGTCGTCTTTAGTGGGGAAGTTCATTTCCACGATCGAAGCAGTGCCATTTGCCATGGCCCACTCCAGGGAACTTCAGAGATTTGTGATCCAGACGTGCAAGAATCATCCAGATCATCAGCATCTGTCAGTTTCTCTACCTCCTCATGTCGAGTCGAGTCTGCACTGGTGGTTGGATCTCTCTCATCTCCTGAAAGGGAGATCCTTTCTAGTTCCTCGTTGGACCACAGTCACAACGGATGCCAGCCTTCGGGGCTGGGGTGCAGTATGGGGTCGCTTCAGTGCTCAGGGGAAATGGGGTCTGGAGGAATCCCTTCTCTCCATCAATGTTCTGGAACTACGTGCTGTCCGGCTTGCCCTGAGGCACTGGGAGTCTCAACTGACCGGTCGTCCGATCAGAGTGGAGTCCGACAACGCCACCGCGGTGGCTTACATCAACAGGCGAGGCGGCACAAGAAGCGGCTCCGCCTGGTGGGAGGTCAAGGATATTTTATCTTGGGCAGAAGATCACGTGCCTGTCGTCTCTGCAGTTCACATTCCAGGCGTAGACAATGTCATGGCGGACTTTCTCAGTCGTCACACCGTCGACAGCGGAGAATGGGCTCTTCACCCAGAGGTGTTTCTCTTGCTCACCCAGAGGTGGGGGGTACCTGTGGTGGACCTGATGGCCTCCAGACACAACAGGAAGGTTCCAGTGTTTTGCTCCCGGCGGAGGGACTCCCTTGCTCTAGCAGTGGATGCCTTGTCGATTCCTTGGGATTTTTCCCTGGCTTACATCTTCCCTCCTCTTCCTCTATTGATCAGAGTCATCCAGAAGTTGAAGCAGGAGCGTTGTCCTGTCATCCTGATCGCTCCAAACTGGCCCCGCCAGTCCTGGTATCCGGAGTTGATGGCCATGTCAGTGGCGGATCCGATCCCACTTCCTGCCTGTCCGGACCTACTTCTTCAGGGATATCTATGGAAGGAGGATGTTCACACTCTCCATTTGATGGCATGGCGGTTGAATCCGCGATTCTAACTAAGAAAGGATTTTCTCCTTCTGTGGTGTCGACTATGCTAAGTGCTCTTAAGCCTGTATCATCCAAGATCTATCATCGCATATGGTCAACCTTTGTTGCATGGTGCACTGATAAGAAATTGTCTCTTGAGTTTCATCTTCCCACTGTCCTAGCCTTCTTGCAGGACGGTGTTGATAAGGGTCTCAGTCTGAGTTCCCTCAAGGTTCAGACCTCTGCCTTGTCTGTGTTTTTCCAGGAATGGATTGCCATCCTTCCTGATGTCAGAGTTTTCTTTCAAGGTGTGACTCATGTTCGGCCTGCCTTCAAGAGTCCTGCTCCCCAGTGGGACCTCAATTTGGTGCTGGGAGTTCTCCAGCGACCTCCGTTTGAATCCTTGGCTTCCATTCCATTACGTCTCTTGACTTGGAAAATGGCCTTTCTCTTGGCTATTGTTTCAGTTCGCCGGGTAGCAGAGTTACAAGCTCTGTCTTGTAAACCTCCTTACCTGGTGTTCCACAAGGATAAGGCTGTGCTTCACACTACCAAGGAATTCTTACCCAAGGTTGTGTCCGAGTTTCACATCAATCAAGAAATTGTGGTTCCCTCTTTCTGTCCTAATCCTTCATCTGACAAGGAACGTGATCTCCATTTGTTGGATGTGGTGCGTTGCCTCAAGTTTTATGTTCATCGCACCGAGTCTATCAGGAAGTCTGACGCTCTATTCGTCAATCCTGAGGGACCTAGGGCAGGGAGACCGGTTGCCAAAGTTACTATTGCATCTTGGATTAAAGCTACCATCCGTGAAGCCTATAAGTTGAGGAATAAGCATGTTCCCTTCCGGGTGACTGCCCATTCCACCAGATCTGTTGGGGCCTCCTGGGCCTACAAGAATCAGGCATCTGCGGATCAGCTGTGCAGAGCGGCCACTTGGTCCTCTGTGCACACATTTTCAAAGCACTATCGAGTTGATGTACTGGCTTCGGCTGATGCCAATTTTGGTAGGAAGGTCCTGGAGGCAGTTTTGCCTGTTTAGGTCTTCCGCTCTGTGATCCTTAGTGCTTCCTTGCTGTTGAGCCCGGTTGGCTCTAGTTCCGTGTGCTGTGTTAGTTCAGGGATTGTTTCCCTTGGTTGGTGTCCGTTGACACTTACAGTTTGGGCTATGTGATTAACTGGTTCATAGCAGTTCTAGTGACTTGGGCCTTGCGCCTGGTCCTTGCCTTACTTCCCGCCTCTGGGTCAGCTCAATGTTTGTACATCCCAGAGTACCAGTGACCTGTATTGGACGACAGTGAAAATAGGATTTTAGTCTTACCTGTTAAATCCTTTTCACTTAGTCTATACAGGTCACTGGTCTCCCACCCTGTCAAGGGACCAGTCTTGGCTCTCCTGTGGCATTCAGTGGGAGACCGTTGGGGCATGCTCACAGGAGTCTTTCTTCTTGCTTACCTGAGGTCAGTTTTAGGGTCTCAAATCAATCTAAGTGGCTCTGGCCAGAAGGTGGCTTAAGTAAGAGGGGAGGCTCCGCCCCCTGCAATTATTTGCATAATTGTTCCTGCCTATTAAAGGGGACTTACGCCTCCCAGAGTACCAGTGATGTATGGACTAAGTGAAAAGGATTTAACAGGTAAGACTAAAATCCTATTTTTATTTTGTAGGCATTAAAAAAACATGAAGAATGATATAAGTCTTATCCCTCAAACCTTTATGGTTTATGAGATATTCACAAGCAAAGTTTCCCCACCCCGCCCCTTTTACCTAGTGTAAGCCATCTCTTCTCAGATGTGAATCTGGTTGTATGACCAGACAGATAACAGAAGGGGACAATTTTCTTTGTATGAAAACAATGAAAGCCCTTCCCCCCTTGACAAGTTTTTCAGCTTTTTCCCTTATCTTAATTGAAGATTGTCCCTCTCTGCAGTCTACCTGGGCACCTCCCTTCTGATCTGGTTGAACAGGCGGGGGATACTTTGTTTGTGAATATCTCTTAAACCATAAAGGTTTGAGAGATAAGACTTATATCATTCTTCATGTTTTTTTAATGCCTACAAAATAAAATAAAGTTAAAACGAAGTATTACTATCCCTTTAACCCTTTAGCTTTTGGTTTTGCATTCATTTGGGGCGGGTTTCTAACACTTTTCCTACTGGTTCAGTGGGAACATCCTAACATGTTCTAGGGATGTTTCATGTCTTTTAGTTTAACACTTTAAATTTTGTGAAATCTGACTTCTGCTTCACCGCATAGGCGCCATTGCTCCATTCACTCCTATGGGACTGTACCGTTTAGGACATATCTTTGCAACCGTTTAACCTAGCGACTTCAGAGATGGTTCATTTTACTTGTCTGCCCTTGCTCTATCATCCGGTTCATGTTTCTAGTGTGTTGGGGGGCTTAGGGCACTGTTTGGGGTATTTTTCTGGGAAAACTACATTTCCCATGAGCGCTTGCTTTGCACACTCATTTCTGATTGGCTCCCGCCGCAGCAGCCATTTTGTGCTATTTTCAGAACGAGTATCCTACTCAGTGCTTGGACTCTCCTTCTCTCCTCTGCTGATTAACCCTTTGCCTTCCTGATAAATTTATTTTAGTGATTTCTGGGGTGAAACTTTAATCCTACACTCTGTAATTGGGTGATTTCTTATACATCAAGGTTATTTGACACTGTGAGAATGTCTATACCATTGGAGCTTGGGGCCAGACCTAAGACTAAGGATGCTGGGGTCTCTGTATCCCCTATTGCGCATTGCTCTTCCTGTCATTCAGGGTTACCTAGAGAATTCTCAGGTCCTTCATGCTCAGCATGTTCTGATGTCGCTGAGAATCTTCCAGGGACCTCCAGCCATGCATAAGAGCCAGTTTGGGTGCAAGAGTTCAAGGCTTCTACTAGGGGCCTTAGGTCCACATTGCAACTCTTTCCATTCCAGTTACAGGGGGTCTTTCATTCTTGGCAGACCCCCTCCTCCGTCAAGTCTTCCCTGCCAAAGCCTCAGGGTATACCTGACGTGTCAGATTCCTCTGAGGAGGAACTGCTGGTGGATTCTGATGTTGATGAATGTTCTGCGGTGGGCTCCTCTCAGTTTTTTTGGGGACCCTTTTGAGGCTGATCCTGAGCCCTCGGTTGAGGGCCTGATCAGGGCTGTTTTAAATATCCTAAACATTCCCTTAGTGCAGGAGGTTCCTTCTGATGTATTTCAGGAGCCTAAAAAGCCCTTTACTTGCTTTCCACCTAACCTCGCTCTTGACCGCCTTGTGTCTGAAGAGTGGAAGTCTCCGGACAGGAAACTTTCTGTCTCCAAGAAACTTGTCAAGCTTTATCCCTTTTCTGAGGCTGCGCTTGTTCAGTGGGTTCATCCTCCCAAAGTGGATGCTGCTATCTCCAGGTTATCCAAGTCTACTGCCTTGCCAGTGTCTGATGCGTCTGCTCTAAAGGATTGGACTGACAAGAAACTTGAGGTCTCCCTCAAGTCCATCTTTGCCACTGTTGGTTCTGCCATGCATCCAGCATTTGCAGCAGCACGGGTGAACCGGGCCGTTGTGGTCTGGACTAAACAGCTCACTCTTGCTGTCCATCAGGGTGCTCCTACTTCGGATATGTTGCACCTCCTTGCCAACATTTTTGAGGCACAGCACTATGTTTCTGCTGCCTTATTTGATGCCATTCGTTTGGTTGCCAGGGTTTCCACCATGTCTGTGGTTGCCAGACAGGCTCTTTGGCTCAAGATCTGATCTGCTGACTCTGCTCCTAAGAAAGCATTGCTCTCCTTGCCTTTTCAAGGCAATTCTTTGCTTGGGCCAGATCATAAGGATCTGATCAGTGAGGCCACAGGGGGTAAGAGTACACTTCTACTCTTGGTTCCTAGGAAGAAAACACCGCTTAAGCCCAAACAGCAATGGAAGCCCAAGGTCTCCTCCAAGCATGACTCACCGAACCCGGGTCCACAGTCTCTTGTGGGTGGTCATCTGCGTCACAATCACAGCATTTTGGAGGATTCAGTGACAGACCCATGGGTTTTACAGGTGGTGATGGAAGGGTACAGGATCCCTTTCGTCTCTCTTCCTGCCTTTTGCTTTTTTCCTTCTCATATGCCTCAGGGAGCAGAGAAACGCCATCTGTTCAGCGGCGCTGTTCAGGCTCTTCTGGACAAGGACGTTCTAGAGCCGGTTCCCGTTCAGGACAGAGGTATGGGTTTTTACTCAAACCTCTTTGTGGTCTCCAAGAAGGACGGCGGTTGTTGTCCCATTTTGGATTTAAAGGATCTCAATTCTTTTGTGATCCGGACTCATTATTACCAGGAGTCTGTACGAACGGTGATTGCTGCCATGTCCCTGGGGGAATTCCTTGCATCTCTGGATCTTCAGGATGCGTACTTACACATTGCCATTCATCCGGAGAGCCAGCAGTACCTCCGATTTGCCTGCGACCTGGGAGATTTTCAGTTTTCAGCTCTTCCATTTGGTCTGACTACAGCTCCTCAAGTCTTCAACCGTGTCCTGGGAGCCTTAGTGTCCATCCTCCACCGAGAAGGCATCAGAGTTACTACATAAATGGATGACCTGCTTCTGAAAGCTCCTTCTGCGGAACTTCTTCATCAACAGGTTCAGCAATGCATTCATGCTGTCACCCATCACTAGTGGATCATCAACTTGGACAAATCGGATCTTGTCCCATCCCAGCGTCTGGTCTTCCTAGGTCTCCTCTTCGATACCCAGAAGAATATGGTGTTTCTCACGGACGAGATGGCTCACCAGATCGCCCACAAGGTTTCTGCGATCCTGGCTCAAGATCTAGTTCCAGCTAAGAAGCTGTCATCTCTAGTGGAGAAATTCATTTCCACCATAGAAGTGATACCATTTACCATAGACAACGTCATGGCAGACTTCCGCAGTCAACACACAGTGGACAGGGGAGACTGGGAGCTGCACACAGAGGTGTTCACCCTCATTGTTCGGAAATGGGATCTTCCTTACATTGACCTGATGGCGACAAGACACAACAGGAAGGTTCTGAGGTTCTGCTCTCAATGGAGGGACCCTTTAGCTCTGGTGGTGGATGCAATGTCCATTCCTTGGTTATTCTCTCTGGCCTACATCTTTCCTCCCCTCCCAGTGTTGCACATGGTGTTACGGAAATTACGACTGGAGCGTTGTCCAGTCATTCTGATTGCTCAGTGCTGGCCTCGACAGGCTTGGTTTCTGGAGCTTCTGGATCTGTCAGTGGCAGAGCCATTCCGGCTCCCTTGCCATCTGGATTTTCTTCTACAGGTTTACCTTTGGAAGGAAGATGTTCATCGTCTAGCCTTGATGGCTTGGAAATTGAATCCTAAATATTGAAGAAGAAAGGGTTTTCTTGTGGTGTGGTTGCTACTATGCTCAGTGTCAGCAAACCTGTTTCTTCCAAGATCTACCATTGTGTCTGGTCAACCTTCCTATCTTGGTGCACCGATAAGGACCTGTCTCAGGAATTTGATCTACCTACAGTCCTGGCCTTTTTGCAGGATGGGGTGGATACGGGCCTTAGTTTGAGTTCCCTTAAGGTTGAGACATCTGCTGTCTCTGTTTCTTTCAGAGGCGCATTGCCATGCTTCCTGATGTCAAGGTTTTCTTCCAGGGCATTGCTCATACTTGTCCTGCCTTCAAGATTCCTGCTCCTCTGTGGGATCTTAAAGGGATAGTAATACTTAAGTATTATTAATCCCTATAGGAAAGTACTACTAAAAAAAGCGTATTGCCCCCAGTGTCATCTCTCAAACCTTTATGGTTTGAGAGATGATCGCTTCTAAAGTACCCCCCTTCCCTGTAGTCAGCATTCTAGCTGACTCAGGGAAATCCGGTCAGAGATCATCAGGCGGCTCTGCAGCAGAGCCGCGATCGCATTAATTAAAAAAAAACTTTCACTAAAACGGTCTTCTACATGTGCTTGCAAGCCAAGCACACGTAGAAGACCATTTCAGTGAAAGTTTTCTTTTTTAGTAACGCGATCCGGCTGTGCTGGAGAGCCGCCTGAAAGTCGTACAACTTTCTTCCCTGCTGTCATCTACAACGCTGACTACGGGGAAGGGGGAGGGAGAAGGCAACTTTAGAAGCGATCATCTCTCAAACCATAAAGGTTTGAGAGATGACACTGGGGGCAATACTTTTTTTAAGTAGTACTTTGCTTAAGTATTACTATCCCTTTAACTTGGATTTGGGAGTTCTTCAGCACCCTCCATTTGAGTCTTTGGCTACTATTCCTCTAGTCCTGTTGACATGGAAAATGGCCTTTCTCCTGGCGATTGTGTCTGTTCGCCATGTTGCGGAGTTACATGCTCTGTCCTGTAAACCATCCTATTTGGTGTTTTACAAGGACAAGGCAGTGCTTCGAGTTTCTCCTGAAGGTGGTTCTGAGTTCCACATCAGTCAGGAGATTGTGTTGCCCTTTTTCTGCCCTGACCCCACCGCTGACAAGGAGAGGGATCTCCACTTGTTAGACGTGGTGCATTGTCTCAAGTTTTATGTGCATTGCACCGAGTCTATCAGGCAGTCTGATGCATTGTTCGTCATTCCTGAGGGTCCTAGGGCAGGAAGACCTCCAACCAAAGTGACTATTGCTTCTTGGATCAAGTTCACTATTCGTAAGGCTTATGAGCTGAGGAAGAAGCCTGTCCCTTTCAGCGTCACGGCTCATTCTACACGATCTATTGGGGTCTCTTGGGCTTACAAGAATCAGGCCTCCGCTGATCAGTTGTGCAAGGCTGCCACGTGGTCATCTGTGCACACCTTTTCAATAGCACTACCGTGTTGATGTGCTGGCATCGGCTGATGCCAGCTTTGGGAGGAAAATCCTGGAGGCAGTCTAGGATTTTCTTCAGTTGTTGGTGTTTTCTTCACTTTTGAGCCCCGTTGGCTTTAGTTCCTTGTGCTTTGTAACAGTTGGAGTGTTGTTACCCTTGTTCAGTGTTCGTTGACACTTAATTGTTTTGTTGGGCTGTCTCTGATCTGATGGTTCATATCTGCTCTGGTGACTTTGGGGGCCTTGCGGCTGGTCCTTGCCTTACTTCCCACCTCTGGGGAACTCAATGGTTGGACATACTAGAGTTACCAGTAACCTGTATTGGACGACAGAGAAAAGAAGATTTTAGTCTTACCTGTTAAATCCTTTTCTCTTAGTCCATACAGGTTACTGGTCTTCCACCCTGTCAAGGAACCATGCTTGGCTCTCCTGTGGCAGACTGTGGGGGTCCTTCGGTGTCATGCTCACAGGAGTCTTCTTTCCCTTCACTATCTAGTCAATAGTTAGTGTCTCAAATCTTTCTGGAGCTGGTTTGCTAGCTGCAGCCAAGTTGGTAAGGTAGGCTCCACCCCCTGCATACAATTCTAGATTTGTTCCTGCCTACAATTAAAGGGGCAGATCACCTACCCAGAGTTACCAGTAACCTGTATGGACTAAGAGAAAAGTATTTAACAGGTAAGATTAAAATTCTCTTTTTGGCTCTGCTGCAGAGCCGCTGTCTGGTCCCCGGACCTGGATCTCCTGCTGTCAGCACAGCGTTAACATCAGGAGAAGGGGAGGTAGGGGGGAGCTTTCAATGAGAATGTCTCTCAAACCATAGCGGTTTGAGAGATGGGAGTTGCTTTAAATAATTTTTTTTTTTCAACTTCAAAACGAGATTAATTTTTTATGGGACATTAGTGTCCTTTAAAGTAGTTGTAAGTTACAGGATTTTTCATGATGAATAAAACAAATGTAACCTCATTCCTGGCAAATTCATTCAAAAGTTACAACGTCATTTCTGCATTGGTCATTAGGCGGGGCTGTTCCTTTCATGTGCTTTGGAGAGCTGTAGTCGATGTAGTCACTCCCAGATAGTGGACACTAGTTGGTGCTGTTGCTTGGAGTTTTATGGAGAAAAAAAGTTTGGACTGTAACAATTTTTGTATGCAGACTCTACCACAATTAATAGTAAAATTGTTTTATGAGGAAAATTTATGTTTTTTTCCTTAAAATGTTTACTGCTCCTTAAATTTCTGAGTTTGAAAAATTAGGAGAATAAATGAAAAAAGCACTTTGTACATCTCTAACATTTGTCTCTTGCAGTATTAGCGGGAAGTAATCAAACTGTTCCGTTTACAATACCGTTAAATTGACCCGCAGGAGTACATAATAAGAAAATTGGGCCTCATGTATAAAGGCAAAATGCACCAATTCTGGCGCATACTGACTGCTCTATGGACAAACAAATAAAAACTCCCATATGCCACTTTGTTTAACCCATTCAGTGCCAAAGTGGTACGAAATGCATTGTTACACCTCTGGCACTGAAAGGGTTAAATTGGATTTTTAACCACTTGAATGCTGGGGAGGTCTCCAGCAAATTCATAGTGTTAAAAACTCCACTTAACCCTTTGAAGTGCCAAAGAGGTATCTAATGCATTGCAGCATAATGAATTGGATACCTTTTGCGCATTCAAAAGGTTTAACCCCTTAACATCCAATGCCGTGCCAGGCTGTCTGGCACTTAAGGACCAGTGATGGTACTGGCACATCATTGAATTCAGGACTCCCTGCATGGCTGCACGGCGCTCAGGGAGCCCTGAATCGGATCGTAAAAACAAAATGCCTCGTGGTCCTCAAGTGAAGTGCGCCGGTCGTTAAGGGGTTAAATCAGTATGGATGATTATTTTCTCCCTATGATGAAGTTGGTTTGCCCTAGAATTGCCGCACTCCAGATTTATACATATGGGACATAAGGGATAAAGGAAAAGCTTAGCTACTCTGGGGCAAACCAACTTCACCATGGGAGAGTCAGATAAAAATTCCCATTGGTTTAAAGGCACTTTTAACCCCTTGAATATAATGGAAATCTCTCTGGGAATGAAGGGGTTAAAACTAGCATTTCAATCAGTGGGGATTTGTGCCCTGTGGTGCAGTTGTTTTTGCCCAAAAATTGCATGTTTTACTGTTGTGCAAAGTGTTGTGCTCCCCTCCAGCATTCAGAGGGTTAAAGGGCATTAGCCAGAAATGACAATAGAGGAAAATAACATTGTGAAGCAATACATTAGAGACATTTTTGGCAATTACAGGGTTAAAAGCCCTTTTAAATCAATAGGAACTTTTATTTTCCCCTATGATACAGTTGGTTTGACCCAAAATTTGTCATATTTTGCGTTTTCAATAATATCTTTTAACCCCTTAAGGACTAGCGGTCCTGGGAAATTACCTTCCCTTAACCCATTAACGACCCTTTAAGTGCCAGGACCGTCAAGACAGTCCCAGCACTTAAAGGGTATCTATAATCCCTGTACAACTTTGTCTAAATGGTTTTGTTAAATAGCGAATATGCTGAAAAGTGTATTCATTTAAAAAAAAACAAAAAAAAACCGCTTGTTTGCTGAACAGCAAATACTACCCTGCACCTACTTCCAGACAGACTGCGGGTACAGCTCTGCCTCTGCTCCTCTCCCTCTATCCAGCCCCCTCTGATTATCTCTGGCCAATGAGAGCGCTCCAACATACAGTCAAAAAGCCTCCATCATCGAAGGAGGCTGGATAGAGGGAGGGGAGCAGAGGAAGAGTGACAGACTGCGGTACAGAGCTGTACACGCAGTCTGTCTAGAAGTAGGTGCAGGGCAGTATTTATTCTTTGAATTTTGGCAAACAAATTTTTAAAAAATGAGTGTACTTTTCAACATACTTGCTATATAACAAAACTATTTAGACAAAGTTGTATAGGGGTGATTGATCCCCTTTAAAGACCGGTAACGGTCCTGGCACGTCATGGAATTCCGGGGTCCCTTCATGACTGCACGCCACTCGGGGACCCAAAATCCATTGCCAAAAAAAAAAATTCCCATGGTCCTTAACTGCTGGCCGTACGCTGCTACGGCTGGTCTTTAAGGGGTTAAGGACCACTTTGATGTATATCAATGTGCCAGTACATGTAATAGGTCAAGTGGGGGTCTTAGAGAGACCACTCCAGTCTTGGAGCAGTTAATTTCAGATCCCGTTTTTATTCATAGCGCTCTCGCAGGAGCTCTGTATGTAAAAAGTATGTGATGTGCCAGGAGCGTCACTGGTCCATTATGGGGAAAAAACAGTGATGGTCCTGGCTCGTCACAGGGTTGTTAAGGGATTAAGTATTACAGACACACATCTCAAAATTGAAAACAAAAATAAAACAAAAGCTATTTTTATTTTATTTTTCATCTCCATGTACCATATTCATTTTATCCTACGGAGATAGAAGAGTTACCTTATGCTCATCCAAAGTCAATGAGCCAGTATTTGATCTTTATTTCCTCTATTGTTGCAGACTGCCCCCTCCTGGAGGTGCAATGATATGTATTCAGGGTGCCCCAGGTTGGAGGACATATGTGGAACAGAAGAGGATATGTTGTATGATCTGGATTACTTTCTAACGGATATATCAGACACTCTGTTCACCACCACGTATGGCCTGCCCCCTTCTTATCAGTCTCGAGACTATGGTAGGTGTCTCCTTGTCAGACAAATTTCACTTTCATTGGTCTCCATTTACGGCAGAGCAAATTACTCTTTAACAAGTAAAAAAAATCCGTTGCCTATATTCACATAAATATTATTTCTCTCTCATCCAATGTGGAACTCAGGAACGATGGGGTAAAATTCCCCTCCTCTGGAGGGCAGGGCACTTCAAAAAAGGCCTGTCCTCTGAGGCAGAGACTCCCACCTTCCCTCCACTTTACTTCCACCTCCTAATCCCAGTTTCAAGTGAACTTCCCTCAGAAGTGGGTGTATGGGCACTGTTCTCTTAGTTAGACTTCTTTTTTATTTTTTATTCTTAGTAACATGGGACTGTTACTGTCTTCCTTTTTGATGTTAATTTCAGGACTTTAAACCTATGGAGTTTAGGGTGACCATATGTCCCAGACTTCCCAGGGCAGTCCTAGATTTTAAATGTGTGTCCCATGTCCCAAGCAGCCCCCTTCTGGGACAATATAAAGTCCCAGAATGTGGACTCTAGAGCATCCACAGTGGAGTCTTCAGCATCCTGGCCAGCTACTGACCATCTTCTTTCTTCTCTCTTCCTCAGTCTTCTTTTCTTGTAGCTCTAAAAAAAAAAAAAAAAAAAAAAATGCATGAATAAATGCTTCCTTAAAATAACCTGCACGTTTGTGCATTGCATACCTCTCTGGGGCTCAAAGGGTTAAACTATGTATAAGTGTGGAGGTAAATTGTACATAAAATGCCCCAAGTTATGAATAAATTGTGCCCATGTTTTTAAAAAATACTTATTTGTAATAAAAATATTATTGTCCTATTTCTCTGCCGCTGTGTGCTGAGTTACCTTACGGGCCGATACCCATTCCACAATGAGGGAATTTGAACAGAGACTTCCTTTATATATGGGCAGTCTCTGTTCCAATTCCCTAACAGCCATTGTCTGGGATGTGTGCTTACGCACCTCCCTGCTCCCTACTCCACCTACAGTTGATCCCCCTATCTCTCACCTTGCTAAGAACAAGATTCTGCAGCTTTTAAGGATCAAGCAGACAAATGCTTGGATTCTTCATTGAAGATGAATTTTGCAGCCATGAGTGCCACCCTGTGATCCATTTTCACTTCCACCTGGGTCACTAGAGCTATGGCCATCTGGGGCAAGCAACTTTCAGATGCCATGAAGGGGACATTCCCAGAGAGGAGCTGTTGGTACTGGTTGCCAAGATTCTTGAGCCTAATGCATAATGTACGGGAGCGGCCTTTGATGCTGCCAGGTTTTCTGGAAAAATCTATGGCTGCTCGTCACACTCTGTGGCTCAAGATTTGGTTGGCTGACCAATCATCCAAAAACTCTTGTGTTCCTTCTCTTTACGGGAAAGGAACTATTTGGCCCTGACCTAGACATTGTCATCAGTCACACTATTAGAGACAAGAGTACTTTTTGCCTCAGATCCCTCCAAAGTGTGCCTTTTTCCCTATGATTTTGTATTGTATTGTATTGTATATTTTATTTATATAGAGCCAACCAGTGTACTTTACAGTTTTCATTAAATATAGAAGGTGTACAATAAGTGCAGTGATTAAGTGCTTATAAAGACAATCATAAGGGGAACAACAGGAGAGTATACACAAGGATGAAAGGTCCCTGCCCCGTAGAGCTTACAATCTAAGTATATGATGGGTGACACGACCTGGTAGAGGGGGAAGTGCAATTTTTGACATATGAGATACTGTTTTCATATTACACTGTTGTTATATTTAAAAGGTGCTCTTTTAGTTTAGATTTAAAATTGCTGAGGGTTGATGCTTGGCAAATACTGGGTGGTAGGGCGTTTCAGAGGTAGGGAGCAGCAAGGGAGAAAGCCTTCAGTCTTGAAACAGAGATAGTGGTTAAAGGGGCAGGGAGTCATCCACCATGTGTGCTGCATAGTGGACGTGCAGGAATATGGGGGGATATCAAAGATGAAATGTAAGGCGGGGACAAGTGAAGGCAATGAGGAGGATTTTGAATGTGATACGCTGCTTTATGGGAAGCCATGACAGTGATTTTAAAAGTGGTGGGGTGAGTACTGTTCTGGAGGAGAGGAAGAGTATTCTGGTGGCTGAACTGATTGAAGAAGAGCAATATGGTTAGTAGGAAGACCAATAAGTAAAGAGTTGAAGTAGTCCAGTTGAGAAAGGATAAGAGCATGCATGCGGGTTTCTGTTGTAGAGTGAGAAAGGAATGGCTGGATTTTTGCTATATTTCAAAGAAAGAAGCGTTAGGTTTTGGTTATGTCATTAATGTGGGTGGAGAAGGAAAGAGAAGAGTCCAAAGTTACCACGAGGCAGGGGGCCTTGTCTACAGGGTAAATAGTGGAGCCCTCAACATTTATAGAAAATGGAGGTATTGTGCAGGATTTAGGAGGGAATATAAGGAGATCAATCTTAGACATGTTAAGTTTTAAGCAATGCTGAGCCATCCAGGAAGAGATAGCAGTAAGGCAATCTGAGACCCGCTGCTGTATTTCAGGTGATATTGAGGGTGCAGAGATATATTTGCGTATCGTCTGCATAGAGATGGTAGTTAAAGCCAAAGGAATTTATCAGTTGCCCCAGGAGAGTGTATATAGAGAAAAGAAAAGAGGTCCCAAAACAGAGCCTTGGGGTACACCAACTGAGAGGGTGATTGGAGGTGAGGAGGTGTTAGCATATATTACAGAGAAAGACTGGTGAAAGAGATAGGATAGAAGCCAGGAATGTGCCAGGCCACAGATGCCAAGTGATTGGAGAACCTGTGAGAGAAGGGTATGGTCTACTGTGTCGAATGCTGCTGTTAGGTCAAGGAGGATAAGAATAGAGAAATGGGCATTGGTTTTTGCAATGTGGAGATCATTTGTTACTTTGATAAGGGCAGATTCTGTAGAGGAAGTGGGATGAAAGCCAGACTGTAGTGGGTCCAGAGCATTATGGGAGTTGAGGAAGGTAATTAGATGAGAGTAGGCTAGGTGCTTAAGGAGCTTGGAGGCCAAGGGCAAGAGGGATACTGGTGGTAGTTGGATGGTGTGGTGGGGTCTAATGAAATTTTCTTGAGGATTGGAGATACTATTGAATGTTTAAATGAGGAGGGGAAGATGCCAGAGGATAGGGAGTAGTTGAATACACAAGTTAGCATGGGAACTAACGTGGATGACAGAGGATTGAGGAGGTGGGGTGGTATTGGATCAAGGGAGCAGGTGGTGAGTGGTGATGTGGATAGCAAAAGGGAGACCTCTGATTCTGTGACTGAAGTAAAGGAATCAAATAAATCCAGTAAATCCTTTTCTCTCAGTCTCTGTGGAACAGAACATCCCTTCCAGAGAAAAACATGTGTTTGAGTTTGGGGCAGGGGTGTCCTTCATGTTCTTTAGCATGTTGATTGTGTCTTTGCCCTATTTCTTTCTATTTGCATCCTTGCTACACATAAAACTTAATGCTGCTACTCCTGGGCAGGGGTTAAAAGGACAGTAGTGTTCCATAAAAACTTCTTTTTAGTTTTGTAAAGGAGAAGAAAATAAGCTGAATGGAACAAACCCTATCTCTCAAACCGCTATGGTTTGAGAGATATAAGCACTGAAAGTTCCCCCTCCCTCCCCTTCTCCTTATGTCAGCTGTGAAGCTGACAGCTGGAGATTTGAGTCTTATGACTCGAGGAGGTTCTGCAGCAGAGCCAATAACGGAATTTCAGCTCTGCTGCAGAGCCACAGGCTGGTCCCCGGACTGGGATCTCCTGCTAGACGCTGACGTCAGGAGAAGGGGAGAGATGGGGGAACTTTCAAAGCCTATATCTCTCAAACCATAGCGGTTTGAGAGATAAAGTTTGTGCCATTCAGCTTATTTTCTTCTCCTCTACAAAACTATAAAACGTTTTTATGGGACATTACTGTCCATTTAAGTGTAGCTGGAAGGGAGGCTCCTCCTTCAGAGAGCTTTTTGTCTGCAAGTGCCCTGCTTCTTAGTGGTAGCTGCTTAACCCCATGTTTCCTGTGTTCCACAAGCAGTAAGAGAGAAGGGTTTATCGGAGTGTATGGGTGTTTAGGGGCATTTAGTTTCACTATGCCCTGGTGCACACTATAGGTCTTATGTACAAATGAAAAGATGTGCAATTCTGGGGCAAACCAAATGCTCCTCAAAAGGACAAATAAAAACTAGTAAAATTGCTATTCATTTAAATGAGGTTATAACACCTTGGCCTAGATGCACTAAAAGTTGATGTGGTGTCGGTATGATATTGTTGATGTGTTCAAATCACTCCGACAATTCGATCTGCACACACATTGACATATTCACCAAAATTGTCGGATGGAAGGGGAGGGTTGGAGAAGGTCCCTATTATCATACAGGATTTTCGAAGTGTTGTCGGTGTGGAAGGGATCTCCTCCCCTCATACATCACCAGCACTACGACAATTCTGAACAGCACTGTATGTGCTTCACTACCCAGCCAGTAGGGGAACACAGAGAAGGCTTTCAGCACTATGGACAGCATTGAATGCCATATGGATGTGCATTGCTCACCCCTGTGGCATTCAAAAGGTTACAATAAACAGAACTAATACACCAAGCATTACACAATGTCCCCCCCCCTCGACATCCCCCCCTTAGTATGTCGACATTTATTGCATATATTCAACATACTAACTCCATCCGACTTCACCTCCTCATTGGACAGGAACTGCCATTTATTCAACAGAACCTGTCCTTCATTCAACACTTAACCCTTAAGTAGGTTAAGGTAGGAAGGCATTGCTTAGAAATGTGTTATCTACCCCCCCGGTACTCAAAGGGTTACTAGGCAAGGTATGCCACTGCCACTGCATACCTTGCTGTATATGTGTAAAAAATTGATTTTTATTTTACTATGTTTTTAAATGTATTAAACAAACATCAGACCTCAAGGGGGGTATCATGACCCCTCCTGACACCCCCTTATCATGGGGGCGACAATTGCCAGTTTATTCAATCAAGGGCATATAACCTATGTTTCGCATAGGTTATATGCAGCTTTTTTAAACTTTCAGACCTCCATGGGGGCACCAGGACCCCTCTTATGGTTCAGGTGGTTTGCCCCAGAATTGCTGTGCTTTTCTGCTGTGCATAAAGCCACAGATACAATTCAGTAAACTAAAGATGAGAAAACCACTGGACTGTAGGGGTGAAATGAAAATCCCCATTGATTTAAATGGGTTCTTAACCACTTTAATACTATAGAGGACTACAATGCATTGAGAAGCATTGAGGTGAAGACCTCTTTAGTAATCAAGGGATTAAATACCTATTTAAATGAATTGGAATTTGGGATTTTTTATTTATAGCTTATTGCATTGCACCTTATTTACAAACTGGATGACAAGGGAATCAGTGCAGAATTCTTCTTCCTCACTCCTTCTGTAGTGGAATGAAGGAGTTGTTCACATGGAACTTGTGCACAGAAATGTACTAATATGTTTAGACATAAGTACATGCACCCGATTTGTGAAATTATATTAAAGTGCAGTTCATGCACCGCTCTTCCATTCTTATATTCCCCTTACAAAATGTCAAAAAGAAATGTAAGTAATTTAGGGACAAAACAAACTGTACTGGGGGTGAGATATAAAAAGTTCCAAAACCCCTCTGAAATAAATGGAAAGTGTAACCCATTGAATGCTACATGAGTCTCTAATGCATTGCTTAGCAATATGTTAGAGACCTTTTTGGCATTCAAGGGGTTAAAAGACAACTTTATATCATTGGGAAGTGGCTTGGCTGTGTTACACTGGTGACTTTTTGTAGCAGTGGCTTTGTTACATGAAATCACGTGGAAAGGTTGTTGAGATTTTGTAGCAAGGATTTTCTTCCTCCCAGAATCCCTTTTTCGCAACTTAACTGACAATGAAACTACATACTACAGATTTATAGGTATGATTTCTCCATGTTGGACCAAAGACATAGCCTGTGATGTGCAGTTAAAAATGCCAGTGTCACTTTTATCAGACTGAACGTGTATTTTTTACATGCAGTATTATTGCTGAGCTAATGTTACCTACTTGAACAGGCCTTTTGTTTTATGTGTCCAGGTTTTATGTGTCCAGGTAAAGTGGCCCTGCTGTATTCAAGATTATTGTTGTATTTACTGACACTTCTTTTAATGGACGTGTTCAGTCAAATACCTCTCTCTCCATCGCCCTATCCTTGCATTTAACTTTCCACTATTTAATTTTCAGATTACGCCGGGAATTCAGATATGATACAGCCAGGATTGGCAACATTGCAGCCCAGCCTGGATGACTTAATGGACATACCAGGTATATTGTGGACCCTCACTTTTTTTTCATTAACCCTTTGAGTGCTAGAGGGGTCTCATTGGCGAGAATTGTGTTGCACTCCCCTATTGCACTCAAAGGGTTAATCTTTGTTCCATGGTTCCAAATAAATGGGTTTATGGCTGTAACTCCTATACTACGTAACATACACACACACACACAAAATCTGGCACTCTGATACGTGCTTCTTTATTGATGCATGCAGTCATGTGTAGTTAGGAATATACAGTTAAAATGGACCTGCCACCTTTTGCATTACTGAAAACTTAATTCAAAACTGCCTATTTAACATGCTAGTTAAAAGGCCACCAGGTGTATAGTTTAGGAGATTCAAATATTGAAAGTGAAAGTCTCTTTCAGTGGAGCACTGTATAGTAATTAAAGGAGCAGTAAAAGGTATATAGGACATAGCCTTGTACCTGAAGGTGACTATCTAATAGTTAAGGGAACTGAGTTTCATAGCTTAAAATGGTATTAACAGTTAGTACTGAGTGAAATATACATTGTAGGATTTTCCTGCTAAGTAAAACTAGCTTACTCCCAGTTCTGTGAGATTATTCAAAATTTATTGCAGCTAACACATCCATTTTTTGCATGCAATATTTGTATAGCCTGGCATTTTGCAGAGGCACTGCCATTGTATATGGAAGTCACATAATCTAGATTTTTATAAGGTTTCTGATTCTGTGCTGGCCGCACACCTGAGCTGACAGTGTGCAGAATTATGCATGCAGGGGTGGAGTTCCTTCATCTCTAATGGTGGCCATTTCTGGAAGACTTTTCTTGCCACAAACAGTTACAAAGGCAAAGTATGTTTTGCCAGATGCATGCAGGAGGAAGTCCCATGTGCATTTGGCTATGCATTCTGTGCTTTGTGTTAATCATCCACCAGCCATGGTTCCCCCTCCATTGTAACGAGAACAAAACCTTTTTTAGCAGCTCTTACTCCTAGTATGAATGAACTTCTGAAATACAATGTGATATTCGTTTGACTTCAAAGAACTAAACCGGATCTGAACATCATACAGTCAAAACGCAGTAACTCAGGAGTTTCTCCAAAGAACTCATCAAATAAACGACTTTAAGAAAAATTCACTGCAACAAATAGACTGTGAATGTTGAGTAAAATCAGAACATATTTATTGTAGCAAGCAATAAAAAAGGTAAATACCTTAACAACTTCCGAACATCTTGGGGTAAATGGAAGAGAGACTTAAAGCAAACCCATTCAAACCAGCAAGGTTAATTCAGATCATGATTAAGCGTATGCTACGCGAAACATGTTGATCGGTACAAGCCGTTCTGAATTAACCTTGCCGGTTTGAATGGGTTTGCTTTAAGTCTCTCTTCCATTTACCCCAAGATGTTCGGAAGTTGTTAAGGTATTTACCTTTTTTATTGCTTGCTACAATAAATATGTTCTGATTTTACTCAACATTCCCCCTCCATTGTAGCCTTTTATCCCCCATCCATGCTGCCCATACTCATACTCCCTTTCAGACCTTTCAGACCAAGTTATAATAAACAATTACTCTTCCTCCATTAATCACCTAATGGAGGAAGAGGAACTAAGGGTTTATCTTGCGCAGCACACGGAACAGACCAACAAATCGAGGGGCCAGTTTATTGCAGGCAACCTGGAGGTTGAGATTCTGGAATGACAGCCACACCTTCTCCCCTACCTGGAAGGTAGGTTCCGTTTACAGTCTGCCTGCCTCTTCTGCCGCTGCATAGAACCACGTAGGGTATGCTGTACTGGAACCCAAGAGGAACGGAGTGCCCTCAAATGCTCATCTAGAGCCGGAATCTCCTGTGCCTGAAAGACCTAGGGAAGGACAGAGGGTTGAAACCCATAGTTTATCAAGAATGGAGAACTTTGTGAGGAAGAGTTCATGGCACAATTCTGGGCAAACTCCGCCCAAGGTAACAGGGTAGCGCAATTGTCATGGTGGTCAGAGAAGTGGCAACGGAGAAATTGTTCTAAGGCTTGGTTAGACTGTTCAGCAGCACCATTCGACCGAAGGTGGTATGCGGAGGAAAATGCTAGCTGGATCCCCATCTGGGCACAAAAGCACCTCCAGAACTGAGACACGAACTGGCTACCTCTGTCCGAGACAATCACCCTGGGTATGCCATGAAGACGGAAGAGTTCCTTGGCGAATACCATCGCCAACTCCTGCGCGAATGGTAGGCCTTTAAGTGGTACAAAGTGGGCCATTTTAGAAGATTTGTCAACAATCATCAAAATGACCGTGCAGCCAGAAGATAACGGTAGATCAACCATAAGGGCTATGGACAGATGAGACCAGGGACATTCCCCTTTGGCTACTGGTTGAAGGAGACCGACAAGCAAATGTCGAGGCGACTTATTTTGAACACAAGTAGTGCAAGCTGCAGTAAAAGCAGCACAATCTGATTGAAGGCTTGGCCACCGGAACAGTCTAGACAAGGACCAGATCAGCTGGTCTTGCCCAATGTGACCAGCAATTTTGGAAGCATGGTATGTCTCAAGCAATTTAATGCGCAACTGAGCCAGACTCATTAGTCCAAGAAAGAACCACTGCACACATAGGTTTATCCTTTGAAGCTTCGGGTGAATGAGAAATACCACCTAAGATCTGTCCCCGACAGGATCTTAGTTGCGGTCGTTTCCCAGATGTACCGGGCAGGATCTCAACAAGTGTCCAGGTTTCCCACAGTATAGGCACAGTCCCTCCCTCCTACGAAAGGCCCTCTCCTCCTTAGAAAGCCGGGTGGTCCCAACCTGCATTGGTTCACCACCCCCAGAGTCGGAACCAGGAGGCATGGAAGGTGAGGGAGGACTGGGTGGGTAAGTTAAATGAGAAGTTGTTCTGGAAGGATGCCTCCGCAGCGCTCCTTAAATGACGGTCTCTCCCGGACCCGAGTGTCTATTAGGATGATAAATGATATCGGTTCTTCCAAACTTTTAGGTAAATTGCGGGCAGCAGTATCATCCTTCATATAGTCACCAAGCCCTTGAGAAAAAGTGACAACCAGAGCCTCATTATTCCAGCCAGTCTCGGCTGCCAGGGTTCGGAATTCAATTGCGTAATCCGCTACTGTAGATTGCCCTGCGGATGGTCATAAGTTGTTTAGAAGCCGAGGTCGCGAGACCTGGCGCATCAAACACGCATTTAAAGGAGGCCACAAATATGTTATAGTTATATATTATGGGTTTTTGTCCGTCTCCCATAAAGGATTAGCCCATGCCGAAGCCTTGCCAGACAATAACGAAATCATCAGACCAACCCTACTGCTCTCAATAGGGAAGTTGTGCGGGGTAATTTCTAAGTATATGTATCACGGTGCCCGTGATTGCTGACTTCTGCTGTCAGTCAGGTGTGTGTACTCTCCATTGGCACCCTTTGGTTGCCCTTTCGTGGTGTCTCTATGTCAGCAGTCACCTGCCTTCTACCTGTATCTTTGGACCTGTTTTGCTCTGTTGTCAGTGTCAGAGTTTCTCCAGTAGTCAGTGCCTCTCCTGCGTGGTTCCTGCCTCCGTTCCAGATCTGACTGGGCTGTTGTTCCTGCTTCTGTTCCTGATCCCGTGCTGCCGTTGTTCCTGCTCCGTTCCTGACCTGGTTGGCAGTCCTGCCGTTCCAGTGGTTCTCCAGGCTTGTCTGCTGTTCCTGCTGCTGAATCCTGATTGTCATCCGTCTGGCTGCTGGGTCGCCTGGGTGACATTCTGATCACTGGTTTACTCCACATTCACCGTTTGCTGATCCATCCGTTATAGAACCGGTTGAGCGATACGATTGTCCAGTACTCGGTACTGGTTTACTCCACATCCACCGGTTGCTGATTCCTCTATTATAGAACCGGTTGGGCGTCACTGTTGTCCAGTACGCGGTACTGGTTTACTCCACATTCACCGGTTGCTGATCCAGCCATTATAGAACCGGTTGGGCGATACGATTGTCCAGTACTCGGTACCAGATTTGTAATATATCTGGTTACATGCAGCTGTAATAAACAGTATATAGGTCGCACAACACAACATTTAAGATCTAGGATTGGGCAACATAAACGGAATATAGTGAAGGGTTATACACAACACAGTTTATCTAAACATTTTTTGCACTTTCATAATAAAGATCCTTCTTGTATGAAAGTTATGGTTATTGAACATATTACTGATTCAGATGAGTTTGATAGATTACAGAGATTGAATAGTAGGGAGTATTATTGGATTTTTAAAATGTCCACTTTATTTCCTTTGGGCTTGAATGAGGTATTTGAATCTGTATACTCTTAATTAGTGGTTGGTGTAGGGGTTAATTAGTTAATGTTAAGAGCACTAATGAAGAATTGAATAATCTTTAGTCATACATATAAATAATTTTCACTAAGGCGCCTTTTTATTGTTATGATTTGAAGGCAGACACAGTTTATATTGACACGTTATTTTATGTCACTTCACATATCAAGATAATTTTGAGTAATAAGCTGGTTTAGTATTAATATAGGTAATAAGGGAGAATCATATTTGACTAATAGTTTTATTAGTTTATTGAGTAGTTTTTGTAGTTTTAATATTCTTAAGTATTAGAATTATTTATGGTGGTTTTGCCAAGTTTAGCTTTAATATTGCTTTTTGGCATAAGGGGAGTAATTAGAGATTACAATATTGTAGTATGCAGATGTGTTTGAGCCGAGTGTGGGATTGTATAGGATCGATGGTTAATTACAAGGGGAACTATTTGTGTCCGCTCGACTAAGGGGATAGAGGGTTGATATGCAACATTGTTTTTAAAAACATTGATCTTAAAGAGATTTATCTGGTCCGTTTAGTCAAACGGGAATGAATGCGTTAATGCGGCTATGACTGACACTTGTAGTCAGTGGAGTCGCATATGAGATGCGGGAGCTCTGATTGGTGTTACAACACCTGATGGACTCTTGTCGGATCCAGTAAGTAGAGAGCCATGCTCGGCCACTGACGATTCGAAGGTGACCAATCATGTTTGATTTGGGGATTCAAATAGGGATACTTTGTAGCGGTAGCGTTTTCTATTATTCTTGTGTTATTTTTGGCTAATTATCTTTGATAAAGTAGCGTTTAAGCTACGAAACGCGTAAGAGCCAGTATATTGAAATATTTTATATTATATTTTATCTTGCTGTGATAATAAACAAGATTTTATTTTATACTATATATGAAAAATTTTTGTCGCTACTTTTTTTGCTACATTTTTGCTACATTTGCTGTTACATTTATCTACCCCATCGAATCAGGATCACATATGGTTAAAAGGAACCCGAGTGGAGACGGGATAAATTATCTCCTACTGCGTTAATAGTCAGTTAAGATCGACTGACAAATAAAAAATGTGAGTATATTTATATATACATTTTTATTGATCATCCAAGTTGAAATTGTTTTACACTATTGGGCGCCTCCTTTTATTTTATGTCTTTTATGCGATCGGTACTGGTTTACTCACTGTAAGGAATGGTTTTTGGTGTTCTCCTCACGGTCACTCACATTCACCGGTTGCTAATTCCTCCATTATAGAACCGGTTGGGCTATACGGTTGTCCAGTACGCGGTACTGGTTTACTCCACATTCACCGGTTGCTGATTCCTCCATTATAGAACCGGTTGGGCATTGCTGTTGTCCAGTACGCAGTACTGGTTTACTCCACATTACCGGTTGCTGATCCATCTATTATAGAACCGACTTGACTATACTGTTGTCCAGTGCTCGGTACAGGTTAACCCCACATTTACCGGTTGCTGCTGCCTCCATTTTTGCACCGGTTTGGTCTCCCTGGTTGTGATACTGGTTTGCTCCACTGTTCCATCTATACAGCATTAGTGGAGCTGTCCTTCTGTCCTCCTGGCTGCCTTGCCCGGTATATTGGCAAGGCCGGTAGAGCCATATTCAGATTGTCGTGTTACCCTCCAGGCTGCCTTGCCCGGTATATTGGCAAGGCCAGTAGAGCCTGTTTCCATTCCATAGCGTCATCTTTCAGGCTGCCTTGCCCGGTACATTGGCAAGGCTGGTAGAGCCTTGTTCCCGCTATGGTATCACCTTCCTGGCTGCCCTGCCCGGTACATTGGCAGGCCAGTAGAGCCTTGGCCATATTGTTTGTTCCTACCTTAGGCTGCCTTGCCCGATATTTTGGCAAGGCCGGTAGAGCCTACCATGCTGTGTCTTGTAAAAGCTACTGTTTGAACCCATTATGTACATGTGATATATGTGTATGTTCAGGACCCGTGAGGGTTCCCGTTAAACTTTTCAATAAAGTTTTATTTTTATCTTACTTTGTGTCTGAGAGTCAAAACAGACCGTGACAATATGCTCAATTGGTTCAAAAACCCACGACACAGGTCAGGATCCCCACTGTAACGCTGTGGGAGTGGAACGGATCCAGACAACCCTCTGACCATACCTGCCTCAGAGGCCATCTGAACTGCTGGTGCCAAGGAAGGGGCTGGAGTGGCCACCGGTGGCAGTGTGGAACGTTCCAAGTGAGTAGTACTGCTAAGCAAGGTTTGCAAAGCCAATGACAAATGATCAATGCGTTGGTCCTGGTCCTGCATCCTGTCTAGTATGCTCTGAAAAGGTGAATCACTATTACCATCTGTTGTCATGACCCTTACATACTGTCACAGTTTGCAAGCAAAGACAAGAGTCAGACAGTAAAGTATAATTCACCTCTATTAAAAATAAGAGTAGATAAATATAGCAATACTCAGGATGGAGCGGAGGATAACCAAAGAGACAGGGGCTCTATCAGCAATAGGAGTATGTCTACAAATTCCCAATCTGCAGAGACTAAGCAGGAGCCAATGGTAGTCTCACACGCCAGAGAGTAAGAGTAGGCCTGAAAGATCTCCCCTAAGGATGGTCACCGGGAAGGCGACTGACTCATGCCTGCAGTCAGTCAGGAGAAGGTCTTCTACTGACGGAGAGGCAACCGGAGAGGCTACTGATTCACACCTGCAGTCAGTAAGATCAGAGTCTGCCAGAGCCACAGGTCCGCACCAGTTCAGATGTCCCCTAAATAGGAGGTAACATGGAAGGTAGCTGGACAGAGCCCCAGGTCAACACCAGGTTGGATAGTCAAAGCCGGGTCATACACGGAGCGGGTAGTCAGCCAGAGCCACAGGTCTGCACCAGATTGGGTGTCCATTACAAAGGGTAACACAAGAGAGTAGTCAGACAGAGCCACAGGTCAGCACCAGGATGGATGGTCAGACAAGCCAGGGTCATACACTAGAACAGGAGCAAAGAAAACGAACTGCACAGAACATCAACATAAGGGTAACTGGATGGAAATCCAGTTCCCTTTAAATACAAGATGCCAGGAAGTAGATAGGAGGAGCCACACCAGAACCCAATGATAAAAAGGTGACCTGCATCAAATGTGCCTCCTCGCGCCTGAATTGACGCATCTTGCAGAGATGCGTCATAAGCCTGAGCCACTGCTGCATCCAGTGAAGCCTCCAGTCCACCTAGCCAGAGGACATGGGCGTCCACTACTGACGCCAAGTACGCCCAGACCCTGTTCCGGAAGCACAGTGTGGGATGAAGCAGAAGTGTCATATACCGCGAGACAACTCCAGCGCTAACCAAAGCAGCAGCGATAGATATAGGTAAGTTGTGACAGCCCCTGACTGCTTGGGAGACTATGGCTAAGCTTTGTGATGCATTGGTCCTCACTTTAGTTGTAGTATCCAGTCTGCACTTGTGGCACCTGTCCTCAGTAGTTTAACCTCAATAATCTGACTCTTCTGATTGTTAATTTCTTTGGCAATTGACACCATTTTTTGTATTTGATCAAAGTCATTATGTACTTTGTACTGTTGTTGACTTTCATTGTTTATGACACGCAGACATTGCTTTGGGGTGCTCTGGTGTGTCTGAAGGGTGAAGATTCACTGCATTCTTCACAGACAAATATGCATGTATTCAGCTTTTTTCATTGCCGCTTTAGTATATTCTTTTACACTATCCAATGTTGCCTGGCAGCTGGGATATTGTGCCATGTGTACACATCATTGTACCAGACTGATAACATATATTCTTCTGGTGCCTCTTGTGCATTAGGCAGATGCCCAGCTGCTTTGAGCATACAACATGCCATTAAATAATTTATTCCCCATATTTGGTTGGCAACTTTTTTCTCAGGATCAAATTATACTTGGTAGCAATAACTTTATTGTGATCTGCTCTTCTGTAGTTTGTGGTAACCATCTGCTTATCTGAGCTTATACAATTCATATGACACATTTGTGTTACCGTTGGTTGTAGCGGCAGCCGCGGAGGGCTGACCGCCCCTTGTGCCTCTTCTCCGGCTGGTGGTTCGGAGCTGTCAGGGGATGGTGAGGAAGGGGTGCTGACCACCACAGGAAATATAAATATATTGGAACCCGAGAGAAAGAAAACCAGCACACACACAATTAAAGGGAACACCAATGTATTATATATATGCCCACAAGGATCATGAAATAGTAAAGCACAACAAAACATTCAAAGAAACAGAAAAGAGCAGGGCCTCTGGGCAAAGGAGTGCAGGGCCTCTGGGCTTTAGGGATCAGCTAGCTCTGGGCAAAGTGGTACAGCTAGCTCTGGGCAAAGGGGTACAGCTAGCTCTGGGCAAAGGGGTACAGCTAGCTCTCCACTGGAACTCAAGAGATGCAGCTGTTTGCACTGGAACACAGGAGGGCAGCCGGCTCAGGAACTCAGGGAAACCACCAGCTCTGGAACACAGGGAAACCGCCGGCTCTGGAACTCAGAGAAACCGCCGGCTCTGGAACATGAGGGACATAGCCAGACTCAGGGACATAGCCGGGCTCAGGAACTCATGGACATAGCCAGGCTCAGGAACTCAGGGAAATAGCCTGGCTCAGTAACTCAGGGAAATAGCCAGGCTCAGGAACTCTGGGGGTGCATCCCAGCTCAAGGAACTCTGGGCGTAGCTACCACAAGGGACACAGGGGAGCAGCTAGCTCAAGGGACACAGGGCCCAGGCCCATAAAAAAAGAAACAAAACTGGGACTGCTCTGATCAGTATAATCTGGCCCAGAGCACAGGGAGAGACTGAACTAAATAGAGAGGAGGAGGTGATTGCAAGGTGGGGCCAGCTGGGAACAGAATGTCTCTTTGGTCTAAGTGCAGCAGCCTAAAACAGCACAAAGGGAAGGTAGTGGCACTGTGAGGTACTTCACCAGGCTGAGGAGAGGACAGGATCCTGACAGGAGCCTCTTTGTGGCCGGAAGCTGTGTACCAGCCGCTTCCGTGTTTTTCCTCCTGCTCTCGTGAGAGCAAGTGCGCGTCAGCTGGGTTGGTTCCCCAGTTGACGTTGCATCTGTTTCTTATAGCCCTATCACAGGGCTGTGTCTCTGCTCCTCCCCTCTGCCTGGATATTTAAACTGCCTGAACACCGGGCTCAGTCGCCCCTTTCGTGGTGTTTCAGGCAGTGTGTTCCGGTTTCCCTTAGTCCTGGTTATTGTGATCCTGGCTTGTCTGTAGTGTCCTGCTCTGTGTATGACCAGTGGCCTGGCTGACTATCCGCTCGGTGTCTGACTAGTGGCCTGACTGACTCCCGTTCTGTGTACCGACTAGTGGCTTAGCTGATTACCCTCTTTGTGAACCGACTAGTGGCTTGGCTGACTACCTGCTTTGTGTACCAACTAGTGGCCTGGCTGACTACCCACTTTGTGTACTGACCAGTGGCCTGGCTGACTACCCACTTTGTGTACTGACATGTGGCTTGGCTGACTACCCGCTCTGTGTACTGACCAGTGGCCTGGCTGACTATCCTCTCTGTGTACTGACCAGTGGCCTGGCTGACTATCCACTCTGTGTACTGATCAGTGGCCTTGCTGACTACCCACTCTGTGTACTGACCAGTGGCCTTGCTGACTACCCACTCTGTGTACTGACCAGTGGTCTGGCTACGGTTCTCTCTGTACCTCTGCATTTGTCTAGGCTGTCTGTCTTTCAGTGTGCCTTACTGAAGCCTGGCTTCCACTCTCCTTATACTCACCAGTGACCAGGCATACCACTGCCGTAGGTTCGCCAGTGATTGGGATATTGCTTCCGGGGATTGTCACCTATTTCGATTCTAGGCTGGGTCTCCCTACTCCATGGGAATCCACCCAGTCCTGTTCAGTTCCTTTGTGTTCTTGGTATTCTCTTATCATCTATTGTGCCAGTATTTGCATTTTCAATAAAGGTGGTGTTCACTTATATACCTGTCTGTGCATTATTTGTGAGAATTGTTACAGTGCAAAAGGGCCATGAGTACTGTAGGTACAGGGAACCCACCTGCTCAGAGCATCCTGGCTAGGATGGACATGCAGGATCAGCATATCAATCAATTATCCCTTGCCATGCAGACACTAAACCATACGGCTCATCTTGACCGTCCTTTTAGGCAACCGGTGGCCTCTGCCAATCCGGCACCAGTTGCAATGGCTACTCTGACACCACTGCTGCTAGGGGATTGTCGGGTTCCGCCCCGCTTCCTCAACGATAAGTGGGTAGCCCTGTACTTTGCCATGGGTTCCTCAATCAGGTGGGCATTTTCCTCAACATGGTTCCACATGCATTCCCTACTGAGTGGAGTAAAGTAGGATTTATGATTTCTCTCCTGTCGGCTAAAGCTTTGGTGTGGGCCAGTCCATTATGGGAGACGGACAAATCCATTATCTATAATTTTGCCAAATTTTTGGCCTCGTTTAAGCGGGTTTTTGATGTCCTGGCTCGTTCTGCCTCCTCTGCCAAACACCTCATGACCATCCACCAGGGTAACCGTACGGTAGCAGAGTACTCTATTGAGTACACTGGCAGCGGAGGTAGGCTTGAACAATGAAGCACTGGTAGCCGCCTTTTCACAAGGGCTATGGAACTCTATTAAGAATGAGATTGCAGCCCGTGAGCTGCCTAATGATTTGGATGACCTGGTATCTTTTACCATCCTGATTGATACCCTGATCAGGGAGAGACCCTCCTTTAGGGTGCACCTGCGGAGGCCTCCATCGCGTCTAGCTCTGACCTTTAATCACCCACCCATTCCTCCCTCACCTCCCATGCCTCCTGGTTCGGACATGGGTGGGCAGGGCCTATGCAGTTAGGCTTTACTCATCTCTCCGTGGAGGAGGGACTCTGCCCGTACTGCAGTAAACCTGGACACTTATTGCATTCTTGTCCCATCTGCCCGGGAAATGCTCGCACAATCATGGACTATCACGGGCCAATTCTTCGGTGATAGCTCTGGCTTTGATTGATTCTGGGGCCACAGGGTATTTCATAGATGCTGAATTTGCAGCCAAATATTCCATTCCCCTGCAGCGCGATTGAGGCAATTGATAGTAGGCCCCTACAACCTTCTCATGTCACATACTAGACCCTCTCAATTTCTCGTCTGGCAGGGGAACTTCACTATGAGTCGCTCCAATTTCAGGTCATTCAATCTCCGCATTACGCAATCATTGTTTGGTTCCCATGGCTTCAGAAACATAACCCTAGGTTTGATTGGTGTACTAGTGACATCATATCGTGGTCTCCTCAATGTGCTGAGTCCTGTCTTCATCGTCCTACCAGAGTGTTGGTCATGGCTGCCTCCTCCTCCTTACCTGAGAAGTATTGTTCCTTCATTGCTGTGTTTAACAAGGTACAGGCCAATACCTTACCCCCTCACAGGTCGTACGACTGTACTGTTGATTTGATTCCGGGGGCCGTTCCTCCTAAGGGTCGAGTTTACCCTCTGTCTGTGGCTGAGAACAAGGCCATAGAGGATTATGTGGCAGACGCACTTTCTAGAGGTATCATTCATAAATTCACCTCCCCAGCCGGGCAGGGTTGTTCTTTTTTTGTGAAAAAAAAAGATGGGGAACTGCGGTCATGTATTGATTTCAGAGGCCTAAATAAACTAATGGTCAAGAATGCCTACCCCATTCTGTTGATCACTGACTTGTTTGACCGATTGAAGGGCTCGTCCGTTTTCACCAAGCTTGATCTCCAGATGGCTTATAACCCCGTGAGAATCAAAGAAGGCCATGAATGGAAGACAGCATTTAATACTAGGAGTGAGCATTACGAATATCTGGTGGGCTTTGCAACGCTCCCACTGTCTTCCAGGAGTTCATCAATGATGTCTTAAGAGATTTGCTACAGAGTTGTGTGGTTGTCTACCTGGATGACATTCTCATCCACTCTCCGAATCTGGAGACACATTGTGCTGATGTGTCTGGAGGTAGATTTAAAGGCAGGCGTTAAGCTACAAAAACATCAGAGGGTGTTTTAACGTATAGTAAGCCATTTAAAGGGCCATGCATCTACTATTACGGCTGCTACACTAATGTGTGTTTTGGCCCATTAAAAAAAACGCTGCATTTTGCCATTCAAAGCACTGCGCTAGCTGGAAAAGATCTGATAAGGGACTCACTTACCGCACAAAACTTAAGACACAGTTTTGTTAGCCGTAAAATGTCCCTTATCAAATCTTTTGCCAGTTAGCGCAGCTGTTAACTGGCAAAAAAAAAACGTGTCCACAGTGAATGTATTGATATGGGGCCGTATGTATTGATATGGGGCCCTAAGCCCCACATCAATACATCCAAAGTGCCTAAAACGTGTCCAAAGTTAGTAAGATTAACCCTATGAGTGCCGGTGGGGTATAATTACCCCGCCGGCATTCATAGGGTTAACCCGAATAAAACAACATCGCATTAACACTTACCATTAATCCTGATGTCCAGCGGCGTCCACAGCTTGCTGGTCCTTCTGTCCTTCTCTTCTATCTTCTCATCCTTCTGTCTTCTATCTTCTTTCTGTAAAATAAAACAATATAATTAACACCAAGCATGAACGAAGACATTCCTGAACCCTTTGAGTGGCAGAGGGGTATGCAACGCATTGCACAGCAATGCGTTGCGTACCTCACTGTCACTCAAAGGGTTCAATAGTATTGCGCCATAAATATACCCATATGTATAAACATGCCAATAAATAATATGATCCATAAATATACCCCAAAGTATAAACATGCCAATAAATAATATGATCCATATAGCCAGAAATAAATGCCTTCCATTAATGCCCAGTATGACAACTTATCTTAATGTTTCGTGTCTCCGCCTCTTGGAGCGGCCGTGAGGGTGGCAGCAGTGGAGACACAAATGTCCAATGACACTCCCCTTCAGCTGTGTACGGGCCGATGACAGCAACACACTGAGGGCATTTGAAGTGAGTCTGCCTTTATATATGGGCAGGCTCACTTCAATTTCCCTCACAGCCATTGGCTGGGGTGTTCTTCACATCCAAGCCAATTAGATTCAAGAGGCTGTTCTTTAAAATGATTGGCTGGGATGTGTAGAACTGTCCCACCAGTAGATTTTTAATAAGACTTCTTGGATGATTGGACTTTGCATAAAACAGAGAATTCCAGGCACATTTCTTTCTCTTAGGTGAGAGTGCTTCCTTTTTATGATGTTATGCTGTGTTTTGCCCCAGGTTTGATTTTTTTAATATGTTGCCATACATCACAAACCTACTGCAACTGTGACCCTCTATCACTTGCAACCACAGACAGACAGTAATAGTAGTTTCCACTCTGATCAAGTTTCGTTTTATGCAAATAATCCTCATACTTCCTGTCTCTAGTGGCTTTTCACATTTTAAAACCACAGAAAGCTCACAAAAAAGGAAATGAGGATCAGGAGAATCTAAACTGATGAATGGTGAGTAGCTAGACTTCCTCCCACTCCTGCTGTTGGAAATAATCATGGGCTCATTTCAAGAGAAGTAAGAAGTTATTCAGAAGCCAAGCTGATGCAATTTTGTGAACGTTTGCATTATAGCACAAAATAAACTAATACTCACCAGCACAAATAAAACATGAATGGGTAAATAAGCATTAAATATAGTAACAAGTATAATAAAATTAGTAGTGTACGGTTATACATAATAAAATTCCCATCAAAAATATGTCTGAAAGGTGGAAAAACACAGAGCCGTTTAATGCATGGGTTTACTTGTAGGTGCCAATATTGTGTTGCCACAGATCTAACTTTTTCTGCAAGCAATCAAATCAATCCTGTGGCCAGATGGTTGGGGAGGAGGAAAGCTTTTTTGGTTAAAAAGGACCATCTTTAATGATTTTCCCATAAATTATAAATGTCCTATGGATGGACCCTGCTGAACCCTAAAGAGATCCTAAAAAAATCTGTTACTATGTTTTGAATAGCTATATAATTTTGCAGATTACCTCAGAAGTTCTTAAAACTGCTCAGACAAAAGAAAAGGTATAGCAAAATGTATGGACAAATGCACTTTTTTTGGTAATTGACATCTTTTCCTTTGGAGGCTCTATGTCTTATAAGTAATGGGAGGAAGCTCCACTTATAAGTAATGGGAGGAAGCTCCAAGCAAGTCATGTTACTGTCATATTCTGGTAGAGAAGTTGTGGTGTGTGTGATTCTCTTGTGGTATTTGGGGCTCAGTTACTGGACTATCACTATATTACCTGCCCTCACATACACAACCCAAAGAGACACTTAAAAAGATAGTAATATTTTTTTTTCATCTTTATTGCTTAATATCTTCTTCTTGGGCATTTAGTATCAAATTGAATCTACTCCAAAATTCATCAGGTGCATCTACTGTCAGAGGTCTTGCTAGAAGAAGACCAAAGACTAGATGGGTAGAGAAAATTACCAAATTTGTTGGTACACAGTGGCAACAAAAAAGCACAAAGCCAAAGTTGTTGGAGAATTGCTGAGGAGTACTTCATCCTGCAGTGGACTGACAATGGCTGAACATGATGATGATGAAAAATAAAATAAATAGATAGATAGATAGATAGATCGCGACAAAGAGAAAGAAAGAGAGGGAGAATGACATTTGGAATTATGTAAAAATACAATGGGGGAGCAGTTAGTTTAGTAAGCATACAGTCTGCATAGATGTGATATGTTATGCATAAGGTTAGATCAAAGTCCTGGAAACATGACTATGTTCATTAGCACAGAGAAGTGACACACCTGTTAGTGTGGGAGTTGGCAAGACACTGTCTCTTTACAATTAGTCATCCCAAGTTATCTGTTATAATGCAACATAAAACACATTCTCTGGTTCAGGCTTGTTTTTACTGTGTCAAGCATAACCATTAATTCCCAGATTTTTCTTTTGCTCTGTGTTCTAAAGTTCCTGTCTATTTAGGTATTTTTATCTTTGATCCACAGGAGAATTTGCTGTTTTTTGTGGTTAGTGGCAGACAGTGTTAGCAGTAATTATTTTTTTTAATATAGGGATTGTCTGTATGAGATACAGTGGCTTTTAATCAGCTGTCTGGAGGGTTGGTTGTTTACTCTTTTGCAATCTGTCTTAGTGTGTGGTCACATAAATCCCCAGCTAGAAGCCCAAAAGACTTACAGGCAACTCTTCATAAAGATAGTAGATTAAAAACCATATTCCCAGACCAATCATTTGTCTTTAATATATCCCCAAATTAAAAAAAAAATGTCAAAAGGTCCCTGTCACAAACCACAAAAAATGGCACATTCCCCCGGGGAGTAAAAAAGATGTGAAACCTGTCCACCTATTTTTTGCACTGAAACGGTAAAGATACAGATAGCCAGCAATTAATTAATTGTGCCTCAACTAATGTGATATACCTCATAACATGTATACAGTACCACACAGGAGGATACTAAACCGGGTAAACAAGACAGACATTGAGGAAAAGAATAAACCTCCATTATATTTGACATATTAAAAACTGGAGTGAAGCTGGCAATGGGATTCATGTCCCATTATAATAGATAGAGCATCATGGAAAAACTAATTGTAAAGAGACAGTGTCTTGCCAACTTACAGACTTACTGGCACGTCACACCTCTGTGCTAATTAACTTTTCTTTGTCCCCATGACTTTGATCTAACCCTATTTATATAAAATATATGCATACTGGATATCTACTAAGTTAATTGTACTCCAATTGTGTTTTAATATAATTTATTCCAAGTGTTTACAATACATAAATAAATGCAGTGTTTGCTTAAATATAAGGCAAGGTTTTTAAGCAAACTGAAGTTGAAAAAAAACAACCTTGCCTTAAATTGAAGGTCACCTTATAGTCCGGTACCTTTATCCCTCAAGTTGTGTGTACATTTATCCTTCATACATTTTTTCAAGTTTCATCAATATCAGTATAACATTGATGAAACTTGAAAAATGTATCTGATGCTCCACAAGATCTACAGTTCTTTCCCTCTTACCAGTGAAGTATAGATCCCATCTTTATGCACGGTACTAGTACATTATGATATGCTCCCTGCTTCAGTACAGTAGGGACAAAGGGGTCCTAACATGTGTTTCCAACCAATTGACTATATACGGGCAGAGAAGTACGGCTGCAGTCCAGCCAACCATCCTGAGCCTGGTGAAGAAAACGGACAAGCTCCTGGGTACAACATCAAATAGCATAGGATGCTGTTTCTAGGATGTGATTGGATGGAGGCTCTCATAAGGGATGTCGTGATATAGGTCTATAAAAGGTGGCAAAGGGCTATAATATGTGTTGACTGAGGATTGTGATTGAGGGTGGGGAGCTTTGGTGTTGAGGTTCTTGGTGGGATGGGAGCTGATGTTTTGTATGGGGTGAGGACTGCAAAGGACCAATCTATCTGATAGAGAATCTTGGTTAAGGTCTATAATGGGAGCAGTGTAGTGGATCAGGGTTGTGATAGAGAGGGGGAGCTGTGGTGTTTACTTGCGAAAAGAATGTTTTTTCTGTAGGGTTGCTTTATATTCATGCATTTTCTCTTTTCTTCTTTCAAGTCTGATGTGGCAACTTATATTATTATATTCTAACAAATGTGGTAGTATTTGAGTAATCAATTCATGTAGGTTTAGAACTTCACTGTTTATTTTTCACATTATATTTATTTGGTAATGCAAATTCACTGAATGAGCTGGAGATGTGGATCACTTTATGGCTTTTCTTTTGTTGCAGCAGTGAAATCTCTGCCATGAGATCACCCATTCCTCCTTGCTACATTTCCTTGTGTATATTTACAGTCTGTTGTGGACAGATGTGTGTGGATGTTTCTGAATGTGTGTGCAAATGTGTGTATGAGGGTGCATGTGTGCACAAATGTGTATGTTCTCAGATGAGTATGTTTGCCCGCAAATGTGTGACTGCAAAAGCTCCAAGTGTGTGTCCGTGAATGTGCTTGCACCATTGTGTATGTGGGCATCAGTGCAAATTTGCATCCAAATGTGCGTTAGTGCACAAATGTGCAGTTATGCGACCGTGAGAATATACATGCAAATGCTTGTGAATTCAAAATTATGTGTAAATGCTTGCTCTTGTGCATGTGAATGTGTGTTCTTGCAGACTTGAAGATGATCTATCACATACGTCTGCTTCAGGTCATAGCCACACCTGTTTCTGTTTGGAATTGAACCATAGACATTATGGCTGTAAGACCTGTGATTTCCAGCATGAGCAACTAGAGTGACTTGGTGTGTGGCAGTCTTGTCCCTGCTTTAGCTGCATGCACACAGCCGTCTGGAACCAGCAGGTATGTAAACCAGCCAAGTGAGCCTTGCCCTTGCTCATGAATGAGTCCTGGTTGGTGTTCCAGTGTGCATCCTGCTTTTTAGAGTTCCAGTGTACAGAACCAATGGCTTTCTCTGACTACACCTTTGTTCCTACAATCGTGCACCAGACCACTGGCCTTTCCTGACCTTCACCACTGATCGTATGAATCTTTGTACCAGATAAGTTACCACCCCACAGGGTATATTATCGTCTCATAGAACTGCACCTTGGAGAAAATATTCCTGCTGGGCTTATCTATCCTGTCGCTGAACTGAATTAAAAGTTCTAAAGGACTGTATTGATGAACAATTTGCTAAGGGGTTAATTCATCCTTCCCTTCTACTGCTGGTGCTTATATCCTTATCATTTAAAGAGGGTGTAGCTGCTTGGGGCAGAGCAAGAGAGGTAGTCTCTAAGTCTCTCTCCAACACCACTCACAGATGCTGCAGTAAGATGCTTCTATGCTAGACTAGGGTATACAGGCAGGAGGCCTAGCCATGCTGCGGCCTAGCTGGACTAAAGTCGAGCTGATATGAGAACAGGATAACTAAACAGAAGGATGTGTTAAAAACTCCTAATCTGGGAATAGCGGAAGTAGTACAGACTCCCCCACTGAAGAGAAGTAGCTGTGCAAGAGTATGGAGAGAACTAGAAGGATAGGGTTAGTCCCCCAAGGAAATACAAGAGGCGTGGCGTAGCAATCCCAGGAGCTACTTGAATATGCAGTGAATGAACATAGAGGATTTTTGATGAAGCTGTGATGAAGGCTCACAGAGGAATAGCGGTCCTGATGCAGGGTTAAGCTCTGAGGAGCAGAAATCTTGATCAGTGGAGTAGTGGGACTGGAGCAGAGATGAATTGCTGTGGATTAGCGGTCACAATGAGGAGATAGTTGCCGGAGCAGCAGGTCTGGGCAGCAATGCATCGCTAAGGAGCAGGGGTCTTGATATGTCAGTAGATCACTGAGGATCAGTGACCTCGATGAGGCTTTAATCACTGAACTAGCAGGTCTGGAGCGGCAATTAATCACCAGGGATAAGTGGTCTCAGTGCAGTGTGGATTGCCGGATTTAGGCTGATAAGTTGCAACGTAGGATGGAGAAAACACTGAGAGATCCAAAAAGGTTTCTGGAGCTCTGCATATTATGGAGCAGGAACAATGGACACAGGCGCCAGTTACAATATGATAGTAAACACTTTGAAGGTGCACTGGAAGAGGAAAGAGGAGGCAAATATAAAGGAAGAAAATAGAAATCTGGAGAAAGACAATAAAAAATCCTGGAGCATGACAGGATAGTTTTCTTCACCCATGTATTGACTAATGAAAGCTGAACGACATAAATGTTAAACATTTATAACCACTACCACTGATCCTGAAATTGTTCAAAATATTTTACTCTGCTTACATCTATGTCAAACTTGATCATAAAGGGACATACAGCTTGAGAAATTGATGAGAGGAAGACCACTTTTCTAACAAAATATGGTGACTTCAAGTCACACCTTTTGGATTATGCAATGCCCCTGCTACCTTCCAGCACTTTGCCAGTTATATTTTCTAGAATTTGCTTGATACGTTTGTGGTGGTTGATGACATTCTGATTTTCTTTCCCATACTTGAGGAACATTGAAAAAATGTAAAATATAATTGTTGTCAATAAAGCCCCTGATCCAGATGGTCTTATAGCAGAGCTCTACAAAATCCTAAAAGAAGGTATTGTGCAGCCTCTTCTCTCCCTGTATAGCCATATTTTTACCTCCAGGACAACTGCTTTTATTCTTGCTGGGATTATAAGGATTCCCAAATCAGGGAAGAATCTCAGTCTATGCAAAGAGCTAGTCAGAGATGCTCATCTAGTGTCACGGATCAAGGAAGGATAGACCAAAGACCCAGAATACCACCTCCACTCAAATTACAGGAATGAGAAGATCAGTCTCCTCCAACAAGGAATTTGGGAGCTAGATGCTGGAGTGCGAAGCTAGAGAGCGTAGCTCGGGTACGGTGGTTGCCTACCCGGGGTCTTGCTGCGGCTGTGCCGTATAAAGGTGCTGGCCGCGAAGCCAGATTGGTCCCCTTCGTTTGAGCCAAAGGAGACCCGCGATGACCCCGTGTAGCCAAACAACTACTACCCCAATTCCCAGGGAGGATAATACTCCAGAATAAAAGGGGTACTCACTCAGACCACAAGGAAGTTCCCCAAAGAGCAGGAAAGGTATCTGGATTCCAGGAAGCTTGGAGAGTAGTCAGGAAGCAAGCCAGGTCATACACGGTTCACTTGGAGAAATAGGACTGAGCAGGTGGGTAGTCAGGAAGCAAGCCAGGTCATACACGGTTAACTTGGAGATGTAGGGCTGAGCAGGTGAGAGTAGTCAGGAAACAAGCCAGGTCATACACGGTTAACTTGGAGATGTAGGGCTGAGCAGGTGAGAGTAGTCAGGAAACAAGCCAGGTCATACACGGTTAACTTGGAGATGTAGGGCTGAGCAGGTGAGAGTAGTCAGGAAACAAGCCAGGTCATACACGGTTACTTGGAGATATAGGACTGAGCAGGTGAGTAGTCAGGAAACAAGCCAGGTCATACACGGTTAACTTGGAGATGTAAGGCTGAGCAGGTGAGAGTAGTCAGGAAACAAGCCAGGTCATACACGGATAAACTAACAGCAAGACAGAGCAGGTAACTGGTGCAGGACACCACAGAGCACTGAACCCTACCTAACAAGACGCTATACTAACGCGTCTGAACGCCGGGCTCAAGCTGACTACATACTGAAGAACCGGAAGTGACGCAAGCACCCGGCAACGGAATACACAAGCCGTTGCTAGGAAGCCCGTCGCATCCGGCGAGGAAGAGAGACGCCGCCAGAAGAGACAACGGCCGACAAGAACCGCCGAACAGTGGCGGACGTGACACTACCCCCCCACCCAAAGGCCGCCTCCGGAGGCCATCAGGAAGGGCGATCCGGAAAACGCCGCCGAAAACGATGCAGCAACGCGGGGGCATGAACGTCCCGCGACGAAACCCACGAGCGTTCCTCAGGACCGTAGCCTTTCCAGTTCACCAGGAATTGAAGCCGGCCTCGAGACCTGCGGGAGTCTAAAATCTCGTCCACGACATACTCCTCGTGATCCCGGAAAGAAACCGGAGGGGGAACCGACGCCTGAGGATGAGGAAAACGAGAAGGAACCCACGGCTTCAATCGGGACACATGAAGCACAGGGTGAACCCGCAAGGTACGTGGCAGATCAAACCGATAGACCACAGGAGAGATACGGTGTGCAACCCGGAACGGTCCTAGAAAACGTCGACCCAACTTGGTCGACGGCTGGCGAAGACGGATATTCTGAGTGGAGAGCCACACCCGGTCCCCAGGAGCAAAAAGAGGAGCCAAAGCACGCCTCCGATCGGCAAAGGACTTCTGACGACATTGGCTGGAGAGGAGAGTAGACCGCAGCGACTGCCAATGAGCGACTAGAGATTGCACCCGAGCCTCAGCTGTGGGAACCAAAGCAGTACCAGGTGAAAGTAAGAGAGTGTGTGGGTTATATCCCAAAGCAGCAAAGAAAGGAGAACAGCCTAAGGAGGAGTGCAACAAGGAGTTGTAAGAAAACTCGGCCAAGGGCAGAAGGGAAGCCCAATCGTCCTGACGGTGATTGCAAAGAGAGCGGAGATACACTTCCAAAGACTGATTAGTCCGCTCTGTCTGTCCATTGGTCTGAGGGTGATAGCCAGACGAGAACTGTAGCCTGATGCCCAACCGGGCACAGATCGATCGCCAAAAACGAGAAACAAACTGCGAACCCCTGTCGGACACGATATGCAACGGAATGCCGTGCAAACGGATCACATGTGCAATGAAGAGCTCTGCAAGGTCCGATGAGGATGGAATCTTAGGCAGGGGAACAAAGTGTGCCTGTTTGCTAAAACGATCCACCACCACCCAAACTGCTGACATCCCTCCTGATACCGGCAGGTCAACAATAAAGTCCATAGCCAGCTGGGTCCAAGGCAAGACTGGTACAGGAAGAGGGTGCAGGAGACCAAGAGGTCGAGTCCTGGGAAACTTCATCCTAGCACAAGTCGGACAAGAGGATACATAGGACTCTACATCGGAACGACAGCCGGGCCAGCAGAAGTGACGGGTAAGGAGGTCATAAGTGCGGTGGACACCAGGGTGGCCTGCTACTGGAGAATGATGTGCCCAACGTAAAACCTCAGAACGAAACCGGGGAGGCACAAAGAGACCAGAGGTAACAATGGGAGAAGTATGCTGGGCAGCCTCAATAGCCCGGAGGGTCTGTGTAGATATAGCGGCAAGAAAACAGGAGGACGGAAGAATCGTCTCTGGAACAGAAGGTGGAGAAACATCTGTATCAGCAATCCTAGACAAGGCATCTGCCTTGATGTTCTTACTGCCCGGTATGTAGGATATCCTTAGGGAAAAACGAGCAAAAAACAAGGACCAGCGGGCCTGTCTTGCGTTCAAGCGCTTAGCAGAGGCCAAATATGCAAGATTCCGATGATCAGTTAGTACTGTGACCTCATGGGGAGAACCCTCTAGAAGGTGACGCCACTCTTCAAGGGCCAATTTAATAGCCAACAGCTCCCTGTTGCCTGTGTCGTAGTTCTGTTCCGCCACAGAAAAATGACGCGAAAAGAAGGAGCAAGGATGGTACTTGCCCATTTTGGGACTACATTGTGACAACACAGCCCCAGCAGCTGATTCCGAGGCGTCTACCTCTAAAATGAACGCTCAATATGGATCAGGATATACCAGGATAGGAGCGGAAGTAAAAGCGGATTTGAGGGTGTTAAAGGCGGAAACGGCTTCCTCTGGCCAGAGAGCTGGGTTGGTGTCTTTGTGGGTCAAAGCGACAATAGGCTGTACGATCCTGGAGAACCTACGGATGAATTTCCTGTAGTAATTAGCGAAACCTATAAACCGTTGAATACCACGCAGAGTAACAGGACGGGGCCATTCTTTGACCGCGGCTACTTTTGCAGGATCCATTACTAGTCCTGTGGCCGAGACAATATAACCCAAAAAGGGCAATTTATTTTGCTCAAAAATGCATTTTTCCAGTTTTGCATACAGTTTATGCGTACGCAAACGCTCAAGAACACTCTGTACATGGAGACGATGCTCGGGCAGAGTCTTGGAGAAAATTAAAATATCATCTAAATATACCACAACATAAGTCAAGAGAAGATCCCTGAATACCTCGTTCATAAAAGCTTGGAACACTGCCGGAGCATTACGCAACCCAAACTGCATAACGAGATATTCATAGTGTCCGAAGCGTGTATTGAAAGCTGTTTTCCACTCCTCACCAGCACGCATACGAACCAAATTATAAGCACCACGCAGGTCCAGCTTGGTGAACACAGAAGCCCCCTTAAGGCGGTCCAAAAGGTCAGAGATGAGGGGTAGAGGATAACAGTTGCGACGGGTGATGGTATTCAGACCCCTATAGTCGATACAGGGACGAAGAGAGCCGTCTTTCTTTTCCACAAAAAACAGACCAGCCCCTGCTGGGGACGTAGAAGTGCGAATAAACCCACGAGAAAGGCTTTCTTTGATATATGTCTCCAAGGCAGATGTTTCAGGAAGAGAAAGAGGATATACACGACCTCTGGGAGGAGTTGTACCTGGTAACAGATCAATAGTGCAATCGTATTCCCTGTGAGGTGGGAGAGTCTCGGCCCTGGCTTTGCAGAAGACATCAGCATAGGAGAGGTACGGTTCTGGTACGGTTGAGAGAAGACATTCCCCATCAGAGGCCTGGGCTACGTCAGAGACAGTGACTGACGCAGAAGACACAGGACTCTTTTCGGGAAAAGTGACGGTCCCAGACTTCCAATCAATGGTTGGGTTATGATGTCTTAACCAGGGAAGACCTAGGATGACAGGGTTCTGAGGGGAAGAAATAATGTCAAACGAGGCCAGTTCAGAGAAGGTCTTGCCTACCAGCAGGGTCAGAGGGGCCGAAACAGAGGAGATGTAGCCGGAACCCACAGGAGCACCATCAACCGCCACCACACGCAAAGGAGGATGACGGGGCAAAAGAGGTATGCCGTGGGTCTGGGCGAAAATGACATCTAAAAACAGACCTGCCGCCCCAGAATCAATAAAGGCCAGAACTGAAACAGAAGAGGACGGCCAAGACAACACGATTGGCAGTGTAAGACGAGACTCCTTACATAGGGAGACAGAACGTGGACTTAGCAAGGGTCCCCTGCCTCCTAAGTCCGAGAGTTTCCCATCTTATTTGGGCAAGTACGAGCAAAATGCCCCTGTACTCCACAATACAGACATAAGCCTAGGGTGCGACGTCGGGTCTTTTCAGCATCAGACAGTTTGTACACCTGTCCGATCTCCATAGATTCAGGAGTAGTGCTGGTGGCAGGCTGGACATTGGGAGGATGGAAACGAGGAGCTAAGCGCACCAAAGGACGCGTGGAGGGATGACGGGCCCGGTCCCGTTCTCTTTCTAGCCTCCGTTGTAGAAACCGGTGTTCCAAGGTGGAACAGAGATGGATGAGATCCTCAAGTGTCCTAGGTACAGGACGAGTAGTTAACTCGTCCTTGAGGCGATCACAGAGCCCTCTACGAAAAGCCGCCTTAAGAGCACTCTCACCCCAATCAGTATCGTACGCCAAGGTACGAAATTCTACGGCGTACTGGGTAAGAGGCCGCTGACCTTGCTGAAGGTCCAGAAGAGCAGCCTCAGCCTGCGCCTGACGCCCAGGAACATCAAAAACCCCACGAAAAGCAGAAAGAAAGGAGTCAAAATCACTGAGCACAGGGGAGTCGCGATCCAACAAAGGCGAAACCCAGGCCAGAGCTTGACCTTTAAGAAGAGACACAATAAAGGTTATCCTAGAGTGATGAGAGGAGAAAACCTCAGGCTGACAACTGAAATGTAGTAAACATTGGTTGAGAAACCCCCTCAACTCCCTAGGATCCCCCTCATAGCGTTCAGGAAGCGGTAGCCGCGGAACAGGAACACTAGAGGGCAAAGAGGGTGGAGAGGGCGAAGCAGAACCCACGGGAGACGTTGGGCCAATAGGAGGTTCCAAACGTCGTTCCAACCGGTGAAGGAGGGAGGTGATAGCATCCAACTTCTGATCAAGACAAACTATCTGAGAAGCATGTTGTTCTAAAACAGCACCTTGCTGCTGCAGCGCACTAGAGAACTCACTGGGATCCGTAGCCATGCCAAAAGAAAGAGTGGTGTTAGTATAATGTCACGGATCAAGGAAGGATAGACCAAAGACCCAGAATACCACCTCCACTCAAATTACAGGAATGAGAAGATCAGTCTCCTCCAACAAGGAATTTGGGAGCTAGATGCTGGAGTGCGACGCTAGAGAGCGTAGCTCGGTACGGTGGTTGCCTACCCGGGGTCTTGCTGCGGCTGTGCCGTATATAGGTGCTGGCCGCGAAGCCAGATTGGTCCCCTTCGGTTGAGCCAAAGGAGACCCGCGATGACCCCGTGTAGCCAAACAACTACTACCCCAATTCCCAGGGAGGATAATACTCCAAAATAAAAGGGGTACTCACTCAGACCACAAGGAAGTTCCCCAAAGAGCAGGAAAGGTATCTGGATTCCAGGAAGCTTGGAGAGTAGTCAGGAAGCAAGCCAGGTCATACACGGTTCACTTGGAGAAATAGGACTGAGCAGGTGGGTAGTCAGGAAGCAAGCCAGGTCATACACAGTTAACTTGGAGATGTAGGGCTGAGCAGGTGAGAGTAGTCAGGAAACAAGCCAGGTCATACACGGTTAACTTGGAGATGTAGGGCTGAGCAGGTGAGAGTAGTCAGGAAACAAGCCAGGTCATACACGGTTAACTTGGAGATGTAGGGCTGAGCAGGTGAGAGTAGTCAGGAAACAAGCCAGGTCATACACGGTTAACTTGGAGATGTAAGGCTGAGCAGGTGAGAGTAGTCAGGAAACAAGCCAGGTCATACACGGTTACTTGGAGATATAGGACTGAGCAGGTGAGTAGTCAGGAAACAAGCCAGGTCATACACGGTTAACTTGGAGATGTAAGGCTGAGCAGGTGAGAGTAGTCAGGAAACAAGCCAGGTCATACACGGATAAACTAACAGCAAGACAGAGCAGGTAACTGGTGCAGGACACCACAGAGCACTGAACCCTACCTAACAAGACGCTATACTAATGCGTTTGAACACCGGGCTCAAGCTGACTACATACTGAAGAACCGGAAGTGACGCAAGCACCCGGCAATGGAATACACAAGCCGTTGCTAGGAAGCCCGTCGCATCTGGCGAGGAAGAGAGACGCCGCCAGAAGAGACAACGGCCGTCAAGAACCGCTGAACAGTGGCGGACGTGACAACTAGGAACGAGCCTGCCCTCAAAGTGTTGAGGCTCTATAGGATAAGTATCCTACCCAGGGTGCAATCTCTTTTAGCTCACAGAGAAAGGCACTAGTGAGCTAAAAGAGAGCTCTTAGTAGCTCTTTTGCAAGAATCTCAGTCTAACTGAATCCTATAGGCCATACAAATCCTATAGGAATACAAATAACAACATTTTTTCCAAACAGCTGAACAAGATACTACCTCATTTTCCCTGAACAGACTGGATTTTTCCCTGGCAGATATTCTGTCACCAATATTCACATGGTGCTGGTGACCACCATTAAATCTTTAGACTTTTCCAAGAGCACCAATTTACTCATTAACCTCGACATGTAAAAGGCCTTTGACAGGATCTCATGGCCCCACTTATTCCACCTCTTATCCCTACAAGGTTTTGCCCCCCAAATTATAGACTACATTAAATCAATTTACACTTCCCCTCACGCAATTATAACAAACAACACGTAAAACTTGCTGATGTTTGAACTTTCCAGAGTCACACACCAAGGATGCCCACTCTCCCTTCTACACTTTATCCTTGCTCTTTAGCCTCTTCTAAGGAAATTAAACCAGCTGGTAGGGTTGGGAGATATTAAGACAAAGTGTTGGCCTTCACCAACCATCCGTTACTATTTTCAAGTAACCATTGTACAGCTCTCCCAGCCATTACAAAGATATTACAAAATCATGAAGATATTGCAGGATTTAATATTAACTTTGACAAATCTGAAGCTTTATGGTTATCCCCACACATACTACTACATTTTTAGGCCTTCAGTTACCCATAGATGTCACACATTTCTATAATTTTAATACCCCCCCACACACACACACACATACACACACACTACCACAACTAACCACAGACCACCAAAATTGGAAGAAAATCTCTCAACAAATTAACAACTAGAATGTCAAAGGTCTGCAAGGCTGTAATTGCTGCAGAGTTTGAAGGACACAATTATTATTTAAATTAAAAATCATCATTTCTAACCTTGTCAACATCTTGACTGTATTTCCTATTCATTTTGAAACTCATTTGATGGAAATCAAGGACATTTCTAAGTGACCCGAAACTTTTGAACGATAGTATAAATATATATATATATTTATGGGCTGCACTACAAAAAGAGTAAGAGAAAGAGTGTTAGAACAACAATTGTATAACGTAAGCCAGAGACATAAAATGAATTGATAAAGAAAAGGAGAACACTGTGGCAATGTATTTTTGGAAGCAAAACATTCAGGAGCAGCCTTTCAATTAATTTTAATAGAACAGTTCCCTAACTCAGATAGAGGTGGTGATAGGGTTAAGCTCTCCTTACAAGAGATATATTCTGTGTTCAGGAACTTAAATCATTGAGAGGTATTGGATTTAATAGGATATGCACGTGGCCCATGTTTTTAGGTTAACCTGTAGGTGCTATTGTGGATTAAATATAGTTATATGTTGATGTGAATAGAGCTGACCATAAAGTCTAGTAGGCTAAAAATTATACCATTATTGGATAAATGAGTGGCTTTGGGTGCAAGCAAGCTAGACAACTAGGTTCCTACTTCAGGCTTAATAAGAATGATGGCTGAATGCACAATAATTGACTTTAAATCTAATGCACGTTATTTTAACATTTGAATTCTACTGCCAGTAATATTCTTATCAGTATGGACCATAAATATCTAGACTCTAGCAAAGTCTCTTTGAAGTGGACTAGACAATTCAAACAAGATTGTTGTCAGGAAGAAGATGTCAGTGTCCAGTTGTGCAAGTTTCTTTAGAAGGTTCTTCAGCTTTATTTGTATGCTTTTCATTGTGGTATCTTCCACTGTAATATGGGCAAAGTGTGGTGTTGTGTTAGACCTAGAAAATGCAGGAGACTAGTAAAGTAAAAATGATACCTTTATTGGCTGAGTGGCTGTAGGATGACCTAGTTGTCTTGAAAGCTTGCATCCTATGGCAAGAGGAAAGCCAATAGCGAAATCCAGTCGGATTGATTTTCAGCATCATGATTGTTTATAATAAGCATTATTAAAGATATATTTGAAAATGTATCCAGTCCTATGTTAGTCTTCTCAACTGCCATCCTACTATAATCCATGTGTTTTTTGGCACAACAGTGCTTTTCATATGGAGGTTCAACAGCAGTATGGAATATAAATTAATTAAGGCCCATTTGTTAAAAAGAAAAGTAGAGGAGGCAGAAGCGTAACTAGAAGCCACTGGGCCCTGGTGCAAAAATTGCCATGGCATGCCCCCTCTGACCCCATTGCCCCCCCAATGGCCATCTCCACATTGCCCTGCCCATTGGCCACCTCCACTGGCCTCCACCACATTGCCCCCCATCTCCACATTGCCCCCAATCTCCACATCCACATTGCCCCTGTTGACCCCCCAGTGTCCATCTCCTAGCTCCCTGGTGGTCCTGCTGCATTAAAATGCATATTTAAATCAATAGAAACTTTTATAATAACTGAATTTATCTTTTCAGTATTGCATGCAAGTCTTTAGCAAAGAGAATGGCCCTATTTACAGGATCTCACCAAAGATGATGTTTTTGTTTACTAGGGATGCCTATAACATAGTAGATCAAACAGATTAAATACACAGACTAATAAAGAAATATATAAAATATAAATTTGCCATATAAATATGTAATTATAGCAATTTATAAATTGATAAACTAGCTGCGATACACCAGGAGTGGGCATATGGTACCTTGGAATTGTACTGGCTATGTCAACCACTCTGAGCAGTGGGTGTGGACAGCACAACTGATGAGTCCCTCAAAATGTTGTTCTCTAGGCACTTGCCTATTCAGACTAATAAGAAACCCAGCCATGCAAAAGCCAAGGATGGGCAACTGGCATCCCTCCAGTTGTTGTTAGGCTACAGCTTCACCCACGGCTGGCTGAGAATGCTGGGCAGTGTAGTGCAAGAACATCTCAAGTATCCAGGTTGCCATAATCCTATTAATAACAGCAGCAAATATTTCTAATTATTGGGTGCTAAATCTTTGTCTGTAATCCCATAGTGCAGCAGTTGGCAACCTTTAGGTCCTCCCACTGTTCAAAGCTACAATTCTCCATACCCAGCCAGTAAACTGACGGCTGAGATTATTGTAAAGTTGAACAGCTGGAGGACATGAGGGGAGACTCACTAAGCAGTGATAAAGAGGTGATAAAGTGGAGATGATTTCTCCAATTCCTATGTTAGTCTATAGAGCCTATGCTCTAAAATCTCCAAAGTTGAAGACGTCTTAGTGCATAGGCTCTGTAGAATAACATAGGAATTGGAGAAGTGGTAAACTGCATAAGTCATCTCCACTTTATCACCACTTAGTGAATCTACGCCCAGGTTGCCCAATAGTATATGACAAAAGAGCACAAGGATGACAATCTGGGCTAGTAGAAACACCCCCCCCCCTCTAAGTTTGGCCTTACTTTGGGACTAGTATTCATAGGATATCTGCAGCCAGCTTCTGAACTCTTCTTTCACATAGCACTGAGCAGCAGAGTGGAGAGAAATGAGGAACCACCTGCAGGGAGTGGGAGAAATGAAGAGGGTTATAGCATGTGTGACACCAAGCGAGAAAGGGTAAAAGAAGGAGGAAGATAGAGGTTACAAGCATACTGACAGGGAGAGACAGTGAAGGGACAAAGAGGAAAGGACTGTCTGCAAGTCACAGATGGCACAGCCACAAGACTGGTCCATGAATACCCCTATCGGGGCCAGAGGTATGCCATAGATTTAATATTATGGAGCAATAATTTGTACATGTAATATCCTCATTAATTAAGATAATTTCTTAAGTTGAAATAATGGTAGAATTATGTAAATCATGTAGTTGGGTTTCTTTTATATTTGTGTGCCTTTATATTAACCCTTTGATTGCCAGAGGGGCACGCAACACATTGCAAAGCAATGCGTTATGTGCCCCTCTGGCACTCAAAGGGTTAAATGCTGAACAGGTGTTTTGAGCATAAGGATGACCATGGAAGACCACTGGAAGTCCCAGAAGGTTTCCTGGAAAATAGTCCTAGATAGAATCGCTCAGATTTGCTACTACGAGTATCTTAGTGCTGTGGAAAATGATTGCTGTCACAAATTAGATATATGGACCCCTTGGCTGAATAGTAGCTTTGCTAAGACACGCTACAGAGAGTTAACAAGACTTGTTCTGGCTGACATACCCACATTAAGGCTGATTTTTTTCTCTTCTTGTATCTAAATGTAATCTTCCATTTTCTAAATGCAATGCCCCTTAGAATCAGTACAATATGTAGTTAGTTAACTGTTTTCCTCTTAAAAATTTGTGTAACCTACTGTAACTCCTCTAACTGCAAAGTGTTCTTTCATGTTATTATGTTCTAGTTTCTTATTATTAACATCTGAACATCTTAATAAAAAATTTTTGTTTGAAAAAAAAAAAAATGCTGAATTGGTGTCAGATAATATAAGTGGGCAGCGTATTTATCAGAGATGGACAAAAATATCAAAATTCTTTGGAGCTGGACGGAATTTTTTGACCCAGTTAGGAATTGTTAGGAATTGTAGGATACAGTTGCACACATACACACACACACATATATATATATATATATATATATATATATATATATATATATATATATATATATACATAATGAAGATGCTTATGTTCTATACTTTCAAACTTTAGGAGACAGAAGTAACATTTTAGGAATCTGAACTTCCAAGCTACTGGAATTTTTTCCATTATAATTATTTTATTTATCCCTCAGTGTGAGATCAGGTGGAAAACTATAGCTCTGCAGCAGTTGGCTGACTACAACTTCCATCGTCCTGGTTTATGATGGGAGTTAAAGTTGACAATCACAGGTTCATGTGCAAGTGTCCTTCACAATGCATTGTTCAACCCCTCTGGTCCTGTTAATTGCAGGGTATTGCATACACCTCTGGCACTCAAAGAGTTAAGGACATAAACCATTTGTTGTGAGAGCAGCTGTGTTTCTTGGAAGCAGTCTGTGTTCATCATATAAGAAAATGTGGATCTGAGATAAAATACACTTTAACTCTTTCCGTACCAGATGGGTACGGAATGCTTTGTTCTGCAATGCATCCCGTACCCCTCTGGCACTGAAAGGGTTAATAGAAACATTTTTACTTCTTTGTAAGATAAAAATAAAAACAGAACAGGGCTGGAAATTTGAACTAGGCTATGACTGGTACCCAAATCATGGAGACTAATAAAAATGTTTTTCTCTATATAACATTAGGTGGGCAAATAACTTTTAATTTCCTGACTAGTAACTTTTTGTCTCTGGTGAACGTTAACCCAATGCATTGTGTACCCCTCTGGCATTCAAAGGGTTAACCTTTTTTCAGCCCTGACAAAGATACTACATCTAAATTGTACTCATGGGTGTTACATGTCAGTGAGGCTGACGAATGAAGAACTGGAGTAATGTTGGAACAAACCAGCTGCACCATGGGGGACAAATAATACACAACACAAACATATCACACACATACGCTCAAACATGTCACAGACATACACACAAGCATATCACAGAAATACACACAGACATAACACAGACATACACACAGAAACAAACATCACACGCACATACATACACACAGACACAAACATGTACATACACACAGACACAAATATATCATACATATACATATGAAACAGATGTACACACAGACACACATAAATATACAGACACACACACATAAACATGCAAATACACACACATAACACAATCACATGCTAAAAACCAATGTAAATGGGATTATATAGCTACTGCAGCTTGGTGGGAGAAATTCAGGCTTCTACTCCTTATGAGTTTAAAATGTTAATTATGGTTCCAAAGAGGTTAAGGAGAGGTTGTACAAGCCTTTGATCCCTAAGGGGTTAAGAAACCTCTAACTGAACTAATACTAATTGTAAATGTGAGAGATTTATTTTGGTTTTGGCAAACAGGTGTTTCCAAGATTATGATTATACTTGTGCAGATTTTTGTGTTTTTAACTCGCATTTTTATTTCTAAATATTATATATAAATGTACATATATTTATGTATATAATATTTATCAATTTACAGAAGAGCAGGAGGGCAGCCAATCCTTACTAACATATATATTTGGAAAGGGCAGTCTGTCACGTGACGACAAAACACTGATGTGGCTGCTTTTCCATCTAATTCTTATGGGCCTACGGAAGGCAACCACAAGACTTATTATTATTATTATTCTTTATTTATATAGCACCAACTAATTCCGCAGCGCTGTACAATTGGGAATAGACATACAGAGGAATTAAATAGTACAATCAGATGTGGAGAACAGAAGGATCAGAGGGCCCTGCTTGTGAAAGCTTACAGTCTTAAAGGGGTCCTATATATTCCTGTATTCGGTGGCCTCCAGTCACAGTTTTTTCTGAGGCCTCAAAGCACATTAACCCTTTGAGTGCCAGAGGGGTACTCAACACATCATGTACCTCTGTTGCAATCAAAGGGTTAAAGCTCTCCTGCCTAAGAGTAAATCTGGAGATAAATCTATCACAGTAAAACAATACGGAGACAGTTTGTTGGTGCAGCTCTAAATCCTTTTGAGCGCCATAGGGGTGTCCATTGTGTGGCCATGCCATGTGTTGAACACAACTCTATCACTCAAAGGATTAAAAAAGGAGAATTAAATTGATAACTTTTCATGTTTTTCTTAGAAACACAGAATTAGACTGCAGATAAGAACCATTCTGCCATCTAGTCTGCTCATTTTGCCACTGTAAAAACCTCAAACCTTATTTGATCCTTGGTCTTGTCTTATGTTCAGGACAACCTTATGTCTGTCACTGTATTAACTTCTTACATTACATCTAAACCTCTGTCCCTCTAGTTTTACAGTATGACCTCTTCCTAACTTATTCCTCCTTTGAAATGTACTTCCATCCTGCATTTTGTTGAATCCCTTCATGTATTTGAATGTTTCTATCATATCCCCTGTCTCTCTCTTCTCTCTTCCAAGCTATACATGTTCATGTCCTTTAGTCTATCCTGATATTTATTTTCCTGTAAAGCATTCACCATTTTAGTAGCCCTTCTCTGAATTTTCTCTAGAGTATCTATATCCTTCTGGAGATGGGGTCTCCAGTATTGTACACAATACTCTAGGTGAGGTCTAACCAGAGACCTCTGGCACAAAAAGGGTTAAGGACCAGATGGTTGTTCTACATTGCTTCGTAATTTGTTGTCCATTCCTCTTATCTTAAAGAGTTAAGTTGGCTAATGTTTCATTTTCAAAAAAACGCTAGCAGCTGTCATATCCGCCTCCATGGACGTGATATCTAGGACTGACTGAAGATGTTATCTACTGAGCAAAGGCTTAAGGGCAAAATGTATAGAGGCCATTAGGATGTCCTGGCCATAGTAAAGTTACTGTAGGGTTTATTATTAGGAGATGTTACTTCTTCTTTAAAACCATTGTGCTTTCAACTTAGCTGAGATTGAAATGTTAGGGTAATTGTCACCGGTATGGAGGATGGTTGTATAATATTGTTTTTTGTACTAGTAGATAACTTCAGACCTAACTTTAACCTAACCTGGAGAATAATAAATTGTTCCTTTAGTAAGCTGCTAACAAGTAACACTGTAAATCAGGCTTAGGCAACATTTGCCTCTCCAGCTGTTGGAGACTACAACTCCCATCATCCCCATTCCAAAGGCTGGATGAGGATGAAGAGGTTTGTAGTCCAGAACAGCTGGAGCTGCAAAGTTTGCTTACACCTGTGCTGATTCAGTCAGGGGGAAATAATTAAAAGAGCATTAACCCTTCATTGAAAAATAAACTCTCTTGATACATTTGGGACTGGGTAGCCTATCACAGATCACTCTTAAGTGGCTTTGCAAACTCTAAAAAATGTTAAGTCTGTTTTTGAAATGTTCACAATTATCTTAATATCCCGAGTCACTAAATTCAGATGGTCTCCCCTTCACTCTGCCCATTCATCATTTACATACCTGGGAACTTATATTTTTGCTCTCCCCGGAGGGGGGCTCCTTTGGTGCCACGGTGGGAGATAGCTCGATTTGCGTCAAAAAAGGGGCAGGACTTACTCGCGAGTGGGGGTGGGGGCTTCACGGACTTGCAATACATACGCTGGGGAAGGAGGAGAAATGGGTGAAACAGACGGTGAAGGAGCAGTTGTGGGTAGAGTTTTAGAAGAAACCCTCCACATCCAGAGAATCAGCCTCTGCCCCAGAGACCCGCTAATACAGAGGCAAAACAGGAGTTTCCGGGGCAAATCCAGAGAGCTCCCAGCTATGATCATTAACACTCTATGATCAGTCAGCCCACTGTCATAAATGTGAAGGAGCAGTTGAGTTGTGATGTTAGAGACTGACAGCCACGATAGGAAACTGGTCTAATAGTGTTGATTTGAAGGGCCCCCTTGGACACTGGGCTCTGTTACAATTTCACCCTCTGTAGTTACACCCCTGGCTGGAGACCTCATATATTGAGTGGGTTAGCAGCCCCATTTAAAGGGATAGTAATGCTTCACAAAAACAGCAGCTGCAATTAATCTTCATAGTATTTGGGCCATGGACAGTGTTATTTCAATACTGTCAGAGTTGTAGTGCAAGAGTAATTGAATGATAAAGTTTCCCCCTCCCACCCCTTTTACCTAGTGTAAGCCACCTCCCCTCAGATGTGGAATCTGGTCACTTGACCAGACAGGTTGCATCAAGGGGACAATCTTCTTACTGCAAGCATAAGGAAAACCCTGCCCCCCTTGACAGGTTTTTTCCTTATGACCACTGAAGATTGTCCCTCTCTACGATCCATCCAGGCAGTCTTGCTGCTCTGAGGTGAACGTGAGGTGTTACATCAGTAAAAGGGGTGGAAAGGGGATACTTTATCATTCAATTACTCTTGAACTACAACTCTGACAGTACTGAAATAACACTTTCCATGACCCACATACTATGAAGATTAACTGGAGCTACTTTTATTGTGAAACATTACTATCCCTTTAAGTCATGGGAACATAGGGGATTTTTATTAGTCTATTGACTTGCTCCAGAATTGCACCACTTTTCCCTGCACATTGGCCCACAACAGACTTACTGACTGCGATAAGTGGCCTGTTGTACTAAAATGAATGCAATGAAAATATCCTGTAAATAAAATACATTTTTAAAAATCCATACGCTGAATAAGGAGAAAGGGAAGATTTGTTGTGTTCAAATAATTGGTAGTGCAGCTCCATCTTGGTTTAAAAGCTGTGAAATCAGTGTTAGGTTTAATACCCCTTGTCTCTTGTAATTAATTGTATATAAGATGAATGTGCTTGATAGATAGATAGATAGATAGATAGATACTAGCAGTCTTGGTACAGTGTTGCCCATGCTTTAACCCTTTGAATGGCACAGGGGTATGCAACACATTGCTTTGCAATGAATTGGATACCTTTCTGAAACAGAACAGGTTTAATTTGCTAATAATACAGCTCCTGCAAAAAAAAAAAAAAAAAAATCAAGCCTTCTCAGATGTTACCATGAAAGAATGAAGAGGCAAAAATTTATATCAAACCTCTTCAAATGTGGAAGACTTCAGTGACCTGCACCTCTAATGAACACGACCCCCTGTCCTTCTGGTGGCAGCTTGTGGAATACTTGGATTGCCAGCCACTTCCTCCGCTGTGCCTCCCTTTCATGATGTTTTTCAGTGAACATATATTCCTGCCGTGGGAGGACTTTGTGGTCCCCAAACTCCTGTATAATTAAAGGGGAAGAAACTGATTTTATTTTGAAGCTCCAACTTGATTTATAAAATTAAAGAGGAGTAACTCTGAGGTAAACAAACTGCACTTTAGGAGGCAAATATAACTTCTCACTGAGTTAAATGGGACTTTCAAGCCTAAAAAAACTTCTCATTGAGTTAACCTGGGCTTATTTTAATCCTTATCTAGCGATCAGCGTAAATCATTTGTTATTTTTGTTTAAAAAAAATGCCGTGGCGAAGTGTACATTGTTAAAAACGAGCCTGTGCCTTAGTTCCTGACAGACTGTGGTTATAGCTCTGCACCACAGTCTGTCAGTCTTTTTCTGTTCCCTCCCCAAGCATGGGCGCATTCCAACCAGCTTACATGGAGAACTCCTTCGTCATCGGAGGAGGTTGGAATGGGACCATGCTTGGGGAGGAACCGAAGAAGATTGACAGACTGCGGTGTAGCTCTGTATCCGCAGACTGTCCGAAAATAAGGCACAGGCTCATTTTTAACAATGTACTTTTCGCCACAGCATGCTTTTTTAAACAAAAATAACAAATGAATTTAGCTTATTGCTAGATAAGGATTAAAATAAGCTAAATTTGTATAAGGGTGATAGTTCCCCTTTAAATTGGTGCTTTAACCTCTTCAATGCTAGAAAGGTTTCCTATATATTGAGAAGCAATGTTTTTGGAGATCTCTGTAGCATTCAGTGGATTAAAAGCCCAGTTTAATTCAATGACAAGTTTTATTAGACTTGAAAGTCCCATTTAACTCAGTGAGAATTATATTTGACCCCTAAAGTGCAGTTTGTTTTCCTCAGAGTTACTCCTCTTTAATTTTATAAATAAAGTTGGAGATTCAAAATAAAATCAGTTTCTTCCTTTACAGATCAGTAGTTTCAGGAACAGCTTAAAGGGATAGTAATACTTCGTTTTATCTTTATTTTATTTTGTAGGCATTAAAAAAACATGAAGACGGATATAAGTCTTATTTCTCAAACCTTTATGGTTTGAGAGATGTTCACAAGCAGAGTTTCCCCTCCCGCCCCTTTTACCTAGTGTAAGCCATCTCTTCTCAGAAGTAGAATCTGGTTGTTAGACCAGACAGATAACAGAAGGGGGCAATCTTCTTCCTATGAGAACAATGAAAGCCCTGCCCCCCTTGACAGGTTTTTCCCTAATCTTAATTGAAGATTGTCCCTCTCTGCAATCTACCTGGGCACCTCCCTTCTGATCTGGCTGAACAGTGTTACATCAGTAAAAGGGGCGGAAGGGAGATACTTTGTCATTGAATTACTCTGACAGAATTGAAATAACACTCTCCAAAGTCCAAATACTATGATGATTAATTAGAGCTGTTTTTATTATGAAACATTACTATCCCTTTAATAAAATATGACAGTTTTACAGGAAGTGGTCAGAGTGAATTTCTCTTTCAGCCACACTACTTACTGTTTTTAAAAAAATATTGTTCTATTTAAAAATTTTGAACTGGAATAATGAACCCCTTGAAGACCAGACATTGCCTTGTGCACCACTCTTATATTCAAGGTGTTAATATTTTCTTAAGGGAAGTGTATTTGTAGGTTTAAATAGCAGTGTATAGTGTGGTTAAATGAGTGGTTTACCATAATAAATTAGTGGTATAGTAAATTCCTAGCACAAGGGGGTTTCATACCTCCCGACATTTCAAATTGCCAAAAAAAAACTTGTGTTTTACTGGGTGTGGCTGGTGGGCGGGCATTGCCGAGAATTTTTAGGCTATTTCATGACCTATTGACAGCTCCTTGTATAACCTTATAACAAGACCAACGTATTTTATTTACACAGATCTAATTTATAAACACATATACTGGCTTTTAAACAAACAATAATGTGAGTTTTATTGCTGTAGAGAAATATGATACATTTATATACACGCCATGCAATCTGATTTCCTAAAAAGAGGGACGTCAGGGAGGGAAAGAGGGACAGAGGGATTTGGGTCTGAAAGAGGGACACTTGGGAGATATGGGGTTTAACACACCTCACTGTGGTCATTTCCTTCAAATGTAGTTTTTTCTGCTACTGCTACTGGTTAATAACTAGTAACTCTTATCTGGAATGCCATCTTCTCTTTGTGGAAACCATCTAAGCTGATTCAGCAACCAGTAAGCCATTTTTTTAAAAAGTCAATGGCTTGTCCAGACAGAAGGTGTTATCACCGCAATGTTACAACAGAGTTAATGTCCCAAAAATATGACATGTATTTCACAGTAAAGGTTTTTACATTAGTGGCTGCCTAACATCAAAGCAGCCTGTTGATGCATGCAGGAAAGTTTCACCTGTCGTGATCTGCATGGAACCTTTGGCCCCAACTTTCAGATCTTTCACTTGGGTGATTTGAGAGCAGGAGATGCTTGTCTCATTTGCCAGTGACTGGCCAAACCACATGGGAATTGAAGCCAACATGGACTGGCAATCTGCCCCCCCCCCCAACATACATACAAACACACACACACACACACACACACACAACTATGAGATTGCCATAGGAAAGCAGGAAAAGATAAGCAAACACACTGGCAGGATCGAACAGAGCCGCATCGCAACTGCATTCAAGTCACGCGTGTGAACATAGCTATGAAAAAAATCTGTGTCTTGTCATTTCACAATTTAGGATCTCTAGAAAGTATTCAGGAAGCTGGTGTTCCAGAATATGGCACTTCTTATGTTAGGCACAATCCATTGATCTATCCAGTACAATGACTGAAAGAATTAACTCTTCTGAGTGCAAGAAGTATATACAATTCAATGATTTGTGTGCCACTTTTGGAACTTTAAGTGATATAGAAATAGCCTTGAATAACATTTCATTAAAATAGGATGTATCTGATATAGGGCTGGATTCAAATGCAGGAGATAAATGCTACCTCCCATTTTATCAAAAATGTTCCTATTGAAATCTATGGGGATACCTGGTGATAACAGCAGAGATAAAATGAGCACCTGCATTTCAATCCAGCCCATAGTCTGTGAGGTTAAATTACTGCGAGCAGACAGTACATGAAAGGGGCTAAAGTCAAAAATCAGGAGGCATTAGAGTCCTCTGTGCCAGTAAGTTAGAACCATGTGGGTGGGGAAAGAATGGACTTTTTTCTGTTTCTGTTTTAAGAATCTGCCATGCCTTGGCCTGTAGCTAACCAGTATCCTCCCTCATCAGATTGTGTCACCTTCCTGACCTTCCTATAACCCTTTGCCCATCCCTTCCTCCCAGAGTCAAAATGCCAACTAAAGCTGAAGCCTTTTCTCTCTGCCTTACACAGCATCTTCAGAGACGCCAACAGAAAACTATGCCTGGGTCACTACATGAAAGTGTAACTAAAATTACGTTCTACATCGGGGGAGGCAGCATGAGACCCTACATTTTTTGCTGGGCTATAACTTCCATCATTCTCGCATAGCTATGATAAAAGTGAATAGACCGCACCTTTAACCCTTTGAGTGCCCGAGAGGTAGGAAATGCATTGCAATGCAATGCATTGGATATCTCTGCCACTCAAAGGGTTAATGCAGGACACTGATGACACATATTCCTCAGGGTTGCCTTGGAATCTGGCACTCAAAGGGTTACGAGAACACAACCCAATAGTCCACTATTTACCTTACTGTGTCCAGAAAATCTTAAATGGCTAGCGAGATTACTGGACCTCAATCTCTGCCCATTACACATGGTAATCTTCTGTGGCTGAGAGTGTCTATGTGCCTTAGTTTGAAAATGAAAGTTACGATGGGTTGAGGTCAAATAGTCCTGCTACCAGCATATCTATCATATCTATCTCCATGGACTGATTGAAGATGTTCTCTCTGGAACTACAGAGCAAAGGCACAATTAATATTGGCCCTTATGTAAGTGAGACGTTATTAGGAGATGTTAGTTTCCTTTATAGGGGAGATCTGGTCTGAAGAATGGGAGTGATGACATTTAGTATGGGGAGCTATAGTCCAACAATAGCTGGAGGACTGTACCTTGATGTAAAAATGAAAATTAAAGCTACAATATGACTATAAACACATTTTTCAGTTGTTGGAGATCCAGCTGTTGGGGACTACAGCTCCCATCCAAGTTGGGAATGATGGAAGTAGTAGCTACCAACATCTGCTAGTCCAGCAGTTCACTACCTCTGGATTAAACCAAAGGTGTCCGATATATGTAGGTACCAGTAATAAGACACAGGGCCATATTCAGTAAATGAAGGGGTGCAATTCTGGGGCAAATCAATTGCACTGTAGGGGGGAATTGAAATTCCACAAATTTCCCATTAATTTAAGTGAGGACTTTTATCCCCTTGAATATTAAATTATTGTGGGTATTATGATACATAGTTTTTAATGAAGTTTTCAAATATGCAAACTTGAATTCGAAGTGGCAGGTCCACGGTGAATAGATAGATCATCTATGAATGAAAAACATTAATTTCCATTTTAGTGTCAGTTACTCCTAATCATTATTTGTACATAAATATTCATCTGGTATGAGAGATCTAAAATCTTTACTAAATTAATCCCTTAAAGGGATAGTAATGTTTCACAAAAACAGCAGCTCCAATTAATCTTCATAGTGTTTGGGCCATGGAGAGTGTTATTTCAATGCTGTCAGAGTTGTAGTTCAAGAGTAATTAAATGATAAAGTTTCCCCCTCCCACCCCTTTTACCTAGTGTAAGCCACCTCCCCTCAGATGTGGAATCTGGTCCTGAGACCAGACAGCTCACAGCAAGGGACAATCTTCTTACTGTGAGAACAATGAAAACCCTGCCCCCATTGACAGGTTTTTCAGGTTTTTCCCTTATGTTAATTGAAGATTGTCCCTCTCTGCAATCCATTTGGACACCACCCTGCTGCTCTGAGGTGATCAGTGTTACATCAGTAAAAGGGGCAAGAGAGGGAACCTTTCTCATTCAATTACTCTTGTACTGCAACACTGAGAGTACTGAAATAACACTCTCCATGGCCCAAATACTATGAAGATGAATTGGAGCAGCTTTTATTATGAAACATTACTATCCCTTTAAGGACCAGAGGGATTTACAGTATATTATAACAACCCCTGGTCCTTAAGGGGTTCATGTGTACAGTGGCCATCCTACATTATAATTCGCTAAGGATGTTTGTCAGAAGCCATTATGCACAGTAGAGACGGCTTCGGGCACTGCAGTCATGCGCCCCACAGACGGAGAGGGCGCTCCGAATTCAGACTGGAGTTCTCTCTGTGCACCTTCCTGGGACCGCTTGGTCCCAGGAAGGTGCGCAGAGAGGACTACGGTCTGAATTCATAGCACCCCTCTCTATATCAGCTTCGGCGCGGGAAGTCAGTACTGTGCATGACTGCAGTGCCGTCAGTGTTGGTCCGTGTACACGAGCTTTAAAACTAGTAAACTATCACTGACTACTTTTGTCATCAAGCTTGTTAAAGGGATAATAATACCTTAAAATGCAGCTCTGATTGAGCCTCCTATAACCTAGGCTATGTAACTCTGTATTTCAATCTTTTCCGTTTTGTAGTTCAAGTAATTCAATGCTAAAGGATCCACCTCACACCCCTTTTACCTCTCCCTAGCCACCAGCTCTCAGATTTGAAATCCAGTCATGTGACCAGACAGCGCACACTGAGGGTCAATCTTCATCCACTGAGTATAAGGAAAACAATGCCCCTCTTGATGAAGGAGGGTAGGATTTTCCTTATGCTCAATGAAGATTGTCCCTTGCTGTGCACTGTCCGCCCTGCTCAGAGAGCAGCGTGATGTAGGTGAAAGGGGAGGGAGGGGGATCCTTTAGCACTGAATTACTATATATCTACAAATGGGAAGCAATTCTGGAGTAAACTAAAGTGCATCATAAGGGACATATAAAAATTCCCCTAATTACCATTGATTTAAATTGGGGTTTAAACCTCTTAAATGCTAGAGAGATCTCCAACACAATGCATTGGAGACCTCTCAAGCATTCAAGAAGTTAAAACCCCATTTAAATAAGTGGAAATTGTATGCAACACAATGCATTGGAGACCTCTCAAGCATTCAAGAAGTTAAAACCCCATTTAAATAAGTGGAAATTGTATTTGGTCTCTGTGGTATAGTTGTCATACCCTAGAATTGTTCTGTTTTGGCCTTTATAATATGATTAGTAGTTCCAGATGTCTTATCCTTGGGGGCGGACATGACAATTGCTGGCAGAACCTCACTACACAAACTCTGTTCTCTGCACATGTTAATATTAATCCATAAAAGACCAGAGGTGTGTGCAACACATTGCTTTGCAATGCACTGCTCACCCCTCTGGTTATTATTCCCTCCCCCGCCCCATCAGACTCTCCCCCAGCCTTCAAATCTTCAGACGCTCCCTGAAGACTCACCTCTTCAGGGAGGCCTATCAACTGCCTCCATAAACATCATCACCAAGATTCACCCCTTGCACGGACTACTGCACTCAACGGCACTTCTCACTTCCACCCACTGACTGGCAGTTCATGTGGCAGGAGGCACTTAAAAGCAATAGCACTTACTCCTTCTGTATCAAACCTACCTTCCTCTAGACTGTAAGCTCTCACGAGCAGGGCCCTCTGATCCTCCTGTTCTCCACATCTGATTGTACTATTTAATACCTCTGTATGTCTGTTCCCAATTGTACAGCGCTGCGGAATTAGTTGGCGCTATATAAATAAAGAATAATAATAATAATTAAAGGGTTAAATAGTCTTATGAACTCTGTCTGCTGCAGTTAAAAAAGTAAAATAAACTGCCAGCAACCATCATGTCTACCTCCATGGACATGACATTCAAGGCTCATTGAAGATGTTATTTCTATGGGGGACCCCTGTCAGATCAGTGGGAGAACTTAACAGGTGTCATAAAGTGATTTTTTAGGGGCTGGCTGTGAATGATGGGAGTTGTAGTCAGCAACAGCAGGAGGTCCAACACTTGACTACCCCTGAGATAGTTGGCATGCTCCAGAATTGCTCATCTTTTGATTTCTGGCTAAGGCCCTAAGGGAGGTATTCATACCTGGGAACTCTCTGGTTCTGCCCTGGAGAATTTCTGGGTCTCCAGGGACAATGGCTGATTCTCTGGCGGTGATGAGTTTATTCTCCTTCCTACCCTGTTCCTCCCACTTCACACCTACTTATCCTTCTTCCCACTTTGCTCTGCCCACTTCTCACCCACTTTCCTCTAATTCAAGCCACACATATTAAGTCACACCCACCAAATAAAGCCCCACCCCCCTTATGGCACAAATCGTGTCATTGACAAACCCCTGTGTAGCAGTACTGGGGCTCAAAATGAGCAAATTCCCAGGTATGTCTGTACTTGATAAGATTAAAAGGTGGAATTCTAGAACAAACTGCACCATAGGGGACAAGTCTCCAATGATGTAAATGGTTTTTAAACCCCTTGAATGCTAGAGCGATCTTCAGTGTATTGCTTTGCAGTACTTTGGAGACCTCTGTAGCATTCAGGGGATTACAAGTTCAGTTTAACATCTTGAAACATTTCAATTGACCCCTGTGGTACTGCAGCTCGGATACAGAATTGCACCTCTTTAGCCTATAGAATATGGCCATTAACACATTCATATACCTCTCTGTTCCAGTGCCTGATTTCTTCCTGTCAGGCTTTTTTCTGCCACGTGTCTGTCTGCTCTTCCTCCTCCAAAGTCAGACCGTAAACACAAGCACGCTGGGCAGGAAGTCTCCCCTTGCACAATACAACTACAAATGTTGCATCAGAAACTATTTACCAACAATCCAAAAAAAGGATCTATGATTCGGAAACAAAAGTGAACACATGACACTTGTTCCTTTCCCTGTGTTTTCATTATAAGGTCAGCTTTTTTACGCCTAGATCCTTTTTCTGCAAGAGCGTACGCTGTGCACTAGGATCACATTCCTGGTGACTCTAGGTAGTGCTGGCCGTTTAACCAGCTGCCTGTCTTACTACTGCTGATAGGTAACCTTAGTCCATGTAGTGTTCAGAAAAACTCCATCTGTACCTTTTTCACAATCACAGTACCTTTATTTGTACATTTTCACCTTTTAAAATCATATGAACATTTTGTACCTTTTCAAATTAAAAATTTAAAGCTAAATATGCTGGGGGGTGTAGTCAGTCTTAACCATTTAAGTACAAGATGGGTGTGCAACAAAATGCTTTACAATGAATTTCACAATCCCTCTGGTCTTTAGTGTCCTTAGGAGTACTAGACCTTTATTATGGAAAAAACTCATATTTCTCTGTTGAATAAAACAATTTTGACTGTAATAACATATAAATAAAGCAGTTGCCATTGGTGACAATACTCTCACTTTACTCTGCAGAAAAAGACCTACAATATTTCTTATTGTTTTTCCATAATAAAACTGTACTGATCCTTATACAATAGAGCAGATGAAATTATAAATCTCCAGTGACATTTTTAATTATACAGGGAAAAAGAAAATAAACTAAATTTTCCAAGAAATCAGGCCGAAGAAAGAAAATTGACAAACATAGGAAGAGGGAGATGGTTTCTGTAGGTGAATGGGGTATCTTAAATGTGCCTACATTCCATACGTCAGTATGGCTCGTTCAAAATGTCACTAGCCAAAGAATGGTGCCTACACTAGAGGGGAATCTAAAATGTCACTGGGTCAGTTATGGTAGTGTAGGGGTGGTATGTTCTACTATAGTAGTTTAGGGATGCATAAACTTGTACAGTAAAACGTACCCCCTACCATAATGGACCTGGCAACATTTTAAACACCACTATTGTGCAGCTGTCATTTTTAGGTTGGATATGTTTTGAAAGTGCTGTATTGATCTGCGGTGTTACCACCGTGACATTTCCATAGTAAGTCTGTGAATGATACCTAGTTACAACTCCTTAATAAGAAAAGCAAGATCAAATAGGGAAATCCTATAAGGTATCACTAATCCTCTACTGGAGCAAAATAAACATGCTAGGACTACCCTATCCTTTCTAGTTTCTCACTTTCTAGTTTGTATATATGTCAGCATCTGTACATATTTATGCTTTTAGAGGGGAGAAAAATATTTTTTCCAGTCACTAACAAGCAGAAAAAGTAAGGATTAGGTAGGATTGTGGCATTCTAATTTGCTTAACCAAAGAAGACATCATCTGCCAATAGGGGGATGCATCTGGACATGATCACCAAATATGAATAAATGAGTGAAGATCCTGGCAGTTACACCAACACAGAGGAGACATAGCTGGATACATTCTATTGTGTATAAAAGGTACCATGTACCAGCAAAATAACATCTTATAAGAGTTTTCTTTAATAAGAACTGAAATAGAGCTTTTTTTGGTAGCCTTCCAAAACTCACTTCACTCCTCGTCCTCCTCAATAATTGTAGCACAGTAATTTTCAGGTCAAGTTCAAAAGATCACCTAAATGACTAGGGAGAAACCTTGAAATATGAGTAGATGTCTAAGATCAGACCTCTGGCATGTCTACCCCACACAGGAGTTCTCAAATCAAGTAATAGTGAGATAACAAGAAATTATAAGTGAAGGCCTGTTGTAAGGTCAGGGGAAGTGTCAAGTAAATCAGAGAAAGAGAGACTTGAGCCATGCTAGAAAAGATACCTCAACCTGTTACGTCTAGCCCTCTTCCATCTCTGAAAGGCTTACCTTGAGGAGAAGAAGGGTTGTCCCTGAGGGGGATAGTAGGAGAAGGGAATGGAGAGATGTTTAAGAGGGTGAACTGCTTATCCTAGAGCAACAGAAAGAAAAGAATAGTGGAAGTCATAAGGTCAGGAGATCTCTGAGGCTTGGTGAGAGTCACAAGAGATTAGTAAGGTTGGCTAATAACATCCAATCTCTTTCTAATTACATCTAGACCAAAGGAGAGTCAATCTAGTGCAAAACTACAATCTGGGAGACTTGTGTGCAAAAAAATATCTTTTAAAGTAGCAGTAAACTTTTTTTATGAAAAAATATATATATTGTAGGGTGTTTCCTGTTGAGTAAAATAAGGGTACTCCCACTTCTGAGAGACACATCTTTCCAGAGTTTTGTTACATTAGCAGTGCCCTCTAATTAGTTATTCTGTTACATTCTAATGGAGAGGAAAGTCAGTGACATACACTTCTCCACAGAATGTGATAGAAACTGCCAAGTCACTTCCTGTTAGAACTTTCAGGAAGTAAATGCACAGTAAATTCACTTCCCGATTATTTGAACTATTATAAATTTTTACTTAAATAACTGACAGCCGTGGGAGTGTCCTTGTTTTACTCAGCAGGAAAAACTCTATAACATTTAGGTTTTCATGAAAAAAAAGTTTACTTTGAAGTCTAGGAACTGTGCTAGCTAAAGAAGGGGCCAGTGAGATAGCTCAGTTGGTTAATGCACCATCTGTAGAATCTGTTCAAACCTCAGGGTCATAGGCTCTAGTCCCAGCAAGTTCATCTCAGCCTTCCACCCTTCTGAGGTAGATAAAAGGTGTACCTAGGACATACTTGAAAATGAGAGACAAGCTCAATGTTTCCTTCATAGTAAAATACTAAAAAAAAAAACAGTTCTGCGGAGTCTTCAGTTTCAGCTTGGATTATTTAACAAACCAAATACATTTAGGGGTGAGGGTATATAGCTTTCTAAAACAGGCATCAGGAGTATCTACAATAATATAAAAGACATAGGAGAATAATAATTTTTATTACATTGTGGTGGCCAAAACAAGACTGTTACGCTTAGACAATCTATTAAGGTCAGATTTGATTTGGGTGAGAAATTTATCATAGTTGGCCAAAAACAACATATCCGGGTGCTTAGTAAGATAAACCCCCAAATACTTACGTTTTGTCAGGGAACAACTAAATTGATACATCTGGAGCAAAGATGAAAGTGAAGTACTTCTATTTTGGAGGTGTTGATTTTATAACCCGAGATAACACTAATGGGATAGGGAGTCAAACAGGTGTGAGAAGGCATTCTCAGGCGAAGAGAAGTCTAACAGGACATCAAATGCAAAAAGGGAGATTTTCTGTTGACCTGATGGAATAGGTATCCCTACAATATCTGTATGAGTTGTGGTAAACTCTGTAAGGCTTTCTATACAAGGGAGAATACAAAAGGAGAGTGAAGACAGCATTGTCATGTGTCATTAGAGATACTGAAGGGTTCAGAGAGTACTCCATTAATCCTAACTGATGCTGAAGGGGAAGTGTAGAAGGCTGAAACATCTGAAGAGAAATCACCCTAACTACAAAAACTATTAAGGATGCAATCCATAAATCACCAGTTTAGGAGATCAAATGCCTTTTCACTATTAAGAGATTATTTGTGGATGTTAATACTATCAATAATGGGTTGTCCCTATCCTGACATGTAGAGATGAAACCAACTTGATCCCTGTCATTCAATTTAGAAAGAAAATGATTGAGCAGATATTTTCAAAAATATTTTGAGAAATGGGCCTGTAACTTTGGCAGAGAATAAGGTCTATAGGGGTCTATAGGCACAGTGATAATCACCAAATTAAAATATTTATGAAACTTTTTAAAATCTGCCAGTACCTTTTCTTGTGAGACTTCAGTGTTAAAGGGAGGGCTTGTATCTTTTCACATGTGTTTTTACCAGTTCATAAATAATTCACGTGTTCTTACCAGTTCATAAGAAATAGACATTATTATACTGGGAAAAGTACAGGGACATGTCACAAGACTGATAAAGAGATTGGATTATTATAATTATAGAAAGATATTGGCCAAACTGGGTTTGTTTTCATTACTGAAGAGCTGGGATATGAATATATTTACAAATATATTAGTGTCCAATAGAAAGAACTCTATGGGGAACTATTTACTCAAAGGACTGAGCAAAAAACCAGGGGTCATCCAAAGAAATGTGGCAAGGAACCTTTTGTTAAAATAAAGGCATGCTTTTTTTACAGTTATGTTGTGGAATTCTTGTAACAGGAGGCTGTATTTGCAGATAAAATAGATGCTTTCAAAAATGTATTGCATACATTTCTATCTTTATTTCCATGTAGATAGGATGTTGATCCAGGGACATATCCAGCTGTCCTCTGGAGTCTTGAAATATTTTTTTCCATTCCTCTAGATCAACAAGGATGACATGGCAAAGGCACGTCTTTTTATACATATATTGTGACAAAAGTACTTTTTAATGTTTTGTACCTTCTTTCTTGGGATCAACCTTCTAGGCGGAAGTATTTGACTGCTAGCTGCATTAATTACCAGATGCAGGTGAATGAAAGTAGGGAGTGATAGAACTCCTGCTGTGGATTCCTCACCTGGCACATGTCAGTTACTATGAAACTGTGGAGTGGAGCACTGGCCCAAAACACACAGATTTGCAATAAATAACAAGTTACCTATAAATTATATTTCCCTGAGGCTAATCAGGGTAGATAACCTCCAGGATTTGGAGATATATATATACACCCTCCATCACTATTCCTGGGATTCTGCCACTATATATGTGTTGTTTATCCACCTGAGTAAAGCAAGGGTATTCCCACTTCTGAAAAAAAGCGTTTTATTCAAAAGTTATTAGAGCTCAAACTTTTTTTTTTAGGTGTAGTATCTCAGTATCCACTGTACAATGTCAGGCCACTGTGATACTGCAGCTAACAAATTCATGTTTGAGCTGTAATAACATTTGAATAAATTACCTTCCAGCAGTGGGAGTATCCTTTTTTACTCAGGGGATAAACCCTACAACATTACATTTTAAATATTGCTATCATTTTAATGAAAAGCCATGTATTGTAGGGCTTTTCCTGCTGAGTAAAACAAGAGTACAAACAAAGCTGTTTGTTTTTTACATTAATTGTGCCCTCTAGTGGCCAGAAAGTTAACATATAGTTCACCTGGTTTTCAGGCAGTTATTCTGTGGGAACGGCAAGTCACTGACATTAGTTCTCCATAGAATGAGAGAGTAACAGCTTACATAGTAACACAGTTGATGAGGCTAAAAAAAGACATGTGTCCAGCCCATGCCAAATCACCCCTGTTGATCAAGAGGAAAGCAAAAAAAAACAAAAAACATTGAAGCCATTTCGAGTTAAGCCCCAAGTAGGTGAAAAAAATCCTTCCTGACTCCATTTGGCAGTCAGTTCCCTGGATCAACAACCTATCTGCTTTGAAGCCAACTGTCATAATTCTCAATATTGTCCTGTGCTAGATAGGTATCCATTGATTTTTTAAAGCAGTGATAGTACCTGCAAGCACAGCATCCCGAGGCAAAGCATTCCATAACTTTACTACCCTTACTGTAAAATACCCGTACCTTTGTTGTAGTCGGAAGCGCCTTTCCTCTAGTCTTAATGGATGATCTGTCATTCTTAGCTCAACTCTTTGAGTAAATAATTAATTGGAGAGTTCTGTATATTGACCTTGAATATATAAATAGGAATCATATAACCCCTTAGACTTTTCTTCTCTAATGTAAACAAGCCCATTTTAGCTAGTCTCTCTTTATAAATCAGATCCTCCAATCCCTTTATCAGTTTTGTTTCATATCTCAGCACTTTTTCCAGTTCAACAATGTCTTTTTTTTAAGAACTGGCGACCAGACCTGTACTCCATATTCTAGATGCGGCCTTACCTACATCACCATACCTGGGAATTCTCAGGATCTGCTACTGAGACTCTGATTTTTAGAGTTAATTACTGGGTGTCTGGGGACAGAGGCATATTTGCCAGCTGTCTTGAGTTTCCTGAGTAACTCTGCCCTCATCTTCACATTCTGCCTTCTTTCCTCCCTGTTACCCTGTTATTCCCACTTCCCTTCCTGATCCAGTTAAGACCCACCCACTTTTATTAAGAGATTCACATAATTTGCACAATTGCAGCCTATGAGCCCTCACGGAGGGGGCTCAACAGAAGAACGTTCCCAGGTATGTTCATCACTTTCTGACCGTTTGGATGGGTATAACTTTTGAACAAAACAACTGTCAACAGTAGGAGTACACTTGTTTTACTCAGCAGTAAAAGCCCTGTCATTGTAGATTTTTATCTCTAAATGTTTAAAAGAACTTCTTGAGCAGTGACAGGCAATCAGATTCCCATAAAGAGTCGCATGTTAGGAGTAAAAATTGTATACAGCGGTTCAAAAAGTAGATTAACCCCTTATAATGTTATAGAACTCTCCAGAGCTTTGCTTCGAACTGTGCTAGATAATAGCACATAAGGGGTTAAATGGACAGTGCCTCTTAAATGAAAAAATACTTTTCTTTATAAATCCAGCTTTTGGTAGCCTATACCTAACACTTGATTGGACCCTTTAAGGACAAGAGGGGTGTGCAACACATTGCAAATCATTGCTTTGCACACTCTTTTGGTTCTTAAAGGGTTAAGCATCCCACTGATGATCAAAGGCAAACCCCACAGAATTACGAGAGTGCTGGGTGGGATCTGAACCACTGATAATACCAGAGTAAAAGAAATTGAGAGCAAAAATTTTACCTGTTGTCATAGCAACACAAGAAACATGTTAAACTGTTTTCATTATTTTTATGTCAATATGAGTTATAAGTACAACAATAAAAAATGCAAATCTGTTTTAGTGTCTCTCCTTAACATATTACTGTACCCCTCTCAGTTTTGTTGTAGGAGGCACTATCCGTTAAAGGTGGAACATTGTAAGTGTAAAGGAAGATATTTTAAAGTGATAGTAATGTCAAAGAATAATATTATTTTGTATTGTAGATGAAAAAAAATTATTTGTAGCAAATCCCATTTTGAGAGATATTCTCATTGAAAGTTCCCCCTGCCTCTCCCCTTCTCCTGACGTCAGCGCTCTAGCTGACAGAAGGAGATCCCGGTCCTGGGACCAGCCGTCGGCTCTTCAGCAGAGCCAAAATCGCGTTATTTAAAAATAATTACTTCACTGGAATGGTCTATAAAGTTTGCCTTATTTGCAAGCACACTTTGTAGACTGGTCCAATTAAGTAGTCCTTTTTAATAACGCGGTTTCGGCTCTGCTAAAGAGCCTCCTCGACTCGGCCGACTCGAATCTCCTGCTGTCAGCTTTACAGCTGACATCAGGAGAAGGGGAGGGAGGGGGGAACTTTAAATGTGAATATCTCTCAAACCATAGCGGTCTGAGAGATGGGATTTGCAGCAAATATTTTCGTTTTTTTCATCTACAATACAAAATATTATTATTCTTCGACATTACTATCCCTTTAAGTGAAAAAAGAGCATATGTGTTTTTAAGAGTTTAAATAGGGTGTGCAAGATGTGGAATTTACTCTTCTTCCCTCTGTACCAGAGGACAGTCTTGGAGGAGAACCACCTGAGGACCACATGTGGTCCTAGTGCTGCCCGTTCCCCACCACTGGACCATGAGAGACAACTATTATTGGACTGACCTTTAAGAGTTCACATTTTTTGCAATTTGTAGAAACAAGATCTGTTTCATCATAGGTAGTTTATCACCAACCAGATGTATATTTGGTCCAACTAAAAATGGACCTGCCACCTTGAATTCAAGTGTTTATATCTGAAAACATAGTCAAAACTTCTAGGTTTTATGTTAGCCAAAAATCCAGCAGATAGTTTAGTTATAGTTTAGTTTATACTTTTATTTCTGTACTAGTGTAAAAGCCTGTGTATACTGGGTAATGTTAAACGGCCGCTACCTCACTGCTCCATGCATTGTAGTCTTGTGTCGCCTCACTCATTAGATGCAGTCATGCGCAGTAGAGACTGCCCGAACGCATGACGGTTTCTGACAAACATCCTAGGGAATTATTATATAGGATGGTGAGCTCTTTGAGTGTGATGCCATATGATAATGTATGCACATGAAACATAAGTGCAATTTCACATGCTTAACCCTCTGAGTGCCATAGGGGTACACCCCTCTGGCATTCAAAGGGTTAATATGAGCTGTGCTGCACTGTGAGACTTTCCCTGTTTATCTCCTTATTTATGTATCTGCTGGTATTTTGGCTAACATGATACATAGGAAGTTTCAATTTTTCAAATATACAAACAAGATCAAAGTGTCAGGTCCCTGTAAAACTGTTGCCTGTTAAGCTGATCCTTTCACTTGTTGATCTTCAGCTGTTTTGGGAGTACAGCAGCTATTATCATCAGTTTATCCAGTAGATGACAGATGTGGATGGAAACTGTGGCCTAAAAACTGGAAATCCATAGATTACAACTGTTTGTTTATATCAGTGTTTATCAACCACCAGTCCTGTGATTTATGTTAGCAAGTGCCTTTATTGGGGTCTGTGCTCCAATAGATCCTATATAATAATTTGCTAGGTTGTTTGTCAGAAGCCGTCATGTGCAGTAGAGGCTGCTGAAATGCACAGAATGCTGGGAGTTCTGTGCTGGGTGCATTCTGTGCTTTCAGGCAGTCTATACAGAGCATGACTGCATCGGTGGCAGGACGCAGAGCAGGACCGGCCTCTTAACCCTTTGAGTGCTAGAGGGGTACGCAAAGCATTGCAAAGCAATGCGTTGCGTACCCCTCTGGAACTCAAAAGGTTAATATCACCTGGACCTTGGCCCGTGTACACGGGCTTTTATACTAGTAAGTGATAATTACCTTAAGAGTGATAAATGCCGTTGGCATAAAATATCTGTGAGTGGTTGAATAATAACGAGAATGTGCCAATAACACTTTTAGCTGAATTGTTTTAATTGGTTGCATTTTTCTTGAGTAGATTGTCCCTTTAGGTCACAGTCATTTGTCTGTTCCACAGATTTCTTTAGTGGCCCCCGGAATCTGGCTTCTCAGCAGCATTCATTCTATTTCCAAGAACATAATTCATTCTCCAGCTACAATGAAGGGATCAACATCCAGCCACACCCTACTGCTGCTTGTCTTAGAATCCCGCAGGTTTGCCCATTACTACCCAAGTGCCATTGTTATGTTTTCTCTGCTTCCTCTCATTCTTCTTCTATTCTGCCCTGTCTTATTTTCTCCTGCTTTCATATTTTTATTGTCCACTTTTGCTTTCTACCTTAAAGGAACACTAACCCCTCCTAATAATAAACCCCACTTACCCAAACCCATTAAGGAGCAGCAAGTGAGCAACACTTTGCAAAGCAAATCATTGCACACACCTCTGCTCCTTAAATGGTTAATCTGGGAAGAAAATTGTAACGGGCAAGTATGAATCAGTTTGGCATGTACTGGTTCTTTAAAATGTATGTTTAATTAGTTCTAGATAACACCCTTGAAGGCAGACATGGTTCCAAGACACAGTGTATCTGCCTTAGTACACATAAAGTCCAGTACTAATTAAACATTCCTTTTGGAGAACAAATGCACATAGAATTGAATCACAGGACGTTCTGTTCAGATCAAGGTAAGTGGGGTTTATTAGAAGGAATTATGTATGTTAGTGTATTTTTCTAAAACTTTTTCCCCTTAACTCCTATGTGTTACACAAGAACATGTAATAAAGTATTGTCTGGCCAGGAGGGCAGGGCACTTTCCTTAAAAGGCTCTCAGAGGCGGAGACTCCCTCACTGCGTTACATCACACCCTTCAGACATGCTTGCTTTAAATGACCTCTGTACGAATGAATGCAAGGCAAACATTCCCTTATAGTTAGCCTTTTTTGTGTTTTCTGCTCATCACCCTTTCCTTTGGGCTGGCCTCTGCTCCACTGGGCTTCACAAAGATTATGCCAGCTCTAGTGGCTCACATCCACACATTTGGGATCTCCTTGACTCCCTACCTGGAAGACCTTTTGATGAAGGCTCCTTCAATGGAGACTCTGCTGTTCAGTTTCAGACTTGTGTGTCTGTTCTGGAGCAACATGTTTGAGATTTGAATTTCAAGGAATCTCTGGTTCACTCTCAGGTCCTTCACATTCTTGGTATGAGATTCAGCACTCTTGTGGAGGTGTTTCTGCAGAAGTCAAGATTCTGTAATTTTCTCACCAGGTGTCTCAGGCTGTGCTTTACCCAGCCTCGATGGGTAGAGGGAGTACATTAAGGTACTGGGTTATTTGATTTCTGCACTAGAGGCAGTCCTGTTTTCACAATTGCATACAAGGGAGCTGCAGCTTATAATTCTCAGGAATTGGTCCAGGCATCATCTTTCCTGTGTCATGTCCCTGTCCAGCCGGAAAAAGACAGACCTGCAGAGGTCCCATCTGTCACTGGGACAACTATTGGTTATTCCAAGTTGGGTAATAGTCACAACAAATGGATACCAGCCTGACATCTGGGGTGCCAGATTGAGCCCTCAAACTGCTCAGGGTTTTTGGATTGGGGAGAAGAGTCTTCTGTCCATCAATATTCTAGAGCTTCAGGCAATTTGCCTAGCCCTGCTGCATTGGTTTGAATCCTTTCAGGCAGCACCTGTGCACATCCAGTCTAACAATGCGATGGTGGTGCCTTGCATCAACCACCAAGGAGGAACCAAAATTGTGGCCTCGTAGTCTGAAGTTTGGATGATCCTCACGGGGGCAGAGGCTCATGTGCCGACTCTCTCCACTGCTCATATCCCAGTGGTAGGCAATGTTGTGTGTGTTACAGTTTACAGCTTACCTTGTTTGCAGCAGCATCTACAGGCGCAAGGCTTCTAGCATGCAGCAGGCCTCTGTTTTATCTGTTTGTTTCCTGTAGTCTCCTCCTACCTACTTCCTCCCTCTGAGCTGCTCCTCCTACTTCATGTGAAGGGGTTTAAAAGGCAGACTGAGTCCTGACTCAGTCGCCATTGCGTTGTTGTTATTAGGTGAAGTACTTGGGCTCTGTGTGTGACCTGGCTATCTACGAAAACCCACTCTGTGTATGACCTGGCTATTTATGAGAACACACACTGTGTATGACCCGGCTAAGTAAGAGAACCCTTTCTGTGTATGACCCAGATATGTACGAGAACCCTCTCTGTGTATGACCCAGCTAAGTACGAGAACCCTCTCTGTGTATGACCCAGTGATCACGAGTATCCCTTACTGTGATCAATTTGTGCTATTGGCTTAAGACAGACCACTGTTGTGGACAGGGTGTGATTGGTGACTGCAGGCGTGAGTCACAGGGTCTCGATATAGTGACTGCAGACAGAGTCACAGGGTCTGGTGTGTGACTGCAGGCGTGAGTCACAGGGTCTCGTGTGGTGGCTGCAGGCATGAGCCACAGGGTCTTTATATGTGACTGCAGGAGTGAGTCACAGGGGTCTGATATAGTGACTGCAGGCAGAGTCACAGGGTCTCTTAGCGGTGACTGCAGGCGTGGGTCACCGGGTTGCTGCAAAGGTGTAGTGTTGCTGGTTTGACTGATTGCAGGCGTGGCTCAGTTCTCCAGTCCAGCAGTCCTTGTGTTCCTGTTCGTCGGATCAAGATTGCTGAGCTAGTGTTCACAGTGGTCGCCTGTTCCAGTGTTCCAGTCGACGGATCAAGAGTTGGCGTTCCTGTATCCTGCTGAGACTAACAGGGGCTTCGGCCCAGTCTCTCGCATTGTGGTCTAGCGAGAGGCCTATTTCTGGTAGTAGTGTTGCCATCTAGTAACCCTTTGCTTGTTGTACCACTTATTTACCGCTGTGATTTATTCTAAGAAATATTTTGCATTATATTACCGTACTGAGCATTCCTGGGTGCCCGTGACAGTGTGTGACTTTCTCAGTCACCAATGTCTAGATTGTGGGAACTGGAAGCTCAGATAGACGGTATTCGATTCTATAGTTTGTCTATGAGGACTTCCTACAGTGGACCTGATGGATTTCGGTTGAACCACGAGGTTACTCAGTTCTGTGCCAGATCCAGAATCCTTTAGCCCTTGTTATGGATGCAGTGGTCACACCATGGAATTTTCCCTTGGCTTACTTGTTTCCTCTGTTTTCTCTGATTCCCAGAGTGTTGAGGAAAATCAGGACTTTTGTGGACTTAACCTATAAATCCTGTTCTCTTAGGCCATGTGGAACACTGGACTTCCCTTCTGGACAAAAAAAATCAGCAGTTTGAGTCCTTGGTAGTGGGTCCCCTTGGGTTGTGTAGTTAAGAGGATCCCATTTCTTTCATTTCTTTTTTTCTATTTTTTTTCTTTGCAGCTTTACTATATATTAAAACTGAGCATGCCTGGAGATGGTAAAGTGAAAAAGGGAGCATTTTAAAGCAAGTGCCCTGCCATCCTGGCTGGAGGATACTTTACCTCATGGTTGCATGGACTAAGAGAAAAGGATTTATTGCTAGGTACACAAAAATCTCATTTTTACTGTTTCATCTGTCTATCTTTCATTATGTGTGTGTGTGTGTGTGTGTGTGTGTATATATATATATATATATATATATATATATATATATATATATATATATATTTCTCTTACCACGTTGCTCATTGTCTCTGCTTTCCAGTTCACCACTTCTCTTTCTCTCTCTTTGACTTATATTAATAAGTATTCTTGGTCTTTGTCTATATGTTTGTTTCAACCCTGTAAGTGGCAGAGAGGTATCCATTCATTGTGTTACAATATGTTGGATACCTCTCTGGCACTAAAGGGTTAAACTTATTTTATATAGTTGGCAGTATGCACAAAAAGGAAGCAAACCATCTGCCCCATAGGAGAGGACAAATTAAAATTAAAAGACAGGGATTTTATTTACAGTAAGGGCGGTAAAGGTATGGAATTCTTTGCCTTGGGATGTTGTGCTTGCAGATACTGTAGCTGCTTTCAAAAACACAATGGGATACCTATCTAGCACAGAACAATATTGAGAAATATGGCAGTTGGCTTAAATGCAGATAGGTTTTTGACCCAGGTAACTATCTGATTGCCGTTTGAAGTCAGGAAGTATTTTTTTTTTACCCACTTGGGGCTTAATTGGAAATGGCTTCAGTGTTTTGTTTTGTTTTGGTTTTTTTTTGCTTTCCACTGAATCAACAGGGGTGTTTTGGCGTTGGCTAGACTTGATGGACACATGTCTTTTTTCAGCCTCATCAACAATGTTACTATGTATGTAACATTAACCCTTTGAATGCCAGAGGTGCACGCAACGCATTGCAGAACAATGCGTTGCGTACCCCTCTGGCACTCAAAGGGCTAAAAGGTCAATATTAGACCCTTTTAAACTATAGGTAGTGTACTTGCAGCTGTTGGAACAGAGTCCCCATAGCTTAAAACTCCCTTGTTTCTTCCCCTGTGCCATTGCTAAGCAGAGCTGGATAATGTCAGCTCCTCACTTGTGGGAGACAAAACACCACTGCTATCCTCTCCACACAAGCCTTGTGTCAGGTAATCCATAAGCAGAGAGTATCTGTGGAGAAGAAAGAAGAATAAGCACCAAGTGAGGCACTGACATCAATTAGCCATGCAGATCTTTGTGATCTGTACGTGTAATGGAGAGGGAAGAGGTGAGTTTTAAAATATGGGAAATAGGTTCCCACAGCTGTGAGCACAATCCCTTAGGTTAAAAGGGTCTTATAGTCGCCCTTTACTGACCCATTAAAATAGGGTTTTTAAACATTTGAATGGTAGAGGGGGTCTACAACACATTGCTTAACTAATTGATGCTAAAGATGTCTCCATCACATTGCAAAACAATACATTGGAAACCTCTCTGACAGACAAGTACAGGGAGATCATAAACCCGTCTCCATTCAGGTGACAGGAGAACTGCAGCAGATCCCAACAGGACAAGCGGAGGCATTCAGGATTCAAAAAGTAATTTATTACAATATATATATTGAAGTATAAAAATGGGCTTTACACTTACATGTTTCATGGTTACACACTGCACTTTATCAAATCAACAAGCTACTTACTACATACAAAGAGCATGTATGTGTTGGGATCCGCTGCAGTTGTCCTGTCACCTGAACAGAGGTGGGTGTATGACTGTTTGTCAGGCATAGTGATAACATGTCTGACCAGAATATAATGTGAGTACCCAAATTTCTTATATTTATTTCAATAGTGGGATTTACATTTTTGCACCACTGGGCGTTCTCTCTTTCTACTTGTTGTTTCTACTCATTTACATCAATGGAAATGTTCATTTGTCTCCCAGTGGTGTAGTTAGTTTGTCCCCTTATTGTTCCTGTTTTATTTGTGCATACAGTCCAATATGTTTTGTTCTTGAGATTCATGTCTCCTCTCTCTCTCTCTCTTTGACCATAGATATATATATATAGATATAGATATATAGATATGTGTGTATGTACAAAAACGGACATGTATCAATATTTACAATTTTCTCTCAGCCCCCCAGCTCCTATGGTTCCAGGTCAGATTCCTGTTTTTCCAGTCCACCGCTGTCTTCTGGTTTTGCCAGTCCCACTGTGCCTTGTGCTTCTTCCAGCACTGAACTCAAGCACCTGTCGAATTACTCAACATCAAGTGATGGCTTCAACACTGACTCTTACCCTCATGAGCCGTCATTACCGCTACAGTGTATTTCTCAGAACCTGCCATTGCAGGATCAGGACGTGTTGTTCCCCCAAGTATCCTGCCCTAAACATCCCTATACTGGTTCAGTCAATGAAACAGGCATGCTGAGCCAACCTGCACCACCTTCCATTCATGCAGATGTTTATCCTTTGTACTCAGAGCCCTCACCCCACATTGATAGCCCTCATATCTTCCCTGTACCCAAAGTACAAAGTAGAGTGTTAAGCAACAAACCTCGGAGGCCAGCACCACAGAGTACCACAAGAACCACGTCTAGTTCCAACCTGCCACACACTGTTCTTAAAGGTAAGCCAAAAACAGTAGGTACATTTAAGATTTACACCTCCTTCTCCTTATCATCAAAGTATTTCACTTTCACCTAATGTGAAAAACAGAATCAGGGGTGTAAATACAGGGAGTGCAGAGGGTGCTTTTACTCCTGGGCCCTGCATACAGAGGCCCCCATCTGTAGCAGGATCCAGTAGTTACTAGTTATGCATCTGTGAAAATATTTTTGTGATGGGGGGCCAAAAATATTTGTAATGGGGACCTCCAATAACTAATTACATAACTGGCAGGAACCATTGGGATAGGACACTTGGATAAAAAGAGCTCACTGGAGGTGAAGACTCCCTCCCTTCTCCACTTTATCACCCTTCAGACATGCTCAGTTTCAAAAAGTGACCTCTAAGGAGATGATCATGTCAAAAATTTTCTTAGCTAGAATTTTTTGTTTTCTTATCATATATGGGGTAATTCAATCCTATCCCTGTTCCTCCTAGATGGAAATGGACCAAGATTTTGGCTTTTAATACACTTGGGTCTGCTACAGGATGGCTTTCACGCTTTCACTTAGCCAATTTCTTCTGTCTCCCCTTTCATATAGTAGCTTGAAGACTGAAGAGGATTCCAGTTCCCAGAGTGCACAGATACCATGAGCATGCCCCTTCTGTCTGTCTAGCCGCCACAATTTAAGGTCTGTGGTGATTGGCTAGTTTGGCACTCTGTTTCTCGTTGCCTTCTATCTAGCTGTTGGGTTGGTTGGTTGCTTTTATTTTGTTTTATGTTACTTTTTCAATGTTTTTCTACCTTTCGCATTTATTTGCTTGTAGGAACTTTAAGATAGGATGCTTGGGGTGGCTATATTGATTAGGGTATCGGCCACGTTCATTCTGGTGGGCTCCGGGTATAGTTAACAACTTGATAACTCTACCTCTGGGTGTCCCGTGCTGCCAGGTGGCAAATGGACACAACATCTGGACAGCCAACTCTCCGGTATCGAGGGAAACTTTTTCCCATGAGGCCCCTTTTTTTTTTTCGCTGTCCTCAAGGAAAGGTTGGGGAGGTGCCATGCCTCTCCACTTCTTTCTTCTCTGCCACAGGCAACACACGAGACACTTGCTTTTCAGCTGTATATTCTGCTGGCTGAATCTTCCTTCTTGCATCCTCTCTTTAGCCACTGACAGGCAGATAAGTATTCTGTGTTCCTTACACGGCAACTTCCTGGCCCCTCTCCTGTTAAACAGAAGCCTGCAAGAGACAATACATTATACCTACTATGAATAATATTCCTTTTCTATCAGGCTGGTTCCCCCAAAAGACAATCTAGTAATTTTGTGTTCCCCTGAAAGAAGGGGACTCTTTGTATGATGAATGGGAAACCAATGAGGATGATAATGATTCCTCATTTACTCCTGGGCAGTCATTTGAGGGTCTTGTTGAGAGTCTCGTTAATGCAATCTTGCAGACCCTTAAAGTCTCTGAGAATTCTGATTTGAGTTCTTCATCCCCAGATAGCTTTAAGAGATTCAAGAGAGCTGCTACGCTTTTCTCTACCCATCATTTCTTGGACTAGGCGGTTGGTGGAAGTCTACTGTTAAAGGGATAGTAATACTTTGTTTCATCTTTATTTTATTTTGTAGGCATTAAAAAACATGAAGAACAATATAAGTCTTGTCTCTCAAACCTTTATGGTTTGAGAGATATTCACAAGCAAAATTTCCCCTCCCTCCCCTTTTACCTAGTGTAAGCCATCTCTTCTCAGATGTGGAATGCAGTCCATAGACCAGATAACAGCAGGGGACACTCTTATTCCTATGAGAACAATGAAAACCCTGCCCCCCCCCCCCTTGACAAGTTTTTCAGGTTTTTCCCTTATCTTAATTGAAGATTGTCCCTCTCTGCAATCTACCTGGGCACCTCCCATCTGATCTGGCTGAGCAGTGTTACATCAGTAAATGGGGCGGGTGGGGGATACTTTGTCATTGAATTACTCTTGAACTACAACTCTGACAGAACTGAAATAACACTCTCCAAAGTCCAAATACTATGATGATTAATTAGAGCTGCTTTTATTATGAAACATTACTATCCCTTTAAAATAGTTGCAGGCAATCATCTCTCTTATTTTATTTCTCTCCTGCTGTGCTATAACAATGGGCTTCCCCCAGAAGTGGACCCTACCCTTTTTAAGCTTACAGCATTGCCATTTGCAGACACAGTGACACTTAAGGACCAGCAGGATAAACACCTAGATTACCTTCTTAAAGGGATAGTAATCTTTCAAAATAAATGCAGCTCCAATTAATCTTCATAGTATTTGGGCCATGTAGAGTGTTATTTCAAGAGTAATTGAATGATAAAGTATCTTCTCCCTCCCTTTTTACTGATGTAACACTGCTTACCTCAGAACAGAAAGGCGAATCCCAGATGGCTTTCAGTGAGGGACAATCTTCTATTAGCATAAGGGAAAAACCTGTCAAGGGGGAAGGGTTTAATTGTTCTCACAGCAACTGAGCTGTCTGGTCTTAAGATCAGATTCCACATATGAGGGGAGGTGGCTTATACTTTGTAAAAGGGCGGGAGGTGGATACTTTATCATTCAATTACTCTTGAACTACTACTCTGACAGTATTGAAATAACACTCTCCATGGCCCAAATTCTAATCATTGAATCAGTCACCCGGTCTGACCCCGGTGACTGATTCAATGATGGAAAGGCAGTGCTGCGCTTTCCAAGAATGAACCTGGTGACATTCATTCTACACAAGTGCTTGATGCTACAAGTGACTTAAACAGACGCCAGCAGCATCAAGAAGGCAGAAGATGCCTTTGGGGTCACGCCATGAATCCTTTTTGGATAGATGATCTATGATAGGGGGGCTATCAGGAGGGTTCCTGGCATCTCCATGGAGGTCTGAGAGTTTTATTTAAGTAGAAAAGCTGCATATAACCTATGTGAAACATAGGTTATATGCCCTTTATTTAATAAATGGGCAGTTGTCGCTGCCATGATAGGGGGGTGTCATGAGGGGTCATGATACCCCCCCTTGAGGTCTGATGTTTGGCTTAATAAATGTAAACATATATTTTAATAGCCATTTTTTACACATATACTGGCAAGGTATGCAGCCGCATCCCTTGTATATTAACCCTTTTTTGTACCAGATGGGTAAGAAACACATTGCTAAGCAATGCCTTCCTACCTCTCTGGTACTCAAAGGACAGGTTCTGTTGAATAAATGGCAGTTCCTGTCCAATGAAGAGGGGAAGTAGTATGTCGTATATATGCAATAAATGTTGACATACTAAAGGGGGGGATGTCGAAGGGGGGGGACATTGTTTAGTGCTTGGTATACTAGTTCTGTTTATTTTAACCCTTTGAATGCAACATGGGTGAGCAATGCATATCCCTCTGGCATTCAGTACTGTCCATGGTGATGAAAGTCTGTTCAGAATTGTCGTAGTGTTGGTGATGTGTGAGGGGAGGAGATCCCTTCCACACCGACAACACTTCGGACATCCTGTATGATAATAGGGACCTTCTCCAACCCTCCCCTTCCATATGACAATTTTGGTGAATATGTCGACTTTTAGTGCATCTAGGCCTTTGTTTTCCACTCCTTCCGGACCTCTTGACCCAGGGTTCTGGAATTCCGAGGAAGAAAGTTTTATCTGATTCTGTCATTGCTACTATGATGAAGGCCCAAAATCTGTTTTCATCCAAAGCAAATCATGGGGTTTGGTCCTTATTTTATAAGTGATGCAAAGACCAGAGGTTGCAGCTGAGTCCCTTAAAGGGATAGTAATGTTTCATAATAAAAGCAGCTCTAATTATTCATCATAGTATTTGGACTTTGGAGAGTGTCATTTCAATACTGTCAGAGTTATCGTTCTAGAGTAATTCAATGACAAAGTATCACCCTCCCACCCCTTTTACTGATGTAACACTGCTCAGCCAGATCAGAAGGGAGGTGCCCAGGTAGACTGCAGAGAGGGACAATCTTCAATTAAGATAAGGTAAAAAGCTGAAAAGCTTGTCAAGGGGGGCAGGTATTTCATTGTTCTGATAGGAAGAATACTGTCCCTTGCTGTTATCTGTCTGGTCTATGGACTGCATTCCACATCTGAGAAGAGGTGGCTTACACTAGGTAAAAGGGGCGGGAGGGGGAAACTTTGCTTGTGAATATCTCTCAAACCATAAAGGTTTGAGAGATAAGACTTATATCATTCTTCATGTTTTTTTAATGCCTACAAAATAAAATAAAGATAAAACGAAGTATTACTATCCCTTTAATCTTTCAGCTATTTCTACAGGATGGGCTTCAAAAAGGACTTATTCCAAGTTCCGTCAAGGTCCAGATTCCATCTCTGTCCTTGCTTTTTTCCAGAGGCATATTGCCTTATTACCAGATATTCAAATGTTTGTGCAAGGAGTGGCTCTTGGATATCCATTATTTTGGGATCCCACTTCTCTGTGGAACTTGAATTGAGTCCTGGGAGTGCTTCAGAAGGCTCCCTATGAGCCTTTGTCATGTTTCCCTTCAGTTCTTGACTCAAAAGACAGCTTTCCTGCTTGCAATTGTGTCTGCCAGTATGTACCCGAAATACTTTACCCTGTAACCCCCTTTCTGATTTTTCATTCAGACAGGGTGGTTTTGGGAACTCCTGTAGGATTTTTACTTACAGTTGCTTCACATTAACAATGAAATTGTCCTTTATTCTCTTTGTCTAGCTCCGTTTAACAGATGGGTCAGGAGCTTCACTGTTTTGACATAGTTCTGTGCTTGAGTTACTACGTTCATTGCACTGAGCTGTTACAAAAATCTGACTTTTTGTCATTCCTGGTAGATAGCTTTGTTATATTGTCATGGTTCCTGTGTTCCACAGTGAACAAAAGAAAAAAAGGGGGATTTTTGTGTACGTACGGATAAATCCTCTTCTTTTACGGCATGTGAAACATATTACTTCCCTCCTCTGTAGAAAAATGTTTCATACCTCTTAAGTGTTTCTCTTTAGAATGAACTGTCTCTCTTTGAGACCCAGATCCTTCTCTCCCTCCTTCCCACCCTGGTGTCTTTTTAGGAGATCAAAGTGTGTGGTGTGTACCACATTGCTTCACAGCAATAAAACTCACATTAATGTTTATAAGTTAGCCTGTGTAAATAAAATAATTTGGTCTTGCTCTATATTACTTATTCAGTTACATAAAGAGGTGGTAATAGGTCATGAAGTAATCTACAAATTCTCAGTAAAGCCCCACACATCAGCCATGCTCCCAGCAACACCACCTAAAAACAAAAGTATCCTTCTTTGCCAATTTAAAATGCTGGGAGTCCTACTACTTTTTTCGATCATTGCTGTATGTTGAAACTGAGGATGGCTGTTAGGAGTAAAATAGAGTGGGGCGAATCTCCAGAGAGCTCTTTTTATTAATGTTCCCTTCCCTCCTGTAGGAGGATACTTTACCCCCATGGACAGAGAGAAAATTATTATATGTAAGTACAAAAAAATCCCCTTTTTTGGCAATGATTGTGTTTTTTAAAGGGATACTAATACGTAAGATGTAAAAAAACATATGTTGTAGGGTTTATCCCCCTGAGTAAAACAAGGGTGCTCCCACTGCTGAGAGTTATTTTATTAAAATATTATAACAGCTCAAACTTGAATTTTTTAGGTGCAGTATCACAGTGGCCTGAAAATTTAGGGTGGCGCTGTTGCTACACCATCCTATGGACTGCTCTGGTCTGTAGACCATAAATCTCCATAGGATGGTGTAGCAACAGCGCCACCCTAAATTTTCAGGCCACTGTGATATTGCACCTAAACAATTCAAATTTGAGTTATTATAATCCTATATAATAATTTGCTAATGTATGTTTGTCAGAAGCTGTCATGCACAGTACAGATGGCTGTGCGCTCTGCAGTCATGCGCAGTACAGACTGCCCGAGCCGCAGCTTATAATGGAGTGGGGTGCTCCGAATTCAGACCTTAGTTGGTCTAAATTCAGAGCTCCCCGCTCCATTATCAGCCGTGGAGCGGGCAGTCTCTACTGTGCATGACTGCAACGCGGCCGTTGCTGCCTAGCACTGTGGCCCGTGTACATGGGCTGTTCAACTAGTTTTTTAATAAAATATCTCTCAGCAGTGGGAGAACCCTTGTTATACTCAGGGGAATAAACCCTACAACATATATTCTTTTACATTTTAAGTATTACTATCCCTTTAAGAACAGTTGCTGAGTATGATATCTGGAAAACTCCTTTTGCGATAATTTTGCACCTTCAATTAAATTGAGGATTAGATTTCCTATTAGGCAGAGCAGGTGACCACAGGAAGAGTCTGAACAGACTAATTGAATCATTAATGCGCCTTTCCCTTACCAACTGTCCGTGCCAAGCATAAGCAATGTGAGACCCTCTAGCTGCGGCTTGCTGGCTGGTTGGGGATGCTGGGAATTGTAGTCTGGCAGTAACTATAGGGCTTCCACAAGGTGGGCTCTATCGGGGTCTCTAACATCTGCTTTATGGGTGCTACATACCTCCCAACATTTCAAATGGCCAAAGAGGGACACTTTTGTTTTAGGTGGTGTTTATGGGGGTGTGGCTGGTGGGCGGGGCATTATCGAGAAGTTTTAAGCTATTTCATGACCTATTGGCTCCTCTTTGTTTAACTGAATAAATTATTTAGAGCAATACGAAAGTATTTTATTTACGCGGATTAATTTATAAACACATATATTAAAGATTAACTACATATTTATGTGAGTTTTATTGCTGTGGCGCAAAGTAATACCTTCTGATATCCTGAAAAGAGGAACAAAAGGGTAGAAAAGAGGGACAGTGGGATTTGGGTCTCAAAGAGGGACTTGCCCTCCTAAAGAGGGACAATTGGGAGGTATGGTGCTAAATGAATTATTTGGAAGACGTATAGGAAACACTGACACTAAGTGATGACGGGTTGTGTGCACATTAAAGGACGGTGGGAATATTAGAGTGTATAAATGGCTGGCAGGGGTTTTGTGTGACTTTATGTGTACTGGGTGACCACGATGGATATGAGAAGACTGTAGAGGTTTTGGGTGACTATGAATAATAACAGATCACTGAAGGTCATTTGAAGGAAAAGTGGTGTGATTCTGGGGCAAACCAACTGCACCATAGGGAACAACAAAAAGTTCCATTGAGATAAATGGTGCTTTTGACCCCTTGGATTCTAGAGAAGTATCCAATGCCCAGAGAACAAATATAATTTCCCATTGATATAAATGGAGCTTGTAACCTCTTGGATGCTAGAGAGAGATCTGCAACACTTTGCTAGTGATCAAAAGGCCTTTTCTTTTTACCATATTTGTCATTAAGGTACTGAAAGGTCTCACATGCACTATACTTCATCTCAATGTAGTATCAATGATTGGCTGCTGCAGACCATTGATACACTTGTAGGCATAGTTATGTCCAGACCAGTGCTGCCCAGCCCCTGAAACCCAGGAAGTGAAATAATGTAGGATGCACTGATTGCTCTAGTCAGACTGTTTTTTGGCCTAATAACTGTGTACTGCACTCCCCTTTTCAAAAGTGCATATTTTCTTAACCATTTGAATGCTGGAGGGGTGTGCAACACATTGTGTCACAATGACAGTGAAAGCAAGTATATTGTTGGAGAAAAGCCACTGCCTTCGCTACTGCATACAAAGCTCTTAGTACTGCTGTAATACATAACAGTATATTAAAAAGTGTTTTCACAGTGCATGACAGAATGCTTTCTCATACTTCCCAACATTTCAAATTGCCAAAGAGGGACACTTGTGTTTTAGGGGGTGTTGCTGGGGGGCGTGGCTGGTGGGTGGGTAATTACTGGGAATTTTTAGGCTATTTCATGACCTATTGATACCTCCTTGTGTAACCTAATAAATGAGTTATAACATGACCAAAGCATTTTATTTTCACAGACTAATTTATAAACACATATACTAGTGTTTATACAAACAATAATGTGAGTTATATTGCTGTGGAGCAATGTGATACATTTATATACACACATCACACAGTCTGATCGCCTAAAAAGAGGGACATCAGGGTGGGAAAGAGGGACAGAGGGATTTGGGGCTAAAAGAGGAACTGTTCCTCCTAAAGAGGGACACTTGGGAGGTATGCTTTCTAGAAACAAAAATTTAGGAAATTCCCTGCTGAGGATACAAAAGGTTAAGATGAAAAGAAAAAATATTGGAACTACAGGCAATTTGACGTTACATAGTGTGGACTTGCAGAATATAAATGTAACCGTTTGAGTGCCAGAGGGGTACACCACTCATTGCAAGAGTTAAAAAGAAGATTGACTGTCAGTTTAAAATGTCATGGTTTACAATTCAAGTTAATTATCATTTTAGTCTTGGGGCAGGGTCCTCACTCCTATTGTTTTTATGACTGTGACACTTATACTATACCTTTTACTTACTGGAAGATACTACTATTGTAAGGCACTGCGTACACTGTGTGGTGCCATATAAATAAATATATACATAAAGACAATTGTCCCTGTCACATTGATTCAGGTTTGCATATTTGAATACTTCATTAAAGTTCATATGAGTCATGTTAGCCAAAAGACCAGCAAATATACAGTTAAAGTGGAACTACTAACCCAAGTAAAGTTAAACCCCAAAAATTACCCATCTGGCGACTAGCTGAACAATAGTACTAGTCGCCAGAATAATTACCTCCTTATAGCTAAATTCTACTGCTCCCGAGACTGACAGCCAGGAAACAGCGCAGACATATTTGCATAGTGACGCCTGCGCTGTCAGACCCAGTCTGCTCTAGGAGGCGTTGCTAGATATGTATGGTACCGGAAGGGACTGACGGCGCAGGTGCACAGATTCTTTTAAAGCTCTGTTGCCTGGCTGTCAGTCTCGGGAGCAGTTGAATTTAGCTATAAGGAGGTAATTATTCTGGCGACTATTACTATTGTTCAGCTAGCTGCCAGATGGGTAATTTTTTGGGTTTAACTTTATTTAGGTAGGTAGTTACACTTTAAGGAAATATTCATACTTGATACTACATGATAATGTATGCTAATTGCAGTACATGTGTGGTTTAATATACTGAATAAGCCTTTTCAGTGATGTTTCATATGCTAATTAAGGTTTTCAGTAAGGTTCCTTATGTTAATGAAGAGTGGTGCATTACCAAGGGACTTTCTCTTTCACTTTCCCAGAAATGAAAGTGTGAATATTTTCTAAAATATACATCTGCTGTACTTTTAATTAACATAACCACATAGGCAGTTTTGAATTAAGTTTTCAAATAAGTAAAAAAAAAAATTAAAAGCGACAGATTGACATAAACCCTTTAACCCTTTGCATGCCGGAGAGGTACCTCTCTGGCACTCATATGGTTAAGGACCAGAGGGTTGTGCAGTGCATTGCTTCGCAATGTGTTGCAAAGCCCTTTCGTCCTTAAAGGGATAGTAATGTCTCTTTAAAATTAGTTGCCCAAGTCTTCTGTATATTAAAAGGAACAGATTGCACTATGTCTATCTCTTACTTCTTTGTAGTTCAAAAGTTGTGAAGCACTGGAGATCTACCGCCCATCCCTTTCTGGCCACCTCCCACAGAATCTAAGATCTGGTCATGCGACTCGACGGCTGTAGCAAGGGACAAACTTCAGTAAGTATAAGGCAAATCCTGTCCCCCCTTGATGAAGGAGGGCAGGATTTCCCTTTGCTTACTGAAGTTTGTCCCTCGCTGCAGCCGTCCCAACCAGCCTGCAGTTTCTGAGTGATGTGGAGAGAAGGGGCAGGCGGTGGATCTTTAGTGCTTCATAACTTTTGAAGTACACAGAAGTAATCACTTAGACTTTTAATATACAGACGACTCAGGCAACACATTCTAAAGAGACAATACTATCACTTTAAAGTAACAGTAATACTTCATTTTTTCAGGCAATAATATTGTATGTATTAAATAAATAAATTAATCAATCTATGTATTTTTCACATAACTTTCATAGTTTAGGAGCATTTGCATTTTTAAGTTTACCCTTCCTGCCCTTTTATGCAGGTCACCACTCAAGCTGTCAGACTTGAATTCTGGTCTACGAACTGGAGAAGCGTCTGGAAAGCTGAAATAGGAGTGGATACCAAGGAAATCTTCTTGACGACGGTCTAATGCCTCAAACTGTGCCCACTTTGTAGACCGTCGTCATGAAGAGTTCCTTGGTATCCACTCCTATTTCAGCTCTCCAAAAGCTCCGTCTGGTCCGCAGACCAGAATCCAAGTCTGACAGCTTGAGCGGTGACTTGCATAAAAGGGGTGGGAGGGGTAAACTTTAAAGGGATAGTAATACTTAAGTATTACTAATCCCTATAGGAAAGTACTACTAAAAACTCGTATTGCCCCCAAACCTTTATGGTTTGAGAGATGATCTCTTTTAAAGTTGCCCTCTCCCTCCCCCTTCCCCATAGTCAGTATGCTAGCTGACTGAAGGGAAATCCGGTCATAGATCATCAGGCGGCTCTGCAGCAGAGCTGCAATCGTGTTAATTAAAAAAAAACTTTCACTAAAACGGTCTTATACGTGTGCTTGCAAATCAAGCACAAGTAGAAGACCATTTCAGTGAAAGTTTTCTTTTTTAGGAACGCGATCCGGCTGTGCTGGAGAGCCGCCTGAAAGTCGTACGACTTTCTTCCCTACAGTCAGCTAGAATGCTGACTACGGGGAAGGGGGAGGGAGAGGGCAACATTAGAAGTGATCATCTCTCAAACCATAAAGGTTTGAGAGATGACACTGGGGGCAATATGTTTTTTTTAGTAGTACTTTGCTATAGGGATTAGAAATACTTAAAGGGATAGTAATACTTAAGTATTACTAATCCCTATAGCAAAAAAACATATTGCCCCCAGTGTCATCTCTCAAACCTTTATGGTTTGAGAGATGAACATTTCTAAAGTTGCCCTTCCCCGTAGTCAGCATTCTAGCTGACTCAGGGAAATCCGGTCAGGGATCATCAGGCGGCTCTGCAGCAGAGCCGCGATCGCGTTAATTTAAAAAAAAAAAAATTTTCACTAAAACAGTCTTCTACATGTGCTTGCAAGCCAAGCACACGTAGAAGACCATTTCAGTGAAAGTTTTCTTTTTTAGTAACGCGATCCGGCTGTGCTGGAGAGCCACCTGAAAGTCGTACGACTCTCTTCCTTTCAGTCAGCTAGAATGCTGACTATGGGGAAGGGGGTGGAGAGGGCAACTTTGGAAGCGTTCATCTCTCAAACCATAAAGGTTTGAGAGATGACACTGGGGGCGATACGTTTTTTTTAAGTAGTACTTAAGTATTACTATCCCTTTGAGTATTACTATCCCTTTAAATGCAATTCCAGGAACAAACGAGCACAAGGGAGCGCCCTAGTGCAATCAAAACTATGAGGCACTTGCTGAGTAAATATCCTGACTCAGCTCCAGGCCGTGATTATTCCTATCTGGCAGCTTTCCACACACTCTCCTACAGTGGTAATGAATCTCCAAAAAAACAAGTGGAAAGCGCCCAATAGTGTAAAATGTTTCACAAATATCTTTCAAATATAATGAATCAGTGATTCTACTCACAAGCAGTTGATCTTACACCGTTTCCACTCAGTGATCCAAATAGCTGCTCCGTCCGTTCACACACAAAAAAAAAAATCCAACAAATGTATCTTCTTCCGAAGGATTTAATATAAAGCTCAAAAGTAGCTCTCAGTATTATAAAAAATCTCCATTTCTACTGATAGGCTCACCTGTCAACCTTGGTTATCCCCATTGTTGACCATATAAAAATGTGAGTAGAATCAGTGATTCATTCCTAATCTGTGAAAGTTATGTGAAAAATACATAGATGTATTTGTTTATTTCATTAATACATACAATATTATTGCCTGAAAAAATGAAGTATTACTATTACTTTAAAGGGTTACAGCCCCTTTCTGCATAGCATGGCTTGTTTTTACTATAACCTTGACTGTATTTGTATTTGTTTTTTTCACTGATCTCTCTTACCCCAACAGCCAAGCCAGAATCCTCCACTATGGCACCAACTGGACCAAACACGACGGTAATGACAGAAGTGTGTGTGGCTTTAAAGATAACAACTGCAGTACTGCATGACAGGAGGAATGAGATGTATTCACAAATGTACATGCAGACCATCAGCGTAGAATAACATCAATACAGGATTCTGGAGAGGTCTCCAATGCATTACGAAGCAGCGCATTGGAAACTTTTATAGCATCCCAGGGGTTATGACAGTCAGTAAATGTAATATAATAAACAATCAGTTTCCCTTTTTTCATAATCATGGGATCCCTACATAAGATCTACATTTATTCAGATGTTTTTCCAGTGCTAATGGTTACAGTGCACAAATAGTGATGCTGATGTACCAGGAAATGGAGACATTCTGGGCTCAGCCAACTTTAAGTGGTGCTTTTAATCCCTTCAATTCTAGTGAGGTCTCCAACGCTTTATGAAGGAGTTAAAAGCCCCATTTACACCTTTTATAACATCTATGTAATATGGTTAAGCATCTATTCAAAACGGTTTTATTGAATTTGGTTTTTTCACTTATTAAAATCTTTAATAAAAAGTTTAACATAAAAACCCCATTTAATTCAATAGGAATTTTGGATTTTGTCCCCCATGATGCCTTGGTAAGGGTGATGTACTAAGAAAAATTAGAGGTTCGTAAAAATCTAGTTTGTGGTCTAGTTCTAGAGCAGGGGTGAGCGAACTCTCGGTATCCTTTTAAAAAGTCGTGTATAAAATATAGCGCGGCTAGCAGCCGCATTAACCATGTCGCCATGTACAAAATGGCAGCATGAGAATCTCGCTTTGCATAAAAGCACTGGGTTCCCATGTCACCTGTGTAAAGGTCGCTACCTTCAAGCCTGGTGCTTCCCCTTGTGCACTTACTCTTCCCAATGTAGCACAGTGCTGCCCGTCTTTCTCTCCCCTTCCGCTCCTTCAATCCCGGTGCACAAAGAAAGAACAGTGCAACCTGTTTAAAGGTTGCTACCTTCAATCCCGGTGCGCAATGAAAGAACATTTTAAAAAAAGACAGAACGTGGACACATTCTTTGCAAAGAAAATAAAAGTGCTGCACAGCAATGCACGTCTCTCCCCCTCCGCTCTGCCCTATCATTCTGCACTCAAAGAAGGGATCTGAGGGTGAGAGAGAGATGTGCAGCACTTTTATTTTCTGTGCAAAGCATGTGTCCATGCTCTGTTACTTTTTTTTTAAATGTTCTTTCATTGCAGACCAGGATTGAAGGTAGCGATCTTTAAATAGGTTGCACTGTTCTTTCATTACGCACCAGGATTGAAGGAGCGGATGGGGAGAGAAAGACGGGCAGCACTGTGCTACATTGGGAAGAGTAAGTGCACAAGGGGAAGCATACTTAAACTTTGTTATCTACGCTTTTATTTTCTTTGCATGTTTGAATGTTATTTAATTGCGCACCAGGCTTGAAGGTAGCGACCTTTACACAGGTGACATGGGAACCTCACGCTTTTATGCAATGCGAGATGCTCATGTCGACATGGTTAATGCAGCTGCTAGCCACGCAATATTTTATACACGACTTTTTAAAAGTGAACCACAAACTCTGGCTCTCCAGCCGCTTTTGAGCTCCAAGTTCCATCATGGGAATTGTAGTGCTCCAGGACTGCTGGGCTGAAGATTGCCTACCTCTGTTGTAGAGTTTGGCATTTAACCCTTTAACTTCCCTGGACTTTTGGTCCTTAAGGGGTTAAAGGAAACCCTCCCAAATAAGTAACTAACACCCCCAAATAACCAAATCCTAATGGTGCCTATGAATGTTGCTGTTTCTCCTTAGTTGAAGAGATAACCTAATCAGTCAGTCCTGGATGTCATGTCCTTGGAGGTGGACATGATAGTTGCTGGCAGTTTTTTAATGTCCTTGTTTATTTATTTTCAAACGGAAACAGGCAGAGTACATGAGACTGCTTAAGACTGTAATGTGCAGAGGGCAGAGTTTGAGGTCCTGCAGTCTTGCTAGCAACTGTCATGTCTGCCTTTATGGACATGACATCGATGACTGAAGACTTTAACTCTTGGACAAATGCACAAGAGTGAAATTCTTAGGCGCCATTAGGGTTTCTTGCCCGTAATAAGCTAAGTGGGAGATTATTATTAGGAGATGTCGTTGTCCTTTCAATTACCACCTACACTACACTCCTCTGGTTTTAAAGGGTTAAGAATTAACACATTAGAAGATTGCACAGTGCTATGCTGGATTGTAAACCGCAGCCTTCTAATGATTCACAATGCCTATATTTCTCCCCAGACAGGTGGAAGGTCAGATCTCCTTTCTTTCCCTGGCATTGCTGCCCCCATTGTTCCTCCTTCCACAGAGTGTACACTTGGCTTCCCTTCTCCTCCCTCCCCTTCGATATTCTTGAGTCCTGTGTTTCGTGCTGCTGGCAGCAATACAGTATCTGGCACCACATCCCTGTCCTGCCCTCCACTGCTACCAAAATCAGAGAGACTTTCGCCAAAATCTGTCTGTGGTGAGCATTTTGAGTATAATGGAAATCCATAGCTGCAGTTAATCTGGATATTTCTACATGTCTGGCTTTAGGACAGTTAAATGGTAGTTATATCAACTCCTTAGAAGCTAGCGACATCCCCGGTGCATTGCAATGTGTTGTAGACATCTCTAGCACTTATGGGGGGAGATGCACTACGGTGTGACGTGATAAAGTGGAGATGACGTCTCCGGTGACACTTCTTCAGTTCCTATGTTATTCTATAGAGCCGATGCACTACATTTCTCAAGTGGGAAAATCTTAGTGCATTGGCTCCACAGAATAACATAGGAATTGATATCACTGGAGAAGTCATCTCCACATTATCACCTCTTTATCACACCTTATTGCATAACCCCCATGGAGTTAAAGTAGGATGATCGCATGTCACAGATTGCCTGAGAAAGTTCCGTATTTAAAAATGTGTCCCATTTCCTAGGTAACCCCTTTTTGAGACAATACAGAGCCCCAGTATTAAGATGGCCAAGCACAGAGTACTAAAGGCTAGAGGGAGAACTTGCAGTCGACTGCTGTGACATCTGTTCTGGGCTTCAAGACAATGGCCTCTGCAATAAACACTAGAGGAAGAACGGAGCAAAACAAAAGTTTCAGCTGCATGTTATTGTAGTGTATTGCTACACTAAGGCTTAAGTCTTGGTGATCCAGCACAGACATCACTTTCTGTCACAACAGTCAGCTAGCAGCTTTCTCTCTACAGCAGAGGTAGTCAATTATTGGACCTCCAGCTATATGAAATTACAGATCCTATCATCCAGCTGTTGGCTGATGGGAGTTGTAGTCCCCAACAGTTGGAGTTCCAACAATAGACCACCCATACTGTTGAGTTTAAAGTGGAACTTTCACTCTCTCTAAAGTAGTAGTAGTAGTGCTATTAGCTCTCATAAGTACCCGGTTCTGAAGTAATCCTTAGGGCCGTATGTTCAAAGGGATAGCGACAAAAAATTGTCGTATGAAAGACAAAAATAAGTAATTGTATGTATGAACGACATATTTTCTATAGAGTATACAACAGAAAACTAGTAATGTCCGTTGTGTACGACACAACTCCAGAATTGACGGGCAAAGGGGCGGGGAAAGGGCGTGGCTAAACTATTCTCCAGTGTCGTATAGAGGAAAAGAAAATTTGCCGTAATTAACGACAAAAAAAGTCTTTCAACAGACAAAATTTGTTCGTTAAGAAAAAAGTGGAGGAAATGTGTTCTGAATGTGAGAATTTTTGTCTTTAGTTAAGACATTTTTGTTGTTAGTTAAGACATTTTTAAAGACGTTTTTGTTGTTAAGACATTGTTTAAGACATTTTTGTCATTAGTTAAGACTTTTTTTGTCGTTACATACGACAATTTCAGTCAGGACAAACGACATATTTCTGATCACAACCGACACTCTCTGAAAATATTAATGATCCCAACGACACTGTAGTTTGAAAAGTCGTTAGAAACGACAAAAGCTCTTTCGCTACTTCTTTAAACATATGGCCGTAAGTCTTTGGAGACCAGAAGCCAGGCTTGCACTCAGACATCTTGTCTTAGAGACGTCTGCGCGCTTGTGCTGTCAGTCCTGGTCTACTCTAGGAGGCATTGCACTGTGTCTTAAAGCACTGGAAGGTACTGACGGCGCAGGCGCACAGACAGCACTAAAGCAAGAAGCCTGGCCGTCAGTCTCTGAAGAATAAGGATTATTTCAGAACTAGGTAATTATGAGAGCTATTATCACTATTATGAAGCTAGTTGTCATATGTCTAATTATTGGAGGTCGATTTTATAAAGGGTGAAAGTTCCACTTTAAAACTTAGTGGTGCTGGGGAATGGGATCATGTAATGTCACATGAGTGTGCCCAAGCAGAAAAACTATAAATAATGAAAAGTACTCTAATACTGTGTGTTCCCGGATGTAAGAAAACAAATGTGTTTACCCTAGGTCAAATGTATTTGCATTTTTAATCGTTTAATGTGGAAATATCTCCTAAAAAAGGACCTACCACTTTGAATTTTCTTTGCACGTCTGAAAACTTAATTCAAAACTGCCTGTGTGTCATGTTACCCAAATAATTCAGCAGATGTATAGTTTAGAAGATATTCATACTTTTATTTCTGGGAAAAGTGAAAGTAAAAATATCCTGGTGTAGCAGGTAACTCATTAGCATATGATACATCACTGAAACCTTCATTAGCATATGACATGTCACTGAAAAAGGCTTCATTAGCATATAACGTCACTGAAAAGCTTAATTCGCATATGAAACCCCTTAAAGCTATATAGTGCAATTAGCATACATTAGCAGGTATTTTGAATATATTCGTAACTGTGCATTTGCTGGTCTTTTGGCTAATATGACACATGGGCAGTTTGTAATGCTGTTTTTAAATATGCAAACTTGAATTAAGGTGAAAGTTCCAATTTAAAAGCATTTATATAATTTTAAACGGCATTTGCATAATTTCTAAAATCTATAAAAAAATAATAACACTTCTACTGGATGTCTTCGCAACTATGTTTGACCCTTTCCACAAAGTTTTTCAAAAGCTGTACTTTTTTTTTACGGTTAGCGGGGTGTTTAAAGGGATAGTAATGTTTCACAAAAACAGCAGCTTCAATTAATCTTCATAGTATTTGGGCCATGGAGAGTGTTATTTCAATATTATCAGAGTTGTAGTTTAAGAGTAATTGAATGATAAAGTATCCCCCTTCCGCCCCTTTTACCTAGCATAAGCCCCCTGTCCTCAGTTGTGGAATCTGGTCTATAGACCAGACAGCTCAGAGCAAGGGACAATCTTCTTATTGTGAGAACAATTAAAACCCTGCACCCATTGACAAGTTTTTCTCTTATGTTAATTGAAGATTGTCCCTCTCTGCTATCCACTTGGACACCACCCTGCTGCTCTGAGATGAGCAGTGTTACATCAGTAAAAGGGGTGGGAGGGGGATACTTTATCATTCAATTACTCTTGAACTACAACTCTGACAGTATTGAAATAACACTGTCCGTGGCCCAAATACTATGATGATTAATTAGAGCTGCTTTTATATGAAACATTACTGTCCCTTTAAGAATGCATATACATTATAGGTGCTGTTCTGGGACACACCAAATGCACCATAGAAGGACAAATAAAAATGTCCTTTAACTCTTTGAGTGCCAGAGGGGTACACAACGCATTGCTTTTTAATGCGTTGCATACCCCTTTGGCACTCAGTGGGTTAATGTAAATGGTGCTGTGATCACATTAAATGCTAAAGTGGTCTCCACCTAGTTCTACTCCCTCCAGCTGATCTTTTTGCAGCTAATATTTCTTTATTTGCCATTGTGCTTTTAAGACTGGTGTAGCGTGGGTAAATTGTACTAACTACAGCAAGAAATTATGATTTAGAGCAATTATAACCTTGATGGGGGTTTTTTTCCATTAAATATTTTATTGCATTTTTAAAATACATATATGTCTGTAATTTCACTTACAAAAAGACATGCATAATATTTTACAAAAATATAAAAATTCAGCATAGAAAATCCTGATATTTAGGAATTTATGCACAAAGTGAAGGAGGAGAAATTCTGCAGCGTACCAACAGCATCTTAGGGAATAAATAAAAATTTCCAAAATTCCCATTAACCCAATGTGTTTAATACCCTTCTAGTCCTTAAGGTTTTAAACTGAAAGGGGCTCTTAACCCCTTGAATCTAAGAGAGGTCTCCAGTGCATTGCTGTGCAATGTAATGGAGACCTCTAGTATTCAAGGACTTTAAAGCCTCATTTAAATCAGTTAAGATGTTTATTTGTTCTACGTTATGGTGCTGCTGAGTCACCCTGGAATTGCTTCACCTTTTATTTGTGGATAAGGCCTATTGTTTGCATGAATGCATGTTTATTATAGTAACTCTTTTGGGGACATTGTACTTAGTAGGTGCTGACCGAAAAGACTCACTCAGTGTGCCCAGTTTTCAGGCAACAAGTTCCTGGGGCAGGACGGAGAGTAAAAAGGTGAGTAAACGCACTTCAAGTAGTTAAAAGTCCCATTTCAAATGCAAATGAATTTGTTCTTGTCCCCCATAAGGTGCTTTTGACTACAACAAAGGCAGGGTTTTTTTACAGCAAGGACAGTAATGATGTGGATTTTTTTACATTAGGAGACTGTGTTGGCAGATACTTTGAAAAAAGTATTGGATAATAATTTAGCTGATGACGTTTAGTAAATTAAAACAGGTAGGATGTTGATTCAGAGAGAGATGTGATTGCCATTTATAGTGATGAAGGATTTTTATTAATTCCCCCCACTGTAATTGGAAATGGCTTCACTTCCTTTTTTTTTGGGGGGGGGGGCGGTGTTGGGGGTTTGCCTTCTTCTGGATCATGAAAAACAACCTCATCAACATTGTTACTATGTTACAGAACACAAGCACAACAAGAAGGACCAGAAATATAATCCTACATGCTAGTGCTTAGACTCTGCAATCTGTTGCAAACAAAAGAAATACTGACAATATAGCATTTTGAGATGGATATTAAGGACTGGAAGTGTACGCAATGTAAAGCAAATCAATGTGCTGCATACCCCTCTCATTGTCAAAAGGTTAAAACAGAAAGACAGATAGTATATCCAAATATGAAAATGCTGAATGTACCTTTGGGATTGCATGTGTGATGCATTCCCCATGGCTAACTTGCAGTGGTTCTTATTGTACCTCTGTCTGTCTCATCGCTGAATCTGCATGCTGTCCAGATCTGTCCCATGTCCTCATGTTACCAGATGAGATAATGTGAGTATTGATTTAGGGATCTGCTCATTACTCCCCTGTTCACTTAGGAACGTAAGGCCTATAAGGGTACAATTCCAGATCATTCCATCTGCAACATAGACAATAGGTGCAATAGTGCAATAGGCAGAGTAGGCAGCTGGCTAAAGCTCCAAATTATGAGGACCGCTTCAGTTCTGCTGGCCACACCCACATTCTGAATTGTGGGTGCGGCGAGAGAAATCTTAATGTCCCTGCACTAGTTATATACCCCTTTACAGGCTCTTAGTTAAAGTGGAACTACCACCATATAAAGTCCCCCCCAATAATTAGGCATATGGTGATTAGCTTCTTAACCCCTTTAAGGACCCTTTGGCACGTCATGGGTCGGCGAGCCATAAGGACCCATGACGTGTCAGGACTGTCATGGAATTCAGGGCTCCCCGCAAGGCTGCACAACGTTCGGGGAGCCCTGAATTGGATTCTTAAAAAAAAAAAAAAAAAAAAAAAAAGGTCTGTGGTCCTTAGGTGCCGGCCGGGTGTGCGATTGGCCGGTCCTTAAGGGGTTAATAGTGCTATTATCAGACACAAATACCAGGTTCTGAAGTAATCTGTCTTTTTTTGAGACTGACGGCCAGGCTTCTTTCTATAGAGCCGCCTGTGTGCCTGCGCCGTCAGTCCTGTCCGGTACCATGTAATGCCTCCTAGAGGCGCGCAGATGCCTCTAAGCCAAGATGTCTGCATACAAGCCTGGCCACCGGTTTTAGAAGAACAAGGATTACTTCAGAACCGGGTACTTGTGTCTGATAATAGCACTATTAAGAAGCTAATCGCCATATGTCTAATTATTGGGGGGGGAGACTTTATATAGGGTGGTAGTTCCACTATAACTTCTTGCAGTCTTGCAGAGCAGTACATTGCAGATATATCTAGCAGCCAAGGAGTTAAAGCTTTTTTTGTCTTTATTGTTATATGACAAGGGTATCTGTACCAGGAAACAGTGGATGGGACTGGGGTGGGGAGTGGGGCTGTGGCCATGGATGGAGCTATGTGTGCCTAGAGTGCCTTGCCTAGGGGTGCCTGGGATGTAAATCCAGCTCTGGTCATAGAGAAGAAAAGAAAGGAGGTTAAAAACCCCATTTGAATTAAAGTAAATTCCTGCAATTTGTATTTCTCCCTGTGGTGCAGTTGGTTCACCCCAGATTTGATTGCTCTTCACTTTATTAAATACAGTCCTTTGGACCTTATGCACAAAAGGAAAGAGGAGCAATTCTGGAGCAAGCCAATTGCACAATAAAAACCTAATAATATTTTTTAATTTGCCGTTTAACCCTATGAGTGGCAGAGGGGTTTCCAAGGAATTGCTCTGCAATGGGTTGCTTGCTCCTCTAGCATTCAAAGCGTTAACCCTTTGCTTACTAGAGAGGTCTCCAAGCATTGCATATTATAATGCTTTAGGAATCTCTCTTGCATTCAAGGGGTTAAATGTCTCATTTCAATGAAAGGGACTTTTGAGAAGTTATCCTTCCTCTGTGGAGTGGTTGGTTTGATCTGATCTCCTTTGCATATGGAGTCCCCGGAAGGACTGATGCTGCTGGGGAGTATAATTGCCACAAATTACAGAGAAAGAGTGGTGGGATTTACCTGTGGTTTGGGGCAGGGCTCTCCAGGACATCACACAAGTGGCCGGGAAGTGGGAGGAACTGGGTGGGGAAGGAGGAAATGTGGGAGGAACTGAGTGGGAAGAAGCAGAAGCAAGCAAAGTTTTAAAGGGATAGTAATACTTCGTTTTAACTTTATTTTATTTTGTAGGCATTAAAAAAACATGAAGAATGATATAAGTCTTATCTCTCAAACCTTTATGGTTTATGAGATATTCACAAGCAAAGTTCCCCCTCCCACCCCTTTTTCCTAGTGTAAGCCATCTCTTCTCAGATGTGGATCAGGTTGTATGACAGTACAGATAACAGAAGGGGACAATTTTCTTTGTATGAAAACAATGAAATCCCTGCCCCCTTGACAAGTTTTTCAGCTTTTTCCCTTATCTTAATTGAAGATTGTCCCTCTCTGCAGTCTACCTGGGCACCTCCCTTCTAATCTGGTTGAACGGGGGGGGGTACTTTGTTTGTGAATATCTCTTAAACCATAAAGGTTTAAGAAATAAGACTTATATCATTCTTCATGTTTTTTTAATGCCTACAAAATAAAAAAAAGTTAAAATGAAGTATTACTATCCCTTTAAAGAAGACTCCCCACATCTGGAGAATCAGCCTCTGCCATGCAGACGTGGTAATGTATTCTCAAAACCAGAGTCTCTGGGGCAAATCTGGAGAGTTCCCTGGTATGTACATATTGTACCTTTCAGTGTAAAATCAGTCAAGCTGATATACTAAGAAAAGTGGTGCAACTCTGGGGTTTTGCAATTCACTGGACACACCTCTAGCATTCAGTGAGTTAAAATCCACATTTAAATCTAATGGAGAGTTTTTTTGCCCTCTGGTGCGCTTGGTTTGCACCAGAATTGCACAACTTTTCATAGAACACCAGCTCCAGTGAGGCAGATGTACTAAAAAAAAGTCATTGGTTTAAATGGGGCATTTAACCCTTTGAATGATACAGATGTGTCTAATGCCTTAGCATTCAATGGGTTAACTTCTTAGTGACATTTGACATGCCAGGAATGTCACGTCGCTGATGGTCCTAGCATGTCATGGAACTGTGGGATGGCAGCGCGGCTGCATTCCGCTCCGCTGCACAAAAGGGGGAAAAAAAAAAAAAACTCTGTGATCCTTAATGGCCGCCCACATGCCGGATTGGGCGATCATTAACCCTTTTTGAATCCTAGGGAGGTACCCTTTTAAAGGGATAGTAATGTTTCATAATAAAAACGGCTCTAATTAATCATCATAGTATTTGGACTTTGGAGAGTGTTATATCAGTACTGTCAGACTTGTAGTTCAAGAGTAATTCAATGACAAAGTATCCCCCTCCTGCCCCTTTTACTGATATAACACTGTTCAGCCAGAGCAGAAGGGAGGTGCCCAGGTAGACTGCAGAGAGGGACAATCTTCAATTAAGATAAGGGAAAAACCTGAAAAACTTGTCACAGGGGGCAGGGCTTTCATTGTTCTCATAGGAAAAAGATTGTCCCCTGCTGTTATCTGTCTGGTCTATGGACTGCATTCCACATCTGAGAAGAGATGGTTTACACTAGGTAAAAGTGGCGGGGAGGGGAAACTTTGCTTTTGAATATCTCTCAAACCATAAAGGTTTGAGAGATAAGACTTATATCACTCTTTATGTTTTTTTAATGCCTACAAAATAAAATAAAGATAAAATGAAGTATTACTATCCATTTAAATCAATGGGAATTTGGCAATTATTTTTACTTGTCCCCTGAGGTGCATTTGGTCTGTTCCCAAATTGCAACAGGTCTTCTTAGTACATCAGTTTCACTACATATTGGTTCTAGCCAACATTGTAGCCCCCTAGATATGTCCAGCTGGACTTTATGGTATTCTTTGGTATTCTTCTTTATTTGTATATGTAATTGTACACACAGAGATTCCCTTCAGAGGTATACATAACACTGTAACAGAAATAAGGACACAGTGTTCAAAACAAATTGAGTAATTCCTGGGCAGACTAACTATACCATAAAGGACAAACAAAAATTGCCACAATTGCCATTGATTTGAATGTGGGTTTCAACCCCTTGAATGTTAGAGAAGTGTCCAGCACCATACTTTGTAATGCACTGAAGAGCTTAGCTCAACCATTCAAAAGGTTAAAGGTGCCATTTAAATTAATGGGAGTTTGCATGTATCACCTAAGGTGCAGTTGGTTTGCCCCATAATTTCTTAAGTTTGCTTTTGAACATAGGGCCCAAAACATAAGCAGCCTTCAGGTAGCCATGTTAATTGTAATACATGGAAAATCTGGCTCATTTCTATTCTCAGAACTTGTTTCTTTTCTCAGGTGGAGAACAGACGTATAACACACATCTCGGCCGAGCAGAAGCGGCGCTGCAATATCAAGGTCGGGTTTGATACCCTCCACAGTCTGGTGACCACTCTGCATGGGCAGCACAGCAACAAGGTACCTGGGAGGCCAGGAAGTACTAGGGAGGGGAAAGTATTAGTAAGATGTTGGTGAGATTGATAAACATAATGAAGAGCCATATCTGGTTTAAAAGTTCTTTTTGGCTGAGGTGTAGGTCTTCTTAGGCCATCTGTGGCCAAAACGGTTGCATGCATTAAAGTAATAGTTTCACTGTTAGTCAAATTGCCTGTATTATTAATGATTTTTTTCTCCACTATAAGTATTGAAAACACAAGGTCCTAGTTCTGGAGTGAGGGGCAGTGGTACAATGTGTACAGAAAACATTGCAAATCCAGTGTTCTGTATCCTATATAATTAATCTTGGGTGCCACAGGCATCATTGTTGATGTTTAGGAGGTTTCTATCATGCATTGCTAAGTCTTCATTATTTATACATGGATTGCCTCACACTGAGAAAAACTACATGTTTATCTTCTTTTTGAATAGAGCTATGTAGCTAGGGGGACCTGCAAGAAACTCCACTTTGTATATGCAACTCCATTTTCACTGAACCTAGAATCACGAATTAATCTTATGAAAGTTCTCCAGCTCCATCACTAGGCTCAGTGAGAGCAGAGACACTTTTATACAAGAAGACGTAGCAATGTGACTAGAGTCTCACAAATGTCAGGAATTACATTTTGGGGACACCAAGGAGCAAAATTATAGAGGAGACAGAGCACTAACTTTACTGTAAAAGAGAATGGGGAAAGTCTGCAGGTACCTAAAGATGGGAAATATTAGTGGGAATTGAGATCTGGGTTCTAGAAAAAAAAGTATAAGAGGAGGACATGTTATGGAGATGATAAAATGGGAGGATGAGAGAGTGAAGGTGTTACTGGGAGTTATTGTAGAGTAGGGTGGTCAACATGTGGCTCGGCAATAGTTGCTGAAATGCTGTAGCTTTCAACTAGCCATAACATGCCCAATGGCAGAGGAGAGAAGGAAATCAACCCTTTTAATGACAGAGTGGTGGTCAATACTTTGCAAAGTATTTTCCCTTTTCATGCAAAGGAGCAAGGATAATTAGCAGTAATGCGATATGTAATAAGCAAAGTATAAAGGCAGAAATGGAATCTAGATGTTATCTGACTGTCTTCATCTTTCCAGCTCAGTAAAGCCACCACCCTGCAGAAGACAGCAGACTATATCTGTAAGCTGCAACAGGAGAGGTCACAGCTGCAGGAAGAAGCCCAGCGATTGCGCTGCCAGATACAGGAGCTCAATGACAGCATCAAGTGAGCAAATTCTCAATACGGATTCTTTCTTTAAAGAACTCAAGGCCGCTACAAAAACTGACTGCTTGACTTGTAAGGGTCAAATATGATTCTTCCAACTTCAGCAAATTGATAATACTGGCTGCATGGGTGGGTCTCTGTTTGCACTTTGGGTTTAGGCCTGATGTTTGGAGGACTGGAGAACCCTCTCATTCCTCGCAGCTGTCTATATATTTACCTTATATTCACCCTAAAATTGTATTCATTAAATAGATATGTCACGGTGAGTTGACACTGTGAGATTTCTTTCTTGCTTTCTGCTTGCACTTCTCCCTCTTTCATTCTAGCAGCCTTTCACTCATCCTATTTAACCTCTTATGTATAGCACTAAGATTATTGCACTATTTCCAATTCCCTTTTCACAGTTTACGTTTGAGGACTAGGTCTCAAGCCTGTCCTAGTTTGCATGCACCCTGTCTGTTTGTAATCATTTTTTCCCTCATATGACCTGTGGGGGTTTGATAAAAAGGTTCATTTATGGAGAGGACTGTTGGATCCACATCCCTCTCATGTTCTTATTATGCAGACCCATCCGGGTTTTTTGCATTAGGTAAGTCCTCCATTTACATCTTTTTTATTACAATGTATGTCTTCTGTTTTTAATTGCACCACACTGGGACCCACAAACATCCTCAGGGATTTTCTTATTTTAATTTTAGATAGGGCTTTATAGGTGTATTAGAGTAGGACTTGCCTCAAGTGAGATACCTTGACACGGTAGTAAGCTTACCTACAACTTGGCCAATTTGTGAACACTAAAATCTTACTTATTTACTAAGAAATATTATATATGCCCGTTACAGGGTACACATCAAATTTATATATAGAGTAGCTTAGGTTTGTCTTTTTGTCTGTCTGTTTGCACTTTGAATTTAGGCCTGATGTTTGGGGGACTGGAGAATCCTCTCTTTCCTTGCTGCTCTCTATATATTTACTTTATATTCACACTAAAATTGTATTTATTATATGGATATGTCAGGTGAGTTGGCTCTGTGAGCTGTCTTTCTTGCTTTCTATTTTCTGGGTTTTATTCTATTTTAATTACCACTTTTGGACTACTTTGTCCTAGTTTTAAGTTTGTTTTATCTGGACATGTCTGATCCCGAGGGACACATGGGGAAACCAAAAACTGAAGATTCAGGGGCCCCCTTAACTCATTTAGCTCATTGTTCCTCATACCACACTGAGCTTTCGTGGGAATATTCTAGCATCCTATGTTTCTCCTTTATTGTGGCTCCTACGACCCCTCTGGGGCCCTTCAGTAATAAACAAGAGCCAGCTTGGCGACCCATGCCCCCATCAGACATATGGATCCCGTCTTCAGGGGTCACTCTCATCAAATTTGAAACTCCTCTGATGAAGAGGTGGATACAGAGGAAGAAGATATGCATTCTTCCTTGTCCTTTGGTGATCCCTATGAGGCTAATTCTGAGCCCCCAGCTGAGGGGCGTATCAGAACAGTGTTGGAGACCCTTCGTGTCTCTGAGGCCTCTGATGTGGTGTCTGCCTCACTGGACATCTTCCAGTAATGCAAGAAAGACTCCCCAGTCAGGTTTTAAGGAATGGAAAACACAATATAAGACACTTTTCCTTAATATACATATTTCCAAATTATACCCTTTTTCTGCTGAGGCTTTAGAGCAGTGGGCTTCCCCACCTGCAGTTGATACCCCTGTTTCTTGTCTGGCAGTGTCTGCCACATGCCTTCACTCACAAGGGATTTCCATGAATCTAGCTGGCCTGGCCTGGCCTTCAGCAACAAAAATGGATTAAGGGAGAGTCCTGGGATGCCTGGTGTCCACCCTGGAAGTGGTTCCCAAGGAACCCTCCAGAAGATGGTCCCACCAGTGCTCCCTTCTGAATCATTCCATATCTCTGTCCCCATAGACGAGTGAAGGCCTACACTGGTGGCTTCATCGCCCTTCTCTGACATGGGTATGCCCCTTTGAAATATCAAATTGGGCCATGGTCATTACAGATGCCAGCCTAAAAGGATGTGGAATGACCCTGGGTCTCCTGGCAACTCAAGGCCGATGGACCAGGGAGAAAAGTCTCATATCAATCAACATCCTGGAAATTCAAGCTATTCGTCCAGCACATCTTCAGTTTCCCAGGAATTCTCCTGAACCTCAGTGAGAATACAGTCCAACGGTGAGACATAGGTTGCATAATCAACCATCAAGTAGGAACTCTGAGTGAATCAGCCTGGATGGAGTTTCAGGAATTCCTTCAGTTGGTGGAAGCTCATGTACCAGCCATCTTGGCGATCCATATCCTAGGAGTGTAAAACGTGTTTGTAGACTTTCTCAGTTGAATCCTGAAAACTGAGGACTCCACCAGGTGGTATTCAAACAGCTGGGATGATGTCATCCCGCAAGACCAGGAATGTCTCACTGTTCTGCATCTAGACAAAATGATTGTAAAATGTTAAACAAAAGAGTAGAGCCTTTCTAATATTATTGCATTCACTACCTTAGCTCATGTCACTCATTGTAGCTTGCACAAACAAAAGAGAATAATAATTCATTGCATGTAACAGTTTCTACCTGCCTTCAGAATTTAATTTTATTTATTTTGTGATTTTTCATCTATATTTACACATTCTAGCTTGGAGTATATGCTATTTTAATGTATATCCCCATTTCCTTTTAGGTATCATGGTTAGTTTAAAGGAGAAGTGACATCTCCTAATAATAACCCCCCCCCAACACACACCTTACTGCGGCCAGAAAATCCTAATGGCCCCTATGAATTTTGCACTTGTTCTTTTGTCCAAGAAATGTCAAGTCCACGTAGGTGGACATAACAGTCGCTGGCAGTTTGTTCATACTGAAAGTGGCCAAGTGCATGAGTCTGATTAACAGTTTAAGGACCACAGGAGTGTGGAGCTTGTGTCCTGTGGTCCTGCAGGCAACTGTCATGTCCTTCTCCTTGGACATGATATCCAGGACTGATTAAAGATGTTATGTCATGGATAAAAGCAGAATTCAAGGAGACCAATAGGATTTTCTAGCCATAGGAAGGTATATAGGTGGTTATTATTGGGAGATGTTACGTCTCCTTTAAGTGGAGAAAATCCAAATAAATGAAATGGCCAATATAGGCGATATGGTGCTCATTCCACACCAAAACATCCTGAGCATTAACTTATTAGACCCATGTTTAACACTGTTCATGCCAGATGGATATTCTATGAGTTGAGCACCCTGCTAACCCTCAAAGGGGTCTATAAACTCTATTCATCTTGGCCCTGTCATTAACCCCTGCATTATGTGTTTCTTTAAATCTCTTTCACAGCCTGTGCCAGCAGCAACTCCCAGCTTCTGGAGTGCCCATCACACATCAACGCTACCAGCACATGCGCCAAATGTTCCAGAGCTATGTCCAGAGACGAACCCTGCAGAACTGGAAGTTCTGGCTCGTATCCTTAATGCAGTGAGACAGAGAGTCCCGCACTGTACCTCTCTCCTTACATATTGCTCAGGCCTCACAGATCTGCTTTGCAGTTATATAGTGTAGATGAGCGAGATCATGTGCAAGCATATTCACATTAGAATAGTGGAGCAATTATGGGGCAAACCAGCTGAACCATAAGGGATATTCTCATTTATTTAAATGGGACTTTTAACCTCTTAATTGCTAGAAAGGAATTCAACACACGACGTCACATTATTTAAATTCGACTTTTTACCTCTTAAATGCTACAGTGGTTTCAAATGCCTTGTGCAGTAATGTTTTGGGGACCTTTCTAGAATTCAAGAGGTTAACCCTTAGAGTGCCAGGGGGTACGCAACGCATTGTTTTGCAATTTCGTTGCGTACCCCTCTAGCACTCAAAGGGTTAAATGCAAATTTAAATCAGCCTCTAGCATTTGAGGGGTTAAAAGTCCCATTTACATCTATGGAAATGCTTATCTGTGTCAGGGTTTCGGAGTTATGAATGAGTAGATGCCACTAAAGATGACCAATAACCATTCATAAGATCAGTCCTTCCCAAGTAATTTGTACAAGTCAATAATATAGACATATAATTAAATTATATTAGTGATCACACACTTGGTAAATAAAATATAGAAATGTATTATACACTAATTATAGAAATAACACACAATAATAAATTGATTGAGCTACAATATAATAACACACAACAATAGATTCAGCAGTAATTAATACAGTCTTAATGCAGAACGATACCTGTACAAAACCATATACTACAATTATAGACACCTTCCAGTTACAGTTGCCTTGGACCTACAGGGACATGGGTATTTTATCTAATGAAACAGAGTAACCAACTCTGTTACAACACTAGATTACCATAAACCACGAATTTCAGGATCTATCTACTTTACTGAAAACCAATAAGCATAGCTCTAAAATAGTGTCCTAACTTAACTGATTTACTTAGTTTCTCTGCATAATATTTGTAGGATGATATATGACTAAATCAAATGTTTTACAGTAGAGGAAACAATATAATTTCCAGTGATAGCTGAATCAATATTTCCAGTCTGCAGTTAGAAAACCTGATGCAGCTAATATCTACTCTATACTTAAACTTTAAGGCAATGCAATTATTTGATTGGTCATAAAACACATGCAGAGAAGCTAACATAAAATAGATGTGCAAGTCATGCATTTGGGAAGAAATAATCCCAAGGCTACTTATAAACTTAATGTAATTATTTTAGGGGACTCGTTGCTAGGGAAAGACCTCAGTATCTACAAACTTGGAAACAGTGACCAGTGTCAAACAGCAGTAGCAAAGGCAAACAAAATCCTTTCATGCATAAAAAGAGGTATTGAAGCAAGAGTGGATAACATTATTTTGCCATTGTACAAATCATTGGTAAGACCTCACCTTGAGTATGCAGTGCAGTTTCGGGCACCAGTTCTGAAAAAGTATATACTAGAACTAGAGAGGGTACAGAGAAGAGCAACAAAATTAATTAAGGCAATGGAGGACTTGACGTATGAGGAACAACTAGACAAACTAGGTTTATTTACTCTAGAGAAAAGACGACTAAGAGGAGACCTTATCACATTGTACAAATATATGAGAGGTCAATACAAGGATCTCTGCAGTGGACTATTTATTCCAAGGCCTGATCGGATGACCAGGGGACACCCCTTGAGATTAGAGGAAAAGAGGTTTAGACTTCAGCAGAGGAAGGGTTTTTTTACAGTGAGGTCTGTTAAATTGTGGAATTCTTTGCCCAAGGAGGTGGTTATGGCAGATACAATGGATACATTCAAGAGAAGATTAGATACATTTATTTCCAAAGGGAACATACAGAGTTATACTGTTTATTAGTAGGCAGATCAGGAAGGTTTGATAAAGACTAACTTATTTGGTAGTTGGAAAGCTATAAAATTACTGGGGTATGAAGAGGTTGAACTTGATGGATTGTGTCTTTATTCAACCTAATTTACTATGTTACAAATTTACTATGTAGATAAAGTTTAATAGAGGTATATTTACCAACCCTTTTGCAGGTCCTGAAATATGGTAGAGTCATTTTCCCGGAGGTCTCTCTGTCTTTAATGGGGTATCTCCTGGGAATGTCTGGGGATCTGGCCTCTCCTGTGAAACTCTTCTGGATTTTTGACCTCCACCTGCTCTTTCTTGGGAATCTCTGGATCTTCTTGGGTCTCCCTTAGCTTCAGTTATTCCTCTATCAGTCCATCAGTCAGTCGGTCAGTCAGTCAGTCCCTTACTGCCCTCTGGCTCCCATTTTATTGAGTTTTTCCACATGAAAAGTGGAACACTTCCAAAAGCTGTGGTGAATAGGTGTCCTAATCTAATTGAATATCTGCGATCCCACCTTAATTAATCTTTACTGACAGATGGTTACCGCTGTCATTACATGGCCATTAGGTGGCACCCTTAGCCCACATAAACATGTATATACATGTTTAACCCCTTAACAACCACTGATGTGCCAGGACCATCACAGCAGCTCAGCACTTAAGGACCAGTGGCGGTCCTGGCACGTCATGGAGTTGAGAAGAAAAAAAAAGCCTTGTGGTTCTCAAGTGTCAGCCGTGTGTGCATGCGTCGGTCCTTAAGGGGTTAATTCTTTTGTTTACTGCTAAGGGTAGATTGACCCATTGACCTGATATCCAAGTTTTCTGACTATTTGTCTTTCCCAGACCTGGTGACAATGTAATTTTGAGACATGGTTTGTGGAGTCAACAAACTCTTAATTTAAGTTTCACTGGCCACACACCTGTATCTTCCATTGTCTTGGGGGGCCAGCGAGATTCATCACCTATTTGTATAGTTAATGAATGGTCAGAGTGAAACAAAGATACGCAGTTGCAAAAGACATGTTTTCTTGAGAACTAATTCTAATAAAAAATGACTAATTACCATATCTGCAAAGAAATTCCTAGGTCACATCGTTATCTCTTTTTATATAGAGAGCTATTCTGACATTTGTCACCTAGATGCAGGTAGCTTGCTCTAGAAATGTTCCTCTTTTATGATGTGCACAAAGGACTTAGTGGACACATTAACAGTGGTGCAGTTCTGGAACAAACCAGCAGCACCATAGGAGAGACATACATATTTCACTTTGAGTTAAATAGGCATTTTAACCCATTTAATTCTACAGAGGTCTCCAACTCATTGCAGAGAAATGTGTCGTAGACCACATTAGCAGTAAATGGCTGAAAATGGCTTTTAAATTCATGGAAATTTTGCAAATTTGTTCTTCCCTTATATGGTGCAGTTGGCTTGTCCCAGAATTATTTATACACACATGCTAACTGTACATATTGATATACACATCCTTGATCATTTTCCTATGGGAATCTGACATTTCTGTGGGTTGGAGGGAATGAGAAGCCTGTTATGAGGATCTGGAGAGATTTCTCACCATTTAACAGATATTGCTGGCTCCTTTATCTTGTGTGTATTACCTAAAGGGCTCCACACCACCACCTGCTGGCAACTTCTTAGTTTAGCAGCATTCCTACTCTGCTTGTTGTAGTTGTTTAACCCTTTGGGAGCCAGGGGGTATCCAGTGGATTGTGAAGAAATACAATGGATACCCCCTCTGGAACCCAAAAAGTTAACCTGAGTCCACCTTTAATCAACACTGCACTAATCAGCAGCCTAACTACAGGCAGTTCAGTTGTGACTGGGCCTGGCATCTACAAGTGCCAGTTGGCTCTGAATTTTCCTGCAGACCCTTACAATCAGACCAGTTTTCTATGTTGACTGGTGGTAACTGATATCATCACACAAGACCTCTGCTGGCCAGTAAGTTAAGAACAGCATTGTGAACATCTTCCCTTTTCCTCTTTAGGGGTTTGAGCACAGAGAGGTATCCATTGCGTTGCAAAGTGTGCTTCAAACTGACTTTGACTTTAAATAAGATATATATCTGTGCTTGTTTTTTAGTCTTGATCCAGGCCATGGGGAAACCTCATATTTTGCCCCAGGGGCCTAGCAAGTTGTAGTTATGCGCTGGGCCTTAGTCTAACTGCCTCTGAGTACAAAGTAACTATTGTTATGTTACAGCCTCTGACCCAGATGATGTCTTGCAGACTTCCTATTCTACACGTATACAAGAGAATACAAAGTTACAGGGCTTATGGCTCTTATGAATCAAAATGAAGTAGAGCAATTCTGAGGAATACCTGCTGCACCATAAGGGACAATTACAATGTGTTAACATTTCCATTGATTTAAATGAAGCATTTGTCCCCTGTGGTGCAGTTTGCCTCAGAATTGCTGTACATAAGGGTCAAATAAAAATCCACAACATTTCCATCGATTTAAATGGGACCTTTAACCCTCTGAGTGCCGGAGTGGTATCCAATGCATTGCGCTGCAATGTGTTGGATACCTCTCTGGCTTTACAGTGCACTTGAGTGCACTAGCACCCACAGTGATCCAGGTGTTGATGTGCCTTAAATCTTTTGGTGTTCCTGAACTTACAGTTTGATATGAGCGATGCTGACAGTTTTCAGATAGTCATAAGCAAGTCAGAGCTAAACGCTCAGAGCGAAATCCACCAGGCTATCAGATTGGATGTGAACAGCTGTTAATCGCCTGTCAGTCACTGGATGAAGTGGACTGTTTTTTTTAAAAAAAAAAAACATATTGGGCTAGTGTTCAGGGGCTCACTCTTGGGACCAGGTCCATTCCACTCTACCTGTGAGTTTGCCCCATTGGCCTCCCAAGCCTCCAGAGCAGAGTTTCCAGCGGTCTACCAACTGTTCCCACACACCCCGATGGCCCATACACACCAGCTTTGGATATTTGTAGCAGTGGAGCAACAAACCATATCCAGATCAGACTGAAGTTCACTCAGATAAGTCCATAATTAGCCTTACTGATGTTTAGGTTTATGCAGCAATACAACTCAAGAGGCTGCCTGAAGTTTGCTTGTCTGATCACCATTTTTATAGAAGCTTTCCATCTCGGGAACAGCCAGTGTCCACACTGCCCCCCCCCCCCCCGCCAGGCTCCAGAGATTTTGTGACCAATCTACTGCTGGCATACTACCTGGGAGATCCAAACTGCCCAATCTGGGAGATGCTGGAATTGAAAAGTGACTGGTGAAGAGGCAGACCATAATCCCCACCACCACCACCATTACCCGAAGGTACTTTTCCTACCGAGGGACCTAGTTATCCTCTATAGTATCTTTTTGTGCTTCCCGATTAGGTTATCTGGAGATAAATTCAGACTGACTTGCAACTAAGCAAACTCTCTTAGTGGCACACAGGCCATCAGGAATTACCTAATCCCCCCACACACACAGAATTTACACCCACCCACACAATTAACAACATAAAAGTTTGGGTGCAATACACAGAACACAGGTCAATGAACTGGGGAAATAGCAAGGAAGACTCTGATAGAAGGGCTTCAAATTTATTAACAAGCCCTCCAACGCAGTGCCTGGGGAGCCCTCAGCAAGGCATGTGCACAGGACTGGTATTTGGGGTAGGGTGTGTTATTAGCTGCTTGGGACAGGACCATCAATGGGAATCACAGGGCTAGAGACTAGGAGTCTCCTTAATATTACAGACATTATGATTGTTGTGTATTCTAAGCAATGATGTGCACTGTAAAGCTATAGCAAGCAGTCTATGTGTGTGTTTAGTTTTAGCATTGTTAGCCCTATTTAGTGCTTTGTTATATAGAAGACTCTAGCCTATTTCTTTCCTCTGTCTCTTTCCTTGACCAGTCTCAGTTCAGCCTCATTATACAGCCTCTCTTTGAGTCTTTCAACAGGATGGTTTCCACAGCAAGTATGACAGAACTTCGACAGACATCTCTGGAATGGCTGGATCAGCACTGCTCCCTGCCAGCCCTGCGGCCCAGTATGTTTTGGAAAGCATAATTATTTGTTTTGCTAAAAAACTCTGGTAAATTGGTATACACCAGGGGCTATACAACTGAGTGGGTGAAAACCTATTACTGTTACACAACACAGTGGAGAATAACACAGCTTAATATGACATAAGGAAATGATACAGATTCAGAATACACTTAGCCAAGAGATTTATATGTCTTTACTGCACATGCAATATTGATTATTTGAATGTTGTGCCACAAAGGGAGGTGTACAAAGTGATAAAAGCACATGCATGAAAAAAGATGAGTGTAGGGTATCTGGTAGCACAAACATAATGGCTATACATGGATTAATGGGAAATATTTAAGTGACTTGGAAGAACCAGGGTTGTCTGAACAAGTACTTGAGATTCTACATAACTAATATAAGTGATGGAGGACATGGGTACAAGGCTGTTGTGTCAGTCAATGTATTGTGTCAGTCAGTGTATCTGTGATTTTGTGGCTGCCATTGGACAGTTGAACCAAGTTAGGATGTCAGACAGTGTATATGTGGTTCCGTGACTACTAGTGTTTTTTTGTTAGATGAGACAGTTGAAACCAAGGTAGGGTGTCAGACAGTATATGTGTGGTTCTATGAGTACCAGTAGAATAAGGATGGAGTGTCAGACAATGTGTGTGGTTCTGTGATTACACAGTGTATGTGTGGTTCTGTGACTACCAGTGAATTTGTGTTAGATGGGTCAGTGGAACCAGGCTAGGCATCATATATAACAGTGTGGATCTGTGGCTACCAGAGAAACCAAACTGGAGTATTAGATAGTGTATGTGTGGTCCTGTGGAACAAAGCGGGAGTGTCAAAACGGTGTATATGTGGTTTTGTGACTACCAGTGGAACAAGGCTGAGCTTTGATGCAGTGTACATGTGGTTCTGTGAATTTTATTGCATACTGGAACCAGGCTGAAGTGTCAGACAGTGTATTTGTGGTCCCTTGACTATCAATGAACAGTGGAACCAGGCTGAGGTATGATACAGTGTATGTCTGGTTCTGTGACTACCAGTGGATTTTTGAACAAGGTTGGAGTGCAGTGATTACCAGTGGATACTGGACCAAAGTTGGAATGTGAGGCAGTGTATGTATGCTTCTGTGAATAACACTGGACAGTGTATGTGAAGTTCTTTCACTACCAGTGGACTTGTTGAAGACTGAAAATGTAATACGGTGCAACATTGTTGTTGTTGTTGTTGTTGTTGTTGCTATCAATAATAAGTACTATAACCTAGCTCTGTCCAAGAAAAATAAAATGTTCACAGGGGCAACTCCAAGATTTCCACAGATGGGTTTCTAAAAATAAGTATGGAATAAAAAATACCTAGATTTTCTTTACATTTATTTTGTTGCCTGTTTATAGACCAAGGCAGGTCGGTCTGCATTCTGCTAGCTCTTGTGGGACTATAATTAATATCATCCTCACACAGTCATTGACCAGCTGAAGATGCTCAGAATTGTAGTCCAACAAAAGCTGGCCATGACAATGACATATACACAACAGCAGCAAGTATCCCATTATAGAGTGCTAAATCTTTGTAAGTCTCTCTAATGTTATAGGTGCAATAGAATGTAAGGAGGTGTTTCAGGACATCTAGAAACCCCATCTCAGTTTACCCTTGCATCTGGTACAATTATCTAGTTACTGGTATCTGATATATTTTAGAAAATACTAAACAGAAAGACACTCACCTAGGCTCTTAGAGCAATGTCTTTCTCATCAGATTGCAAAAATGATGGAAGTATTCAAATTATGTGGTTACAGGTATTTGGAATAATTGATTGTGGTGCAAAGTACACAGAGGGCCCTCTGCTGAAAAGAGAGGTGGAACAATAACTGGGTCAGCCACCTGCACCATAGATAGGCTTTGCAGAAGGGGTTAAAATATCTATTAGGTGAGACATATATACCAGGACTTTAAAAATACATTATATTATATGATACTTTTCTCAGAAAAAATATTTTCTCAAGTCCTATGTGGAACACAGGAACAATGGGTGTACAAAACCCTCAGGACTGGTTCTGTGGAGGATGGCTTCTATGGCCTTTCCCTCCTAGCATCTGTTGAGGCTTAACTCTTCTTAATGGCAGTCTGAACATTGAAGAAAAGATTCTAAGTTGCGTGAACAGGTCTTGTAAGTATGTCCATGTTTCTCTATATGGCAGTCACTTGGTATGTGAACCTTGGCACTCTGAGGCTGGCTTGGATTTAAGCAGCATAGGCTTTTATGTAGTTCTTTGATGTTCTCCATGGCACTGGTATTGAGATTAATCCTTGCACTTCTGGGCTTTGTGTTCAGTTGTTCTGGGGGGGTTCCACCCTATTCACATCTCAGTCCCTTGCTGGCAGTGTCCTGGTTATGCTTTCTTATTTTAATTTTAACTGATTAAACTTCACACAGCAGTGTCTTTAAAGTGATAGTAATGTTTCATAATAAAAGCAGCTCTAATTAATCATCATAGTATTTGGACTTTGGAGAGTGTTATTTCAATTCTGTCAGAGTTGTAGTTTAGGAGTAATTCAATGATAAAATATCCCCCTCCTGCCCCTTTTACTGATGTAACACTGCTCAGCCAGAGCAGAAGGGAGGTGCCCAGGTAGACTGCAGAGAGGGACAATCTTCAATTAAGATAAGGGAAAAACCTGAAAAACTTGTCAAGGGGGGCAGGGCTTTCATTGATCTCATAGGAAGAAGACTGTCCCCTGCTGTTATCTGTCTAGTCTATGGACTGCATTCCACATCTGAGAAGAGATGGCTTACACTAGGTAAAAGGGGCGGGAGGGGGAAACTTTGCTTGTGAATATCTCTTAAACCATAAAGGTTTGAGAGATAAGACTTATATCGTTCTTCATGTTTTTTAAATGCCTACAAAATAAAATAAAGATAAAACTAAGTACTACTAACCCTTTAAGAACAGGTACGCATGGTGGCCATATTGCTTACAGCATAGGAGCACTACAATGGTACTACTCTTGTCTTCCAGTCATTTTCAGGGGCAGTAAGGCAGCTGGTTGGTCTCACAGACCTTGTATCCAGTGATCCCCCCCATTTTAGTAGAATGCAGGCTATTGGCAGCTGGAGAGCCACTGCACCATTTTAATAGGGGGAAACTAAATTTACAAACATAATTGATGAGGCTGAAAAAAGACATGCATCCATCAAGTCTAGCCCATGTCAAAAACACCTCTGTTGAACAGAGGAAGGAAAAAAAAGCCATCAGAAGCCATTTCCAGTTGAGCCCCAAGTGGGTAAAAAATTCCTTCCTGACAAATAGTAGTCAGATAGTGCCCTGACTCAACAACCTATCTGCATTGAAGCCATCTGTCATAATTCTGAATATTGCTAGATAGGTATACATTGCTTTTTTAAAAGCAGTTCTAGTATCTGCAAGTATAACATCCTGAGGCAACGAATTCCATAGTTTTACAGTCCTTGCTGTAAAAAAATCCTGACTTTTAATCGAATGCTCCTTTCCTCTAGTCTTAATGGATGATCTCTCATTCTTAGCTCGGTTCTTTGTGTAAATAATTCATTGGAAAGTTCTTTGTATTGACCTTGAATATATTTGTAAATGGTAAACATATCACCCCTTAGATGTTTCTTCTCTAACGTAAACAAAAACATAAACAAGCCCAGTTTGGGTAGTGTCTCTTTATAACTCAGATCCTCCAATCCCTTTATCAGTTTTCTTGCACGTCTCTGCACTTCTTCCAGTTCAGTAATGTCTTTTGTATGAACTGGTGCCCAAAACTATAATCCATATTCTAGATGAGGCCTTACCAAGTATTTATGTAGAGGTAGAATTATATTGGCATCTCGTGCATCTCTGCCTCTTCTTATTCAGGCTAGTATCCTATTTGCTCTTGCAGCAGCTGAGTGACTCTGCACACTGCTGTAAAGTATATTGTCTATCAGTACTCTTAAATCTTTCTCTAATGAGGATTCCCTAGGTTTTTTTTCCCATTTACTGTATATGTGGCATGTTTGTTTCTTTCTACAGCCCAAAAGCATAACCTTTTATTTATCTGCATTAAATGTCATATGCCACTTTTCTGCCCATTCACGCAGTTTATCTAAATCCTTCTGCAGAGAAAAAACATCTAGTCCTGTATGCATTTTCTTACACGGCTTAGTGTCATCAGCAAAGACTGAGAGGCTACTTTCAATTCTCACTTCTAGATCATTAATAAACAAATTAAAAAGCATTGGGCCCAGGACTGAACCCTGTGGCACACCACTTACAACTTTAAACCCACTTTAAAAGTTTACATTTACAACAACTCTCTGCTATCTATCATTTAAACAGGTCTCTATCCATGCGCAGATGTAATCTCATAAACCAAAGCCTTTTAATTTATGCAGTAACCGATATCAGAGGCTTTCGGAAAATCAACAGCAATTCCCTTGGTCAAATTACTACTACTACCCTTTTGTAAAATGCAAGTAAATTAGTCATAACATGATCTATTCATAAAACCATGCTGACTCCTACTAATAATATTGTTTGTCTTCACATAGTTCTGAGTACTGTCAGTAATCTTCTAATATCTTACCCACTATGGAAGTCATATTCACAGGTCTATAATTTCCTGGTTTGGATCTTGCCCCCTTTTTGAACAATGGAACTACATCAGCTTTCCTCCAATCACAGGGCACTATGCCTGAAGGCTTTGTGCAGGGGAAGAGGTTGTCCGTGGCAAATTTTCTTCCTCTTAGGACCGTCTGGCTATGCTGAGGCTATTTAACTCTCTCCAGCTTGCCATATTATCACTTTGCAGCTGGATACTTACTTCTATTTAAACTAAGTACTTTTATTCTACTTTCCTTCTGTTTTTACTACTTTTACTATGCTGTTCGGAGTCTCCTGATTATGTCAGACCTCAGGGGATATGGGGAAATGCAAAGTTATTAAGGATTCAGGAGTTCCTTTAACTCCCTTACCCCATTTTTCTTCATGCCAGGAATTTTAGGTACCCTATTTGCTATACCACAGACTTTTATGGTAATGATGTCTCCGACTCTAGTTTCTTTTCCCAGTACATTTTTAAGAAATGTAAGAAGAGGATTTTTCCTCCCCACCACACTTTGGACCAATTGCTAATGGAGGAATGAAAGATGCCTGCCAGAAAATGTTTCTTCAACTGGGTTATTTCCTTTCTTTATCCTTTTTCTGCTGAGACCTTGGGGGGGTCAACCTCTGCAGTTGCGCCCCTCCCCAATTTCTCTCCTTGATAAGAATACTGTCTTGCCGCTGACAAATTTTGCATCTCTTAAGGATCAGGGTTCCGTATCACACCCTACTTTCTCTATTGCGTGGGTCAATAGGCTATGGTTGTCTAGGGTGATGCTGTCCACAAAGACCTGTCCAAGGACGATTGCTTACCTCACTTAATTACTGGCACATCCTCAGCTTTCTCTGTGGCTGCTCTTTCCACCTTGTGGCTTACGATTTGATCAGCTCGCCAGTCTTACAAGTAATCCTTGATGTGTCTCCCTTTTGTGGGCAAAAGCTGTTTAGCCTGTAATTGGAGAAAGTTATCACTCATGTCACTGGAGGCAAGAGCCCCTTGTTGCCTCAGGTTACACCTACATTTTCCTTTTTTTTTAATGGAAAATGCGTGACTTTCATATCCCCCACCCACATAGGTATGCTTCTAGGGCAGCACTTTCCTTGACAACACAGGCACATTCCACCCCTAAACACAAACAAGCTTGGGTGGGAAAGAAGCCCAAATCTGACAAACCTTCTTCTGCATGGCTTTCAAGGGTCTGGCCCAGCTCAGATAATAGGTGGACATCTCCGCTTTTTCCAAGGTGATTGGGCTGCTTACGTGATGAATCATTGCATTTTGGGGGTCATTTTGGAAGGTTATTGCATAGATTTCAAGTCTGTTCCTCCACATTGTTTCTTCATATATACAGAGTTCACTCGATCCTGAATGCAGGTGTTAGTTCCACTTCCTTTCCAGGAAAGGTTCACTGGGTTCTACTCCAATCTTGTCATTGTCGCCATGTCTCCAGGGGAGTTTCTGATTTCCCTAGATGTAAAGGATGCACATCTGCACATTCCCATCTATGTAGGACAACAGTGTTTCCTTTGCTTCTCAAGATGGGCATTATCAGTTCACCCTTTGGACTGCATTCACTACACTAGTGTTCACAAAGATTATGTCAGCTCTGACAGTTTATATCTACTTCCTTGTATTTCTTTGATTCCCTACCTGGATGACTTTTTACTGGAGCCTGCTTCAGAGGATTTTTGCACACTCATATCCAATCATGTGTGTGTCATGTTCTGCCATTTTTTCTGCCCTTTTTCATGATCCTTGTCTTGTTTTGCCTTGGTTCTCTTCTTTGCCAGATCCTTGCTCCCTTCATTATTTTGTGCTCAGTTCTAAGCTTTTATCAAGCATCAGTGCTAGTATGCAGTCAAAGCGTTCTAATACGTTTTCCATTTGTTTCCTAGTCCTGTTTCCTGTGATCCCTTGCCCTTCCTCCAGTGTGCTTCCCGTGTATTGACCTTGGCTTGCTTCCTGACTACTCTTTTCTCTTCGACTTCTGAACCTGCATTTTCCATTCCATTACCCTTCTGCCTGCCGCTTATGTGCTTCTTTGTCTGTCTGTTTCACAATTTTCTATCCTGTTGATTCAGTCTTATGTTCTACTCATTCTTCCACGCTGTTCACTGCAGCTGTGTCTCTTTGGCTTCCTTGACCATCTGTCGTGCCTCTGTTCGACTGTCAGTTGGATTCCCGACTAGTCAAACTTCGCCTAATAGTGGTACATTTGTGTCAGAGGTTGAATACTCTCCAGCTTCACCTACAAACAATGTTCAACTAACAGTGCAGGTAACTTTGTCTCCTTGTTTATCATCTCATTCTACCCCAGTAGGTAGTAGCTATCCTATAGGCTGTCATCCAGGCTGCAGCCAGCTCTTCCAGTTGGCACTAAACTGACCTTGCAGTCAGCACCTTTAATCTGGCCTAGGTCGCAGCAAGGCAGCCTAGAGGGTAGCCAACACCAGTTAGCTCACTCTACCCAATCCAGCACCTTGTTTACTGTGGAATTCCCCAGCTGTCAGAGTTGCTGTATACCTGTTGTATACCTGCTGTATCTATTTACTGTGTCCCAGAGATTCTGGCTGAGTCTTATATAATAGCTAGAAGTCTTCTATTTCTATATGAAGTTGCTCCTCCACAGAGTTCAGATTTCGGCAACTTACATTTGATGCTCCAGAATACAGCATGGAACACCACCGTTATCCTGTTATCACAACATGGGTCGTAGACATGACAGAAAGGAGTATGATGGCTGGGGATCCACTCTGAATCATCAGACTGTGCAGGTTCCTTGGTCCAAGGCAGAGAGTGCCCTGTCCATTAATGTTCTGGAGCTTCGGTCAATTTGCCTAGCTCTGCAGCATTGGTCCAGTCCCTCCTAGAATCCACACTGTGGATTCAGTCAGACTATGAGACAGCTGTAACTTACATTAACCGTCAGGAAAGACCTGAAGTGTGGCCATGAGAGCCGAGGTTCAGCTGACCCCTCATGTGGGAGGAGGCTCACGGCTCTCTCTGCCAGTCACATTCCAGGGGTAGACATTGTGGCAGACTTTTTCATTCACCAGTGTCTCCTAATGTCTCCCAGTGTCTCTCTGCAATGGGGAGCTCAATCAGAGCATGTCTGACTCCATAGTTCATTGTTGGATTCTCCCTGTGGTAGGCCTCATGGCTTCTCATCTGAACTGCAAGGTTTCTCTGTTCTGCACCATGTCAAGAGATCCACTTGCTCTCATGATGGATGCAATGGTCACTGTGCCGCTTTCCTCTGGCATATGTGTTTCCTCCAGTTTGCCCTAATTCACAGGGTGTTGTGAAAAATAAAGATCGAAGAAGAGCATGTCATTCTGATCGGTTTTTCAGACACTCAGACAGTGGATTAGAATAAAACACAGTTTTATTAGAAAAAAAAAATAAGAACAGGATCGCCCCCTACAGGCAGCACAGTAAATAGCAGAATATAGGCACTTATGTCTTCACAGGACCAGTATACAGAAACAGGGACAATACATATACTGTCACAGGACAGGCATAGAACAGCGACTGGCAATGAATAATTAAATACAAGGAATCGTCAGTCTCAAATATGGTGTTAGGCATTCCCAAGATGATAATGAGGCAGCTATAGGTGCTAGATAACACAACACCTTAAGTCCATCTATGTAGAGAGCTGCTAGATAGAGCTGAGACTGAAGCAGAAGCTGCAGAGTAGTTGGTAGATAGCCCCCACGGGCGTGTAACGGGACCAACTGTATCGTGATCGCTTGAGCCAATAGCCCCCATGGTTGTATAACGGAGACCAACAGTATCGTGATAGCTTGAGCCAATAGCCCCCACGGGCGTATAACGGAGACCTACAGTATCGAGATAGCTTGAGCCAATAGCCCCCACGGGCGTATAACGGAGAATGCTGTACTGCAAGAGCGTGAGCCAACTAGCCCCCTCGGGCGTATAACGGAGACCAACTGCACTTCTAGAGTGTGAACCAGTAGCCCTCCAGGCATAACAGTGGCCACTGGGTACTGCAAGAGCTTTGGCGATAGCCCCCACGGGCTTATAACGGAAACCACCTGTTGCTGCAAGAGCTTGAGCCAATAGCGCCTCCCACGGGCACGTTAACGGAGACCTACTGCTCTGCTAGTGGACAATACGAGCCGCCGACTAACGGAGGCCCACAACGCGGCCGGCTCAGCAGGAGCAGTGGATAAGTGCAACGGCTCAGCAAGGGTTAACAACAGCGGCAGTGGTAGAGGAGAAGGCACTACCAGTGATCGGAGGCTCAGTGAGAAGCGGAATAGCTCTGCAAGTGCCAAGGAGACTCAGCTTTATGTAGTACAGTGCACAAGAGAAACGGAAGGCTCAGCTCAGGAGTTAATGGAGCAGTCACGATCGGCTCAGATACACACGCTGCAGCGATCAGAATGTCGCCGGGAAGACAACAGCAGCTGTAAGCAGGAACAGTAGCAAGCCTGTGTAGGTCACGGAGCAGGAAGTCAGCCAGGCCGGGTCAGATCACGGAGGAGATTCGCAGACAAGCCAAATCAGCAACGAGCAGGAACGTCAGCCAGGCCGGGTCAGATCACGGAGGAGATTCACAGACAAGCCAGATCAGCAACGAGCAGGAACTTCAGCCAGGCCGGGTCAGATCACGAAGCATGAACACAGAAGTGTAGTCAATACAGGCCAATTCGGTACACAGGAGATCAGGAACGCAGGAACACAGCAACAGCAACACTGGCTCAGGAACACCACGAAAGGGCACCTGAGAGGTGCCAATGGACAGAATAAAAAAGGTTACCAGGGGCGGGCCCAACAAGCTCAACCAATAAGGGAGCAGCACAAGTGAGAGTGACAGAGAGATCACGGGGACCGTGATAACTGTTTCATCTGCAGACGGAGCTGTAGGCTTTAATTGCTTGGGTTTTGAGGCCAACATCTTAATGAAGAAAGGTTTTTCTGACTTTATCATTGCTGGCATGCTACAGGCCTGGGAGCCAGCCTCTTGCAAGGTATATCACAGATTGTGGTCAATGTTCTATAAGAGGTGTGAGGACCAGGGGTTATGGCTATGTCCATTTCAACTTTCTGTGGTTTTTGCCTGTCTTCAAGATGGTGTACAGAAAGGACTGGGTCCTAGTTCTATTAACCCCTTAGTGACAGACGACTTACCTGATAAGTCCAGGAAGTCATTCGCTATAATGGAAAAAAGGGGTTAAAGATCAGATTACAGCAATTTCTTTTTCCAGAAGGATATCTGGTACCTGTTTTTCAGGAGTCCACTCCATCATGGGATCTATATTTGGTTCTGGGAATGCTGCAGAAGGCTTCTTTCTCATACATCCAATTTGGAACACAAAAACCATTGGGTTGAATCCGTCCTCCTGGAGGGCAGCACATATCTCAAATCTTCCGATTGCCTGAAAGTGCCCATTTTACTTCTCTCTTACTACATAGAGGCAGACTCTCCTCTCTCAAATGGTTTGGTGATTTAAATGTTTTTGGGCCATAATCTTTGAAGAGGATGGGGTATAGCCGCAAAATGCATCAGCGGACCATATAAATAATCTTTTATATATCTATGTATTTTTTTTATTAAAATATAATACTTTTTTACAATTGGAGAAGCTGTGTTTATATTTGCGTGGTGACTTTGACACCTGTGTGGAGACAGGTTGGTGATCTCCACAGGCGTGTTGGGTTGGGGGTAAGACTCTGACCAAAGAAAATTGTGAATATATTTATTGTTGATACATCTTGGAGTGATAGTTATACATACCACACTGTTGGTCACCCTTCTTTCCTTTGTTTTTACTATATGTATGTTTGTGCCTTGGAGGTAGACGAGTTATATGAAGGAACGGACCTAGGAGTGAATTTATGCTATTTAAACAAAAGTACTACTGCTTTTATATATATATATATATATATATATATATATATATATATAATTCCTCACCCAATGCTCTTGTCCACCTGGTGATGTGGTGGTGGCTAAGTGGTATTTGAAGATTCCACACAAAGGGCTCCCCCCTTTTTTGTCCCTTTCTTGTCTTCCCTTTCTTTAAAGCTTCTATTACTCTGTGGGATCTTAAACTGGTTCTGAGTGTTTTGCAGAGGCCTCCTTTTGAGCCTCTTCCTTCCATTTCTCTGCGTCAGTTGACGCTCAAGATGTTTTTTCTCTTGGCAGTGGTCTTGATGCAGAGTGTCCCTGAGTTGCAAGCTTTGTCTTGTAAACCATCATCCCTTGTGTTTCATAAGGATAAGGCGGTGCTTCGGACCTCTCTGAGTTTCACACCAGTTAGGAGATTGTTTATGTGCATTGTATTGAGCGTTTTTGCAAGGCTGTCTCTCTGTTTGTCATCCATGAGGGTCTGAGAGTGGGTCAGGCTGCTTCCAAGGTCACCATCACCTCTTGGATCAAGGCTACTATACACCAGACATATGAAGTCTAGAAAAAAACCTGTTCCCTTCAAGATCACAGCGCCTTCCACCAGGTCTGTAAGTGTCTCTTGGTCCTACAAGAATCAGTCCATGGCACAACATTTGTGCAAAGCAGCAACTTCCTCCTCCTTGCATACTTCACCAAACATTACCATGTCGATGTTCTGGCCTCGCCTTGAGGCCAGCTTTGGCAGGTAGGTACTGCAGGTGGTCCTGCCTGTTTTGGGACCTGCACACTTGGTTATCATACTGTTGTTCAGTTGTTTGAGCCCTGTTGGCTCTTGTTCTTGCAGCTGTATAAAAGCTTGGTTTATTCAGATACTGGATACTTCTGGGAGACTCCGGAATCATGGGGACATGCGGGAGGTCCTTCCTCCTTTTTTCCACTTCTTGGAACTTAGCATCGGTATATCCCCCTGGTATCTGTGTTCCATATTGGACGTAAGAGATAATAAGATTTTAGTGTTCATACCTATTAAATTATTTTCTATGTAGTACCTATGAAACACAGGTCTCCCACCCAGAGAAAGGGACCTTTGTGTTGTGGTCATGCCTTCCTGGGCAGGAATTCCTTTTTACATTCTTTTCTCATAGGAGATTTTCTTCTTTTCTTCACCGCTTACTTTGTGTGGCCTCGGTCATATGAATTCTGGGAGTTTGTAGGCAGGGGGAGGGTTGAGATGGAGGAAGAGGAAGTCTCCACCAAGAAGAACTCAACCCCATGGTACCTGTGTTCCATATGGACTAAAGAGAAAAGGATTTAACAGGTAAGAATGCTAAAATCCTGTTTTTGAGTCCTTGTCTTCTCTTTCCTTTCTTTTCTGATGCTCAGGACTGTATTTTTTGTTGGCTATTGTTTTGATTCGGCAGGTGGCTAAACTTCAAGACTTATCCCGTAAGTCCCCCTGTCTTGCCTTTCACCCTGACCTGCGGATTCCTTTGGGGGTTCTTCCTAAAGTTGTTTCATATCAACCAGGAAATGTTTCTTCCTTCTCTTTGAACAGCTCCTGCCAATCAACAGGAGCTGGATCTTCATCTCTTGAATGTTGTTCTGTGTTACTATGTATGTACTATGTGCTGTGTTCATTGCACACAGCCTTTTAGGAAATGTGATTCACTGTTTGTCATTCCAGAAGGCCTGTATGCAGGCCTGGCTGCATCTAAAGTAACAGGGGCTTCTTGGATTAAGGCAACTATTTGCCATTCATACGTCCCACTGGTTACGGCTCATTCCACCAGGTTTATGGGTCCATCTTGGGCCTATAAGAATCAGGCCTCCACTGAGAAATTATGTAAGGCAGTGACATGGTCATTCCTTCATTCCTTTGCCAAACACTCCATCTTATTGTGTTGGCTTCAGCTTCAGACAGCCTTGGACTGAAGGTCCAACAGGCTGTGATGCCTGCGTAGGAGTCCTTCCAGATTCTCTTTGAGTAACTTGTTGATTCTTTTTCTTTAGTTTGCAGCAGCAGTGTCCATTGACACCTAAGGTTCATGTTGTACTAGTTTATTCTTGTTGGACCTGGCCTGTGTTTTAAGTGGATTTTCTCTTTCCCTTCCTGAAATCTTGGTGATGCTTTGGTAAATTCCCATTGATTTTGTGTACTTACTGATGAATCCTTTTCTCTTATTCCATGTGGGACACCTGACTTCCCTCCCAGAGAAAAACCACTGCTTTGAGTTCCAGGCAGGGGGGACCACTTGGCTACTGTGTTTTTTTTCTTTATCGCTGCTTTGTTATGTATCAGACTAGGTGGGGTGAAGTGGTGCAGGATGAGAGCTTCTGCCTCAGAGAGCATTTTTGTGCATGCCCTGGGCTTCTGAAAAGAGAACTTCATTTCATGTTCCCCATGGTCCCGTCTTCCTTCCACATGGACTATGGGAAAAGGATTTATCTGTAAGTACAAAAAAATTCCCTTATATGCTACCAATACAGAAAAAAACCCAGTATATACCAAGAGTAAAGTGGCAATGGCTAATGCAAACAGGACCACTTACTAATTAACATTATTGATTGAATCAGATATGTCATCTGTATTTTTTCAAATGAACTTTTTATTGAATTTACTTAAGATACAATTAAGTAGATGATGCCATTACTTATTGTCTTACAATGCTAGAGAGACCAATCACAGACTGGATTAAGACTATGAAGATATGTGTCTTTTTGTGTCATGATCATATTAAGGCAGCAGCCACTAATCAGTCTTTAGGCACTTTAGGGCTTAAAATTGGAAGTCCTTTGCTATTAGCCAGACCTGAAAAGTTACTCGCCACTGGAAGCCATAACATACCCACCAGGGCTGAATTTCTACTCGCCAGGGCTAAATTTTCACTTGCCATTGGCTAGTGGTAAGTGGAAAGTTTGAGCCCTGTATATATGTATATGTATATATATATATATATATATATATATATATATATATATATATATATATATATATATATATGTATCCTTTGTGAGTCAAGGAAAGTACCTATATATATTCTATACCTACCCCCCCTATCTGAGTCTAAATTACCTACAAAGGGTAGAAACACGTAATTATGTTTATTTTTGAAAATAAAAGACTGTAAGACTCGACAAGCTTTTATAGTGTTATATATAATTGGATTATGATGCAAGTGAGGGTTTTTATTTTAGTTACAGACAGGTAGAAGATATGAATGGCTTAAGCACTAACGTCTTGATCTTTCTACCAGTATGTGCAGGTATCTAAGTAGTTTTTTCCAGTTTCTTGCCAGATTTTGTAGTTTGTTTGGCAGGTAAAATCAGCTGTTTGATTTAATCTGGTGTAATTTATGGATGGCAATTATGGAACTTTTCCACTTCCATGTGAAACCCTGAAATGTTAAAATGTATGCTTTTAATATCGAAATTAATGAGTAAATACTGGTAATGTTTGACTTATACAGTTGTCTGGGGAAGCTAATAATCTTGATCAGGTTATGTCTTCCTATAAAGGAAAGTGGCAATTTGTTTCAGTGATAGAAGTCTGTTGTAATTTTGCCCAAAACTGGTTATATTTTTTTAGTATAGATTATCAATATTTCATGTATACCTAGACAGAAAGGGAAATTAGTGAAGTTAATTATGTTCAATATAGGGGCCAGTAAAATAGCTTCAGACTTGTGGAGGTGAAACGTGAGGCCTGAAATTCTGTTGCATCCATTGAGTTTATTAAAGACTGAGGGTCTTTAGAGAACACAGACACTTATTTCACTACTGCATATACAAATACCTTGGAAGCATGATCATTTCTGGAAGTGTCTAATCAGGGGATCTATTGCCAAGTTGAAGAGCATTGGTGAAAGGAGGAAGTCTTGTCTTGTCCTTCTTTAAAGTGGGAAGATTTTAGAAATGAAATTGTTTGTATTAATGTTATATTTGGGAGATTTATATAATAGTTTTATCATGTTTGTAAAAGTTGGCAGTAAACTTTGTAACTCTGGTCATAACTGGAAACTTGCTCATCTTGAGCCCCCGTAGAGGTCTCATGTGCTGCTGACAAGAGGATGTCAGTGAAGTGATTAGTGTCATAAAGGGGTGGGGCTTAACTGGGCAGGGCTTAAATGTGTTTGTGTCATAAAGTGGGAGGGAAGTGGGCAGAACAGTGTGAGAAGGAGAAGTTGGTAGGAAGTGGGAAGAATAGGGTGGTAGGAGGCGAAGTAGGTGGGAAGTAGGCGGAACAGGGTGAGAAGGAGAAGAAACTCACTACTGCCAGAGAATCGGCCTCCGTCCCTGGAGGCCTAGGCTACTGACAAAAGGTACCTGGAAAAAGACCTGGCATGACCTAGCTGAAAATTAGCTCTAGTTAAAAGCCACATTTAAATGGGTGGGAATTATTAGTTGTCCCCTAACAAGCAGTGTGTGTGCTGTAGAAATCCTCTGCTTTACTTTTGTGCATAAGGTCTAGAGCAAGGGTGGGCAATTAGAGCCCCTCCATCTGCTGCCAGATGACAACTCCCACCATCCCCTGATGGATGCTATCATCTCACAGCAGCTGGGGGGGCCTCACATTGTCCACCCTGGCCTAGAGCGTGTGTGAAACAGGGACCAGGTGCATGAAAGAGGGTTGCAGAGGGCAAAATTGACACTGTCATGAGTTTATGTATAATATTACGTTATACACCCCAGGCAATACCAGACCATTTATGCTAGTTTTATCTTTAAATTGTAATTTTAAGTTACCAGTACAAATTATCATTAAAATATACTTGCTCTTAACCCTTTGAGTGCCAGAGGGGTATGCAACACATTGCTATGCAATGCATTGCGTACCCCTCTGGCACGCAAAGGGTTAATACTTTGCTCACCCCTCTAGGCTAGAGATGTCTCCAATGCATTGCAAGGCAATGGTAAGGAGTTTAATTGTTAAAGTTCCACTGGGTTTAATTTACCTTAAAATCTCGGGTATAATACGCACAATTTTACCCCACTTCACCTTATGTGAAGTGGTGGGTGCGTATTATACACGAGAGTTTAAAAAATAAAAAAAAAATTAGGGTTGGCTGATCGCTTCCCTCCCTCCCCCGGGTCAAACCCGCTGTCAGAACAGCCTTACTTGCTTGAAGTTTAACGCCCCCACTTGAAGTCCGCATCTTCTGCTGTATGGAGAAGGCAAAATACAGCGTGCACAGTTTCCCTGCGTGTGGCACGCTTCCCTTTGCCGCCCGCTTCCATCAATGGGCTTACAGGACCTTCCGCCTACAGCCAATGGTAATGCCCCGTGTATCAGGGCATTACCATTGGCTGGAGGCGGAAGGACCTGTAAGCGCATTGATGGAAGCGGGCGGCAAAGGGAAGCGTGCCACCCGCAGGGAAACTGTGCACGCTGTATTTTGCCTTCTCCATACAGCAGAAGATGCGGACTTCAAGTGGGGGCGTTAAACTTCAAGCAAGTAAGGCTGTTCTGACAGCGGGTTTGACCCGGGGGAGGGAGAAAGGGATCTGCCAGCCTTTATATTTTTTTAGCAAGGGGGGAAAACAAGGGTGCGTATTATACATAGGCACTCTTGTTTTCCCCCAAAATCTTTGGTATAATATGCACCTGCGTATTATACACAGGTGCGTATAATACCTGAGATTTTACGGTAAATGTAGACTTTTCCACTCCAGCAAACAGTTGATTCTTTATTTGTATTTAATTAATTAGTAATCAAGGACAGTATCTTTTCTAATTTATATTTTATTTTATTGCAGCCGTATTGAGCTCGCTGTGCCAGCTTAGTACCTCAACGTCTATTCTCACAGACCCATCCCTCATGCCAGATCAAGCAGTACAAGCTGTTACAAGAGGCGATAATGGAGGGGACAGCTTCCTCTAGTGGACGTAAACACCAAGAGACCCCTTCTTCTTGGACTGATGAATGTTTTGTAATTCCATCCAAATAGACTCTTCTCCTGTGGCTTCTTTTACAGGATTTGGGCTATTGAGTGCCTTCTCTTAAAGGGTTAGTAATGTCTTGTATAAATAAAAAGTAATTTTGTAAATAATCAAAAAATAAATCCATAAATTCCAGTTTGAACTCTCAAACCTTTATGGCTTGAGAGATATACGGTGATAAAATTCTCCCCTCACTGATATCAGCTGTAAAGCTGACAGAAGGAGATTCGTGTCACCTGACTCGAGGTGGCCCTTCAGCAGAGCCGAAATACCGCAATCTTAAAAGAAATACTTAATTGAAATGGTCTACAAAGTGTGCCTGGTTTGCAAGCACACTTTGTAGACCGTTCCAATTAAGCATTTATTTTTATATTGCAATATTTTAGCTCTGCTGAAGAGCCTCCTACCGGTCCCGGGACCAGGATTTTCTTCTGTCAGCTAGACGCTGATGTCAGTGCAAGGGGAGGGAGAGGGGAACTTTAAAATGTTGTATCTCTCAAACCATAAAGGTTTGAGAGATCGGACTGGCATCGATGGATTTATTTTTTGATTATCTGCAATATTACTTTTTATTTATATAAGACTTTACTAAACATTTAACCACCTCTGTGCCTATAATGCCAAAATTAGAGTTTAAGCTCTCTAAGCAAGTATCAGATGTGCCTGTGATGTCCTTTGTACACTGACAGTATGTCATTACCACCTCTGAGCCTCATCTGTTATGTTTATTTAAAAAAAAAATCCATGTAATTTCTGGAAACCACACAAACAGCTGTGTTGACTTTTTTACCCTTTGGCAGCATCGCCAAATTGACTTAGAACTATTATTCATATTTACTACTATATTAATTTCATTGTACATTAGTTCAGTTCAGACTGTATTTTACCTTGTGGGTAACATAATGAAAAAAAAAAAAAATGTTGCACTGTAATAACTTTTTAAAGAAATATATACATACATAAATACATATACACGCACATTTTTGAGTATGCATGTTCAGCTGCCCCTTTAATTCTGTGGACCATGTTCCAAAGATTCCCTTGCATGCTGTTTTAAAGTTATGAGTTATTTAGGAGTTATAGTTTGACTTCTTGTGTAAAGTTAGAGGGGTGGGGGGAACTTTAAATGTGTTTAACCTCCAGGGTGCTAGATTTCTCTGGGAGCTCTTCTGGACCTAGATGCACTAAAGGTCGAAGTGGGCTACGAATGTCGATGTTCTGTTGGAGCAGTGTCGTAGGCACATCCACAGTATTCACCAAGCTGTCTATGACAAAACCATCACCATCTACGACATCACCAGCACTCTGACAAAAATATGCACACATCGACATCAATCCAACAGATTTACCAATTATCATTCAGCACATCGACAATGGCCTATTTCCATATGGTAATGAAGCATACCTTGCCTATTAACCCTTTGAGTACCAGAGGGAGTAGGAAACACATTGCTAAGCAATGCCTTCCTACCTCTCTGGTACTCAAAGGGTTAAGTGTCGAATAAAGGACAGGTTCGTCGACTAAATGGCAGTCCCTGAGGTGAAAGTCGGATGGAGTTAGTATGTTGAATATATGCAATATATGTTGACATACTAAGGGGGAAAGGATGTAGGTGGGTCATTGTGTAGTGCTTGGTGTACTGTTTCAGTTTATTGTAAACCTTTGAATGGCACAGGGGTGAGCAATGCACATCCCTATGGAATTCATTGCTGTCCATGGTGCTGAAAGCCTTCTCTGTGTTCCCCTACTGGCTGGGTAGGGATGTACAGAGAATGCTGTTCAGAATTGTCTTAGTGTTGGTGATGTGTGAGGGGAGGAGATCCCTTTCACACCGACAGGACTTTGAAAATCCTGTAAGCTAATAGGGACCTTCTCCAACCTTCACCTTCCATTACACAATTTTGGTGAATATGTTGATGTGTGTGCAGATCGAATTGTCAGAGTCATTTGAACACATCAACAATATCATACCGACACCACATCTATATTTAGTGCATCTAGGCCCTGATATGCCCCAGGGAAAGAAACTGATTCTGCTGTTAGGGAGTTCCGTGGTAACTCCTCCTGCTTCCTGCCCAGTTTTGCCTACCTCTCACCCCATTCTAAATATTTTTAGGACAAACGCTGACTTTTCTCCATCCAATCCTGCCTGCTCCTATAAAACTCTGCCCATTATTATATAACAGCATTTGGACAATGCCACCCCCAGCCCTACTTCTTTTTGTGGAGTATTTTTTATCCCATGATTGTTAAAGGGACACTAATGTCCCCAAAAAAATGTTTCTTGTTTTGTAGTGTTTAAAAAAATTAATTATATGGCACAAATCCTATCTCTCAAACCTTTACCGTTTGAGAGATATCCGCATGTAAAGTTCCCCCTCCCTCCCCTTCTCCTGACTTCAGCGTCTAGCTGACAGCAGGAGATCCCAGTCCTGGGACCAGCTGGTGGCTCTTCAGCAGAGCCAAAATGGCGACATTGGAAAATAATTACTTCATTGGAAAGGTCTACAAAGTGTGCCTGCTTTGCAAGCACACTTTGAAGACCATTCCAATGAAGTAATAATTTTCCAGTATTGCTATTGCAGCTCTACTGAAGAGCCTCCTTGTGTCGACCAACACGGATCTCCTTCTTTCTTTTTTTTTTTAAGTTTTAAAGAAACTTTATTTAGCATTACATAAGAAAATAACACGTAAAATAGAGATAAAATGTAACTAAGCATAGAGTTACCACAATCTTTGGTCTGCGATAATTAAGAATCTTACAGTGAAATAAAGTACAAATTCCACATTCGTGAAAGTGTTTCACATTTATAGATAAAACTTGAGATATCAATACCAATCGAAAATTATATAATAAAATAAAAAAGAAAAGGGAAGAGATAGGAAAGAGAAGGAGATTATAGAAGTGAAGAAAAATAAAATAAGATGAATGTAGCAACAAGGGGAAAGGATAAGAAAAAGGGGGGATTGAACGCATCATGGAATATGTAGTAATACAGAAAGTGTTAATCTACAGGTCAGTGTCCATATTCAGGAAAACGAACCAAGGATTATAAAACTGCTGAAGTTGAGATAAAATACCCATGGTTCTAAGGTAAAGGCACTCCATAGAAAGACTTTTACTCAATCTAGAGGTCCAGTCCAGAATAGTGGGAGGATTCGCTGTTTTCCATTTAGCAGGAATACAAGATCGAGCTACTGACAGAGCTATTAGCCACAATCTAAAAACAGAATTCGTCATGCTGCAGAGTCTGGTACCTTCAGGCCAAATATTAAGTAACATAATTTGTGGAATAAAGGGGAAATTAATACTCGATACCTTGGACAAATGAAAATGAACCTGCATCCAAAATGACTGTATCTTAGGATACATCCACCAGATACGGCACAGCGACCCCTGAGCATGTCCACATCTCCAACAATTTGGGGGAGAAAGAGGAGCAAAACCATGTATATGTAAAGGAGAGTAATGCCAACGCATCATTATTTTAAAGTCAAGTTCTCTTAGAGAAATCGGCGAGATGTGTAGAATAGTTAACCTGTGTGACCTAAACCAGGATATATCAGAAATAGAAACACACAAATCTTTTTCCCACAATGTTTTGTGGAAATTCGGGAGCAGAGAGGAGGGAGGATGAATAATTTTACGAAGAGTACAAATACCTTGTTTTAGTGGGTCATCAGCCAAAGCTAATTTTTCAAAAGGTGTTAGAAATCTAGGGGAAAACAAACTAAATTGTTTGGAGGACAGGAAATGTCGAAGCTGGATATATCACCACATTTCATCCTTGCCCAGACCAAAATCTTTACATAAGGTAGAGAAAGGAGTAGTAAACAGGAGGGGAAGAAGGTGATCAAGATCAGTGAGACCTACAGCTTTCCACGCTTGAAAGGTGATTGATGCAGTCCTGGTGAGAATTCTGGGGAACCCAATATAGAGAAAAGTGGGGAGGGTGAAGGTGTAAATCTGGAACGCATGGAAAGCCGAAGCCAGAAGGATAGGAGATGTCCAACAACGCCATGACGAGTCATACTCGAAGGAAGTGATTTATAAGAGGCCCATAGGAGTTGCTGATAGCAAATTCTCAGGTCTAAGAATGTAAAAGTTTAGCCCAATCTTTCCACGGATGTATACAGCAAAGTTCTAATAAAGATTGGAGAGAGGAAGCCTGCCAATACTCCAGAATATCTGGCATGCCCAAACCTCCCATAGATATTGGACAAACCAAAATATCAAACCGCAGTCTAGCTCTTTTGTGTTGTCCTATGTAATCATTAAGGAGTCGTTGTAGAGATCTTATAAAGGATAAAGGAAGATGCTGGGGAAGTATAGTATAGTATTTGGGCAATAAAACCATCTTTATTAAATTGACTCTTCCTGTCCAAGAAATAAATAGTTTGTTCCAAGAAGCAATATCGTGCTTTAATGTAGCCTCCAATCTTCGCAGATTAAACATAGTGATTTGTGTAACATCAGGGTTAAGATAGATACCCAAATATTTAAAGGGATAGTAATACCTAAAATGTAAAAAAAAATATGTTGTAGGGTTTATCCCCCTGAGTAAAACAAGAGTACTCCCAATGCTGAAAGATGTTTCATTCAAAAGTTATTAATTTTCAAAGTTGAATTTTTTAGGTGCAATATCACAGTGGCCTGAAATTTTACAGTGGCGCTGTTGCTACACCATCCTATGGAGATTTATGGTCCTGAGACCAGAGCTGTCCATAGGATCGTGTAGCAACAGCGCCACTGTAAAATTTCAGGCCACTGTGATATTGCACCTAAAAATTTCAACTTTGAAAATTAATAACTTTTGAATGAAACATCTTTCAGCAGTGGGAGTACTCTTGTTTTACTCAGGGGGATAAACCCTACAACATATTTTTTTTTACATTTTAGGTATTACTATCCCTTTAAGTCCTGACTCTATCCAAGAGAATGGGAAAAGTGATTGTAATGAATGTCTTAGTTCCGCTGAAATACGAATCGGCATGATTTCAGATTTTTGAAGGTTAATCCTCAGTCCTGAAAAGGAACCAAAACTCTGAAGGATGGAAGATAATTCTTGAAGAGATGTGAGGGGATTGGTAAGTATAGCTAATATATCATCGGCGAAACAAGAAATCTTTATTTCAGTTGTCCCCAAACGTATTCCAGAGATGAGAGCATTAGCACATCCCTGGCGAGTACCACTGCTAAGAACAAAAGAGAACACGGATCTCCTTCTGTCAGCTTTACAGCTGACATCAGGAGAAGGGAAACTTTACATGTGAATATCTCTCAAACCATAAAGGTTCGAGAGATAGGATTTGTGCCATTTAATTTATTTTTTAAACACTACAAAACAAGAAATATTTTTATGGGACATTACTGTCCCTTTAAATAAGCCTCCAATGTGTTCCTTTGTGTTAATTTGTCCCCTAAGTAGTGTTGATTCGCTCCAGAATTGCATCTCTTTTAGCCCTAAAGAACATCATATGTTCAGGGCCAACTTAAGAAACTACTGCAGCTCGGACAAAGTATAAAGTATCAGGTCCCTTTAAAGGAATAGTAATGTTCACAAAAAAAGCAGCTCAGCAGCTCCGATTAATCTTCATAGTATGTAGACCATGGAGAGTGTTATATCAATACTGTCAGAGTTGTAGTTCAAGAGTAAACACATTTTTATCCCCCTCCTGCCTCTTTTACCTAATGTAAGCTGCCTCCCCTCAGATGTGGAATCCGGTCTCTTGACCAGACAGCTCACAGCAAGGGACAATCTTCTTACTGCGAACATAAGGAAAACCCTGCCCCCCTAGACAGGTTTTTCCTTATGCTCACTGAAGATTGACCCTCTCTGCGATCCATCTGGACAATCTTGCTGCTCTGAGGTGAGCAGTGTTACATCAGTAAAAGGTGCTGGAGGGGGATACTTTACTCTTGAACTACAACTCTGACAGTACTGAAATAAAACTATCCATGGCCCAAATACTTTTTTGTGAAACATTACTATTCCTTTAACCTCTTGGATGCAAAAGAGGACTCTAGCACTCTGCTTCACAATTTGTTAGAGACTGCACTAGTATCCAAGCAAGTGATTGTGCTTTTCATGAATGAATAAACCCAATGACCAGGTTCACTAGTGGGAGTCCTACTCAAGGCTGAGAAATGCATATCCCTATGGCACTCAAAGGTATAAGGGAGTGATGCTGTCCATGGTGCTGAAAGCATTCTGTTCACTCCCCTACTGGGCAAGTAGGGAAGCATAGAGAATGTTGTTAAACTTCAGAGTTGTCATAGTGTTGGTGATGTGTGAAGGCAGGACATCCCTTAAATATCGACAGCACTTCGACAATCTTGTATGCTAATAGGGACCTTCTCCACCCCTCCGCTTGCATCTGAAAATGTTAGTGAATGTCATTTCGCCACAGCATCGACCTTTACTGAACCTAGGCCAATGAGTTGGAAACTGTCTATCATTAAGGGGGTTAAAAATCTCTATTTAAATCTGACTTATGGGTATTTGTCTTCTATGGCTTAGTTGGTTTGCTCCAGAATTGCTACTCTCGTGCTTTCTGAATATGGCCCTGAATTGCTGATGAATGTAGTGTGTGCCGCTTTTAGCAAAACTGTCATGCCCGTACAGTCAGCTATGGAAAGAATGCATCCAGCTCTAAAAGAATGAGGCGAGCAACATGTGGCTTTCTCGTTGCTTGACTACAACTTGCATCATCCTGTGTGATTATCTGGGAAATTATTAAAATTATACACAGTTAACAGCTGTGTAGGGACATGAGGAAAGATAAGAGGTAATGGGGCAGATAGAGTGGGGTGAGTGAGCAGCAGAGATTATTGGAGTTCAGTGGGAAGATACAGTGGAAACACTGGCTTCTTAAGATCTGAAGGCTGGGGGAGAGTCTGATGGGACAGGGGAGGGAATTCCAGATCCCGGGTACAGCATGGGAGAAATCCTTTAGTCAAGAATGGCAGAATGTAATAAGAGCTGCAGAGAGAAGAACATCCTGTGCATAACGAAGATAGTGAGTGGGAGTGTATTTGGAAATGAGATATGAAATGTTGGGGAGGGTAATGTTAATAAGGGCTCTGTAAGTTAGCACCATAATTTTGAGTTTAATTATATATGATGGGAGCCAGTGTAGAGTTCATTATGGACTGCGGTTGGGTTAGTCGGTGAGAGTAGTTAGGAGTTAGAGCAGGCATGTTAAATTCAGCACTGGCTCCCATCCCATGCGGCTTCACATTGACGTATATTCACTATAGCATGGGAGTCCAACATGAGGCCCACAGGCCAACTGTAACTCATCTAAACCAAATGTTTGGTCCTCCTGAGATTTTTAACAAAAACATTTTTGCCTAATTAGCTAGCAACTATTAAGTAAAAGGCCATTAGGGCCTACCCACATATCTCCCAATGCCATTGCATAACTGACACACTACAGTTCATTGACTTGATCAAAACTGATGAATGGCTAGAATTATAGCTATAGCTGTGCATTTTTGTATGAAAATAGTTGATTAGACTTTTTATAGTGCTTTTGTATTACTGCTAAAAAAATGTATATTTTTCAATAGCTAAAAGGCTATATAATTCACTATTGTTATCTGTAAAAAAATGAAAGTGGCCCTCACACACATGAATTTCTGATCATGTAGCCCAGAAATGAAAAAACGTGGATGACCCAGCCCTAGAGCATATAATCAGTTTAGTGCATACCAGTGAACATACTCCTCCATCATTCACCCCTTAATGACCCATGACGGTCCTGGCACGTCATGGGTTGGTGAGCCATAAGGACGCATGACATGCCAGGACTGTCATGGATTTCAGAGCTCCCTGAATGGCTGCACGCCGTTCAGGGAGCCCTGATCCGGATGTACAAATAAAAAATTGTCCGTGGTCCTTAACTTCTGTCCTTAAGGGGTTAAGAATTCAATGTGAGTAACCCCTGAACACCTCCCTGCAGCATGTTCAGGGAAATTAAGTTACACAGTTCCTCTATTCCTTGTTAGTACATACTATTAAAGACTGCACAGAGGAAAGGAGTGCCCAAAAAGTTTATTCACATCCCATACTGCCCTCCCCTTGTCCCAGGTGGTGTACAGAGGTGAACTCTTGGTGCATTAAATTGGTGTTAGGCATGCGTAACACTGAAATTCATTCCAGCACTTCGTTTAGAGAAGAACCATATTTGTACATGGCTCCTTGTGAGGCATATGTACTAAGAACTGGAGTAATTATTTGGTAAATCTACTTTATCATCAGGCCAAAGAGATGTAATTGTAGAGCAAACCAAATGTACCGTAGAGGAGAAACAACAAGACCCAAAATCCTGTTTATTTAAATGTGGCTTTTAGCCCCTTTAATGTACAGAGGTAGTGCAATGCATTGGAAACCTGTTTAGCATTAAAGTTGTTAAAGTGGATGTGTCACCTATGTACAACATAGCATAAATAGGCTACATATCGATTGCTACTAAAACGGTATGAATTTTTGTTTTTAAGTTTTATTTAGTGTAAATTTGACTTAGAAAGTCTGGGCTGCAGCTACTTCTGCATAGACTGTGGTTACCTGCTCTGTAACCGCAGTCTGTCGCTCTGCCTCTGCTCTCCTCCCTCCTCCAATTACGGAGGCTTCTGTCTGTAAACTGGAGAGGTCTCATTGGCAGAGATCGATATCTAGCCAATGAGAACGCTCCAGCTTCCAGACAGAAGCCTCCATTATCGGAGGAGGGAGGAGAGCAGATGCAGAGCAGTCTATGTGGAAGTAACTACAGCCCAGGCTTTCTAAGTTAAATTTACACAAAATAAAACTTAAAAAAAAAAAAAAAAATGAATACCATTTTAGTAGTATTCGATATGTAACCTATTTATGCAATGTTATACATAGGTGACACATCCCCTTTGAATCCCTATTTTGCAATTTTCATTTTCCCTTATCGTGTAGTGGGTTTGCTCCACAATGAAGATTTTGTTTAAAAATGTTTGAAAATGGTTCAGGATAACAGGAAAGTGCCCATTAGTCTAAATTATGCCGTAGTGCAAAGTCTCACAAACCTCTGCACTCCTAAGTAATGTGCACTATAATACTACTGCATTTAGAAATGAGTCATTTTGTTAAAGTCAAAATGCTTGCAAATTGCCCAGTTTTGTTCATAATTGATATATTCCAGAAAAGGAACAAATGTGTTTCAATGTATTTCCTCATTTTCAGGCAGTAAGATTGGAGTGAAGGAACATGATCCACAGACAGAATAAATAAGGCACTTGGGACAGCCCTTGTGAAAATCTTTGTATATTCCATGTGTAGACCCCAGTAGACACATTATGCTATCTCAGGGTTAGGATGACTCCAGCTGTAGGGGAATACAACTCCCATCGTCCGCAACGGTTGGAGATGATGAAAGTTACAGTCCCAACATATAGAGAGCCAAAAGGTACCTATTCCTGGGATAACTGAAGGACTGAATCATTAAACAGGGATAATTATTTTGACTTAACCCTTTGAGTGCCAGAGGGGTATGCAACGCATTGCAACACAATGCGTTGCGTACCCCCTGGCACTCAAAGGGTTAATAATGGTAGTATGATTTTTTTTTAAATATGAAACACGATTTATTCACCTCTGACTGATGCTGATTTACTAAGCATTTCTTGTTTAAACCAGGTGCACCATTGACAATAAATAAAAATACCAAGAATGAGGCAGTTAGCCCAATTTAAATTAACAAGAAATGTTGTTTTTCCCAGTGGGGCACTTGGTTTTCCCTAGAATTGCACCCCTAGCACTTCAGGATCCCACCATGTTAAGAAAAGTCAGTAAGATGTTAACATTGTTTTGGGTTTTCTTTGTTCTAATCAGATAGTTTATCTATTTTAATTGGTTATTTAATATTATTTTTATGTTCAGAGGCTTGTGACAAATGTACACTTCTCTCTTGTGCTAATATAAATTACCTGTCTGTGTGTGTGCATTTATTTTTTGGGGCAATTCCTTTTCTAATCATCTGAGCTTGAGCCAAGTGATTCATAAGGAGCAATTCTAATGAAACATAAATCTTTTGATGGTTTGTACAATTGTCATTGAAAAGAACTGTGGCAATATAGGTATGAATACAGGTCCCCAGTCTGGTGGATGGATGATAGCATTGAATGACAGACACCTAAACTAGTGAATTACAACAGGAATAGCTAATGGAAATTATGAGTATGAAGATGACATACACAATTTTGACAGCAGATAAAAACCAGTTGGTTTATCTACTCTAGTCATTTCCTTTCTAGAGAAAATGTATAGTCTTAAAGGGATAGTAATACTTCATTTTAACTTTATTTTATTTTGTAGGCATTAAAAAAACATGAAGAACGATATAAGTCTTATCTCTCAAACCTTTATGGTTTAAGAGATATTCACAAGCAAAGTTTCCCCCTCCCGCCCCTTTTTCCTAGTGTAAGCCATCTCTTCTCAGGTGTGAATCTGGTTGTAAGACCAGACAGATAACAGCAGGGGACAATTTTCTTTGTATGAAAACAATGAAAGCCCTGCCCCCCTTGACAAGTTTTTCAGCTTTTTCCCTTATCTTAATAGAAGATTGTCCCTCTCTGCAGTCTACCTGGGCACCTCCCTTCTGATCAGGCTGAACGAGGGGGGGGATACTTTGCTTGTGAATATCTCTTAAACCATAAAGGTTTGAGAGATAAGACTTATATCGTTCTTCATGTTTTTTAATGCCTACAAAATAAAATAAAGATAAAACGAAGTATTACTATCCCTTTAAATAGTTCTCAGAATAGATGTATATCCCAGGCATTTTCTAATTCCCTTTTCATGTTAGCTCTACCAGTTTCACTGAGAAGCTCTTCCATAAAGTAGTACATATGCAGATTACTTCTAGTTTTCACCGTATAAATTCAGATAATCTCCACTGGTTTTAATATGCTTTTTGGACAAATGCTTCCCACCTTAAAGGGATAGTAATGTTTCATAATAAAAGCAGCTCTAATTAATCATCATAGTATTTGGACTTTGGAGAGTGTTATTTCGATTCAGTCAGAGTTGTAGTTCAAGAGTAATTGAATGATAAAGTATCCCCCTCCCGCCCCTTTTACTGATATAACACTGCTCAGCTCAGGCAGTAGGGAGGTGCCCAGATGGATTGCAGAGAGGGACAATCTTCAATTAAGATAAGGTAAAAAGCTGAAAAAACTGTCAAGGGGGCAGGGTTTTTATTGTTCTCACAGAAGAAGATTATCCCTTCCTGTTATCTATCTGGTCAAGCAACCAGATTCCACATCTGAGGTGAGCAGTGTTACACTAGGTAAAAGGGGTGGGAGGGGGATACTTTATCATTCAATTACTCTTGAACTACAACTCTGAATGTATTGAAATAATCTTCATATTATTTGAGCCATAGAGAGTGTTAATTGGAGCTGCTGTTTTTGTGAAACATTACTATCCCTTTAACTATATTAAACACCTTACTATATGTACAGGCTTCCAGCACAGGGCTGTCCAAGTTCAGTCCTCAAGGGCCACCAACAGGCCAGGATTTAAGGATTGCCCTGACTAAGCACAAGTGAGTCAGTCAAAATGAATGAGCCACTGATTAACTCACCTGTATTAATAATGGGAATACTTAAATCCTGGCCTTATGGTGGCCCTTGAGGACCGAACTTGGACAAGCCTGTTCTATCAAATCACCACTCTCCCTTCTTTTTTTTGAGCTATACATATTAAAATGTTTGAGTTCTATCCTGATACGTTTTGTCATGTAGAGCCTTCTTCTCTTTGAGCTGCCTCCAGTTATTGATATCCTTGTGAAGAAGTGGTCTCCAGAATGACATACATCTATACTAGTAGATCAGTGGACTAGATGATGTATACCTAATATAATGAATGGGGGATGGAACCGTATGAAATATATCCTGGCTAATGGATAGATTACAGGAAGACTTCACATACAATTCCACATTAAAGGGTTAGTATTGGTTAATTTTAAGTTGATTTAATATTGTTAACATCTATTAGGGTTGCCACCTTTTTTTCAAAAAAATACCGGCCATGGCATTCCCTCCATAGACTTAGCATTGGACAGAAGCCAATTTTTTACCGGCCTGCAGGTAAAATACTGGCTGGGTGGCAACCCTAACATCTATGTAAGTCTTATCTCTCAGATCTTTATGGTTTGAGAGATATAACTTGCTAAAGTTAACTTTTCCTGGCTGTTTCACTCAAGTCTGTCATCTAGCTGACAGCTGTAGATTCCAGTCATTTGACCAGACAGAGGCTCTTCAGCAGAGCTGAAATCATGCTATTTAGAAATAAATACTTCATTGGAACAGTCTACAAAGTGTGCTTGCAAACCAGGCACACTTTGTACACCATTCTAAATTAATTATTTGTCTTTAGATATCATTATATCTGCGCTGCTGAAGAGCCACATCTGGTCAAGCGATCAGAATCTGCTTCTGACAGCTTTACAGCTCGTCAAGCAGAAAGGGGAGGGACCAGAGAACTTTATTTTCCTAGATCTCTCAAACCATAAAGGTTTGAGAGATATGAATAAGTGCAACTACTCTCTTTTAATTGTATCTACCATATAGTTAATATGTTTTTTTTCTGACATCACTATCCCTTTAAAAGATGGAACTGGGTTGATCTCCCTTTCCTTAAAGAGGTCCACTCCTGCCAGTTTAAAATCCCTAAAATGAATGTAATCCTTGTATTTAAATCAACATTCAGCTTTGTATTATTTATTTTACATTTGGACAATGTCTCACAGAAAAAGATGGAGCTACAAATCCCTGAGGTGAATATCCACTGACCTAGTAAGTGCTTGTGCATTGGACTACTGGGAATTTTCATTGGCTGTAACATTTCCAGGATCTGGTTATTCTTCATAGAGAGTGCGGCTTCCGGTCAGGCAGTCCCACATTTCACAAAGATGGTGGCTTCCTTCATTTGCAGTGTGTTTTGTTTTTAGATGCACAGTACAGGTAAAATAAATGTTTTGGGAAGCTACTACCTTTTTTTTTCAGTTATTTAATGGAGATGCATTTTAAATAGGCGTTGCTTCTCCCTAGCACAGTGGTTCTCAACTCAGGTCCTCGGGACCCACTAACAGGCCAGGACTTAGGGATTTCTCTGCTAGAGCACAGGTGTGGTGATCAGAGGCTCATTCACATTGATTAACTCACCTGTGCTCTAACAAGGAAATCATCAAATCCTGGCCTGTTAGTGGGTCCCGAGGACCGGAGTTGAGAACCACTGCACTAGCATATGGAAGTGACATGGTAATAATGAAGGAAAAGGGCCATGGCTTAACTAAGCTAGGGTCTCATATGCCCATGCTAGAGCTGTATCTAGTGCCAAGAGTTTAACCCCTTAGGGACCCTTGACGTACCAGGACCGTCAAGGGTAAATTTGCTCGAACAACCCTTGATGGTCCTGGTACGTCACGTACTTTTTACTTACAGCGCTCTACCGGGAGCGCTGTAAGTAAAAATAGGGCATGAAATAGACCGCTCCAAGATCGGAGCGATCTGTTTCAAGCCCCATAGTGACGCGCCGATACACGTGACAGGTCACGTGTACCGGCGCGTCAAAGTGCCCCTATGCGGATGTTATGGGACGGAAATGTCCCATAACCTCCGGTCCTTAAGGGGTTAATCTATTGGTGAAACACCAGGAATCCATGAAGTAGAATAAAGGGTCCCTTAGAACAAAGGTAAACAGTGGCAGGAGGGGTGCAAGGCTGGGATGACAGACAGTGAGGATAGTGGTGCAATTCTGGTGAAAAGTCAACTGCACCAATGGGAACAAACAACTATTCCCAATATTTTAATCGATTTAAATGTATTAATCACATTAATTTGCAATGCATTGGAACCTCTATGTCAATCAAGGGGTTAAAAACTCTATTCACATCAATGTGAATTTTAATTTGTTTCCTACGATTTGTATGCTGGAGAGGTCCTCAACTAAATCAATAAAAACCAAGATATTATAGTTTGGGATAAGGTTCCACAGGGATTTCAACTGAAACTAGAGAAAGGGTAGTTAACTGTTGGAGCTCTAGCTTTTGGGGACTACAACTCCCATCTTCCTCAACCATCCGTTAGCTTGTTGGGGACGATTAGAATTGTAGTCTCCATAAGGTGATGACATAGCTTGCTAAATCAGGAACACTGCATGATTGCACTGATTCCTGCTCCATCCCGCAGAAGGAAATTCCCCTATGGTCACTCTAGCTGTGTACTGTTTAATACCTCTGTATGTCTATTCCCTGTTGTACAGCGCTGCGGAATTAGTGGGTGCTATATAAATAAAGAATAATAATATAGTTCACAACAGCTGGAGCTGCAACAATTGACTGCCCTGAACAAGATATTTACACCACATCTAAGTTTGAGAACCACTAGCCCAGAATAATGTAATAATAATAATCATGACAGTACAATTACTTTGAAAGATATTTCCTGTTTTCCAGCAGGGTTTACCTAGTCTGAGCACTCAGTGACCAACTGTTTGTTTTATAATTACTTAACATTGTATAGCATTCTAAATATTTTTTTTATTAAAATAATGAATAAATATTATTCTATAAATGTTTACCAGGACCGTCACACAGTTCAATGCTTTGGGGATGGATGACAGTCCTGACGTCATGGGTTAGTGATCACTCTACACCCATGTGTATCGCATCAGAGAGAATGTAACCGACTGCTCCAAGATCAGAGTAGTCAGTTCCAGCTGTTTCCTGGTGGTTCCGCATATGTGATCGATACTACAGGCATCTGACACTCAGAAGGTGAAATAACATAATATAGCCAACCCTTCTAAAGAAGCAAGATGAAAAAAGTGTGCTTGATTGGCTGTAAATTAGTGTTGAGCGAGCATGCTCGGCCGATGCTCGGATCGGCTCGAGCATCACTCTGCTCGGCACATGGCGGTACTCGTACGAGTACCGCATGTGCTCGCCCGCCGTGTTCGGGTCTCCTCCCCGCACGTTTTGCGGCTGCTGCGCAGCCAATAAACGTGCAGGGAGGCTCTGACATCAGTGTAATGCCAGCAGCCATGTTGGCTGCTGGCATTACACTGATTGGCTGGCCAGAACCCGTGGTCGGGTGCTGTATAGCACCTGACCAGCGAGTTCGGCTCAGTCTTAGCCAGGGAGAGATGAGGATAGGAAGGGAAAGTCAGTGTAGGGAGAAAAAAAGCAAATTTCTGAAAAAAAAGAACCAAAAGTCCTTTTTAGGACTACTGTGTGTGGGGGCAGCAGTTTATTTTGTGTGGGGGGAAAAAAACAAACAAAAAAAAATTTCATATATTCTGTTTAGTGTGCAAAGTTGCAGATTAGAGCACATTCTGTTTAGTGTGCAAAGTTGCAGATTAGAGCACATTCTGTTAAGTCTTCAAACTAAAATATCAAAGTCACATATTCCATTCAGTGTGCTTCGCCGCAGTTTAGTAGCATATTCTGTGTACTCTGCACAGTTGCAGAATAGGAAGAAATACTGTTAAGTCTTCAAACTCAAATATCAAAGTCACATATTCCATTCAGTGTGCTTCGCCGCAGTTTAGCAGCATATTCTGTGTACTCTGCACAGTTGCAGAATAGGAAGAAATACTGTTAAGTCTTCAAACTAAAATATCAAAGTCACATATTCCATTCAGTGTGCGTCACCGCAGTTTAGCAGCATATTCTGTGTACTCTGCACAGTTGCAGAATAGGAAGAAATACTGTTAAGTCTTCAAACTAAAATATCAAAGTCACATATTCTATTCAGTGTGCTTCGCAGCAGTTTAGCAGCACATTCTGAGTACTGTGCAGAGTTGCAGAATAGGAAGAAATACTGTTAAGTCTTCAAACTAAAATATCAAAGTCACATATTCCATTCAGTGTGCTTCGCCGCAGTTTAGCAGCACATTCTGTGTACTGTGCAGAGTTGCAGAATAGGAAGAAATACTGTTAAGTCTTCAAACTAAAATATCAAAGTCACATATTCCATTCAGTGTGCTTCGCCGCAGTTTAGCAGCACATTCTGTGTACTGTGCAGAGTTGCAGAATAGGAAGAAATACTGTTAAGCCTTCAAACTAAAATATCAAAGTCACATATTCCATTCAGTGTGCTTCGCCGCAGTTTAGCAGCATATTCTGTGTACTCTGCAGAGTTGCAGAATAGGAAGAAATACTGTTAAGTCTTCAAACTCAAATATCAAAGTCACATATTCCATTCAGTGTGCTTCGCCGCAGTTTAGCAGCATATTCTGTGTACTCTGCACAGTTGCAGAATAGGAAGAAATACTGTTAAGTCTTCAAACTAAAATATCAAAGTCACATATTCCGTGTAAGATGAAGAAGGCGGGTAAAAAGGGACGGGGAAGTGGACGTGATCCTGATAGTTCAGGACGCGGAGAAACTGTGCCTGGTGCCAGAGCACAAGAAAGAAAGACATCCACCATACCTAGCTTCATGTCTCATTTTACAGGGCGTCGCAGGACATCACTCTCGAGGTCCGACCACTGCGAACAGGTGGTCGGTTGGATGTCAGCTGATACTGCTTCCAGTCGGTTAAGCACCACCCTGTCTTCCACCAAGTCCACTCTCAGTAGCCAAGAGTCTGGTCAACATAATCCTCACTCTGATCATCCTTCCTCCCACCATAGACGGTCTGGTCAAAGAAGTGATCCCACACTGGGATATAGTGAGGAGCTCGTCTCATCACCAATCCTTCATTTGACCCTCTCTCCAAGCACGCTTGCAGAGGAACATGACATCTTATGCCCTGATTCACAACCTCTAGAGGGTACCCAATCACAAGAAGATGACAGATGTGAACGGCATTTAAGGTCAAAGGAAGTAGTGGATGATGATGATGATGAGACACAGTTGCCATTAAATCAACCACTATTACTGTCTCAAGACCTTGTTGAGGAGGATGTTATACAGTTGTCAATGACTGAGTATGTGGTGGGATCAAGACATGAGGAGGATGATCAGAGTGAGGAAGTGGAGGAGGACTTGGTGGACGATGAGGTGACTGACCCCACCTGGGAAGGTGTAGAGCCGAGCGATGACAGCAGTCCTGAGGGTGAGCCATCTGCAGCACCGCAACAGGCTGGAAGAGGCAGTGGTGTGGCTACAGAAAGAAGGCGGACCGCACCAAACCGGCCCGCAAATGTTCCACGGAGCACCCCCTTGCGTAAATCTCCCTTGCCAAGGGGTAGGTGTTCCGCGGTATGGCGTTTTTTTAAGGAAAGTGCGGACGACAAAAGAATTGTAGTTTGCAACCTGTGCCACACCAGAATGAGCCGAGGCATGAACACTAGAAACCTCACCACCACCAGCATGATCCGACACATGGCATCCAAGCACCGTAATAAGTGGGAGGAACGCCTGGATCGCCCATCTGTGTCTGCAGGCCACACCACTGCCTCCTCTTCCCCTGTTTTCGGTGCCGGCCAATCGCCTGTCGAAGGCGCAGGCCCGCATACCTCCCGCCCTGCACCTGTACCATCTGAAGCACCATCAGCGACCACATCCACTTCCCTGTCCCAGCACAGCGTCCAAATGTCGTTACCCCAGGCATTTGAGCGCAAGCGAAAATACCCAGCCGCCCACCCACAGGCCATAGCACTAACCTCACACCTTTCCAAATTACTGGCCATCGAAATGCTGCCATTTAGGCTTGTGGAGACTGAGTCCTTCCGCAGCCTGATGGCAGCAGCTGTCCCTCGGTACGCGGTCCCCAGCCGCCACTACTTTTCCCGGTGTGCCATCCCCGCATTACACCACCATGTGTCCCGTAACATCACCCGTGCCCTGACCAACGCAGTTACTGGGAAGGTCCACTTAACGACTGACACATGGACAAGTGCTTGTGGCCAGGGACGCTACATTTCCCTGACGGCACACTGGGTGAATGTCGTGGAGGCTGGGAGCGACTCGGACCCTGGGATGGCACGGGTGCTACCCACGCCGAGGATTGCGGGCCCTACCTCCATCAGGGTTTCCGCCAGCACCTACGTTATTGGCTCCTCCTCCTCCGTTTCCACCTCCGAATTCTCTACACGCAGCGCCACTCCCCCATCAGCCGGTAGCTGGAAGCAGTGTAGCACTGCAGTGGGGAAGCGTCAACAGGCCGTGCTGAAGCTGATCTGCCTTGTGGACAAACAGCACACGGCCTCAGAGCTGTTGCAGGGGATTAGTCACCAGACCGAGCAGTGGCTCTCGCCACTCAACCTGCAACCAGGCATGGTTGTGTGTGATAATGGGCGTAACTTGGTGGCGGCTTTGGAGCTCGGCAAGCTCACACACGTACCATGCCTAGCGCATGTATTTAATTTAGTGGTTCAGCGATTTCTAAAAACCTACCCCAATGTGCATGATCTCTTGACCAAGGTGCGCCGCGTGTGTGCACATTTCCGTAAGTCATCTACAGCTTCGGCCGGCCTGTTGAAGCTGCAGCAGCGCTTACAATTGCCAGCTCACCGGCTGCTGTGTGACGTGAGCACGCGCTGGAACTCCACCTTCCACATGTTGGCCCGGCTTTGTGAGCAGCAGAGGGCAGTAGTGGATTACCAGCTGTTACACGGTCGTCGCCTCTCCGTTCAACTTCCTGTAATCAGAAGTGAGGAGTGGGAATGGATGTCAGACCTCTGTGAGGTTTTACGCAATTTTGAGGAATCGACACAGATGGTGAGCGGCGATAACGCTATTATCAGTGTAACCATCCCACTTCTGTGTCTACTGAAATGCTCGCTGCTCACAATTAAAACTGACGCTTTGCATGTGGAAGAGGTGGAAATGCGGGAGGAAGAGCTTACACAAGGTGATAGCCAGAGCACCCTCACTTCGTCTTCTCAGCGACAATTGGAGGAGGCGGAGGAGGAGGAGGAGGAGGAGGAAGACACGGTTGCCTCCGCTACAGAGGGTAGCCATGGAACTTTAGTTCCATCTCTTCAGCGTGGGTGGGCAGAAGAGGAGGAAGAGGATGAGGAGATTGAGAGTCATCCTCCTGGTGAGGACAGCGAAATCTTGCCTGTTGGTACTCTGGCACACATGGCTGACTTTATGTTAGGCTGCCTTTCCCGTGACCCACGCGTTACACGCATTTTAGACAACACGGATTACTGGGTGTTCACCCTTCTGGACCCCCGCTACAAAGAGAATTTCTCATCTCTCATTCCTCCGGTGGAGAGGACAAGCAATATGGTGCAATACCAGAAGATTCTTGTTGAAAAATTGCTCCAAAATTTTCCATCTGACAATGCTGGCGGCAGAGTACGTGCTACCTTGGCCAACCGAGAAGGGGAGAAAAGGGGAGCACACAGCAGTTCCGACAAAGGCAGGGCAACACTCTCCAAGGCGTGGGACACCTTCATGACACCCCGCCAGCACCCTCACCCTGATGCGCAGCCTAGTGTCACAAGGAGGGAAAAGTTTTGGAAGATGGTGAAGGAGTACGTAGCAGACCGTGTCAGCGTCCTCAATGATCCCTCTGTGCCTTACAACTACTGGGTGTCCAAGCTGGACACATGGTATGAACTGGCACTCTACGCCTTGGAGGTGCTGGCCTGCCCTGCCGCCAGCGTTCTGTCTGAGCGTGTATTTAGTGCTGCTGGTGGCATCATAACAGATAAGCGTATCCGCCTTTCCACCGACAATGCTGATAGGTTGACACTTATAAAAATGAACAAGGCCTGGATTTCCCCTGACTTCTCCACTCCACTGGAGGAAAGCCCCGGGGGAACATAAAGTCACTTTATATATGTTATTTACAATGATGGGAATACTCTGTATTCCCATTCACCCCTTCCACCCAAAAAATGGGTATATGGTTGACTCTTAATCTTCTCATCCTCCTCCTCCTCTTCCATATGCCCTGTGATATAATTTTTATATAGGGCCAGCTCACCAGCGGGCCCTGTTTGACAATTTTTATATAGGTCAGCTCACCAGCGGGCCTTCTCATATAATGTTTTATTGGGTCAGCTCTCTAGCGGGCCCTCTCATATAATGTTTTATAGCGTCAGCTCACTAGCGGGCCTTCGCATATAATGTTTAGGATGGTCAGCTCCGCAGCAGACCCTCACCCATAATGTTTTAGATGGTCGGCTCAGCGCACGTTTCCCTCTTAATCATGGCCCCAGTTCAGAAAAATCGAGGAAATTTTTGGGAGAATTTGCCTTTGCGCACGTTTCCCTCTTAATCATGGCCTCACTTCAGAAAAATCGATGAAATTTTTTGCAGAATTTGCAGATGATATACAAGTAAATATACAGCAAATACTGTTTGGTAACAATTTTTCGCCTAAAGTCGTTTTTATTTTCCTTTTTGTGTGTTTTACGGTCAGTCTGTAAAAATGGCGTACTACGGGCGAAAGATCGTTCCCAGCAGCGATGTTGGAGTCCAAGATGCATCCAGACATCCTCCCTATGCTGTCCCTGAACCATTTCTGTGGTGTTTCCATCCTTTTCTGCCCTTTTCCTATGGACCAGGCACCCTCCCCTCATCAGAGCAGGGGGTGCCTGGTGTAATGCTCGAGTCCTCCCATTGACTTCAATGGGGCTCGGGTGTTCGGCCGAGCACTCGAGCCTCCGGGGGTGCTCGGTCAGAGCACCCGAACACCCGAGCATTGGGGTGCTCGCTCATCACTACTGTAAATCACTTCAGCAGAAGAAAATCCTAATGTGGTCTGGAGGCTACTGAGTCATAATAGCCATTCTTCTCCAGAAATATAATGTAGCCGGTGGACCCGCCTTCTTAAGCCCAGCTCCCTCATTCAATTGCATAACATAGCAGATGGAGTGGGAGATAGGAGGAAAGGCTGAGTGGGCCAAAATGTATTTGTGTTGACTGGGAAGGATTGGAGTATGGTGCACACTACCCTGAAAATGCATTATATTGGGCTGGTGCTAGTCAGAGGAAGTGTGGCACTTTAGATTCCTATCCAGTAACTGTGGTAAGAGGTTCTACCTGGGCTACTTCTAAAGAGTTTTTTTTTTTAGCGGGAGTAGGAGGAGAAGGTCATGGCAGGAGGGGAAATAAGGGAGGGGAAATAAGGGTAGGCTGTAATCCTGAAGAAACGGCAGTAAAGTAAGCAATGAGGGTTCAGTAATTCATTAGCTGCCCTCTAGCAGTAAAGAAATTAAGATTACCATGTCACTAATGTACATCATCCTAGTAAAACCCCAGAATTGTTTCTTCAGATAACTGTAATATCCATCACCTAGCCCCTCAAGGTAACCCGATTTACATGGACTATATCCTAGTCCCCAGGTAGGTTAGTTATCCATCCTTGAATTAGTCTCTTTTCCCACTGCTTTTAACCCTTCTCCTAGCCCCTTGAACAAGCCTGTCACCAGCTTCCTACTCTTATACTATACTTTGTAATATTACTGTGTCACTATGAAGTTCAGCACCAGAGATATATATCCCGTCTGATTATACTTTAGCCAGGCTCCATCGTCCCTTAGTAGCTCTGCCACCAGGTCCCTAGCCTAAGACTCCCAGGTATTCCCTATCAGGCTATACACCTTCCTCACCATGAAGACCTATCACCCATATTGCAGCCTAGCTTCTCTCCATTTAGCCGTTTCATATGTTTGCTGTACTACCATAAAGTCCTGTCCTTCATTTTCTGTACCACCCCCAGGGAAACCTTTTCAATCTTCCTAAAAACAACACCTAAAATATTTTTTTCCTAGGTTTGGGACCCCTATGTAGTCATATCACCAGTTTTGTGACTTGGGATCCACTCTGGGTTCTGTAATAACACCGAGTGTGTTATGTTCTGAACTTTAGTGCCCTGTGCATACACTTGTGCAATTTTATAAAGCTTGGAAACACACACAGTGATTTATATGGGCAGAAAACCCAGTGCTCCCTAATGCGGTGGCTATAAAGTGTGTGAGAACAGCTACCTCAGCCGAATAATTAGCTTTATAGTAGTGCACCACCCTAGAACAGTGTTTCTCAATATTAGTCCTCAGGACACAACAACTGTGCAGGTTTTCAAGATATCCCTACTTGTCAGGTGAGTTATCAGTGGCTTGGTCAATCACTCATCTCTTTGTCTAATCCAGACCCTAGACTGGGGAGAACCAATACAAAATGGGGGGCCCATGCCAGTTAACCCCTTAATAACTCCACTGTCCATGGTGGGGAGCTCTAGAGGACCACGGCACAAATTTTTTTGACGGCTAGAATCGCAGAGAGATGTGCAGCTGCACTGTGGTCCTAGAATTCCACAGCGTGCCAGAACTGTCACCAGTCCTTAACACCCGGACAAGCATGATGGTCCTCGCACGTCACTGGTCGTTAAGGTGTTTAACTTGTCCTGTGTCCCATGATTTTTTATGGAAATTCTGTCCCCAGTACACCACTGATTTAAATCAGTTGGAATTTTAGTACTTTGTATTAGTCCCTATGGTTAAGGTGAGAAGATAGCCATTTAAATGCATACTGCAGGGTTGCACTAATTCCTCTGCAGTCCTGCACAATAAAATTGTCATAAGTATCCTGCATTTAAAGGAATATCTAGTCAACTTATATATGGTGCAGTTGGTTTGCCCCAGAACTGCTCCATTTTACCTTTATACAAATGCTATACAATTTGTTGGTGACCTCCCTATTATTTAAAGGGTTAAATATGGCATTCAAATCAGTAAGTACTTTGATAATGTTTATTTGGTCTCTGGTGTAGTCAGTTTTACACAGAAAGTCTTTACTTTTACCTTAATGCCTATGTTTGACAAGGCATTGAAGACCTCTCTAGCATTCAAGAAGTTAAGTGATAGTAATGTCTGTATTAAAGTGCACCTCCAAGTCTTCTATAGGCTTTTAAAACACATAGTGCTATGTTTAACAGGGCCAGATTTGTCATAAGGCAGCGTAGGCACCTGCCTACAGGTGCACCCCACAGAGGGGAGCCTGTCATTGAAATACATTTTTTTTATATTTATTCACAGCTTTTTTTTTTGATTTGTGTTTTATTTTGTTTTTAATATTCACAGCGCTGCGCAGAGTAACCCACCACCCCGGCCCGCCCGTCACATGGTAACACAGACCTGTAGCTGCTGATGCTCCCCCTCGTTGACTCTAATGTGAGGGCAAGTTGGAGCTGATGGGGGCAATGTGAGGGCAAGTTGGAGCTGATGGGGCAAGTTGGAGCTGATGGGAGCAATGTGAGGGCAATACGGTGTTGATGGATGATAAGTTGGAGCTGATGGGGGCAACGTGAGGGCAAGTTGGAGCTGATGGGTGCAATGTGAGGGCAATTGGAGCTGATGGGGCAAGTTGGAGCAGATGGGGGCAATGTGAGGGCACACTGGAGCTGATGGGGGCAATGAGAGGGCAAGTTGGAGCTGATGGGAGCAATGTGAGGGCGATATGGAGTTGATGGGGGATAAGTTGGAGCTGATGGGGGCAATATGGAGCTGATGGGGGGCAATGTGAGGGCAATATGGATAAGGGGGTAATGTAGAGATTTGGAGCATTGTGGGGATGGCCAATTGGGGGGGGGCGCTTCAGATTTCTGTGCCTACAGGCTCCTGAGATGTAAATCAGGCCCTGATGTTTAATGACTTACAGTTCTGTAGTTCAAAAGATATTCAAGATGAAAGAATCCCCCTCCCGCCCCTTCTGGCCACCTTCCGTTGAATCTGCACCATTAAAAGTCCCCACTACAACACGTCCCTCAAGTAGCAGCAATTAAAAAAAAGAAACCATTCACAGTAAAAAGCCCCTTCAAATAAAAGCCCAATGGAGTGGGCATAATTTTCTACCACCACCTATTTTCTTACACATGCTATAATTCCCTCAGGCAGCACTGGGTCAAAAGGTGCTCTGTGTTGTGCTCTTCCCTTCTCCTCTTTGCCTCGTCTCTCCCCCCATTTTAGCTCACTGGTATCATTACTGTAACTCTGTTTCAATTGTAAGCTGTGTGGTTTCACTGGTGTAACTCCATTTCAGCTGTAAGCTCTGTAGTGCCACTAATGTAGCTTTAGTTCATTTGTAAGCTCTGCGGTATCACTGGTGTTGTTCAATTTCATTTGTAAGCTCTGCATTATCACTAGTGTAGCTCCATCTCAGTGGTAAGCCTTGTGGTAGCCCCCTTTCAGTGGTAAGCTCTGTGGTATTGCTAATGTAGGTCCATGTCAGTTGTAAGCTCTGTGTTATCAGTAATGTACACCATTACATTTGTAAGCCTTACTTGACAACATCAATGCCATTATAAAATAACAATGAGCCACTTGACTGTACTTGCCCCCCAGGCCAAAAGATGCCAGCCCAACCCTTAAGTAAGCAGTGCATTGTGAAGCATTAGGCTGCACACCCCTCTGGTCCTCAATGTTTAAAGCAAGACACTGATTTCTGTATAATCGTTTCCGATGACATTTTCTTATGTGACTCAAATTAAAATGTAGAACTGTCCGTCTCACCTCTGAGCCATATACATGTTGGTGTGAACAGAGTCCCACCTATGAAAAAACTCTGTAGGATTGCACTGGTTTCCATGCAATATGCAGAATTAAATGTTCACACATCCTGAATTAAAATGTTGTCTATGGAAGTCTCATTTACTTCTGTGCTTTTACACTCGTTGAGCCATATGCAAAAAAACAAAAGTAGAGTCATTACTGGCTAAACCAACTGTTTCATAGCAATTTGCTGAAGACCTCAATAGCATACAAGGGGTTACAATACCAATTTAAATTAACAGGGATTTGGGGAATGTTTAATTTTGTCCCATTTGAATTGGTTGGTTTGCAATGCAAACTTACATGTACTTTATTTTTATGGTTCACAAGTGTGTGCTGTTGCAATCACGGTAAATGCACAATAGCCCCAAATGGGTACACTGCCAGGGCCCTATGGAATCTTAATTCGGCTCTGGGAGGTGGGAAGCCAATATGGTTAAGTGACACTGGGACATACCTCCAACATTTCAAGTGGCCAAAGAGGGACAATTGTGTTTTAGGTGGGTTTACTGGGAGCATGACTGGTGGGCGGGGCATTACTGAGAATTTTTAGGTTATTTCATGACCTATTGACACCTCTTTGTGTAACTGAATAAATGATTTAGATCATGAACAAAAGTATTTTATTTATACAGGCTAATTTATAAACACAGATACTGACATTTAAACAAACATTAATGTGAGTTTTATTGCAGTGGAGTAATGTGATACACTTATATCCACATCACACAGTCTAATCTCCTAAAAAAAGAGACACCAGGGTGGAAAAGAGGGACAGAGGGATTTGGGTCTCAAAGAGGGACTCTTGGGAGGTATGCTGGGACAAATGTACAAATTCTGGGGCAAAACCAGTGCTCCTCAGGGTGGAAAAATATGCACTGCTTTGATAGTGTTCTCATCCCTAGTCAGGGGCAGATTGTAGGGGAATACCAGCCCGGGCATTTTTTCTTTTTAAAGCAGCCCACTAGCTGCACCGACGTCGATGCCCCCTTGTGGTCCCTGTGCAGCATGGGAGAGCAGGCGCCAGGATATTATGTCATATCCTGGCGCTCTGCATTAACAAGGAATGCAAAGGCTGTCACAGAGAGTGCCTGTGGCAACACAGACCTCTCCTTCAAAATATTGTGGGACGGTGAGGTGAGATCCTCTGATCTCCCCCACTGGCCCATGATCTAGTGGCCCACCGGGGGATGCCTGATCCCCCGAAAGGACAATCCGCCCATGTCCCTAGTACTAGTGATCTCCCCAACATACCACTCATACCACCATTCAAGATATTACTTTACCAACCCCATTTAAATCAATGCCAATTTAGGGAATAGGTATTAGTCCCCTAGGACCACGGGTGTCGGCAAGGGGGGGCACTTGCCCCCCCCCCCTGGATTTTCATCTCTTGCCCCCACCCCGAATTTTCATCTCTTACTCTTGCTCAGTTGCCCTTTAAAAAACGTGGCTTGCTGGTGAGCTTCCATTATTTCTACAACAGGAGAACCGCGCTGCAGCCAATGAGAGAGGAGAGTTACCAGATACTCCTCTCTCATTGGCTGCCAACTTTACATGACGGGCATTGCGTTGCGAAGGGGATCACAGCGGGCAGCAGGAGGATCAATAGCGAGTGTGAGGTGCTACAGACCCCGGTGAGGAGGAGGCTGTCTGGTCTGCAAATTGTTTTTTTCAAGGAAGTGCAGTGCAAGGAATCTGACAAGGCAAGAAGGGTAATGCTAAGGTCTGAGGTAGGAAGGTGGGTGAGAATAATGAACATTAGGAAGTGTGAAAAAGATGATAAAGATTATAAAACTGCTTGGTCTGGGGGAATTTGGATGGGAAAAAGAGACATTTACAAATCTACAATGGGTACTAGACAACCAGCTGTGGAGAGAGTCAGATCCTGTCAGAATGGAGGCAGATGGGGTGCTGGGAATGGGTAAATGACGATAGGGAAGAGACCTGAGAGAGTCTGTGAAAAGACAGGCAAGTATTTGGAGTATGGGGAACAGACAGGCACCTGGCTGGAAGGAGAAAGAGAACCATGCAGGGAAGAAGTATGGGGTGATTAGAGGTGGTGAGATCTAGATAGGGAGAGACACATTAGGTGGTCAAGTAGGTAACTGGCTGTTTGTGTGTGGGGGAGGCCCGTGGTAGACACAATTGGCTGTGGGGAGAGGCGTGCACTATCCTGAGACCTGCAAATCAGGGTGTTTTCCTATCTTAGCTGGTGGCTAGGAGCAGGGCGGTATTTCTCATAAAGCAGAGTAGGCATCTGCCTAAAGGTGCACCCCACAGAGGGGCACCTGTCATTGGGACCCGTTTTTGTTGTTTTTTAATTTATTTATTTATTTTTTTAATTATCCTTGCCGCGGGCAGTGCAGGCACTAACCCCCCACCCAGTCAGGTCTACCATCTGCACTCCGTCGGCACAGACCCGTAGCTGATGAGCTCCCAGGCTCTTTAGTAATGCAGAGCACTGAGAGATGACATCATCTCCCAGCGCTCTGCATTACTGAAGAGAAGACCGAGCGGGAGCTCCAGCAGCTACAGGTCTATGCAGAAGGAGGAGCAGACCTGTCCTGCCACACCGCTGGACCACCAGGGAGGAGGTAGGAAATGTGGGTGGGCGCAATGTGAGGGTAATATGGAGCTGATGGGGGGCAGTGTGAGGGCAAAGTGGAGATGATGGGGGGTAGTGTGAGGGCAATATGGAGCTGATGGGACAATGTGAGGGCAATATGGAGTTAATGGAGGTAGTGTGGAGATGATGGGGGCAATGTGAGGGCAATATGGAGCTGATGGGGGGCAAGTTGGAGCTGTTGGGGGCCAGTGTGAGGGCAAAGTGGAGGTAATGGAGGCGGTATGGAGATGATGGGGACAATGTGAGGGCAATTTTGAGCTGATGGGGGCAAGTTGGAGCTGATGGGGCAATATGGAGCTGATGGGGGCAATGTGGAGATATTGGAGGCAATGTGAGGGCAATATGGAGCTGATAGGGGGCACATTGGAGCTGATGGGGGCAATATGGAGCTGATGTGGGCAATATGGAGCTGATGGCTGGCAATGTGAGGGCAATATGGAGATGATGGGGGCAATATGGAACTGATGGGGGCAATGTGAGAGCAATATGGAGATGGGGCAATGTGGAGATGATGGGGGCAATGAGAGGGCAACATGGAGATGGTGGGGCAACGTGGAGATGATGGGGCAATATGGAGATGATGGGGGCAGTGTGGAGATTAGGAGCATTGTGGAGGTGTCCAGTGGAGATGGCCAATGGGGGGGGGGGCATTCAGATTTCTGTGCCTACAGGCTCCTGAGATGTAAATCCAGCCCTGGCTAAGAGCACAATCTCTTTTAATTTTTTAAAGACCAGAGGGGTGTGCAATGCATTGCACACACATCTGATCCTTAAAGGGTTAAGTGCCAACTCCTCAACACCCTCAAGAATATCACCACCACAATACCCCATTGCATATCACTTGATGTAGTTTCACCAATATTATAAGCTTTTAAAATCATATTCAACAAGTGATAGAGGAGCAAATCTGAAGCAAACCAATTGTACCACAGGGGATAAAATATCAATTCCCTTTTATTTAAATGGTCACTTTAACCCATTGAATGTTAGCAATGTCAGCAGGTGTACATGAGTTGATCCTGCCCACAAACATGGAATAGGCTCCAATGAGAGCTTCTCCTCTGTGATACTGTGAGTCTGGCTCCTAAAATTTCTAATCTAGCTCATACAGTCAATTGCAAATTGTGTTTTTCAAGGCAGCACAGCATCTGACAAGGCAAGAAGGGTAAAGGTAGGGGTGTACTGTAAGGTTTGGAGTAGGAGGGTGGGTGAGATGAATGAGAAAGCTGGGAGCCTCTCAGGTGATGACTCAGGCGGGTACGGTGGGTGATACATGGGGTGGGAGCATTTGCTGCGCCTGCTTGTCTCTCTAGTTTGTCTCTTTGGTCAGTCTGATGGGAGACAGATGCCCCCAACAAAAGATATATAATAAAATAGGTAGATAAGGCTGCCCAAAAAACAAAATTAATATATATATATATATGTATATATATAATACAAGATTGCAGCAGCAGTCATTCACAGAGTTTATAAATGGTGATAATTAAAGGGATATGCTTAAAAAAAATCTCTAAAAATGCAAATATTAATAATATAATTAAAATAAGCTACTTCCCAGGTCTCAAATTTTTAGAGTTTTTCTGTTCGTAGCATTTAAACTTCCCCCTCCCCTTTTTCATATGCCTGCGCTTATGTGATAATTACTATGCCCTCCCCTTCGAAGACATTGTCAAAAAGGGACAGAGCATGGATGTCATTAAAATTATGACCCTCCCGGAATAATTTGTGCGGGCACCCATGCCTAGGACATACCACCCAAGTGTGCCTCTTTAGGAAGGACAGTCCCATTTTGAGACTCAAATCCTCTGTCCTTCTGTCCCACCTTGGTGTCCCTGTGTTTAGGAGATCAGACTGTGGTGAATATATAAGTGCATCACATTGCTCTACAGCATTTAAAACTCACGTTGTTTAAAGCTAAGTATATGTATAAATTAGAATGTGTAAATAAAATACTTTGTTCTTGCTCTAGATCATGTATTCCGTTTCATAGGTATCAATAGGTTATGTAATAAACGTACTAAACTGGAAAACACAAAAACAGACGGCGCAGAAGATAACCTCTAAGTGCAGTATTATGAATGTTCAGTCCATTGAAAACATCACTCAAACTTTTGGAAATGTACTCACATTCTTCTGAGGCTCCACCAGCCTCCAGGATAAATCACTTGCACTGGCTCACACCCCAGTCTGGTGCCTTACGTCAAAGCTCCAATTGCTTTTGATGCTCAATCAATGTGGAAGCTGTCAACAAGTACTGTGTATCAAAAACCAGCACATTTGTAACAAATTCTCAGTAATGCACCACACACCAGCCACACCACTATCAACAACACTAAATAAAAGTGCCCTCCTTGGCTATTTAAAATGTTGGGAGGTATGCCCTAGGATAAAGTTGGTATTCCCACAATTGCTCCATTTCTTGGCATATGGGCATATATTGGAACTTCCAAAAGTAGGTAACCCTAATGATCTTTGAAATACTAACCATCAAAGTTGTGCAGTAGGTATATTCTAATTCATGTCACTGCTTGTTCTAACTCAGAGTTCCTCCAACTGCCTCAAAGAATTTTAACATATTACAGTTTACAAATATCTCTGAGTAAACACATACAAAGACAAAGGGTGGATTCAAATACAAGTGCTAATTTTATCTCTGCTTTTATCTCCAGGTTTCCCCATAGACTTCAATAGGATTTTTTTTTGCTACAACAGGGGATAACATTTATCTCCTGCAATTGAATCAAGCCCAAGCGGTATAATTAACTATGGTATGATAAAGACATGATAAAGTGGTGATGACTTTTCTAGTGACTTGTACAATTCCTTTGTTATTCTATGGAGTAAGTTAACTAACATTTCTTAGGTTTCGGAGACCTTGCTGCAGCATAGGCTCCAAAGAATAACAAGAATTGGAGAAGTCATATCATAGGATATGTTGGTCTTGATTGTATTGCAGGTGCTAATTTTATCTCTGCTTTTATCTCCAGGTTTCCCCATAGACTTCAGTTAGGGTGACCACATTTCCATTCTGCCATTCCAGGACATGTGGTCACCCTAGTACCACAGCTGAGGCTTCCGCTGGCGCTGACCATCTTTCTGAGGCTGACATAGTAAGAGTTCCCCAGTGGGAACTCTTACTCTGTGTCAGCCTCAGAAAGATGGTCAGCGCCGGTGGGAGCCTCAGCCGCGGGTCTCACTTGCAGCGCCAGCATACCTGCTCCACCCCAGCTGTCTCGCACATACCCGTCCAGCCAACCAATGAAATGGATTTGCTATATGGTCTTAATTGGCTGGCTCAGCCAGCCAATGAGGACAATATAGCAAATACATTTCATTGGCTGGCTGGACTGGCACGTTTTGCTCAATTCCGGGACTCTTTGTTATCCCGGTGGGGGGTAACCAGGGACACAGGACACAGACCCCCCAATAAGGGACAGTCCCTGATATTCCAGGACATATGGTCACCCTAAAATGGGAACATTTTTGATAAAATGGGTGTTAACATTTATCACCTGCAATAGAATCCAGCCCGTTATCTCCACTTTATCACCTCCATATCACGCCTTAGTGAATAACCCCAGAGTTTTTCTCTTGTCTTTCAAGCATAAATGTTCCCAATTCACACACAAAAAAATAATTTGATTGGCACATTGTATGGAGTAAAAACACTGTACTCCCATGTGGTCATTCACCAAGACTTAGGTAAAATCCAGAGCGTTACCAGGTATTCATATAGGCTACTGTATTCAGGGCCGGATTTGCAATAAGGCAGAGTAGGCACCTGCCTATAGGCGCATCCACAGAGGGGCGCCTGTCATTGGGATAGTTTTTGGATTCCTTTTTTTATTCTTTATTAGCCTCGCCAGTCACCCCTGCCCACCCCTGCTTTGCACCCGCAACAACATGGAGAAGAGAGGTCTGCACTGAAGACCTGTAGCTACTGACCACCCTCGTTGCCATCGGCTCTTTAGTAATAATGCAGAGCGCTGGGAGATGACATCATCTCTCAGCGCTCTGCATTACAGACTGTGCGGGAGCTCCAGCTGTATGCCAAAGGAGGCACAGACCTCTCCTCTCCAGCGAGGTAGGAAACGGGGGGGCAATATGAAGAAGATGGGGGCAATGTGAGGGACAATATGGACATGATGGGGCAATATTGAGATGATGGGGGCAATGTGAGGGACAATATTGAGGTGATAGGGTCAATACTGAGATGATGTAGGCAATGTGAGGGACAATATTGAGATGATAGGGGCAATATTGAGATGATGTAGGCAATGTGAGGGGCAATATTTAGATGATGGAGGCAATGTGAGGGGATATGGACATGATGGGGCAATGTGAGGGCAATATAGAGATGATGGGGGCAATGTGAGGGGATAGGGCCATGATGGGGCAATGTGTGGGCAATATAGAGATGATGGGGCAATATTGAGATGATGCGGCAATGTAAGGGGCAATATGGACATGATGGGGAAATGTGAGGGGCAATATTGAAATAATGGGGCAATGTGAGGAGCAATATAGACATGATGGGGCATTGTGAGGAGATATGGACATGATGGGAGCAATGTCAGTGCAATATAGAGATGATGGAGGGCAAGTTGGAGCTGATGGGGGGCAATATGGAGCTGATGAGCATTGTGGAGGTGTCCAGTGGAGTTGGAAAATCGAGGGGGGGGCGCTTTAGAATTCTGCGCCTACAGGCTCCTGAGATGTAAATCCAGCCCTGGGCCCAGTTGCAGTTACTACCCCTGTTATTATGCCACTGCTTCAAAATCATCTGTTATATTGGCCATTCTTTATTTATATCTATAGTTTGAGATTCTTAGCATTATTTATTAGTTTATACAAATTAGCCAGTGCTTCCTGGTATCAAGTGGCAGATTGGAGGGAAGGTGGAATGTTAGTATCTGGCGGTAAGAAGTGGCAGTTGGGAGTGAGAGTGGAATGTTAGTATCTGAAACACCAGGCTGTGCTGGCCAGTACTACTTAATTATGAGTAAGCACTATCTAAATGTGCGAAACGTGTGAGACTGTGTCTCTTTGGTGTTCGTGGTTCCCAATAAAAAAGTGCAGAGGATTCGTCTTTTCTACTTAATTAGAATACAATGAAACCTAAATATCAAAGCAAATAAGCAAATATCTCCTAAGCTATTGTTTTACATAAGATGACTAACATAAATATAGATGACATTGAAAGCTCTGTCAGAATCACCTACATTATAATAAAGTGTAAGTTCCACTTTAAATTATACTGACACATAAATCCTATTAATTATATTTTGACAAAAATCTGTGATTTTTAAAAGCAAACTATTATTAGAGCTTTTTTTATGTACGTGTGCTTTAAGTGACATTACAGATCATAATACAGTGACAGTTAATAAACCTGCATCAACCTTGGTCTCCACAAAAGAGAAGTGAAGCTCTATCAGTAAGGCTCAGTTTACCATACAGTGCAGCAGATGGTAATCTGTGCCTCTCCAGCTGTTTTGGATATAAGCCCTGTCTTTCTCAGCCAGAGACTGGCTGTATGGGAATGATGACAGTTGTAGTCTCCAATAGCTGGGGAGCCAGATATTACCTGCTCCTGCTCTAGTGTACAGAACTCTATGACATCAGAACCTATGTGCTCAGATGGAACTTTAGCTTAACTGTAGGGCCACTGTGAATCAGTTTATGGGCAGCTCTCAGATAATTTCAAACACTTCTGAGAATTACGTACTGGTGGAAAGCCATGGCTTCATCAGGGCACTCGGGAGAAACTGGAAGATCTTGGTTTATGCTCTTTATCTTGATTCTGGTGCAAAACCCAGAGATTGGAGAAACTAACAGTTTCATTAAGCAGAATGGGATCAACTCCCAGATGGATTTGATAGTTCATCCAAATCCTAAATATGACACAGAAATCCCCTTTTTTTACCCTATTCTGTGCATTTCCTTGATTCTTGCTACTATGATTGGCAGACTTGGAATGAAAGAGAGACGCAAGGAGAAGGCACGATCCTATGCCAACTGGTACAAAGCCTTAAAAATCCGAAAGTCCAACAGCAGCCCAAACAAAGACACGAACAGCTGCAAGTCTAACAGCAGCCGCTGCAAAGCTGCGAAACACTGTAAATCCAACAGCAGCCCCTACAAAGCATCACAGAGCTGCAAATCTAATAGCAGCCTCTACAAAGACATAGGTAGATTTTGGTGGATGCTCGTGGTTTTGATTCTAATGGAAAAAACAGAGATTGGAGAGACTAGAGGTCTCATGAAGCAGGATGGGATCAACCCCCAGATGGTTCATCCAGAGCCTAAATATGGCACAGAAATCATTTTTTACCCTGCTCTGTGCATTGCAGTGATTCTTGCTGCTGTGATTGTCAGACTTGGAAGGAAAGACGGACGCCACGAGAAGGCAAGATCCTACTCCAACTGGTACAAAGCCGTAAAAATCCGCAAATCAAACAGCAGCCCATGCAAGAACGCAAAAATTTGCAAGAGCAACAGTAGCCGCCGCAAAGCTGCAAAACGCTGCAAGACCAATAGCAGCCCCCACAAAGCCTCAAAAAGCTGCAAGTACAACAGCAGCCTCTGCAAAGACATTGGAAGACTTTGGTGGATGATCTTGTTTTTGATTCTGCTGCAAACTCCACAGATTGTAGAGACTAAAACTCTCATGTAGCAGAATGGGATCAACCCCCATATGGAACAGCTGGTTAGTCCAGATCATCCACAACATCAGCCCCTACCGAGAAACCTACTGTAACATCAAAGAAATAAAGATCATGAAATGTAAAATATTGGACTAGTCATTCATTCTCAAAGTGATGTCTATGCTTCTGACAGTTCACAATCATTAATATTTAACTCGTTCAGTAGCACTCAAAGGGTTAAAAGTGTAAGCTTTTGATGCATTTAAGTGTTAATTACTAAGACAATAATGTAGAAACTAATTTCTAATAGAAAAACATTTTTTCTTTTTTTAAAGATATTGAAACACAAAAGGGAAATGTGGATAAACAAAGTTAAAACAAGTTTAAAGTGACACTAACACCTATAAGTAAAATCGGGTTATATAATATGAAATATCCAGGCACGTCTATAATATTTAGGATTTTTTATATTAGAGCCCTAAAATTTCATCCTAAACTTGCATTTGTAATTCATGTTTAGACTATCCTATATATAGACAGTATGAATAAGTGATTGCGCAGAGATAATACTGTTCCTGTATTGAGATTAGTAACCCTGTTGTTCTAGTCAGAAAGGCTGTCCCATTTTCTCAGCCCATTTACATACACAGAACACTATCACTTCTATGAAGATTGCTATGTTAATGGGAAACCTGGGGACTTGGAAAATGCAGGAGCCCCCACAGAACATTATAATGGTAGATTTTAGGCCTCAGAAAATAAATAGAGGGTTTTTACAGATAACAGCATGAAATACATGGGAGTTTAAGTGTGTATAACCCCAGTCCATTTTTAGAAGGTAGCATTCCTTTCACCAGTTGAGAGCCAGAGGGGAATTCAATGCACTGACCTCTGGCACTCAAAGGGTTTAGGCAAGGTCTTGTTGTTGTTACTGGTGCTGGTGGCAGTGGGTGCTACACCTATTAGAGAGGAACATTACACCTGTGCACATGCAGGGCCGGTTGTAGGGTTTGTGGGGTCAGGTGCAAGACAAATTGCGGGGTCACTTTTTTTAAATGCAAAAAATAAATAAATAAAAGACACCCCCCCCCCAAAAGCACTTAAGAAGTCCAGTTGTGGAGTGTACAAACTGCACCAAGAGAGGGGGTGGGGGTAAAAATTCTGCAATTCCCTATAGGGTTTTAACTCCTTGAATGCTAGAAGTCTCCCAACACCTTGCAAAGCAATGCACTGGGACCTCATAAGCATTCAAAAGGTTAAAATCTTTGACTCTATGTAATGTGTCTTTCCCACCCTCATGGTGCATTTGGATAGCTCCAGAATTGCTTCTCTTTACCTTGATGAATAAGCCTTGTGTAAAAAGGCACAGTGACTATTCTTTAGCAAACCAAGTGCATTATAGGGGAATTCTACCCCTGAATCCCTTTCAATTAGGCTTTTAACCATTTGAAACACTGTGTGAAGCTAAGTGTGTGAATAGGCCTCACCTACGGGGGGGGTCAAAATAAATTAATTTAACCCTTTGTGTGCCAGAGAGGTATCTAATGCATTGCAACTCATTGGATACCTTTCTGGCACTCAAAGGGTTAAAGGACAGGGAAAGATGATACTCCACCAAATACAGTTCACCCTTGGAGTTCTAAAGAGGTATGTATGATATCTAGTACATTGATACCACAGAGTTTGTAATCCAAATTAGGGAGCCACAAGTGATACAACAAAACTTACACAATTGAAATAATGGAGCCAAAAATTTTAATACAGAGCTGACAGTTAGAATAGAGCTACATTACCGATACCACTACCACAGAGCTTACCACAGTAGCCATAGAATCATCACACATATTGCCCCCCTTTTTGCTGAATAGCAGCAGGCAATTTCAAGAAAATCTATGCAGCAGTGCTTTTAGGAATCCATCCTGTGGAACTTTTGGAGTAAGTTAGGATCCAAGAGTTCCTCTCACTCCTTCCTCACATAATTTACCTTTGAATCTACCAGAGTCTGAGTCTGAGATGTACCCAACACATTGGAGACCTCACCTCTGCTCTCTGTCAGAAGTCAGCACCAGTAGCGTGGCACTCAGTTTCTGGTTTGGGTAATAATAATGCTTAATTGCATGCTATATATTGGGTAGGAAATTATGTTCCAAATCCAAAAAATATAATATAGCACAGTCAGACACAGGCTGTCCTAAACAGCTCCAGCTTAACTTATGCTGGTGGAAGCGACATCGCATAGGCTAGGATCTCCTTATCCTCCTGGCTCCTTCTCTTCTCCATGAAATTTCCAAGACAACTTCAGGAAGAGGTGAAGAACAAGGAGGCAAAGCAAGGTGAAACCACTGTTGACTTGGGGGGGAAGGGAACAGAACTTGGAAGTGACTCACTTCCAAGTTCTGTCCCCATCCCCCAGGTCAACAGTTTTTTTCGACTGAATAACTTTATCTTATATATCTCCTAGTTCTATATATGCAAAAAAACAAACAAAGAAAACCAAAACAAGAACAAAGTGTGCTTTATTTATTGGTATCCTTTAAAAATGTTGCACCCTACTTGGCTTCCATCCAAACGGCACATTGGAAATGTTGCACAAATAAAAAGTGTGAGATCAGAATATCGCTCTAATAAAAAGAGTTATCATCTGATGTTGCACTTTTACATGTTTCCAAAGAGGTCAACATTGATTTTCAACTTAATGAAGAAAATTGGGGTATGTCTCGGTGCACCCCCTCCTTTCTCTCTGCTTTCAACCTGCTTCTATGGTTAGAATATAACTCATGAAGCCATACCTTGACCCCGGACAACTCTGTGGCTTTCTACTGTACTGCTGCGCCTTGGAGCTGGGGCTGCAGTACGGATTAGCTGTACTTCCACAACCCGCTTCTATGGAATCCTGAATACAGCCCTAGATATATAAAATATAAAGGTATGAAGCAGACACTCACAGGACCCCAGCATGTTACACGATGAGTGGTCCAACTCATGGCTCCGGGTTGCTGCAGCGGTGCAGAGGGCACATCTGAGCCGTCCCCTGAGCCCCTCTGTCCGGGGCCATCTGCCAGCTTCCTGCACAAGACAAGAGGAGATCTCCCTGTACCATGAGTCTGAAGGCTTATACGTTCTCCATGGAAGCTCTGATCAGGGCAGAGAAGCTGCAAAATAAGAAGCGCAGGAAGCTGGCACAGGAGAGAGGGTCTCAGGAGATGGCTCTGATGTGTCCTCTATACTGCTGCAGAAACTTGGAGCCACCGAGCTGGAGCACCCAATGTGAACATGCTGGGGTCCTGTGAGCATCTGCTTCATATCTTTATATTTTATATATCCAGGGCCGTATTCAAGACTCCATAGAAGTGGGTTGTGGAAGTACAGCTAGTCTGCACTGCAGCCCCAGCTCCAAGGTGCAACAGTACAGTAGAAAGCCACAGAGCTGTCCGGGAACAAGGTATGGCTTCATAAGTTACATTCTAACCACAGAAGCAGGTAGAAAGCAGGGAGAAAGGGGGTGCTTTGCTCTGGACCATGCAGGAATTGAAGTTCCCATAGAGCATTTGCAATCCTAGATTTTTCCACTTTAAAATAAATTGAGCATTCTTACAGATTCTAGCATGGTGTACAGACATAGCTGAATGGAAATTACCCCAGATCTGTTAAGTGTTGGTGTTTCATTAAAGCTGTGGTTCTCTTTCTTTCAATGTATACCTAACATGCAAGATGAAATCTGGAATTTTCAGGACACCCCTCACATTTAATAATTAATTTTACAGGGATTTATCATGGTCTCAGTCAGAATGAAAACAGAGCATATTGTGCAAAATCCTTTCCATAAGTATACAATATGGACTGACAGTTGTGTCAGTGTTTTGCAGTGATGCTCTGGACTTTCAGACACAAGCTGCTGCTGCGCTTAAGTAATCTATTAGAGGGGTGATCATAGTGAAAAGTGTATGGCTGCAGCTTTTAACCCTTTTGGTGTCAGAAATGCATTGTATATCTCTGTGGCTCACAAAGGGTTAATAGAGCAGCAGCTTTGGATAGAGAGCAGATAACACCCTTTTGAGAACCACTACTTTAATCCTCTGAGTGCCAGAAAGGTATCCAATGAATTGCAATGCATTGGATACCTCTCTGGAACTCAATGGGTTAAAGCATACAACCGGAGAAGGTGCCTCAGCAGAAAGCCCAGATGACAGCCCTGTCTAAATATAAATGTTTCAAGCAGGGAATAGATACCACACGGCTGCAGGAAGCCAGTTGGTGGTATTTCCTGTATGGGCCATAGCCATGGTAACAGATGCCACATTCCTTCATGTTGAGTTCTGGTAGAGTTAGTCTATTAATGAACCAAACTACCAGCTACACAACACAGGACCCAGAAGTGACTGATATCATAACAAAGAACTAATCCAATGTCAAGGGGGAGTGGTTAGTAAAGTAGAATAGCAGTTACTTTACTTTACAGTTACAAACACGGTGCGGGCAGTAAATTAGCGGGGCTTGGTGCATTGCATCCTTGGCACCGGCCTAAAACAGACTCTGCATACACATTTATATGTATATATACAGGTGTCCTCAGCCTGGGATGTCCTGGGGCATGAAGCAGAGACAGCACTTAACAAAGATGTAGATGATATTAGAGTTTTATTCCATCAGTGAGAGCCAAACATTTTCAGTCCTTTTATTGGACCATCATTAAGGCAAATGCAGATAAAATACACAGTATTAGGTATATATTGAGATTTTTAGTAGCTGACTTACCCAATCACATGACAGGAATCGCACCGAGATAAGCCACCAGAACGTTGGCGTTCTTGGCCGCTCAGGAGTGAGGGATGACATCAGCAAAGCACGAGCTAACCCGTTTCTAAGCAAAGGGTACCAGAGACAGAAAAACAGCATTGTGTTGCCAGTTGAAGGCACACGCATCAATAGGAGACATAAAGAAGTACATGAATACACTGCTGGCCTCAATGGAGAGTGGAGGCAGCGGCTGAAACCAAAATGACTGATTAACATAGTATGCTCATAGTGAATACAACCTTGTGTGGCAATATCAGGTATATAGTCATATGAGCAAAAAAAGCAAAACAAATAAAATAAAAAAATAAAAAGAATTAATGCAAAAAAATAAAGAAATAAGAAGTAGTAGGATTAACATCCTGTATCAGTAATTATAGATTGTATACATGAAAGATGCAGTTCCATCAGGGATTGTATTAGTTAGTCTTATGATTTAATAAGTCTCTACTGGATACAGTCATAAATATGTAAAAAGATTCTGTAACTGGATACCTAATACCAGTGACTAGCATAAGGGGCATTGTGGAAGGGGCAATGTGTAGATTGATGGGGCAATGTGTAGATTGAGTGGCAATGTTGAAGGGGTAATGTGGAGATTGAGGGGGCAATGTGGAGATGGGGCAATGTGGAGATTGAGGGGCAATGTGTAGAGTGAGGGGCAATGTGGAGATTGAGGGGCATTGTGGAGATAGGGCAATGTGTAGATTGAGGGGCATTGTGGAAGGGGCAATGTGTAGATTGAGGGGCAATGTCGAAGCGGTAATGTGGAGATGGGACAATGTGTAGATTGAGGGGCAATGTGGAGACTGAGAGGCATTGTGGAGATGGGGCAATGTGGAGATTGAGGGGCATTGTGGAGATGGGAGCAATGTGGAGATTGAGGGGCAATTTGGAAGGGGCGATGTGTAGATTAAGGGGGCAATGTGGAGATTGAGGGGGCAGTGTGGAGATCGAGGGGGCATTATGGAGATGGGGGCAATGTGTAGATTGAGGGTCAATGTGTAGATTGAGGGTCAGTGTGGAGATTGAGGGTCATTGTGGAGATGGGGCAAGGTGTAGATTGAGGGGTATTGTGTAGATTGAGGGGCAATGTGGAGATTGAGGGGCATTAATTAACTTATTAATGATAATATAATGGAACAGATTCATCTGTGAGTGGATTGTGCAATGGGGGGATTGGCGGGGGGGGGGGCATCAAAATGCACCTCTGCCTGTGTAGACAAAAATCCTTGCACCGGTCCTGCTCCCAGTGCTCTGCATTACTAGAGTATCAGAGACAGAGGGAGCTCAGCTGTTAATGGCTTGTTGTGGGTGCCTGGCAGGGGGGGTCGTACGGGGTGGCCATGCCCCTGGAGTGACGGTCCCAGTCAGGGCCGGATTTGCAATAAGGCAGAGTAGGCACCTGCCTATAGGCGCATCCCACAGAGGGGTGCCTGTCATTGGGATAGTTTTTTGGCTTCCTTTTTTTATTGTTTATTAGACTCGCCAGTCATCCCTACCCACCCCCGCTTGGCACCCGCAACAACATGGAGAAGAGAGGTCTACTCTGAAGACCTGTAGCTACTGAGCTCCCTTGTCACCATCGGCTCTTTAGTAATAATGCAGAGCGCTGGGAGATGACATCATCCCTCAGCGCTCTGCATTACAGACTGCGCTGGAGCTCCAGCAGCTACAGCTGTGTGCCAAAGGAGGCACAGACCTCTCCTCTCCAGCGAGGTAGGAAATGCGAGGGCAATATCGAGAAGATGGGGGCAATGTGAGGGACAGTATGGACATGATGGGGCAATATTGAGATGATGGGGGTAATGTGAGGGACAATATTGAGGTGATAAGGTCAATACTGAGATGATGTAGGCAATTTGAGGGACAATATTGAGATGATAGGGGCAATATTGAGATGATGGAGGCAATGTGAGGGGCAACATTTAGATGATGGAGGCAATGTGAGGGGATATGGACATGACGGGGCAATATAGAGATGATGGGGGCAATGTGAGGGGATAGGGCCATGATGGGGCAATGTGAGGGCAATCTAGAGATGATGGGGCAATATGGATATGATGAGGCAATGTGAGGGGCAATATTGAGATGATGGGGCAATGTGAGGAGCAATATGGACATGATGGGGCAATGTGAGGAGATATGGACATGATGGGAGCAATGTGAGTGCAATATAGAGATGATGGAGGGCAAGTTGGAGCTGATGGGGGGCAATATGGAGCTGATGAGTATTGTGGAGGTGTCCAGTGGAGTTGGAAAATTGGGGGGGGGGGGGCGGGCGCTCTGCGCCTACAGGCTCCTGAGATGTAAATCCAGCCCTGACTGTATTGCATACCTCCCAAGTGTCCCTCTTTAGGAGGGACAGTCCCTCTTTTAGACCCAAATCCCTCTGTCCCTCTTTCCCACCCTGATGTCCCTATTTTTAGGAGATCAAACTGGTGAGGTGTATATATAAGAGTATCATACTGCTCTACAGCAATAAAACTCACATTATTGTTTGTTTAAACATCAGTATGTGTGTTTATAAATTAGTATGTGTAAATAAAATACTTTGGTCTTGTTATAAGTAATTTATTAGGTCACACAAGAAGGTGTCAATAGGTCATGAAATAGCCTAAAAATTCTCAGTAGTGCCCCGCCTACCAGCCACACCCCTGGCAACACCACCTAAAACACAAGTGTCCCTCTTTGGCAGTTTGAAATGTTGGGAGGTATGGTATTGAAAGATATCCAGTTGACCACGTAAGTATTTGCGCTACAACAGCACAATGTATGTTGTAAATAAAGCTTTGTTGAAGAAAAAAAAAGAACAGAGCAGTACTCGCTCCCGTTGTATGTGACGTGGCTCTGAGTCTCGCGGACATGGAGGTAGTAGTGCTGGTTGCAGTGTCGGTACTGCTTGGGGGAATTATCTTGCTGTTGGCAGTACTGAACAAGCGGGCCCAGGGTGATAACAGTTCAGAATCGAACGGTGAGTCGCTAACATGGCGAGCTAATCGTGACTGCTCTGCTTAACTATAAAGCTCTACGGCATATCAGAACTGCAGCTATGATCAATGACAGTGCTCTATGGTTTGAAAGAGAGACTCCACTCTACAATGAGAGTACTTTGTGGTTTTATAGAGGGAATACTCTGTGCGGTGAAAGTGCCCTGCGAGAGTTATATGGTGTTGCTCTGAGACCACTGAGTTCTGTCATAGCCCTGAGTGTCCACCCTGTGCAATGAAAGAACTCAGTGGTCTCAGAGAGAGGGGACATCCTGTGCAATTATAATTCTTCATGGAGAGGACACCGTGTTCAATGAGAGTTCTCCATTGCTTCAGAAAGATGGACTGGGGCTGGTGAGTGCTCTATGGTTTCAGAGAGGGGACACACTGTATAATGAGAGTTCTCCATGGTGTGGCAGTGAGTTCTCTATGTAACGTAATTGCCTTTAATTAAGGGAAGTTATTACAAAAATATAAGCTACAGGGTTACATTGGTTCATGTGCAATCCTGCAGAATTACATTTTCATTTGTGGCCAACAATAAAACGGCGATCTGGTCAGCAGGGAGAGCCCTGTGCAGTGAGTGAGCTCCATGGTTGGTTAGTTGGGATGCTCCTATGATTTTGAAGGTTGGTTTCCGTAGAAAATGTTTCAGGGGGAGGGGGGATGCAAAGCCATAATATGACCACCAGGCCAGCCCCTCCGGACACCCTTGGTTATAGGTTTCTGTTTTGGGCAATTATATACACTATAAATTATGGGTTGATAAAGGATTGGCTAATCTGTAGATTACAATGGACCAATTTCAAATGTCTTTCCAGATCTCGCCAACCTCTGCATTGACTAGTTATTTATTTACTCAGTCCTGGAGTGAATTACTGGGGTGTATCTAGAGAACATTTATATAATTCCAGAATAGATTAAAATTAATAATTCATAAGCGGCAATGTCACTAACTTAAAAATAAAGAGAATATGTAGCTCCCACTAATAGAATAGAGATTTTCATTGCTACCTGCATTCTAGGGTTGATTTTAATAAAGGAACATGAACACTTAAAAATAAACTGAATGTATACACACTTCACACTTAATGTGCCAGAGGGGTATGCAATGCATTTAACTCAAAGGGTTAAATACTATGTATTTCATGTTAGCCTCTGTATAAATTAACGGTTTTCAGATACCTAAAATCTTGCCTCACAGATCCTCAGAGGTAGAATACTCCTGTGTTTTTTTTAGGGTGTCAAGGCTCCCATTGATTGTACAGTATTATTTATGAATGTGTTCAGGTAAAAAAACCTTTCTGGATACAATACTAGGGGCACTATCAATTAACAGACTTCTCAATAACAAAAGCACAAACAACATGAACAAGACATTTTACATATGCGTTTAAAAAGCAAGCTCACTAGCTAAGATACTTAATCAACCAGTTTTATTTTTTAAATTATTGTTCCTTTAATATTCCCCATCTATTTCTCATGAATCTGTTGGGGCAACCTCTGGCACAATGCACTTTTCAGGGGAAAATAGATTCCTCTTCCTTCCTTTAGACAACTTAATACAATTGTAGGGCCACAACATTGTATCTCTGAATTATATACATATCCTTCACACTAGAGAAGGGGTGTCCAGGCTTTAGTGACATTGGATCTACATTTTTGTTGTCATCCACTTGATCAGATAGTCCTTTAACACAGTGGTCCTCAATCTTTTTTTGCTCGGGGCACCCCTAACACGTAATCTACAACATTCGGGGCACCCTAACATATTTAATGTACTTTATCAAGGGTATAATGAAGGGTACAATACATAAATATGCAGTTATTATTAGGTCTTATAATCATAATAACAAAACTAACCATATTGTGCATAACAATTTCTATAAATCTTAATTTAAAAGTCAATTTTTGTTAGTCTTTATACAAAACACAGGGCACCCTAAGTTGATGTCCGTGGCACACCAAAGTGCCACGGTACCCTGGTTGAGAATCACTGCTTTAACATAATATTCTAACATGCTGCACAACATATGCATGCTGATGTTGCTGCTAGTCTATCTATATAGAATAAAACGGAACAAAAACATGCATCATTTAGTAAAAATATGTTAAAAACAAGTAATTATGTTAGTAACCAACTGCACCATAGAGGAAAAATAAAGCCTTCCAAACACAATTAATTTCAATGTGGTTTTTAACCACTTAAATGCTAGGGGTATCTAATGCAAATACTCTGCATGAATCTTCATATGGTCTGCCAGTAACCGCAATCTGCTTATTGGGTATACCTGCACTAGAGGGACAGGCAGCACTTTACAAAGTTAAAGGGATATCAAAAATTAAAGCTACATATTGCATTGCTGCCTTGCTTTGAAAGTCTTAGTTAAGATAATGCTGATAGTAGATTATCTGTACTTTTAGAGTTTTGTTGTCCCGGACTGTTACGTAACCTTTACCTAGATGGCAAATAAGGGAGGGAGTGGAATTAAGCAATCAGTGAGAGTCTGGATGAACAAGGAAGTATTCTGATTGATTTTAACATTGGCCAGATTGCATTAGTTATGTCCGAGTCTTCTTTATTATTCATTTTACATGTAGAGCTATATTTCAGTACTTACAGTTCTGCAGTTCAAGCATTAGTCAATCCGAAAGGATCCCTCTCCTGTTCCTTCTGGCTACCTTCCATCAGATCTGGACTCCGGTCTTGGGAAGGGACAGATGCTTCAAGGACATTCTTCACTCCTTAAGGGGACAGTAATGTTCCAGAAAAAATATTTAGCATTTTGTAGTTCTTAAAAAGTTGAATTGAATGCAAAAAACCCTGTCTCTCAAACCGCTATGGTTTGAGAGATATCTGCATTCAAAGTCTTAGGTTTCACAGCAGGAGATCCGTGTCGGCCGACACAGAGGGTCTTCAGCAGAGCTGCAATCAAGTTATTTAAAATGAATTACTTCATTGGAATGGTCTATAAAGTGTGCTTGCAAACCAGGCACACTTTGTAGACCTTTACAATGAAGTCATTCATTTTAAATAACGCAATTGCGGCTTTGCTGAAGAGTCTGCATGTCGGCCGACACGGATCTCCTGCTGTCAGCTTTACAGCTGACAGCAGGAAATGTCAAATTTTGAATGCAGATATCTCTAAAACCATAGCGGTTTGAGAGAGAGTGTTTTTTGCATTTAATTCAACTTTTTAAGAACTACAAAATGCTAAATATTTTTTCTGGGAAATTACTGTCTCCTTAAGTATAAGGAAAACCCTGCCCTCCTTCTTTCCTTTTGCTTACTGAAGTTTGTCCCTCCCTGTGCTACATCTGGACCAGACTGAGGCAGAGTGACTCAGGTGAAAAGGGCAGAAGGGGGATGCTTCAGGATTAAAAAGCACTTGAACTACACAACTGTAAGTGTTGAAATATAGCTCTACATGTTTAAGAAAGAAAGAAGGAAGACTCGGACCTCAGCCTTAATACTCAACCTTAAAGGGGAACTACCACCCCGCAAAAACCTAAGCTGTATTGATTCTTCATCTGGCGACTAGCTGCTTAGTAGCGCTAGTCGCCAGAAATATTACCCGGTTCTCAAGATTTCGTCCTTTTCCTGAGGGTCACTGTAACAGGAAGCACGGACATCTCGCCCCAGTGACGTCCGTGCGCCTGCGCTGTCAGTCCCTTTTGAGCCGGCCGGCTCAAAAGGGACTGACAGCGCAGGCGCACGGACGTCACTGGGGCGAGATGTCCGTGCTTCCTGTTACAGTGACCCTCAGGAAAAGGACGAAATCTTGAGAACCGGGTAATATTTCTGGCGACTAGCGCTACTAAGCAGCTAGTCGCCAGATGAAGAATCAATACAGCTTAGGTTTTTGCGGGGTGGTAGTTCCCCTTTAAGTACTATGCCTTTAAAGCTTTGGTCTAATGTTACATTTCAGGCCATATGCACAAAATCAAACTGAGTATTTCTGGAACAAACAAATCAGTAGGCATTTTATTTGTCCCCTGTAGTGCAGTTGTTTTGTCCCATGTTTGCCTTTGTGCATATGTTTCTAGTAGTTCTATTTTCTAAATCGGGGTTAGTCAGTTGTGCTCCCCAACAAGTCACATTATCCTCAATCAGCCATTGGCTGGTTGGGGTTGGTGGGAGTTCTCTAGCAGCTAGAGATCCAACAGTTTACTAACCCTGTTATAAACCAATGCTTTTTCTTTTCTTGCAATGGCCTTTTTATTTTTCCAGCCCAGAAAGAAAATGGACAAGCTGGCCCAGAAAAACAGCCTGTGAAGAAACCAAAACAGCAGAAGCTTCGCAAAGAGAAGCAACAACAACACACATTCACTCACCCACTTCTCGCATCTGCTCTTAAGGTACTATGGGGGAGATTTATAAAAATGGAGTTAACAGAAAAGAAGCATTAAAATGGCTGTAAGATTGTCGCTGTTAGTTATAAAAGTGTTTAGGAGGACATAACGAGACATAGTACCTTTTTTTTTTTAAAATAATAAAATGGAGTAAGGAAGTTTGTAAAAAGTGGTGCAGCGTATTTATAAAGGAATGTCACTGTTTGAGACAATTTAGCAACAGAATTTTCTCCAAATATTTAAGGCCATGTCTGACGTTCTTACATGCACCAGTGCATGTATGCAGAGAGAGCTCAGGAAGCTTAATGCATGGCTCAAGCAATGGTGTAGGAAGGTGGGTTTTGTGTTTTTAGAGCACTGGGCTGACTTTGCTCTTGGGTACAATCTATATGGAAGTGATGGATTGCACCTAAATGGTAGAGGAGCCTCTATGCTAGGGGAGATAATGCTAAGAAACTTGGAGGAGCTTTTAAACTAGGAAAGGCAAGGGAGGGCATAGATAGCAAAAATGGGGTAGATCAGGAGGGTTTGGAGTAAGGGTGGGGATAAATGTAGTAAATAGGGAGGAACTCATAGTAACTGAAGATGTAGAAAAAAGGCATGTAGGGAGTAATATATGTAAAGACTATAAAGTTAAATGTATGCTAGCAAATGCAAGAAGTATGGTAGATAAAACAGGAGAACTAGAATTGCTGGCGGTTAATGAGCAATTGGACATACCGTAAAATCTCAGGTATAATACGCACCTGTGTATAATACGCAGGTGCATATTATACCCAAGATTTAGGGGAAAACAAGAGTGCCTATGTATAATAAGCACCCTTGTTTTCCCCCTTCCAAAATAAAATTTTATGTCTGGCACCCCCGGCACTATCTGCTTTCAAAATAATGCTTACCATGCTCCACTGAGGAAATAGAATAGAAGGCAAACTTCAGCTGTGTAAATGTTCTCTGCGGGCGGCATGCTTGCATTTGCTGCCCGCTTCCTTCAAAGTTGTGGACCTTGAGATCCTCACAGCGCATTACCATTGGCTGGAGGCAGAAGGTCCTGAAAGCCAATTGAAGGAAGCGGGCGGCAAATGCAAGCATGTCGCCTGCAGGGAACATTTACACAGCTCAAGTTTGCCTTCTATTCTATTTCCTCAGTGGAGCATGGAAAGCATTATTTTGAAAGCGGATATCGCCGGGGTTGGGAAAATAGCTGCCAGACATAACTTAAAAACCTCGTGTATAATACGCACCCCCCACTTCACATAAGGTGAAGTGGGGTAAAATTGTGCATATTATACCCGAGATTTTACGGTAATTGGTATAGCAGAAACATGGTGGAATGATGCACATGACTGGGCTGTAAATATGGAGGGCTATTCCCTGTTTAGAAGAGACAGGATTAATAGAAAAGGGCGAGGTGTTTGCTTTTGTTTGAAACCAGAGCTAAATCCAGTTTTGCGGGGTGATATTAGTGAGGAAACTGGCCAAATTGTGAAGTCCTTGTGGGTAGAAATTGAGACTAAGTGTGGTGTAAAAGGTTAAAAAAAAAAAAAAAAAGTGTTGGTGGGTATATGCTACAAACCACCAAATATTGATAACAATGTTGAGGCCCAACTGCTATTGCAAATGAGGAAAGCTGCCCAGCTTGGGCATACTATAATTATGGGAGATTTTAATTATCTAGATATCAACTGGAAAAATGAGGCCTGTCAGAGTGCTAAGGGAGACAGGTTTGTGAGCATGCTTCTAGAAAACTACATGTCACAAATGGTGGAAGTGCTGACAAGAAATAACAATGTATTGGACCTAGTGATAATGAATAATGCAGAAATGGTATCCAATATTAAAGGGATAGTAATGCCTGAAAATAACTTTATTTTATATTGTAGCCCTAAAAAAATCATGAAAAATGATATAAGTCTTATCTCCCAAACCTTTATGGTTTGGAAGATATTCACTTGTAAAATAAAGTATTGTTCACTTTTCCTTGCTGTTTCAGCCAAGTCTGCCATCTAGTGGACAGATTTGGAATTCGTCCACATAGCAACCGGCAGCTCTTTAGCAGTGCCGAGATCACGATCTTTTTGAAAAGAACTGCTTAACTGGAACGATCTACAAAGTGTGCCTGGCTTGAAAGCACACTTTGTAGACCATTCCAATTAAGAAATTCTTTTTAAAGATCATGATCTCAGCACTTCTGGAGAGGCACTGCTGGTCGGGCGACCGGATCCCAAATCTGAAGGGTGGAGCAATGACGTCACTCCAGGGGAAACTTTACTTCTGAATATCTCCCAAACCATAAAGGTTTGGGAGATAAGACTTATATCATTTTTCATGATTTTTTTAGGGCTACAATATAAAATAAAGTTATTTTCAGGCATTACTATCCCTTTAAGGTAAGAGAATATTTGGGAAACAGTGATCACAACATGATTACATTTGTGGTCGGGGCTTACGGCTGTGATATGCTGAGGAGATGCTTGGTGTAGGGTTGCCAGCCCCCCGGGCCTATCGGGGCCCCCAGGGGGTGCGACGATACGGTTAACCTGTAAGAGGCCAAAAGAAAGACTCAAAATAACCAGAAACCATGTATTGGAAACCATCATTATGAGTCAATGATAACAGAGCATGTTGAATTTTGGATCGGGAATATAATGCATGTAGCATGAGGAGCGCCAGCGGCCCATCTGAATGATGTGAGCTGGAACGCCGTTACTTGATGCAGCAGAAGTGGCACCAATTCTAATGAATGGCCAGTATAATGTGCTGGATTAAAGGGATAGTAATACTTCGTTTTAACTTTATTTTATTTTGTAGGCATTAAAAAAACATGAAGAATGATATAAGTCTTATCTCTCAAACCTTTATGGTTTAAGAGAGATTCACAAGCAAAGTTTCCCCCTCCCGCCCCTTTTTCCTAGTGTAAGCCATCTCTTCTCAGATGTGAATCTGGTTGTAAGACCAGACAGATAACAGCAGGGGACACTCTTCTTTGTATGAAAACAATGAAAGCCCTTCCCCCCCTTGACAAGTTTTTCAGCTTTTTCCCTTATCTTAATTGAAGATTGTCCCTCTCTGCAGTCTACCTGGGCACCTCCCTTCTGAACTGGTTGAACGGGGGGGGGATACTTTGCTTGTGAATATCTCTTAAACCATAAAGGTTTGAGAGAGAAGACTTATATCGTTCTTCATGTTTTTTTAATGCCTACAAAATAAAATAAAGATAAAATGAAGTATTGCTATCCCTTTAAGGCCCAGGCGTGACAGAGACCTAACCGAGGGAGATGATGTGTAAATATTTACTGAAGTTGCAGGTTGAAAGTGGACCGTCAGATAGGGTAAGTAGTGGCTAACTGCTGGTGAGATGAGGTGGATAGAGACAGAGCTTGCAGGGCTGACATAAGACATCATCTGCCTTGGTGGGATAGAAAGTTAAGTTTAGCCTTTCTGAATTGATCCGTTTAAGAGAAGGAAAGGTGCAACATACAAGACGTGGGATGAGGTGATCTAATTATTTATAGCCTCAGCTTCCTCCAATGGAGCTGTTGGAGTCCGTCAGCTTATGCAAAGAGGTATGGCTGGGGTCCAACAACCTCAGGAAAGGGGTATGGAACGGCTGGAATCCATCAGTCTCTGTGAAGAGGTATGGTTGGAGTCCTTCGGTCTCCGCGAAGAGGAGTAGCTGGGGACCGTCGGCCTCCGCGAAGAGGTATGGCTGGGGACCGTCCGCCTCCGCGAAGAGGTATGGCTGGGGCCCGTCGGCCTCCGAGAAGAGGTATGGCTGGGGCCCGTCGGCCTCCGAGAAGAGGTATGGCTGGGGCCCGTCGGCCTCCGCGAAGAGGTATGGCTGGGGCCCGTCGGCCTCCGCGAAGAGGTATGGCTGGGGCCCGTCGGCCTCCGCGAAGAGGTATGGCTGGGGCCCGTCGGCCTCCGCGAAGAGGTAGGGCTGGGGCCCGTCGGCCTCCGCGAAGAGGTAGGGCTGGGGCCCGTCGGCCTCCGCGAAGAGGTAGGGCTGGGGCCCGTCGGCCTCCGCGAAGAGGTAGGGCTGGGGCCCGTCGGCCTCCGCGAAGAGGTAGGGCTGGGGCCCGTCGGCCTCCGCGAAGAGGTAGGGCTGGGGCCCGTCGGCCGGAGTGGCTGGGGTCCGTCGGCCTCTGAAAAGAGGTATGGAGTAACCGGCTGCTGGGATCCGTCGGGCAAAGAGGAGTGGCGGGGCACTGCTGGCATAAGAAAGGTTAGGGGCTGTGGGGGGGGGGAGGGACTGCTGCAAATTCTACTGAAATGGGTGGCAACTGTGATCCTGCAGCTTGGCAAAAGTTAAGGGGCAATGGGGAGTTAGCGGGTAGGAGTAGCCTGACTGCTTGGAAGGTGGTAAAGTGGGAGGCGGACGGCCCATCATAATGCACAATGGGGGACAAGTGCGGAGACCGTAAGCTGGTCAATATGATAACTTGAGACCGGGTGACCTGTGTATGAGTGTTGTCGAGAGGGGAGCGGGGAATAGCAGTGATGAGCGGAATGAGAAGCTTGAGAGGACACTAGTTACAATAGGAATGTGTAGTGATACATACAGTATGAGTAACTGGATCTTGATAACCGCGGGAAATGCTGCATTGGTACGTCCAGGTACCCCATACTGTACGTGGTTGCAGTGGGGAATTGGTACATATGGAATGGTGTAGCTGGCTGTACGTATGACTGTACGTGGACCCACTGCAATGTATTATTGGTGGATATAGTAAGGTGTGACTGGACATGGTTTACAATGGGAATGTAGTATGGTAGATATGGTAAGGTGTAACTGGACATGGTTTATAATGGGAATGTTGTATTGGTGCAAATGGTATTACTGTAACTGAACATTGGTTTACAATGGAATGTTGTAGTGGTACATACGGTGTGGTATAAGTAGATGTGGTCACTACGGGAATGTTGTATTGTACATACGGAAAGTGTAAGTGTGCGTATGGTTAAAAGGATGGTGTATTGGTACATATGGGGTAACTGGACGTTGGTTTCAATGGAAACGTTGTATGGTAAATACGGTGGTGGTGTAATTGGATGTTGGTTATAATGGGGAAGTTGTTGGTACGTGCAGTGTGGTGTAACTGGACGAAGGTTATACTGGGAATTGTATGGTACATACAGTATGGTGTAAGTGGGCGATGGTTACAATGGAATGTAGTAATGATACAAGCAGAGTGGTGTAAATGGATGTTGTTACCATGTGAGTGTTGTACCGGTGCACACTGTATGATATGACTGGGTGTGTTACGATAGGAATGTTGTGGTGGTACTAAGGAATGAAGAACTGGACGTTGTTATACTAGGAATGTTGTGTTAGTGCATACAATATGGCGAACCTAGATGTAGCAGTCAGAGGAAACTGGACGTTGGAAACCATAGGCATTCTGATGTGGTATATACGGTATGTTTATAACTGACAATGATTACGATTGGAGCATACGGAATAAAGCGACTGGACGTTGGTTATGATGGAAGTTGTATGGTGCATACGGTATGGTCAACTGGGCGAGGGTATGATGGAAACGATTGCATTGTACATACAGTACTGAATGGCAGGGCGTGGTTATGATAAAAAAAAATTGTATTACTACATTATGGTATGGTGTCACCGGACTCTGGTTAATATAAGAATTAAGGTATGGTGGAACTGGACATGGTTACCATAGGAAAGTTGTATAGATACATACTGTATTGAGTTACTACATTGGTTACGGTACCTAGTATAATATGAACTGGGCGTTGGTTACAAGGCAAGTTGTATGGTACATGCAGTATAATGTAAGTGACATAGGTGGTCCTGCGGTGTTAAAAAACTGGACGCTGCTACGATAGGCATTTGGTAATGCTGCGTGCCGTGTGAAGTAAGTGGACGTATTACAATAGGCATGTTGTAGTTGCATACTCGGTATGGTGTAACTAGACACTGATACAATGGGAATGCGCCTTGGTACGTACACTGTACATAGGTTACTGTAGAAATGCTGTATCGGCACCTACAGCTGGTAGCTGGACGTGTATGAATGGCAATATGTGTTGGCACAACAGTATGGGGTAACTGAATGTTGGTACAAAAGGAATGATGGAATGTACGTACGGTATGGCGTAACTGGATATATGGTACAAGGCATGTAGAGTGGTACCTGTATAATGGGAAAGTTGTTTAGGTATTCAGTATGTGTAACTGGACGCTGTTTACACAGGTGGACACTAAACCATGTAACTACGTACGAATGTCAGAACTTGGAATCAGCATACTGAACGATGAACTATGTGTGCATGCGGATAGAACGTGGAATCAGGGCACTGACCATGAATTCGTGGTTAAGTCGTTGTAACGGCATACCTTCCTGCCGTGTTGGAGTGGTGTAGCGATACCCGTAGCGGGGCTGTGTCGCTTGGAAGTGACGTCACTTCCGGTAAGCCGAGAATCTGAAGATGCCAGTGGAACTGTGGAAGGGTGGTGACGAGTAAAGTGACATGATGACAAGCGGGAGGGATGTGTTATGTGAAGTAGGGAAGACAGATAACAGAGGGAACGAGGGAACCGGCCGTGAGAGGTGAACTGGAGGTGACGGGAGCGGTGATGAAGTGAGGGAATGTGAAGCTGACTGGAGGAAACGGATTGACGGCTGCTGGAGGCGGGGAAGGTGGGGTAATGAGAGAGAGTGAAAGAATGACATAACGTGAATCGGGCGGAAATGAGCGGATGACTGAGGGATGACAGGAATGGAAAGCAAGGCTCATATGGTGAAAGCGATAGGAAGGGCCGATGGAACGAAAGCAGAGAGATCCTGACATAGCAAAAAGTAGACTGAGAGAACCGGTGGAGGAGGCGGTAGCGGGAAAAAAGGGGGAAAAGAATGAAAGTAAATTGAAGAATAGGATAGCCGATGGAAACGTAAACCGGACGGGAGTAGGCGGGCGTACTGAAAGCGGGAGGGATGAGAAAAAGGGGGGGCTCAAATGGGGGAAGGGAAACAATGGAGAAAAATAAAGAGAAGTGAAGAACCGGTGGTGAGTAAAATGGCCGAAGGGGACCGGGAGGAGGCGGAAGCGAGACGAGGGAAAGGTGAAGGTCGCAGGGTGGGAATGGTGTGAGTTGACAGTTGCTAGCGAATGAGAGACTGATGGAAACGTATGACGTGGAACAGGCCGATAAGGAGACTTAGGGGAGGTAAAGACTTACAGGATGTGAATATGGCAGGAGCGCTGGATAGCTGAGCGTGTGGAATAGAGAAGAACTGGAAGTGACATAGGACAGTCGCACAACGTGAGGTGAGCTCAACGTGACTTGAGCTCCAGTGGAAGGGGCTGCTGCCTGTATTTAAGGCCTGCAGCCCTTCCCACAAATACAGGTGGAGCACCTTCAACTTGAGATTAGTCTGGCAAAGCAAAACTGTATAGGTTCAACCAAAACTCTTAATTTTAAAAAAAGCTAACTTCAAATTGTTAAGGGCTTCAGTGCAACACATAGACTGGGATACTTTATTTAAAGGCAAAAATACTGAGGGGAAAAATGGTCAGAATTCAAATTTAGGTTGCAGAAATGTACCCAACAGTATATACCAATGAGGAACAAATGCAAAAGAAGTTAGTCCCAGCCAGTGTGGTTAACTGCACATGTAAAGAAGGAAATGGCAAGGGAAAAAAGCATTCAAATTGTTCAGTTCCTTCAGACTTAAATAATCTCTCTTAAAATACAGGGAGTGCAACAAAGATTGCAAAAAGGGAATTAGGGTAGCAAAAATAGATAATGAAACTGCAAGGGAAAGCAAGACTAATCCAAAAAGTTTTTTTCAAATATATAAGTAGCAAAAAACTTAAAGTGGATATGTCACCTACGGACAACATCCCATAAATAGTTAGGTGACACATTCAATACCATAAAAACATTATTTATTTTTTATTTTAAGCTTAGATTTTGTTTAAATTTAACTTACAAAAGTCTGGGCTGCAGCCACTTCCACATAGGCTGCAGCCCGACTCTCTGCCTCTGCTCTCCTCCCTCCTCCGATGACGGAGGCTTCTGTCTATAAGCTGGAGCGCTCTCATTGGCTAGATATCGATCTCTGCCAATGAGACCACTCCAGCTTACAGACAGAAGCCTCTGTCATCGGAGGAGAGCAGAGGAAGAGCTCTGTAACTGCAGATAACCGCAGCCACCCAGAAGTGGCTGCAGCACAGACTTTTGTAAGTTAAATTTAAACAATATCGAAGATTAAAATAAATAATGTTTTTATGGTATTGGATGTGTCACCTAACTATTTATGGGATGTTGTCCTTAGGGAGTCAATTTGACCTTTCAAAAATGAGATGGGTGAGTTGATTAGTGAGGATAAGGAAAAGGCCGATGTTTTAAACACTTTCTTTGTATCAGTATATACAAGGGAGCAAGGATTGGTAGAAGAGCCTCAACAAGTAACAAATAAATAAAACAATACAATTATCAGGTATTGGGTTAACTCAAGAAGATGTCATGGGAAGACTGAACAAAATTAAGACTGACAAAGCGCTGGGTCCTGATGGTATACATCCAAGGGTTCTTCAGGAACTTAGTGCAGTGTTAGCAAAACCCCTATATTTACTCTTTTAAAGATTCTCTCACCACAGGCTCAGTGCCACAGGATTAGCGAAGAGCCAGTGCAGTGCCTCTATTTAAGAAGGAAACTAAAACAGAACCTGGGAATTATAGACCTGTGAGTTTGACCTCTGTAGTGTGAAACTGCTAGAAGGGATAATAAGGGACTATATTCAGGATTACAACACACAAAATAAGATCATTAGCATGAATCAACATGATTTTATGAAGACTAGATCATGCCAAACTAATATTTTCAGCTTCTATTAGGAAGTAAGCAGTAACCTTAATAATGGCAAGGCAGTTGATGTAGTATATGTAGACTTTGCAAAGACATTTGATACAGTGCCACACAGAAGGCTGGGGTATAAAATAAAATTGGGGCTAGGAGATAACCTTTGCAATTGGATACAAAACTGGTTGAAGGATAGGGAACAGTGTGTGGTTGTAAATGGAAAATTCTCCAGTACAGTTAAAGTGGAGAGTGGAGTACCTCAGGGTTCGGTATTGGGTCCGCTGCTTTTTAACATGTTTATAAATGACCTGGAAATAGATATAGAAAGCAAAATATCAATATTTGCAGATGACACTAAATTATGCAAGGTAATTCATTCAGAAAAGGATATTTCCTCTGTGTCCAATCCACGGCAATACTGTGGGTTGTAGCTCCTCCTCTCCAGCTGGTAGGACCAATTGATTTTTTACTTAAGCGCCAGCTCTGCTCCCTGTCCTCAGTTATTTTGGTCCTACCACAGCTGGGAGGACGGAGGCACAAACCTCCACGCCGTGAAAAAAAAAAAAAAAAAAAAAGAAGAAACATGCGGCTTTGTTATTTTCCTATGTCGCTAGCCTCACACGCTAGCGACATTTTCATCCCTCACCTCTGCATACTGGATCACAGGCCCATGAGCACACACTGAGTCCTGAATCCTTCGCCCCGGCTTGAAGCAGCCTTCCTCCGATGCGGGCGCTCTGCCCGGCGGGCTATGAAAGACACGGGCGGCTGGTGCTTAACCTTGTGCCGCAGAACAGGAAATCAACAGCGTGCGCTCCAGCAGTGAACCGCACGCTAAAGGAAACAGAGGGGGAGGTGATCTGGCGGCATGCTGTATATAACAGCACCAGCTAAAGGCATGGGGTAAGTCCTGTTAACCTGGATACTTTTATATATGTATATATAAGTGTATTTAAAGAATTTTGAAGTTTATTATTGCCAAGGGATTTATTGATCATGTCTGCTCAAAAAGCTGAAAAGCCTAAACCTTCATCTGATTCTAAGGATGATAAAGCACCCCCTAAGGCAAAAGTCTGTGCAAGTTGTGATACAAAATTGAACCCTTCTGATTCTTCAAAATTGTGCGCAGAATGTCTAAGGAAAACAGCAGGAGATGTTATTCCTTCTCAATTTCAGGAATTTTTGGGGTGGATGCGCTCCTCTATGCAGGAGACATTTTCTGCACTACAAGAATCTTCTAAGAAACATCAGAGACCATCTGATCCAGATGAGGGGCCTTCTAGGCGAATACAAGAGGAAGAAGATGAAGATAGCGTTATGGATCTGGAATCGGCACCCTCTTCTGCAGAAGAAGGTGAAATTACTGAAGAGTCAGTCAATTTTAGTATTGATAAGGTTGACAACCTGATTAAAATTATGCGTAAAACTCTAGGTCTATCAGAATCACAAAAAGACCTTAACGTAATGGATGCAGCCTTCATTGGGTATAAGAAGTCTTCACCGCAGTTTCCAGTCCATAGTTCCATTCAGGACATTATTAAGAATGAATGGAAACAGGGTGATAAAAAGTCCGCTGTATCGCGCAGATTCCATTAAATGTATCCTTTTCCAGAAGAAGAAGTGGCAACTTAGATTAACCCTCCTAAGGTAGATGCTGAAGTAGCCCAAGTGTCCCGCAGAACAACAATCTTAATGGAAGATGGAACGACACTTCGGGACCCAATGGATAAAAGAGCAGATAGTGCCTTAAAGAAACAGTACACTACAATTGGGCATAACCTCAAATCAGCCACAGCAATGGCCTGTATGTTCCGCAGTCTGCGTCTATGGCTAGCAGATCTGGAAGAAAAGATCGACTCCTCTGTCTCAAGATCTAGGCTCCTGAAGGAAGTCGCCACTATCAAAGACGCGGCCAACTTTTCGTGTGACGCATCCTTGGATAATATCAAGTTAACTGCTAGATCTTCAGCGCTATCAGTCATAGCTCGCAGGGCCTTATGGATTAAGGCTTGGGAAGCTGATGCCTCATCCAAAAACAAGCTAGTTTCTCTGCCATATTTAGGAAGCAAACTTTTTGGAGATCAGTTACAGGAAATTATTAAGAAGTCTTCAGGAGGGAAAAGTCCTTTCCTCCCTCAAGAGAGTCGCCAGAGGGCATCCTCTCCAAGATCTGCTAGATCTAAGCGTCCAGTCCTTTCGGGAATCCAGAAGGTATAGGCCTGGTTCTTCCTATAACCAAAGAAGAGGAGGTGCTGGACAGAACACGCGAGCTGGAACTAGAAGAGAGTTCAAGAGAAAGACCAACTTTGCTCAAAACCCTCAATGAAGTCAGCAATACCCTATCTCGTCCGGTGGGGGGCAGACTTCAAGCTTTCCAAAAACAGTGGAGAGAAATTCAACCGGACCACTGGGTATCTCAGATTTTAGAGATAGGGTATGCTCTGGAATTTCGAACTGTCCCCCAACGTTCAAGTTTTCAGACATCCAGCATCAGGAACAAACATTTAATTCCAAATATGAAGAAATCCAGAGGCTTCTTCAAATGGGAGTCATAGAAGAGATCCCTCAGATCCAGAGGTTCAGAGGAATTTATTCGAATCTTTTCTGTGTTTCAAAACCATCAGGAGAAATCAGTCATTCTGAACCTCAAGCAAGTGAATACATGGCTACACATCAAGATCAAGATGGAAACAATGTCCTCTATTCTCATGATAATCCAGCCTCAAGCATTCCTGACCAGAATAGATCTCCAAGACGCGTATTATCACATACCAGTGAGGGAGTCACACAGAAGATTTCTGAGATTCCACATACTGGGACGTCATTATCAGTTCAAGGTACTTCCTTTCGGCCTGGCTACAGCCCCCCGAACTTTCACCAAGGTCCTAGCAGTGGTAATGGGTGTTCTGAGGTCAAGAGGAATCCGAATAGTTCCTTATCTGGACGACATGCTCCTGATAGCAGATTCTCCACAGCAAGCGTCAGTCAACACTCAAGTATGTCTAGATCTTCTAAAGCATCTGGGTTGGATCATCAATCTACAAAAAAGCTTATTATCCCCCACTCAGTCACTCATATTTCTAGGGGTCAAAATAGACACTCTTCAAGCACTGGTGACTCTATCAACAGACAAGACAGAATCTATCATGCCGTAAGTCGGTTCAGAAAATCCAGAGTTCAGACGGCAAAATCATTTGCAAGACTTTTAGGCAATCTGACTTCCACTCAACAGGTGGTTCCTTGGTCCAGGACCCACGGAAGACTAATTCAGGAAAATTACCTAAAAATTTTTCAAAAAAGACCCATTCAATTCATCTCTACCAATTCCTCTGTTTCCCTCAACCAAGAAGGAATTAGTATGGTGGAGCATTCGGGAGAACCTCAAAAAAGGGAAATCTCTATTGGAACCTCAATGGGAGACGGTGACTACGGATGCCAGTCTTCAAGGTTGTGGAGGAGTTTGGAGGACAAGAACAATACAGGGCACTTGGTCAGCCAGGGAATCAAAGTTCCACATCAATTATTTAGAACTCCTGGCAGTCTGGAGAACGTTAAAAGCGTTTCAGCCCTATCTGAAGAATACAGCAGTGTTGGTGAGGTCAGACAACACCACAGCGGTCAGTTACTTGATGAATCAAGGGGGAACGAAAAGTCTTCGACTCATCCATCTAGTGATCCAGATCTTATACTGGGCAGAACATCACTTACTGAACCTGAAAGCATCCTACCTTTCAGGCAGATTAAACAGGGAAGCGGACTTTCTAAGCAGGAACCATTTGGATCCAGGGGAATGGTCCCTGAAAAAGTCCATCTTCAGAAGCATCAAGTCATCACTGGGCAGGCCTGTAATAGACCTTATGGCCACTCCGGAAAACGCCCAGTGCAAGCAGTTCATATCCAGATGGAGGACTCCTCTGGCTCTACGGCAGGATGCTCTTCAAACAGTATGGAATTTTCCACTAGCATATGTCTTTCCTCCTCTTCCACTAATCATGGAAGTAGTAAGAAAAATAAGAAGGGATCAAGCCAATGTGATCCCGATCGCTCCAAATTGGCCCAGAAAACTGTGGTATGCAGACCTCATAAAACTCTCAATCCGGCCTCCAGTAAAACTGCCAAACATACCAGACCTACTGTCACAAGGTCCTGTTCTACATCCGGACCCAGCCTTCTTGAACCTGATGGCCTGGAGGCTGAACGGAGCTCTTTAAAATACTCAGGATTATCAGACTCTGTCATCAGTACCATTCTTCAGGGCAGAAAACCTTCTTCTTCCCGGATTTATTATAGAGTTTGGGCAACTTTTCATTCAGGGTGTGTGTCTAAAGGTCTAAAAAGACATAACATATCCCCAGAAACCATTTTGGAATTCTTACAAGAAGGATTTAACAAAGGATTAAAACCAGCATCCTTAAAGGTACAGCTGTCCGCCATCTCTGCCATTCTTGCCCATCCTTTTGCTGAACAGTACATTATTAGAAGATATCTTTCAGCCATTTCTAGAATTAAACCCACGATTAGGGAAATTATCCCTCCTTGGGATTTAAATTTGGTTCTTCAACAACTCTCTGCCCATCCGTTCTTTGAACCCCTGGAGCTGGTTTCCTTGAAGCATCTCACTCTAAAAACCATACTCCTTACGGCAGTCACCTCAGCCAGACGTGTGGGAGAGTTACAGGCCCTGGTTTGTAAATCACCTTATTTAGTGTTCCACCAGGACAAAGTAGTCCTGAGGCCTAAATCCTCTTTCAGATGTAAAGTAATCTCCAGTTTCCCCTTAAGTCAGGAGATAGTCTTACCCACTTTTCCTCCAGCCTCTATTCTTAATCCAGATAGTCGCCTGCAGAATCTTGATTTGCATAGATGTTTACAAATTTATCTCAAACGTTCTGACTCCTTTAGGAAAACAGATGCCCTTTTTGTGCATTTTTGTGGGAAATTTAAAGGGACTGCAGCATCCAAGCCTTCCATTGCTCGATGGATAAGAGACTGCATCATCTTAGCTTACTAGTCAGCTGACAGAATACCCCCAACAGGGTTGAAAGCTCATTCTACGAGAGCAGTAGCATCTTCCTGGGCTTTAAAGAATGTGGCTTCAGCAACTGAAATCTGTAAGGCAGCCACTTGGTCGTCAGTGTCTACATTCGTAAGACATTATAGTCTAGATGTCCAGGCGGCAGAAGATGTTAGTTTTGGCAGGAAGGTGCTCCAAGCAGCCACTCCTGTCCAGAATCCTTGATTAAAGTCCAGCCCATAGGGATACTGCTCTGGTAAGTCCCACAGTATTGCCGTGGATTGGACACAGAGGAAAAGAGAAAATGTACTCACCGATATTTGTATTTCCTCTGTGTCCTTCCACGGCACCCCACCCTGATGGTATTGGTAATGGTATCGTTCCCTGTATTAATGCTTAACAATGTACAAATAGGGAAAGCTCTCTCTATATAACATATAACTAACACGTCCTCTCATTCCAGCTTGGATATACATATAACTGGGGACAGGGAGCAGAGCAGGCGCTTAAGTAAAAAATCAATTGGTCCTACCAGCTGGAGAGGAGGAGCTACAACCCACAGTATTGCCGTGGAAGGACACAGAGGAAATACAAATATCGGTGAGTAAATTTTCTCTCTACAGTGGGATTTACAGACAATGTCAGATTGGGCAAACAAATGGAATATGAAGTTTAATGTGGGGAAGTGTAAAGTCATGCATTTGGGAGGAAATAATCCCAAGGCTACTCATGAACTTAATGGAATTATTGTAGGCGACTCATTGCTAGATAAATATGTTATCCACTCTTCCTTCAATACCTCTTTTTATGCAAGACAAGATTTTGTTTCTTTGCTACTGCTGCTTGACACTGGTCACTGTTTCCAAGTTTGTAGTTGACAAGGATACCCAGGTCTTGTACCATTTATACAAATCATTGGTAAGACCTCACCTTGAGTATGCAGTGCAGTTTTGGGCACCAGTTCTGAAAAAGGATTTACTAGAACTAGAGAGGGTACAGCGAAGAGCAACAAAATTAATTAAGGGAATGGAGGACTTGACATATGAGGAACACCTAGACAAACTTGGTTTAATTACTCAAGAGAAAAGACAACTCAGAGGAGACCTTATCACATTGTACAAGTATATGAGAGGTCAATACAAGGATCTCTGCGGTGAGCTATTTATTCCAAGGCCTGATCAAGTGACCAGGGGAAACCCCTTGAGATTAGAGGAAAGGAGGTTTAGACTTCAGCAGAGGAAGGGATTTTTTACAGTAAGGTCTGTTAAAGGCATAGTAATACTTCATTTTAACTTTATTTTATTTTGTAGGCATTAAAAAAACATGAAGAATGATATAAGTCTTATCTCTCAAACCTTAATGGTTTAAGAGATATTCGCAAGCAAAGTGTCCCCCTCCCGCCCCTTTTACTGATGTAACACTTTTCAGCCAGGGCAGAAGGGAGCTGCCCAGGTAGACTGCAGAGAGGGACAATCTTCAATTAAGATAACAGAAAAACCTGAAAAGCTTGTCAAGGGGGGCAGGGATTTCATTGTTTTCATAGGAATAAGAGTGTCCCCTTCTGTTATCTGTCCAGTCTATGGACTGCATTCCACATCTGAGAAGAGATTGTTTACAGTAGGTAAAAGGGGCGGGAGGGGGAAACTTTGCTTGTGAATATCTCATAAACCATAAAGGTTTGAGAGATAAGACTTATATCATTCTTCATGTTTTTTTAATGCCTACAAAATAAAATTAAAAGTTAAAACGTATTACTATCTCTTTAAATTGTGGAATTTCTTGCCCAAGGAGGTGGTTATGGCAGATACAATGAATACATTTAAGAGAAGATTAGATACATTTCTTTCAAAAGGGAACATACAGCGTTATACAGTTTTTTTTAGTAGGCAGATCAGGAAGGTCTGATAAAGACTAACGTATTTGGTAGCAGGAAAGCTATAAAATTCTCAGTCACTGGGGTATGAGGCAAAGGTTGAACTTGATGGACTTGTGTCTTTATTCAACCTAATTTACAATGTTACTACTATGTTACTAAATAGAGATCAATATCTAGTCAATGAGAGTGCTCCAGCTTCAAGGCAGAAAGAAGGCTGGATAGGGGGAGGGGAGCAGAGGCAGAGTGACAGACTGCGGTACAGAGCAGTTAACCGCAGTCCACGGTAAGTAGGTACAGGGCAGCGTTTATTCCTTCATTTCCGACCAACTAGAGCTTTAAAAAAAGACATTAATAAACTTTTACGCATATTCGCTATATAGTGTAACTATTCAGGCTAACTTGTATAGGAGTGATACAGCCCCTTTAATGTAAATTCTCTGGTTTTGACACAGCAGTTTTTTTCAACATGTTTACTTGAAGGTTGCATGGGCAAAAATCTGACTCTTCAAGCACAGCCCTCCTAATTCTGCAACTTTTAACCTTTTAAGTACCAGAGGAGTGTCCTCTGATGCTCAAATGGTTAAATGTCACCATCAGTTGTTGCTTAGAGCCTTAGATACAGAAGAAACAAGGACCAATTCTGGAGCAAACCTTCTGCACTGTAGGTGACAGAAATCCTGTAATTTTAATTTTGCCTTCATCATCTTGAATCTAGTCTGGTCTTAACGCATTGTGTTGGAGACCTCTCTAGCATTCAGTGGGTAAAAAGCCTCTTTTAAATCCATGGGAGCCTTAGCAATTTTTACTTCTCTTATGTTGTAGTTTGGTGTGCTCCTAAATGTCTCTGTTTTTCTTTCATGTATAAAAGCCATATATAGCTGTTTCCTTTAACACTAGAAATATGTATGGTGGTAGCTGTTTATTTATATGTCTCTCTTCTGCAGGCACACAGTGGGAATGTGACATGCTTGGACTTCAGCAGTAATGGTAAATACCTGGCATCCTGCTCCGACGACAGAACAGTGAGGATATGGAGCACCAAGGACTTCCTGGAGCGAGATCATCGTTGCATGAGAGCCAACGTAGAACTGGATCATGCTACTCATGTTCGATTTAGCCCTGACTGCCGGTAATGCAGTATAGGTCACTATTCTTCACACCTCATATTTGGCTTGTACTGAAATGGGTTGTATAACACAGGCATATTCCCTTTTATCATTACAACAAAATATCAAATACTCTATACTTGGGCCTCTTTTGTAAACAAGTTAAAGGGGTCATAAAGACTCTAGGGCCACATGCACAAAAAGAGTAGAGCGATCCTTGGTGAGCCAAATACAAAAACAGACAAATTCCTATCATTCAGACCTCAATTAAAATTTTAATCTCTTGATTGCTAGATGTCTCCAGTATACTGCTTGTGTTGCAGACCTCTCTAGCTTACCTCCCTGCATGTAAATAGGGAAACTCATTTATCACATAATATGGGATTTATAGACCGAAGAGTTTATTTTTTTTATAGATGCTGGACAGGAATACGGGATATTTTAAAAGGTATGAACCAGATTAATTTATAGGTGGTGATGTATCCTTAAAAAAAAAAAAATACATATTCACAGTTATATTTCTGCTAGTGTGTGTGGATGGATGTACAGTACTGTGCAAAAATTCTTCTAGGTGCACTTGCACAAAGTCTGGGATTTTGCAGGCATATAGTCAGGTGTATGATTAAACAATTATACCAAACAGGTACTAATGATAATCAATTTAATATTTAAGTTGAAACTCAATCATTAACTGAAACAGAAACAGCTGTGTAGGAAGAATAAAACTGGGTGAGTAGCAGCCAAACTCCGCTAACAAAGTCATAAACCATGGCACAGCAACAAGACACAAGGTAGTCATACCGCATCAGCAAGGTCTCCCCAAGGCAGAAATTTCAAGGCAGACAGGGGTTTCCAGATGTGTTGTCCAAGCTCTTTTGAAGAAGCACAAAGAAGCGGGCAATGTTAAGGACCGTAGACGTAGTGGTCGGCGAAGGAAACTTAGTGCAGCAGATGAAAGACACATCGTGCTTACTTCCCTTCACAATTGGAAGATGTCCAGCAGTGCCATCAGCTTAGAATTGGTAGAAAACAGTGGGATCCTGGTACACCCATCTACTGTTCAGAGAAGTCTGGTCAGAAGTGGTCTTCGTGGAAGACTTGTGGCCAAAAAGCCATACCTCCAACACGGTAACAAGGCCAAGTGACTCCACTATGCACGAAAACACAGGAAATTGGGTTGCAGAAAAATGGCAGCAGGTGCTCTGGACTGATGAGTCAAAATGTGAAATATCTGGCTGTATCAGAAGACAGTTTGTTCACAGAAGGGATGGAGATCACTACAAGAATGAGTGTCTGCAGGCAACAGTGAAGCATGGTGGAGATTCCTTCCAAGTTTGTGGGTGCACTTCTGCAAATGGAGTTGGGGATTTGGTCAGAAATAATGGTCTTATCAATGCTGAGACGTACAGGAAGATACTTATCTATGAGTCAGTACCATCAGGGGGGCATCTGATTGGTCCAAAATTTATTCTGTAGCATGACAACAACCTCAAGCATACAGCCAAAGTAATTAAGAACTATCTTCAGTGTAAAGAAGAACAATGATTCCTGGAAGTGATGGTATGTCCCCCACAGTGCCCTGATCTCATCATCGAGTATGTCTGGGATTACATGAAGAGAGAGAAGCCACTGTGAGGCTGCCTAAATCCACAGAATAATTGTGGTTAGTTCTCCAAGGCGTTTGTAACAACCATCTTGCCGAGTTCCTTAACAAACTGTGTGTAAGTGTACCTAGAAGAATTGATACTGTTTTGAAAGCAAATGGGGGTTACGCCAAATATTAATTTGATTTTGGTGAAGCTGTATATTTTGGTTTAACTGAAGAGAGTCTTTCTTCAATAAGCCTAAAAATCCCTTTTTTTTTTCTCCTCTCCCCAGGGCTTTTATAGTTTTATTGGCCAATGGAGAGACTATCCGGGTGTTTAAGATGACCAAAAAGGATGATGGCTTCACTTTCGCTGCTGCACCTGAGGACTTTCCCAAAAGGCATAAAGCACCCATTATTAACATTGGGATAGCAGAGACAGGTAGGAGGATTAGAGCAACTGCACACTTTAGCTTAGGAGTAGCTACCCTTGTGCTTGAGCACAGGTGGATCAGTCAGTGGCTCTGGCACTTTTAAATGAGCAGTAACATTTTATTATGAGAAAATATACTGTAAGGTGTTTTCTGATGAGTTAACAAATTCAAATGTTACTCCTGGTTACAAACTTGTTTTAAGGTTTAATAATGTATTCATGAAGGATATATAATAATGGCAAAAAGTGCTTGAGGGTTTTGGCACATTTGCAACAGTGAAAGGGTTAAGTCTTTGAGATCCAAAGAGATGTCCATGCAGTGAAATGTGTTTGATACTTCTGTGGCACTGAAGGAACCCAACACATTGCCCATTTTCTTTGGTGTCTTTAAACCCCTTCAGTGCCAAAGAGGCATCCAACACGTTCCACTGCATGGATACCACTTTGGATGTCAAAGACTTAACCCTTTCACCGCTGAAGTACCCAAACCATTGTCAATCAATGTGTTGAATACCCCTCAAGCACTCAAAGGACTTAATCCCCATGGGAAACGCCATGGCCCTTTTAGTAGTGAATAAAAAAAAATTGCTCCTTTTAATACCAGATGACTGTTGTATGGCTTGCAATGCACTGGGCATACTTGTGGCGCTGAAAGCGTTAACATGGCTTCTTCTTCCTAAGTGGGTTCTGGCATGCTTACGTAGTATATGCGAGTAATGAGTAATGGCCCGATGCAGTGCCCAGGAGAGGGAGCAGTATGATGACATTGTGCTTAGTCTCTGGGGCTTATCACATGAACAGGGAAAACATGGATAAGCTGAGTGGTACTGCTGCACAAGTAGACTGGGTAAGCATTCAAGAACCCAGTTATCCAATGCAGATGGCATTTTAACTCTTTCTCTTCTCTCTTTTCTCTCTTCTCTCTCATCTCCCCATTCAGTGAAGGAATTATGTATACATCTGTCTGGTGCAGAAATGTCTGAGTTTCAGCTTAGCTGCCAGAGGTCAGACAGTTTGTACACAGAGACCGTGCACGGAGCGAGGAGAGTAAATGCCTAATAGCATATAGCAGTAACCCTGTAACTTCTAAACTGTGTGTGAGAGGCATATACCTTGTTTATTGAAGCAATTATATTTGTGTAGCGTTCGCCATCTTCTTGAAACATTTGTTGATGGCACCATAGAATGTGGAAGGAGAATGTAACCCCTTTAAAGCAAGTGTGTTCTGCAGCGCATTGCGAGCCATCGTGTTGGAGATCTCTATCATAGCATCCAAGATGTTTAAATAAGTGCACATGTAAGTGAGCTTACTCGTTAAATAGGGCCAAGTTAAGTTATACATGAAGTTTAAAGGGATAGTAATACTTAAAATGTAAAAAAAAATATGTTGTAGGGTTTATTCCCCTGAGTAAACAAGGGTACTCCCACTGCTGAGAGAGATTATCTTAAAAAATTATAACAGTTCAAAGTTGAATTTTTTAGGTGTAATATCACAGTGGCCTGAAAATTTACAGTGGCGCTATTTCTACACCATACTATGGAGATTTATGGTCTACAGACCAGAGCAGTCCATAGGATGGTGTAGCAACAGCGCCACTGTAAATTTTCAGGCCACTGTGATATTGCACTTAAAAAATTCAAGTTTGAGCTGTTATAATTTTTTAAGATAATATCTCTCAGCAGTGAGAGTATCCTTGTTTTACTCAGGGGCATAAACCCTACAACACATATGTTTTTATATTTTAAGTATTACTATGCCTTTAAAAAAAAAAAAAAAAAAAAAAAAAAAGGTGAAGTGGCAGGTTCATTGGCCACTCGGATAAGAGAGAATCAGGCTAACAGAAAATTTACCTTAAAGAGTATAACCCTTTGAGTGCCAGAGGGTAGAGAACGCATTGCGTTTCCTATTCCTCTGGCATTCAAAGGGTTAATAGGCGGTTGGTATGTTGATAGACAATGCCAATATCCAATAATGAGTTTTTCAATTAAACATTTAGCCAACTGAGAAACAGAAATACATTGGATGAAAATGGTACTAAATGTCCGTGATGCAGAGGTCAGCTTTTGTAAGGCAGTGTGTGGGTTGATTGTTTTGCACACCCTCCTGGTCCTTAAAGTGTTAGTAATGTCGAACAAAAAGTTTTTTGCATATAGAAGAGCTTAAAAAGCTGAACTGTATGCAAAAAAAACGTATCTCTCAAACCGCTATGGTTTAAGAGATACAGGCGTTTAAAGTTCGCTGTCTCCTACTGACAGCTGTAAAGCTGTCAGCAGGAGATTAGTGTCGGTCGACATGGAGGCGCTTGAGAAGTGCCGCAATCTCGTTACTTACTAGGAATCCCTTCATTGGAATGGTCTAAAACCCTTGCCTGGTTTTCAAGCACACGTTTTAGACCATTCCAATGAAGGGATTCCTTGTACATAACGAGATTGCGTCACTTCTCAAGCGCCTCCGTGACGACCGACACTCATCTCCTGCTGACAGCTTTACAGCTGTCAGTAGGAGACAGCGAACTTTAAACGCCTGTATCTCTTAAACCATAGCGGTTTGAGAGATACGTTTTTTGCATATAGCTCAGCTTTTTAAGCTCTTCTATATGCAAAAAACTTTTTGTTGGACATTACCAAATAACGGATGCCTAACCTTTATCTGTGGCAGTCATTTGTAAATGCATAATACAGCATGGACCATTTGCACAAAGAAAATTAGCAATTGTGAGTAAAACCAACTGCACCACAGGGGACAAAAAAATATTCTCATTGTTTTAAATATAGGTAAAGGGTGGTACCATGTTAGCTGAAGAAAAAGCAGGAGACTGGTACAGTAAACGATATACATCTGTTGGCTGAGTAGATTTAGAATGTAAGCTTTAAAGACAACTTGGGTTTCTTCTTTAGCATATTTAGAATGAAAACTGAATAAAAAATACATGACGGGTTACACATTAATGCAAATTATTTTAAAACTCTTATCACCATTGTCTAAGAACCTCTAAGAAAACTGATGAATTCTTCTAGGTCCAGTGTGAACAAGAAAGGAGACACCTCAATTGGACAAAATTTTTGCAAAACTGGTCACAACATTAAAGATTTCAGGGTGTCTGTACTGATGGGAAATTATCAGAAACAGAGAGACGGAAAGACCTGGGAGTATAAATTGATGACCAAGTTTAACCCTTTGAGTGTCAGAGGGGTACGCAACGCATTGCGATGTGTTGCATACCCCTCTAGCACTCAAAGGGTTAACAGACTAAAGTTTGGCTTAAACTGTGATAGTGAATGTCACATTATTTCACATAATAAACATATTTTTGGCCTTTTTGGTGGCAGATGGGTGTGTATAGCATTGCAAAGTAATGGTCTGTGCACTTTTCTGGCGCTCAGTGGGTTAGCTTATATATTTTACCCATCTTTAGCTCTCTACACACTAAATTTACTGGCTGTATTCACACATAATAACATAGTTGATGAGGCTGAAAAAAGACGTGTCCATCAAATCCAGCCCATGATAAAACACCCCTGTTGATCCAGAGGAAGGAGGAAAAAAAAAAACCCTCTGTAGCCATTTCCAATTTAGCCCCAAGTGGGTAAAAAATTCCTTCCTGACTCAACAAACTATCTGCATTGAAGCCATATGTAATAACTTTCAATATTGTCCTGTGCTAGATAGGCATCCATTGCAGTTGTATTATCTGCAAGTACAACTCTCGAGGCAATGAATTCCATAGCTTTACCACCCTTACTGTAAAAAAATCCTTGCCTTTGTTTTAGTTGAAAGCACCTTTCCTCTAGTCTTAATGGATGATCTCTTGTTCTTAGCTCAACTGTTTGCATAAATAATTCATCGGATAGTTCTTTGTATGGACCTTGAGTATATTTGTAAATGGTTATCATATCACTCCTTAGATGTCTCTTCTCTAACCCAGTTTGACTAGTCTTTATAACTCAGATCCTCCAATCCCTTTATCAGTTTTCTTGCACGTCTCTGCACTTTTTCCAGTTCAACAGTGTCTTTGTTAAGAACTGGCACCCAAAATTGTACTCCATATTCTAGATGAGGCCTAACCATGGATTTATACAGAGGTAGGATAATATTCGCATCCCTTGCATCTACACCTCTTTTTATGCAGGTTAGTATCCTATATGCTCTTGCAGCAGCTGAGTGACTCTGCACACTGCTGTGAAGTCTATTGTCTATCAGTACTCCTAAATCTTTGTCTAATGAGGATTCCCCAAGCGGTTTCTCATTTAGAGTATATGTAGCAAGTTTGTTTCTACAGCTCAGATGCATAACCTTACATTTATCTACATTAAATGTCATCTGCCACTTTTCCATCCTTTCACTCAGTTTATCTAAATCCTTCTGCAGGGGAAAAAACATCCAGCGCTGTATGTATTTTCTTACATAGTTTTAGTGTCCTCATCAAAGACTGAGATGCTACTTTCAATTCTCACTTCAAGATCATTAATAATCAAATTAAAAAGCATTGGGCCCAGGACTGAACCCCATGGCACCCCACTTATAACTTTGGACCAAGCTGAAAAGGTTCCATTTACGACGACTTTCTGCCATCTATCATTTAACAAGTTCTCAATCCATGTACAGATAACACTGCCCAAACCAAAGCCTTTTAATTTATGCAGTAACCTGTTGTGAGGCAGTGTATCAAAGGCAAAATCCAAGTATACTACATCAGCAGCAATTCCCTTGTCTAAATTACTACTTACACTTTCATAAAATTCAAGTAAATTAGTTTGACATGATCTATTCTTTATAAAACCATGCTGACCCCTACTAATATTGTCTGTCTTCACATAATTCAGAATTTTGTCAGTTACTAACCCTTCTAGTATCTTACCCACCATGGACGTCAAGCTCACGGGTCTATATTTTCCTACTTTGGTTCTTGCCCCCTTTTTAAACAGTGTGTGGGGGGAATAAATCTTGTACTACTTGGCAAGCTACAAAGAGATGTGATTACTGGAGTCTACGGATTAATTTACAGAGAAATGGTGTTAAGAGATTCACCTCCAGTGGAATGTCCGTTTTAAAAATAATTTGCATGAATGTATAACCTGTCATGTATTTTGTGTTCAGACTTCATTCTAAACTAAGTATTCTTGAAAGCTTGCATCCTAAAGCTTTGCAGCTAACCAATAGAGGTATTGTTTTTACTCTGCCAGTCTTTTACTATTATTTTAAATAGGATTTTCACCCCTTAAATGGTAGGGGTCCTCTAGCATTCATGTGGCTAAAAGCCCCATTTAGATCAGTGGCCTGTTTTATTCTTCTCCCTATGGTGTGATTGGTTTGCCCAAGAAACGTCCTACTTTCTTTGTGTGTGGCCATATCTTTTTTTAAACAGAAACTAAAATGTCACAGTGCCACACTGTGTTTCAGTTAAAGTGCATACAGATAATACTTTAGTATGACTGGTGAAAACCTTTCTATTTGATGGTCAACATGCCTCATTTCAATACGCTATTATCTGAAAGGTTTAGGGCTTTTTTTCACCAAGTTAAAGATGTACAATTCTGGAGCAAACTACCCAACACATTGAGAAGTATGTCTAATAGACTGCACTGTGGTCTTATGGAGCTTTTTATCCACCGTGACAATCTAATGTGGCAATATGTGGCTTTCATACTCCTCATTATATCGCTCAGACCAGCTATTTTTACATTGATCTCGGTAGAATCGAGCTCAGGGTTATGGTTGTAAACTTCATTTGGGTTGTTTATTTTTCCCTCCCTGCTCTTCTCTCTGCAGTCTTTCCCACTGTTTGTGGGACATGACGACAGGAAGAGGGTGTAGAACAACATTCCATGTGACTCGGCCCTTCCTCCAGCAGCTGATGTTGTATGATGTTGTCACATTGCATTCATGGGTTACAAATCAGTTATATTATTGTTAACTTCAAGATTGTCCATCTGCCCCATGGGTTGTTGAGTATTGGCACTGAAATAGCTAAATGTGTATGGAGTTTATTGTAAACTATTAAGTTATGGCCCTGAAGGAGCTACTACTAGATGACATTGAGTAAAAGATATCTATTTTGGCATAGTAACAAATATACAAGGGCAGCTTCTCTGTATTAATCTACCTCATACATAATATGAAGATCATCAGCATGACAGTTTATTTACCAGTTAACTTCCAGACTCTCCACTGAAAGGAAAACTCCTTCACTTCCACCATCATTGAAGGTACACATACGACAACCTGGAACTTTGTGGATATTACTTATTCTACTGCTATCCACAAAACGCATGTTTCATGTCAAGTGTTCCAAAGGAGAATAGTAAAGCCGTAGTTTTCGATCATATACTTCTTTCTTGTGCCTTCTGCGGTGATTGCCACTGGTCCAGAGCTGAAACATTCAAGGGGTACTAATGCAATATTTTTGTAGCACTCTTATTTGTTACTTTTATATCTGACAGGGAACTAGCTGAATAACTCTCTTCATAAATCTTGCCATTTTTGGACTGAGCGAAAATATATTTATACAGTGTTGCATGTCTTCCTTCGCAATTATTAATTTGTGTACTGCAGGGGCAGGCCTTTTTACATTGTATCTTGTTATATTGCTGCTCTCTGTTCTGATTCAGAATGCTCCCTGTTAAAGGCATTTAAGTGTAAAACAATAAATAAAACTTATAAGCAGTTTAACGGTGCATATTGTGCACTTGCAGAATATGTAAGTCAAAAAGGAAGTTGGACGGCACTGTAAGAGTGTCTACTGAAATACATCAGGCCTGAAATAGGGGCTATAGAACTTGGAAAAGTTACTCTTCTCTTTGGACAGTTGTATGCTGATATGCATATTTTAACACCTGTATTTCAGGTTCACATTGCTTAACCATCACCACAAGTTTGCGGCTCTCCATTTTGGACTGGCCGCCACTCCCAGATTGTTCATGAAGGTTGTTTTCTCTGCTGTTTTTTCCTGTGGAAGAATGGCTTCAATGTCACTACCAGTATGGATTATCTTTTCATCAAACCCAAAATAGTACCTCTGCTGCAATGCATCTGCCGCAGAAAATCCACATTCTCTGGTAGCATGATTGGACACTGGACTTGGAAAGAGCCTATCTGATACCCAGCATGCTCATGACATCGCTGGGTTTTGATACATCCCTTCAGAAAATATTATTACTTACACATTAGACTTCCAAAGTACAGCACAGAGTTTGTTCTTCCTTGAATACCCATAGATGGACAATTTGGGGCAGAATGTACATGGTTAGACTATAGTCTCCACTCATAGTGTTTCCATTCTCCCAATTCCACATAAGACCACTGCATTTGAACCTTTTTCCAGAAATGGACCAAGGACTATGATTACTTTAACAACTGCACTTGTCTCTCTGACAATTCTAGTCATTGGAGTTGTGGCTGAATAGGCAGACACTCGAAAAGAACAAGATTTTATTCTCCATTCAAATGTGGACAAGTGATCATCCCCAGTGCAAGCCTGTCCAGTTGGGGAGCATTGTACTCCAACCTTTCCACCCAGGGACTCTGATCAAAGAAACAGCTGTTTATTCCTGTCAATGTGTTGGAGCTCTGTGCAGTCCAGAAGCCGATGCAACATGGACAACGCTCAAAATGTTCCTTAGATCCAATCTCACAACGCACCTTATTGGCTTGCTATCATCTTGAAACTAGGGGTACGGTGGGTTGATCAGAAGTTGAAAAGAGTCTACACTAAGCAGAAATGCACATTCCAGAGGTAGAAAACTTGGGACTTAACCATCTCAGCAGAAAAAAAAATAGATCTGTGCAAATTGGAGTTAAAGCAGGATTTTTTCAAAGCAATCTCCATCTGAAGGGGTAATCCAGAAATACACCTAATGGCCCTTCATTACAATGATACACTGTCTTCTGTGCAAAGTCAAGAGACCAGAGAGCCATTGTTGTAATGGACATTGGGATCTCTTTGAAATACAGCCTGGCATTTCTGTTCCTTTCCAGTGATGATTGATTCTATGGGAACTCACAAAACTCGCCTGTGCTGTCAGAGACAACAGAGGAAAGGGAATTGGGGGTAATTATTTCTGATGACTTAAAGGTAGGAAGGCAATGTAACATAACAATGCGACAGGGAATGCAAGTTGGGTCCTGGGTTGTATAGCTAGGGGCTTTAGTAGCAGAAAAAGAGAAGTGGGCATGCCACTCTACAGATCTCTGGTTAAACCTCATCTAGAGTGTTGTGTACAGTACTGGAGACCCCATATCCAGAAGGATATAGATACTCTAGAGAAAATTCAGAGGAGGGCTACTAAAGTTGTGAATGGTTTACAGGAAAATAAATATCAGGATAGACTAAAGGAACCTGAAAGTGTATAGCTTGGAAGAGAGAGAGGGGATAAGATATAAACATTCAAATACTTTGAGGGATTCAACAAAATGCAGGAAGGAAGTACATAAGGAGGAATAAGTTAGGACGAGGCCATACTCTAAAACTAGAGGGACAGAGGTTTAGATGTAATGTAAGAAAGTTTTACTTCATTGAGAGGGTAGTAGACAAGTGAAATAGCCTGCCAGCAGAAGTGGTAGAAGTGACCATTGATGTGCCAGGACCATCGCGGCTGTCCGGCACTTAAGGACCAGTGACGGTCCTGGCACATCATGGAGTTCAGGGCTCCCGGCACAGAACAGACTGAATCTTTCTAACTTTTGTTCTTGTCTTTACAGCTTCTCACTTCAGTTTCCACCTCCACATGGGTATCTGAGTTCAGCACTATCTTATGTGAACCTCCACCTCATCTTAAGTAAGGATAAGGCAGACTGAGACTAGTTCCCTATTTTCCAACCCAAGGAGGTTTCATGTAAACAAAGAGTTAATTTTGTTGTCATTGTTCTAATCCACACCGTATTTTTGGGATGTCTTGCATGGTCTGTGTCTACCAGTGGATGCACAATAAAAGGGAATTGTTATACTCGTGTCTAGTCAGTTGGGGGAAACAGGCCAACGAACCCCAATACAATTCTTATTCTCCTGTTAAGGGCTGGAGTGCCCCGTTGTTTCTTAGCTTCTGTCCTGGCAATCTTACCATACTGCCCATTGCATTACATAAACTGACCTCTAGGTGGAGTTACTACTGTCAATTTTAAGTGCCTTACCTGTTAGAAACCTTACCCCATGTTTCTGTGTCTCCCAGTGGACTAAAATAAAAGGTTTTGAGCATAAAAATCCCAATTTCAGAATTGTTACAGTATCTTGTAGTATACATTTGCTGCTGTTTTGGCTAACTTTCAGGCAGTTTGGTTTGAAGTTTTCAAATGTTCAAGATTTCAGGTTTGCTTTAGAATCGGTAGGAGTTTTTGGAAATTATGTTTATCCAATATGGTATAGTGTTTGCTCCTTAATTGTTCCTCTTTTGATAATAAGACCTAAATGGTGGCTGACAACCTATTTTTTCAGTAAAGTATGTTAGGAAAGTTACCTATTTTTTGTTCTGTTCTCTTTGGTGTTTACAGGGAAGTTTATCATGACTGCCTCAAGTGACACCAGTATACTGATATGGGACCTGAAGGGTGAAGTTCTGGCAACAATTAATACCAACCAGATGAATAATGCATACGCTGCTGTATCGCCATGTGGGAGGTGATGAGCTTTCTTCTGTTTTATAGTAACAGTAATTGTGATGCACTGTAAGCCTCACAAGCAGGAAAATGGTTTAAGAGCACATTCTTGAGAATATGGTAATGTGGGTATTATAAGCAAAGCCAACCCAAAGACAGAGGAGCAATTTGAGGGCAAACTGCTTACACCATTGGAATCAAGTAAACATCCCTATTGATTCTACTCATGCTTTGAATACCTTGACTGTAAGATAAGTCTCCAATGCATTTTGGGGCAATATGTTGGAGAACTGGCATTTTCAGAGGTTAAAAGCCTACTTTAAAACAGTGGGAATTTTTATTTGCTCCACATGTCACAATTGAGTTGCCCTTGAATTGCTTTGCTTTTGTTTTTTGGATTTACGGCCTGCTTAATTCAGAAAAATGAGCTTTGTTGCATTAACCAGGCAGTGTAAATCGGTATATTAAATAGCCATTGTGTCAGGAGTGGGCACGTTGCAGCCCAGGACTAATGATGGGAGTCATAGACTAACATTTGGAAGGCAATAACTTGCCCACACCTGCTTTAGCGTGGGCAGCCTTTTAGGCTCCCATAGATATTAGCATGGCTGAAAATTATACTGAGACTGATGTACTAGGAAGAACTGGGGCCATCCAGCTAAATCACAGGGGATAAATACAATTATTTATTATTATTATTAAATGAAAGTTATTACTCCTTGAATGCTAGAGAGATCTCTAGCATTCAGTGATTAAAAGCTCCATTTAAGTAAATCAAAATTTTAATATGTCCCGTACAGTTGGTTTGCACCAGAATTGCAACAGTTCTGGTTAGTACATCAGCCTCAATAAGTTCTGGCATCTCCAATATTGTAATTTAATTTGTTTTTAAATTTCATTCAGCTATATAAATCATAGGATGCAAAATGTACATCTGGAGTGGGTAAGCTGTAGCCTTCTTGCTGCTGTTGGACTACAAATTCCATATTTCACAGCCTACCAGCAACTGGGAATTGTAGATCAATAACAGTTGTAACTGTCTGGTCTTAAAAGGATAGTAATACTTAAAATGTAAAAAATATATATGTTGTAGGGTTTATCCCCCTGAGTAAAACAAGGGTACCCCCACTGCTGAAAGGTGTTTTATTCAAAAGTTATTAAAGCTCAAAGTTGAATTTTTTAGGTGCAATATCAGTGGCCTGAAATTGTACAGTGGCGCTGTTGCTACACCATCCTATGGAGATTTATGGACCAGAGCTGTCCATAGGATGGTGTAATAACAGCACCACTGTACAGCTTCAGGCCACTGTGATACTGCACCTAACAAATTCAAATTTGAGCTTTAATAACTTTTGAATAAAACACCTTTCAGCAGCGGGAGTACCCTTGTTTTATTCAGGGGGATAAACCCTGCAATATTTTTTTTTTTTACATTTTAAGTATTAATATCCCTTTAAAGGATGAATAACTGGTGAATTCTAATATTGCCCCCTTACTTTAAAGAGGGACTGTCATTTCATGGCTATTTAATGTATCTGAGGGTAGTTCTTCTTGTATTGCATTTTATTATAATAAAGTTTCTTTAAAAACAAAGAAGGAATTGTCACCTTCCCAAATCATCTCAGTGGGATCCACAATCTTAAATATATTTAAAGGACACTCTTAATTAAACAAATATAGACTACTCCAGATATCATGTGGGGGTGATAGTGCTAAAAAGAAACTACATACAAAAAAACATAAAGTAGGAATAGATGATCACTTTAAACAGAACTCTGCTATAAATCATAATTTTTCATAGTATATATACTTCAATGTTAAATTATGATTTATAGTGGAGTGCTGCTTAAAGTGATCTTCTATTCCTCCTTTAATTTTTGTATGTGGATCCCCAGTCTTGAAAGGATTCAAATGATTTGTCCTATTCGTTATTTCATTCCACCCATCAGGTGGTAACTGGTAGGCTCCAGCAGTCTAAAAAGGAGGAATTGTGTGGTTTCCTGGACATGTGAGTAATTAATTTTGCAGCTTTATCAGACAGGTCAGAGAACAACAACTATTACATTAGAAATGTATTAAACTGATTGCAAAGCCAAAGGCACAGTGTATTGGCATTTTATATAGCTAAATGTTAGTGGTCAGGTCCATGTTAATATTATGTCTTCTCTATGCAAACAAAAGGTTTGTGGCAAGCTGTGGCTTCACCCCAGATGTGAAGGTTTGGGAGGTCTGCTTTGGGAAGACTGGGGAATTCCGCGAAGTATGCCGAGCATTTGATCTGAAGGGGCACTCTGCTGGCGTGTGTGGATTTTCATTCTCCAATGACTCCCGCAGGTAAGGCCTGATTTCCTTCTTGGTACACGTGCAGATTTGGGATGCTTGTCCTGTCACTAGGCATGCCAAATCTGCTTCAAAATATCACTTTCTTGGCCAACATACCAGAAAATATTTAAATACTTGAAACAAAATGCAGCTCAGATTCTTCTTCATACTATTTGTCCCACACAGAGCTGTATTTCAATACTATCAGTCTTGTAGTTCATCGTCGAATTGAATGAGAATCCCCCTCCCGCCCCTTTTAGCCGCCTCCCATCAGTTGTGAAATCCGGTCATGGGACTGGACAGATTGTGGAGAACCCTGCCCCCCTTGATGAAGAAGAACAGGATTTTCATTATGCTCACTGAAAATTGTCCCTCACTGCGATCCATCCAGACAGTCTTGGAGAGGCAGAGTAATGCAGGGGAAAGGGCTGGGAGGTTGATCCTTTCTCATTCAATTGCGGTTGAACTACAAGACTGATAATATTGAAATACAGCGTTACATATGAAGAAGAATCAGAGCTGAATTTTGTTTCAAGTATTACTATGCCTTTAAGTGCAATTCTCAACTAAGGGCCATATGCAGAAAGTGGTTCTGGGGGAACTAGCTGCACCATTAGGGACAAATGGAAATTCCCATTGATGTAAATGGAACTTTTAACACATTGAATGCCAGCAAGGTTTCGTACAGATCTCTAGCATTGTAAAGGTTAAAAACTCCATGTAAATGAATGTAAGCTAGGTTTGGTTTGCCCCAGAAATGCTACTTTATCTCTGTGCTTATGGCTGCTAATGTGTTGTCACAACTCCCCTCATTCCTATGGTTGGGGATGATGGAAGTTGTAGTCCCTAGTTCCTGGAGGTCCAACAATTGACTTCTGGCCTATGGTTTAAAAAAAAAAAAACTTGCAATATTATCTCTTCTCCACAGGATGGCAACAGTATCTAAAGATGGGACATGGAAGCTGTGGGATACAGATGTCGAATACAAAAAGCAACAAGACCCATATCTGTTGTACACAGGCCAATTCTCTGTGAACGAGCCCTGTCGCATTGCTCTATCCCCAGATGCCCGTGTTGTTGCCATCTCCAGCATCTTTGATATTACAGTGTTCAGCACATGCTCAGGGAAGATTGAGGAAGAGTTCCACTCAGTGCATGCAGAACCCATCACAGACCTCATTTTTGACACCAACAATAGGTTTCTGGTGTCCACTGGAGATCGCGCTATACGTGTGTTCCATAATACTGCTGGGTACAGAGCTGCTATCTCTGACATGAAGGACATGCTCAAGAAAGCCACTAATAAGGGCACTAAAGACAGGCTACAACAGCAAATCAAGGATGCACAGAGTGCGCTGGACGCTGTGTGTAAACCAAGGAACTGATGGACGCTCCTTTACAAAACCTTTTTTTTTTTTAATAAAGATATGTATTCTACACAAATTAAAATATTTCTGTGGAATCCAGTGCTCTGTGCCTAATTACTGCTACACTCACAAGGCTTTATTATGGATAACCTTGTTGTTTCATCTTAGCATTGGTGCCCTAGAAGATCATTTAGTGGTTAAGCGGATACAACTACCTCTAATTTATGTCCAGCCATTTCATATTAGGATTGAAAGTGATTCCTTTCATTCTGCAGTCTCAGGTCCCTTCATAGAGCAAGTGTGGGCAACCAGAGACCATTCCGCTGTGTAGGATTAGAACTGCTATCATCCCCAGCAAGTCAGGATGGAAATGTAGTCCTGGAGCGGTGGAGGGCCTCATGTTGCCCATTCCTGTCAGAACCTTATAATGCTTGTGATGATAAAATGACATGTTGGCGTGAGAATGACCAGCTGAATTTTTTAATGTACTTTGAAATTTGATTTCAGTACATTATTAAATGAATATGCCCCTAAAGGTAGACAAAATGTGCATTTAATTCCAGTTAGGTGTCTCTTCCTGCTGGTCTGTTTAAAAGCAGAAAATAGGTGTTCTTAGTTTACAGAATTGTAAAGCTCCCTGTGACATACTTAATGTTTTTTTTTAAATTCTTCAACATCTCTGTCAAATCTTCTAAAATATGAGATTGTGTTAAATGAGTGTGATGTCATGTGGTGCTCACAGGCAGCATAATAAGAACAATGATCAGGTTTAAGTATGTTGGGAAGTGTAATCCAACCATAGTTGGAGGGTGTCAGGTTGCCCACAACCTGTGCAGAGGTTTTTTGTATTTCTCAGTGGGTTAGGGAGATTGGGATTTTAAAATGTGAAAAATCATATTTTCAACCTTCAGCTATAAAGAGCATACTTCATTTTGCATAAAATACATTTTTAGACTTTAACACCTTTAAAAATAAAGTGTATTTCTGTACACAGACAGCTTCCTTTTTATTTGCTTAGATAAGTTACATTGGGAGTATGGTATAAAAAATGGAGTCTCCTATTAGAATTACAGATGATCCACTAGGTTCTACAACATATCATAAAGCAGGGAAACTCCAACCTGTTCTCAGGCCTTCCTAATGGTAAAGGTTTTCCAGACCTCCTCACATGAACAGAAGTCAATCAATAAGTGATTCAATCACAATGGATCTGCCAGTATTAACACCTTTCACTCGTATTTAAGGAGATCCTGAAAACATGGACTGTTAGGGGTGATTGAAGACAGGTTTAAGCTCCTCTGCACTAATGCACCAGTTTATAAAACTTGTAGAAGTACTCCCTCTTTGTAGTAAGAATAATTATATACAAATTCAGAGCAATACAAATGGTGAAGACTGCTCAGGAGAGATTAACCCATTAGGAACCAATGATGTGCCAGGACTGTCATGGGTAAATTTCCCATGAGGACCCATGGCTGCCTCAATGCATGCTGTTATCGTACTGGTGAGGCTGTAACTGAGCGCTCCAGGATCAGAGCACTCAGTATTAGTTATTTTCTGTTTTACCGGTACATGTGATCGCTCCTACAGTGGTCAAATGTACCGGCTTTTCATTCACAAATGCAATGTGTTTTACACATTGCTTTTGTGACTGTCCTCTGCCTCTTTCTTCCTTACTATGACAATAAGTGAGAGAGAAGCATAGAATAGACATAGACTGAAAGCAATAGATGCCAGAGTTGTGGATATTAATCCCTTCAGTGTTGGTGATGTGGGCAGGATAAATATAGGTCCCTTAATGACCTACTGACAGCAACATTGTTTGTTTTTTGTGTAATTTATAAACACATCTTAAGTTTTAACAAACAATAATGGGAGATTTATTGTTGTGGAGCAATGTAATACACTTATACACACCACAAAGTCTAATCAACCAAAAAGTGGGAAACTAAGGGGGGGAAGAGGGACTAGGGGATTTTTACCCCAGAGGGACATTGCCCCCCTAAAACTGCATATTTTGTAGGTATGAATGACCAAGCATGCAGTCTCCATAAAAAATTAACCCACTGGGCACAAGTGATCACAAGAGAAAAAAAAAAAAAAAAATATATATATATATATATATATATATATAATTATTTTATTTATTTATTTTATTTTTTTTAAATAAAGATGGTGGGCTATCCATGTAAGTGTGGTATCAAAAGAAAGCACTACTTGTGCGTGAAAACAACGTTCTATAATTTGTTTGGCTGGAATAAAAGGCCTATAGGGAAAACACTGTTGACCAAAGACATAGTTAAAATTGCGCTGGTCCTTAACTGCAAACCACCCCAGATTTTCCTAGGGGTTAAAATCTAGGGCAGTGAAAGGCCAAACATGCTTCCTTAATCTTTCATCACCCTACTTTAAAAGGCTTCCACAAATGGTCCTTCAAAATTTGAAGGAAAAACGTTTTTTTTTCTTAAAATTTGTCTGGATAAAAGGAGTACAGGCTCGTAATTACCTTTCATGCCTCCTCTTCAAACATTCGCTCATTATGTAATTCTTCCAATATTCCTAGAATTTCTTACGTATCTTGTTTTTTTTGTTGTTTTTTTTTCCATTTAAAGATGTAATCAACTCCTTTTCTTTTTCTTTGTTCTTAAAAATCTTTTTAGAGCCAACTTGCAAATAAACATATTTAAATCTATAATGAAATTCAAGTCTGGTTTTTGACTGGGTGCAGAAGAGAGCCCCTTTTTTAAAACACTGACTTGATTTCCAGATATTACTTGATCAGATAAATTGACTATTCCTTCTCTACGTGTTTCTGGTTGTATGGCCTAGTTTTGGCATTTTGGGATTTTTGTTTTTCTTCTTCCCCTGGCTCCCTTTTATCTTTTTCTTCCTCCATTTTTCTTCTTAATTGTGTTATACTGTTTTTCTCCCACATGGTTAGTACTGGGTTTTTTTGTTTCGATGTCTGAGCTGGTATTTTGGACAAAGAAGAAGAGTGTCACAGTACCTTGTTTCCACCGCTGCCACTTCAGCGACGCTCGGCATCTTTACACGCGTCATCTGCAGGCAAGAGGCTTCAAGCATGCTGCAGGCCTCTGTTTTTTTTGTGTGTGTTTGTTTCCTGTAGTCTCCTCCTACCTACTTTCTCCCTCTAGCTGCTCCTCCTACCTACTTCCTGTGGAGGGTTTTAAAGGGCAGACTGAGTCCTGACTCAGTCACCCTTACGTTGTTGTTCTGAGCAGTTCTATTCCAGTATTCCTGTGTATGATCCGGCTTGTCTGTCCATCCGTTCTGGATTTGACCTGTGGCTCTGTCTGACTATTCTCCTTGGCGTTCTGATTTGGCTCAGATATCCTTTCTGGAGCAAACCTATGGCTCTGGCTGACTACACTCTCTGTGTGTGACCTAGGCTTGTCTGACTACCCACTCTGATGTTGACCTGGGGCTCTATCTACAGCGCATCCAGCATACATATGCTCCAGTGGATATCCTATCTGGTGCAAACCTGTGACTCTGGCTGACTACCCGCTCCATGTATGACTTTGGCTTGTCTGACTGTCCTATCTGGTGCTTACTAGAAGGCTCTGTCTGTTCGCTCAGTTTGTTGGTTCCATTATTCAGACATCCTTCCTAGTACTGACCTGGGGCTGTAGCAGACTCCTAGCTACTGACTGCAAGCTGAGTCAGTATCTCTTGGGTGTTACCTTACCACAAGACTCCAGTTGGCTGAGGCCTAGTCTCGGACAGTGTGGTGCAGAGAATGGGAGACTGCTATTCCTGATACAGTGCTCACTGTTTCAATCACCCACTGTGTGAATATTTATATATTGCATTACTGTCATTATTCTCATAATAAAGCTTCTATTAACTATACCGTCTGACTCCTGGTTTTGCTTGCCGACCGTAACAAAGAGCTGGTACAGGGTACAGGGCTTAATGGGAGAGTATTCTCTGGAAATGTTTTCGGTATATTATCTATTATAATAGCCTTCCTCAAATTCTCATTTGTTTGAACTGTATGATAAATAGGAACCTGTTCATTATCTTTCCCATCTTATCTCTCAGTCTTATTGTTCCTATTGTGTTTTCATTCTTTAAGTCTTCCAAAACTTGAAAAGGATTGGGAGTAATAGTTATTGAACTAATAGAGGTTTGACTTAAAGGTTTATTACTTGGTCTTTCTACATCCCTAGCTTCTCCATTACCTTGAGTGACTATACTTATTTTTGGGGTGTCGATAAGAACTTTTGTTCCATTTCTTATTGTTGTTAAGATGATATGCATTTCCTTGATTGTTTTTTTTTTCCCTTAATATATGTTTACTTGTGAATCCTGATTATAATCCTCTTGGTCTCTTTGAAATTTTCCTTGTTTACTCTCTTTCAATTCTTGTTCCATTTTATTTGTTTTTTACTTGAAAGTCTAGCTCTTTAAAATGTTTTGTCTTTAGTATATTTATCTAGATCCTTGTATAGATCCTTTACTTCACCCTCTAAATGCTTTGTCATATTCTCCCTATATTCTATGATATGTCTGATTAAGCCAAATGAACAATTTTCCAATATTTCCTCCCATTTCTTATTAAATTCCGCATTCTGAAAACAAGATTTTTGCAAACATAATCCTATTGGTATTATGTTGTTATCAAGATAATTTTGTAATAGAACAACATCCCACCAATGTTTTAATTCATTTTTCAAAGCTTTTTCTAACTGTAGGAAATATTATTTTAATGGTATTTCAATACTGGTTTCATTCTCTTTATCTTATACCTTATTATCCTTTGTTAGAAATGCTTTAACATTTTGTTTCCTAATATCTCTGTTAAATTGAGATACGTGACATTTTGTAAATTAATCAAGATTTTTATATGTAGAGCATATAAGGAAAATTTGAGGATTTTTTTTTGTTTGCCAAATGACACCCAATTATATTTTTAAAGAAGATGTATGTCTTACAAATACAATTCAAACTTTGAGAGAAAAATTGAACTCAAACAAAGTTATAAGAGCTTAGCTGCGCTGATAGTTCCACTTCAAATATACACTGGTTAGATCCACACGTAAAGAACTCAATGTGTATAAAATACAAAACCTACAACACCAAATCTGGGTGCTCCGGCTCTAATGGAACACTTTTGCAATAAGTTGTATCCCTCAAAGCTTTAAGATGGCAATCTCTAATATAAATAGTTTCTAAAATTTGATATCCTTAGCAGAACAAGATTGTCTTGTAAACTCTGAATACAGTCTTTTTCTACTTCCATTGAACTGCTTCTTTAGTAAATGGTCTGGAGAGTCTGTCTTGGAGACTTTAGTATTCACTCTTCCTTTGTACAGAATTCTTTATGGTCGCTGCCCTATGTTACACCAGTGTTTGTGTGCATCTCAGCATAGTTCACAGCGGAGCCAGTATCCCTTTGTTTTTCTGGTTTTATTGACACAGTATTTTTCAGGCTTATCCAATGCGTTTCGTGTCGAAACGACACTTAGGGCCATATGTTCAAAGAAGTAGCGAAATCGCTTTTGTCGTTTGTAATGACTTTTCAAAGTACAGTGTCATTGGGATCATTAATATTTTCAGAGAGTGTGTGTTGTGATTGGAAATATGTCGTTTGTCCTGACTGAAATTGTCGTATGTAACGACAAAAAAATGTCTTAACTAAAGACAAAAATTTCTTAAAAAATGTCTTAACAACAAAAATGTCTTTAAAAATGTCTTAACTAATGACAAAATGTCTTAAGTAAAGATAAAAAATTCTCACATTTAGAACACATTCCCTGTACTTTTTTCTTAACGTACAAATTTTCTTTTGAAAGACATTTTTTTGTCTTTCGTAAGAACAAATTTTCTTTTCCTCTATAAGACACTGGAGAATAGTTTAGCCACGCCCCTTTGCCCGTCGATTCTGGAGTTGTGTCGTACACAACGGACATTACTATCTTTTTGTCGTATACTCTATAGAAAATGTCGTTCATGCATTCAATGACTTATTTTTGTCTTTCATACGACAATTTTTTGTCGTTATCCCTTTGAACATACTGCCCTTTGTCAGGGATAATATCAGTGTCTAAATAAAAACAATTCTTTTTACAAACAATAAATTTCACATTTAAATACCTTTAGTAGCATAGGAGACAGTTATTCAGCTTCCTCTTTCATCTCATTATTTCATTTGTGTGTCAGCAGTGGAATGCATAACTGTTTCGATGCAGATATTCTGGGTCTAAAATACAAGGGTTACAATGAATGGACTTTGAAAAGACTCAATTATTTCATTTTATACTTTTTCTATCCTTCTACATTACTTCTAGTCCTTCATTGTCCCTTCCATTATGTTTTGAACCTACGAATGAGGACATATGTGCTAATATATGAGAATTTTATAAAGACATTTACAGAATATAAAATGTATAAATAAATAAAACCTCAAATACAAAATTATATTCTGTTTATTTTTAAAGATTGGTCTCCTTAAAGGGATAGTAATACTTCGTTTTATCTTTGTTTTATTTTGTAGGCATTAAAAAAAAACATGAACGATATAAGTCTTATCTCTCAAACCTTTATGGTTTGAGAGATATTCACAAGCAAAGTTTCTCCCTCCTGCCCCTTTTACCTAGTGTAAGCCATCTCTTCTCAGATGTGGAATGCAGTCCATAGACCAGACAGATAACGGCAGGGGACAGTCTTCTTCCTATGAGAACAATGAAAGCCCTGCCCCCCTTGACAAGTTTTTCAGGTTTTTCCCTTATCTTAATTGAAGATTGTCCCTCTCTGCAGTCTACCTGGGCACCTCCCTTCTGATCTGGCTGAACAGTGTTACATCAGTAAAAGGGGTGGGAGGGGGATACTTTGTCATTGAATTACTTTTGAACTACAAGTCTGACAGTATTGATATAACACTCTCCAAAGTCCAAATACTATGATGATTAATTAGAGACGCTTTTATTATGAAACATTACTATCCCTTTAATTACAGTATTGCGGTATATAAAACTTGCTTTTAAAAATACTATGGCTAACGTCATATACTCGAATCCTATATGTAGCTTTAAATACCTATGAAACATATATGAGGAAGGCTCATTACATAATTTATGTCTCCTCAGGAGGCACACACACACAGAACAGAATGCCTAATTGCATAATTTATGTCTCCTCAGGAGATACACACACCCAGGGGTGGCAGTAAGGAGGAGTTACTGCTCCCATTGGGTGATTCAGTCATGCAGGGAGTTGGCCCGCCCCCACTATCCAGGCCACCCACCACTATACAACTGAGAAAAAAAACAAAATGGCTGCCATTCGCTACTACACCACATATACACACACACACACACACACATACGCTATCCAACACAGGAAACAAAACACACACACACACACACACCACATCACACAATAAGAAAGACCTCAGGAGGTGGATTCTGCTGGAAGACTGTATCGTCTACCAGCTAAGTGGATCATCTCTCCGGTGCTGCACTGTGTTGTCTAGCCGTGATATTGAACTGTGTTCACGTCTCCCTCAAATCTATTTTCCTGCCTCCCTCCACCTTCTTTCACATACTCCCTACGGAGGAAAATATATATATATATATAAATATAATGTGTTGTCACAGCAGTACATTATTGCTGGAACCTTACTACAGTTTTGGCTTCAAAAGCATTACATCTGCGTTTTGCAACGTTGGCATAGGAGGGAAACACATTACCAGATTCCGACATGCCTAGCCTGTAGTACATGCATCGGCGTTAGATTCAACCAATATTATTTCACAGTTTTCGCGTTTTGCAACGTTAGCATAGCAGGTAAGCATATTGCCACATTCCAACATGGCCGCCCTGTAGTACATGCATCAATCACGTGATTTGTCAGTGCCGGAAGCCGCTTAGCCCTACCTACCCAGTTTCCATGGTGACAGTGGGACGCTGGAGAAATGAGTGAAGCTGCATAATGCCGGTGGTGTCTGGTCCATCTCCCGGTAAGGGACAGCCATGGAGGCTTTGACATGGGCACTCGGGATATAAGGCGTTTGTCATGTTACAGATATTTAGCAAACCAATGTAGCCTGAGTGTAAACATGGTTGAAGTATCCAATTTTATGTATATGTAAGGGAGGGCAACCTATGATTTTCCAGTTTTTTTTTTGTTTTGTTTTTTTAACTACAGTTTCCATTATCCTCAGCCGGGCAATAGTTCAACAACAGCTGGAGCTCCACTCTTTTGTCAGTGTATATTAACATTTTAAATCTATGAAAATGCTTTATTATTTAATAGGCTTCATGTCAGGACTGGATAAATTGAAGCTCTCTAGCTGTTGTTGAATTAAACTCTTTTTGCTGACTGAAGATGCTGGACATTGTAGTCCAAAAACCAGCGTGGCACTTAAAACTACTCTGTAGGGGGCCATGTACGAAGAGTCAGTATAGAGTCACACTTGACTTGCTCTATAGAAATAATTTAGCCCAAACTGATGCAGACTGGATTTTCTGCAGAAACCAGAATCACTGCACTAGGCTGCTGACAACTTTAAATGAAAGAGAAATCCACACTCTCCATCCATTGCAGTGTATATATACACATATAAACTGTTCCTCTTTCTTATAATGGGAAATAAGAGAAACACCCAGGAATCCCCCTCCACTCATAACTTACCCCCTTATGGCGCGTGTGCATGCATGCGTGCGCGCCCTCTGTATGTCTCACAATGTGTGTTGTATGTGTGTAGCACACTCTGTGTCTGCATGTTGACACTGCATGTATGTATGTATGTATGTATGTATGTATGTATCTCACTCTAAGTATCTCAGTGCACGTGTGTTGCATGCTTGTGTGTGCATTAATTCCCAACATAACATGACGGGCAGCGCAGTCACGCATTGCTAGTATTAGATATATTACATATACTAATATCACAAGCGAGATGGTCAGGCGGTCATCATACTTCATATACCTGTCATCCTCCCCGGAGTCTCCCATCAGATAGTGAGACTCTTTCCAGACATTGAGACTAGAAGCTAGCTATATAGTTCCACAAGACTTCACTAAAATATTTCCACCCCCTACAAAGAAGCTATTGTTCTTGAAATGAGCTCATTTAAACACATTTTAAAACAGACTTTCAGACAATTCTGGTTTTGTTTTTACTCTCTGCCAGGGCAAAGTCTTTGACAGGGTAAGGCAGGGTACGGCATCCGTTTCCCATCAGCCATCCAATGTCCTAGATCCTTGCCGGAAGACAGGGAGTGGTAAGTTAAAAAAAAAAAAAATACTGAGAGGAGGAAGTGGAGAAGAATTAAGGGGAATGACTCATAGTGAAATAGTAAAGAGTTCCATATCGAGAATTACACAAAGTTTAATTTTTCAGTCTGACACAGATGGCACAACCGGAGATCTCCACAATCGAGGGATGCACGCCCTGGCCCCTGTAATCAGCAACAACGAACTCTGGAGGAGTCGAGTGTTGTTTGTTCCTCCAGGTAAGCCAGAGATCTGGGAGGCATGACCATGAACCTCTAACCAAAAAGCCTGAATCAAGGGTACAACCACCAAAGATGACCCAGAGTGCCTTCAGTCCCCCCTGCATCTCCAACAGTTGCCAGACACTACGGAGTTACATTTGGGCAGCTGTGTCGGGGGGGGGGAGCGTTACTATCTCGTCATCAGCTTATGATTACTTTCTCTCATGGAGATACTGTTGAGCAGTTTGCAATTCAATTTGCTGCAGAGAACCACTGGGAGTCAGTGGTGGAAAGACCCGGATCAATTTCCCATGAACATTTATGAGGGACAAGGGGTTGAGCAGTGGAAGATTGGAGAGTAGTAAAGCATTTGGAGAGCCCCAGTGGTAATGGTTTCTTGTACAGCACCAATGTCTCAAAACTGGTAAGTGGTTACGTTCTGAACAGAGGAAGAGGGGGAGTGCAAAGGAGGTGTTGGACTTGAGGGTAACACCAAAGCTCAGATTGCGGTTGAAATCTGTACATAGCCTAAGTAAAGGGGGGTGGGAGGGAGGAAGGTGGTAGTCTGGTCCAAATTTGTGAGTCCCACCATGGACCGCCTTGAAAAGGCTCTGTATTGAATGCCCAGTGGAAATCTGACCAGATCGAAAGTAAATGTCTTATATCCACCTGCTGTTTCAGAACAGCAGTGAGGGAGAGCTTGGTGAGGACCATAAGAGTTGTGGAAAATGACGGAAAGAGCGACTGGAGAAGAGCCGTCCAGTCCCTGTATCAGGCAAGAATACAGAGCAATGAAGGCAGAGATATCTGTAGAAAGGATAAGAAGGCTAAAATATCTGCAGCATAGTTTGCTCTCCCAAGATATTCCACAAATGTCAGAAAAAGAGTGTACTGTAGCTAAGGGAGGTTCTGAAGTCAGGTTAAAGATAAGTGGGGAAGTGGGCATCCCTGGTGAGTTCCGCTGTTAATCTCAAAGGGGGGATAAAGTATTCCATTCACCAAAACTCTAGTGAAAGGGGAAAAGTACAGGGAAATTACAGCAAGAATCGATGTCCCAACCTTATGCATTGGAGAACCATGGTCATATAGGCCCAAATAACCAGGTCAAAGACCTTTTTCGCTTCTAAAGACAGCAACAATGATGGTGTAGAAGAGTTCAGGGCAGCCTGGATTAAACAGATAGACTTAATGATATTATCTTTGGTTTCTCAATGAACCCAGACTGGTCCAGGGACACCAGATCAGGAAGAAGGGGTTGAAGCCTGTTAGTCAAAATCTTTATGAAGAGTTTAAGATCATTATTCAAGAGTGAAATAGGTCTGTAGTTGCCGCAATTCCAGGGTCCTTCTACGGCTTGGGAATTACTGTGACGTGAGGTGCCAAAGAGTGTTGTGGCCAAGCTGAACCAGGCAGGATGCTATTAAATAAGGTGGTGAGGTGCGGTAAGAGCTGATCATGAAGGTTTTATAGTATAAAGCAGAGTAACCATTGTGTCCTGGACATTTCCCAGATGGAGTTGACTTAAGAGCCAATGTTACCTTCTTCACCAGTATTGGTTTTTCTAGCATGGTGAGTGCAGCTGGGGAGAGGCGAGGAATATTCTCTCATTCAGGAAAGAGCTGGATATCCAGAGAGGAATCCGCAAGAGAGATCGAGGGCTCTGAATTCTTCAAACTATATGGAAGAGGATAGAAGGTGTGAAAGGCCTCTACTTTGCCTTCATAAGAGTAAATAGGGGGATCTGTCAGAGTTTTTAATACAGTGGACATGCAAGGAAGCACTTGCACAGCTGCCCAAAGTCTTCCTGCATTTGTCACCATGCAGGTATCCCTGAAATTGGGTCCACATGTGTGATCTAAGGGTCTGAGGGAGGAATAGTGCTTACTGGTCTGCCCTTTTAGAAGAAAGGTGGTCTAGAATAGTGGGAGATGGCTGACTCTTGTGCCGCATTTCGAGACTGGATATGTCTGCTAACAAAACATCTAACACCCACTGGTGTATCTTCCTCTTCCAACCACCTGTCAAAATGAAAAGTATACCCCGAATGAAGCATTTGTGAGCCTCCCAAATGGGGTGGAGGTTTGGAGACCTCAGGCGCGTCATTATTGCGGAACAAGTGTTGCAATTCCATAGCCAGCTTCCCATTAATTTGAGTGTCTACCAACAGGGTGTCATTCAACCTCCAGCTTACCAGTGTGTTGAGGGATATGCCTGAGTAGCCATCCCTAAGTGATATTGGCTGAGGAAAAAGTAATCCAGCCTATCGTAGGAGTGATGGAGATGGGAGAAAAAGGTGTAATCCTTGGAAGAGGGGTACATGGAGCAACAGATATCTATCAGAAACATGTCTTTAAATAGTCGAGAAACGTTAGCTGAAGAGGATAGTTACTAGGACCACAAGGATGCTAGTGATCCCGAGTGTGGTGAAACCAGATATTAAACTCTCCTCCCACCATTAGGAGCCTGGAAGGAAAGTTGTTAAGACTGGAAAGGGTAGACTGAAAAAAGGAGCTGTGAGGAATTAGGAGCATATATATTGGCCAGCATTACTTGGGTGTCTGTAATTTCGCTCTTGAGGAAAAGTTACCTCCCCTGCAAGTCAGCTAGAGTCTCCCAGCAAACCCAAGGGAGTGATTTGCTGAAAAGGATTGCAATCCCCTTCTCATGGGAAGACGCAGTCCACACTGCTGGGAAGTGGTGTGTGGTTAACTGAGGATGCACACCTCCCACTAAGTGGGTCTCCTGCAGAAAAGCGACATCAGACTGGAAACTGATGAGCTCCCTCAGAATCATGGAAAGTTTATCTGGGCAGTTGAAGCCTTTAATATTATAAGATGTAAGTTTAAGATGTGGTAAAGGCATACTATTAATCTAAGTGCAAAAACTCTTAATGATTAGTGGGGGATGAGCTGCAGCCCAAAAGAAGGAAGGTAAGGAGTACCAGGGGATGGGGGAGGGAGGGAAAAGAAGATAAAATGAGGAAAAAGAAAGAGAAAAAAATAGAAGAAATGAGAAGTACAGGAGTAGCCGCCATGCTGATCATCTCCCTTGGGTAGAAGATACCTTTATAGCACTGAATGGTAGCGAAGAAGGTCCAGCAGCCTAGAAGGCATAGAGTAAAAAAAGAAGCGATCATACATCTGTAAGGGGAGGTATGTCAAAAGAGAATGGCCACTGGATTGGGCATGGGAAGAACAAAGAAATAAAAACAGACTAACCCTGTAACTTGAGCAAGCAAAGAAAAGGTGCAATGCAGTATACCAACTTGTCATTACAGGGATGTGGACTAACCACTTTCAGTAGTACGCACAATGTTAACAGAGTCTGGCCCATATGGGCAGCGGTAGGGGAGGCCAGTGCAGAAGAGAGGCAGATGACTTAAAGAGAAGAGCAATGCCTAAAAAAAAAAAAAAAAATCTTACCTCCTCATTCCCCACCCCCTTCCATCATTGACACAACCATCATCAGTCTAACCCCACACACACACATCCCAATCTCCAAAGGTCTCCTGGGAGCTGACCCATCAGAGAGGATCAATATGCTGAAGAGGTCGGTATAATGTACCTGATGACCTTCATGGACAGTAGAAGCCTGCCCCCCAAGGAAGGTTGGGGAACCGACCCACGGAGCCCTGAGGGCTCAGGATCACGGGCCACAGCCCTCACCCTGGGCAGCCACATGTAAAAGCAGAGACCTCATAGCAAATTAATAATAGGCCAACATTAGCAACAAACAGTGGTATGGGATAGATGTAGTAATGGTCATAAATACAGTACAGTGGAACATAACCATTTCCCTTCCCACCCACCTACAAATGCAAATAAATATGAATGTTCTTACATAATGTACCCTGAGGCAGAATATCTTGGGAAAGGAGTCCAAAGGTACAGAGTAGATACCTGAACCTCTCAAAAACTGCCATAGATCTAGGGAGTCCAGGAGAAACAAGCACTAAACCCCTTGGACAGCCTCCACTGTCAGGATGCAACCAGGGGAGAAGAAGCAGAAAAGTCCACCGGGAGTGTGATCCATATTGCAGTGAGGAAGAGGCCAACCCATTAGGTAGAAACATGGAATTTGACGGCAGATAAGAACCATTCCGGCCCATCTAGTCTGCCCATTTTCCTACACTAAAAACCTTTTGGTCCTTTGTCTTTTCTTAACTTAAGGACAGCCTTATGCCTATCCCATGCATGCTTAAATTCTGTCACTGTATTAACTTCTACCACTTCTGCTGGTAGGCTATTCCACTTATCTACTACCCTCTCAGTGAAGTAAAACTTTCTTACATTACATCTAAACCTGTGTCTCTCTATTTTTAGACTATGGCCTCTTGTCCTAACATTTTTACACCTTTGAAATATACTTCCATCCTGCACTTTGTTGAATCCCTTCATGTATTTGAATGTTTCAATCATGTCCCCATTCTCTCTTCTCTCCTCCAAGCTATACATGTTCAGATCCTTTAGTTTATCCAAATATTCTCCATCCTACCACCCTCTGTCTCCTGTCACTCAGCCATTGCCTTATCCATTGAACTATTTTTGCATCCAGACCCAAACACTGCAGTTTATTTATGAGTCTTCTATGAAGGACAGTGTCAAATGCTTTACTGAAATCTAGATAAGCTATATCTACTGCTCCCCCTTGGTCTATTATTTTAGTTACTCAGTCAAAAAAATCTATGAGGTTAGTTTGACAAGATCTCCCTGCCATAATCCCATGCTGTTTGGTATCTTGCAAGCCATTTAAATTCAGCTATTCAACAATTCTTTCCTTTAACATAGTCTCTATTAATTTTCCCACTACTGATGACTAAGACTTACTGGTCTGTAGTTACCAGACTCTTCCCTGCTACCTTTTTTGTGAAGAGGTACTACATTTGCTAACTTCCAATCTTCTGGAACTTCTGGAACTATTCCTGTCGTTAGTGACTGATTGAATAATTCTGTTAAAGGTTTTCCCAGAACACACTTAAGTTCTTTTAATAACGTTGGGTGTATCCCATCTGGTCCCATTGATTTATCTGTTTTAACGTTAGAAAGTTGAAGTAGAACTTCTTCCTCTGTAAACATGCATGTTTCCCATGTCTTGCAATTTTTTTTTCTAACAGAGGTCCCTTCCCTTCAGGTCACAAAAGATGTAGGAAACTGCCAGAACCTGGATAGTAACAGAGGCTTTCAGGCGACTGGAGGATTGCCAATAGTATCAGATGCCTCCAGTGTAGGTAGCGGGTGGTCTCTCCTCTTCTTCCGCCGGGGGGACACTGACAATAAATGCCAGTGAAAGCAATGGTTAGGCTTCAAGGACAGCTGTGCTGGAAGAGATGGAGTATCTAGATCAGCCAGTGTGTCTACCTCTAGTTGTTTGCAGAACTCCCCTACCTCTTCTTGGTTTTGAAGTGTGACTGCCTGGTCTTTATGCTGAACAAATAGATGGAATAGATGGTATCCCCATTTGTATTTAATATCCAGTTTATGCAAATGCTCCGCTAGTGGCCAGAGTGACTCCTCAAGTAAATGGCATGAGTCGATAGATCTTGATAGACTTCGATGTCTATTCCAGAATAAGGGATTGAATCTCTGCCCCAGCAAGCAGCCATGATCGATTCTTTGTCTTGGAAGTAATGCAGTCCGCATATTATATCCCTGTGCCTGTTGGTCGGGGGGGGGGGGGGGGCGGTAGTGCTCTGTGAACTCTATCTAATATCACTGGGTTCAAGTTGGGCCTTGGAAGTAAACTAGTAAAGAAGGATTGGAGAAATATCTGTAGGTCCCTTGGAGGGAGTAGATTCCAGGAGTCTAACATTCTGGGTGTCTAACATTGTTCCTCTGGCCTCTATTATCCAAATCGTTGAGATGATATTGGAGCATTGAAATCGTATCTTGTTGGGCCAGATAATATTGTTCCACCGGTGGAAATGTTCAAAGAGCTTTGTAGTTTAATCCTCTGTGGAATCTACCCTGTCTGATAGGGAGTGCAAGTCACAACTCTGCATGAAGAATAGATTTAATGTCCCCTGCGGGCATCCACAGGTCTTCCTTGGATAGCAAGGAGATCTGCCTGGATTGTCAACATGGTGGTCATAGTCACTGAGGATAAGGCCATAGTCTGAGAGACTTCAGCTAGGTCCGCACTGCCGGCCTTGTGGGCCTGGCAGGTAGATCTACTGAGGTACGATAGCCATCCTTCGGGACCCACAGCGTCCTCTCAAGTAGCCCTTTGTTTCTTGGCCTCCTTATGAGGTACAGCAGTTAGACTTACATATAGCAGGAGAAATTCGATGGTATATGAGGCAGTATGATGCTTTAAAGAAGCTTTGGAGCGGGAGCATCCAGCTTAAGTGCCCATCATGGTCGGCTGCAGGAAACAACCTCCCCCCTTTTTTCATTCATTCTAATGGGAGCCTGAAGATTACATGTAAGTTAACCCATTAAATGCTTTGGTCCTGTATGTGTATCCCTGTTCTCTGGCATATACTTGTTTATGTAACTTGTTGCCTGGTTTGCACTCTCTATTTTGTACATATACTGTTAGTCCATGTTTGTTCTTGGCTGTTCTATCAAGGACAGAAATTGTTCTAGTGTTTTATGTAACTTTGCAGGACTATTAGCCCCTGCACACTACCTTCCTTCTTATTTGGGCACATTTTCCCCACTTGGGGCACTGTGACTTTAAGGCAGTGGACTTTTCTATTTATTTGCTCTCTTTTCCTCACTATTTAATGTTTTTTTTTTTTAAAGACTATTCTTTATTTCAGACCAGGTAGAGCCATTTTGTCTTCATGTATAGAGCTTCTCTGGGACATCTCACCTGCAGTTGCACCTATGAGTGTGGTTTCATTTCTTATGAGGTGCAATATCTAGTGACCCCCAACCTGTTACCAGGGAATGCAGTTTTTAAATGCCTGTTGAGCCACATTGCCATTTTAAAGGAAAATTACTACATTTTATAGAAACCAATTCTTCACAGTTTTTTTGGCATTAGAGGAGTTGGTCTTCCTTTTTGGATTCTGCAACTGCACGGAAGCTGGTCTCTCCCTCCTGCTGACCAGTTTAAACCCCTTGCAGTCAGATAATTACTTTTGCACACTTTCTGCTATGACTGTGTTTTACAAGAGACAAATGGGCAAGTCCATGTCTAAGGATTCTGTTATCACTCTAACTCCTTTAATCCTTTGTTCCTCTTGCCAGACTGGGCTTCATATTGAGTAGTTTGGACCATTATGTTCCTCTTGCACAGTGGTCTCTACACCACCTCCGCGGCCCTCATCTGCAGACCAGATGAAAGTGAATTATGCAACCTCTGGCGCTGTCTTACGCCCTGTCTCTGCCATTGCATAGGTAACTAGGGCCATAGCTATCTGAGGCGATCAACTCTTGGATGCCATCCAAGGGGACCAAGTTAAGGATGACCTGGTGGTGTTGCTTCCTATGGTCTTTAAAGCTCATGCTTATGTTGCTGCAGCAGCCTTTGATGCTGCTAGTTTCTGGCAATAGCTACGTGTCACACTTTGTGGCTTAAGATCTGGGAGGTTATACACAAATTGTGATAAAGTGGAGATGACGCCTCCAGTTCCTATGTTTTTCTGTAGAGCCTATGCACTAAGATCTCCGAAGTTGGAGAAATCTTAGTGCATTGGCTACATGGAATAACATAGGAATTGGAGAATTGATATAACTGGAGAAGACATCTCCAGTTATCACCTCTTTTTCACAGTTTAGTGTATTTTCCCCCTGGTTAGCGGACTAATCCTCCAAGAAGCCACTTTTCCCTTCCCTTTGTAGGCAAACAATTGTTTGATACTGAACTGGAGTGGGTTATCCGCAATTCCACTTGAGACAAGAGTACTTTGTTGTCTCCAAGCTCTTTTTTCTCCAGAAGGTAAGTGCTTTCCGTTACCTTTGCCAGTTCTGGAACACACACCTAGGGCACCACAGTCATATCCTCCCCCCCAAAACGCAGGCAGGAAAACTGCTCAAAAGCCCAAGGCTGACAAGTCCACCTATCCATGACTTTCAGGGGCTTGATCTGTCTCTGCTCATAGGAGGTCTACGACAAGCTCAAGATCCTGGCTGCCTGTAAAAAATTGCCTTTTTCTGAGGTTTCAATGCCATAATGTTGTTATTTTAAGATTACTATGCTCTTGTTACAGCAAAGAACAAGGAGTTTATCCCAATTTATAAACTTTTACATGACTGACTAGCAACATTTTCTCTTCTTTACCCAGTAAAACTCTGGGGTTCCCTGGATATACCTCAAGCTGCAGGAGCTTACCTACTTCCATTCAACAGAAGGACTGAACCATAATTCCTCTAGGATGCTGCAATATATTCTCTCCTTATGGAATTCAGAACTTTGGACTGGTTGTTTCTTAAGTTCAGTTTCTGGTTTCTTTATTTTTTTTATCTTATTTTGGGAGGCCATGCTCCACACAGTTACAATAACCATTCTGACATTACTCTACACTTATGGAGTCAAAATAACTCACAGCATAAGCCGAATAACAAACTCCAACAACTCTCCAGGGAATGCCATGTGCTGGGTTGCTGCAATACCCCCTCCTCCCAAACTCTATTCTCTATTTCATTTATCTTATTGACACTGACTCTACTTAATGACACAAAAACAAGCTACTGGTTCAGATAATATCACTGACCGACCCTCAGTCAAACTGGGTCGTAACAGCCCCTAAAAGAGAACAAGAGTTCTCACACACCTCAAGCATCTGAAGCCCCAGATAGTGTTTCTACAAGACAATGAATGGCAATTTGGGGGGGAGGTCTACTCTGAAAGCTCCTTGGATAGTGGACTATATCACTACACCTTACAAATCAAAATCCTTGAACACCTGGTAGACCCTGAAGCCCTTTACATTACACTCCATGTACACCTATATAAGAACGATAATGTCTTGGTGCATATTTATGCTCCCACTTACCCTAACCATCCTTTTTTTAAAGCAGTTTGAATAATTGTCCTTTTCTGCTAACCCTCTTCTTATTGTAGGTGGTCATTTTAATAGTATGGTCAAACCTAACCTAGATCAGTCTAGTGGAATGACTGTGGGACTGCATGAATATATAAACTTTCTGATGACCAGATGCTCTCTGACAGATCCTTGGTGCATACTTCACCCTACTAAACTATATCTATTATTCTCAAGCTCATAATTCCTCTGTCCTACAACTATATTTTTGCATCTCCTCAACAGTTTTCAAAAATTGTCTGTATATATAAATTGACACTTTCATAATTTCCAAACATGCTCCTGTCATATTATCTCTCTGTCTACATCTAATATGTCACACCAAACAATGGAAATTCCACAAGTATCTATACACCTCTGAATCTATCCGCTTGTATTTGGAGGCCAGTTGGACTGACTATGTGGATGACACTATCACTCACATTGATGGTAACTAGCTATTCTGGCTGTTATTAGAGGTTTGTCAAGACTTCCCCATCCTTGCTGGGTGTTCTTCCTTTCCTCACTGTTTGTGTGCTCTCGCACATGGGAATGAGCACATTTTTATTTGCAGTCACCTTGATATGTGCACTTCCAGGTCTGTGAAATGTTTTGCACATGGACAAACTTGCATGCCTATTTTAGCATTTCCTCAGTACTCAGTTGATAGCCCTGGTAGTAAAGACTCAGTTTCCTGTATTTGATTTTTCTCTTTGACCTCGTCTTGCACCCTGACTTTGCTTGAACTTCGTCGGTGACGACCTTGGCTTGTACCCCAACTTCGCTTGAACTCTGCCTGTGTCATCCTGGCCTTGTATCCTGATTTCACTCGAACTTCTCCGTTGTCGACCTCAGCTTGTACCCTGACTTTGCTTGATCTCTGCCTGCGTCAACCTTAGCTTGTAGCCTGACTTCACTTGAATTCTGCCTGTGTCGACTTTGGTTTGTACCCTGCATTAACTTGAACTCTGTGTTGACCTCTGCTTGTACCCTGACTTTGCTTGAACTCCATTTGAACTCATAAGTTGCATGAACCAGAAGCTGGAATACTTATAACAGGATATGGTTGATCTTCTGAGTGGAATGCCCCAACTGCATGCTCAGGTCCAGGATCTGTGTTTCACAGATCCCTCTGTTTCAGATCCTATTGACTCCTCTGCCCTTGACTCAGGAACATCAGCATCTTTTCCTGAACCACAAGTTCCCCTTCCAGATACATTTTCTGGGGACAGGACTGTGTCTTCCAATATACCTGTGAGTTGCTTTTCTACTTCACGTTTCATACTTAATTCTCAGACATTGGCAGCAGAAACGTCAATTTGTCCCCATAATCAGGGCAGGAGACCAGTCGAGGAATATGTTGTTGAATTCCGCCACTAGGCAGCTGATACTCAGTGGAATGAATCTGCTCTGAAAAATTAGTTCAGATTGGGGGATATCAGATTCCTTAAAGGATGAGCTGGGCTGAGTTTTCATTGTCTTATACATCCAGGTTGATAGATGCCTCCAAGAACAATGACTTGAGAAGACTCGTTTTCTGGCTCCAGTGTGGCAGATTCCTCCACCTATGGAGGAGACTTCTTTGCCACAGGGCTCCAGAGAACTGATACAATATGGCTCATGCTGACCCTAATTTCAGAAGAGAGGGTCCAAAGGTGTAATTTGAACCTCTACTTATACTGTGGCAAAGATGGCTATCTACTCTGTACCGGCCATTTGTGATCCCCATTAAGAACTAGCATCCTCTTCCTTTAATTCCACAGCCATTCATCCTCCTGACGTCCCCCACTATTTTCATTTAGTTGGATCTATGAGGTGCTTACAACCTTGTGCAAATCCACGAAGGTGACCAGTGGAAGACAGCATTCCGGGACACCTTGTGGGAATTTTGAATACCTAGTGATACATTTCAGTTTATGCAGCATTCCAGGGATTTTACAACATTTTGTCAACAATAACTTTCATGACCTGCTGGTTCAGTTTGTAGTTTTTTATTTACATGACATCCTCATTTTTTCTCATGCCTGGAGGAATGCCATTCTCATGTTCTAAAAATCCTATACCATCTCAGATTGCATAGATTGTTTCCTAATCTGGAAAAATGCAACTTTAAAGCACTACAATGGAATTTATGGGCTTTGTCTTGTTCTCTGCTAGAATTACACTGGTTCCTTGGAAAGTTTCAGCCATCCTTGACTGACTAGCTCCAAAAGATTGTAAGGCACTGTATCGGTTCTTGGGCGTTGCAAATTTTTATCTGAGGTTTATTCATAACTACTCAAGAGTAGTTGGTCCACTTGCTCATTTAACAAGTTCCAAGTCTCTCTTTCTCTGGTCTGGTACTACCCAGGTAACTTTTGAGCTCCTCAGGGAGTGCTTTTTCCAAGCTCCAGTGAATGCCTCTGAACCCACTGTTGAAACTGTGGTATCTCAGCAAAACAGTCCTAAAGATCTGCTGTATCCAGTGGCCTTTTTGTCTTGTAAATGGCCTAATTCTGAAAACAATTATGACCCCCCCTCGAGAGGCATTGTTCTGTGAAGGCTATTGTACATGTTCAGAAACAATGTTATCAATGAGTACATGCAAACTACCTGGCATTTTGATTTCTTAAACTGGGCTAGTCTTCCAGCCTCATAAAGTCCCACTTCAGCTATAAACAAATTGTCTGGCTGAGGTCCGTAGTGCTGAAGCAGAGCATCCTGCGTTGGCTGAGAGACAGTAGACAGAAGTGCTCCTACAGGGCTGGGACACAGTCAAGATTTGTGCATTTGCTGGGCTGGACCAATAACAGGGAGTGAAAAGCACCCATCTTATATGCCAGTACATCATGGTCACTGGTAATGTGCAAAGCAGGGAGCTTAGTTCTTCATTGAGGTGATGTGACACAGTACAGTATACTCTGTGTGGAAATAATGAAATGAGATTGCTCTCTTTTGATCAGGAAGAAGCAGATGGAAGTGTATACATTAGGGGCAGCAGTAGTGTGGTGTAATGATGCAATGCTTTTTAGTCCTGCTTTTCTACACATCTGTTTCCTGGCAGCTCTTGAGTCAGGAAATTCAAAAGTTCCCAGTTCACTTGAAACATATTTACAAATGGACCTACTCACCCGAGAGACTACCAAAGTTTTAAACCAAACAATGGCCATCGTTGATTATTGCAAAACCCTCCTAATTGTCCTTCCTATCACCTAACCCCATTAACATGCATAATGAACTCTTCTGGCAGACCAATCTACTACACACATGCCTACATTGCTTTTCTGAAGTTGCTGATAATCATTGCACTGACTTCCCTTACCCTTCAGAATTAAATTCAAAGTGTTAGTACCAATTAATAGAGCCCATACCCTTTTGAGTGCCATAGAGGTATCCAAAGCAATTTTCAAAGCAATGCAATGGATATCCTCTGGCACTCAAAAAGTTAATAACACTGCACCCTGCTACATCTCATATTGCTTCCAAATACAAATAGTGCACCTCTCCACCAAGTATACACCTGATGTATTTGCAACGGAAGCTAGGAAGGGACCCGCGCCGCCTTCTGCTGTCGTTCCCGGGTCTCTCCCTGTCGACGCCAGATAAGCGCCGTCGGATGCACCGGTTGAAGTATGGATGGTCACTGAAACAGTCGCAGGATCTCTGGAAGCAGGGAAGCACGGGCAGTAGAGAGTGACGCCTCTACTCCCGGTCAAAGGATCACTGGAAGATGTCTCAGGAACACAAGGATGAGATGATGGAGTCCACATCACCACGTGACAGCATATGAAGTCGGGTTGCAGGAAGCTGGTAGCAGGCGGTCGACAATTCAGGATACTTGGCGCAGATGGGTATCAGAGTGGACACTTTAGACCATAAGCAATACAAGACTCTAGGACTCCTTGTTCACTCAGAATAAGACTGACTTTATTGTACCAAACCACAGAGCAAGCACATTGAAACTCTTGGGAAACCAGATACAATGGGAACATAATTCAATCACCATACATGAGACAAAAGGCCAACAGCAGATGGCCTAACAAACACAATGACATGATTACATTTCAGATACAAAAGGGTTTGATGAACAAAGACTTGAGGACTTGAATGAATTGCCACATGGCAGGGGGTCTGACTGCAGTTCATAATGGCTTAATTAACACACAGCAGGAGGTCTTGCTACAGTACACATAGTCACTGGCTTGAAGGACTGCAATACACACTGGAATAATTAACCCCTCACTGCCTATTCCCTTGGAAGCAAGCCACCAGTCTACCACAGAGTAGTTTTGTGTAATAAAGTCCATTTCCCCATTCACATAAAGTGTATCAAAAGTCTTTTTTAGTGCACAACCAGGGCAAAATGTCCACAGTCTTTGGCCAAACAACTTATGACCAGACAAGGGCTCAAGTAACGGGTAAGATCTGTAACAGCATTGCCCTGCCATACAGCTCACCTCCTGCACCATTGGAATTTTAAACAAGAAGCAATAAAGGTACTGATTTTGATGTTATTCTGATCTTTTGAGCTGTGCTTATAATACTGGTGCGGTTACACATATAATATTGGATTCTTTGATGGGGAGAAGAGAACCCTAAAACTGGTACATTATGATTGCATGCTCAAGATCATTATGTTATGGTGTGCTATTTTTGAAACTTCGTTGATATTCTGTTGCATATTGTTAGTTCACCGAGACACTGGAGCTGCTAATTATATACAACAAGTCTGTCACACACACCCTGGTGCAGAAGGAAGGAGGATATATTCAAATATTATGTATACTGCCTGTCCAGGACATATTGAGGGGGGGTGATTTTGACAAGACAAAGAGTTGTCCCCCACTATCTCCTCTTCAGAAAACAAACATGGATTTTTGGCCCCCTGCCACTCCTATGAAAATCTCTATAAGGAACTGCAGGGGCCTTCAATACACACACACACACACACACACTACAACACATACACAATACATACATGCAATACAAATGCACAACATAATCATGTATAACACACACAATACATACATACAAACCACAAACAGACTATAAACATATGCATAACATAAACCCCCACAACAGACACACAACACAGAAAAACACACATACCACAAAATATACACACAATACACAACATGCGTAACACACAAGCAATACACAAACACACGCAATACAGATATATGCACAACAAACAATACACACAACACACACACATACAGGCACAACACACACAGATACATACTCAGTACACACATATTACACATACACACAAGCAATACACATACAGTTAGTGAAAAAAGTATTTGATCCCCTGCTGATTTTGTACGTTTGCCCACTGACAAAAAAAATGATCAGTCTATAATCTTAATGGTAAGTTTATTTGAACAGTGAGAGACAGAATAACAACAAAAAAATCCTGAAAAATGCATTTCAAAAAAGTTATAAAATTGATATTAATTTTACGGAGTGAAATAAGTATTTGACCCCTTTGCAAAACATGACTTAGTACTTGGGGGCAAAACCCTTGTTAACAATCACAGAGGTCAGACGTTTCTTGTAGTTGGCCACCAGGTTTGCACACATCTCACGTCTTTGCAGATCCTCTACAAGTCATTAAGGTTTCGAGGCTGATGTTTGGCAACTCGAACCTTCAGCTCCCTTGACAGATTTTCTCTGGGATTAAGGTCTGGAGACTGGCTAGGCTACTCCAGGACCTTAATGTGCTTATTCTTGAGCCACTCCTTTGTTGCCTTGGCCGTGTTTGGGTCACTGTCATGCTGGAATACCCATCCATGACCCATTTTCTATGCCCTGGATGAGGGAAGGAGGTTCTCACCCAAGATTTGACGGTACATGGCCCCGTCCATCGTCCCTTTGATGCGGTGAAGTTATCCTGTCCCCTAAGCAGAAAAATACCCCCAAAGCATAATGTTTCTAACTCCATGTTTGACGGTGGGGATGATGTTCTTGGGGTCTATCATGGTGCCCGTGCTCCCTGTGTTGCTTTCTGTCAGTTTTTGCTATACTATGCTCCCATTGGTTGATCTACGTTTGGCCCGCCCAGTATGGCCTTTATATACTGGGCTCTGGCACCTATCCGGTGCCCTTTCGTGGTGTTCCTGTACCAGTGCCTTCTTGAGCTTCGTGGATTCCAGTGTACTGACTTGGCCTGTTTGACTACTCTGCTTCTTGTCTCCTGCTCCCGTGATTCGACCTGGCCTGGCTGACGTTCCTACTCCGTGATCTGACCCGGCTTGGCTGACGTTCCTGCTCCATAATTCGACCCGGCCTGGCTGACGTTCCTGCTCTGTGATCCGACCCGGCCTGGCTGACGTTCCTGCTCTGTGATCCGACCCGGCCTAGCTGACGTTCCTGCTCTGTGATCCGACCCGGCCTGGCTGACGTTCCTGCTCTGTGATCCGAACCGGCTTGGCTGACGTTCCTGCTCTGTGATCCGACCTGGCTTTCCTGTTCCAGTGTTCGCTGTGTTGCTTGGGTGACATTCCGACTTCCGCTGTGCCTGGGGCCTGTATCCATTACTTCTTCAGCAGTGAGACAGTTACTGTGTCCTCCGTTAACTCTTGCAGAGCCTCCGTGTTGCCTCTGTTACTTCTACGGCAGTGTGCCATTGGCTGAGTCCTCCGTTAACTCTTGCAGAGCCTCCATGTTGCCTCCGTTACTGCTACGGCAGTGTGCCATTGGCTGAGTCCTCCAGAGTCTCAGTGTTGCCTTTGTTACTGCTACGGCAGTGTGCCATTGGCTGTACTTTCCATTAAGCTCTTGCAGAGTCTCAGTGTTACCACCATTAGGCAGATTACTATCACTGACAATGCCCTTAGATGTGGCTAGCTCAGTTTCCAGGTGCTTTGGTGGACCTTAAGCCCTGGGGGAAAATCTTGGATACAAGTTATTTCCTCAGGAGTTGCCCACTGAGGCTTCTTCTTGATACATGGTAATCTGAAGACAGAAGATCTGCTAGAAAGGTGAGCAACCCTTTGAGTGCTGAGGTCCACATGTCCCACGTTGCCCCTCCACAAAGGGGTTTTCCTTTGGAGTTCTTATTGCATACTCCTGCACTAATTGGGTTTATCTGTATGTATGTTGGGTGTTTTGGAGCAAGTTTCTGTGGTAACTTAACCCTTTGGTTGCTGGTTTAGCATCTTTTGGGGGGTTGTTGGGTCTAGTGACGTTTGGTGCAAAATTATTTCTTAGTTACACCTTGCAAAATTTGTGTTGTGCACTTTTACCACATAGAAGCCATTGCTTCATTCACTTCTATGGGACTTTACAATTTGGGACATATCTCTGCAACCGCTCATTGTAGCGACTTCAGAGATGGCTCATTTTTTCTGCCCTTGCTCTCTTAACAAGTCAATGTTTGGTGTGTGTTGGGGGGCTAAGGGGGCTTCGGGCACTGTTGGGGTACTTTTTCTGGGAAAACTACACTTACCATGAGCGCTTGCATTGCACGCTCGTTCCCGATTGGCTCCCGTTGTGGTAGCCATTTTGTGCTTTCCCTGAACGAGTATCCTACACAGGGCTTGGACTCTCCTCCTCTCCCTTGCAGATTAACCCTTCGCCTGCCAGATAAGTGTATTTTAGCAATTTCTGGGGTGAAATTTTAATCATACACACTGTATTTGGGTGATTCCTTATACTTTGAACATTTTGACACTGTGAGAATGTCTATTCCGTTGGAGCTTGGGGCTAGGCTTAAGACTAAGGATGCTGGGAGCTCTGTGCCCTCCATTGCGCATTGCTCCTCATGTCAATCAGGGTTACCTAGAGAATTATCAGGTCATTTATGTCCAGCATGTTCTGCTGTCCCCGAGTCTCCACCAGGTACCTCCAGCCATGCATTAGAGCCAGTTTGGGTGCAAGAGTTCAAGGCCGCTAGCAGAGACCTCCGGACCACATTACAACTCTTTTCATCCCAGTTACAGGGGGTCTTCCACTCCTGGCAGACCCCTATTTCTGTCAGATCTTCCCTACCGAAACCGCAGGGAGTACTTGACGTACCAGATTCCTCTGAAGAGGAACTGTTGGTGGATTCGACGATGAGGAATGTTCTGCAGTGGTCTCCCTTCAGTTCTTTGGGGACCCCTTTGCGGCTGATCCTGATCCCTCAGCTGAGGGCCTGATCAGGACCGTTTTAAACACCCTGAACATTCCCTTGCTTCAAGAGGTTTCTTCTGACCCCTCTGATGTGTTTCAGGAGCTGTAAGCACTCGCTTTTGTAAAGAGGAGATCCGTCTGCTCTAGTGCTTGGTTTGGCAGCCGGCCCCCTTGGATTGCAGCTGTCTTGTATTCTCAGGAGAGCCGGACACCTTGGTGCATGTATGGGCAGCAGTTCGCCTCACTTCTGCCCCTTGCAGCTCCTGCCGTGTCTGATGGCTTCTCCTTCTGGCCGGAAGTGCGTCACTGGGATTCCCACTAGTGACGTCACATCCCATCTCTTAAAGGGACATGTGTCACGGTTTGTTAAGACTCTCAGACGTCAAGTTAGGTAAAAACACAACTTTATTGAAAAGTTTAAGACAACCCCATAGGGTAACATGCACGTTCATACATATATATTGCAATGACAGGAAACAAGCAATGGTAATAGCGATAAGGCTCTACCGGCCTTGCCAATATACCGGGCAAGGCAGCCTGGAGTCTAGTACACAGGGAATTAGTAGGCTCTACCGGCCCTGCCAATATACCGGGCAAGGCAGCCTGGAGACTGGTACACGGGGAATCAGTAGGCTCTACCGGCCCTGCCAATATACCGGGCAAGGCAGCCTATAGGCAGAAAGCAAGTATAAAGGCTCTACCGGTGCACAGCAGCCGGTGAATGTAAGCAGACCAGTACCCGCGTACCGGGAGCACAAATCTCTACAGGTGCAATATCAGCCGGGTGGCTGTGAAGCGAACCAGTACCCACGTACTAGAGCTACCAACAAGAAGTAGAAATGTCGCCAAGGCGACTAGGGAGGACATCCGGCTACAGACGATACTGGATCAGGAGCTCAGCAGATGGAACGACCACAGGCGATACTGGATCAGGAGCACAGCAGAAGGAAACAGGAACCAGCACTCAGACGTTCAACCGGATCAGGAACGGCAGCGGGGACTGGCAGCAGGAAGCAGAGACACAACGGCAACCTCAACCGGATCAGGAACGGAAACAGGAACCAATGGACAGGTAACTCAGGAACTTGATGATCTCAGGTAGCAGGAACATAACCAGGGGCCCAGGAAGCTCAGGAACACAATGGAGATTCAAGCAGCATAGAGACAACACTAAAGGGCAACCAGGCTCAGTCTAAATAGGCAATGCAGGGCGGGCTGAACTCAGACAGCCAATGGAGAGCCCCCTACAAGTAACTGACACACAAAGGCAGCAATCACAGGCACCATGATAGTACCCCCCTCTCAAAGACCCCCCTCTCCTAGAAGAGGGTCTAGGTTTCTGAGGGTATTTAGAATTAAAAATTTGCAGTAACTTGGGCGCATGAAGGTCCTTACTATCCACCCAGGATCGTTCTTCAGGACCATAACCTTTCTAATGCACCAAATACTGCACCTTTCCTCTAAGCCTGTGGGAATCAATGATACTCTGAACTTCATACTCCTCCTGACCTTCAGCCTCCACAGGCCCTGGCACCACAGGGTCGGTAGTATAACTGTTGCATACAAGAGGCTTGAGGAGAGATACATGGAAGACATTATGAATACGCATGGACACAGGAATGTCCAACGCATACGAAACAGGGTTAATCTTGCGAATAACTCTGTAAGGACCAATGAATCGAGGAGCCAGCTTATTAGATGGAACTTGAAGTTTAAGATTCCTGGAGGAAAGCCACACTCTATCCCCAACCTGAAAGGAAACAGCTGGCAGTCTTCTGCGATTAGCATGGCGCTGGAATGACTGACCGAGTGCCCTTTGAACCTGTGCCCATGTGGAACGGAGTTGCTCGATATGCTCATCCAGAGCTGGAATCTGTTGTGCCTGGAAGGAATCCGGGAGCAAACAGGGCTGGAACCCATAATTAATCAGAAACAGAGAGCTCCCGGATGAAGAGTTAACCGCACAGTTCCTGGCAAACTCTGCCCAGGGCAACAGGTCGGCCCAATTGTCATGATGGTCAGTAGTGAAACAGCGCAAAAACTGCTCCAATCCTTGATTGGCACGCTCAGCGGCCCCATTGGTCTGGGGATGGTAGACGGAAGAAAAGGACAATTGTATGCCCATCTGTTCACAAAATGCCCTCCAAAATCTGGACATGAACTGGCTCCCCTGGTCGGACACCAGCACTCTGGGTACTCCATGCAACCGAAATACTTCTTTAGCGAACACCACCGCTAATTCTTTAGCAGAGGGAAGGCCACAGAGGGGCACGAAATGAGCCATTTTAGAAAACCTGTCCACCACCATAAGTATGAAGGAATACCCTCTAGACACTGCCAATTCTCCCATAAAATCAATGGAAACGTGGGACCAGGGGCGTTCACCATTAGGTACCGGCTGAAGTAGGCCCACCGGGAGGTGTCTAGGGGTCTTAGCATGGGCACAGGCATTCGTAAAATCAGCACAATCAGCCCTCATAGAAGGCCACCAAAAGACTTGAGAGAGGGACCACAACAATTGGTCTCTGCCAATATGTCCTGCAGCCTTAGAGGAATGGTATGTCTTGAGCAATTGATTGCGGAATGGTTCATCAACAAAACACTTGCCCACTGGGGTTTCTGGGGGAGCAGAAGCCTGGGAGGCCAATATCTCTTCCCCCAGTGGTGAACTGATACTAGCACGTATTGTAGCAAATATTCGATCAGGCTGAATAATAGGTGCTGGCACCTCATCTCCGTCAATTTCATACTCAAACTGTCTTGACAGTGCATCAGCCCTAACATTCTTAGACCCCGGCAGATAAGATACAATAAAATTGAATCGAGAAAGAAACAGTGCCCACCTGGCCTGGCGGGAGGACAATCTTTTAGCCTCAGAGAGATGTCAGGTTTTTGTGATCGGTCAGAATTAAGACAGGGTTTTTTGTGCCTTCAAGTAGGTGGTGCCACTCCTTAAGGGAAAGGATAATGGCCAGTAATTCTCTGTCCCCTATCTCGTAATGGCTTTCAGCCCCGGTCAATGTTTTAGAGAAAAACCCACAAGGTCTGAGAGTTCCTCCTTTAATAGGTTGTTGAGAAAGCACTGCCCCAACCCCAATATCTGAGGCATCAACCTCCAATGTAAACGGGAGCAATGGGTTGGGGTGGGATAACACAGGAGCATTAGCAAAAGCCGATTTCAGCTTCTCAAACGCCTCCTCCGCAGCCACTGGCCATAGAGATGGGTTAGCACCCTTGTGCGTAAGGTCAGACAACGGTTTGACAATAGTAGAGAAGTTCTTAATAAACCTCCTATAATAATTAGCGAAGCCCAAAAAAACGTTGGATGGCTTTAAGACTCTTAGGCCGTGGCCATTGCAGGACTGCCGCTAGTTTCTCTTTGTCCATGGCAATGCCTTCTTTGCCAATTACGAACCCCAAGAATGGCACTCTAGTTCTGTGAAATTCACATTTCTCCAATTTGCAGTATAATTTGTTTTTACGTAGACAAAGCAACACCTCAGACACGTCTTTAATGTGTTGTGACATTTTCGTAATGAATGAGTATCTCGTCAAGGTAGACAACGACACAAGACTGCAGCATATCCCTGAGGAGATCATTGATTAATTCTTGAAATACTGCGGGTGCGTTACAAAGACTAAATGGCATGACTAGATATTCATAGTGCCCAGATCTAGTGTTAAAGGCAGTTTTCCACTCATCACCAGCTCTGATCCGAATCAAATTATACACAGCACGCAGGTCCAACTTGGTGAAAATAGAAGAACCTTTGAGCCTGTCAAATAGCTCGGTGATGAGTGGTATCGGATAAGCATTTTTAGACATTAACTTGTTTAAGCCACGGTAATCAATGCATGGTCTCAGCTCTCCATTTTTCTTCTTTACAAAAAAGAATCCGGCCTCGGCCAGAGAGATAGATTTCCTTATGATCCTTCTCTTAAGGGCATCAGAAATATATTCCTCCATAGCTTGGTTCTCGTCACACGACAATGGATACGTGCGTCCCCTAGGGGGCACCACCCCCGGAGGCAATTCAATACTACAGTCATAAGATCTGTGCTGGGGTAGGGTGCCAGCTTCTCCCTTACTAAATACATCACTGAACTGTTGGTATTCATCTAGCAGTGAAGGGGAGGTACCCAAGATCTTAACCGGGTGGGTTACTCAATGCTCCATACAAAACAGACCAAGCAGAGATTTCACACTTTTGCCAATCAAACTGTGGATTATACAACTGTAACCAAGGAAAACCCAAAATGACTGCGTAGTGTGGAGAGTTGATGAGTTGGAACTGCTGTTCCTCCTTGTGAAGTGCCCCAATAGTCATAGATAATGGCATTGTTTCAAAGATAACCTGTGCAGGTTCTAAGGGTCTGCCGTCAATTGCTTCAATAGCTAGAGGGGTCTCTCTCTCAATCCGTGGAACCCCATGCAATTATCCATAAAATACCCAGCTGCGCCAGAATCAACCGTCAATTGCTTCAATAGCTACAGGGGTCTCTCTCTCAATCTGTGGAACCCCATGCAATTATCCATAAAATACCCAGCTGCGCCAGAATCAACCAGGGTCAAAACCTCCACTGAGCGTTTTGCCCAAGAAAGTACCACCTGTATGGTAGGTTTCAGAGTACCCAAACCTGGGAACGATTGAACACCATCTAGGGCCGGTCCCCCAAGGTACCCTAAATGCGTTCGTTTCCCGGACGTACAGGAAAAGATCTTAGCAGGTGCCCATTCTTGCCACAATATAAACACAACCCTTGTCTTCTGCGGTATGTCCTCACTTCCTTGGTTTGCCTGGTGAAGCCTAATTGCATAGGTTCACCTAGTTCCCATAACTGTTCCTTGGGCTTAGATGCCAAGGGAGGGATGGGTGGGCAAAATGTACTGCTAGATCCATTATTTTTTGACCGTAGCCTGCGGTCTTTGGCCATTAATCTCTCACAGATCCGGGTGTCAATTAGGATAACATACTCAATATAGTCATCTAGATCAGTGGGCAACTCTTTAGCTGCAATTTCATCTTTAATCTGGTCACCTCAGGCCCTGAGCGAAGGCTGCCAACAATGCCTTGTTGTTCCACCCTACCTCTGCTGCCAAGGTGCGAAATTCAATGGCATAATCGCCCACCGTACGCCTACCCTGCTGTATCTCCATAAGGCATTTAGCAGCAGAGGTGGTTCTACCAGGAGGCTCGAACACTCTCCGAAATGACTACACAAATTCTCTGAAACTCCTTGTGCAGGGTTTCGCACTCTCCCATAGCGGATTGGCCCATGCCAATGCTCTACCAGTCAGCAGGGATATCATGAAGCCAACTTTACTACGGTCACTGGGGAAGGCATGCGCCGTCAATTCCATAAATATTTCAAGTTGGTTGATAAACCCTCTGCACAGATTAGGATCACCATCGTATCTGAGTGGCAAAGGGGCGGAGGCAGTTAACCCCTTGACTGCAGCCCCTGAGGGCATATTATAGTTCTCCGGTGTCTGATCTGGAGAGACCACCGGACTAGGAACAGACTTGTCTGAGAGTACAGTGCATTCAAGAATAGTTTGGATCTCTACCGCTAGCTGATTCAGGCATTGCTCATGTACATCCATCCTCCAATGGATATTTTGTGTGTTACCATCACTCTTATTGTCTGAGGTCATGGCCCTTTCGTACTGTCACGGTTTGTTAAGACTCTCAGACGTCAAGTTAGGTAAAAACACAACTTTACTGAAAAGTTTAAGACAACCCCATAGGGTAACATACACGTTCATACATATATATTTCAATTACAGGAAACAAGCAATGGTAATAGCGATAAGGCTCTACCGGCCTTGCCAATATACCGGGAAAGGCAGCCTGGAAGCTGGTACAAGGAATAGATAGGCTCTACCGGCCCTGCCAATATACTGGGCAAGGCAGTCTGGAGACTAGTACATGGAGAATTAGTAGGCTCTGCCGGCCCTGCCAATATACCGGGCAAGGCAGCCTGGAGACTGGTACACGGGGAATCAGTAGGCTCTACCGGCCCTGCCAATATACCGGGCAAGGCAGCCTGGAGACTAGTACATGGGGAATTAGGCTCTACCGGCCCTGCCAATATACAGAGCAAGGCAGCCTATAGGCAGACAGCAAGTATAAAGGCTCTACCGGCCTTGCCAATACCGGGTAAGGCAACCCAAGATGGTACAGCAAGGAATGGGTTCTACCGGCCTTACCAATATACCGGGCAAGGCAGCCTAATACGGAGTGGATGGCAACCACTAAAGCCTCAGTGACTGGCTAGGTGGTAACAACAGTCACAAGGATGACATGCAGAGGCTAAGGCGTTAAAGTGGCAAGCCAAGGAACTTACAGGAGACCACCAGTACCCGCGTACTGGGTAACCAACAGAGCTGCCTAGGACTTTGACAGCAGAGATAGCATAGAGAGAACCAGTACCCGCTTACTGGGGACACAATATCGCTAAAACGGTACAATAGTACTTGGATGTGGTGGAGCGAACCAGTACCCGCGTACTGGGAGACCAGTCTCTCATACGGTGCACCAGCAGCCGGTGAATAGGAGCGAGCTAGTAGCCACGTACTGTAATCATGAACTGTACCGGTGCAACGGAAGCCGGTAGGTGGTGGAGCAAACCAGTACACTCGTACTGGGGAAACCGTCTCTCTTCCGGTGCACAGCAACCGGTTGAATGTAAGCAGACCAGTACCCGCGTACCGGGAGCACAAAACTCGATAGGTGCAACAGCAGCCGGATGGCTATGGAGCAAACCAGTACCCGCGTACGGAGGACACAATATATAAAGAGCAAGCAGCTGGGTGGCTTTGGAGCAAGCCAGTACCCACGTACTGGAATACAAATCTCTATCGGTGCAATGACAGCTGGGTGGCTGTGGAGCAAGCCAGTACCAGTGTACTGGGGAAGCAATACACAAAGTGCAACAGCAGCCGGGTGGCTGTGGAGCAAACCAGTACCCACGTACTGAAATATAAACTGTACCGGTGCAACGGCAGCCGGTATGTGGTGGAGCAAACCAGTACACGTGTACTGGGGAAACCATCTCTCTTCCGGTGCACAGCAGCCGGTGAATGTAAGCAGACCAGTACCCACGTACCGGGAGCACAAATCTCTACATATCAGCCGGGTGACTGTGGAGCGAACCAGTACCCGCGTACTGGAGCTACCAGCAAAGAGTAGAAATGTCGCCAAGGCGACTAGGGAGGACAGCCAGCTACAGGCGATACTGGATCAGGAGCTCAGCAGATGGAACGACCACAGGCGATAATGGACCAGGAGCTCAGCAGATGGAAACAGGAACCAGCACTCAGACGGTCAACCGGATCAGGAACGGCAGCGGGGACTGGCAGCAGGAAGCAGCGACACAACGGCAACCTCAACCGGATCAGGAACGGAAACAGGAACCAATGGACAGGTAACTCAGGAACTTGATGATCTCAGGTAGCAGGAACATAACCAGGGGCCCAGGAACACAATGGAGATTCGAGCAGCATAGAGACAACATGAAAGGGCAACCAAAGGGTGCCCAGGCTCAGTCTAAATAGGCAATGCAGGGCGGGCTGAACACAGACAGCCAATGGAGAGCCCCTTACAGGTAACTGACACACAAAGGCAGCAATCACGGGCACCGTGATAACATGCTCACCGAATGCACCACCTCCTGGGGGTGGATGAATTAGTATTTAAACTGCCTGGACACTACACCAGTTGCCCTTTCATGGTGTTCCAGTGCAGTTCTGTTTAGCCTGTGTCCGTGAATGATCCTTGGCTTGTCTATCTGTCTCTCTGGTGTTGTGGCTTGGCTGACTACCCGCTCTGGCATTGACCCCTGGCTTGTCTGATTATCCACTTGGTATTGACCATCGGCTCTGGCTGACTACCCGCTCTGGCATTGACCCCTGGCTTGTCTGCTTTACCGCCCGATAAGGACTATAGGCCTAAGTCAGTTTGATATTCCTTGTTGCAACCTTACGCTTCCTACTCTCATGGGTCCGAGCCCCAGTCACCACGCTGATACTTGCCTGGGTCCTAGCCCCAGTTTTACATTGTGTTCTCTCCTGGGTCCCAGTCCCAGCAGGTGGTACTGCACAGTGTCCAGTAGAGAAGTCTACTCAGAAGCAGTCTCCTATTGCTGGTAGGAACCGCTGGCTTCCTGTGTTACGCTCTACCCTATCCCATATCTGTGCTGTTTACATTGAATATCTCATTGCTCACTAAAGGTGGTGTTTCAAAATTTGTACTGACTCTTGTCCTTTTCTCGTTATCCGTGACAGGAGCCTAAGAGGCACCAGACTTGCTTTCCACCTAACCCCACTCTTGACCATTAGTGTCTGATGAGTGTAAGTCTCAGGACAGAAAAGCCTGTCTCCAAGAAATTTGCCAAGCTTTACCCCTTTTCTGATGCGGCGCTAGCTCAGTGGGTTCATCCCCCCCCCCCAAGATGGATGCCTCCGTTTCTAGGCTAAGTCCACTGCTTTGCCAGTTGCTGATGCTTCTGCTCTTAAAAACTGGACTGACAAGAAACTTAAGGCTTCCCTCAAGTCCATTTTTGCCACCGCTGGTACCTCCCTACGCCCAGAGTTTGCTGTGGCCTGAGTAAATAAGGCCACTGTGGTTTGGACTGAACAACTCACTCTTGCTGTTCGTCAGGGAGCTCCTACTCCTGATATGTTGTGGCTACTGGCCAATATTTGTGAAGCCCAGCACTATGTATCTGCTGCCTTATTTGATGCCATCCAATTGGTGGCAAGGGTTTGCACTCTGTCTGTGGTTGCCAGACAATCTCTTTGGCTGAAGATCTGGTCTGCTAACACTGCTTCTAAGAAAGCATTGCGCTCCTTGCCCTTTTAGGGCACTTCTCTGTTTGGGCCAGAATTTAAGGATCTGATTAGTGAGGCCACAGGGGGCAAGGGTACCCTCCTGCCTATGGTTTCAAGGAAGAAGACACCTATCAAGCGTAATCAGCTTTTTTGTTCCTTCCAGATTGAGACACGCACGGCGAACCAGGCGGTTCCCTCAGCTCCACGTTCCTCCTCCAAGCCCAAACAACAATGGAAGCCTAAGGACTCTACCAAGCCCAAGGCTTCCAAGCCTTCTTCGACATGACTTGCCAAACCCAGGTCCCCACTCTGCTGTGGGGGGCCGTCTACACCACTACAACAGCGTATGGGAGTACTCAGTGGTGGACCCATGGGTTTTGCAGGTGGTGGCGGAAGGGTACACGATCCCTTTCACTTCTCTTCCTTCATTCCTGTTTTTCCCTTCTCACACTCCTCAGGGTGTGGAGAAATGTTGTCTGTTCAATGGCGCTATCCAGGCCCTTCTGGAGAAGGAGGTTCTGGAATCGGTTCCCGTAAAGGACAGGGGTTTGGGTTTTTACTCAAGCCAGTTTGTGGTCTCCAAGGAGGACGGCAGCTGTTGTCAAATTTTGGACCTGAAGGATCTCAATTCTTTTGTGGTTAAGACTCATTATCACCAGGAGTCCCTATGGATGGTGATTGCTGCCATGTCCCCTGGGGAATTCCTTGCTTCTCTGGATCTTCAGGACGAGTATCTGCACATCGCCATTCATCCAGAGAGCCGGCAGTGCCTCAGATTTGCAGGCAACCAAGGGCATTTTCAGTTTTCCGCTCTTCCCTTTGGTCTGACTACAGCTCCTCAAGTCTTCAATCGTGTCCTGGGAGCCTTAGTGTCTGTCCTCCATCGGAACGGCATCAGAGTCACTCCATACATGGATGACCTGCTTCTGAAAGCCCCTTCTCCAGAACTCCTTCATCGGCAGGTTCAGGACTGCACTTATCCATCATGTGTGGATTCTCAACATGGACAAGTCGGATCTTGTCCCTTCTCAGCGACTGGTCTTCCTGGGCCTTCTCTTCAACACTCAGCAGAGCATGTTTCTCACGGATGAGGTGGCTAACCAGATCACCCACAGGGTTTCCGCTGTTCTGGCTCACGGTCCAGTTCCAGCCAAGAAGTTGTCCTCTCTAGTGGGAAAGTTTATTTCCACCATAGAAGCAGTCCCTTTTGCCATGGCTCACACCAGGGAACTCCAGAGGTTTGCGATCCAGGTGTGCAGGGGTCAGCTGGACCTCCTGAAGATATCAGTGTCCCTCCCTCTTCATGTAGAACCGAGTCTGTTGTGGTGGCTCAACCTTTCCAATCTGCCGAAGAGCAAGCCCTTCATGGTGTCCTTCTGGACTACAGTGACGACGGATGGCAGCCTATCCGGCTGGGGAGAGGTTTTGGGTCACCTGAATGCTCTGGGACGGTGGTCTCAATAGGAATCTCTCCTTCCCATCAACGTGTTGGAGCTTCGGGTGATATTTCATGCCCTTCGCCACTGGAAACTGCCCGGTCCGGATCCCGTACGACAACGCAACAGCAGTGGCTTACATCAACAAGCAAAGCGGAACAAGAAGTCTCGCAGTTTGATTAGAGGTCAAGGCTATTTTGTCCTGGGCACAAAAACATGTCTCTGCCATATCCGCAGTTCACATTCCCGGCATAGACAATGTCCTGGCAGACTTCCTCACACAGTGGACAGCAGAGAGTGGGAACTGCAACCAGAGGTGTTCAACCTCATTGCACAGAAGACCCCACCTCTGACCATCGACCTGATGGCGACAAGACCCAGCCGGACGTTTCCGACGTTCTGCTCTCACTCTCTAGCTGTGGATGCCATGTCCATTCCTTGTTTATTTCCTCTGGCTTAATCTTAATCATGTTGCACAGGGGGATAAGGAAACTGAGACTGGAGCGCTGTCCAGTCATTCTCATTGCTCTGTACTGGCCTCAGCAGGCTTGGTTTCCGGAGCTTCTTGATCTATCAGTGGCAGAGCCATTCCGGCTCCCTTACTGTCCAGATCTTCTTCTACAGGGTTACCTGTGGAAGGAGGATGTCCATTGTCTAGCTTTGACAACTTGGAAATTGAATCCTCAATACTGAGGAAGAAGGGTTTTTCTTCTGGTGTGGTGGCTACTATGCTTAGTGCACGCAAACCTGTTTCCTCTAAGGCCTACCATTGAGTCTGGTCGATTTTTCTCTCTTTGTGCTGATAGGGACCTATCTCAGGATTTTGATCTCCCTATGGTCCTGTCCTTCCTGCAGGAAGGTGTGAATAGGGGCCTCAGTTTGAGTTCCCTTAACCCCTAGAGTGCCAAGCACTTACGCCGTACGAGTGGACACAGCTGTACCTGCGGTGCCACGTTCGTACGGCGTAAGAGTGAAATGCGGTCACTGCATGAGCCGGTATAACCGGCATGCAGCGGCCGCATTTAAAAAAAAAAAAAAAAAAGCGTGGCACTTGTGGGGAGGCATGAGGATCACTCCTCATGCCTCCCCAGTTATTGATCTCCCAGCCGATCGTGCTGGGAGATCAATAAACACAAAGGAGAAACGGAGTTTCTCCTTCCCCCTCTCTCCTACCTGAACTTCTGGGTAGGAGTGGGCGGGACCGGGGGAAGCCCCCCAACGTCATCGGTGACATGGTCACCGATGACTTTAGGGAAGTTTCCCCGGTCCCGCCCACTCCTACCTGTGGTAGGAGAGAAGGGCAGGAGAGCTTTTGCTCTCCTGCGGTCGCCTCATTGATCTCCCAGCCTATCGGCTGGGAGATCAATGACTGAGGAGACACCAGGAGGGGTCCTGATGTCCCCCACGAGGTCTGAAGAGTTAAAAAAAAATAAAATAAAATGAATAAAAATAATAAAAGTAACCCTGTGAGTGCCACAGGGTCCCCAGCACATTGCAAAGCAATGTGCTGGAGACCCCTGTGGCACTCACAGGGTCACTTCCTTTGGGGGGTATTTTTTTTTCTAAAGACCTCATTGGGGGGGCATCAGGGGGGGGTCCTGATGCCCCTCAATGAGGTCTATAATTAAAAAAAAATATAAAAAAAATGTAACCCTGTGTGCCACAGGGGGGGTCCAATGCACCCCCCCCTCCTGTGGCACACACAGGGCTTTTATCATTACTTTGTTACCAGAGATTGTTGGGGGGCCATCAGGATTGGTCCTGTTGGCCCCCCAACAAGCTCTGATTACAAAGTAATGATAAAAAAAAATTAACCCTCTGAGTGCCACAAGGGTCCAATGCATTGCTTTGCAATGCGCTGGATACCCCTGTGGCACTCACAGGGACATTTATTTTGATTTCTTTTTATTTGGTAAGACCTCATTGAGGGGACCAGGGGGGTCCTGATACCCCTCAATGAGGTCTATAATAAAAAAAAAGTAAATGAAAAAAAATTAACCCTGTGTGTGCCACAGGGGGGGCCAATGCAGCCCCCCTTCTGCGGCACACACAGGGCTTTTATCATTACTTTGTTATCAGAGATTGTTGGGGGGGGTCATCAGGATTGGTCCTAATGGCCCCCCAACAAGCTCTGATTACAAAGTAATGATAAAAAAAAAAAAAAAAAATTAACCCTCCGAGTGCCACCAGGATCCAATGCATTGCTTTGCAATGCGCTGGAGACCCCTGTGGCACTCACAGGGTCACTCTGTTTGTGGACATATATTTTTTTTTACTAAGACCTCATTGGGGAGGGATCAGGGGGTCCTGATGCCCCTCAATGAGGTATATAATAAAAAAAAAAATAAAAAAAAAATCAAAAATGAACCCTGTGTGTGCCACTGGGAGGGGGGTTCAATGCAGACCCCCTTCCTGTGGTACACACAGGACTTTTTATCATTACTTTGTGATCAGAGCTTGTTTGGTGGCCATCTGAATACAAAGTAAGAACAAATTAACCCTTTGTGTGCTGGACACCCCTGTGGCACATAAAGGATTTTTTCCCCCTTTATTTTTTATTTAGACCTCATTGTATGGGTTCTGATGCCCCCAACGAGGTCTACACAAAAATATTGGGGGAAAAAGCCCCAAAAAATGCACATGCAACAGGAAGGGGGTCCAACGCAGTGCTTTGTATGAGGGGACATACAGTGCACAATGGTAGTCAGAGATCTCCCATACACACTATCAGACACTGCCCCACCATCCTTGCTCCTCTGCGCATACCCACACACACTGCCTAATCCCTCACCCTCTCACACATTTTGTTAGACTTGTAGTCACAGGTCCGCACGTACACCGGCTGATGTTCTAGCTTCTTTCATCTGTTACCCATAAAATCACACATACACTGTTTGCTTTCCCATTTCTGTTTCACTGGTAGCTATGCTTCTGTAACGTAAATTGGTATGTTAACCCAGAGCAGTGGGGTACCATTTTTTTTTGGCTGGCAAGAAGTCCTCCTAGGAAATCCCACGCCATTGAACCATTTTAGCGCCTCTTTCTGGAAACATTTATGCACACCAGTATTGGGGTAAGAAGGCAAGTGACCCCTTATTAGATGCGGCAGGATGTCTTCTTTCCAAAATGGTATGGTTTATCTACCTTTTCTTCAATTCTGAAGGCGTTATAGCCATTTTCGTACAGGCAAGTCAGGTTTGAGAAAATGTTAGAAACATCAGAGGTTGTAGAAGGCGTAGTTTTCTACTTCTAGCACCCCCTAAGGTAGGTCAACTCATACCAATGGGGTGTCATTTGACTCCTAAGAGCACTAGCTAAGGAATGCAGTTGAAAATTCCAAGGTTTTTACAGAGCGCAATACATTTGAAGGGGCAGAAATGTAAGAAAATGCCTTTTTTTCATTAACGCCACCTCCTGGAAGCATTTGTGCATACCAGCCTTTGGGTAAGAAGGCAAGTGACCCCTCATTAGATGCGGCAGGTTGTTTTCTTTCCAAAATGGCATTGTTTCTCTACCTTTCCTGCATATCTATTATGGTTATAACCATTTTAGTGCAAGCAGATAATTTAAAAAACAAAAGTGTCAGGTTTACGTACGTGTTCCTAGCACCCACATATTGTATGTTAACCCACACAAACGGGCTACCATTTTTCTCATGTTGGTAGCAGGTACTGAATACAGCAGGAAATGTTATGGTTTTCAAAGATTTTAGTATCTTTGAAGTGGTGTAAATGTAAAAAAAAACATGTATTTATTCCCATAGCGCCACCATTTGGAAATATTTGTGCACTTCAGCCCAGGGGGTAGAAAGGCAAGTGACCCCTCACTTGATGCGGGAGAATGTCTACTTTCCAAAATGGTATACCTTTATACCTTTCCTTCATGTCTCTAACAGTTATGAACATTTTAGGACAAGCAGCCATTTTCGAAGAAGCAAACAGGGAGGTGTAGTTATGTGCTTCTGGCACCCCTAAGGTAGGTCGACTCATTCCAGTTGGGTGTCATTTTTCTCCTAAGGGCACTAGCTAATGAATACAGTTGGAAATTCCATGGTTTTCACAGATTTCCATACAGATAAAGGAGCAGAAATGTAAGAAAATGCCATTTTTCCCTAAAGTGCCACCTTCTGGAAGCATTTGGGCACAACAGGCTTGGGGTAATGAGGAAATTCACCCCTCATTAGATGCGGCAGGTTGTCTTCTTTCCAAAATGGTATAGTTTGTGTAGCCTTTCTTCACTTCTGTAGTGGTTATAACCATTTGTGTACAGACAAGTAATGTTTGAGAAAATGTTAGAAAAATTAGAGGTTGTAGTAGGTGTCGTTTTGCACTTCTAGCGCCCCCTGAGGTAGTTAAACTCATACCAATGGGGTGTCATTTTTCTCCTAAGAGCACTAGCTAATGAACACAGTTGGAAATGCCATGGTTTTCACAAATTTCAGTACATTTGAAGGGGCAGAAATGTAAGAAAATGCCTTTTTTTTCATTAGCGCCACCTTCTGGAGGCATTTGTGCACTCCAGGCTTTGGGTAACAAGGCAAGTCACCCATCATTAGATGCGGCAGGGTGTCTTCTTTTCAAAATGGTATGGTTTGTGTAGCCTTTCTTCACTTCTGTAATTGTTATAACCATTTTTGTACAGACAAGTAATGTTTGAGAAAATGTTAGAAAAATTAGAGGTTGCAATAGGCGTAGTTTTGTACTTGTAGCGCCCCCTGAGGTAGGTGAACTCATACCAATGGGGTGTCATTTTTCTCCTAAGAGCACTAGCTAATGAATACAGTTGGAAATGCCATGGCTTTCACAAATTTCAGTACATTTGAAGGGGCAGAAATGTAAGAAAATGCCTTTTTTTTTCATTAGCGCCACTTTCTGGAGGCATTTGTGCACTCCAGGCTTTTTAATAATTAAAAACCAAAACACCAAACTATAAAAGTGACTATCCCTTTAACAATGGGAGGGCCCAGTCACGATTTTCTTGAGGTAGGGCTGGGTCACCGCATGAAAGTCAGTAGTTGATCGTATCCGTTTTTCATCAAGCCCATCCTTTTAATCACAAAAGTCACCCCTCATTAAATGCAGTAGGTTGTCTACTTTCCAAAAATATATATAGTTTTATATAGTTATTCCACTGTTTTAGGGTAGATTTACCACAAAAACCCTAGAATGCGCATTTTAGTTTATAAATCAGGAGATTGTGGTACCTTCCTTCTGCCTTGACCCTACCTCTGACAAGGAGATGGATCTCCACTTGTTAGATGTGATACATTGTCTCAAGTTTTATGTGCATCGCACTGAGTCCATTCAACAATCTGACGCGCTGTTCGTCATTCCTGAGGGTCCCAGGGCAGTGAGACCTGCATCCAAAGTGACCATTGTGTCTTGGATTAAGTCCGCTATTCATAAGGCTTACAAACTAAGGAAGAAGCCTGTTCTGTTTCGGGTCATGGCTCATTCTACAAGATCTATTGGGGCTTCTTGGGCTTACAAGAATCCTGCCTCAGCTGAACAGTTGCACAAGGCTGCCACTTTGTCATCTGTGCACACCTTTTTGAAGCACTACCGTGTTGATGTGCTGGCATCGGCTGATGCCAGCTTTGGGAGGTAGATCCTGGAGGCAGTCTTGCCTGTCTAGGCAGTCTTGCCTGTCTAGGATCTTCTTCGGTTCTTCAGTGCACCCTCACTTTTGAAACCTGTTGGCTCTAGTTCAGCATGCTGTGTAACAGTTCCTTGGGTGTTGTTACCCCTGTTCCGTGTCCATTGAAACTTCATTTGTTATTGTTGGTCTATCTCTGATCTGATGGTTCATATATATGCTCTGGTGACATTGGGGGGCCTGCACCTGGTCCTTGCCTTACTTCCCGCCTCTAGGAAACTCAATAGTTGGACATCCCAAAGTTACCAGTAACCTATATTGGACAACAGAGATAAGAGGATTTCACTCTTACCTGTTAAATTCTTTTCTCTTAGTCCATATAGGTTACTGGTCTCTGACCCTGTCAAGGGACCATGCTTGGCTCTCCTGTGGCGCAACGTGGGGGTCCTTTGGGTTCATGCTCAAAGGAGACTTCTTTCCCTTCTTACTATCTAGTCAATAGTTAGTGTCTCAAATCTTATTGGAGCTGATTGGCTAGCTGCAGCCAAGGAGGGAAGGTAGGCTCCACCCCTGCATTCACTTCTAGAATTGTTCCTGCCTACTTAAAGGGGCGGCTCACCTACCCAAAGTTACCAGTAACCTATAAGGACTAAGAGAAAAGGATTTAACAGGTAAGACTAAAATCCTCTTTTACTTACAAACCCTGAATACCAGCCAAATGTGGGTTCAGACTTTCACATTGATCAAGAAAGAGTACTGCCTTCCTCATGTTCAAATCCATCTAACAAGAACAAACAGCTCGTTCTTTAAACGTGGTCAGATTTTGTAGACAAAAATGTTTAAGCAACTGAATACTTCAGGAAACCACAATACTTTTCGCTATTCCAGAAGGACAAATAAATGGCAAACCCATGGACGTCTGGAGAGGGGGGCAAACCTGCTTCAAAATCAACAATTGCTACTTGGATAAAATGCATTGTGAAACAAGCCTGTACTTAAGATCAAAGCCAATTCACTTTTGCATCACAACCCATTCTATAAGGTCAGCAAATCCTGGGATTTCCAAAGTAAAGATTTGCAAATTTGTAAAAACAGCTACTTATTTTTCAGTCCATATGGTAACAAAAAATCCTAGACTCCGCTAATGCCAGCTTTAAAGCGGAACTTTCATGTTATATGAAGTTTAGTTGTTTTAGTGTAAGTCCACAATGTGTACCAAAAAATGCATACCAAATAATATATAAATTGATGTATGTATTAAAAAAAGTACCTTTAATCTAAGCCTCTGGATCATGGAGACCATGGCCATCTTGCCATTGAATAGTATCTATGCATGAGTTAGGTTTCACTGTGTCTGTCAATCACAGTACAATAGCTGGCCCATAGTAACCTTTTTTTATTACTATTCTAGTGGCGTGCACGTGTGTATGACATGCGTGAAAATTGGCATTAGTGACGCCTCGCTCCTCCGGCTGTGCACACAACATCCTGCACCGAGCAGTTTTTAAATCAGTAGTGCTTAAGTCCAACTTGGCACTAGCGCTAAGCTCCCTGGTTGTGCACAGGTGAGTCAATGAGAGGCTTTGTAATTTAATAAACTCAAGTGCGCACAAGCAAGGACATCCTAAAGTTATGGCATATCGTAGGCCCCTACAGGGAAGACTGGGAATAGGAACCACTGCCTCAAACTTTCTCTCTCCAGTATTTTCAGCAGCAGGAATAGTAGTAGTCTACCACTACTTTTGCTGTCCCACACATCAGGTCCTTCTACCTATAGCAAGAAGAGCCAATTATGCCACTGGTTAGTAAAATAAGTGTATATAGGTTCCCATAATTAAAAAACAAAACACCAAACTATAAAAGTGACTATCCCTTTAACAATGGGAGGACCCAGTCACGATTTTCTTGAGGTAGGGCTGGATCACCGCATGAATGTCAGTAGTTGATCGTATCCGTTTTTCATCAAGCCCATCCTTTTAATCACAAAATGATTGCTAGCTTTTCTCGTCACAAGCGTAATGTACTAAAGCCACGCCCCCGCCCAACGTCACGCAGCGGAGTGCTGGTTGGAAAATGTCTGGCCGCTCAGTGAGAGCAGAGACCCGCAGTCGTGCCAAAGATGATATCAAAAAAGTCATGGCAGCGATCGAGAAAGTCCGCAGATGGTAAGCACCAGCTGAGTTACCCCGAAATACCAAAGCCAAAAACTCTGGTGGGGTGGGTCTAGTTTATGTACGGAGGGCAACAAAAACCGGCATGTAACTTTCCTGGAGGTAGTCGCTGATAGGATAATCAGTTAAATGACATCTTAGGCAGCCAATTATTATATATCTTCCTGCGGCTGGCATAGAAAGAGAGACAGTGACAGCTCAGAACGCCGAAATGAAGGAACGCCACGATGATTGGCTGAGACGAGTTGGAGACTCTGCGCTTTTATTGGGAGAGCAATTAATCGAAAGCAGGCTTTAACCTGTTAGATGACTTCGTAATATGGTTGCTATAGGGACAGCTTGAAGTTTCATAAAGTGGTATTAGCTGGAAGAACAGGAGACTGGTAGAGTGAAAGTTTTAACTATTGCGTCTACTGGCTCTAGGATGCAAGGTTTCAAGGCACTTTAAAGGGGAACTTTCACATGTAAAAAAAACTTTTGGTCAGGTGCTTAACCCTTTGATTGCCAGAGGGGTGCACAACTCATTGCTTTGTATTCCGTACCCCACTGGCACTCAAAGGGTTAAGTTATTAAAGGGATAGTAATACTTGAAAATAATTGTATTTTATATTGTAGCCCTTAGAAAAAACATGACAAATAATATGTCTTATCTCCCAAACCTTTATGGTTTGGGAGATATTCACATGTAAAATTCTCTTTTCCTTGCTGTTTCAGCCAAGTCTGCCATCTAGTGGACAGATTTGGAATTCGGTCCATGGAGCAACCCTCAGCTCTTCAGCAGTATCCAGATCAGGATTGCTTTGCAATGCGTTGTGTACCCCTCTGGCATTCAAAGGGTTAATTGAAACTATCTACAAAGTGTGCCTAGCTTGAAAGCACACTTTGTAGACCATTCCAATTAAGAAATTCTTTTTAAAGATGGTGATCTCAGCACTTCTGGAGAAGCACAGCCGTCCCGGGACCGGATTCCAAATCTGAAAGGTGGAGCAATGATGTCACTCCAGGGGAAACTTTACTTCTGAATATCTCTCAAACCATAAAGGAGATATCATTTTTCATGTTTTTTTAAGGGCTACAGTATAAAATAAACTTATTTTCAAGTATTACTATCCCTTTAACTGTATGTTAGGATTTGTGTTTTTAATTTTACTTACATACTTCTTAACCCCTTAGTGACTGGCCATGCACGCACGCGGCTGGCACTTAACAACAGTTTTGGGGTTTTTTGCCATTCTAGCGAATGGCTTCCGGGACATACATGTACGTCCTCTGTCCTTCTGGGACATGCTGCGAGGACGTACATGTATGTCCATTGTCGGCAACGGGTTAAGATATGCAGACTTCATACTGGGCACTTCCGCATTCTGCAGCACACTGTATGTTCAGCACAGAGGTGCAGGACTTCCCACCTCCCTCCCAGCTGTCCCAGGGAAAGCGTTCATCTTAGTGGTGTTTATGTAGTCTATTGTTACAGCAAGCTCTGTTTACCATTATACTGAGCTTGCAAGCTCAGTATAATGGTAAACTGAACTTTGTGTAACAATAGAAAAGATAAACACCACTACGAAGGCAAGTTCAGTATAATATTAAACGGAGCTTGGGACAACTGGGAGGGAGGTGGGAAGTCCTGTGCCGCTGTGCTGAAGATACAGTGTGACGCAGAATGCGAAAATGCCCAATATGAAGTCTGCATATTTTAAGTAGTACGTAAGTAAAATAAAAAAAAGAACCCTAATATAGTTTTCATAACTTAAGCACCTGGCCAAAAGTTTTTTACTTGTGAAAGTTCCCCTTTAATGTATAATTCTGTTCTTGAGACATATTTAGAATGAATGCTTCATTCTAAATGTGCCTAAAAGAGGCCTAAAGTGTCTTCAAAGCTTGCATCCTAGAGCCTCCTAGTTAGCCAAAAATGGTAGCACTTTTACTCTACCAGATTCCTACTTTTTCTACAGCTAACACTGTATCAAATTTTACCTATACATACCTCCCAAAATTTAAAATGGCCAAAGAGGGACGTTTTTGGTGAATTGACTAAATGAGTGGCTTGTGGTCGGGGCATTACTGAAAATTTTTGGGTTATTTCATGAGCCACTGACACCTCTTTGCATAAATGGATAAATGATTTACAGCAAGAACAAAGTATTTAATTTATAAAAACATATGCTGAAGTTTAAACAAACATTATTGTATGTTTTATTGCTGTGGAGCATTGTGATACTTATATACACACACCACACAGTCTGTTCTCCTAAAAAGAGTTTATGTGCGGCCCAGAGTAAAATAGTGACATTTAACATCAATATATTATTGCAGTGTTTCAATATTCTTTAATTTGGGTTTGCCAGAGCGATTGCACTGTATTGTTTTTCAATTCATGCATTTTTTTCACTTATTTGCAAAATGTACTTTAGTTGTAGGGGGATGATAATGAGGGTTTAGGGAAGCTAAGCCTTCTTAAAATAGGAAATACATCCAGTTTTAACCCTCTGTGTTCCAGAGAGGAATCCAATGCATTCATACCTTTCTGCCACTCGCAGGGTTAATAATGGCAGCCATCCTATTTCAAATTATGATAATGATTATCCTCCTCAAGGTATACAGTCATCCTACTATGTGAAAATAAATAAATGTAGGTGAGCGCTTAATAAAGTAATGATGAAATGAGTAAAATTAAATGAAATAATATTGTTATTAAAATTATATTGAATGTGTATGAGCGACTCTAAAGCTCTATCTAGAATATAGAGAAAAGCAATATGGACATATATAATAGGTGAACGCTACAATATAAACAATGATGTCACAAAAGTGTTGACAGAGAAGACATTCTCAAAAACATGAACACTTCAATTGGTGATTGATATAAAAATAAAACAATATTAACACTTGTACTTATGAGGAATGATACCTGCAAAAAGTTGATGAACTTATAGAAATCTAATGTAGAACATTGTGAAATTCGGATATATGTGCAGATGAATCAGAAGTTCGTATATCTCAGTGTAGTTAATGTAGCAAAGGCACATGTAGGAAAAAAAGAATGCAACACATAGCGTGATCTGTGTGTAAGCTAATATCAGTTACAATAGTATAAGAACAATGTCCCAATGATTATAGAGGATTCTTCCTATATATGTTTGATTGAAGTAATCCTCTATCAAAAGGTAATATTCATAAATACTCCAGACAGAAGGAAACTCACTTGCAAATAATGCCACCTGTATAAAGATGTCAGAAAGTTCTGATTATGATAAGGAGTACAAATTAAATTAGAAATACATATTTAAACTAAAATATTGTAATACATCAAAAGTAATGTTTGTTTATCATGAGAGGCCAATCACTTTGAATTCCCTTTTTATCAGGACGGGTTTACATTTCAGGCACCTCTAGGCAAAGGCCATACCCCCATTCCTTTCATGACACCAACCCCAGCATAACCTATTGTTGCCTGGCACAGTAAACATTGAGCCTACAGCATAAAAGCACACAAAAGCTCTTAACATGGAACATTCATCCTCATAACATTGCCCCCAAATCCATTAATAATATAGAAGTAGGTAAACCATACTTATATTATGCTCAATAAGTCCGTGGTATTCAAGAAAATAAACGTTTTCTGCAGGCATCCACTGCACAGTGCAGCTCTGTGTGTCTGCACCTTCAGCAACTTCCATTACCTTAAGGTAATGGAAGTAAGTCACCACCAATCAGGGCAGTGCACGGGACAGACAGAGTAGACTTAGCGGAACCTTAACTCTAAGATGACTGCACTGTTGTCCGCTTGTGGCTGCAAAAGAAGTTTTTCTTGAATACCGTGCACTTATTAAGCATAATATTAGTGTGGCTTTATCTATTACTATATTAGTAATGAATTCGGGGCCAATGTTATGAGGTTGAGAGTTCCGCTTTAAGCCCCTTACTGCTACAAGTTTCCAATTTGTTGCTTTGAGACCTCTGTAGCAATCAAGGGGTTAAAAATAGCGAGTAAATGGATTTGTAAATTGCTAAATAAACTGTGGTCATTGGGAATTCTCTGGTCAAACTCAGAATGTGGAACTGGCCAGCACAGCTGAGGCGCCTTTCAAAACCTCCGGTTCTAAGCAGTTGCCTGCTCTGCATAATGGGAACTCTAGCCCTGCTTTTTAATTTGATATATGCAATTTACCTGTATATTCACTTCCAGTATTGGTGTTCATCATTATTATTTGCTACTCTTGCAGGGAAAAAAAATGGGTGACAGTGGGAGACACTTCCTTGCGGATCTTTAAGTGGGTTCCTGTTATTGATGGGAGAGATGTAAGTATAAAACATTCTTTGGAACGTGTTGGGGACAGTGGGAGAGACTTCCTTGCGGATCTTTAAGTGGGTTCCTTTTATTGATGGGAGAGATGTAAGTATAAAACATTCTTTGGAGCAAATTGGGTTATGGAACGTGTTGGGGCCCTTTTGATAGGGAGCAAATAGGGCCCTTATGTTACAAAGAAAAGTGGAATAATTTTGGAGCAAAAAAAAAAATCACACAGTTTCAGTTTATGTAAGCTTGAATGCCAGAGGAATATAAATGCATTTGATACCCTTATGGTACTCAAAGGATTAACCGTTATAATGTTGGAGGTCTCCAGCGCATTTCTTCATGTGTTGGAGGCCTCAGTAGTTTCTAGGGATAAAAAGCCCCATTTAAATCCAAAAGTAATTTTTTTTATTACTGCTTTGTGGTGCAGTTGGTTTGCTCCAGAAATACTGCAGCTTTCCTGTAAACATAAGAAGTAATACTTAAAGAGATAGTAACACTTAGTATGCAAAATATATATATTGTAGGGATTATTCTCCTGAGTAAAGCAATGGTATTCCCACTGCTGAGTGATATTTTATTCAAAAGTTTTCAAACTTGAAATTTTTATGTTCACTATCTCAATGGCTGAAATTATACAGTGACATTGTTGCTACAACATCCAATGAATGTTTATGGTCAACTGACCCAAGCTGTTCATAGGATGATGTACTGACAGGACCACTGTAGCATTTCTGGCCATTTCTCTCCACTCTCCTGGACAAGCTTGACTCTTTTACAGAGGGAATACTTGTGCTGGGGGGGAATTTAACTTTGCGCCAGACCCTAGTGTTGATTGCAACCCGGCTCGCTCCTCGCACAGCTCCACTCTTTTTGCTAAATTCCGGTCTGTCCTGGACAGACACAATTTACTCGACATCTGGAGGATGGCTAATCCGTCAGGGAGAGACTTCACCTTCTTTTCGCCGGTACATTCCAAATATTCGCGTATCGACCTCTTGCTCTGCAACCAATATTCTTTGCAATATCTTCGTGACCCCTCCATTGGCAACATCACCTGGTCGGATCATAGCCTGATCTACACTGTTCTTACCCTGCCGGGGACTGGTCCCCAGAAGGGGTCCTGGAGGTTGAATGAAATGCTTTTGAAGGATTCCTTGGCTCAATCACTCTTTCCAGCAAAATTGCTGGAATACTTCACCGTCAATCAGGATTGTGGGGTCTCCGATTCCATGGTTTGGGAGGCCCATAAGGCAGTCGTTAGAGGGGAGTTTATCCGTCTTGGAGCTCAGGGTCCGGGTCAATGGCACCCTATCGAGCCCCTTCCCCATCTCGAATGGGACCCGCCAGGGGTGCCCTCTCTCACTCCTGCTTTTTGTCCTGGTGACCTTGTTTGCGGATGATGTCCTACTCTCACTGACATGCCCGGACTATTCACTACCAGCTGTAGTTAGACTCTTTCCAGAATATGAAGATCTTTCTGGATCTAAGGTGAATGTAGCTAAATCTGAGTGTACCTGCATCTCGTTGTACGGCTTTAAAAGCCTTGTATCCATTTACCTGGGCTGAAGGGTATCTCACCTATCTAGGGGTAAAAATCACGCGTGCTACGAATGCTCTGTTCAAACATAATTTCCCACCTCTGCTGCGGCACCTTGAGTCTTTACTCCGTGGTTGGAAGAATCCGTTTCTCTCGTGGTTTGGAAGGATGAATATTAACAAGATGATTCTGCTGCCTAAGACCCTGTATCTGCTTCAGGCTCTTCCTATATTGATCCCCTCCTCCTTCTTCAAAACTCTACAAGCTCTGGTCATGAAATTTGTCTGGGACAATAAAAAGCCTCGCTGCAGACTGGGGATCCTGCGACGGACCAGGGTACTGGGGGTATGGGTCTACTTGATTTCAAGATCTATCACTTATCATTGCTTCTTTCTAAGCTTGTCGATTGCGCTGCGGCTTAGCCCTCTGCTGACTGGCTGCGGATAGAAATGTTGGCTAATCAGGGTCTTTCCCCGCTGCAGCTGCTCCTTGTACCTAAGGTCTCCTTGCCGATGGCTCTTCTTCGGTCTCCCATCCTAGGTGCATCTCTTCGGACTTGGCATTCTCTTAATGTGTTGAACGCTTGGGCCCCTTTTCCATCGCCTCTCCTGAACATTTGTGGTAATCCTCAGTTCCCCCCTGGTGTGGAGAGGGGTGCTTTTCAGAGATGGGAAGCTTTGGATTTGACTGCCGTGCCAAAATTGATCGAAGCTCGGCGAGATTTCGACACCTTCTCCCGAACCTTTGATCTCCCAAAAACGGAACTGTGGAGGTTCCTGCAGATTCGTAACTTTCTTGCAACGATCACCAAAGGATGGAGACCTTCCTTACCTCGCTGGACAATTGTCGACGCACGATCTCTAAGTTGTATCGATTTCTACTGGACGGCGATTCTCGGATGGCCCCGTGCTTTATCACTGTGTGGTCTGAGGACCTTCAGGCTCCCTCACTGTTGGAACCGCAGAATTGGAGAGGACTTTTTTCCGATCAGCCAGATACCTACCAAAAGATACTCCCTCTCAAGAGGGCTTTTACAAACTGGTCACTCGCTGGTACCTTACGCCTCACAGGCTGTCTAAAATGTTCCCGGCAACACTGGACATCTGCTGGAGGTGCGGGGAACCTGGTGGCACTATGTCCCATATCTGGTGGACTTGCACCAGCATTAGCACCTATTGGAGACAGATTCTGGGGAAGATAGAGGAGATATGTGGTATCTCAGCTCCTGTCGACCCACTGTTATGTTTGTTTTCCTTTCATGCTCTTTTCACTCCCAAGAGGTTTCCTCTTCTACACTTTCTGCTCACAGCCGCTAGATTGACTATCTCCTCCCATTGGAAGATGCAAGGTACCCCTCCCCTGGAAGCTTGGATGGGCAGAGTGAACAGATTCAGCACCATGGAGAGGTTCCATGCCTGGCGCCTCTCACGCTTACAATTCTACAGAGAGACTTGGTCCTCTTGGAATGCCACTGGTTATGCTTCATAGTTCCAGGTGCTGTGACTGCTTCATGTGTCGTGCATGGTTCGGAGACGTGGCGCGGCGCTGAATTGCTCCTGGAGATTGGGTTGGTGGGTCCCCCCCCTTTACCCTCTTTCCTTTTCTTTACCTTTCTTACTTTTCTTCTTTACCTCTCTATCTCTTCTGCTAGCTCTGACTACTTTTGCTGGACTCTTCCTTCCTTTCCCCCCTGCTTTCAGTTTCTGTTTTCTTACCTTTGGGATTGAGAGCCTTCATGTTGAACTTCCTCGGCTGTATTGTTTTTTTCATACGCTCATGGTTGGTGCTGTTATTGTGTATCTGGGAACATAATTTAGTGACTCTCACCTTATTCATTTGTATTCGACCTTTGTCATGCTTTATATTCTGACTCTTGTTTTGTGATCTGTTACGTCTTACTTTGGATGTACATTTTCTAATATCACAATAAAATGTCAAGTTAAAAAAAATAAATAAATAAATAAATAAAAAGAAAAATGTGTGCCAGATATTTGCTGTGCATTATACATCCTTCATTCTTCCCCACATACAAACCCCTACACTGTCAGAACCCCAAGGCTGGTTCTGCCAGCCACTAGAAAACACAGATCCCCACATATATTGTGCAGACCCTCCCACCCCATCCTTGTTATACTACCCCCTGCCCCTACAGATCCCTGCATATCCTATCTTACCCCACAGTTGGTCCATTGGTGGTTATGGAACTAGCTTTTTTCCCTAGTAGCAATGCTCCTGGAACCCACTAAGGTATGTTAACCCATACCAATGGGGTACAATTTTCCTTGACCTGGCATTAAATACGGAATAATATTCAAAATTCCATGGTGTTGAAAGATTTTGTTATCTTTGAAGTTCCTGAAGTGACTAAAAAAGTGTTTAGTTTTGTTTTTTATTTCCGATAGCACAACTTTGTGGAAAGAGTTGTGCTGACTAGCCTTGGGGTAAGAAGGCAAATAACCTTCATTTGATGCAGGGGAATGTCTGTTTTCCAAAATGACCTTTTCTTCGCATCTCTAATGGTTATGAACATTTTAGAATAGGCAGGTCATTAAAAAAAAAAAAAAAAGAGCTGTAGTTTTCTCATTACTCTTGAGCTGGTAGAAAGTACTGAATACAGTACAAAATTCTTTGGTTTTCAAAGATTTTAATATCTTTGAAGTGGTGGAAATGTGAAAAAAAAGTAAAACATTTTTCGGCATAGCTCTACCTTATGGAAATAATTGTGCATACTAGCCTAAGAATAGAAAGACAAAACTACCCTAATTTGATGCAACTAAATGTCTGTCTGCTTTCCAAAATGGTATGTCTTGTACCTTTGTAACGGTTTGTTCAACACTCAGACACAGTGGGTTAAGATAAAACACAGTTTTATTAAAACAAACACAATGAGAATTACCCTAGACGGGCTATAGCGTAATACAGCAGAATAGACAGGTGCAATACAGGACTTAGACTTATGCCTACACAGGCCCAGTATAATAGTAAGGGAGAGAGTTCATATACTGGTCAGGCATGACGGTGTATACCCAGCACAGCATGTGTTAAAGTCCCAATAGATATAATCAGTCTCTGATGTGGTGAGTTCTCAGTAATGCCCAATATGATGGAATAACAGTGATAAGGAGACTGTAGTGCTAGAATGGAGACAGAGCACTGTAGATCTGCCGGAGCAGAGCTGAGACTTATACCCCCTGCCGTAGCAGTAAACGGAGGCCACACAATACTCTGCAAGAGCTGTATGGAATAGAGCCAAGGGCACCCTGTCGGTGCAGGAACGGAGGCAACAGTACTCTGCACGAGCTAAATGGAATAGAGCCAAGGGCGCCCTGCCGGTGCAGTAACAGAGGCAACAGTATTCTGCAAGAGCTGAATGGAAACGCAACCAATGGCACACTGCCACAACAGTAACAGAGGCCACAGTAAGCTCTGCAAGAGTTAACGGAAGGCTCAGCAATCGGTACACTGCCGTAGCAGTAATGGAGGCAACAGTAGCTCTGCAAAAGTTAACAGGATGCTCAGCTATTGGTACACTGCCGGAGCAGTAACGGGGGCAGCACGGACACACTGTCTGGGCCCAGACAAGAGGAAGACTGTTGCCCAAGCGACACAACGAAGCAGGAACTGGAGAGCCGGGCCGGATCACGGAGCAGGAACGTCAGACAAGCCGGGTCAGGTCACGGAGCAGGAAGTCAGCCAGGCCGGGTCGAATCACGGAGCAGAAACGTCAGACAAGCCGGGTCAGGTCACGGAGCAGGAACGTCAGCCAGGCCAGGTCAGATCATGGAGCAGGAACCAGAAGCAGAGTAGTCAGACGGGCCAAGTCGGTACACGGGAATACAGCAACTCAAGTCAGCACTGGTACAGGGAACACCACGAAAGGGCACCAGACAGGTGCCAGATCCCAGTATAAAAAGGCCATACTGGGCGGGCCAAACATAGCTCAGCCAATAGGAGCACAACACACATAGACTGACATAAAGCACAGGCACCATGATAACCTTTCCTTCATATCACTAATAGTTATGAACATTTGAGTTCAAGTAGCCTATTTAAAAAAAGAAAACGGGTGCAGTTTTGCGCTTTTGACAAGCCCTACCATATGTCAACCCATGCCATTTGGGATACCATTTTTATTTGAAAGAGCAGTAGCTAATTAATACAGTAGGACATTCCATAGTTTTCAGAGATTTGTGTACATTTGAAGGGGTGGAAATGTAAAAAAAAAAAAAAAAAGTCTTTTTTTTAGCTTTAGTACCTCCTTCTGGGAACCTCTGTGTACACCAAATTAGGGGTAGAAAGGCAAGTGACCCCTTATTTTATGTGGTGTGTTGTCTTCTTTCCAAAAATGCTTTGTATACTGTTTCTTGATTTATGTAGTTGTTAACAACCATTTTCAGTACAGGCAAGTCATGTGAAAAACTGTAAGAAAAATTATATAATGTAGTTTTGTGCTTCTGGCATACCCTATAGTATGTCCGCTCATACAAATAGGATGCTATTTTCTCATAAGAACAGTTGCTAATGAAAACAGTAGGAAATTCCATCATTTTCTAAGTTTTCAGTGCATCCGAAATGGTGGAAATGTAAAACAAAGTCTGTTCATTTCTCCTTTAGTTCCACCTACTGGAATATTTGTGCACCCCAGGCTAGGGGTAGAAAGGCAAGTAATCACTCATTTGTGGTAGGATTTATAGTTTCAGGAAGTATATGGTTTATTTAATTATTCACCGGTTTTAGGGTAGTTTTTCTGTGTAACCAATGTAATATGCATTTTCGTTCATAAAGATGAAAATACCATTTTAGCTCTCCGGTTAATTAGGTATTTGTGCAGGCCATGTGTGTAGTTACACTTATATATATATGGTATTTTTGTACTCAGGAGGTTGAGGTCATTTAAAAATAAATGACATTTTTCACAAAAATAAATTACACTTTTTTTTTAAACTTTTTTTATATTTATGAAATCATAGCTTGTAGCATTATGTAAAATTTAGTTCATGTGAGGTCTCATGTAAGAGCTGAATTTATTCTTAGGGAAAAAATAGATAAATAAATATATATATAATATATATACACACACAACGGAGTATAGCGTTCAACCAGCACATGCAGCAAAATTATGTGAAAAATGTATTAATGATGTGCTGAAGATGCACGAGGGTGCATTGAAAGTTGACATAAGTGAATTAAATACATTTTTCACATCATTTTGCTGAGTGCTAGTTGAACTGTATACTCCGTTGTGTGCATTGGATCTGTTCCATTCAACTACAGCACACAGGGGGACCCTATTAAGTGTGAATTCATCCCTCCACCATGTTTATATATGTATTTTTAACCCATATCTAATTAGAATGTTACCAGAAGGAATCCTACCTAAACGGCTGTATAGCAAAAATGCTGAAAATGCATTGGCCAGCAGGGTACAATTCACCAATCACAATACCTTAATACCTAAGGTCCAAAAATGTTTTGGTTAATACGTTATCCAGTAGCCAAGGATGTTCATAAACGTGAGATATCAAGGTACTTTATGCTTAACCCCTTAAGGACTGGCCACGCACGCAGCGGTCACTTAAGGACCACAGAGCTTTTTTTTTTTTTTTTTTTTTTTTTTTAACCCATCAGATTCCGGACTCCCTGAACGGCATTCAGTTGCGGGGGGAGCCCGGAATTCCATGACGTACATATACATCCTTGGTCCTTTAGGGACCTTAACCTCATGTACGTCATGGGTCGTTAAGGGGTTAATATATCCCTGAAGTTTATATAATATGCTAATGTATTCTTGTGAATGTCATTCATAAAAGCATTTCTATGTAATTTGCTATAATACATTCTGCAAATTAACTTTATACACAACTGTTGTAAGTAAAACAGTGTTATAAAACAGCATTTATGCATTTAACCATTGAATGCCCCATGATTTGGTTGTTCATGATACAGTGCTGTTCTTAGAATGCTGAAGGCAGAAATATTGTGGAGAGCTGTAGGAAAAAAAAAACTATCAAGGTGATTGTATTTAAACTTGTAAACGTTTTGTGGCTTTGTGAAGATATGGAGTGGAAGGCAGTGTGTGTAGGGATCATGTATAATTTGTTTATATAGGGTTGTATGACAGCAGTCAGACAAATATGAGCTAAATATGTATGTAATTTATTTAATTTGAGTAAATGAATGGGATGGTTACATGATCATTGGTTCTCTTTTGCTCAAGGCACCCATAACTGTCACGGTTTTACTGAACACTCAGACAATTTGGTTAAGGTAAAAACAATGAAGCTTTATTAAACAAAAAGAACAGAAAGGCCCTTCACAGGTCCAGGCCCAAACAGAGGATAGCACTTTTGAGTCTGACACAGGTCAGGGTAAATAACATTAGCTATGACAAAAAAGCAGAAATGCAGACAATTAACTGGAACAGGAGCTGGAACAAAACCTCAGCAGTAGAGGTCAGGAGAAGCCCTAGGAGTAGCAAGTTCTGCAGGGCAGACACCCCAATAGATTGGGGAGAGGATAGGCTCTACCGGCCTTACCTATAACCGGGTAAGGCAGGCCACATGACGGCTCAAATGAGTACACTGAGGAGATGCCCGGAGGCAACCGGAATAGGCACAGTCTTCACGGAGCACAACCGGAGGTGATAGTAGGCAGACTGAGTCTAATGTGCCCGGAGGCAATAGAGAGAGCAGCGGTACAGCAACGCAACCTGAGACAGCTGATAGGTGCAAACGGACAGGTCATGTAACCACAAGTACCCACTGAGGCAAGGCAGAATAGAGTGTAACCGGGGTAAACAGTGAGGCACTGATCTAAGTAGCGTAACCGGAGGCAAATGATAAGCACAGACTGACAGGTAGAGCAACCACTAGTGACCGTAAAGTCACAGGCTGTATGGTATACAAATGGAGGCTGCAGTGAGGCACAGGCTATAAGGTAGCGCAAACGGAGGCAACGGATATGTGCAGACTGACAGGTGGTGGAACCACTAGTGACCGTTAGAGCACAGGCAGTATAGTATACAAACGGAGGCTGCAGTGAGGCACAGGCTGAAAGGTAGCGCAACCGGAGGCAATGGATATGTGCAGACTGGCTGGCAACTGTAAGGCAAGCCAATAGACATGAGACTGGAGCAACAGAAGCACTAGCGAAGCTGACGCTAGGCGAGTAGCCAATGCCTGGGTCGGACACAGAGAGCGATAGTCAACCAAAGCCTGGAACGGTACACAGTGAGCGGTAGTCAGCCAAAGCCAGAATCGGTGCACAGAGAGCGGTAGTCAGCCAAGCTGGGTACGGTACACCAAGAGCGGTAGTCAGCCAAGCCGGGTACAGTACACAGAGGGTGGTAGTAGCAGAATCTGTCACGGAATCGTAGCCAGGCAAGCCGGGCCAAAAACAATACGGGCAGTGAAGACAGGAGCAAGGTCAGACGAAACCGGATCATACACAGAACAGGAACACCGCAACAGACGTCTGGTCAGGAACACCACGAAAGGGCACCGGCATAGTGACAGGGGGGCGTATATAAAGGCAAGCCCTGGGAGGGGTTGAAAACCCAGAGCCAACAAGAAGCAGCCAAAGCAAACCCGGAAGTAGGAATGTCGCTCAGGCAGAATCACGGGTACCGTGATAATAACAGTCGGGAACCTTTGGGGCACACCTAAAGTTTTTATAGGTTGACAAGGGCATAATAAAGGGTATAAATATAGAGTTATTTTGAATCTCAACATTTAGATATGTATAAAATAATGGTATGCACCCTATGTGGTTGTCTGTGGCATAATGCCACTGCACCCTGGCTGAGAAGCCCTGCATTAGTATCACTGTGCCCATGATTGCCCTTCGTGAGCACTGTTCTGTGCTGCAGGCATTACTTCCTGGTTGTTGCACTTAGATGCTTTTGCTGTTCTTATAGGCTGATGGTAACTGCCAGAATGAGTCTCTGCCTACATGCTAGGCCTTATAGGCCACAGCCTGCCTCCTTGGCCCTTTCGTGGTGTACCTGTGCGCTAAGCTCTTGTGTTATTTCGATGCTCTGATTCTGTGTATGACACCTGGCTACATTTGACTCCGGCTACGTTTGATCCCTGACTAAGTTACCTTCCGCTCCGGTCTGACCCTTGGCTCTGTCTGACTACCTGATCCGGTCTGACTCCTGGCTTTGGCTGACTACCCGCTCCATGCTGACCCTGGCTCCGGCTGACTATCCGATCGTTTCCTACCCTTGGCCTACTGTCTCTGCTTGTGCTTACAGTGCTCTGTTGTTTCCTCCAGTTCAAGCGGTGCTCAGTTACTGCGTCAGACCTTGTCTCTGGCATTCCTGTTCTACCTATTGCCGGTTTGCACCATTGGGTATACCCTAGCGTTCTAGGGATCTCAGTCACCGTTGCCTGTTCTACCCTCGCAGTCTGGGGTTCTCTGCCTCCATTGCCTGTAGGTTTACCCTAGCATTCTAGGCAGCTCAGTCACCATTGCCTACTCTCCCTAGTGTTCTAGGGAGTCCTGTCTGTGTTGCCTTGTACTACCCTTGCATTCTAGGTGAATTCCTTTTGTTTTGCCTGTGCATTTCAGCTTCTCCTGCACTAGAAAATACTGCTATCCTTGCTACCATCGCATACTATATTCAGAGTGGTATCAGCCTCTGTGCAGTCGGTGGATCCTGTGCTGTCTCCATACCTGGCTATTGAGGGTTGGGGAAGTGCTTAGGCACTGTCTTCACACCTGGTCCTGTGAGGGTTGGGGAAGTGCTATTCATATTTATTCTGTTCTTATTTTAATAAAGTTATTGATTTTACTGTATCTGTACTTGTCAGTGTTGTCATTTCACAGTCGCCCCGTGACAGTATGAAAGGGCCATGAACTCTGAAATTATAGATACTGGTAGCCGACAGTTGCCTAATATCCTTTCAAGGATGGATATTCAGGAACAGCGCATTGACCAGTTGTCTATGGTGATGCAGATGCTCCTTAAAGGGGAACTTTCACCCCGCAATAACTTCATGTCCACTTACTGCTCACCTGGCGACTAGCTGCTTAGTAGCGCTAGTCGCCAGAAATCTTACCCGGTTCTTCAGATATCGGCGTTTTACAGGAGCAGGAAGCACGGACGTCTCTTCACAGTGACATCCGTGCGCCTGCACTGTCAGTCCCTTGTCAGTCCCTTGTGCACCGTACGGTGCACAAGGGACTGACAGCGCAGGCGCACGTACGGTGCACAAGGGACTGACAGCGCAGGCGCACGGACGTCACTGTGAAGAGACGTCCGTGCTTCCTGCTCCTGTAAAACGCCGATATCTGAAGAACCGGGTAAGATTTCTGGCGACTAGCGCTACTAAGCAGCTAGTCGCCAGGTGAGCAGTAAGTGGACATGAAGTTATTGCGGGGTGAAAGTTCCCCTTTAACCGTACAGCGCATCTCGATAAGCCTGTGCAACTACCAGTGCCCCCCCCCCCCAGTTTTGTCATCAGTAGTAACCACTCAGGTGGAAAACACAATTTATAAAGGGCTGTCCGGAGCCGCTCCATTCCCTCTAAGATATGATGGGGAACCCACGTTGTGTCGTGGATTCATAAATCAGCTCGGAATTTTTTTGGAACTGGTACCTAATGCTTTCCAGAGTGAAAGAAGTAAAGTGGGCTTTATGATTTCCTTGTTGACCGGTAAAGCATTGGCATGGGCCAACCCGTTATGGAAAACTGCCAAACCCATAACTTCGAACGTTACAGAATTTGTTGATGTCTTCTGTAAAGTATTTGATGTTCCAGGCCGAGCAACCTCTGCCGCAAAAAAACTGATGACCATTTGCCAGGGCTCCCGCACAGTAGCAGAATATGCTATTGAATTTCGTACACTAGCAGCAGAGGTAGGCTGGAACAACAAGGCTCTGGTGGCGGCCTTCTCATAAACGCTTAATGACATTATCAAGGATGAGACAGCAGCCCGTGAGCTGCCAGAGGATCTATTTCCTTTTCTATTCTGATTGATACCCGCATCAGGGAAAGATCCCTGTTCAAAAACCACAAGCCAAGGCTTGAGTCTCGACTGGTACTAAACTGGGAGTTCCCACCCATGCCTCCCAATCCACCTAATGCTGAGGGCAGTAGGGCAGAGCCTATGCAGGTCGATTTTACACATCTGTCCAGAGAGGAGCGGTCCTTCCGTCGAAAAGAGGGTCTATGCCTGTACTGTGGTAAGGCTGGACACATGTTACGTGCCTGCCCGATAAGTCTGGGAAATGCACGCACCTAGGATCCCTGAGGGGACAGATCCTTGGTGGTGTAAATCAGTCCCCAGACCTAGAACAAAACAAGCCCATCTTACAGGTGGCAATCTCTTGGGCAGCCTCCTCTGTTGCAACACCAGCCCTGATCGATTCAGGAGCTGCAGGCTACTTTATTGATGGTGAATTCGCTAAGCAGTACAATATTCCCTTGGTGCCTCGTGTTTCTCCATTGGCTGTTGAGGCGATTGATGGTAGACCATTAGAACCATCCCATGTCAAACATGAGACCTGTCTGTTGTCTCTTACAGTAGGAGCTCTCCATGTGGAGACTCTACAATTTCAAGTCATTCAGTCTCCACATTACGCCATCATTCTGGAGTTTCCTTGACTTCAGACATACAACTCCAGAATGGACTGGAAAACCTGTGACATTATATCTTGGTCTGATTGTTGTAAGAAGTCTTGTCTACAGCAGCCCACTAAGATTTTATATATCTCCCCCCTGTACCCTCAGAGTACCAGTCGTTCATTGAGGTATTCAGTACGGGGGATAGGGCATACGACTGTGCTATTAATTTGACGCCGGGCACGATACCTCCTAAGGGACGCACCTACCCTCTGTCGGTAGAGGAGAACCGAGCTATGGAGGAGTACATTACTGATACCTTGGCCAGAGGAATTATTAGGAAGTCTTCCTCGCCCGCAGGGGCAGGATTTTTCTTTGTGGTATGAAAAAAGATGGGGAGCTTAGACCTTGTATCAACTATAGCAGTCTAAACAAGCTGATGGTAAAGAATGCGTATCCCATCCATTGATAACTGAGTTGTTCGATCGCTTGAAGGGCTCCTCAGTTTTCACAAAGCTTGATTTGCGGGCAGCCTACAATCTAATCAGAATCAAGGAGGGTGATGAGTGGAACTCCGTTTTTAATACTCTTAGTGGCCATTATGAGTATCTGGTCTTGCCCTTTGGGCTGTGCAATGCTCTAGCGGTATTCCAAAAGTTTATAAACGATGTACTGAGAGATCTGATACAGTCCTGTGTAGTAGTTTACTTGGATATCTTGATACACTCTCCCAATATTAAGACACATCGGAGAGATGTTGCCACTGTGTTGCAAAAGTTGAAAGAAAACAAACTGTATTGTAAATTAGAAAAGTGCGAGTTCCATAAAGATCGAGTGCCATTTCTGGGTTATGTAATCTCTGCTGAAGGTATTGCTATGAATACAGAGAAACTTGCCATACAGAGATTCTTAGGATTCACAAACTATTATAGAAAATTCATAAAAAAATTTTCTACAGTAGTCAAACACTTGACTCATAAAGAGGCTAATCCCTGGGCTTGGTCCCCTGAAGCCAACAGTGCTTTTGAAGCATTAAAGTCTGCTTTTGCTGTGGCTCCAGTTTTGTTGCATCCTAACCCTGCCTTGCCCTTTACCCTGGAGATGGATGCATCGGTGACAGGAGTGGGGGCAGTGCTGTCCCAAAAACCTGAGCCTAGCAAGACCCTCATGCCTTGTGGGTTCTTTTCCAAAAAAGGTGACTAAGGCCCAGAGCCTATATGACATAAGCGATCTCAAGTTACTAGCCATTATTCTCGCTCTCCATGAATGGCGTCACCTCCTGGAGGGGACGAATGCTCCAGTCCTGATCTTGACTGATCATAAAAATTTGACATACCTGTCAGGGGCTAAAAGACTGTCGACATGGCAGGCCAGATGGGCACTTCCTGTTCAGATTTAATTTGTGGTCTCATATCTTCCAGGGTCCAAGAATGTTCGAGCTGACGCTCTGTCTAGGCGATTTGGACCGGACCGTGAGACAGAAAGTGCACCTGTGCCTATTATTCCTCCAGATCGCATATTGACCACCATACACACTAGTATCATGTCTCCACTGGGCAAGGAGATCTTGGCATCCCAGGGTAATGCTCCAGCAGAAAAACCTAGTGGCAAATGTTTCATAGCCGAACCTCTCCGTACCAGACTACTGGAAACATAACACTCATCGAGGGCAGCAGGACACATTGGTCATGACCAACTGATTTGTTCAGTCTCTCAGCTCTTTTGGTGGCCTAGCTTAAGAGCAGATTGTGCAGCTTTTGTGGTGGCTTGTTCCATTTGTGCCTGTGTTAAGACCCCAAGACACCTTCCTCTGGGGTTGCTCCAGACAGTTCCTAATGGTGAGCGCCCATGGTAACACGTATCCATAGATTTCATGGTGGAGCTGCCAGTATCCCAAGGGTGTACGGTCATACTGATAATAGTGGACCTTTTTTCCAAAATGACTAATTTTGTCCCCCTCCTGGGACTGCCTTCCTCCAAGGAATTGGCTGAGGTGTTTGCTAGAGAGGTGTTCCAACTCCATGGAGTACCAAAGGTTCTGGTCTCTGATCGTGGGAGTCAGTTCGTGTCACGATTCTGGAGGGCCTTCCGTGACCAGATGGGCATCAAATTGTCATTTATCTCTACCTAACATCCCCAGACTAATGGTGCTGCTGAAAGATCCAACCAGGGATTGGAACAATTTTTGCACTGTTTTATCCCTGACCATCATGATAATTGAGCTGACCTGTTGCTGTGGGTTGAGTTTGCCAGGAATTGTGCCATAAACTCTTCGTCCGGGAGCTCTCCCATCCTGATCAACTATGGGCTCCAACCATCTCTGCTCCCGGACTCCTTTCAGACTCAAGACATTCCGGCTCTGGATGAGCATATTAGGCAGCTCCGCTCCACATGGGCACAGGTTCAGAATGCCTTGTGAAGGTCCTCAGAGTGCTATCAGAGACATGCAGACCGCAGGAGGCGCCCTGCTCCTGTTTTCCAAGTTGGGGATAGAGTGTGGCTGTCCTCCAGAAACCTGCACCTTCAAGTACCCTGTAATAAGCTGGCTCCATGTTTTGTAGGTCCATTCCGGGTACTTCGGAGAGTGAACCCTTCTCTTATGCCTTGGACCTTCCTGTGGGTATGCACTTTCATAACATCTTCCATGTTTGCCTGTTGAAGCCTTTGGTCTGTAATCGCTACACTTCTGCTCTAGTGGTACCAGGTCCTGTGCACATTCAAAACCACAAGGAGTATGAAATACAAAGCATTCTGGACTCCTGTAGAGCCCGTGGGCGCATTCTTTGTACATTGGAAGGCCTATGGCCCTGAAGAACGTTCCTGGGTGAATCAGTCTGATATTCATGCTCCTGTTCTGCTGAGCAGATTCCATACTAAATTTCCGAATAAAGTTGGATCTCTTCTGCGGGGAAGAGATCTTTGGGGGGGGGGGGGGCGGTACGTGATTGCCCTCGGTGAGCGCTGTGCTTTGCTGCAGGCAACATGGCCATTACTTCCTGGTTGTCGTCCTTGGGCACTTTCGCTATTCTTATAGGCTGATGGTAATTGCCAGAATGAGTCTCCGCCTACATGCTAGGCCTTATAGGCCTCAGCCTGCCAGTACTCCTTGGCCATTTTGTGGTGTACCTGTGCGCTAAGCACTTGTGTTATTCCGATGCTCTGATTCTGTGTATGACTCCAGCTACGTTTGATCCCTGACTAAGTTACCTTCTGCTCCGGTCTAACCTTTGGCTCTGTCTGACTACCCGCTCCAGTCTGACCCTTGGCTCCGTCTGACTACCCGATCCGGTCTGACTCTTGGGTTTGGCTGACTACCCGATCCGGTCTGACTCTTGGGTTTGGCTGACTACCCGATCTGGTCTGACTCTTGGGTTTGGCTGACTACCCGATCCGGTCTGACTCTTGGGTTTGGCTGACTACCCGATCTGGTCTGACTCTTGGCTTTGGCTGATTACCCGATCCGGTCTGACTCTTGGCTTTGGCTGACTACCCGATCCGGTCTGACTCTTGGCTTTGGCTGACTACCCGATCCGGTCTGACTCTTGGCTTTGGCTGATTACCCGATCCGGTCTGACTCTTGGCTTTGGCTGACTACCCGACCCGGTCTGACTCTTGGGTTTGGCTGACTTCCCGATCCGGTCTGACTCTTGGCTTTGGCTGACTTCCCGATCCGGTCTGACTCTTGGCTTTGGCTGACTTCCCGATCCGGTCTGACTCTTGGCTTTGGCTGACTTCCCGATCCGGTCTGACTCCTGGCTTTGGCTGACTACCTGATGCGTGCTGACCCCGGTTCTGGCTGACTATCCAATCGTTTTCTTACCCTTGTCTCCACTTGTGTTTACTATGCTCTGTTGTTTCCTCTGGTTCAAGTGGTGCTCCGTTACTGCGACAGATCTTGTCTCTGGCAGTCCTGTTCTACCTATCGCCTGTTTGAGCCATTGGGTATACCCTAGCGTTCTAGGGATCTCAGTCACCGTTGCCTGTTCTTCCCTTGCGGTCTGGGGTTCTCTGTCACCATTGCCTGTAGGTTTACCCTAGCGTTCTACGGAGCTCAGTTGTCATTGCCTACTCTCCCTAGCTTTCTAGGGAGTCCTGTCTCTGTTGCCTTGCACTACCCTAGCGTTCTAGGGGAATTCCTTTCATTTTGCCTGGGCATTTCAGCTTCTGCTGCGCTAGTAGCTACTGCTATCCTTGCTACCATTGCATACTAAAGTCAGAGTGGTATCAGCCTCTATGCAGTCGGTGGATCCTGTGCTGTCTCCATACATGGCTAGTGAGGGTTGGGGAAGTGCTATTCATATTTATTCTGTTCTTATTTTAATACAGTAAAATCAATATCTTTGTCTGTACTTGTCAGTGTCGTTATTCCACAGTCACCCCGTGACAGTTAGATACATGAAGCCTTATACAAAAATCCCAAATTTCCATTTTGATTAAAATAAGGGTTTCTAGCATTCATGGGGTTGAAAGCCCCATTTAAATCAATTGGAATTTTTATGTCTCCTATAAGGTCCATTGACTCCTCTCCATTTCCCTACCAGAAAGAGAAAGTGAAGGGCAAAACACCTGTGGATAATGCCTCATCTACTGTGAACTCCACTCTCTTGCTGGAATTTCAAGGTAAGATCCAAACTGCTTTCCTTCTTACTAGACATTAATGGAAGTATGTATAGTTTTAATAAAAAAAACTCTTATAGAACTTTTCCTGCTGTGTAAAACAGTGTTATTCCCCCAAAAAAATTGAAGCAAGTCTGGGGAAAACCAATTGCACTGTAGAGACAAATAAATTCACCTTCAAAATACATTGGAAATATTTCTACCATTAAAGGGATTAAAAGCTAAACCTTAACAAGATCATTTATTCTCAGTGTTCTTTTTTCCTGTTTGTACACCCATAACAAATAGGGAGTATTAACTGCACACCCACCTAACCACTTTACAGCACCCCACTCATTCTCTAGTCTTTTTAATCTGTTAGTGGTCTGACAGAATTTGCAGGTGATCTTCTATCATGCTGGCAATCAAATATATTTTTTTGGTGATGGGCGTTGTGCAGAAAGAGAGTAGCAGCTATGTTCCAAAAAGCCCGGGGGTGTCACGATCACTCCATATTGTCCTGGGATTGGTTTACATCACGATCACTTCCATTGTCTTTGGTTGCCTGGTTACCATAGCTGATCTCATCCAGTTTAAAGTTTGGGTGGTCAGAATCTAGAGTCACTCTTTCTATTCTTTCTTGCCAGTTGTATAGTTCTCTCTCCTAGATTAATTACCAATATCGGACTCCTCTGTCATTCCTGACCTCATCTAAGGCTCCTGATTTTGTACTGCTCTCCGACTAATTCGCTGGCTTCAACTTTTGCTTTCTTCCGACTACACTTCGACTGATTTGCCTGCTTTGACTTTGGCATGCGTCTGACTATGCTCTGACTGAGTCACCAGCTTCGACTTTGTCTTACATCAGACTACACTCAAACTCATTGTCTGGCCTCTGACCCTGATCTATCTTACCTTCAATTCAGGTACACTATACTTACTGCCTTGGGTGTCTCTTACCTTACCTCTCTCCCACTTTCTTAAATCTAGATATCCTTTGCTCCATTTTTCTTCCTTTTTAAGCATTAGCCTCTCTCTGGCAATTTCCTTTTGTCTGGCTTTTGGTGATAGCTTCCTAAGATGTCTGCCTGCATGTTCCAACATCATATGTGCTTCTACTATTTCTCTATTTCTGTCTACAGTGTCTGCGGACTGTTTAGTACTTCGATACTCTAGATGTGCTCATAAGTCTCTTCCCTATAAGTAATCTGCCAGCATCCCTGAGTATTTCAACTTCAGCTACCATCTATTTACCTGCAAGCTACCTATTATTCTGCAGCTGTTTTTCAACAGATTTTAGGTAAGCTATTTACTACAGCTGTCTGCATGTATTATTAGTAGTCCCCCCATATTTGGTATTTCCATTGCAGTGCATGTGAGCTTAGAACAGTCTATTGTTAACATCTTTATGAGAGAGCTGCTTAGTTTAGCACCATCCTGAGGATTATTTATGAGCAAGCCATCCTGAGTATTAGTTTTGCGCAAACCGTCCTGAGCATTATTTGGTGCAAGCATCTTCCTTTGTGTATTATCTGCATACTAGGATCCTTGTACTATTATTTCCAGTACCTTCAAGGATCAGAGTTTTTCAAGAGTGTCTTTCTAGGTTCCGGCTCAACCAAAGCCAGACATCTGGATTTGCTGTCAGCATCTTTAAACTTGGCATCGGGTGCAGCACACTCTTGTGGCTCCTACATCCCCAAGCTACTCACTCCAACCTGAATTCCCAAGCTTCTTCTTTGAAAGGTACACGATCCAAATTTAAAGTCACACAGGAGCTTGTACCAACTGAATGCTTTTAGTGCACTAGGCAGCCCAACTGCAGCATTAATAATAGGTAGATAGGCACCATTACATGCCCCAAGCTTATAACCAGACCTGTGGCTTTCAGCCTCTTAGCCAGCAGGTAGCCCCATTTCTGCAAAGGCCATATGGGCAGTATTCAGTAAGCTAAGGAGGAGCAATATTGGAGGAAAAAAATGTTACTACATAAAAAGTCCCCAAATTACCATTCCCACTGATTTATATTGGGTTTTTAAGCTTTGAGTGCTAGCTCTCAAGGGTTTAAAAGACCCATTGAAATAATTGTTTTTTTCTTTTATTCCCTATGGGTCAATTGGTTTGCTCCAGCTTGTTTAATCTGGCCCTATGTTTCTGCAGCAATCTTGACACCTGTGCTGTTTCAAAATAATGCCCATGCCACTGGACAGGAACATAAACTGATATTTTCTAAAACTGGTTTAAGATCATTATATCATGCGTTACCCTCTACTAGTATTAATGCAACAAACCTCATTTTATCTACCGTTGTTACAGCTAATTGTATCACTTAATGAACTACATTTCTTTGTGCAAACTCTTTTTGCCTCCTGTAGATGAGACTAGTAATCAAAGTTCACTGTCTGATGTGTATCAACTGAAAATGGAAAGCAGCACTTCCAGCCCAAGCCCCCTGCACAGTGAATCCCCCAGTCCTGTGCATACATGTGACTCCCAGCCCCCTACACTAGGTCAGGAGAGCCTAGAAGGTAAGCAGGAGCAAAAAAAAAGTGAGGTAGGAGCACCATATATAACACAGGGGTAGGCAAACTTTGGCACTTCAGCAGCTGGGAACTACAAATCCCATCATCCTCCGCCAACCAACAGCTTGGAGTACTGGAGGTTGCCTACCAATGTTGTAGCAGTTTACTAAATCAACCAGTATGTGCAAAAGCAGTAGTTAACTTGCTCTCAGTTGAGGCAACATGCATGACCTCTCATCCAATCCATTTTAGACTCATGGGAAGATATGCTTTAAGGTGTGATAAAGGGGTGATAACTTCTCCATTGAGAGAAACTTTCCAATACTGATATTATTCTATGGAGACTATGCACTAACTGGTCTTTAACGTGAAAGATCTTAGTGCGTAGGCTCCACAGAATAACACAGAAATTGTTTATAATACTGGAAGTTTTCTCATTTTCATCACAAATCAGTGCATCTCCCCATGGTCCTCTGAGTGAATTGAGAAAAATTTCCAGCATTGTTCTAGCTTGTAAGTGAGAAATACATGTTGATACTGCTTAAAGGGACAGTCATACACATTTTTGACTATATATTCTGCAGATACATAAATAAAATATGGCATTTTACCTTTTTATATTAACTTTTTATAGAGAGCTTGCTGAATTTGCTTCCAGGCACAGTAAAAGCAGAGACAGGGATACAGTATAACACTGTCTCTGCAGGAAAAATCCCACCTCCAGACTATTAAATATAGTCTACAGAGCACTGTCTGCTGCAGTGATAGTGTTATATTTTATCACTATCGCTGCTTTCATAATCCCTGACTGAAAGCTCTCTGGAAACAGATATTCAATGAGTGTGTGGGACATAAGTGTAAAAAAAAAAGTTTGAAGATGGGGGAAAAAATTAATAAAAAGTATGGACAATTTGACTGTACATCTTCTGCAAGTGCAAAGGAGTTGACTGTCACTTTAAACCTATGGTTGACAAAGTGGGCTTGAAAATCCAACCTTGTGAATGTTACAAAGACATACTCTGCATTTCCTGTGTAGGGAGAAGCTTAAAACTGACCTTGTATGTAGAGAAGGACTTTTCCTACTCTCCAGGGCCAGATTTTAAAACTTAAAATAAACATGGTTTTATGATATTAAACATAGTGCCGGATCTGTTTTACACACCTCTGGAACTTGCACATACTCTTTCTGTTTCCCCACAGTGTATTGGTCGGTGCATTGGTCGGAAACACAATCACTGTCTGACATCCCAGCCTTGCCCTCCTGGCAGCCACAGAACCAAACGTACACTGTTTGACACCTCAGTCCATACAAATGTACAAAGTTTCCCCCTGCATCCCCCTTCCCTGACTGAACGCTGACTGCAGGGGAAGCTGTCATACGACAGTCTTATGTGCATCAGGCGGCTCTGCAGCTGACACGAGATTGCGTTTATAAAAAATAATTATTTAACTGAAACTGTCTTCTACGTGTGCTTGGTTTGCAAGCACACGTAGAAGACCGTTTTAGTGAAAGATTTCTTTTTTATAAACGCGATCTCGGCAATGCTACTTAGCCACGTGATGCAAGTAATACCGGATGTCCCTTCAGTCAGCGTTCAGTCAGGGAAGGGGGAGGGAGGGGGAACTTTGAGCGCTATCATCTCTCAAACCATAAGGGGTTGACAGATGACACTGGGGGCAATAAGTTTCTTTTTAACAAAGCTACAATATGGGGATTAGTAATTTGCAAGTATTACTAACCCTTTAAGGTAGTTTTACCATTCAACAAGTGGAATGTGCATTTTAGTTCATAAAGTTGAAAATACCATTTTCGTACACTTGTTACACATACATACACATACCTTTTTCCTCTCTCCCTCTGCAGGCAATGCAAGTAGATAAAACAATGCACATTTGTTATCTGTGTGCTTGGAGAATTCAGGGTCTTTAAAAAAAATAAATAAATAAATTGCTTTTGATATATATCACACAATGCAATGCGTTTACTTCATGTGAGATACCATGAAAAAAAACCATGATAATTTTCCACATAGAATTGGAAAGTTACCTCTGAAAATTATTGGATAGCAAAATGCTGCAAAAGTGCCTGCAAAGGTTAAAGGGGGACATTCACATCTGAAAAACTTTTTACCGTATGTTGAACTATGAAATTAGTATTAGGAAACCTGCTTTTTTAAATTTAAGTAATTTTTATGATCTTTAATCTTCAAGCTGTGCTGAATCATCAACATAGCTCTTCAGGACTTCCCAGTGCTACTTGATTCTCCTCCCACCTCCCTCCCAGCTGCCCTAGTTAGCTCGTTCATGCTTCCCTTTGGTTTGACTCTCTTGTATTGTTACAGCAAGTTCCGTTTATCGTTATACTGATCTTGCAACCTCAGTATAATGATAAACGGAGGTTGCGATTCCCACCACACCGAAGGGAAGCGTGAATGCATGTGCAAAGCTCCTCCCTTGGATGCTCCCATCTGAGCATTCTCAAAGGAATTGCAGTGGGAGTACTGCTTTGTGAGAATGATGGGAGTCCAACAACACCTGAGCAAAGGCTTTTTTAAGAACCTATGAAACCCCTGGCAACCTGTGAATGGAGGCACCAAATATAGCATTGTATTTAATGACTCCTTGAGTTTAGTGGTAGTCATACTTAGGCTCATTAATATTTGTAAGAAAAGAAGACACAGTAGTGATCTATATGCTTACAAATGCCTCACTCCTCCCCGACCATCTGATCACAAGATTAATTAGGTTCCTGGGAGATGGGACTTTTGGCTTGAGGCTCCTCAAAAGGTGGCCCAGGTGAATGCAGAGTGTACCCAAGCATTGCATTTCTATTGCAGGGTATCCCCATGCATTCAAACATGAGCACACTCTTCCATAGTAGATATAATGAGGCTGGTACACTATAAGGAACTAGGGCAAATCAGCTACGTCACAGGGGACAAATAAACATTTCCCATACTCCCGTTGATTTAAATGAGTTTTTTTAAGCCCCATATAAATCAATAGGAGTTTTTGTTTGTCCCATGTTTGTGCCACATCTTCCTAGTGCATTAGCCTTACTATGTTCAAAAGAGATATAATATATATATAATATTGTTCAAAAGATTTAGAACACCCCCATTTTTCCAGTTGTTATTGAAGGGTGAAAGCAAAGCAACCTTGTGTTCTCGTGTGATGAAATCAAGATTATTATACTTTTTTTGTGTTGTTTCAGGGCCCTCCATGCCTCCCACAGAAGTGGCTGATGAACCCCCCACTCTCACAAAAGAGGAGCCTGCACAGTGTACAGCACAGGTACCCACTGACAATGTGTATGGCAAAAAACACACAAAGCCTGAGTTCTGCTGAGCAAAAATTCATTGAGGCTAAAAAGAACTAGGGGGTTATGCACAATGTGATAAAGAGGTAGAAACGCTGAGATAACTTCACCAGAGGTGTAACTAGAAGCCACCAGGCCCTGGTGCAAAAATTGCCATGGCATCCCCCATTGACCATCTCCACATTGCCCCCAATCTCCACATTGCCTTCACATTGCCCCCAGTCTCCACATTGCTCCCAATGTCCACCTCCACATTGCCCCTATTGACCCCCCGGTGTTCATCTCCTACCTGCCTGGTGGTCCAGCGGCATGGCAGGAGAGGTCTGTGCTTCCTTCTGCACAGACCTCTATACAGCTAGAGCTCCCGCGCAGTCCTCTCTTCAGTAATGCAGAGTGCTGGGAGATGATGTCATCTCCAGCACTCTGCATTACTATAGAGCCGAAGAGGGGGGGTCAGCTGCTAGAGGTCTGTGCTGAAGAAGGCACAGACCTCCACTTGCTGGGGTCGCAGGTGTGACCCCTATTGTTACACCACTGTTCCTATGTTATTCTCTGGCGCCATGCTTTGGAGATCTTATTGCATAGGCTCTATAGAATAACATAGGAATTGGGGAAGTGGTATCACAGGAGAAGACATCTCCATTTTATCACCTCTTTATATCTTCTTGGTGCATAACCCCCTGGAGTATAGGGAACAAATAAAATAAATAAATTGCATTGACTTACATTGAGCTTTTATCGCCTTGAATGCTAGATAGGAGTCCAACACATTGCGTCACATTGCATATGGAGACTTCTCCAGCATTCAACAGGTAAACATTCCAATTTATGTTACAATTTTGAGAATTTTTCTCTATATGCAGTTGGTTTACTCCAAAATTACTCCAGTTCTCCTTAGTACGTGAGCCTCTTTGGGCACGGACACTTCTAGATGGCACATGCACTGTTTCTGAACACTGTATAAGGGTTACTGACACTGATAATGGTCAGTAAGTCACTGTACTCCTATGCTACCAAGGGTTACACATGCTAGATCTAAGCAATACCAGGCTTTGCAGATGTTGGGATTGTGAACTAAATAAGTGAACTCGGTTTTATTAAGGGCCACAGACAATGGTATAAGCTGCTAATGGGGGAGGTAGATGATGGAACTGGGCACAGCAGTTGTAAACTCTGTACATTCAAAAATAAAACAAAATAACCTATATGTTATAGGTCTTTTCTTGCTGAGTAAAACATGGGTACTCACACTGCTGGTAGTTGTTTTATATGTTATACCAGTTCAAATTGTCAGGATGTGAGTAACCTTAGAAGTCTTGCAGTCTGAACATGTTAACAAATTAAAAACATTCTATGGAGAAGTGGGTGGCTATTCACTAAGGTGTGATAAATTGGCTAACTTCCCCATTGGGGCAAAGTCTCCAGTTTATATTTTATTCTGTGACTCCTATGCACTAAAATTGCTGAAGTTTGAGAGATGTTGGTATATAGGCATCATAGTATTACTGGATCGTTCATCAAATTGGAGATGTTCTCACCATTTTATCAATTCTTTATAAAACCTTATTGCCTCTCCCATAGAATGCAACAGATTAACTGTCTGAATACTAGGTGAAGTATACGTTAATGTCACCACTAGAGGGCAGCATTAATGTATATAAACAACAGTTTAAACTGTAAGAACTCTGGAAACAGTAGGAGTACCTTTTGTTTTACTCGCCAGGAAAAGTCCTACAATATATTTTTTCTTGCGTCCAATATGGAACACAGGTACCATGGGGTTGAGTCCCTCCTCCCTGAGGGCAGGACACATCTCAAAAGACAGAGTATTATAGGTCGAGACACCCTCCTTCTCCAGCTCAACCCTCCTCCTCCAGATCAAACTTCCTCGCATACAAACTCCCAGAATTCATGTGTCCTGCTTGAAGCTTGCAGTGCAAGACACAGTCTTTTAGTTTTTATATTATTTTATTCCTTAGGTTTGGGGCTATGTAATCCACCATTAGGCAGTCTACCATTGCTGGGCTTCCTTGGAGTGAATTAACCAGTGCACAGTTTCTTTGTAGACCTTTCAAGCACAGTGGAAGGAATGCTGCTCCCAAGATTACCAGGGTAATCGTCTTTTTCGCTTCTTTCAGAGTGAGACACATCCGGCGAACCAGGCAGTTCCCTCAGCTCTGCGTGCTCCTCCATGCCCAAACAGCAATGGAAGCCCAAGGTCTCCTCCAAGCCTTCTTCGGCATGACTCACCGAACCCAGGTCCCCACTCTGCTGTGGGTGGCCGTCTGCGTCACTACCACAGCGTCTGGGAGGATTCAGTGGCGGACCCATGGGTTTTACAGGTGGTGGCGGAAGGATACAGGATCCCTTTTGTCTCTCTTCCTCCTTTTCGTTTTTTTCCTTCTCATACGCCCCAGGGCACAGAGAAACGCCGTCTGTACAATGGCCCTATCCAGACCATTGTGGACAAGGATGTTCTAGAGCCGGTTCCAGTTTAGGACAGAGGTATGGGTTTTTACTCAAACCTCTTTGTGGTCTCCAAGAAGGACGGCAGTTGTCGTCTCATTTTGGATTTGAAAGATCTCAATTCCTTTGTGATCAGGACTCATTATCACCAGGAGTCCCTAAGGATGGTGATTGCTGCTATGTACCCGGGGGAATTCCTTGCCTCTCTGGATCTTCAGGACGTGTATCTACACATCGCCATTCATCCAGAGAGCCAGCAGTATATCAGATTTGCAAGCAACCAAGGGCACTTTCAGTTTTCAGCTCTTCCCTTTGGTCTGACTACAGCTCCTCAAGTCTACAACCGTGTCCTGGGAGCTTTAGTATCTGTCCTCCATCGGCATCAGAGTTACTCCATAGGTGGACAACCTGCTTCTGAAAGCCCCTTCTGCGGAACTTCTTCATCAGCAGGTTCAGGACTGCATTCATGCTCTCACCCATCACAGGTGGATCATCAACATGGACAAGTCGGATCTTGTCCCATCCCAGCGTCTTGTCTTCCTGGGCCTTCTCTTCAACGCTCAGCAAAGCATTGTGTTTCTCGCGGACGAGGTAACTCACCAGATCGCCCACAGGGTTTCGGCTGTTCTGGCTCAAGATCCAGTTCCAGCCAACAAGCTGTCCTCTCTAGTGGGGAAATTCATCTCCACCACAAAAGTGTTCCCATTTGCCATGGCTCACATCAGGGAACGCCAGAGGTTTGTGATCCAGGTGTGCAGGGGTCTGCTGGACCTTCTGAAGACATCAGTATCCATTCCTCTTCATGTGGAACGGAGTTTGTCATGGTGGCTCAAGCTCTCCAGTCTGCTGAAGGGCAAGTCCTTCCTGGTAACCTTCTGGACCACAGTGACGACGGATGTCAGCCTCTCCGGCTGGGGAGCGTCCTGGGTCGCCTCAGTGCTCAGCAGGGTCGGAGTTCTCCGGCAGAATCTCTCCTTCCCATCAACGTGTTGGAGCTTTGGGCAATATTTCATGCCCTTCGTCATTGGACACCCCAGCTGGAAGACTGCCCAGTCCAGGTACAGTCCGACAACACCATAGCCGTGGCTTACATCAACAAGCAGGGCGGAACAAGAAGTCTCGCCGCTTGATTAGAGCTCAAGGCTATTTTGTCCTGGGCAGAAGAACACGTTCCTGCCATATCCCCAATGCACATTCCTGGCAGTCGACACACAGTGGACAGCAGCGAGTGGGAGCTGCACCCAGAGGTGTTCAAACTCATCGTTCAGAAGTGGGTTCTTCATTGCATCAACCTAATGGTGACAAGACACAACCAGAAGGTGGATGCCATATCCATTCCTTGGTTATTTCCTCTGGCTTTCCTCCCCTCCCCATGTTGCACAGGTTGTTGCAGAAATTGAGACTGGAACGCTGTCCAGTCATTCTGATTGCTCCGTACTGGCCTCGACAGGCTTGGTTTCCAGAGCTTCTGGATCTGTCAGTGGCAGAGCCATTTTAGCTCCCTTGCCTTCCAGATCTTCTTCTACAGGGTTACCTGTGGAAGGAGGATGTCCATCGTCTAGCTTTGATGGCTTGGAAATTGAATCCTCAGTATTGAGGAAGAAAGGTTTTTCTTCTGATGTGGTGGCTACTATGCTCAGTGCCCGCAAACCTGTTTTTTCTAAGGCCTACCATCATGTTTGGGCGACCTTTCTATCTTGGTGTGCGGACAGGGACCTGTCTTAGGAATTTGACCTGCCTATGGTCCTGGCTTTCTTGCAGGACAGTGTGGACAAGGGCCTCAGTTTGAGTTTCTGCCGGATGTCAAGGTTTTCTTTAAGGGCGTTGCTCATACTCGTCCTGTCTTTAAAAATCCCGCTCCTCTGTGGGATCTTAACTTTGTTTTGGGCGTTCTTCAGCGCCCTCCCTTTGAGTCCTTGGCTACTATTTCTCTATGCCTGTTGATGTGGAAAATGGCCGTTCTCCGTGTAGCTGAGTTACATGCTCTGTCCTGTAAACCACCCTTTTTGGTGTTTCACGAGAACAAGGTGGTGCTTTGCACTTCTCAGGAGTTTCTTCTGAAGGTGGTTTCTGAGTACCACATCAATCAAGAGATTGTGGTGCCTTTTTTCTGCCCTGACCCTAACTCTGACAAGGAGAGGGATCTCCACTTGTTGGATGTGGTGCCTTGTCTGAAGTTTTATGTACATCGCACTGAGCCTTTCAGGCAATCTGATGTGTTGTTTGTCATTCCTGAGGGTTCCAGGGCAGGAAGACTTGCATCCAAGGTGACTATCGTGTCCTGGATCAAGTCCACTATTCGTAAGGCTTACGAGCTGAGGAAGAAGCCTGTTCCCTTTCGGGTCACGGCTCATTCTACTAGATCTATTGGGGCTTCTTGGGCTTACAAGAATCAGGCCTCCGCTGATCAGTTGTGCAAGGCTGCCACTTGGTTGTCTGTGCATACCTTTTCAAAGAATTACCGTGTTGATGTGCTGGCGTCGGCTGACACCAGCTTTGAAAGGAAGATCCTGGAGGCAGTCTTGTCTGTCTAAGATCTTCTTCGGTTCTTGGTGCTTCCTTCACTTTTGAGCCCTGTTGGCTCTAGTTCAGTGTGTTGTGTAACAGTTGGGGTGTTTGTACCCCTGTTCAGTGTCCGCTGACACTCCCTTGTTGTTTGGCTATCTCTTTGGGGGCCTTGCGTCTGGTTCTTGCCTTCCCACCTCTGGAAAACTCAATGGTTGGACATCCCAGAGTTACCAGTAACCTGTATTGAATGACAGAGAAAAGAGGATTTAGTCTTACCTGTTAAATCCTTTTCTCTTAGTCCATACAGGTTACTGGTCTTCCACCCTGTAAAGGCACCATGCTTGGCTCTCCTGTGGCAGACTGTGGGGGTCCTTCGGGGTCATGCTCACAGGCGTCGTCTTTTCCTTATACTATCTAGTCAGTAGTGTCTCAAATCTTACTGGAGCTGGCTGGCTATCTGCAGCCAAGGAGGGAGGTTAGACTCCACTCCCTGCATACAATTCTAGAATTGTACCTGCCAAAAATTAAAGGAACAGATCGACCTATCAGAGTTACCAGTAACCTATATGAACTAAGAGAAAAGGATTTAACAGGTAAGACTAAAATCCTCTTTTATCCAATTGTCTGAAGCCAGGCTGACCTAGGAAACAACCTATTACAGCCAATTGATGTTGATCATTGATTGGTTATTGTTCCAATTTGGTATATATGAATAATGGATTCAGAGGCCGGCTTATTATACACTTGGTTACCCTGAAGAAAGGACCTCTGCAGTCCAGAAACTCGTTGGTGTGTTTTTAATTGTAAACTTCGTAACCTTTACTATATCATTTTGGATCGCTCTTCTTCGGATCACTTCAGGAAAAGTCCAGAGTTCCTGATGATCTAGAACCGGTTGCAGTCATCCAACTGGTGTCCGAATTGAGAGTACTCAAGTTGATTTTTAAGAATACTATTTGTATACCTCTTAAAACAAACTCCCCGTTTTGTCCTTTTCGTTTGTCCTTTTCCATCTTTGCCCCATTGACTTCTATGGGACATAGCTCTGCAACCTTTTATGCTACAACAGTAAGAGAGGTCTCTGTCTTCTTGGCTTCTCATGCTCTTTTATCCGATCCACTTCCAGAGGAGCTCATGGCACTTTCACAAACAGCGTTGTAGGCATTGCTAGGCAACAGCAACAGAGAAGACTAGATTTCCCAGAATGTCCTTTTTGAATGGTTTTCTTCTGATTGGCTGTCAAATTTGCAGTGGCCATTTTATTTCTCTTTTGCTTATGCTACACAGAGTCAGACCCTCCTTGCTCTCCTTTTCTACATTAACCCTTCGCTTGTCAGATAAATGTATTTTCTGAGCTTTTTGAGGGTGATTGTTATTCTGAACATAATTTATAGTATCTATCTATGTCTGTACTATTCTAGCACTTTGTTTTGTAATTCATTGGAGGCCTTTCTTGCATTCAAGGGGTTAAATTCCTCATTTAACTCAATGAGAATTTTTGAAATGTTTATTCCCTAAAAGACAACTGGTTTGCTCCAAAATTGTTCCATTTAGTCTTTATAGACAACCCTTTTGTTTCACACACACAGTCTCCATGGAACCCTAATAATAAAACCCTTTAGATGCCAGAGGTATAGATGTATCAAAATGTTACTTTATATTGGTACATTTATTATTAGGCTACAAAGTCAAGTATCCATTACCAGGAAATTAGGCTATGGTGCTGCTTACAAGAGAAATGCAATCAAAAACAAAATAGTTTAATATTCCATGTCCACTGTCATTCAGAGATCCTAACTTCTTCAAACCCAACCTTGTTCCACTGTCCTCCATTACTTAAATTTGTACTTCTTCTGAGAGCCCTGAAGTTCCTGGTAACCACAGTCTGAGTACCTCTGCTTTAATTGAACATAACATGGTAATGAAAACATTATGAATTTAAACTACTAACATATAATGTGACTTGGACACACCAGTTGGTGTGGACTTTGGAACTGGGAAATGTGCAGTAGAGGTATATGTTACACTTTATGGTATGCTCGCATGGGGAGGATGCTTCTTGATAATTGGAAAATTCCATTACTAAGAGAAAGAGTTGCTGCCTTTTGGACTGAGACACTGTTGATGGGCAAGAACGCTTACTCTATATTCCTTTTCTGTTGTCACAGGTAGACGAGCTGGATGAGCCAGGAGCCCCGCCTCTGAAAAGGGTGTGCCCTGATGTGCCTTCAAAGCCACTCACCATTTTGGAATGCTAGTTCCAGTGACAAATTTGCACTTAATCTTCATTCTGTGACAGCCTGTGGGGAGCTTTAACTGACATTGTGGCATACGTGTAAAGCCATAGTGGAGAAGTTCTGGAGCAGGCCAACTGCGCTGTTGGAGACAAATAAAAATTATCAAAATGATAATTGACATAAATGGGGCTTTTAATCCAATGAATGCTAGATAGGTTGGAGGCCTCTCTAAGATTCAAAGGGTTAAAAACTCCTTTAATTCAGTAGAACATTTTATCTGTCCTCTATGGTGCCCCCAGAATTGCTCCACTTTGTTTTTATACAATATTTGCACTGGAGGCTGGAAGGTGTGTAGCAACCCACAATGCACCCTTTCATGTGACGAAGTATCAAGCAGCCTTATAGTACAGAGGAAAAACCAAAAACATTTGAGTCTATTTTGCATTTGGAGGGAAATGTTAAGATTTGCTTCTGTATCTTCATTTTTTTCAGAGGCAATGCACTAATGCTTTCACAAGTCTATATAGCAGACATAAAGATTATGGTGCCAATAAATGTTCCTTGATGCTAACACAGTTTGCGGACTTTGAAAGCAATTGCTCTTCACTTTTAACTCAAGATATGAGCTATACAGCTTTGTTTTGTAGTGCCTACCACAGAAGAACTGTATAGAGCATTGGGGAGCAGCCCCATGATCTCAGGTGGCCCTCAGATGCTTCCCCAGCAGCCCCTCTGTTATGTGCTAGAGGAAGAGGAGATAACTTCTCTTACCACATCACACACCTTGTTATCACCAAAAAAAGCTAATTTATTTTTTTTTTGCCTCGCCTCACACTAATACTCACATTTTGCTCTTGGGTGCTAGATGTCAACACGTTGGTTAGCTACGAAACTGACCATACTGTACCACCCCAGCCATGTTTGACACTTTGTGCTGCAGAATATCTTGTACTTCTTTAAGGATCCCAGAGTTCCGTAGAACACAGCTTGAGAACCACCGTCTTATTAAAAAACATGTTGCTCTATTACCCTAATCTGCCATAGATCCAGTTTTTCTATCCCAGCAAATTCAAACGCACATCAGTCGTATTTTACCCGGTATCTCTTATTGTGTGATTTAATTGGAAATCTAATGCTCCTCAGTTCTATGAGACCTTCCTGATCAAAGTACAAATAAATATCCTCCAAGGAGTTCTTTTTAATTTAAATATGGATACAGATTAGCTATGCTCCTGTCAAAGATGCTTTAGAGCATTGACAGTCTGGCTTTGGATGTATTTTATAATGTTAAAGAATATTTTTAATAAATGAAACTTTTTGAAACAATGCACTGAATTGATTATTAATATGTGTTCATATGTAACATATCACCTACTGGTTTGTCTGTGCACTATAGTGATGTAATTGGCTGCTTTAGCATCTCTGATCGAGATTCTTAACCCCTTGAAGGCCAGAATGGTGTGCATTGCATTGCAAAGCAATACGTTGAACACCCCTCATCCTTTATGGGGCTGAATACCAAGTTTGGGACACTGAACCTTTAGCTATATTTGTACAACTGGGAAGCAGTTTCTTTTATGTTTGTGGTGTGTGCATGGATGTCTGTGTGAAGTGGAGCCAATATGGGACATAACTATGAGGGGGTAATTATCCCACTGTTAATTAGCTTTGTCCTTTTGCACACACTGAAGTAAGAGGGATAATTTTTGTATTTTATGGCATATTCCCACTGTTAGTAAGCCAGGATTCCCTTTGGTGCATATACAAACCTCACATTATATCTCAAAGATGTAATTAGAAACTTCCGTGCCCCGGTGCGAAATCTGTCCCCCACCACAGATATATGTGCTCTTATACAAACAGACACAAATCTATATTGTATATTATTATATAATATACATACACACCCAGTATAGCATAACAAAAGAAACAATGTATTGCCCCATGAATGTCAGATAGTGGAAGTGGAAAGAGGCAGAAGCTAGAGGAGGGTAGAAAAAGTAAGATGGCATGAATTGAGAAGCAATGGAGACCATTCCCTCCACATTTCACTGCTCCAGGATACCTGCAAATAGCCCTATTACTTAGGGCTTAATACTCCTAGGAAATCTGATGGCAAATATTCTGACCGTTCAATCCCCATATTACTAATGCTTTTTCCCAGAGCCAAAATTCCCTCTCTGCTCAATAGCGATAGTAATATGAGGTTTGAGAAGCTGGCATATCTGGGAACTTTCAAAATAAGCTGACCTTGAGGTCTTTGAAATAAATGAGAAAGTCACCCAAAACACAGATTCTGGGTGATATGTTCCAGCTGGCTCTAACTCAGAGGTGCTTTGGTCAGTTCTCAGAGAACTGTCACATAAAACAAGTTTAAATTACCACTGTGTGAACCCACACAAAACAAACAGGACAAGTTCCTCTGCTGTTCTGGTAGAAATGACACCAGTTTAGAGACTAAAGAAGCAGTTATTTGGTGCAGATCATATAGTAGGAAACACAAACTCTTTACCCCTGAGAATGTTACCTGGAAAGGGTACTGTCCGGAGGAGCGATCTTGGGTCCCCACCCTCCTCTGTGCCTTCCATGCCCATTTCCCTGATAAAACTGGCCCTCTCCCGTGGGGAGAGGTCATTGAGGGGGTATTGTCACTGTTTGGCTAATCTGGTCTAGCACTCTACTGTTTGATTACTGCTGCCTTTCATTCCCTGTCTCTGGCTTACTCCGCTGTTATATTACTACTGTCTGTCATTCTGTTACCACGGTTACCTGTCAATTAGCCAGCCCTTTCCTGCTGTGCTCTGGCTATTTAGGTGCACATGCTCAGTATCTCTCTGCCCTTGCATGGTCTATGATCTCCCTGTGTATTCCTGCTGTTGCTGGTTCCTGTCTATGACCCTGGCCTGGCTGACTGATTCTTCTGGTTCCTGATCCTGGCTTCTGTTCCTGACACCGCTGTTCCCTGTGTTCCTGATTTGGCTTGTCTGACTACCTGTTTTGGCTGTGTCCCCTGGCTTGTACTTTGACTACGATTCCGGATTGTGCTATAAATTCAGTTTGGCTATTTTCTGTTTTTAATAAACGTATTTTTATTTACCAGCATCTTCTGTTTCTGTCTGGTTTCCTGGGTTCGCTGACAGCTCTTCTATATTCCAATCACTTAAAGGGGAACTTTCACCCTGCAATAACTTAACGTTCACTTGTTGCTCACCTGGCGACTAGCTGCTTAGTAGCGCTAGTCGCCAGCAATATTACCCGGTTCTTCAGATATCGGCTTTTTGCCGATGGTGACAGCAGCAGGAAGCACGGACGTCTCTTCACAGTGACGTCCGTGCGCCTGCGCTGTCAGTCCCTTTTGCACAGTATATTTACTGGATTTATTTAATTTATTTTGATCTTATTTTTCATTACTTTTATGTATTTGATCTATTCAGGACATTTGTCCTTTTTTACACATAGCTGCTTCGATTTTATCTGATTAATTTTGATACACTTTTTTGCACTTTCCCTCCTCCATTTTTCTCACTGCCTAGGGCCCATGGCAATACAAGGGTCCTTGGCTCCAACGGAAGGGTCACAGACAGATGCCCTGTTGTTGATGCCGCTAACACGTTGTGTCAGATGACCTTTTTGTTGAAAGAGATTAGCATCATCACTTCCATTAGAGCTACAATGCCAGTACCTTGTAGCAGCACTCTGTGTCACAAACACCGGATCAAGAGATGTGGGGCTTGAAACTTTAAGCCATATCTGATGGCCAAAGAGGGACACTTTTGTTTTAGTTGGTGTTTCGGGGAGCGTGGCTGGTGGGCAGGGCATTAAAGAGAATGTTTATGTTGCTTCATGACCTATTGACGACTATTTTTGTAATGCAATACATGACTGAAAACTAGGCCAACATACCTCCCAACATTTCAAATAGCCAAAGAGGGACGCTTGTGTTTTAGGTGGTTTAACTGGGGGTGTGGCTGGTTGGTGGATCATTACTGATAATGTTTAGGTTACTTCATGACCTATTGACACTTTGTTGTGTAACTGAATAAATGATTTTAGAGCAAGATCAAAATATTTTATTTACACAGACTAATTTATAAACACATTTATTGACGTTTACATAAACATTAATGTGAGTTTTATTGCAATGAAGCAATGGGATACACTTATATAGCCACCACACAGTCTGGCCTCCTGAAAAGCGGGCCATCAGAGTGGGAAAGAGGGATTTGGGTCTCAGATGACTAATTTATAAACACATATACTGAAGTTTAACCCCTTAACGACCCTTGATGGTCATAGTACGTCAAGGGTCGATTTGACTTAACGACCAATGACGTACTATGACCGTCATCGAGTTCTGGGCTCCCCCCGCAGCTGCACGCCGCTCGGGCAGTCCGGAACGCAACGGAGCAATAAAAAAAATTGCTCTGTGGTCGGTCAGTCGGATTGCGGCGCAGATCCCCCTGTCCTTAAGGGGTTAAACATTAATATGGTTGTTATTGATGTGGATCAATGTGATACTTATAGACACACCACACAGTGATCTTCTAAACAGAGGTACATAGGGGAAAGATGCGAAAAGGGATTTTAATCGCAATGCAGAACTGTCCATCCCATACCTCCAAACATTTCAAATTGCCAAAAAGGGACACTTGTATTTTAGGGGGTGTGGCTGGTGGGCAGTGCATTGCTAAGAATTGTTAGGCTATTTCATGACCTATTGACACCTCCCTGTGTAACCTAATGACTTATAACAAGACCAAAGTTTATTTACTGAGACTAATTTATAAAAACATATATGCTGATGTTTAAACAAACATTAATGTTGTTATCAAATATCAAGTGTTTAAACATAAGCTACATCACACAATATAGCAAGGGAAGGGTTAACCAGCACCTAAAGAGACCGCAGAAATATTATAGTCTCCAAAAAGAAAACCTATGTCACTCTCTCTTTCCCCTCCCATCTTCCTGCACACATATTGATAAGCAGAGACACTCACAGCTCATTCTTTCTCCCCCTTCGCATAGATTGATAAGATATTTTGCTAAGTTAGGTTAAATCATAGTGTATTGCATTTGCTGAGAACTAATGTTTTGTTATTTCCAAATATGCAAAGCTTGTAATTCTAATAGGGGGTGGAAACTGATTATGTTATTTGGGTGGAGGAGCAATATTAATGCTTTACTATTGGACTAACGAAATATGCAATGTTGTAGTTTACTGAATATGTAATTTTTGCAATTCTTGTTTTCTGTTAAACCAATCATTTTATTGCTCAAGGGTGTGCTATTAGTATATTAGATACCCCCTCTGATCATAATTTTTAGAACAGAACAAGTTTTCTTCCCATGCATATGTGCTGTGCTGTTCTCTCTATATTCGAATAAAGAAAAGATTCCTGTTTGTTCTCTTCCAATCTTGTCTCTTCATTGGCAGAGCGGCAAGAGTACAGACGTTATTGCTATTTAGCAATGTCATACACTTATATACACATAACATAATCTGATCTCCTATAAAGAGGGACATCGGGGAGGGAAAAAGGGACACTTGGGAGGCATACCATTCCACAGAGAGACACTTTAGAGTCTTGCGGCAATATATATACTTCTCTACAGTTCTGTGGCTTTCCAACAGACTTAGCTCATCTTGTACGTGCGTATAACGTCAGGCCAATCAAAACCCACGCACGGGTTGCCGTGGTAACTGAGAAGCGCTGGTCAGCTATGGCGGAGGAGTGGAACCAGGACACCGGAGAAGCAGTCTATAGATCCCGGGACCCGATCAAGAACCTCAAAATACGGTGAGAGATCAGCACGAGGCAATAGAATTAAGGCAAGTAGCCTCACAGTAGTATCCGAGTAACACTGAGTTTGTATCCGTGTTTGCAGGGTGCTGCTACAGCGGGTGACCCCTGTCAGTGCGCTGGTACAGAGAGTGCAAGGGGATGAGGGAGCCAGAGGAGACTTTCACCTTCAGACCCTAAATTCCAATCTCGGGGCTAGTGAGTGGTCTAACTGTAACTGTTTTCCGTGGATTTTATGTATAGTTTGAGGCTGAGCAAATAATTTGTGGTTGCTTTAAGATGGAGTTTATAATTATTTGCTCTGTCTTCAGTCTGGTCATGTTTTGCATGCATATTGAGGTTTCGCTTAGTTGCTCTTTTTGTATGTAGTTTGGGGCTGTACTAATCGTGTTTTCTTGTTCATTGAGGCTGCGCTTTAGTTGCCCTTTTCACTTAGATTGAGGCTTCACTTAGTTACTCTTTGTACGTAAATTGAGTCTACTCTTAATCTTAGATTGAAGTTGCTTTGCCCCAGAGTTCATGTACTTCTTCTTAGTATATCAGTCTCATCGAGGTTGCTGTAATAAGAAGCACTGAGGAAAACGATCATTACTATAGGTGACAAAAATGGTCATTGAATCAATTGCAGCTTGTAATCTCTGGAATGCTAATAAATCCTCCAACATATATAAATCAGTGTTAATTTTAATTTGTTCCCTATGGTGTAGTAGGTTTGTTCCAGGTTTTTTAAGCACACTGTTCTTAGTTTGTATAGAACAGGAAACAGTCACCAGAAAATCACAGAACATATTCTGTCTTTCCAAGTCACTTGTAAATTGACAAGTGATCTCAGAATCTGTCACTGCCCCAGCAGTGGATCTCCAGCTACATTCATATGTATTACAGTGATGGGGGAACCACCAACATTTTATATGGAATGAAACTGGCAAAGGACCCAGAAAACAAATAAACAGGACTGCTTTAGGCCATGTTAGGAAGACATAAGCCCTTATGTTCAAAAGAGAGGTGGTGTAATTCTAGGGCAAAAGAACTTAACTTTAAAATGTCCTGTTGATTTACACAGGGTTTTTAACCCTTTGAATGCTTGAGAGATCTCTGACATATTGTACTTGGAGAACTCTCTAAAATTCCATTTAAATCACGGTTTTATTAATCTTTTTGTCCTCTGTGGTGCTGCTGTTTGCCCAAGCTTTGCACCTCTTTTGTTACTAAGCATGGCCCAATGCCATGTGTCTTGTTGCTTGGGTGATGAAGGGAAGTTTGACCCATATTCATAAAAGAAAACTGGAATTATTCTGGAGTAAACCAACTGCACCATAGGGGACAAATACAAAATCCTAAATTCCCATGTGCTTGATTAGAGAGTTCTTAACACATTGCTTCACAATGCATTGGAGAACTCTCTATCATTTGTACCAGTAATGTGATTAGCATAGGTCAAAACAAAAGTCTAACCAATGAACACTAAGTAGTCCGGTGCACTTTGAGATTTGAAACTATGATAAGCACTAACAAATACCAGATGCACCCCACAAGTGAGCGCGCTTCATAGATTCTACACAAAAAGACTCATCAGTGAGGCATTCAGTATGGAGGACAACCATGAGGACTAGGATACAAAGTACTCATACACTATAGTACAGAGGAATACCAATATTGGATATACTACTGATCTAAAATTATATAATACAAAGAGAAAAAGAGGGAAATTATTTTTCTACCTTTTGCTTGATAACAGGCTGTACAGCTCTCAAATAATTAAGTGTTTCATTCCTCTTGGTAAAAACATCAATTCAGTAATTACTTTACTGGTTGTACCTGGCAGGGTACAACTTAACCCTTATTATATAAAGTGTACTTAGCTGAGAAAAATCAATGACTAGGTTTTCTTTTAATTTAAATTTTATTTATTGCCTCCAATTAAGAAGAGAGGTTGAACTGAGTGGTTTTTAAACTGTATATACTATAGGTTAAAGGGATAGTAATACTTCATTTTTACTATTCCCCATGTTGTAGCCCTTAAAAATCTGAATGAATGAGACCAGCAGCATGAGATATCGGCATTCAAAGTTCCCTCTCCCCTGACGTCAGCGTTATAGCTGACAGAAGGGGAATCCGGTCCGTGAGCAAGCGGCGGCTCTGCAGCAGTGCTGAGATCGCGTTATAGAAACAGAAATCCTTCACTGAAATGGTCTTCTACATGTGCTTGGTTTGCAATCACATGTAGAAGACCATTTCAGTGAAGTATTTCTGTTTCTATAACTCAGTCTTGCCACTGGGACTGGATTCCCCTGCTGTCAGCTATAATGCTGACGTCAGGGGAGAGAGAAGGAGAGGGAACTTTGAATGCGGATATCTCATGCTGCTGGTCTTGTTTAATTCAGATTTTTAAGGGCTACAACATGGGGGATAGTAAAAATGAAGTATTACTATCCCTTTAAGTTTTAGCCTGCCACGTTCAACCAGTAAAGTAATTACTGAACTGATCTCTTTACTAAGAGGGATGAAACACCAGTAAAAGGTAGAAAAATAGTTTCCCTCTTTTACTCTTTTTTTTTTTTTTTTTTTTTTTTTTTTTTTTGTAGATATAACTTTATTTGTACAAATTATCAACACAAAAAACCTATTTCATAAAACACACAAAACCATACAAGGGGTGGGGGCATAGGATTACATGCAATAACAAATTATATTACCTACATAATAAGTCCTCCAAACATTTAGGGGACATCAAATAACAGCAATATGACAAGTAAAGGCTCCCAAGCAAGAAAAATATATGCATATACTTAAATGTCATAAACAATAAGATACACCAAATAGTGGCAAAGCAGATGAAAGTGCAAAAAAGTTATTTATATATATATATATATATATATATATATATATATATATATATATATATAAATAATACTTATCCAATGCAACAAGAAGGTACAATGGGAGATGGCACCAACATTGTCCCTACATGGAAAGGCCCAACACATATCTCCAAACAATTGAGTAAGCTTCTTTAAACTAGACGGCAGCCAGTGAACACACAGAACACTTCACACATGACTGGGCTGCATACTAATAAGCACAGTTCAAAGTTGAAGAAAAAGTCTAACAAGTAAGAATGTTCAAAGCACAACAAAGGAATATATCAATGCATTTCAAAAGGATATTAACCCTTTGAATTTCGGAGGGGTATGCAACTCATTGCTTTACAATATGTTGTGTACCCATCAGGCACTCGAAGGGTTAATAAAATATTGATGGTGTTAAAAAATTACTAATACCTATATTGATGTGCTTGCGCAGCCGGTTTTAACTCCCCAGAAGTAAGCTGTATAATTAGTCGAACAGCCTATATATGATGATAGCTATGATACTAATAAATGTCCCTCAGCCTGAGGGCAGTCTTTCTCAACTGATACAAGATTGCAAGTCAAATAATGCCAAAAGATAAACAGAGCAATATCCCACTATACAAGGTAAGTATAAAATATCTTAAATGAACAATCAAGCGTATGCACCAAGCATATTAGTTGATACAAATCACTAGTCTGAGGAATACTTAGACTAGGAATACAATTTTGTAATTTAGGTACATGTGTCCTCTTGATGCACGTGGTGTATTTCTGTTTATCTTTTCTTCTGTCAGTGAAACATAATACCATATACATTAATGTGAACTGGGCATTTGCCAGTTTTCCTTTGACTAGTGATTTATATCAACTAATATGCTTGATGCTTATGTCAGATGTCCATTTAACATATGTGATACTTACCTTGTATAGTGTGATACTACTCTACTTGTCTTTTGATATCATTTGACTTGCGTCCTTGTACCAGTTGAGAAAGACCGCACTGGGGATGAAGATGATATATTGGCATCATAACTTTCATCATATATAGGCTGTTCGTGCATATGATTGGCGGACTAATTATGCAGCTTACTTCTGGGGATATAAGACCGAAATTTTCCTCCGCTGCTCAAGTGCATCAATATAGGTATTAGTAATTTCTTAGCACCATCATTACTTTACTAATATACTTTTGAAATGCATTTATATTCTTTTGTTATGCTTTGCACTTTCTTACTTTTTTGACAGTTTCTTCAACATTGAAATGTGCTTACCCATATGCATTTCATTCATGTGTGAAGTGTTCTGTGTGTTCATTATCTATCGTCTAGTTTAAAGGGGATCTATCACCCCTATACAAGTTAGTCGCTATATAATCTAACTATTAGAGGGATAGTAATGTTTCATAATAAAAGCAGCTCTAATTAATCATCATAGCATTTGGACTTTGTAGAGTGTTATTTCAATACTGTCAGAGTTATAGTTCAAGAGTAATTAAATGACAGTGTCCCCCTCCTGCCTCTTTTACTGATGTAACACTGTTCAGCCAGATCAGAAGGGAGGTGTCCAGGTAGACTGCAGAGAGGGACAATCTTCAATTAAGATAAGGGAAAAAGCTGAAAAGCTTGTCAAGGGGGCAGTGCTTTCATTGTTCTGATAGAAAGAATATTGTCCCTTGCTGTTATCTGTCTGGTCTATGGACTGCATTCCACATCTAAGAGATGGCTTACACTAGGTAAAAGGGGTGGGAGGGGGAAACTTTGCTTGTGAATATCTCTCAAACCTTAAAGGTTTGAGAGATAAGACTTATATCGTTCTTCATGTTTTTTTAATGCCTACAAAGTAAAATAAAGATAAAACGAAGTATTACTATCCCTTTAAGGCTAAGTGTAAAACTGTATTAATTTTGTTTTTTAAATCTCTGTTTGGCCGAAATTGATTGAATAAATTCTGCCCTGCACCTGCTTCCCGACAGACTGCGAGTACAACTCTGTACAGCAGTCTGTCCCTCTGCCTCGGCTCCCCTCCCTCTCTCCAGCCTCCTCCGATGATGGAGGGTTTCTGCGTGTAAGCTGGAGAACTGTCATTGACTAGAGATCACTTGAGCCAATGAGAGAGCCTCTGTCATCGGAGGAGGCTGGATAGAGGGAGGGGAGCCGAGGCAGAGGGACAGGCTGCGTATACAGAGCTGTACCCGCAGTCAGTCCGGAAGAAGGTGCAGGGCAGCATTTATTCATTCAATTTCGGCCAAATAGAGATTTAAAAAACAGAATTATTACAGTTTTACACCTATATGTTTTGAGAGATATATGAAAATAAAGGTCTCTGCTCCCTCCCTTTTCTGCCTGATGAGCTGTAAAGCTGTCAGAAGCAGAATCTGGTTGGACGACCAGGCGCGGCTCTTCAGGAGCGCTGTCATCGAGATATCTAACTATAAATACTTCATTGGAATGGTCTACAACGTGTGCTTGCAAATCAGGCACACGTTGTAGACTGTACCAATGAAGTACTTAAAATTAGATATCTCGATGACAGCGCTCTTGAAGAGCCGCCGTGTGATCCCGGAAGCGGGATCTCATGTCGGCAGCTATGCAGCTGACGCATGAGAAGGGGGAGGGAGTGGAGACCTTTATTTTCATAAATCTCTCAAACCATAAAGGTTTGAGAGACAGGAAGTAGCACATTAAGTATTTTTTAATTCCATCAAACATTTAGCTTATTGTTTTTTTGGGACAGTAATATACCTTTAAGGACCCATGATGGCCCTGGCACGTCATGGGTAAAATAATAGCAGGGGGCCTCTGTGCACGCTGCTATCGTTCATTGCAGGCTGAGACTTAGCGCTGCGGTACCTGAGCATTCAGTCTCAGCCTTGTCACTTGTGCTGGGTCATGTAATCCCTGCAGATGCAATCACATGTACCGGCATTTTGAAAGAATGAGGCAGGGTGCCTCTGTGTCTTCCCTTTGCCTGTCTCTCCCTTATGATCAAAGTAAGGGAGAGAGAAGCAGAGAGGAGACACCTAGTGGTCAAAAAAAAAATGCAGCAGCTGGGGGTATTAACCCCTTCACTGCTGGTGCTGGAGGATGGCTGGATGCAGGTCTATTTCTGACCTGCTAAAATACACTTTAAAAAAAAAAAAAAACACGCATTTTTTTTAAAAAAATGACTTTTATATATATATATATATAAAAAAAAAAAAAAAACGTTTCAAGAAACAAAACTGGGAGTTTGTTTGTTGTGGAACCATGTAATACACTTATACATATGCCAATTCTCAACACTTAAAATATGGGAAAATAGGGTAGGAAAGAAGGACTTTGGGATTTTCAGGGGAAACAGTACTGACTTAAAACTACCCATTTTGTAGGTATGACTGACCGGACATACCTTTCATGCTGTCTCCATAAAAATTTAACCCATTGTGCCCAAATGAACCCAAGAGAAAAATAAAAATGGTGTTTTATTTATTTATTTTTAACTTTTTTTTTTATTATCTTTTATTTTTTTTTTTTACCGTTTACTTTAATTTTAATAAAATAAATGGTGGGCTATTCATACAAGTGTGGTATCAAAATAAAGCCCTACCTGTGCCGGAAAAAACAGTACAGAATTTGCATGGGTAAAATAAAGTACTTAGAGGGACAATGCTGTTGAATAAAGACATAGTCAAAAAGGTCAGAATTGCTCCAGTCCTTAAAGGGATAGTAATGCTTCATAATAAAAGCAACTCTAATTAATCATCATAGTATTTGGACTTTGGAGAGTGTTATTTCAATTCTGTCAGAGTTGTAGTTCAAGAGTAATTTAATGAGAAAGTATCCCCCTCCCGCCCCTTTTACTGATGTAACACTGCTCAGCCAGATCAGAAGGGAGGTGCCCAGGTAGATTGCAGAGAGGGACAATCTTCAATTAAGATAAGGGAAGAACCTGAAAAACTTGTCAAGGGGGGCAGGGCTTTCATTGTTCTCATAGGAAGAAGATTGTCCCCTGCTGGTCTATGGACTGCATTCCACATCTGAGAAGATATGGCTTACACTAGGAAAAAGGGGCGGGAGGGGGAAACTTTGCTTGTGAATATCTCTTAAACCCTAAAGGTTTGAGAGATAAGGCTTATATCGTTCTTCATGTTTTTTTAATGCCTACAAAATAAAATAAAGATAAAACAAAGTATTACTATCCCTTTAAGTGAAATCCACCTCAGATTTTCCCAGTCCTTAAGGGGTTAAGGTATGTGGGATGTTATCATTAGTATGTTTTGGTGTTCTTTTAAAGCAGAACTTTCATCCGATTTAATATAGAGCCCAAAACCATAATTACATTAGCAATCTGCATAGACGTAGTTTTATTTTCAAGAATAATTGCTTCATTAAAGAAAAATAGAACCTTTTCCTTTGTGTCCTTACCACGGCAGGAAAATGGGGTGTTAGCTCCTCCTCCTCCCAGCTGGTAGGACCAATCGTTCAGTAGATAAAAGAGCGCTCTGGAATGGGCGCTTCAGTTTTTAGTTGGTCCTACCAAGCTGGGAGGACGGAGGCTCTTATGCCTCTCTCTGTATAAAAAAAAAAAAAAAAGAGTTTGTTGTTTTAACGATGCGCATCGCCGTGTTCTGCGATGCGCATGGAGTTCGCCCAGATACCCTGAATCAGGGTCGCCTGCGGCTGGAGGCTGTGTGGCTATATTTCTCATACCTGGTTTCCCTGGTTTCCAAGTGGATGCCACTGTGCTGCAGGACTGGATTCGCTGCGGAGGCAGGCTGTACGGGCAGCCTTTCTAATCTCTCACAGGAAGTGGGGCTTGTGCAAGCATGGGATTGGCGTTCTCTTCCTGTTCCAGCCTTCTTAAGCACAGTCTCCTCGTTTACAGCAGGATTGTGAGTACATTTATATTTATTATTGCTACCATTTTGCTGTGTGCTCTGGGGTTTCTTTGCCTGTATTGTCTAATTATGTCCTCTGCTGCAAAGACTAAGTCAGCATCTGACTCTGGTGGCCCTAAGGAGGATCTGGGGGCCCCTAAAGCTAAATGTTGTGCAAATTGTGATACCAAGTTAGCCAGTTCAGATTCTTCTAAATTATGTATTGATTGTCTTTAGAAAGTTGCCAATACTGAAATGCCATCCCAGTTTTCGGATTTCTTAGGATGGATGAAGTCTTCGATGCAAGAGACGTTTTCTGTCATACAGGAGTCAGCAAGAAAGAGGCAAAGAACTATTGATCCTGAGGAGGGGCCCTCCACTCTTCTTGATGATGAAGAAGTCAGTTTCATGGAATATGACTCCCCAGCGTCCTCCGCTGAGGAAGGGGAATTAGTGGAGGAACCAGGTTCTTTTAGCTTGGATAAGCTAGAAGGGTTCCTGAAGTCCATGCGAAAGACTCTGGGATTGACTGACGCCCCTAAAGAAATGGACGTTACGGATGCGGCCTTTCTGGGTAAGAAGAAGCCTACTTTGGTATTCCCAGTCCATAAGTCTATACAGGATATTGTTAAGAACGAGTGGAACCTGGGAGACAGAAGATCTGCCCTTTCTAGAAGATTCATGAAAATGTACCCATTCGTGGACGAGGATACAGGTACCTGGACCTCCCCTCCTAAAGTTGACGCAGCAATTGCTCAAGTTTCTAGGAGAAAAACCATCCTGCTGGAGGACGGTACTACACTTTGTGACGCCATGGATAGAAGAGCAGATTCAGCCATTAAGAAACAGTTTTCTACTATTGGGCATAACTTAAAATCTGCTACTGCAGTTGCTTGTGTCTTTCATGCCATTAGAATTTGGCTTAATGAGCTTGAAGAGAAGATTGAGTCTAATGTGTCTAGATCCAAGCTCCTTAAGGAATTGGCTTCCATCAAGGAGGCAGTTAAATTTTCATGTGACGCCTCTCTAGACACAATCAAGTTGATGGCTAAATCTTCAGCTCTTTCGGTAACTGCCCGCCGAGCTCTGTGGCTGAAAGCCCGGGAGGCTGATGGATCCTCTAAGAATAGGCTTGTGTCCTTGCCATTCGATGGTTCCAGACTCTTTGGCAAACACCTAGAGGAGATTATTAAGATATCCTCTGGAGGCAGAAGTCCGTTCTTATCTCAAGATAGGAGAAGGGGGGGGGGTCATCCCCCAGGTCTTCAAGATTTCGCAGACAGCCCTTTCGTGAGGCCCGGAAATACAGACCAGGTAGACCCTTTGCTTCGGCAAAGAAAGGGCAACCTCAGGGTCCTAGAGGGGGCCCTAGGAGGGACTCTTCTAGGAAAGTCTCCTTTCCTAGAGTCACCCAATGAAGCCAAGAAGGATCCATCTCCAATCCCAGTGGTGGGCAGGCTGGGAAATTGCCTGTCGGCCTGGGAGTTGATACTTCCAGATTGTTGGGTCACTCAAATATTGGAGATGGGATACCTCCTGGAATTCAGGACTGTCCCCACATTTCATCGATTTTATAACTTCACGAATTCAGAACAAATCTCTTCTTCCAAAGATCCAGAACTTGATCAAGAACCTTCTGGACAACAATGCTATAGAGGAGGTACCCACGGAGCAGAGGGGTTTTGGAGTATATTCAGTCTTTTTTTCCAGTTCTGAAATCCACGGGTGGTTTAAGAATGATCCTAGACCTCAAGACAGTCAATTCCTTTCTAGTAGAGAAGAAATTCAGAATGGAAACTCTTGCCTCTGTCATCCGTGCTGTCTTTCCACAAGCTTTCCTAGCCAAGATCGATCTCAGGGATGCCTATCATCATGTTCCCATTCGCCCTTGTCACAGACGGTTCCTTCACTTTGCCATTTTCGGCAAACACTACCAATTCAAGGTCTTACTTTTTTGGACTCAGTTCAGCTCCCCCGGTCTTTACAGAGATCCTAGCTCCAGTCATGGCATCCCTGAGGCAGAAAGGCATTTGTGTCATTCCTTATCTCGACGACATTCTACTGGTGGAGGAATCCAGATACAGGGCAGCCCCAAATATTGCCCTAATTATGGACTTTCTGAGCAATCTAGGATGGGTAATCAACAAAGAAAAAAGTCAGCTTGTACCATCTCAGGAGCTGATCTTTCTAGGCATTCATTTCCACACTTATCAGGGGATGGCTTATCTTTCACAAGTCAGGATATCCACTCTGCTAAAGAGTGTTCGGTCCTTCATTCAGAAAAAGGATCATCCAGCCAGACAATACTCCAAGCTAATCGGTACTCTGTCCTCCACAGTCCAGATTTTGCCTTTGCCTTCCCAGGCTCACATGAGACAGACCCAACACAATTTTCTCCTCTTCTGGAAGAAGTGACCCTGGGATTTCAACCAAAGAATCCCAATATTGAGATGCACAAGGCTGGAGTTACTATGGTGGCTGAATTCTCAAAATCTCCAAAAAGGAAAGCCCCTTCAGGAGCCCAATTGGTTGATCTTGACCACAGATGCCAGCCAGCTGGACTGGGGAGGAATTTTCAATCAGGATTCGGTCCAGGGCCATTGGTCAAAAAAGGAATCAAAGCTTCACATCAACATTCTGGAATTAGAGGCAATCTGGAGAAGTCTGACCCATTTTCCAGATCTTCTGGGTCAGGCAGTCTGTGTTCGTTTGGACAACATGACTGCAGCACACTACCTTCTCAATCAAGGAGGTACCAGAAGTCGCCACCTCAATCAGCTGTCATTAAAGATCCTAAATTGGGCAGAGAAGAATCTTTCAATGCTGTCAGCGACTCACATTTCCGGCATCGCAAACAACCAGGCGGGTTTTCTCAGTCGTCAGACTCTAGACCCGGGAGAGTGGTCTCTCAATCCAAAGGTTTTTCTTCAGATCACATCAAAAATGGGCAACCCATCAGTGGACCTGATGGCGACCGACCTCAACACAAAATGTCGTCTATTCTTCTCCAGGTAGAAGAACTGCAACTCTATTGGCCAGGATGCCTTGAAGATAACGTGGTCCTTTCCTCTAGCATACATTTTTCCCCCAATATCTCTCCTGCTTCAAGTAGTACTCAAGATCAGGAAGGACAAGGCCCAGGTCATTCTGGTGGCCCCTTATTGACCAAGGAAGGCTTGGTTCGCTCATCTAGTTCGCATGTCCCTCCAGCCACCAATCCTCCTGCCGCCCCTTCAGGATTTGTTGTCTCAAGGCCCAATTCTACACAACAATCCAGCTTTCTTGAGGCTAGCGGCCTGGAGGCTGAGCGGCGATCTCTAACCTTGAAGGAATACTCCAAAGTAGTGACGGACACCATTCTGGCAGGTAGACGACCTTCATCGTCCAAAATCTATTATAGAGTTTGGGGGATTTTCCACAAATGGTGTCAGTCTCGTAATATGGATAGATCCAATATTTCTGCCTAGTCCATTCTGGATTTTCTGCAAGATGGATTTTCTAAGGGCCTTAAGCCCTCTTCTTTAAGAGTACAATTATCTGCTATTTCAGCAGTATTAGCCTTTCCATTCGCAGAGGACTATACCATCAAACAGGTTTAATTTTAGCTACCGCTTTTATAAAATATCATCAGAGAGAGTGTTCCTCCTTGGGACCTTAGTTTAATCCTAACTCAGATGGCTACCGCTAAGCATTTCGAACCTTTGGAATCCGTTTCATTAAAGAATCTTACCCTTAAGTCTGTCTTCCTCACAGCAATTACCTCGGCTCGGAGAGTTAGTGAACTTTAGGCCTTGTCATGCTCAGCTCCCTGTACAATATTCCATCAGGACAAGGTTGTCCTGCGCACCAAGCTCTCCTTCAGATCCAAAGTATCATTAGAGTTTCATTTAAGCCAGGAAATAGTTCTTCCTTCCTTCCTTCCTTCTGTCCGAGCCCTCAGAATCCAAAGGAAGCTAACCTTCATCATCTGGACTTAGTCAGATGTCTTTCCATTTATCTGGACAAAACTAAGGACTTAAGGAAATCTGATCATCTCTTTGTACACTTTTTTGTAAATATAAGGGTTCTGCAGCTTCCAAGCCTTCCATTGCCCGTTGGATAAAGGATTGTATTAAGTTGGCATATTCCTCGGACCATAAGGATCCTCCCATCTCTATTAAAGCTCACTCAACTAGAGCTGTTGCCACCTCTTGGGCTAGAAAGGTCATTGCAACCCCAGAGGAAATTTGTAAAGCAGCTACTTGGACATCTTTGTCCACCTTTATTAAGCACTATGGTCTTGATGTACAAGCCTTGGCGGATGCCAAGTTTGGACGTAAAGTGCTAGAAGCAGCACTTCCAATCTAGGGTAGTATATTTTTTTGCTTGTTTCCCACCCTATGTGGTACTGCTTTTGGAAGTCCCATTTTCCTGCCGTGGTAAGGACACAGAGGAAAAGGTGAAATTTACTCACCGATATTTGTTTTTCCTCTGTGTCCGTCCACGGCACACCCTCCCTGCCTTGTGTAGTGAGGAATTATGTTGTTCTTATTTTTAACAATCCATTTTGAGTATACATCCTGCTGCTTTCTTATTTTGTAACATCATTCTGCTCTGGTTCTGTTTTTGGTTATGATCATATTGTATGCCCTCACTTAATAACTCCTTTCTCTACAGCTTGTACAACAGTTAAACTGAAGCGCCCATTCCAGAGCGCTCTTTTATCTACTGAACGATTGGTCCTACCAGCTGGGAGGAGGAGTATAAAACACCCCATTTTCCTGCCGTGGACGGACACAGAGGAAAACAAATATCGGTGAGTAAATTTCACCTTTTATGCAGACAGGCTTCGGCTGGGATCTTGCTGTAGGTGATCTCTGTACCTGCGCTGCCAGTCCCTTCCGGTGCCTTTCAGCACAAGGGCATTCAGCTCACCAATCGTGGAGTTGAAGGGGACAGACAGTGCAGACTCAGATGTCATCTCTGCAAGATGTCTGCGCTGTTCCCGCTGCCTGTCTGCCTAAAAGGTTCTATTTTTCTGTAAGGCAGCAATTATTCTTCAAAAATAAAACTACGTCTATGCATATCGCTAATGTAATTATGGTTTGGGGCTCTATATTAATTGGATGAAAGTTCCACTTTAATGGTCAAATTGGTGTTCTGTTTTCCAGGTGGATGTCGACCCGATGAAGAGGAAGATGTAGTGATTTCCTGGCAGCAGAAACTTTTCAGTCAGGTGAACTATTTTTGGCTTTTTTCCCTTAAAAGAGAATTAGGGTTTGGCACATTTCAGTTTTATAAACCCAAATATAAAAGTAATGATTTTCACTTGGAATCTAATACAACTTATTAGTTTGTGCTATAAAGCACAATATTTTGGAATTAGCAAAATGTGAAATATAAAAACAATAAAAAGAGATCATTCACAATTGAAAGTTCCCATTGTGCATAAAGTGGGGTAGACAAATCCATAATACTGCTATAACTCTCCTAATAGCTTGAATGGTCCCCTGAAACAAGTACATCAAACCAAAATGGAAGAGCGAGAGAGAGGAATGCACAGCCACTAAGTCTCTAGTATTAAGTAATTACTAAAATCATAAATATCACACACTTAAGTTATCCTTCTCACATTTACAAGAGGCGACCTTAGTCTCTTAGATTAACATTTTAAATCTATCTTGGATACATAAACCCCAGATGTAGTGATCGAATATCTAGTCACAAAATGAGTTGAGTCATGTGGTAGCATTTTACTCACCCCTTACTTGACTTGGAGACTTTTACATGCATGGACGTTCCAGATTTGGAGATGGAGTTTGGAGAACTCAAAGGGAATCATTACAAGTGGGGACAGTAATGATCCAGATCCTGGATCTTGATGGACAAGTGGTACCCTAAGCAGACATCTGGATGTGCTAGTAGTGTGTACAGACCCTAAAAGGGGGTGGCTTACATTAAGATGCTAAGGTTTCCCTCTTGTATATGTCAGTGGGATACCTTAAGTGTGATACTTGGTTAAATAAATTGTGTGTCTCTCTCCCCCTCTCTCTCCCTCCCTGTCCCTCTCTCTCTCCTCACATCAAATAAGATATTACAGTACAAAATGTGCCCATAATGGTTATGGGTTTGGAACTGGGATACTGGGAAGAGGACAGTAACAAAATCTGGGGCTTCAGCCCAGTACATGGGCTACACTGTTGGCCTTTGCAGTCTTGCCTTGTCTCCAAGGCACTAGTGTCACTGGACATAATCCCATTATCTTTCATGGAGATGAGTCTACTGAATCATTGTGCTCTATTCATGTGAGCCTGTTTGCTTCTCACAACCTTCTTCTCCCAAATAGTCCCCGGCATGACTACTGAGCAGATGCCTTGCTGCTCCCAAGCATATGTTGGGCTGTTGAAACCCACCTGCTATGCAATATTCTTTGGGGTGGGTCGTTAAAGTCTCACTAACACTATTGTTATCTTACCGGCTTGAAGTGGGGCAGTGTGTTTTGTCAGTGTTAGTCAAGATAGGAAAATTGTGTAACAATAGTTATACCACTCCAGGTACCCTTAATACAACAATGGAATAGTCGGAGTATACTAATTCACAAAACAGGTATGGGGATCTTCACTCTCCCAGGTCGATGTTCAAATGTATTTAGTTTAATTCAATCCAAGTCACGCATTTAGTGAATCCAAGTCCAAGGCCAAACATTCAAATACATGGAAAAGATCGACCCGCAACTCTGTCATACGACTGGAAGTCCAAATTTAAAATCAAATGGCTTTATTCAAACTATTTTTAAAAACATATCCATGTCAAAGAGACAAACATGTATCAAAAGGAGCACCTTGCGCGTTTTGGACCACACTAGTTTTTAATCATAGAGCCGCCACGATCTCTGGAAGTATTTAAACCACACATATTTCTCCCATTTGAACCATCAAGACAATCACTCATAAAATCAGGAATCGAATCAACACATTTAAAAACATTTGCATAAGATATTGGTTAGTTGACTAATTGATTCAAATTACAAGTGACAATCCATAAAAAAGGTGTACACTATATAGATATATATAAACACAATTGCAGGCAGTGTCACACCATCAAATATATCAAATAATTTAGAACTAAATTCTGGGAAAAGGTGCATGTTCCAAAAACGTATGTACAAATATACTCAGCCTAGACTGCACCTAGGCTGAGTATATTTTATATACACACACATATATAATCTTAATGCCTTGACACAATGGCCTAGATTCACTAAAGTTCAAAGGGGGCTAAAAATGTTGATGTCCTGTCGGATCAGCGTTGAAGGCACATCGATTGTATTCACTAAAGTGTCTTCATCATCACATCAGCATCAATCTGACAAAAATATGGCCACATAGACATCCATCCGACACGTTTACAAATTTTCACTCATCACATCGACAATGGCCTATTTCCATATGGGTGTGAAGCATGATGACTCATTTCCATATGGAAATGCAGGATAATGAGCCATTATCTTATGCGGGGGGGGGGGGGTGTTGATATGTTAATGTGACACTTAGACACATTCACTAAACTCCAATAGCAGCCTCTGCTGTCGAAGTTCACAGTCTCAGCTTTGTCTACCTGAGACTGTCAAAGTTGGGATCTCCCTCTACTTTCCTATGCAGTAACAGCCCTCAATCAATCACAAGCAGGGAGGGTTGTGAACTGTTGTTGATGTGAAAGCAATTTCCTCCCTTCACACCTCACCAACTCTACAACAATTCTGAAGTTGAAGAGCATTCTCTCTGCTTCCCCACTTGCCCAGTAGGGGAGTGAATAGAATGCTTTCAGCACCATGAACAGCATCACTCAGTTATACCTTTGAGTGCCATAAGGCTGTGCATTGCTCACCCCTGTGGCTCTCAAAGGGTGAAACATAAATAAATAAATAAATACACCAAGCATTACACAATTATCCCCATAGCTCTGTATAATATATTACATGTTGTGCACTCCGAAGGGAACAAGGCTTGAGGTTTCAGGCAGTATCTGTGGTGATTTGTAGCTACCACTTGCCCCCCAGCCTTGTTCCCATGCCCAGTGGTAGCCATAGATCCCCATATACGTGTCACGGTTTTTGAAGACTCTCAGACTTAAAGTTTGGTAAAATAACGTAACTTTATTAAAAGTTAAAGGCAGTCCCCGTACGGTAAACATACATAACAATACAATAGTAATAGAACATATAATAGGTTCTACCGGCCTTGCCTAAATACCGGGCAAGGCAACCCAAGTGACAGGCTCTACCGGCCTTGCCTATACCGGGTAAGGCAACCGTGAGATGACATATACCGGTTCTACCGGCCTTACCAATACCGGGCAAGGCAGCCCCCACGGAATGCTGAATGTTTGCTCTACCGGCCCTGCCAATACCGGGTAAGGCAACCTTAAAGATGGTGAATTACAAGGTTCTACTGGCCTTACCAATACCGGGCAGGGCAGCCCAAAGGAGTACTGGAGTAGGCTCTACCGGCCCTGCTAATTCCGGGTGAGGCAACCTACAGGATGGTATCGTCAAGGTTCTACCGGCCTCACCAATACCGGGCAGAGCAGCCTGAGCAAGTAGACCAGCTGTCAGGTGACTAAGACAGCATAGAGCATAAGTATAGAGGTCTTACTCAGCAGGAGTCTATTGCCAGGGATACTCAGACAACTGCAAGGAAGTGGACAGCGACTGACCACAGTACTGGATGTTCAGGAGCAAACCAACGTCCGCACGTTGGGACTAATGGTAATAGCGCCACCAGGTTTAGTGGAGTAAACCAGCGTCCGCACGCTGGGACCAACAGCGTATATCGCAACCAGGTTTAGTGGAGTAAACCAGCGTCCGCAAGCTGGGACCAACAATGTGTATCGCAACCAGGTTTAGTGGAGTAAACCAGCGTCCGCACGCTGGAACCAACAAAGTATGATCAGCAGCGAGAAGAACAATGTCGCCAGAGCGACGGCTGGAGCAGGAGATTCAGGAACTCAGTTAGATTAACCTGCGAGGTGCTGGAACTCTGGAACACAGGAACACTAGCATACAGGAACACTGGAACACAGGATCAGCAAGTACAGCAGGAACAGGCCCAGAAGCCTGACAAGCAGGTCAGGCAGAGTGAAGTCAGAAACACCACGAAAGGGCAACCTGGAAGTGCTCAGCCTGGGTTTAAAAAGGCTGTGTGAGGAGACACAGACAGCCAATCATGATACTCCGCAAGTGACTGACACTGAACAGCACCAATCACGGGCACCGTGATAGTACCCCCCTTTCAAAGACCCCCTCTCCCAGAGTAGGGTCTAGGCTTCTGAGGGTATTTGGCATGAAATATTCGTAGTAACTTGGTGCATGAAGGTCCTTACTGTCTACCCAGGAACGATCCTCAGGACCATAACCTTTCCAATGCACCAGATACTGTACCCCTCCTCTACCTCTGCGGGAATCAATAATGTTTTGTACTTCATACTCCTCCTGCCCCTCGACTTCAACAGGACCTGGCCTCACAGGTGTGGTAGTATAACGGTTACAAACCAGAGGTTTAAGGAGAGACACATGGAATACATTATGAATGCGCATAGAAGCAGGTAATTCCAAGGCATAGGAAACAGGGTTAATTTTGCGAATGATCTTGTACGGACCAATGAACCGAGGTGCCAGCTTATTAGATGGGACCTTGAGCTTTAGATTCTTGGAGGACAGCCATACTCTATCCCTGACTCGGAAGGAAACCACTGGAAGCCTTCTGCGATTGGCATGACGCTGATGTCGCTGAAAAGACTGGCCCAATGCCCTCTGAACTTGTGCCCATGTGGAACGGAGTTGCTCTATATGCTCATCCAGAGCTGGAATCTGCTGTGATTGAAAGGAATCCAGGAGCAGACAGGGTTGGAACCCATAATTGATCAAAAACGGAGAGCTCCCTGAGGAAGAATTAACTGCGCAGTTCCTGGCGAACTCTGCCCAAGGCAACAAGTCGGCCCAATTATCATGATGGTCAGTCACAAAACATCGCAGAAACTGTTCCAATCCTTGATTGGCCCTCTCAGCGGCCCCATTAGTCTGGGGATGATATGCTGAGGAAAATGATAGCTGTATGCCCATCTGTTCGCAAAATGCCCTCCAGAATCTGGACACAAACTGGCTCCCCCTGTGAGACACCAGCACCCTGGGTACTCCATGTAACCGAAATACTTCTCGAGCGAATACCATTGCCAGTTCCTTGGCCGAAGGAAGGCCACGGAGGGGTACGAAGTGTGCCATTTTAGAGAACCTGTCTACCACCATCAATATGAAGGAGTACCCTCTAGACCTGGGCAATTCTCCCATAAAGTCGACAGAGACATGAGACCAAGGGCGTTCACCATTAGGCACCAGCTGAAGCAAGCCCACAGGGCGATGTCTAGGGGTTTTGGCACGGGCACAGGTGGCACAGGCATTCGTAAAATTGGCACAATCTGCTCTCATAGAAGGCCACCAAAATAGCTGAGAGAGAGACCAGAACAATTGATCCCTACCAATATGTCCCGCAGCCTTAGAGGAGTGGTAGGTCTCAAGTAACCGAGTACGGAATAGCTCAGCGACAAAACATTTGCCCACTGGAGTCTCATGAGGAGCAGAGGCTTGGGATGCCAAAATCTCCTCCCCTAGTGGTGAAGTAATACTAGTACGTATGGTAGCCAATATTCGATCAGGTTGAATGATAGGGGCTGGTACCTCTTCTCTGTCAACCTCTGCTTCAAATTGTCTAGACAGAGCATCAGCCCTAACATTCTTTGATATGGTATGATACAACGAAATTGAATCGGGATAGAAACAGTGCCCATCTGGCCTGGCGAGAAGACAATCTCTTGGCCTCAGAAAGATACTTCAGATTCTTGTGATCAGTTAGAATCAAAACGGGGTTTTTTGTTCCTTCAAGTAAATGATGCCATTCTTTGAGAGCGAGGATAATGGCCAGTAATTCTTGATCACCAATCTCGTAATGACTTTGAGCACTAGTCAGTTTTTTTTAGAAGAATCCACAGGGTCTGAGTGTACCGCCTTTAACCTGTCGCTGAGAGAGCACCGCCCGACCCCAATATCTGAGGCATCAACTTCCAAAGTAAAGGGGAGTATTGGATTAGGGTGGGACAACACAGGCACTTCAGCAAAGGCTACCTTCAACTTCTCAAAGGCCTCTTCTGCAGCCACCGGCCAGAGGGATGGGTTATTGCCCTTATGCGTGAGGTCAGACAGAGGTTTCACGACAGAGGAGAAGTTTTTAATAAACTTCCTGTAATAATTGGCGAAGCCCAGAAATCGTTGGATGGCTTTGAGGCTCTTGGGTTTACGCCATTGTAAGACTGCCATCAATTTCTCTCTATCCATGGCAATGCCGTCTTTGCCAATTATAAACCCCAGAAATGGTACACTGGTTTTGTGGAACTCGCATTTCTCCAGTTTACAGAATAATTTATTTTTTCGTAAGCGCAGCAAGACTTCAGACACATGCTTGATGTGTTGTGACAGGTCTTTGGAGTGGATAAGTATGTCGTCAAGATAGACTACAACACAAGATTGTAACATATCTCTAAGAACGTCATTGATCAGTTCTTGAAATACTGCAAGAGCATTACATAGACCAAATGGCATGACTAGGTATTCATAATGCCCAGATCTCGTATTGAAGGCAGTTTTCCACTCATCACCGGCTCTGATACTTATCAAATTGTAGGCTGCCCTTAGGTCCAATTTGGTGAAAATCGAGGACCCCTTAATTCTATCAAACAGCTCGGTGATGAGTGGTATTGGGTAGGCATTTTTTGCCATCAGCTTATTCAGCCCACGATAGTCTATGCAAGGTTGCGGTTCGCCACTTTTTTTCTTAACAAAAAAGAACCCGGCACCGGCCGGAGAAGTAGATTTCCTTATGATCCCTCTACTGAGGGCATCTGCTATGTATTCCTCCATAGCTTGGTTCTTCTCATAAGACAATGGATACGTGCGTCCCCTCGGTGGTACTGCTCCAGGACTCAGTTCTATGCGACAATCGTATGGTCTGTGCTGAGGTAGGGTGCCAGCCTCTCCCTTACTGAAAACGTCGCTAAACTGCTGGTAGGCATCAGGTAGTGAAGGGGAGGTGCACAAGACCTTAACAGGATGGGTAACGCACTTATCCATACAGAACTGAGACCAAGCAGCAATCTCACATTTCTGCCAATCAAATTGTGGGTTGTGCAACTGTAACCAAGGAAAGCCCAAAATCACGGCATGGTGAGGAGAATTAATCAATTGGAACTGCTGCTCTTCCTTGTGAAGAGCCCCAATAGTCATGGACAAGGGCATTGTTTCAAAAGTAACTTGGGCGGGTTCCAAAGGTCTGCCATCAATTGCTTCAATAGCAAGAGGGGTTTCTCTCTGAATCCGTGGTACCCCATGCAATTCAGCAAAGGTATTGTCTATAAAATACCCAGCTGCACCAGAATCAACCAAGGCCAAAACCTCAACCGAGCGTTGTGCCCATGACAATACCACCTGTATGGTGGGTTTAAGTGTGTCCAACAATGGGGACAATTGGACACCACCTAGGGCCTGTCCCCCAAGGTACCCTAGGTGTGTTCATTTCCTGGACGTACCGGACAAGATCTTAACAGGTGACCATCTTTACCGCAGTACAGACATAATCCTTGCGATACCTTCTCTGCTCCTTAGTTAACCTAGTGAAACGCACCTGCAACCAAGGAAAGCCCAAAATCACGGCATGGTGAGGAGAATTAATCAATTGGAACTGCTGCTCTTCCTTGTGAAGAGCCCCAATAGTCATGGACAAGGGCATCGTTTCAAAAGTAACTTGGGCGGGTTCCAAAGGTCTGCCATCAATTGCTTCAATAGCAAGAGGGGTTTCTCTCTGAATCCGTGGTACCCCATGCAATTCAGCAAAGGTATTGTCCATAAAATACCCAGCTGCACCAGAATCAACCAAGGCCAAAACCTCAACCGAGCGTTGTGCCCATGACAATACCACCTGTATGGTGGGTTTAAGTGTGTCCAACAATGGGGACAATTGGACACCACCTAGGGCCTGTCCCCCAAGGTACCCTAGGTGTGTTCATTTCCTGGACGTACCGGACAAGATCTTAACAGGTGACCATCTTTACCGCAGTACAGACATAATCCTTGCGATACCTTCTCTGCTCCTTAGTTAACCTAGTGAAACCCACCTGCATAGGTTCACTTGGTTCCGAAATAGGTTCACTAAGTTTGGATGCAGAGGGAGGGTTGGGTGGGCAAAATATGCTACTGGACTCATTATTCTTTAACCGTACTCGTCGCTGTCTGGCGATTAATCTTTCACGTATTCTGGAGTCAATTAGAATCACGTATTCCATATAATCGTCTAGGTCAGTAGGTAACTCTTTTGCTGCAATCTCATCTTTAATCTGGTCACTCAATCCTTGAGCAAAGGCTGCCAACAGGGCCTCGTTATTCCACCCTACCTCTGCTGCCAAGGTGCGGAATTCAGTGGCATAATCGCCAACCGTGCGCCTGCCCTGTTGTATCTCCATGAGACGTTTAGCAGCAGAGGTAGTTCTACCAGGAGGCTCAAATACTCTCCGAAAGGATTGCACAAAATCGCAGAAATTCTTTGTGCAAGGTTTAGCGTTTTCCCAAAGTGGGTTGGCCCAGGCCAATGCTCTGCCAGTCAGCAGGGATATCATGAACCCAACCTTGCTGCGATCACTAGGAAATGCGTGTGCCGTCAATTCTATAAATATTTCAAGTTGATTAATAAACCCTCTGCATAATTGAGGGTCACCGTCATATCTCAGCGGCAAGGGTGCGAAGCCGTTAACCCTTTGACTGCTGCCCCTGAGGGCTTAGACTCCTTCTCCGGTGTCAGAATTGGCGGGACCACCGGGTTAGCACCGGACGTATCCGCAAGTACCGTGCGTTCAAGAATAGTTTGGATAGCAACCGCTAGCTGATCCAAACGTTGCTCGTTCATATCCATCCTCCAATGGATATTCTGTGCGTTACCTTCACTCTTAGTGTCTGAGGTCACAGCCCTTTCGTACTGTCACGGTTTTTGAAGACTCTCAGACTTAAGGTTTGGTAAAATAACTTAACTTTATTAAAAGTTAAAGGCAGTCCCCGTAGGGTAAACATACATAACAATACAATAGTAATAGAACATATAATAGGTTCTACCGGCCTTGCCTAAATACCGGGCAAGGCAACCCAAGTGACAGTTTTAATGACAGGCTCTACCGGCCTTGCCTATACCGGGTAAGGCAACCGTGAGATGACATATACCGGTTCTACCGGCCTTACCAATACCGGGCAAGGCAGCCCCCACGGAATGCTGAATGTAGGCTCTACCGGCCCTGCCAATACCGGGTAAGGCAACCTTAAAGATGGTGAATTACAAGGTTCTTCTGGCCTTACCAATACCGGGCAGGGCAGCCCAAAGGAGTACTGGAGTAGGCTCTACCGGCCCTGCCAATTCCGGGTGAGGCAACCTACAGGATGGTATCGTCAAGGTTCTACCGGCCTCACCAATACCGGGCAGGGCAGCCTGAGCAAGTAGACCAGCTGTCAGGTGACTAAGACAGCATAGAGCATAAGTATAGAGGTCTTACTCAGCAGGAGTCTATTGCCAGGGATACTCCGACAACTGCAAGGAAGTGGACAGCGACTGACCACAGTACTGGATGTTCAGGAGCAAACCAACGTCCGCACATTGGGACTAATGGTAATAGCGCCACCAGGTTTAATGGAGCAAACCAGCGACCGCACGCTGGAACAAACAATGTATATCGCAACCAGGTTTAGTGGAGTAAACCAGCGTCCGCACGCTGGGACCAACAACGTATATCGCAACCAGGTTTAGTGGAGCAAACCAGCGTCCGCACGCTGGAGCCAATAATGTATCTCGCAACCAGTTTAGTGGAGTAAACCAGCTTCCGCACACTGGGACCAACAATGTATATCGCAACCAGGTTTAGTGGAGTAAACCAGCGTCCGCACGCTGGGACCAACAATGTATATCGCAAACCAGGTTTAGTGGAGTAAACCAGCGTCAGCACGCTGGGACCAACAATGTATATCGCAACCAGGTATAGTGGAGTAAACCAGCGTCCGCACGCTGGGACCAACAATGTATATCGCAACCAGGTTTAGTGGAGTAAACCAGCGTCCGCATGCTGGGACCAAAAATGTATATCGCAACCAGGTTAGTGGAGTAAACCAGCGTCCGCACGCTGGGACCAACAATGTATATCGCAACCAGGTTTAGTGGAGTAAACCAGCGTCCGCACGCTGGACCCAACAAAGTATTATCAGCAGCGAGAAGAACAATGTCGCCAGAGCGACGGCTGGAGCAGGAGATTCAGGAACTCTGTAAGATTAACCCGCGAGGTGCTGGAACACTGGAACTCTGGAACACAGGAACACTAGCATACAGGAACACTGGAACACAGGATCAGCAAGTACAGAAGGAACAGGCCCAGAAGCCTGACAAGCAGGCCAGGCAGAGTGAAGTCAGAAACACCACGAAAGGGCAACCTGGAAGTGCTCAGCCTGGGTTTAAAAAGGCTGTGTGAGGAGGGCTAATCACAGACAGCCAGTCATGATACTCAGCAAGTGACTGACACTGAACAGCACCAATCACGGGCACCGTGATAATACGTTCCTTGGCCCCCAGACTTGTTCCATTGACCACTGGTAGCCACAGATCCCCATATACATTGTCTGACGCTCTCCAGCTTTTTCCCTTGCCCACATCTAGCCACAAATCCCCATGGACACTGCCTGGTCAAGGGAAGAAGGCTCTGGGTGTCAGGCAGTGTATGTGGGGCTAACACACAATGGTGTTGTTCCCCATGCTGCCCGACATCCTAAACATCCGACATGTTGCCACCCCTATCTCAATTCAACATATGCTGCCCACCTCTGACATACACTGTCCCTCCATTAAATTTGACATACACTGCCCCCTCTGACATACTAACCCCCTTGTTGAATGTGACATTTTGCCCCCTTTGTCAATCCGATATGTCAGGGCTCAAAATTTCTACTCGCCACTAGCCAGTGGCGAGTGAAAATTCAGCCCTGGTGGGTATGTTTTGGCTTGCAGTGGCAAGTAACTTTTCAGGTCTGGCTAGCAGCAAAAGACTTAAAATTATAAGCCCTGCGATATGTAGTCCACGGTTAACCTTTTCAGTACCAGAGAGGCACGCATTGCTTTACGATGTGTTTGCATACCCCTCTGGTACTCAAAGGGTTAAAAGGCAGGGTATACGGCTGCATACCCCTGCCTTTATGTTTCTAGGACATGCTTATGGTGTAACAATAGAAATCAGACCTTGTGGGGGGCATCGGGAAACCTCCTGAAACCCCCCTTAGAACTGATCAACTATCCATTAGGATAGGTGATCAATTGGGCGGCAAGGAAGGCAATTGCTGCCTTCCTTTTCTCTCTGCTCGAGTCAGCTGCTTGTTCTGTAATAGCCGATTCGAGTTGCACTTTTCATGAATGAATGTATCAATCACCTGGTTTCCCTATGGCACTCAAAGGTTTAAGGGAGTGATGCTGTCCATGGTGCTGAAAGCATTCTGTTCACTTCCCTACTGGCCAAGTGGGGAAGTAGAGCTAACGCTCTTCAACATCAGAATTGTCAGAATTTTGGTGATGTGCGAAGGGAGGAAATCCCTTCCACATTCACAGCACTTAGACAGTCCTGTATGCTAATCCCCTTGCATTTGAACTTCCTAGTGAATATGTCAACGTGTTTTAATAAAACTTAAATATTTTTGATACAGGGTGTGTTTGTGAAGTGGTTCCTTATTGTTTTGTTTGGAGGCGAAACCAACATTGATTATAGAGCAGAGATGGTAGGAAAAATGATCTGACTACATTTTAGCTGTCTATATTGTATGGTACAACACAGAATATTTTATCAATATATGTTGTATATGTAGCCTTGGCTAAGGCACCATTGGTACCCCTCTTTTTTTGTTTGTTTTATTCGATGTGTGTTTCCATTGAAATATCGAAGTGTTTCGAACACATCAACTAAATCATATTGCTACAGCATTGACCTTTAGTGAATCTAGGCCAATGTGTCACAACATGCATTTTGTAAATTGCTCAGTTGCTTTGTCAATCACATTCAATACATATTTCTAAAGATCAACAGAGTAAATTACATTCTTTATATGTTGCAAAATTTCTTGTCTAATCTTACTGATACAAGTATATGTTTTAGGCTTTTGTTTGTGTGTTTTTTGTTTGTTTGTTGTTTGTTTTTTTTCTTGGGTCGGGAGTGTGTGGTTTGAGTATGTTTGTTAATGATCAGTTTGTATCCTAGCAATGAGAATGGGGCACACCAAATATGTTAAGATTAAATGGTTTTTAAAGAGTTAGTAATGTTTAGATATTACTTCAAGCTTGATTCTTGACCCTTCAGTATAGTTTTTATAACTTCTCATAACGTTGTGGTCTTCATTTTATTTTAATTAAGTATCCCCCTCCCACCCCTTTTCCATAAGTAACGCTATCTCCCTTCAGAGCTGAAATCCGGTCAGATCAAAACTAGGCACAGTTCTTTCTATCGGTATAAAGAGACCCCCCCCCCCCCCCCCGATGAAGGAGTGTAGGTTTTTCCTTATGCTGACAGAAGTTTGTCCCTTGTCGCAATCCGTCTGGGCCAGCTTACTGCTCTGAAGGGAGGCATCTTGACGTAAGGAAAAGGGGTTTAAGGGGGGCACTTAAAATAAAATGAAGATCACAACATTATGAGGAGTTAGAAAGGTATGTTTCATTAAAAAAAAAACTATACTAAAGAATCGTGCTTGCAGTAATACCAAAACATTACTATCTCTTTAAGAAATACGAAAAATCTGACATTTTAGTGGCATAAACACCACTTTCTGCAGGGAGGGAAAAATTCTGTTTGTGTTAGCGGGACACAGATTTTCAAACCTTACTGACAGGTACATCCAAGATGGAGACGTTTACTCAAAAACACAAGTATTTGGTATGCCTCCCTTTTTACTCTCAGTTTATGCTTAAATAGTTACTATTGTGCATTAAATGAAATATATATATATATATATATATATATATATTTTGAGTAAAACAAGGTTTTTTCTCAACCTTGCATTTTTTTAACAGTATTCACACAGCCAGACATTTTGCTGCTAAAGCCTGTGGAGGGTTATAGTCACTAACAATAGCTGTCCATAAACTGCGTAGCAACAGCACCATCATAACATTTCAGGCTATGGAAGAACTAAACGCACACAATACAAATTTGAGCTGCAGTAACTTTTGAATAAATGTAGTGGGAGTTTTTGTATTACTCAGAAGCATAAGCGCTTCAGTATCTTTTCGTATTATACAATATTATCCCTTTAATAGATCAATAGGTTTTTTTTAGTATGAAAGGAAAAAAAAACTGCAGGGTTTTTTTTTTTTTTTTGCTGAGTAAAACAACAATACTGGAGTAAACTGGGAGGGGATTGCCATGCTCAGACTCTTGGACTCTTATGTCCCATCATATTATGGAAAGACAAAGCTTTAGCACTCCGGTAATGGAAATGTTTGTTCTTGTTGCACACACAGGTTCTGTTCCATCTGATGTTGAACTACAATTACCATCATCCTCAGGCATACTTTGTGCATCTAGGGATGATGGTAATTATAGTCCAGCAACAGCTGGAGCATAGCAGGTTGCTCACTTTTGGTCTGTGTGTGAGCATCTGCAATGGCGTTTGCATACAGAATTACACTAAACATATTATTGGCATTATTACTTACATTTTTAGGAAACCCTTCTCTGGAAATTCTGAGTTTTCTCCTGTACTCCCACTGCCGGGTAGAATGTTCAAAATATAGAACAGTACAAACGGTTACCAAGTGTAGAGCTGTTGCTATTACATTTTATTGGCAATTGTAGGCTGAGAATCGACTCTTGCTTGGAATACTATAGAAAAGCTATATGTATACCAAGTTGTGCTGTAGCTAATGGTTTAACTATATGCAATTAAATCACTTTGGAATGAAGTATATTCAAGCCATGGGAAAATGAAAAGCTCCTGAAGGATAGATAAGAAAAGTGGAAACGTTTTTCATTAAAGATTTGCTGCTCCTTTAACGCTTTAAGGACCAGAGGGCTTTGCAACATTGTTTTACAATATGTTACACAGCCCTCTAGTTCTTAAAGGGTTCCATAAAATAACTCTGGTAAAGATAAGACGACATGGGAGGGTAAATGAATTTGACTTGTCTTCATTATTTCCTTTTATATATATATATTCTAGCCTTTCTTTCTATAATTTAGTACAAATTGCTCCAATTTAATGCCATCTTATATATGACTGCGTTTGCCCTGTTTGCAGTTTGAATATGAGCTGTACAGCAATGAGGCTGTATGCAGGACTCCCTTGGATCGCCAATATTATCAAGATGTTCTGTCCCTGGAACGCAGCGGAGGGAGAAAAAACAGACGTATCTTCACATATACAGACTATGATCGATACACTAACCTGGAAGAGGTAGTTTAGAATATATAATCTCATTGATCATAATTCTTTGTTTGATTGAATCAAAACAGAACTATGAGAGCCATACGCACATAGGCTGATAGACTAAGAAAAAGTGGTGCAATTGTGGGGCATATCAACGGCACCATAAAGAGCAAATAACTTCCCAAAATTCCCTTTGATTTAAAAGGGAATTTTAACCACTAGAATACTGCAGGTAGCCAAAGCATTACTTTGCAGTGTGTTAGTGATCTAGCATTCAAAGCGTTAAAAGCCCTATTTAAATTGCAAATATTTATGTGTCCCATATATTTACTCCACAGTGGTGTCATGTTTCTTCTGTATACCAGCCTCAGTTAGTTTCTTTTTGTCTGAAACCATAATAGGCTTGTGCAGAGAGATAATGATGAGCAATTCTGGAGCAAACCAGCAGCGCCATGGGCATATCTGGGATCTTTGTCTTGTGGACTCCCCTGAGGCAGTTCCTGTGGTGCTACTGGAGAGGGACATGATTTGCTTAAAAAAAGGGGGCAGGCCTCAGTCCTGAGTGGGGGTGGGTCTTTACAGTTGGTTTGCTCTCGTACTTTCTTCATAAGGGCATATTTTCAAAGGAAAAGGTGAATTATTCTGGGTCAAACCTACTGCACCACAGGGGAGAAAGAGAAAACATTTCCATTGATTTAAATGGGGGTTTTAACCTCCCTGAATGCTAGAGTTCTCCAATGCATTGCTTCACAATGTGTAGAGACCCTGTTCTCTTTTAGTGGGTTAAAAAAACCATTTAACCATTTAAGTGTCAGAGGGGTAAGCAACATATTGCAAAGCAATGTGTTGCATACCCCTCTGGCACTCACAGGGTTACTTCAAGCGGTGTGCTTTATTTCTCACCTGTGGTGCAGCTGGTTTGTCCCACAATTCCTCCACTTTTCTTTTGAAAATCTGTCCTTTAGAGTATTCAGAGTTGGTTTTGATCACTTACATTCTATTACTATTGTTCATAGTGCTGTGGTATGATTCCTTTACCTTTTTCTCTGCAGCACAGTCAGTCAGTGACCACCTCACAACAAGAGACTCCAACATTCTTGGCAGAGCGCATGGCCAATATCAGGCGAAGACGGCAAGAAAAAAAGCAACTGTAAGTTACGGTATTCCTTCTGTACTAGATGATGAATAAATTGTTCCCTAAATGTGAGCACATCTCACTTGGCTACTTTGTTTCCTTCTGTTTGTTTCCAAGGGATGGAGCTGGGATGAGGAATCGTCTTGTCACCTGGAAACCCTCAGATGAGTTTATCAAGAATGGTCACATTATTAACACACCTGTGCAGACCATGTACATCATGGCAGACCTAGGGCCAGTTGGAAAGTGAGTGTATAAGATTATGCATATGTAAATCCCAACCTGTTCTCCTCTATCTTTCCTGTAGGCTGGATATCCTAATATTAAATATGGGCTCTACCTACAGGAGTTCATGGCTTTGTGGGCCCTATGATAAATGAATAAATAAATGATGAGTAATTTTGATTCAAACCAACTGCAACACTGGGAAAAAGTCTCCAAAGCATTGCTTCTTAAGGCATTGAAATCCTGTCTAGCATTCAAGGAGTTAAATGTCCAATTTAAATAATTGTGAATTTGTATTTGTCACTTATGGTGCAATTGTTTTGCACCAGATTAGTCCATGTTCCATTTGCATAGATTGAGGTGAACTATTAACTTTCTGTACCTATTCTAGGCTTGGCTGCAGGGAACACGAACATGTCCTGTGTACTATTCGTGTGGATACGAACGGTGTTATTACCTTAAAACCTGATGTCACTGGAATTAAAGGGCCCTACAGGTAAATCTAGCTCTCAATCAAGTGCTACTGTTTCCATGAGAAGTTGGATAATAGGCAAATTATTATGCATTGACTTCTGTACACCGTTTAGAAGATAATGTAAGTGCAGTGCAAACTATACTAGTTTTGTTAAAGGGATAGTAATGTTTCATAATGAAAGCAGCTCTAATTAATCATCATAGTATTTGGACTTTGGAGAGTGTTATTTCAAATCTGTCAGAGCTGTAGTTCAAGAGTAATTCAATGATGAAGTATCCACCTCCCGCCCCCTTTACTGATGTAACACTGCTCAGCCAGAGCAGTAGGGGGGTGCCCAGGTAGATTGCAGAGAGGGACAATCTTCAATTAAGATGAGGGAAAAACCTGAAAAACTTGTCAAGGGTGGCAGGGCTTTCATTGTTCTCATAGGATTAAGACTGTCCCCTGCTGTTATCTGTGTGGTCTATGGACTGCATTCCACATCTGAGAAGAGATGACTTACACTAGGTAAAAGGGGCGGGAGGGAAAGCTTTGCTTGTGAATATCTCTCAGACCATAAAGGTTTGATAGATAAGACTTATATCATTCTTCATGTTTTTTTAATGCCTAGAAAATAAAATAAAGATAAAACGAAGTATTACTATCCCTTTAAATTAATATGCCTTTCTCCTCATATAGGCTGGATGTGGAAGGTGAGAAGCGGGAGCTGTGGAGATACACACTGCAACATGGGTCAGAGTCTGTCCAGAAAGAAGAACAGGAGAGAGAACAGCACATCTATAAGGATGTAAGGCAACCCAAAAGGGATGCACACTATTAGATAATAGGGGAGGGAGGCGCGCTACTGGGTAATAGGGGAAGGAGGCGCGCTACTGGGTAATAGGGGAGGGAGACGCGCTACTGGATAATAGGGGAGGGAGGCATGCTACTGGACTGGATGATTGTAGAGGGAGGCACGCTACTGGACTGGATGATTGTAGAGGGAGGTGCGCTACTGAAGTGGATGATTGTAGAGGGAGGAGCTCTACGGGACTGGATGATTGTAGAGGGAGGCACACTACTGGACTGGATGATTGTAGAGGGAGGAGCACTGCTGGACTGGATGATTGTAGAGGGAGGAGCATTATTGGACTGGATGATTGTAGAGGGAGGCGCACTACTGGACTGGATGATTGTAGAGGGAGGCGCACTACTGGGCTGGATGATTGTAGAGGGAGGCGCACTACTGGGCTGGATGAATTGTAGAGGAAGGCGCACTACTGGGCTGGATGAATTGTAGAGGGAGGCGCACTACTGGGCTGGATGAATTGTAGAGGGAGGCGCACTACTGGGCTGGATGATTGTAGAGGGAGGCGCACTACTGGGCTGGATGTTCGTAGAGGGAGGTGTATTATTGGACTGGATAATAGGGAAAGGGGCAGTGCTACTGGATAATAGGGGAAGGAGGCACACTAATAGATGATAGGAGAAGGTAGAGTGTACTGTATGATAGGGGAAGGAAGCTAGTAGGTAGATTAAGTGAAGTGATGTTTTATTATTGGTTGTTCTTGTTCTTTTAAGTGTCATGTTCTCCAAGCTAGCATGTGTAAATGTTTAAGGATCAGTACATTTTAAAAATAAATGTTATAGGGCTTTCCTCTGTGTCCGTTACACGGCATAGTGGGTAATTGGCTCCGCCTCCCAGCTGGTAGGACCAATTAAATTTTTTTTATAAAGTCTTGGAGAAACCTCCCTCTGATAGTTTTTTTGGTCCTACCCAAGCTGGGGGACGGAGGCATTGCCTCTTCTCCTCTCCTCCCTACTCAACAGTGTTAATGGGCTTGCCTGATCGCGGCCGCATTTCCTCTTCCTCTGCCCTGCATCGTGCAAAGGGCAAGAAGATTTTCATCCGGAGACCTCGCGGGGACTTGGTAAAGGCAGCGCGCCGGTCCAACTCCCTCTCCCTATTGCTGCTCTGCTCGGCGGGAACCGGAAGCGCCACGATAGACCGGAAGTCACAGAACAAGCGTGCGTTCCAGCAGTGGAACGCAGGAAGACGCCGGCCGCACACAGTGCAGATGGAGCAGAGAGCATTTAAAAGAAGATGCAGACAGAGGTCTCCAGGATGTAAGTAGCATTATATATATATGGTGATATATGTATTCTAATATATTTTGCTGCATGTTTATATATTTCTCAGTTATAAACAAATTACTTTGCATACTATTGCTTAAGTCAGAGAATACATTGTACTGCATGCCATAATGTCTGAGACTAAGGATAAAGCAGAAAAGAAGAAACCTGTGGAACCATCTAAAGAGGGAAAAGCTGACATAAAGTATAAATCATGTGCTGCCTGTGAGCAGAAACTACTTGCTTCTGAATCTTCCAAATTATGCCCTGATTGTTTAAAGCGGGCCTCTGGTTCTGAAGTCCCTGCACAATTTCAGGAATTTTTAAGTTGGATGAAGACCTCCATGCAGGAGACCTTCACTTCTATGCAGGAAGCTACCAGGAAAAGACCTAGGGTCTCTGACCCAGAAGAAGGTACCTCACGCAGTCAAGAATATGAGGATGAAAGTATTATTGAACTAGAATCTGCAGGTTCCTCCGCAGAAGAAGGCGAAATATTTGAGGAATCTGGTAACTTTTCCATTGACAAAGTGGATCCACTTGTAAAAGCGATGAGAAAATCCTTGGGCCTCACTGAAGTTCAAAAAGACCTCAATGTGATGGATACTGCATTCATTGGGTACAAGAAGACCTGTGCAGTCGTTCCTGTCCATACCTCTATTCAGGAGATTATACAGAAGGAATGGAAACAAGGTGACAAAAGATGTTCTACCTCTAAACGTTTCCAAAGAATGTATCCCTTTGCAGAGGAAGACACAGCCAAATGGACTACGCCACCTAAAGTGGATGCAGCCATCGCACAGACATCAAGGAGAACAACATTGCTCCTAGAAGACGGCACAACATTGAGAGACTCCATGGATAAAAGAGCAGATACAGCTCTACGTAGACAGTTTACATCTATAGGAGAAAACTTGAAAACTGCTACAGCTATGGCATCTGTATTCCGCTCCATGCGTATATGGCTATCAGAAATAGAAGAAAAACTTGAATCTTCAGTGTCAAGATCTAGAATCCTGAAGGAATTAGGTATGATAAAGGAAGCTGTCAATTACTCTTGCGACGCATCTCTTGATAATATTAGACTCCTGGCAAAGTCCTCTGCCTTATCGGTTACAGCCAGGAGAGCCCTATGGATTAGATCTTGGGACGCGGATCCAGCTTCCAAGAATCGTTTAATTTCATTACCATTCGAAGGCTCAAGATTGTTCGGAGAACAACTAGAGGAGATTATCAAAAAATCCTCAGCAGGAAAAAGTCCCTTTCTGCCTCAACATAAGCGAAACAGAGGATCACCAGCAAGATCCAGTACTTCCAGGCAACAGTCCTTTCAAGACGCAAAGAGATATAGACCTGGTAAAGGATATGAGCAACGAAAAAGAGGTGGCTCTCAGCCTTCTAGAGGAAGTAATAGGAAAGACTTCCAAAGGAAGGCCCAGTTCCAGCAATGATGCCAGAGATCCTCTTCCCTCACCTCCAGTAGGGGGCAGGCTGGGGGATTTCCATCAGTCCTGGGAGTCACTTCATCCAGACACCTGGACAATGGAAATTGTGAGGGAAGGATATGTCCTCGAATTTCAGACTGCCTCTCCAGTCTCAAGATTCAAAACATCCCAAATCAGGAACAAGAGCAAGATCCTCCAGATGAGACAGGTCCTTCAGTCTCTTCTTCTCAACAGAGTGATAGAAGAAGTCCCTGTGAGTCAGAAGTTTCAGGGCTTTTATTCAATTCTTTTCTCTGTTTTAAAGCCTTCTGGGGAACTTCGTCTTTTCCTGGATCTAAAGGATCTCAATCAGTTTCTTCGTGTTCAACACTTCAAGATGGAGTCAGTTCTGTCAGCAATCAAAGTGACTCAACCACAGAATTTTCTTTCAAGAATAGACCTGAAAGATGCCTTCTACCATGTATTGATCAGACCATCACACCGCAAATATCTCAGGTTTCACATCTTCAAGACCCATTATCAGTTTCGGGTCCTTCCATTCGGTCTAGCCACTGCTCCTCGAATTTTTACCAAACTCCTGGCAGTAGTAATGGCCGAACTAAGAAGTCAGCATCAGCTCACAGTTGTCCCATACCTAGACGACATTCTGCTCATAAGTCCTTCACTTTGCACAGCAGTTCAAAACACAGTCATCTGCAAACAAAGACTTCAAGAATTAGGTTGGTTGATCAACGAGGAAAAAAGCATGCTGTCTCCATCACAACAACTCCAGTTCCTGGGTGTTCTAATAGACACAGCCGTAAACAAAGTGACCTTATCCTTGGACCGACAGAGTCGCATACTGCAGCAAGTAACTACGTTCCTCTCCAGACGGTTCCAGACTGTAAAGATCTTCTCCAAGATTCTCGGTCACCTATCCTCAGCACAACAGATAATACCGTGGGCCAGATCACATACACGACAAATGCAGCACAACTTCCTTCAGTTTTACCGGAAGGACCCTGCAAACTGGTACAAACGGATCCCAATATTGACTGCCACCAGAAAAGAATTAGCCTGGTGGATTCAGAAAAAGAATCTGGCACAAGGTCGTCCATTAACAGAACCACCCAAACAGATTCTCACTACCGACGCCAGTCGTCGAGGCTGGGGAGGGATCTGGAACCAGAGGTCAGTTCAGGGCATATGGTCAGACCAAGAACTAAAACTCCATATAAACAGCCTGGAGATGTTAGCCATCTGGAAAACTCTGCTACACTTCCAAGAAGCACTAGAAGGGCAGGCAGTCCTTATAAGATCAGACAATGTGACGGCAGTACAATACCTACAGAATCAAGGAGGAACAAGGAGCATTCGGCTCAATCGCCTAGCAGTACGGATATTAAACTGGGCAGAAAAACATCTATTAGCCTTAACAGCCTCACACCTATCAGGCCATTTAAACATTCAAGCCGACTTCCTCAGCAGAAAGAAGTTGCATCCAGGAGAGTGGAGCCTGAACAGAAAGGTATTCCTATCCCTGACTCAAACATGGGGATCTCCAACAATAGATCTCATGGCCACAGCTCAGAACAGACAGTGTCCAACATATCTCTCCAGGTGGGCAGAGAAACAGTCAACAGGCCAGGATGCTCTGACCATTCCTTGGACGTTTCCACTAGCATACATATTTCCACCAGTTCCTCTCTTGGCAGAGGTAATAAGGAAAGTAAGAATGGACAAAGCAAATGTCATTCTAATAGCTCCCAACTGGCCAAGAAAAATATGGTATGCGGACCTCATACGAATGTCAGTCTGTCCTCCAATACCTCTACCGGACATTCCGGATCTACTAAGTCAAGGGCCAATAGTACACCCCAACCCGTCCTTCTTCCAGCTCAGGGCCTGGAGGCTGAACGGGAATCATTAGCTCTTAAAGGTCTCTCTGAATCTGTCATCAATACTATGCTTCAAGGAAGACGTCCTTCCACTACCAGAATTTATTATAGAATTTGGAACACCTTTCATCACTGGTGCACATCCAGAAGTTTGAAAAGGCAATCTATTGCTGCTCCTCAAATCCTGGATTTTTTACAATCAGGCTTTCAGAAGGGCCTAAAACCTGCATCATTGAAGGTACAACTCTCGGCCCTTTCAGCTATCCTAGCCACCTCATATGCTGAAAACTTTCTAATTAAGAAATATATGGCAGCAATATCTAAGATAAAACCCACCATTCGTGACACTGTTCCCTCATGGGATCTGAACCTGGTTCTACAACAGCTTTCTTCACACCCATATTTTGAGCCATTGGAATCTACTTCCATGAAGCATCTCACCTTAAAAACAGTCCTACTTACAGCAGTTACATCTGCTCGCAGAGTTAGTGAACTTCAGGCACTCATGGCCACTTCTCCCTGTCTGATATTTCATCAGGATAAAGTAGTTTTAAAACCAAACCCTGCATTTCGCTCAAAGGTTATATCACACTTCCACTTGAACCAAGAAATAGTGCTCCCATCTTTCTGCCCCAATCCAAATGGAGATTTAGAGAAACGTCTCCATAATCTTGATTTGGTACGCTGCCTTCAGATCTATATCAAGCGTACCCAGCTAATGAGGAAAACAGATTCCCTGTTTGTCCATCACTTTGGAAAATTTAAAGGATGCGCAGCATCAAAATCCTCAATTTCCAGATGGATTAAAAACTGCATTATTCTAGCCTATGAATCCGCAGATATGGAACCTCCTCTAAAAGTTAAAGCCCATTCGACCAGAGCCATATCTACCTCTTGGGCTCAGAAAGCAGAAGCCTCACCTGAAGAGATTTGTAAAGCTGCAACCTGGTCATCTGTTTCTACATTCGTAAAGCATTACAGATTAGACGTCCAAGCATCTGCAGATGCCAGATTCGGCAGAAAGGTGTTGGAGGCAGCTTTACCTACCTAATTTCATCTCTTCCGGAACCCTCCCTAGTTATGGGGCACTGCTCTGGTAAGTCCCCACTATGCCGTGTAACGGACACAGAGGAAAAGAGAAAATTTACTTACCGATATTTATATTTCCTCTGTGTCCTTCCACGGCAACCCTCCCAATTTCTTATGTGTATTGGTGCAAGTATCGTTCCAACCATGTATATTAAACATTAAGGAATATAATTAGTAAATATTACCTAAAACTAACCATTTCTCTTGTTACAGCTTGGACAAAAGTAAAACTATCAGAGGGAGGTTTCTCCAAGACTTTATAAAAAAAATTTAATTGGTCCTACCAGCTGGGAGGCGGAGCCAATTACCCACTATGCCGTGGAAGGACACAGAGGAAATATAAATATCGGTAAGTAAATTTTCTCTTTTTCCTGTTGAGTGAAACAGTATTCACATTTATTTTTTTAATTGAATGTGTTAGCAACAGCACCCACTAGTGTACAATAAGTATTTTCTGTTGAGAAATGTTGGTTTCTTATCTCTGACCATTTGTAGACACCACTGTAATAACATTACTTTGACATTTATTATACTTACTCATGCTAATGGGTTCTGATATCCTTGATAAAAAGCATGAATAGGTACCTCAGAACATTATATATGTAAAACAATAGGAATGAGGCATTGCTAGACCTGTTGATTTCAAACAATTCTGAACTGATTTCAATATACAGGTAAGCAAGCATTTGGGTAGCAGCTAGTAGTATCTTTTAAAATGAGTTACGAGAAAACCCATTAAGGTCACAACTTAAACGTTCAACTTTATGATGGCTAATTTTACAATTTCAAAGGCAGTGTTAGAGGCTAATCAATGAGATGTTAATTTCAGTTAGAACAAATTCTTTCTTCTGTATTTTTCTAAGTGCTTTTGTATTAATACAATTTGATATATACCATTGGGTAATAAATACAAGAGCAAATTAAGACCAGTGTGGCTTAACTAGTATTTTTGCAGAAAATGCGGAGGAAGATGCAGGCTTTTAAATTTAAGTCAGAAAGTTCTGGTACATCATTTAAAAAATATAAAGAATCCAACAGAATGTGCAAACAACTAATTAGGTTAAAATTGAAAAAGAGGAGTAAGACAAATCATAAAAGCTTCTATAGGTATATAAATGGCAAAAAAAAATGTTTGATTGGTTCGTTAATTAGTCAGGATTAAGCTATTTATGACACCTTTAACAAGTTCCTTTCCTCTGTGTATAAATAAAGGAAGCAAAAATTACATGCTGTCATGGCCACTTTATCTGTTTTTGATCCAGCCTTTTCTCTTCCTTTACTCCTATTGGCTCTCTGTCCTATTTAACCTTCCTTGCACTTTTCATGTTCTACAAGCTAGTTTCCTGGGGAATTTCTCCAGTCTGTATCTTATTTTTGGCTCCGGCTTCATTTTTTTTTTAATTCCTTTTCCTCCCCGAATCCTTCTCTTGTTTGACTTCACTAGATTGACTTCTGGCATCCCTGACCACTGCTCGTTTTGTAGCAGTCTCCTGTATTTTGATAACACTTCTCCGGAACACTTCTCTTCTCTTTAATCCATCTTACCTCATTTTTGTTTGACTCTTTCTGGTCCTTTGCTTTGTCGTATCTCCCTTCTCCCCTCTGTTCTCATTCTTTTTTACTAGCTTGTCTCTTTTCCACCTTTACTCCATCCACCCTATACTCATTCTTTCTCTCCCTCTTATTTTACTTGTTCACCACTCTCTATCTCTCACCCATCTGGGTCTCCCTCTTGCTCCATGCTCTCCGCCTATATCTGTTCAGTTCTGGCTTCTCAACTGTACCACTTGCACCTCTACCTTCTATTGCCACTTATTTAAGTGGTACCCTTTCTCCTTACTTTGCAGTCATCTCTTCAGTCTGCTTCCGTCTTTCCTTCACCGATCCTCAAAGTGGTACTGTTCTTGTTTGCTCTCCTTTTTAACTCTTTAAGCAATACTGCTCTTATCTTGCTTTCTCTCTCTTCTCTCTCGCTCTCTTTTTCTTCCTTTCTCCGCCACCTCATTGGGGTTATAGATTTTTGTGCCAGCCACTTCTCAGTTTATTCTTTGTCGAGATTTGGTGTACCAATACTGATCCTAGAGTTAAGATTGTAGCCGTATTAGTCCAGTGATGTAGATGTAAAATAACAAACAAAATTAATATCTTGTAAAACCTTTTTTATTGGACTAACAATTATGGATTGACAAGCTTTTGGGATAAACTCCCTTTCTCAAGTCTAAAGCATTTCTGAGCACAAGGGCACAGAATTCACAGTTAATACATTGAATTCAAAGCTGTGTTGTTTGCTGGGGTTAACACAGCGGGACTGCTGATAAGACAGGGATCAAGAGAAAATCCACACTCTTCTTGAAGAGGGTCGTAAATACCCTGTGCAAGGCAGAGTGGGGGGGGGGAGAAAGAGAAGAAAAATACAGGAGATGGTATGGGAGGGGAGAGAGTTAAAAAAAAGATTGCACATATTAAGAATGCTACAATGCCAACAATCCAGTATGGGCATGCAGGCCTATATACAACTTGTGCCCATATAGGTAGATATATATATATATATATATATGCACCTACATATATACACCCACATACATAAACACATATACACACGTGTACATGCACACACATACCCATACAATATATCTATATACACACACACAAATATACATGTATATAGCATATACACATAAACACATACATATACTTAAATGCATATATCTAAATACTTACACACAATATGTAGGAATGCATACTAAAACATATATCTATACACAAGTACATATATATATATATATATATATATATATATATATATATATATATATATATATATATATATATAGTATGCCAGAGTAGTACGCAATGCATTGCTATGAGATGCGTACCCCTATGCCCCTCAGAGGGTTAAGCATTGATTAAAAAATAAAGAAACAGACAGGCAACGCCATCCCTCACTGCTAGTAGTAAATAAAATAATAAGTTAAGCAAAGCTAACGTGGAGAAGCTCATAACCTATTAAGCAATGAATAAAAAGTACCTGGACTATACGGGGTTGAGAATCAATTTAAAAAGAAGGGGAAAAACCAGGGACAGCAAGATCCATACTGTAGAAAACTGTAGTTGTCATGAATGTAGAATTCATCACATTGAATTAATCAGTTTGTGTACACAGCTCATACCTGCAACAAATGTATAAATGACCATCCTTTATATAAGTATCCCCACCCAAATAATTTCAGTGTGTTGCCTCTCATTTTAATTAAAATGCTTATTTAAAATTTCTGTCGTCATTGGGTATTTTGAACAGCCTTCTTTTCCATATTACTTTCTCCGTTTGTATACAACCTCAGGTTGCTCCGTGATGCTTTGCTGTGAACCATCCTTCATAAGATCGTATCCCACCCTCTGATTGCCAGAACGCTATCCAGTGCATTGCGTTGCAATATAGGGTGACGAGACTTCACCTTTAACCCTTTGAGTGCCAGAGGGGTATGCAATGGATTGAAATGCGTTGCGTACCCCTCTGGCATTCAAAGGGTAAAGCGGGAACACATAGGAAATAGGCATATTTCAGGAATGCACTGAAATCAACTCAGCCCTGCAGCATGTACCTTTCATATGTGTCCTCAGTTAAAGGTGAGGGTTAGTCATCCTGATTAGATACCCTCTGGCACTCAAAGGGTTAAGTAAATGTCGTGGACAACTGGTATTCAGTAACATCCTCTTCCGATTTGGTTGATAGCAAAGTTTTTGAACTGTACAGTTGCGATGGGTAGGAAGTAAATCCGCTTATCCTGACCCCAAACTGATGACCTGACTAAGTGTTACTTCCTAACCTGAAATGTAGTTATAAATAAAAAGGAAAACAATTAATTTGCATACTTACAGTTCTTGGCTCCTTGGAACTCATGCATCTTTAGCTGTTGGTCCACAGCACCTTCATGTGCTGTTCTGATCTCTATCCTCTGCATGTTCAGGTTTCATCTCCTCCTTTATATGAGATTAGTTTTAAAGCCTGTGTACACGGACCAACAAAGGCGGGACTGCAGTCATGCTCAGTACTGACTGCCCGAACACTCCACGGCTGATAACGGAGTGGGGCACTCCGAATTCAGACAGTAGTCCTCTCTGGGCACCTTCCTGTGCCCAGAGAGGACTACGGTCTGAATTCTGAGTGCCCCGCTCCGTTCTCAGCCACAGAGCGGGCAGTCTCCTACTGCGCATGACTGCAGCGCGCGCAGCCGTCTCTACTGAGCATGACGCCTTCTGACAAACATCCTTAGCAAATTATTATATATGGTAGTTGCTCAAGTATCGGTGTAAATCATCCCCGTTGGTAGTGGTCTGAACGAGGAAAGGGCTTATGTCCCTGCAGCATCTCTGGTAAGTGGGAGAGGAAGGGGAGGTGTGTCAGCCTTTTGTTCAGACCACTGCAGCCACTGAGCACTAGCAGGGTCATGTTAAATAGGGTACCAGAGTAACCATTTTAGTGTCTTGGCCACTAACCCTTTGAGTACCAGAGGGGTGCACAACGTATCTCACTGGCACTCAAAAATTGTCAAAATAAAAGCGATAGTTGCTTTTAAACCTGTTGAGAGCAGTGTGTGCATTGCAGTGTTTAGCCAAGGAGGAGGCATACTTCAGTGGACAGAGACGTGTAAATTGATTCCGTGTTGAATTTATAAGAACTTGTGACTCCTTTGGCCCCCTGCCAATCTTTCAAAATCCGTCCGGAGAATTTGTGGTCATGTGACAATGTTCTCGTTTATAGTATAGACCAGACAAACTTTGTTTCCTTACATTATAGAATAGGTATCTAATAGGGGACATGGGTACTCTTGATATTCAAACCCAATACAAGGTACCTCTGGGGAAATCTTTACTCAAAAAAGCTGAGCAAAAGGGCATCCTTTAAGGCTAAACTGGTAATATAGTTACTTTCAAAACTATATTGGCTATATGGATAATTAAGACATTTGGTTTCAATTGAGATAGGATGTTGATTCAAGGATATATCAATCTGCCATTTTTGCTTTCCTCACGAACTACAAAAACAAAGGTATTAAGGCAAAGGTTAAACTTGTTTTAACCCTTTGAGTTGCAGTTTCTGGCACTGAAAGTGTTAAACCTTATCAATTATGTTACTATAGTACTCCCCCAGGTACAAGTAAAGATCTTTACCAGCTGCTAGCATGTGATCCACAATGTTTCAGATGTAAATAACCCCATTTTGTTTTAGGTTTAAAGGAGAAGTAACACATCCTAATAATAATCATCTCACGTACCTTACTGTGCCCAGAAGATTCTAATGGCCCCTATGAATTTTGCTCTTGTGCCTCTGTTAAAGAGATGTCATCTTCAATCAGTCCTGTAAGTCACGTCCATAGAGGCCAACATGACAGTTGCTGGCACTTTTTTAAACTGAAGACGGAAGATTCTGTGAACCTACAATGCATTGTACATCCCTCTGGTCCTTAGAGTGCCAGATGGATATGCAAATCATTGCTTTACAATGCATTGCGCAGTCCTCTGGCATTCAAAGTGTTAACATTACCACGTGCAGTGGGTAGAGTTTGTGTCTTCTGGTCCTGCTAGGAGCAGTCATGTCTGCCTCCATGGACATGACATCAGGATTGGTTAAAGATATCATCTCTTGAACAAAGAGACAAAAGCAAATTTCATAGGGACCATTAGAACAATGGCGGCACTGATTAACATGTAATTTGTAACAAATTATGAAAAGCACTCCCTGCTGAACTCCAGGGATTCCTGGTGATGTCAAAGGGGTGGAAACCCTCCAAAGACAAATGGTATACATGGACCCCACTCAAAGGACTCGCCAGATCTCCATAATTTAAAATATGAAAGAGTTTATTCGGGTAGCAACATAAAAACTGACACCGGGTTGGGCTATCAAATTGTCTCACACGTTTCACACATAACATGCTTAATCATAGACCTAGGGATGGTATGTGCGAAATGCGTTAGACAATTTGATTCCCCATGCCCTTGTCTGTTTTTATGTTGGTACCCGAATAAACCATTATATATTTAATTATGAGTCCTTTGAGTGTGGTCCATGTATATCATTAGGATTTTCTGGCTATAGTAAATGAAGTGGTGTTATTAGGAGCTCTTGGATAATATTTATAAAATAAACATTAAAGTGTCAGTTGTTGCCCAGTGGACCCGTCTGGAAGAGCTTTGCACAGTGAACAGGGAGAGATTTGATCTAACACTATCTTCTGAATTTCTGATTCCCAGCTTTATGGCAGACACAAGGAATACCTGAACAGTCTGGTGGGCTCTGACTTTGAGATGGTGAGTTCCCCTATGTTCAATATACAGCTTTTTCCTTGCTAGATTTCTTTTTATGAGAAAACTAATCTAGATCTCAAAAAGGGACAGTGATTGCTTCAAGTGACTGTGGATAGAATAAACCCATGTATTGTATAACTATTGAACATGTTTAACTAACCATGTTTACACCATTGCTGCGAACCCTAACCCATTTCCTTTTGTTATGCTTGTTTTGTAGCCTCCCGTGGGCTCTTTGCGTATTTTTATCAATGGGGAGATTGGTGAGTGGATTATAATTTCCTTGACCCACTGGAAAGAGAGAAGGATGAATAGGGTGCCACAACAATAAACAATTCTAAACATCTCGAGGCTCTATGCAGTATGAAATAATACTATAGTCTTTTGAAACAGTCATGCTTATGTTGTGTACAGAGTGGGAAAAATAGGCCATAATTCAGCTATAGTTCCCATCACCCCTAATGGAAAAAAAAACAAAGTATAATATTCACTAATGGGGACATTTGGCCCATATGGATACAATCATACTTCTCTTATGCCTCATCTGATGATATCCAGATTTTTCCCTGGGTATGTCATGTTCTCTTCGGACACAGATTTTGCCATGTCAGTACATTATACACTACTAGTTGAAGAGCCAGTGTACATAGGCCACAGTGCCACCCAGCAGTGGCTGCGATGCAGCCATGCACAGTAGAGACTGCCTGCGTCACGGCTGATACAGAGCGGGGCGCACCGAATTCAGACCGTAGTCCTCTCTGAACTCCTTTGGTGCGCAGAGAGGTCTGAATTCAGAGCCCTGGCGCGGGCAGTCTGTAGTGCGCATGACTGCAGTGCGCACAGCCACCTCTACTGCACGTGACAGCTTCTGACAAACACACATGTAGCTAATTATTATATATAGGTTGATGTGATATGTTGAAAACTATTGACTTCTTTAATAGTCTGCAGCACATTGAAGTGAGTTTTACCTAAACTTCAGGCTGCCTGCTGGATAACTGTACTCTTTTCACAAGTTAAGTGATCGATACTCTAAATTGATTAGTGCAAGGGTAAGCAAGCAGTAGCACTTTTCAATGGAGTTGTACTCTAATAACAGCTGAAGAGCCACATAAGCCTTCCTAGACTGGGCTAGGAAGGCTTATGATGTAAGAGACTTCCAACACTATATGTTATAATATATAAAGGGAGAGAAAAATAAACAACTGAAAGGAGAAGAACCAAACTGGAAAAGGCAAAACTAAAAAGAAAATGGAGGTGGGAGAGAGTCAACAGTACAGCTAGGGTCTCACTGGATAAAATCAAACCAAAGTGGAGAATGACATAGTTGTATATGTATATATGAATAAAAACCCCCTCAGAAGTTAGCAATAGTCCTCCAGTCTGGTGACGTAAACATGCAGGGGATATCCACTATTCTCCGGTTTCTCAACAGAATTATTTAGGAAAGCCCAAACTCTTTCTGATTTGATTATATTCCAACATCTAGTGAATATTTTATCTAGAGACCAGAAAAGTATTTTGCCAGTTTATAGCTAGGGGGTGCTTGACAGTATTTCAAATATGTGAAATAAGTCTCCGGAAATGCAGAAGTATTGTGATGAATGTTTAGATTTTAAGTTTTAGTGTGATTGCTCTTGTAATGTGATAGAGCAATATATATTGAGACAATATCAAACGGATGTGGAAGTGAGGATGCTGGTGAGGAAAGGGTCAAAAGTAACATAATCTGAAAAGGAGGAATTTTTTTGTGGCCAGAGGAATCCCATTGATATCAGGGTGAGATTGAATATATTCTGCTAAGGGTTCCATAACGAGGACAAAAGTCAAGGGAAGGAGGGGGCAGCCTTGGTGTATGCCATTATAGATATATGAGGCAAATATAGTTTTTGATACCTTTTATTGGCTAACTAAGCAGATTTAAATGCAAGCTTTCAAGACCTTAGGCCTCTTCCTCAGACATGTTATACAGATAAATATGAAAACATCTCTCTTAAATACAAATACACTTTGCATTGTTTAGCATGGAAATCAGATAAGAGAACTCAATCCAGATCCAGATATCTTTGATCAGTCAGTGGTAAATTGCACTCTTCCTCTGAGGCTTTAGAGGTATTTACGATGCTCTTGGGTCTGTTGGAAAGGTCAATCCACTAAGTGATAATGTGACAAGAATTCTTTATCTCTATTTAAACCACTACAAATTGCATTAAATTTTAACATTAATTTTACCTCCCATACCTTTCTGTCCCTCTGAGTGCGGAACTGTCCCATCAATATAGTTAACTTAATATCCCTGACACTGTGCCCATTTTGACAAAAATGTTCTCCCACTGATGTCTCTGTCTTTTTGTTATTAACACTGGATCTGTGGGAATTAAACCTCTTATGTAGTGCTTGTCCAGTTTCTCCCACATACAGAGCTGTTTGGCATTTTGCACACATGATAAGGTATATTACGTTGGATGATTTACAGGTGAAGGTACCATTGATCTTATGGTGTAACTGGGTGTTTGGAATTGGTATCTTGTCCGTGGTGTAAATGTGTGCACAGGTTTAGGTTGGGTCAATTTGGTCAAACTCATCCTGAAAGAAACGGTTAAGTGATTGAATGACTATTGCAGAAAGATATAATGGTAGAATATGCATTAAATATAAGATACGCGGAAATACTATCATTTTAATTAGGTTGATGCGACCAATAAACTTCAGAGGTAAAGCCTTCAAGGAAGGAAGTCCGAAGTCAACTTAGCCAGCAAGGGATTAAAATTAGTCTGATGAAGCATAGAAATATCTCTAGGTAAAAGGATGCCCAAAAATTAAAGATGACGGGTGGACCATTGTAATGGACAAGAAAATGGTAGGGAAGGAGGGGGCCGCGGAGAAAGCCACATTGCCTCAGACTTGCTGAAATTGATCGTAAAACCCGCCATCCTCCGAAAACTCTCAAAAATCTGCATAATAGAACAAAGAGCGGATTGTGGGTTACGGATAAACAGCAACAGATCATCTGCAAATGCAGCAAGTTTGTTTTCGACAGTTCCCACTCTAATACCCTGAAAGTCTGGTAATGCCAACGAAGAAGGGGGTCCAGAGCTAGATTAAAAAGGCGTGCTGAGAGGGGGCAGCCCTGTCTGGTACCCCTGAAAAGTTGAAAGAGGAGTTGACAGAATTAGTAGAAATTGCGGCTTGTGGTTCGGTATAGAACTGTGCAATTAAAGCATGGAAACATCGGACCAAAACCTTGGATTTCTAAAACCTGGAATAGATAGGGCCAAAGGATTTTATCAAAAGCCTTTTCGGCATCAATGTTTATAAGTAGATTATTGTTATAAGGAAAGTCCAAGGATTTGACAAGCGCAGCCATTGCGGTTCGTATACTAGTCACCGAATACCTACCGGGAATACAGCCCGTTTGTTCAGGTGTAATGAGCTGAGGCAGTAGCTGATTGAGTCTTTTCGCCATAATCTTACTGAATATTTTATAATCCGTATTTAAAAGCGATTTCTGCTGATAGGATTCAACCTGGTTAGGATCCTTCCCAGGCTTAGGCAGTAGGATAACCCTAGCAAGGGTGAAGAAAGAGGGCATAACATGAATCAAATATAGTGTTATAAAGAGATAACAACGTAGGAGAGAGGTCCTCCCGCAGAATCTTGTAAAACTCAGCCGGAAGACCATCCAGCCCTGGTGATTTGAAATTGTGTAAGGATTTAAGTACCAGCTCTAGTTCCCTAGCAGAGATGGGCTCCTCCAAGAGTGAGCACTGATCGTGCGTGAGTATAGATAAAGATAAACGCTGTAAAAAATCAGACAGAGTGGAAGGATCATCTGCCTTAGGACTGTATAGGTTGGAGAAGTATGCAACGAAAGCTACATTAAAATCCGACGTGACCGTCGAGTCTCACGGCTGTATGGAGCAGATAATATTAGGGCCATGTGTAAGTTTAGTCAGATGGGCTAACAGCCTACCTTGCAAATTAGCATTGCGATACAAATGTGCTGAACGTTTAGACAATTGAAATTCCGCAGCCGTAGATAATACCTCTTCATAAGCCTTTTTGCATCAAGATATTTAGAACAGTTTAGAGCCGAGTCGACAGCAAGGTAAGCAGTGTAACGAGAGGTAAGCATACGCTGTAGCTGCGCAAGTTTGTTCACCGTTTCCCTCCAAAGCTTCGTAACTTAAGAAATGATATGACCAGTCAAAAAACAGCCTTCACCGTTGGCCAGAACAGGATCAGAAGAATGAAGGGCATTATCAGATTGAAACGCAAGCCATGCATTTCGGATGCTAGCACAAAAATCAGGGGTTTGAACGAGCAAGGAGGGCATACGCCAATAAAAGGATGAACACACAGGAGGACGAAATGACAGACACGAGGTAACAGGAGCGTGATTCGAGATAAGAATGTCGTGAATCTGACAGTCAGTGACCAGAGGGAGAACAGCTGCTGAATCTAAAAAATAGTCTAGCCTGGTCAAAGTGCCATGAGGATGAGAGAAGAAGCTGTACTGCTGGTTTGTAGGATGAAGAAGGCACCAAATGTCAGTGAGAGGGACCTAACCCATAAAGAGTTGCAAGAGATTTAAGGAAGAAGCGTCGGCGATTATAGGGCGTCCACTTCTATCTAATCGTTGATTAAGGATGACGTTGAAATCCCCACCTAGTAAAATATTACCGGGAGTGTATGGCAATAAGTGTGGAAGGAGAGATGCGAAAAAAGAGTAAGTAGTATCATTGGGGGCATACACATTACAGATTACAAAAGGTTTTTGATCTTTCTCACAGTGCACCAATAAAAAAATGTCCTCCTGGATCACAAATGGTTCGTAAAAGTTCAAAAGCAAGGGATTTATGAATAAGAATGGCTAAGCCCCACTTTTTGATTGAATAGGAAGCTGCAACACAATGCCCCACCCATTCTCTCCGAAGTTTAGAATATTCCTCATTCGTAAGATGAGTTTCTTGCAGCAGGGCAACTTCAGTATGTAAACAGTGTAAATGACTCAAAATTTGCTTACGTTTCACAGTACTATATATGCCCCCAACATTCCAGGAAGTGAAGCATAGAGAATGAGGAGTAGACTTAAGTCAACAGGAAAATCCGCTGTGGTGGCAGCCAGTGACAGAGAAACCCGAAAGAGGGAGCATAAGTGAATAGAACCAGCGTAGAAAGGAGAACTTAACCCTTTGGGGGTTATTCTGAGGTTTGATAAAGAAGAGATTACTTCTCTAGTGATATCACCTCCGGTTCCTATGTTATTCTATAGAACCTAGAACCTATGCACTAGAGCAGGGCTGTCCAAGTTCAGTCCTCAAGGGTCACCAACAGGCCAGGATTTAAGGATTTCCTTGTCTGAACACTGGTGGGCCAGTCAAAATGAATGAGCCACTAAATAACTACCCTGTGCTTAATAAGGGAAATCCTTAAATCCTGGCCTTTTGATGGCTCTTGAGGACTGAACTTGGAAAGCCCTGCATTGGCTCCATAAAATAACATAGGAACTGTAGAAGTGATATCACTGGAGAAGTAATTCCACTTCTTTATCATTCCTTCATACATAACCCCCTTGAGTTCTAGAATGGTTTCGAATACATTATAAAGCAATGTATTGCAGACTTCTTTTACATTCAAGTTGTTAAAACCCCATTTAAATCAATGAAAATGTGTGAAATTGTTTATTTGTCCCCTAATGTGTAGGTGATGTACCTTAGAATTGCTCCAGTTTGCTTTTATACATATGCCCCAATATTTATTTTTAATATTTATTTTCACTTACAGATTTCCATTTCTATTCCATTTCAAACATCTCTTTAATCCTTAATTTATTTATTTTTTTTGTTACCTCAGTCTCTGCACAGGAATACGACTACAATAATCTCTACGTTCATTTCTTCCTGGAGCTCCCAAAGTGTAAGTATCTAATTGAAGTTTAGGGGGCATTTTCAGACAATCCTGGGCCCTCGGCAAAGTGTAAAGTAGTGATGCCTTGTTAACCCTTTGCTGCTAGAGAGGCATCATGCATTGATTGGGAAACAATCCAGCAGGTTAGGTAAAACTTTTACAGTTTCCCTTCTTCACATATTTTGTAGTTAAAATTAACTTTTTGAGTGCACTCAATATGTTACCTCTTGAGGATCACAGGGGTGAGCAATGCATTTTGAAGCAATGCTTTGCACACTCCTCTTTTCCACATGTGATTAAACAAAAGTACAGTACGTTGACAAAATACTGAGGTTTTTACACCTATCTGCACACAAAGCTGAGTTTTCACACTTTGCTTTCATATATTGATCAGACTGTTGTTGTCTCTGATCATTAGGGAGAGGGAAATCCAGAGGGTTCCAAACTGTGTTGTATGACCATCTCTCCTTGATTGGAGGGGGGGGGGGGGATTTGACATTCACGTGGGGCCATGGGCAGTTGCCCACTTAGCCATGTTATTAAAACAGCCCTCCATGTGTACACTAACATAAGAGATATTGGGTTGAGTATTACTGGTTTTTCCAGTAACAATTTACAAAAGCACTAGAGAATGCTGGGTAAACAATATAAATTGTGTGTGGTGGCAGTGGTTCATGTGACGTGTACAATCCCCTCTACTAATCAGAAGACAAGGATGTTCTCCTCCAGTGATTAGACCATCGTAGTCCAGACTTCTGGTCACAGTGATTCAGGGCTAATGAATTTCTTTATAGGTGGGTCGCACAGCAGAATATTTTGACATTTTATAAATTTAGTGCTGTGGAATAAGTTGGTGATTGACAGATGACTACATAAGTAATTTCTAAGTCGTATAGAGCCTTCTGCACAGGAGTTTTGGGATAAGCCAATGGCATCATAGGGGATAGAGGAAAAATCCCGTTGATATAAATGGGCCTTTTAAACCCCTAAATGCTATGAGGCTTACAATAGATTTTGAAGCATGCTTTAGAGACTTATCTCTAGTTCAAGGTATTAAAAAGCCCAGATAAATAATTCGGAGATTATATTTTGCCTGATGTGGTACAGTTAGTTTGCCCGAAAATTGCTCCTCCTTTCTTTGTGCATGCAGGCTTTAGTGCCATCTAAAGTGTCTTAGTTAGGAATCGTCTGATCTGCTGATTCTGTAGCCATATTTTTGAGTTTTATTTTCCAATAAAGCTACGTCTGGACTTATAAAAAACATGACACCTCCCAATGACACCTATTGGATTTACTTTTCTCTATCATCATTGATGGATGCAGGGGCCATGGGAATGCAAGGACCATGGGGTTCAAGGCTCTTCCCTGCAGGAGGCAGGGTGCTGTAGCTCAAACCCCTCCCACTCCTATTGGATTGTAGTATTTTTTTTTTTTCTGTATTCTTCAGGAGGTACAGGGATATTTCCCCATGGGGAAATTTAAAATGTTTAGTCCGTTTTATATGATTTCATTTTATTTCCTTTTTTAGTTTCACAGATTCAAACATTTTGTGTGGATGGAACCCTCATTTTGTGAGGAGAGTCCTTAAATCAGCTGATACACCAATTATTAGTGGTGCAGTGCCATGGGGACAACAGTTGGCATTACAATTTGACAACACATATCCCACTTAGCCTTTGGTGTGGGAGATATAAGGAAAAGTACAAGTATCCGAGAGCGCCCCAGGAACATTTAATGCACAGAGACAGTAGGATACACTGTCTAATGGGAGTACAATAACTATATCACTTGATGCAGTACATTTTTTCTATCCCAAATTATTAACCGGAACAAGAGGCTACTGGCATATTAAACCACAGAGTGGTACAGTTTCACTTACTCTGTTTCATTACCCAGAACAAGAGGCTCTTTGACTACACAACTGCAGAGTGGTTGATGAGATATATAATGGCCGAGTTCTTCAGCCAACCGCAGCCAATTTTTTGGTGCAGGCGCATGACAAAACATAGCATGCACCGCACTCCTCTCTTCCATACACAACTGCTGGAGGTGGCTCCATTTTTAAAAGCTGCGGGAAATTAATATTAAACAATTCTTTTAGTATTTATCACAATGGCAGCGCCTAGAGAGGGGGGGGAAAGAAAGCTAAGATCAACAAAGTCACAGCAGTCTCCTGCGCATCACGTGGTATAAAATGTTCAGGATCTCAAACTGCAAAATGTTTGGTTTGCTCTGTTTCTAAGGATCATTAACTAGAACTTCAAATGACCCCCCCCCTCCTCAAATTTAGAACCTGAATATGCTAAAGCTTTAACAGTGTCCATAGCCAATACACTTGAACAGGTATTGGGCAAATTGCTATCTGATTTACCATGTCAACCAGTGAAAAGATCACAATCAATAAATTTGAGCCTTAAACCCTTAATGTCTTATCCAAACTCCTCTGATGATGAGTGAGAGGCTCATAGTGGGGAAACTGATCCCCATCATCCTATATCGAAGTGGTCAATTACAGAGGAGGAAGATACTGAATCGGTAGAAGCTTTAATTAGGTCAACTTTAGAGGTCCTACAAGTCTCAGAGGAGACTGGTAGAAGTCCCTTTTTAAAAGCAAAAAGAAATCATCAGTCTCCTTCCCAGAATATGCAGAACTAGATTAAATCATTCAGGATGAATGGCATACGCTGGATAAATATCCAGTCATCCCAAAGAAATATACACGTATTTAACACTTTCTTTAGGAAAAGGTTGGTGGATCCTATAATATCTCGACATACAACCCTTCCAGTACAGAGTGCTGTAGCACTTAACCCCTTAAGGAATAATGATGTGGCCAGTACAGTCATGGCAGTTCTTCACTTAAGGACCAGTGACGGTCCTTGCAGTCCCTGTGCAGCTGCATGCCACTTGGGGACCCTTGATTCTATTCCAATTAAAAACTAGTCGTTAAGGGCTTAAAGGTTCTGCAGATAAGACATTTCACCAAATTATTTTTTTCAGACTCAGGGAGCTATCATTAGGGTGGCATTTGCCTTGGCATGGAGTTGCAGAGCAATGGAAGCATGGCAAAGTCCACTTTTGCAATGTCCCAAACAAGGATATATAATGCTGAATAGGTTGGAAATTGCTAAAATGGCAGAGAAGTGCTCAGCCACTACATTTACTGCCCATTGTACTCTGTGGCTCAAGATATGGAATCCAGATTCTGCTTTCAAGAAAGCATTTGTAGCTTTACCATTCACAGGATCACTTTTCTTTGGCTCAGAACTGGATAAGATTGTCAGGTGGCAAAGGTACCCTTTTGCCTCAAAACAAACCTTGCAGATTTGTTTTTAAAAAGAGAAGCTCAACATGTGGTACAAACAGGGAATTTCGAGGGACACCTTGACATTCTGGTTCTTCTGCGTCGGGAGATTCCTTTCGCTATGCGGGATGAAATCAGATCAGTTTGGCCCCAGAAGAAGACTTCATTCAAATCTACTGCACCTAAGTCCATCTCAATATGAAGGTGGGAGTTCAGAGACCCCCGAAAGATCCACCACTCAGGGGAAGACACCAACATTATATTTTGCATTGGAATAACTCCATTACAGACAAATGGGTACTTCAGCTAGTAATCGGTGAAATACATAATGTAGCTTATCACTCTCCTTTCATCTTGTTTGTTCATGTCCAGGGTACCCAGGGAGAAATGTCTATAGGAAACGTTCCAACGAGTGGTGTACCAGTTAAAAAATAAAAAATAAATAAAAAAATAATTTGTGATTCCCCGAGGGACCAAAGAGTGAAAAGGTTCTATTCCAATTTTTTCATTGTTCCAAAAAAAAAAAATGATTGAAGTTTTCGTCTGATCTTTAATTTAAATGCTCTAAATCAGTTTCTTCGAGTACCCACTCTCAAAATGGAATCAATCAGATCTTTGATAGCAGCCAATGAACCGACAGGCTTTGCTTTAGTGTCTATTCCCTTTCTGACTTTGCTATACGATAACTGACTACAGTCTGATTGTTTTAGTGGGGTATAGACTCCTCTGAGTGGGATGAGTTTCATTTAGTGTGCCCTGCCTCCTGTTGGGAGGTGCTCTGTAACCAGTGTTCCATGCATCCTCATGGTCCCTGCATCATTCAATGGACTAAGAGAAAAATGATTTATCAGTAAGTACAAAAATCCTCTTATTAACTCCTTGGATGCTGGAGATTTCTGCAACTCATTGCCTTGCAGTTCTTTAGATATGTCTGTAGCATCCAATGGTTTATTTTATTTATTAACTTCAATGTTTTTACCTCACATCCTATATAATAATTCGCTAATGTATGTTTGTTAGAAGCTGTCATGCACAGTACAGACAGCTGCACGCACTGCAGTCATGCACAATACAGACATGCAGTGGCTGATAACGGAGCGGGGCGCTACAAATTCAGACCGTATTCGGTGCGTAGAGAAGACTGTGGTCTGAAATCAGAGTGCCCCGCTCTGTTATCAGCTGCGCCGTGGGCAGTCTCTACTGTGCATGACTACACCGCTGCCGTTGCTGCCTGGCACTGTGGCCTGTGTACACAGGCTGTTCAACTAGTCATTAAATAAAAGTTATTGCTCTTTTACCTTGTACATTAACCACTGAGTGGTGGTTGGTAAATTAAATCAAAGTTGTGCTCTTATACTGAAGAATTCTGGTATACACTCTTAAAGGGATAGTAATGTTTCACAAAAAAGTTGCTCCAATTACTCTTCATAGTATTTGGCCTATGGAGAGTGTTATTTCACTGTCGTCCAATACAGGTCACTGGTACTCTGGGAGGCGTAAGTCCCCTTTAATAGGCAGGAACAATTATGCAAATAATTTGCAAGGGGCGGAGCCTCCCCTCTTACTTAAGCCACCTTCTGGCCAGAGCCACCCATATTGATTTGTTCCTGGTGTGCTTCCACACCAGGTAGAGAACATCTATGCATCTTAGTATTTTATTATTTTTTATTCAAATATGGAATACCACCATTAGGAGGGTGACCATGGCTGTGAATTGCCCTCTTTAAAGTGGCTGGTGCAGCTTCCAGGGATTTTCTGTGGACCTATACCCTGAAGAGGGGACAGCTTGTGTTAAGCAGCTCCCCTGTTGGGGAATTTACCTCTGGTTCTTTCCCTCCCTATCATGGTCACCTGAAGACAGAAGTCAGCAAGGAAGGTGAGTCACCCATTGAGTGCTGAAGGTCCACTTGTCCCCACAGTGTCCCTTTGATGGGCTTGTATTTGGGAGTTTTAATACACTCCAGCACTCATAGGGGGTTTTTATTGCATTATTACTAGTTTATGCAATTTCTGTGTTATTCTCTGAGTTTTGGAGCATTGGGTATTCATTTATTTATGTTTCTCATGTGTTTCATGCTTGTTTGGGCACTTTTTAATGTTTTCTTAAACTTTATTAAAAATGGTGTTCCGCGCCTTTAAGCGCGGCTTTTTCCCGCTCAGACGCAAGGGCTCCTTTACTCTCTATGGGAATTCACAGTATGGGACATATCTCTGGAACCGCTTGTCACAGCAACTTCAGAGAGGGCTCATTTTAATTCTAGGCTCCTGCTCTATCATCCGGAATGTGTTTTATTTATGTGGGGTGTTCAGGGGGGCTTCGGGCACTGTTTGGGGTACTTGTAGGGAAAAACTACATTTCCCATGAGCGCTTGGTTCGCGCTCGTTTCTGATTGGCTGTCACAACGGCCGCCATTTTGTGGTACTTTTCCTAGGCGAGTACACTACGCAGGGACCGAGCCTTCTCTCTCCTCAACAGATTAACCCTTCGCTGGCCAGATAAGTCAGTTTTTAGAACATTTCTGGGGTGAAACTTTAATCTTAACACTTTTTCTGGGTGATAGTGTTATTAGTGGGGTATATTGACGCTGTGAGCATGTCTACTTCACTGGAGCTAGGGGCTAGACCCAAGTCTAAGGAGGATGGGGGGTCCGCTACCCCCATGGCGTTTTGCTCCTCTTGCCACATTGGGCTGGATGGCGATAATGTGGGGGATCTATGCCCTAATTGTACTGGTCAAGATAGCAACCCTGGGCTTCCCAGCCACGCTATTGAGCCATCTTGGGTGAAGGAGTTTAAAGCTGCCACTAGGGATCTCAGATCCACGCTTCAACTCTTTCCCTCTCAGGTACAGGGGGCTCTCCAGGTCTGGCAGACCCCCTCTACTATCAGGACCTCCCTGCCTAAGACACAGGGAGCTCCTGATATCACTGATTCTTCTGAAGAAGAACTTTTACAGGATTCTGATGCTGAGGAACGTACTGTTATTGAATCTAACAGGTCCATTGGGGACCCCTATGAGTGTGACCCTGAAGTTTCGGCTGAGGGTATGATCAGAGCGGTTCTGAATACGCTCAACCTTCCTCTGACTCAGGAATCCACTTATGATCCTACTGATGTTTTTCAGAAAAAGCCGTCTAAGCCTGTTGTTTGTTTTCCAACTAACCCTACTCTTGCCCGTCTGGTCTCTGAGGCATGGAAGAATCCTGATAGATCTTCCTCTGTCTCCAAAAAGTTTGCCAAACTTTACCCTTTTCCTGAGGCGGAGCTGGCAAAATGGGTTCATCCTCCCAAAGTGGATGCTCCTGTGTCTAGACTATCCAAATCTACTGCTTTGGCTGTCTCAGATGCCTCTGCCTTGCAGGACTGGACGGATAAGAAACTAGAGCTCTCTCTTAAGTCTATTTTTACCTCCATTGGCACAGCCATGCGCCCCACTTTTGCTGTGGCATGGGTTAATAGAGCTAGTGCGGCCTGGACTGAACGACTGACTGAAGCGGTTCGCCGGGATGCGCCTGTATCTGAACAGTTGCAGCTTCTTGCTAATATCACTGAAGCTCAGAACTATGTTGCTGATGCTGCTTTTGATGCTGTGCGCATGATGGCGAGGGCCTCCACTTCTTCTGTGGTGGCTAGACGCGCTCTTTGGCTGAAAATTTGGTCTGCTGATACAGCCTCTAAGAAAGCCTTGCTTTCCTTGCCCTTTCAGGGGAATTTGCTTTTTGGGTCTGAACTCAAAGAAATGATCAGTGAGGCTACTGGTGGTAAAAGTACTCTTCTACCCTCAGTCTTTAAGAAAAAGTTTCCAGCCAAACGCAATCGGTCCTTTCGTTCCTTTCAGACTGAGACACGCTCCTCGGCCCAAACGGGTCCTCCCACTACGCGCTCCTCCTCCAAGCCCAAACAGTCCTGGAGGCCCAAAGTTGCCTCCAAGGCCAAGACCTCCAAGACTGCTTCGGCATGACTCGCCGAACCCGGGTCCGCATCCGGCTGTAGGCGGTCGTCTCCGCATCTTTCGCCGGACTTGGGAGGAGTCAGTGGCGGACCCATGGGTTCTTCAGGTGGTGTCAGAGGGATACAGGATCCCTTTCTCTTCCCTTCCTCCTTTTCGGTTCCATTTTACTCGTCCTTCTCAGGAACCCACAAAAAGGCGTCTGTTCGACGACGCTATTCAGGATCTCTTGGACAAAGAGGTCCTGGAGGCGGTTCCTCAGGGGGACACAGGTTCAGGATTTTATTCCAACCTGTTTGTGGTAGCCAAAAAGGACGGAGGAGCCCGTCCCATCTTGGATCTCAAAGATCTCAATGCCTATGTGGTGACTTCCCACTTCCGCCAGGAGTCCCTGCGCTCTGTGATTGCAGCAATGTCTCCAGGGGAGTTTCTTGCCTCCCTGGACCTTCAGGATGCTTATCTTCACATCCCTATTCATCCAGAGAGCAGGCGGTATCTCAGGATTGCCTGCCACAGGGGACACTTTCAGTTTGCAGCGCTCCCCTTTGGGCTGACTTCAGCCCCTCAGGTCTTCCAGAGGGTGTTGGGCTCCTTGATAGCGGTGCTCCATCAGGATGGGATCAGAGTGACCCCCTACATGGACGATCTCCTACTGAAGGCCTCCTCAGCGGAGCTTCTCCACCAGCAATTACAGATGTGCATGCACACCCTGAACCGTCATGGCTGGATCCTGAATCTGGACAAGTCGGACTTGATTCCATCTCAGAGGCTTCTGTTCCTGGGTCTCCGGTTCGACACTCGCCAATGCATGGTGTTTCTTCCAGAGGACGTGGCTCACCAGATAGCTGTCAGAGTGGCTGGAATTCTGGACCTGGACGTGATTCCAGTTCCGAAGTTGTCGTCCTTAGTGGGGAAGTTCATTTCCACAATCGAAGCAGTACCATTTGCCATGGCCCACTCCAGGGATCTTCAGAGATTCGTGATCCAGACGTGCAAGAATCATCCAGATCATCAACATCTGTCTGTTTCTCTTCCTCCTCATGTCGAGTCGAGTCTGCACTGGTGGTTAGATCTCTCTCATCTCCTGAAAGGGAAATCCTTTCTAGTTCCTCCTTGGACCACAGTCACTATGGATGCCAGCCTTCGGGGCTGGGGTGCAGTCTGGGGTCGCTTCAGTGCTCAGGGGAAATGGGGTCTGGAGGAATCCATGCTCTCCATCAATGTTCTGGAACTTCGAGCTGTCCGGCTGGCCCTGAGGCACTGGGAGTCTCAATTGACCGGTCTTCCAGTCAGAGTGGAGTCCGACAACGCCACGGCGGTGGCTTACATCAACAGGCAAGGCGGCACAAGAAGCGGTTCCGCCTGGTGGGAGGTCAAGGATATTTTGTCTTGGGCAGAAGATCACGTGCCTGTCATCTCTGCGGTTCATATTCCAGGCGTGGACAACGTCATGGCAGACTTCCTCAGTCGTCATACCGTCGACAGCGGAGAATGGGCTCTGCACCCAGAGGTGTTTCACATGCTCACTCAACGGTGGGGGATGCCTGTGGTGGATCTGATGGCTACCAGGCACAACAGGAAGGTTCCGGTGTTTTGCTCCCGGTTGAGGGACTCCCTTGCTCTAGCAGTGGATGCCTTGTCGATCCCTTGGGACTTCTCCCTGGCTTACATCTTCCCTCCTCTTCCTCTATTGGTCAGAGTTATCCAGAAGTTGAAGAGGGAACGTTGTCCTGTCATCCTGATTGCTCCAAACTGGCCTCGCCAGTCCTGGTTTCCGGAATTGATGGCCATGTCAGTGAAGGATCCAATCCCACTTCCAGCCCGTCCGGACCTGCTTCTTCAGGGGTATCTGTGGAAAGAGGATGTTCACTCTCTCCATTTGATGGCATGGCGGTTGAATCCTCGATTCTAGCTAAGAAAGGCTTTTCTCCTTCTGTGGTATCGACGATGCTCAGTGCTCATAAGCCTGTGTCTTCCAAGATCTATCATCGCATATGGTCAACTTTCGTGACATGGTGCTCTGACAAGAAGTTGTCTCTTGACTTCCATCTTCCCACTGTCCTGGCCTTCTTGCAGGACGGTGTGGATAAGGGGCTCAGTCTGAGTTCCCTCAAAGTTCAGACCTCTGCCTTGTCTGTGTTTTTCCAGGAACGGATTGCTGTCCTTCCTGATGTGAAAGTCTTTTTCCAGGGTGTGACTCATGTTCGACCTGCCTTTAAAAGTCCTGCTCCCCAGTGGGATCTCAATTTGGTGCTGGGAGTTCTACAGCGACCACCGTTTGAATCCTTGGCTTCCATTCCATTACGTCTTGTGACTTGGAAGATGGCCTTCCTCTTGGCTGTGGTGTCAGTGCGCCGGGTAGCAGAGTTACAGGCCTTGTCTTGTAAACCTCCTTACCTGGTGTTCCACAAGGATAAGGCTGTGCTTCGCACTACCAAGGAATTCTTACCCAAGGTTGTGTCTGAGTTTCACATCAATCAGGAGATTGTGGTTCCCTCTTTCTGCCCTAATCCTTCATCTGACAAGGAAAGAGATCTCCATCTGTTGGATGTGGTGCGTTGCCTTAAATTTTATGTTCATCGCACCGAGTCTATCAGGAAGTCTGACGCTCTATTCGTCATTCCTGAGGGGCCTAGGGCAGGAAGACCGGCTTCCAAAGTTACCATTGCCTCTTGGATTAAGGCTACCATCCGTGAAGCCTATAAGTTGAGGAATAAGCATGTTCCCTTCCGGGTGACTGCCCATTCCACCAGATCTATTGGGGCCTCTTGGGCCTACAAGAATCAAGCTTCTGCTGATCAACTGTGCAGAGCGGCCACTTGGTCCTCTGTGCACACTTTTTCAAAGCACTACCGAGTTGATGTACTGGCGTCGGCTGATGCCAGTTTTGGAAGGAAGGTCCTGGAGGCAGTCTTGCCTGTGTAGGTCTTCCGCTCTGTGATCCTTAGTGCTTCTTTACTGTTGAGCCCGGTTGGCTCTAGTTCCGTGTGCTGTGTTAGTTCAGGGATTGTTCCCTTGGTTGGTGTCCGTTGACACTTACAGTTTGGGCTATGTTATCAACTAGTCATAGCAGTTCTAGTGACTTGGGCCTTGCGCCTGGTCCTTGCCTTACTTCCCGCCTCTGGATCAGCTCAATGTTTGTACATCCCAGAGTACCAGTGACCTGTATTGGACGACAGTGAAAATAGGATTTTAGTCTTACCTGTTAAATCCTTTTCACTTAGTCCATACAGGTCACTGGTCTCCCACCCTGTCAAGGGACCAGTCTTGGCTCTCCTGTGGCATTCAGTGGGAGACCGTTCGGGCATGCTCACAGGAGTCTTTCTTTTTGCTTACCTGAGGTCAGTTCTTGGGGTCTCAAATCAATATGAGTGGCTCTGGCCAGAAGGTGGCTTAAGTAAGAGGGGAGGCTCCGCCCCTTGCAAATTATTTGCATAATTGTTCCTGCCTATTAAAGGGGACTTACGCCTCCCAGAGTACCAGTGACCTGTATGGACTAAGTGAAAAGGATTTAACAGGTAAGACTAAAATCCTATTTTCAATACTGTCAGAGTTGTAGTTCAAGAGTAACTGAATGATAAAGTATAACCCTCCTGCCCCTATTACCTAGTGTAAGCCACCTCCCTTCCGATGTGGAGTCTGGTCTCTTGACCGGACAGGTCTCAGCAAGGGTCAGTCTTCTTACTGTAAGCATAAGGAAAACCCTGCCCCCTTGATAGGTTTTTTCAGGCTTTTCCTTATGCTCACTGAAGATTGTCCCTCTCTGTGATCTATCAGGATATTCTTGATGTACCGAGTTGAGCAGTGTTACATTAGTAAAAGGGGCGGGAGGGGGACACTTTGTCATTCAATTTGCTCCTGAACTACAGCTTTGACAGTATTAAAATAACACTATCCATGGCCCAAATACTATGAAGATTTATTGGAGCTGCTGTTTTTTTGTGAAACATTAGTCTCGTTAACTGTGCTTAACGTACTACAGGGAGGATACAAAATGACTGTGCTTTTCATACAGTTACACAATTTAGTAATTCTGGGGCAAACCAACTTTATTTTTAATACATTAAACTACAATTGTATTTTGTAGTCATCAGGTGGTGCTTTTTCTATCACCTACAATGGGACACATGCACTCTATGAACAAGTTCTCCCATGGACTGTATGATAAAAAGAAAATTGACTTTTACTTATTGGTGCCCTTTTAAGAGAGAGATCTGCAACCCATTGCTTTCTAATTCTTTGGAGTCCTCTGTGGCATTTAAGAGTTTGAAATCCCTATAGTAATTTATATACAGCCCGTATGTTGCAATTTTCCACACAGTTGCTCTTGTTTTGTATGGCCCACTGTGTTTCGTCTTCTTGCAGACTGGTCCAGCCCAGCCTTCCAGGAGCTCTCAGGAGTGACACAAACCTGCCAGACAAAGACCAATGGGAGGGTAAGGAGCTGCAATAGCTGAGGCACAATTGAAACCTTTGCATTTTGTATATACAATGGCTATAGAAGCATGGCATATCCCTGCAGTATGAAGTGAGACAGATTTGTTTATCTCACAGAAACCTATATACACTGTCTGACATACCAGCCCTGTTCCACTGGAAGTCACAGAACCACACATACACTGACTGATAGGGTAGGGTGGGTGAATGTCCTGGGAGGAGAGAAGAGGAGATCATATTAGTGGAAGAGATAGAGTGGGTGAGTGGACTGAAGGAAGAGATGAAAGGCACATGAGAGGAGGGCGGGTAGGATGGGTGAGCGGACCAAGAGGTAATCTGTGGAGGGCACATGAATAGAGAAGGTAGGATGTATGAGTAGACTGAGAGGGAATAGGTGGATGTCACATGAGTGACAGTAGGGTGTATGAGTAGGCTGTAAGAGAAATGATCGAACAGGTCCCTGTGGAGAAAGCAGTACACAGGGGAGAGCATGTGTAGAGCGGGTAGGACAATGGGACAGAATTAGGACACAGAAGTTGGAAACGTTTCTCTGGCAATGGGCATAGTTAGACATGTGGGGGCTCTGGAGCTGTTCCTACCAGTTTGATCAGAAAAAAATAACTTTGAAAAAAGATTTTGTGTAACAAACAATTTTTATTAAGCACACCCAAATATAATATACACTTAAAGGGTAACTATTACTTGTATACATGTTGCTCCCATATGAAAATTGAAGCAAAGAAAAATAATTATAAGTCATGTCATTGTTTTCTATTTTGTACATACTGTGTACAGCATGCCACTTTTGGCAATGTATGTCTTCCCACCACTTTCCCCCCTCCTCCATTAGTTTGTCTAAACAGCTGCCTGCAGACAGCATCGACCTGTAGGAGCAAGCCGGGCAATGAATACATAGTAAACAGCAAAGTCCTGCACTGATAAGCTCAGGACGTTGCTTTTTATGGTGTATTCATTGCCAGACTTGCTCCTGCAAATCGATGCTGTCTGCAGGCAGCTGTTTAGACAAACTACTGGAGTAAAAGGGGAAGACAAATGACGGGGAGAGTGCTGCACGTCATCTTAGATGGAGGAAAGATGGCTGCACTCCCTTGTCTCGGCTCAAAATTTGTTTTTCAGTTTCACCTACAGTGAAATATCATAGTAGGTGAAACTGGCCACTGTAGCATGTTTAATATATAAGCAATTGATTCGGGGGAGGTGGGGGGTTTGTATTTGCTGACAATTCTGCTTTAAATAGCTCTAATGCATCCAGCTTTTGTGAAAATGTATATAACAAATACATATTATTGTTCTATTAAAAAGTTCCCTGCTTCTTTAAAATCTCTATATATACATTGGTCCCTTCTTTTAGTGTCTTTCACTGACCTTCCAGTCTGATCCCTTTATCTGCAGGACAATGTTGCGTACTTCTCCTTCCCTTTCAGTTTTGAGATATTCCTATCGGAAGAGGTGGAGTCTGAGGGTGAGTTGTCATAAGTAGATCCACTCCTGTTCCAACTGCAGTTCATAAATATAATGGTTGTTGCTTATTGTTTTAGAGATGCCACAGATGCCAGTTCTCTACTTCGAGGTCCTGTCTCTAGATTTTTGGCAGCGGTACCGAGTTGAGGGATATGGATCAGTAGTGTTGCCAGCAACCCCAGGCAAGTTAGGAAGAATGTAACATTATTAAAGTTAATGCATTCAAAGGCCCCAGTGAGGTTCAAAACATTCATTCAAGTCCTGTGAGTGCTGTTGTACTTTGGAGTTTCTACATTTTATGTGTGTGTGTGTAATATGTGTGTGTGTGTGTGTGTGTGTGTGTGTGTGTGTGTGTGTATATATATATATATATATATATATATATATATATAAAATATAGTACTGTGCAAAAGTCACATACAGGTGTGAAGAAATGCTGTAAGTAAGAATACTTTCAAAAATAGACATGTTAATAGTGTATTTTTATCAAATAACAAAATGGATAGTGTTTGAACAGAAGAAAAATCTACATAAAATCAATATTTGGTGTGACCACCCTTTGCTTTCAAAACAACATCAATCATTCTAGGTACACTTGCACACAGTTTATTAAGGAACTCTGCAGGTAGGTTATCCCAAACATCTTGGACAACTAACCACAGTTCTTCTGTGGATTTAGGCAGCCTCAGTTGCTTCTCTCTCTTCATGTAAACCCAGACAGACTCTCTGATGAGATCAGGGATCTGTGGAGGCCATACCATCACTTCTAAGACTCCTTGTTCTTCCGTATGCTGATGATAGTTCTTAATGACTTTAGCTGTATTTTTGGGGTTGTTGTCATGCTGCAGAAAAAAATTGGTGCTGATCGGATGCCTCCCTGATGGTATTGCATGATGGATATGTATTTGCCTGTACTTCTCAGCATTGAGTAGGCCATTAATTCTGACCAAATTCCCAAATCCATTTGCAGAAATGCAGCCCCAAACTTGCAAGGAACATACACAATGCTTCACTGTTTCCTGCAGACACTCATTCTTGTACAGCCCTTCGGTGAACGAACTGCCTTCTGTTACAGCCAAATATTTCAAATTTTGTCTCATCAGTCCAGAGCACCTGCTGCCATTTTTCTGCACCCCAATTCCTGTGTTTCTGCGAATTGTTGAGTCACTTGGCCTTGTTTCCTTGTCAGAGGTATGGCTTTTTGGCTGCAAGTCTTCCATGAAGCCAACTTCTGACCAGACTTCTCTGTACCCTAGATTGGTGCACCAGGATCCCACTGATTTCTGCCAATTCTGAGCACTGCTGGACATCTTACGATTGTGAAGGGAAGTAAGCATGATGTGTCTTTCATCTGCTGCACTAAGTTTCTTTGGCTTACCACTGTGGCTGTGGTTTCTCAACATTGGCCATTTCTTTTTGCTTCTTCAAAAGAGCTTAGAGAGCACATCTGGAAACCCCTGTCTGCTTTGAATTCTCTGCCTGTCAGAAACCTTAATGATGCATTAGAACTACCTTGTGTATTGTTGCTGTACTCAGTCTTTTTGTGATGTATGACTTTTGACATGAAACTGTCTTCAGCAACTTTCCCTTGTTAGCTGAGTTTGGCTGTTCCTCATCCAGTTTTATTCCTCCTACACAGCTGTTTCTGTTAATTGTGCTTCAACCTACATCTTAAATTGATGATCATTAGCACCTGTTTGGTATAATGGTTTATTCATACACCTGATTATATTGCCACAAAACCCCTGACTTTGTGCATTTTTACCTAGAAGAACTGATGCTGTTTTGAAGGCAAAGGGTGGTCACACCAAATATTGATTTGATTTAGATTTTTCTTCTGTTTACTCACTTTTCATTTTATTTGATAAAAACAAACCATTAAAATGTCTATTTTTGAATGCATTCTTACTTCACAACATTTTTTCATACCTGCCAAAAACTTTCACAGTACTGTATATGTATGTATATGTCTAATATTATATATATTTGTATATTTATAAATGAATAAAATTGTTGGGCCTTTCCTGCTGTGTATACAAAGTGTACTCCCGCTGTTGGGAAATAACTCATTCAAAAGCTCTGACATCTTTGATTTCATTACTTTTATTACAAATCAAAAACTCCTATGAAAGTGAGCACTATGTTGTACTATTTCTTTACTTCCTACACTTGGAGGCACTGATACATGTGTGCAAACACGGACTGTATCTCACATACTGATGGTCAGTCTCTCACAAACAGTCTGTTTTTTTTTTTCTCTCTCACACATGCATGCACACAGTGGCAAGCAGTTTGGCGTTCTCTCTCTTCTCTTTAACACACAGTTTTTCTTTGAGTCTCGCACACAATCACCGTTTCTCTTTCTGATATGTACACACCCACACCATCTCCCTTTCTGATGTACACAAACACACACACAGTTTCTCTTTCACATATTTGCATGCACATGCACACACGTGCAGACACATTCAGTTTCTCTGTTACACATGCACACAGTTTCTCTTTGTCACACACACACACACACACACACTGTTTTTCCTTCTGACACACACACACACACACACACACACACACACACACACACACACACACACCGTTTTTCCTTCTGTCACACACATACAGTTTCTCTTTCTGTCACACACACACGCAAACTCACTCCTTTTTGCAGACACACACAGTTTCTCTAGCATTGTTGAGGGATACAGGGACCATGGGGTTAAGCAGCGGGCCTATAGGAGGCAGGGCATTTTAAAAAGGATAGTAATACTTTGTTTTATGTTTATTTTATATTGTAGGCATTAAAAAAACATGAAGAACGATATAAGTCTTATCTCTCAAACCTTTATGGTTTGAGAGATATTCACAAGCAAAGTTTCCCCTCCCTCCCCTTTTTCCTAGTGTAAGCCATCTCTTCTCAGATGTGGAATCTGGTTGTAAGACCAGACAAATAACAGCAGGGGACAATCTTCTTCCTATGAGAACAATGAAAGCCCTGCCCCCTTGACAAGATTTTCAGGTTTTTCCCTTATCTTAATTGAAGATTGTCCCTCTCTGCAGTCTACCTGGACACCTCCCTTCTGCTCTGGCTGAGCAGTGTTACATCAGTAAAAGGGGCGGGAGGGGAATACTTTGTCATTGAATTACTCTTGAACTACAACTCTGACAGAATTGAAATAACACTTTCCAAAGTCCAAATACTATGATGATTAATTAGAGCTGCTTTTATTATGAAACATTACTATCCCTTTAAGCAAAAAAAATCCTCCCATTTCCTAGCTCCTAAACCTTCCACCTGCCAGCTGTCATCAGTTTTAAAAGTGTATTCTTCAAGGAGGTCCACGGCTACATTTCTCCTGAGAGAAGTTATTTAGTTAGCTATTTTATTATTTATTTTTCTCTCTTAAATCTTCTGAGGGCCCTCACTTTGTGAGGAGAGTCTTTTTTTTTTTTTATTTTATTTTTATTTAACTCTGATTTCCTCAGCTTCCTTCCTTTTGGAATAGCTTACAATTTGAACCATAGAGGCCCAAGTTCAGCATTTGGGTGAGTGGAAGAGAAGCTTTATAGTTAGTAGGTGATAATTTGTGGGACATAAACAGGTTTTATTACTGTTTTAATGGTTTTATTTATTTATCTTTCAGTAGTCTTTTATATACTTATTTTATTATATTACCATTTATTTAATTTAGTTTTACTTCATTTGTTCTCCTGGAGATCTCTTTGTGTTCTCCACACAGAGCACTATGCAGTACTGCTTGCTTTGCTGGTTTAATTCTCATTTCAATTTCTGCTCTTAAATGGGCGGCAGCCATTCTCATCATTGCAGCCCTGGAGCTCATCCTGGCAGCAACGTTTCTTCGATTATTACCACTTCAGGTTCCTCTACCTCCGTAGGAGAAGGGCACATTAAATATTAATCGAAAGTTTATTTGGGGCCGCATTTACTGTGCTGACTCCATTGGAGCAGCTTTATTCAGTTATTATTTATAACATTTGCTTCTTAACGCTTGCATTACTAGTTCCTATGGAGCAGAGGGCTTACACTGTTCACAGTGCTTTTTCTTTGTGGGGAGGCCATTATATTCAACATATTGATTTTAATTAGTGCTGTTGTTATCCCTTTGGGACACGCTATCATTTTATGGTTGTTGAGCTACACTTATTACAGTTTGATGTCCGTTGGCATGGGAGCTGTTCCCAGAGCCGTAACTCTCTGAAGAAGTGTGTAATCTCTTTTTATCGATCACATACACACAGAATGTCAGTGAGGGTCTAAAGAATTTGAAATAGTCCAGATTAGCTTTCAGCCCACAAGTCTGTAGCATTTGTAGCACTTTTCACATTCTCTTTATGCTCTACTTCACTGGCTCCTGTAATAACATATCATCAAGAAGGTGGTATCCATAGTTTGTTACCAAATTACATGAGCCGTTGCTACCCCACAGACAATCCTATTATACTGGTACAGGTCCGTGTGTGTGTGTGTGTGTGTGTGTGTGTTTTTAGTAGTTAACAATTTAAAAATTTCTAGATGTATCTGTAGCTGTAAAAAATGCTTGTCACAAGTCTGTTTTCACAAAGGTACTGCCTTCAGCCATAGAAGCGAACAACTCTTCCAAGCATGGTAAGGGGTTTTGTTCCACTTATAGTTGGCAGTTTAAAGCCATCCGAAAGTCCCCTTACAATCTTGTCTCTTTATGATGTGCACAATTGGTGATGACAATCACTGTGCAAGACCTTTGAAGCTACTCCTTGAGCTTCTAGGTATTGTAGTTTATTTTACACTTTTGTTCGAATAGCAAATGAAACTGAGTGGGCTTTGTAGACTTTAAAATGCTCCCAGATGTAGCTGCAACTGCTCTTGGATACCTTTCACTTTTCCTGAAGTTGGAGTAAACACTTCCTCAAATTGATGTCACACATTGATCCGTCTCCTTGAAGTGGCTGGAATCAACAGAATGTAGATCTTGTTTGATCTTTGGTAAGCCCATCAACTTAATCTAAGATTGGCTAAATAGGGAGGCCACAATTCGGTACATTGTAGATGCAGAGACCGACATATGCAGAGACACAGAGACAGATAGACACACATGCAGAGACAAACACGCTGAGACATTGAGACAGACACTGTCTCTGACACATATCCAGGCACTTTTCCCTGGTCCTTATGATTAATGAAGTAATCCTCTTAAACAACCAACATTCTCCACCCCACCCCGCTCGCGTGCATACACACATTCCATCACACTAATGCATAGATTCTCAAAGTTAGTCCTTGGGTTACACCATCAGGTCATGGATTCAATACATCCATACTTGTCCACAGATGGATTATCAGACTCTCGTTGATCCACCAGTTGGTGTGTCCCAAAGACTTAACTGCTCAAATAGCAAATTGTCTCCCTTCCTTTCTGGCATTAAATGTTTAATTCAGTGTCTTTCCCTGTTTGTGGTATTCCAACAGTTAATGCTGCAAAACCCCACCACCAATGAAATCGTTTATGGTGCGTCACACACATTCATACACACATTCATACACACATTCATACACACAGATATTCATGCACATATCCCCTTTTGGCACTCAAATATAACCGTGTGACATCCAATTCAACCTCTTTCTGGAAAAGAAATGCCTAATGGCGTGGACCCCCCCCCCCCAATCACACACCCCTTTTCTGGCACTCAGATGGTGAATGGTGGGGGAGGGTTGCAATGTAAGTCAATTCATTGCTGGGGGGTTGTTGCACCAGTAACCCCCCGACCCCACCTCTTGCCTCCCCCCAGAATGTACCCTTTAGCCCTCAAATAGTTAATGGTGCTTCCCCTTCTGCACTGACCAAGTTAATGGTACACCCTTCTTGAATTCTGGTACTAACATAGTTCTGACACTTGCATAGTTACTGGTACCTCCCCCCCCCCCCCAAAGTTTAATGAAATGTATCTCCCCTTACCCCACACATCTAGAAGGCTTTCTATTCCTGATCCACTCCTTGCCTGGTGACACTGCCCCTGAGCTGGCTGGAGAGTCTCTCTGAGTGCCAGAGCAGGTGGTGCGTGTGTGGGGGGGAGATTAACTTTGTGTATGCCAGCTGGTAATGGGGGGTGGTATTAAATATGCTAATGCCAGAATGGGGGAGATGAAGGTGCACCCTTAACTATGTGGATGCCATAGTGGAAACGGAGCCATGACAGGCAGAGGACAGGTGGGATGAGCAGGGCAGAGAAAGAGGAGAAACTGAGGAGTGGAGTCCTTACCTCCCTTTCTAAATCATTGCCCTCAGCCATACCTGTACTGAAGAAGGAGGCTGGACAGAAATAAACCCTCCCTACTGCCGTCCATATATAATATTTTTAATGTTGCATCACATAACCATAATGATACAATTGTTTTTACTCTGCAGGAAAAGCCCTACAGTATATATAGTTATATAAAGCTAATTGTTTTTCCTAGTTATTCCTTTAAGGACTAGAGTGATGTTCAAAGCATTGCTTTACAATTTGTTGCAAACCCACTCTTAAAGGGGTAGTAATGTTTCACAAAAACAGCAGCTCCAATTAATCTTCATCGTATTTGAGCCATAGAGAGTACTATTTCATTACTGTCAGTTGTAGTTCAAGAGTAATTGAATGATAAAGATTCCCCCTCCCACTCCTTTCACCTAGTGTAAGCCACCCACCTCCCCTCAGATGTGGAATCTGGTCACTTGACCAGACAGATCACTGCAAGGAACAATCTTCTTACTGTGAGAAGCCCTGCCACCATTGACAGGTTTTTCCCTTATAATAATTGAAGATTGTCCCTCTCTGCAATCCACCTGGGCGCCACCCTGCCACTCTGAGGTGAGCAATGTTACATCATTAAAAGGGGCGGGAGGGGGATACTTTATCATTCATTTACTCTTGAACTACAACTCTGACAGTAGTGAAATAACATGCCATGACCCAAATACTATGAAGATTAATTTGAGCTGCTTTTATTATGAAACCTTACTATCTCTTTAAATTCTTAATAGCTGCTCTCACCTCTGGGACTAGCTCCATTATAAATACAGCTGATGCTGTGATGCCCGGAGATGCAGCTGGTGATTTCTGTTGTCTGCAGTGATATGCCCACGTGCACAGCAGAATAGGAATATGGCTTCCAATGGCAGCTTCACACATAAAAATCTGAGAAATCTGAAAAAGCTCAGTGTGGACCTGTTCAATGAGGAATGTAAATTTACAGTGCTGCTACTCTTCGATAAGTGATAACAATAAACTGGTGAAAGGCCATGCTTTAACACACCTATGTTGTTTTTTGGCACCTTCTCTGTTCCTCAAAATCTTTCAAATTTCTTGTCAGTAGTTTTGGTTTTTTAGTTGTTGGACTCCAACTCCCATCATTCTCAACTGGCCTTGGCCAGCAGAGGATGAAGGGAGTTTTAGTCCAACAAAACTTGGAGAACTACAGGTTGCTAATGCCTGTGTTGAATATCTTGGTGACTCGTGTAAATAAAAGTTTTGTTACAGGTGACCAAGGAGCATATTACATGACCGATTTCATTCTGGATAAGGAAAATAGGAGACCTAGACTAGAGTTATTGATAATGTGTGTCTATTCTGTTCAGGAATGCACGTCCTCACTGCTCAGACATGGAGACCTGTGGAACTCGGATCAATCACGGAATTGAAAAGGTTTTTCATAGGCGGGTCGCCAGAACTTGAGGACATGACTTACATCAGAGTGCCTGGGACATTTCATGTGAGGGAGTTTGATTTTGTCTGTATGCCCCAGTTAAGGCTAAGGGCTTTTCTATTCACTAATGAAGAGAGGATCAATTTGGGGCAAACTAAGTGCACAATAGAGAAAAAATACAAATTACCTGAACTCCCATTCATTTTAAGGGGCTTTTAACGCCTTATCGCAAGACCTCCACACATTCCTGGTTTGCTCCAGAATTGTTCCTTTTTTGAGCAGAAGGTCCTTAAGTGTTGGGAATTAAATTTAAAGGAATGCATACTAAAATACACTTTGCTCTTATATGAGCAATAATGCTATAACAAGACCAGAAATATATGCAAAAGTTTCATTATCCTAACAGAACTTGGAATATGTGATGGTACATATGCTGTTTTCTTTGCCAGCTGCAGGTAGCAGTCTTCCCCCTTCCTGATGTGCCTCAAATACATTGATAAAGATTTGTCCAACAGCACTCTGAGATGAAAGTAATAACAGACTTTATTGAAACCACATCCATCCAAGACAGTTTCAGTAATGTTTCTTCCTTTTCTGAACTTTGTCAAGCTATTACTTTTATCTCAGAGTTCTGTTGGCCTTAGCTGCTCTTTTTAATTCATGGGTTTAACTGGTATATGACAGAGTCCTCAGGCTTAGGTCTTCAGACTTGTGTTAGGAGAGGAGGTATATCCAGAACCTCCTGTCCTGGTATGCTTTTATGAAAGTGTGGCAGCAAGCACAGCTGAACCGGCCTGACTTACTAGTATGGTGGTGGGCCAGTAGTCGCTAAACCACTGCTGCAATTGGTTTTGTGTGTCAACTCCTCTTGATGAGACTATCATGGAGTGAGGCTGCCATCCAGAGCCAGCCATTCTCTATAGCTAAGCCTGGCTCTATGTTATACCTCATTGCTCAGGAGGGATTAGTGACAGTGGATGGCTATCTCTGGGTGGCAGCCGGTCCTCACTAGTCTCATCAAGAAAAGGCCAAGCCAATTGTGGCAGTTTTGCTTTTTTTGAGTACAAACAGTGGGCAGTAATTTAGCAAGCAAGACTACCAACCATCCAACATACTAGCAAGTCAGGCCGGTGGGAAGTTGCCCTGTAGTCTTCTAAGACCCGGATCAAATGTGTGAAGGCTATCTGAATATGAAACAGCAAAAAAGCATGTTGTATGCAAAACTTGCAAATTTAGTATGGTCTTGTGCAGATGGTAAACTTGTGATCCTTGTGTCTAATCATATTAAGGAGAGGATCCAAAGCCAGTATTAATAGATTTGGGGAAAGCGAACACCCCTTCCTTGTTCCATTACTGATGCCAAAAGGGGATGACAATTATAAATTCACTTCAGGTCTGTCAGAGGTGGGGTAGAATACTCTGATGCCCTCATTACCCTAGACCCTATAGAAGATCATCTCTGCTTTTTCACAGTATGTGGGCCATTTCAATGATGGATCAGTGGGTTTTGTGGGTAATTGCAGAAGGGGTATTGTTAGACTTCAAGTCCCTTCCTCTCACTTTTTTCATGTTCAGAGTTCCTTGTGAATGCCTTTCCTAGACTTGGTTTCCCCAATGACTTGCAAATGTTGATCTCTGTCCCTCCTCAGAAATATTTCACCAGATTTTATTTGAATTTCTTTGTGGTTCCCAAAAAAATACCACTGATGCGACCCATTTGAACTGCATTTTTTAACATAGGGCCCCTAGAGTATGATATACAGTTCTGGAGACCATAGTGCCAGAAGGACATCAATAAATTTGAGACTATTCAAAGAAGGGCAACCAAAAGAAAACTTGTCAGGAAAGGCTACCAAGGCCTTAATGTATAGCAGTCAAGCTCCAGCTTTTCGGGACTACAATTCCCATCCTCCCCATCCAGCGGGGATTTAATAAAGGGATTTAATAAAGTTCAGGAAAGAGTAATTTTTCAGAGTAAGTGGAATAATGGAATTAAAGGACATGGACTAAAACTGGAGGGTGAAAAAAGTAAAAGGAAGGAATATAAAGTCATTAAAACTTGCTTTATTGAAATGGCTATAGATAAAGGGAATAGTCTCCCAGCTGAAGTGAAATAAACTGTAAATAAAATGTAAGAGATCCTGGGAGAGAGATGGACAGGCTCCTTAACTGGCTCCAAACTCCCAGCTATCTCGTTAAAAAAAAAAAAAAAAAAGTTTTTGTCTGGCACCAAGATTCTTTAGATTTTTCTCCATATTCTTTTTTAATTTTTTTTTTATATACTTAAACATGTAAGGACCAGAGGGTGTATGCGTCAGTGCTTTTCATACTCATCTAGTCCTCATGACGTTAAGTCTGAACTTTTTAAATAGATTAGTTGATATCTGGTGTCAAATTCTGTGTTTTCATTACCTTACAAAATCATGTTAAAAGAAATGTGGGAGAGTGCCAGAGGGGCACACAACGGATTGCTTTCTCTCAAAGGGTTAAAGGGGAACTATCACCCCCATACAAGTTTGCCTCAGTGTGATCTTCTTATAGTGATGACCTTTAATCGTTGTGTTTTGTTATACAATTCAAGATATGATGAAATGTACATTTGTAAAAATGAGCCGGGGCCTTACTTCAGGAAAGGCTGCGGTACAGAGTTATAACCACAGTCTGTCCTGAAGTAAGGCTCTGGCTCATTTTTATCATGAATTGTATCAAAAGAAAACAAAACAAAAAAAATAACAACAGATCACAGGCTATTGCTATATGAAGATCACACTGAGGTAAACTTGTATAGGGGATGATAGTTCCCCTTTAAAGGGACAGTAATGTCCCAGAAAAATAGTCTCCAGTTTTGTAGAAGTTAAAATATTAATCAATATGCTCCAAATACGATCTCTGAAACCGCTATGGTTTCAGAGAGATAGGTATTCAAAGTTCCCCCCTCCCTCCCCTTCTCCTGATGTCAGCTGTAAAGCTGACAGTAGGAGATTCGAGTTGTATGACTCGAGGAGGCTCTGCAGCAGAGCCGAAATCTCATTATTTAAAAATAAATACTTAATTGGAACGGTCTACAAAGTGTGCTTGCAAACCAGGCACACTTTGTAGACCTTTCCAGTGAAGTAATTCTTTTGAAATAACAAGATTTCGGCTCTGCTGCAGAGCCAACCATAGGCTGGTCCCCGGACCGGGATCTCCTGCTGTCAGCTAGACGCTGACGCCAGGAGAAGGTGAGGGAGAGGGGAACTTTCAATGCCAATATCTCTCAAACCATAGCGGTTTGTGAGATAAGGTTTGGAGCATATTGTTTATTATATTAACCTCTACAAAACTGGAGACAATTTTTCTGGGACATTAGTGTCCCTTTAAGTACCAGATGTAAAAATATGCACATACAAATATCCTACATACTTTTATAGATTGTATAATTGAGGTATTGAAAAATATATATGGTGTTTTTGTGTTCTGAGTATCAATATTGGTTCTGCAAACAGGGAGAGCGACTTAGTCGTTTTGGCTTCAGGACAGAGACAACTGGGAGCCTGACTTTCCGTTTCCAATGTCTACATCAATCACGGTAAAGTGTATCTGTGTCTATGTATGTGTGTTTGTGTGCGTATCTGTATGTAGGTATTTATGTGTATAACTAGTGTAAAAGCCCATGTGTCCGGGTACTGTTAACACTTTGAGTGCCAGAGAGGTACGCAACGCATTGCACTACCTCACTGCTCCACACAATGCAGTCTTTTGTCGCTTCACTCACACGATAAAATCATGTGCAGTAGAGGCTGCCTAAACAGGGGCAGGCTCTACCGCTCATGACTGTATTGTGACAAACATCCTAGGTAATTATTATATAAGATGAGTGTGATGCAAGTCTGGGGCAAACCAACTGCACTATAGGATATAAAGAAAAAGTTGATTTAAATGGGGCTTTTAACCCCTTGAATGCTAGAGAGGTCTATATCACATTGCTTTGCAATGCATTGAAGTCCCTGCACTCACACTCCCATACACTCTCTCCCATACACTCTCTCCCATACACTCTCTCCCATACACTCTCGCTCATTCTCTCTCTCCCTCATTTTCGCTCTCTCTCCCTCATAATCTCTCTCACTCTCTCTCTCTCATACTCTCTCCGTTCAGGGATTACTACATGAAAACAAGGCATGTCATCACAATAGCACATGACAATGACAGTTTGTAACCGGAGAAGAAGTCCAGACCACTTTAATGGACAGTTGACTTGTTTAACCCCTTAACGCCAGATGAAGTACCAGGACCATCACGGCTGTCCAGGTGTTAAAATGGTTTTAACCCATTGAATGGTAGAAAGATCTCAATACATTGGAAACCCCTCTGCCCTTCATAGGCTTAAAATCCCCATTTAATCCAAAGGGAGTTGCTGTGTCCCCCCTACTGTGCAGATGGCTAGCTCCAGAATCGTTCTACTTTGTCTTTATATATAAGGCAGTGTTTATAAAGGTACAATTCTGGAGCAAACGAACTGCAGCATTGAAGAGGAATAAAAATTCCCAATTATGTGAATAGGGCTTTCAACACCTTGAGTGATAGAGAGGTCTTCAACATATTTTTTTGCAGTGCATTGGAGGCCCTTCTAGCATTAAAGAGGTTAAAAGCCCCATTTAAATGATTTGGAAGTGTGAAATGTTAATTTGTTCTCTTTAGTGCAGCTGTTTTGCTCCAGAATTGCACCTCCTTAACTTTTTCAGTATGGCCCATTGTACACAATATGTACCAAATAAACACATTTAATTGGTTCAGAAGAGATTTTAACCCCTTTGGTGCTAGGGAGGGCTCCAAGGCATTACAAATCCAAGGGGTTAATTTTAAAAATCACTGTGTCTTTGCCCTCAGATTTCTTCACTTCTTGTTATGTTTGTCAGAGCGGAATGCCTCATCTCTCTTATTGTATGTGTTGTTCTGCAGATCTTTTCTTGACAGCAGCTCTCTGAGGAAAAGAATGCAGAGTGTGCTGGATCATCTGGGAAGCACCAGCGAGCAAAGTTCCATTCACAATGTCCTTGGTATGTGCTCCTCCACATTGAAGCCACTGATTTATTTGTAACTAGTGTAAAAGCCCATGTACACGGGCCAAGGTCCGGGTAATGTTAAGAGGCCTCTACCTCACTGCTCCACGAGATGCAGTCTTGCGTCGCCTCACTCACGCAATGCAATCATGTGCAGTAGAGACTGCCCAAATGGGGCAGTCCCTACTGCGCATGACCGCATCGTGACAAACATCCTAGTGAATTATTATATAGGATTACTAACGCGGGAGTTTATGCTGCTGGATTTATTCTCTGCACCTTGTAAAGGTAGCCATGTTAGTCCATCTGCAGTTATGGATGAAAAAAAATGGCCATACTTTTTTTTTTTTAAACTATATATATGGGAGAGCACAAGTAAAAATAATCCAACATGTATGAGAATATATATGATTAAATAGTGAGGGTTAATTGCCCTCTACACCCCTATGCCTAATAGACTAAGTGGCACGGGATTAAGCAAACCTATGTAAAATATAAAAATATATTTTTTTAATATAATAGTATCAATCAAATGACTTGTGTACATGACAATACAAAATATTGCATAAAAATTCCTTAACACTATATTTTATAGCTATATAATTTTTCTCAATTAAAAGTCTGCTTTAATAGAAGAGAAAATATTTGGAAAATGTAATCCACTTTTGAGATATTGTATAAACTGTTACCTCTCCTGACCAGAACAGTGTCTTATTTAGTGGCACGCTTATGCTCTCCCGTCCATGTTGTTCTCCGTGACCCCTCTTACTCAAAACAGCTGACTCCTCACTTGGATCCCCCTTTTCTTTGTTAATGCTGCTCAAACACGGCTATTTGTTTGGGTTTCCTGGCTGTATTGGGTATTTAGCGGGCAGAGCAGATCGAAAGCAACATTTGTTTCCAAAGTTCCAAGATCAAAGAAACTTAGTGGGCAGAGGATTTAGCAGCAGTAAGTGATGATTCAATCTCAGCAGAATTTCTGGAACAAACTTAGTGGATTCAGGGTCCTTATCCAATGCATTTCTTGTCTCCAGGACACTTCCTCAGGGAATAAGAGAAAGTGTCTTGGAGATAAGAAATGCTACAGATGGTGAGGAGTCAGCTGTTTGAGTGAGAGGGGTCATGGAGATCAACATGGATGGGAGAGCATAAGCGTCCCACTAACTAAGACACTGCTCTGGTCGGGAGAGGTAACAGTTTATACAATATCTCAAAAGTGGATTACTTTTTAAAATATTTTCTCTTTTATTACAGCAGACTTTTAATTGAGAACATTTCTATAGATATAGAATATAGTGTTAAGGAATTTTTATGCAAAATTTGTATTTTCTCTGTCGTCCAATTCAGGTTACTGGTAACTTTGGGGAATCAGCCCCTTTAATAGGCAGGAACAATTCTGAGAAGTGACTGCTGGGTGGAGCCTACCTCCTCTCCTTAGCTTGCAGCTGGTCAAGACACAAGCAAGAGAACAGTTCTGCTATAGTTTTAGCTTTTTATAATTTTTTCTGCCATTGCTCCATTCACTTCTATGGGACTTTACAGTTTGGGAAGTATCTCTGCAACCGCTCCATGTAGCGTGGTCATATTGTGGGTTTTCCCTTGCTCCGTCATCTGGTCAACGTTCTGGGGATGTTGGGGGCTTCAGGCACTGCTGGGATACTCTGTCAGCGAAACTATGTTTCTCTGTTGTCCAATACAGGTTACTGGTAACTCTGGGAGGAGATCCGCCCCTTTAAGTAGGCAGGAACATTTCTCTAAATGTATGCCTCCCTTCCCTCCATGGCTGCAACTAGTCATCCAGCTCCAGAATGATTTGTTCCTTTGGTTCGACAACACCAGGTGAACAGTTCTGCTATAGTTTGTTTCTTTTTTATTTTATGTCAGATATGGAATACCACCATTAGGCGGATTACCATGACTGACAAATGCCCTTCAATGTGGCTAGCTCAGTATCCAGGTGCTTTTTTGTGGACCTTAAGCCCTGAGGGGGAAAATCTTGATTTCAAGTGCTTCCTCAGGAGTCACCCACTGAGGTACTTCTTGCTGCATGGTAATCTGAAGACAGAAGATCTGCAGGAAAGTTGAGCTACCCTTTGAGTGCTGCAGGTCCACTTGTCCCACAGGGCCCCTCCGCACAGGGGTGTATTCTGGAGCTCCTATTGTACACTCCAGCACTCATTGGGTATGTCTGTTGGATGTTTGGAGCAGGTTTATGTGGTAACTTAACCCTTTCACTGCTGGTTTGGCATTTTATTGGGGGTTTTTATGGCACTTTTACTACTGGACTAGTGTTTTCTGAGTGCCTACATATGTTTCCCTTGATGTTTTACTCCTTTTCATGGTTTACTTTAATTAGGGCAAAAATTGTGTACTGCGCCTTTAAGGCGCGCTTTACCGCCTAGATGCCATTGCTCCATTTACCTCTATCGGACTACACTTTTTGGGATGTATCTCTGCAACCGTTTAACCTAGCGACTTCAGAGAGGGCTCATTTTACATGTCTACCCTTGCTCTGTCATCCGGTTTATAGTTCAAGTGTGTTGGGGGGCTCAGGGGGCTTCGGACACTGTTTAGGATACTTTTTTGGGAAAAACTACATTTCCCATGAGCACTATTTTCTGATTGGCTCCCATTGCGGCAGCCATTTTGTGAGCTTTCTAGTGAGTATCCTGCACAGGGCTTGGACTCTCCTTCTCTACTCTGCAGATTAACCCTTTGCCTGCCAGATAAGTCTGTATTTAGCATTTCTGGGGTGAAATTTTAATCTTACATACTGTAATTGGGTGATTTACTGTACAGTTGGTTATTTTGACACTGTGAGTATGTCTATACCGCTGGAGCTAGGGGCTAGACCTTAGACTAAGGAGGCTGGGGTCTCGGTATCCCCCATTGCGCATTGCTCTTCCTGGCACTCAGGGCTACCTAGAGAGTTCTCTGGTCACTTCTGCCCAGCATGTTCTGAAGTTCCTGACAGCAACCCAGGGATCTCCAGCCATGCTAATGAGCCAGCTTGGGTGCAAGAGTTTAAGGCTGTGACTAGGGACCTTAGGTTCACATTACAACTCTTTCCATCTCAGATACAGGGGTTCTTTCAGACATGGCAGACCCCCTCTAATATCAGATTTCCCTGCCTAAACCTCAGGGGGCACCTGATGTGTCAGATTCCTCTGAGGAGGAACTGCTGTTGGATTCAGATATTGAGGATGGTTTGGTTTTGGAGTCTTCTCTGTGTCTTGGGGACCCGTTTGAAGCTGATCCTGACCTCTCTGCTGAGGGTCTGATCAGAGCCGTATTAACCACCCTCAACATTTGCTTGGTTCAAGAAGTTCCTTCTGATCCCTCTGATGTTTTTCTGGAGCCCGCAAAGCACTTACTTATTTTCCTCCTAACCCACTCTTGACCGTCTGGTTTCTGAAGAGTGGAAATCACCGGACAAGACCGCTTTTGTGTCCAGGAAATTTGCCAAGCTTTACCTCTTTTCTGAAGCTGCACTTGCTAAGTGGGTTCATCCCCCCAAGGTGGATGCACCTATCTCCAGGTTATCCAAGTCTACTGCCTTGCCAGTTTCTGATGCTTCTGCTCTGGAGGACTGGGCTGACAAGAAACTTGAGATTTCTCTCAAGTCCATTTTTGCCACTGTTGGTCAGCCGGGCTATTGCACTCTGGACTGAGCAACTCACTACGGCTGTCCGTTAGGATGCACCTACTTCGGAGAAATTGCGTTTTCTTGCCAATATCTCTGAAGTGCAACACTATGTTTCTGCTGCCGCCTTTGATGCTGTCCGCATGATGGCTAGGGTTTCTACTACGTCTGTGGTGGCCAGATGAGCCCTTTGGCTCAAGATCTGGTCTGCTGAAACTGCTTCCAAGAAAGCCTTGCTTTCTTTGCTTTTTCAGGGTACCTCCTTGTTTGGGCCTGATCTTAAGGAATTGATCAGCGAGGCACTGGGGGTAAAAGTACACTTCTACCCTTGGTCCCTAAGAAGAAAATGCAGCTTAAGCATAACTGGTATTTTCGTTCCTTTCAGAATAAGACATGTCCGGCAAACCAGGAGGTTCCCTCAGCTCCGCATACCCCTTCCAAGCCCAAACAGCAATGGAAGCCCAAGGTCTCCTCCAAGCCCAAGGCTTCCAAGACTGCTTCGGCATGACTCGCTGAACCCGGGTCCGCACCCTGCTGTGGGTGGTCATCTGCGACTCTTTCACAGCATTTGGGAGGATTCCGTGTTGGACCCATGGATTTTACAGGTTGTGAAAGATGGATAAAGGATCCCTTTCTATTCTCTTCCTCCCCTTCGCTTTCGTCTTTCTCATACTCCTCAGGGTACCGAGAAACGTAGTCTGTTCGTCGGCGCTGTTCAGGCTCTTCTGGACAAGGAGGTCCTGGAGCCGGTGCCCCTTCCAGACAGGGATTCAGGGTTCTATTCTAACCTCTTTGTGGTCGCCAAAAAGGACGGCGGATGTCTGCCTATTTTGGATTTGAAGGATTTAAACTCCTTTGTGATCAGGACTCGCTATCGCCAGGAATCTCTGGGTTCAGTGATCGCTGCAATGTCTCCGAGGGAGTTCCTTACTTCTCTGGATCTACAGGATGCTTATTTACACATCTCCATTCATCCAGAGAGCAGGCAGTACCTTCGATTTGCCTGCAATAGAGGGCATTTTCAGTTCTCAGCTCTTCCATTTGGTCTGACAATGGCTCCTCAGGTGTTACAACTGGTTCTGGGGGCCTTGATATCTGTCCTCCATCGGGACGGCATCAGAGTGACTCCTTACATGGACAACTTGCTTTTGAAAGGCACCTCAGCGGACCTTCTTCATAGCAAGTTCAGACCTGCATCCAAGCTCTTGCCCATCACGGATGGATCGTCAACTTGGTCAAGTTGGATCTTGTCCCATCCCAGCAACTGGTCTTCCTGGGTCTTCTCTTTGATACTCAGAGGAGCATGGTGTTCCTCCCGGACGAGGTGGCTCACCAGATCGCCCACAGGGTTTCAGCGATTCTGTCTCAGGATCCTGTTCCAGTTCAGAAGCTGTCTTCTCTGGTGGGGATGTTCATATCCACGGTCCCATTCGCCATGGAGCACACCAGGGAACTCCAGAGGTTTGTGATCCAGGTGTGCAAGTCTCGGGCCAGATCATCAGAGGATGTCAGTTTCCCTTCCTCTTCATGTAGAACTGAGCTTGGCATGGTGGCTGGACCTTTCCAACCTGCTAAAGGGGAGATCCTTTCTGATTCCCTATTGTACCCCAGTGACAACGGACGCCAGCCTCTCGGGCTGGGGAGCTGACCTGGGTTGAATCAGTGCTCAGGGGAAATGGTCCATGGAGGAGTCCCTCCTTCTGATCAACATCCTGGAACTTCGGTTGATATTTCATGCCCTGCGTCATTGGGTGTCTCAGCTGGAGGACTGTCCAGTCCGAGTGGAGTCCGACAACGCCATAGCAGTGGCCTACATCAACGAGCAAGGCGGAACAAGAAGTCTCGCTGCTTGGTTAGAGGTCAAGGCTATTTTGTCCTGGGCAGAAGATCATGTTCCTGTCATATCCGCAGTGCACATTCCAGGCGTAGACAACGTCATGGCAGTGGACAGCGGAGAGTGGGAGTTACACCCCGAGGTGTTCCAGCTCATTGTTCAGAGGTGGGGGGTGCCCCACGTGGACCTGATGGCGACAAGACACAACAGGAAAGTTCCGGTGTTCTGCTCTTGGTGGAGAGGCTCTCTCTCTAGCTCTAGCTGTAGATGTGATGTCCTTCCTTTGGATATTCCCTCTGGCCTACATCTTTCCTCCCCTTCCCATGTTGACAAGGGTGTTACGGAAATTGAAGATGGAATGTTGTCCGGTCATGCTGATTGCTCCGGATTGGCCTTGTCAATCCTGGTTTCCGGAGCTTCTGGCTCTATCCCGCTCCCCTCCTGTCAGGATCTTCTTCTGCAGGGTTACCTGTGGAAGGAAGATGTCCATCGGCTCAACTTGATGACCTGGAGGTTGAATCCTTTCAATTTTAAAGAAGTAAGATTTTTCTTCTGCTGTGGTGACTACTATGCTTAGTGCCCGTAAGCCTGTTTCGTCCAAGAGCTATCACCGTGTCTGGTCGACTTTTGTGTCTTGGTGTGCTGACAGGTATCTGTCCCTTGATTTTGATCTACCTACTGTCCTGGCCTTTCTGCAGGACGGTGTGGATAAGGGACTCAGTTTGAGTTCTCTTAAGGTTCAGACTTATGCGCTTTCTGTCTTCTTTCAAAAGCGCATTGCTATCCTTCCTGATGTCAAGGTTTTCTTCCAGGGCATTGCTCATGTTTGACCTGCCTTCCGGAGTCCCGCTCCTCAGTGGGATCTTAATTTGGTTTTGGGCGTTCTTCAACGTCCTTCCTTTGAGTCTTTGGCTACTATTCCTCTACGTCTCTTGATGTGGAAAATGGCTTTTCTCCTGGCGATTGTGTCTGTTTGCCGGGGATGCGGAGTTGCAAGCTCTTTCCTGTAAACCACCATATCTGGTGTTTCACAAGGATAAGGCTGTGCTTCGCACCTCCAAGGAGTTTTTACCTAAGGTGGTCTCCGAGTTTCACATCAATCAGGAGATTGTGATGCCCTCTTTCTGCTCTAACCCTTCCTCTGACAAGGAGAGAGATCTCCACTTGTTGGATGTGGTGCGTTGTCTCAAGTTTTATGTCCATTGCACTGAATCTGTCAGGAAATAAAATGCTCTATTCGTCATTCCTGAGGGTTCTAGGGCAGGAAGACCGGCGTCCAAAGTGACTATTGCGTCATGGATCAAGTCCACTATTCGTAGGGCCTACGAGTTGAGGAATAAGCATGTTCCCTTTCGGGTCACGGCTCATTCCACCAGGTCTATTTGGGCCTTTTGGGCCTATAAGAATCAGGCTTCTGCTGATCAGCTGTGCAGGGCGGCCACTTGGTCCTCTGTGCACACCTTTTCGAAGCACTACCATGTGGATGTGCTGGCTTCGGCTGATGCCAGCTTTGGGAGGAAGGTCCTGGAGGCAGTCTTGCCGGTATAGGATCTTCTTCTTCTTAGGTTCTTGGTGCTTCCTTACTGATGAGCACTGTTGACTCTAGTTCAGTGTGCTGTGTATCAGTTCCTGGGGTGTTTTTACCCCTGTTTAGTGTCCGTTGACACTTCAGTTTTGTTGGGCTATCTCTGACCTGTTGGTCCATACCTGGGTCCTTGCGCCTGGTCCTTGCCTTCTTCCTGCCTCTGGGAAACTCAATAGTTGGACATCCCAGAGTTACCAGTAACCTGTATTGGACGACAGAGAAAAGAGGATTTTATTTTTACCTGTTCAATCCTTTTCTCTTAGTCCATACAGGTTACTGGTCTCCCACCCTGTCAAGAGACATGTGAGACATGTGAGAATGTCTACTCCGTTAGACCTTGGGGCTAAACCTAAGACTAAGGATACTGAGGTGTCTGTGTCCACCATTGCTCATTGCTGCTCATGTCAGTCAGAGTTACCTATAGAATACTCAGGTCATATCTGCCCAGCATGCGCTGCTGCCCCTGAATCCCCTGCTTGGGCCTCCAGCTATGCACTAGAGCCAATATGGATGCAAGAGTTTAAGTCTACTACAAGGGACCTCCGGTCCACCTTACAACTCCTTCCATCCCCCTTACAGGGGGTTTTCAATTCGATGCAGACCCCCACCTTTTATCAGATCTTCCCTACCTAAACCGCCGGGTGTACCTGACGTGTCTGATTCCTCTGAGGAGGAATTATTGGTGGAATCTGATGATGATGACTGTTCAGCTGTTCCGTCATCTCAGTTTTTTGGGGACCCCTTTGAGGCGGACCCCATTCCCTCAGCTGAGGGCCTGATCAGGGCTGTGTTGTCCACCCTGAACATTCCCTTGGTGCAGGAGGCGTCTTCTGACCCCTCTGATGTTTTCCTGGAGCCTGTTAGGCCCCATGCCTGCTTTCCACCTAGTCCAAACCTTGACCGTTTGGTGTCAGAGGAGTGGAAATTTCCAGACAAGAAACTATATGTGTCTAAAACGTTTGCTAAACTTTATTTGTTTTCTGAAACGGCCTTTACTTATTGGGTTCATCCCCCTAAAGTGTATGCCCCATTTTCCAGGTTTTCTAAATCAACTGCCTTGCCAGTGGCTGACACCTATGCTCTTAAAGACTGGACTGATAAGAAGCTTGAGACTTCTCTCAAGGCTGTTTTTATGACTGTGGGCTCTGCCCTCCTCCCTACCTTTGCTGCTGCATGGGTAAATAGGCTGTTTGGACTGAACAGCTCAATTCTGCTGTCCATCAGGGAGCCCCTACTTCTGAGATGTTACGTCTTCTCGCTAACATTGCTGAGGCTCAGCTGCCCTGCTTGATGCTGTGCGTATGGTAGCCAGGGCATCTACCATGTCTATGGTAGCCAGATGGGCTCTTCGGCTTAAGATCTGGTCGGCTGACACAGCCTCTAAGAAGGCTCTGCTGTCTTTGCCTTTTCAGGGTTCTTTTCTGTTCGGGCCTAAACGCAAGGATCTCATCAGCGAGGCCACTGGAGTGAAAAGTTCTCATCTGCCAGTGGTCCTGAGGAAGAAGACACCTTTTAAAAGCAATAGGCTTTTTTGTTCCTTTCAGGCAGACTCGCTCCAAGCAACCCAGAAGGTCCCTCAGGCTCCACGCTCCTTATCCAAGCCTAAGCAGCAATGGAGAGCTCAGTCTGAGTTCTGTCAAGGTTCAGACTAATGCAGTCTCTGTCTTTTTTCAGAGGCGTCTTTCTATCATTCCTGATGTCAAGGTTTTCTTCCAAGGTGTTGCTCATACCCATCCGGTGTTTAAGTCCCCTGCTCCTCAGTGGGATCTTAACCTGGTCTTGGGAATACTCCAGCATCCTCTCTTTGAGTCTTTGGCTACCATTCCTCTGTGTATGCTGACATGGAAGATGGCCTTTCTCCTGGCGATTGTTTCCATTCGGTGAGTTGCGGAGCAGCATGCCCTGTCATGTAAACCACCCTTTTTTGGTTCTTCACAAGGACAAGGCAGTGCTTCACACCTTACAAGAGTTTCTCCCGAAGGTTGTGTCTGCATTCCACATCAATCAGGAGATTGTGGTTCCTTCCTAACCCTACATCTGACAAAGAGAGGGATCTTCATCTGTTGGATGTTGTGCGTTGTCTCAAGTCCTTGAGGCAGTCTGACACTCTGTTTGTCATTCCTGAGGGTCCTAGGGCAGGGAAGGCTTACGAACTTCGGAAGAAGCCTGTTCCTTTTCGGGTTACGGCTCATTCTGCGAGGTCTATTGGGGCATCTTGGGCCTACAAGAACCAGGCCTCAGCTGATCCGTTGTGCAAGGTGGCCACTTGTCATTTGTGTACACCTTTTCAAAACACTATTGTGTGGATGCGCTGGTATCGGCTGATGCCAATTTTGGGAGGAAGATCCTGGAGGCATCCTTGCCTGTCTAGGATCTCTTTAGTCTCTCACTACTCCTTCACTTGTGAGCCCTGATGGCTCTAGTTTATTGTGCTGTGCAGCAGTTCATGGGGTTTGTTTACCCCTGTTCAGTGTCCTCTGACACTTTGCAGTTAGTGTTGAGCTATTCATGATCTGTAGGTTCATTGTGTTCTGGTGACTTTGGGGGCCTATGCCTTGTCCTTACCTTCCTTCCCACCTCTGGGAAACTCAATGGTTGGACATCCCAAAGTTACCAGTAACCTGTATTGGACGACAGAGAAAATAGGGTTTTAGTCTTACCTGTTAAATCCTTTTCTCTTAGTTCATACAGGTTACTGGTCTTCCACTCTGTCAAGAGACCATGCTTGGCACTCCTGCGGCAGAACGTGGGGGTCTTTTTGGGTTCATGCTCACAGGAGTCTTCCTTTAACTTCTTACTTCCTAGTCAATAGTTAATCTGCAAATCTTACTGCTTGGGGATTGGCTAGCTGCAAGCTAAGGAAAGGAAATAGGCTCTACCCAGCAGTCACTTCTCAGAATTGTTCCTGCCTATTAAAGGGGCTGATTGCCTACCCAAAGTTACCAGTAACCTGTATGGACTAAGAGAAAAGGATTTAACAGGTAAGACAAAATCCTATTTTCATGTACACAATTTATTTGATTTATTCTATTATATTAAAAATATATTTTTATAATTTACATTAGTTTGCTTTATCCTGTGCCGCTTAGTCCATTGGGTATAGAGGGCAATTAATCTTCACTATTTAATCATATATATTCTTATGTTGGATTATTAGTAGCGGTTTCCCATCCATATAGTTTTTTGCTAGAGAGATTCCAAACACAGATCTAGGGATAGTAGCAGGCTTTTGGAGGGATCTTCTCATGTCCTGGTGGTAGTGGGTTATATATGAACATATTTTGTTTTTTTATTATTTCATCTATCCCCATGTTGAGATTTTTAGATTTATTTTGTTTGTGATCATTTTAGTAACATCACAGCGGAGTGCTGTAATTAACAACTTCATTTGGTTTTTGCTTTGTTTACATACTTTATTTAAACCTGCAGTGGGAAATGTGGTCTTCCAGACTTCGTTGGTCTAGAGTTACCATCATTATCTGCTATGAGAGGGCCAGCAGAGGATCATGGGTTTTGTTATACAACAACTGGAAATCCTCCAACCCTGCATTACCACTTTAAGGACAAGAAACTTATGCAGTGCTTTATCACACCCCATAGGCCCTTAAAGGGTGAACACTTGTGCTGTCAGTAGAGACCCAAACTTTAAATCTATTTATTGCAAGAAACTCTGGCATTAACATGGTTAATACAAAATTCCCTTGAGTACCAAAATGGTATGCAACAATTACAATCCCCCTCTGACACTGAAATAACCAATCCATGCTTTTTTTTTTTTTTTTTTTTTTTTTCCCCTAACTGAATGGTGCTAGAGATATGTGCACCACATTACCGATGCTTTACTCACCCTGTGTGGCACTAAGATGGTTAACCCACTCCCTACCTGCCCTTCATGGGTAGGGGTGAGGTTAAACATCTGAGTGTCAGAAGGTTGTGTGCAAAACATGATGATTATTATTTTATTTAATGACACACTATTAGGAGAAAATGATTACAAACAATTGTGACAAAAACAAGAAAAGAGAGAATACGGTGTGGTTTAGGATGACATGATTATCAGACTAATGAATGATCTGTGTCCACTCCTTACAGTATAGAGACTAGTTCAGTGCAAAAGGTTTGCTGGGTCATTAAAAAAAAAAAAAAAAAAAAAAAAACACCAAAAAGCTTATTAGGTAGTATCAATTAAAAGAAACCCAAAATAAAATCATTACACAGGAATCACTTGAATTCCGCATGTCCTCTTAATCAAATAACATAGTAAGTTAGTTAACACAAAAGGCTGTTAGGCAAATGAGGAGCTTAATCACATTTTAAATCATTTGTAACATTCCTACAGACCTCAGTGTTCAGGCGGAGTTAGAGTTTAATGGACACTTAATAATACTGTGTCACTAATGTCTACACAAAGTTTCCATCTAGGAACAGTCAGTTTAGAATGAGGCTCAACCGCAAGGGTTAGTTATGTATCGAGCGCAGAGTTTTGCCTAATCATTGTAGTGTACATGGAAACTCTAAACCCTTGCATGCACTCCAGAAATGCCAGTATAGAGACTCTGGCTTGTTAACGCTAGAGTGAACAAGTATACTACATGTTACTAAGTTTGTTGAATTATAATTGCTCTTTATAACAGCAACATGGGCTGTTACAGGGACAAGATTACTCGAATACAGATATATTTTGCCTGGATGTGCATTTCCAGTAGGTTACCAGATTTTTATGAATTTCATTCTGATTGGATTGTAGATTACATAGCTTTCAAATAATAAAGGGTATAGGGGTGGCACTGCAATCCCCCCAATTTGATACTAGATGGGTCTTTGTAAGACTCTCAGTTCCTGCTACAAAAAACTTCTGTGCAGAATGTTGGGTAAAGAGCAGGACCCTTGTGCTTGAAGTTGTTTACACTGCAAGGCAGTTCACTAGCTTGTAATACAAACGCCCTTGTCCTTTAGGGAGAGTCTTAATATGTCCACACTTTTTTCAGGTGAGCAGTCTTTGGATATATTTACTTTTTAAAAATGTAATTAAACCATGTTGGTGCTTTGCAATGCATTGCACACCCCTCTAGCACTGAAGTGGTTAAATGAAATGCAAATCAGTATGTTGTGTGCTCTTTGGCAGTCTTCTGTACAAAAATTAAAGAAACACTTGTGCGACGGAACCTATTACCAGACATGGTTCACCAACGTCGGTTCTGAGATTCAAGTAGAGAAGGAACAGAAATCAATGTGCTCAAAGAGTACAAATGTATTCAGACAGGAATGATGAGGCATCTTTGTCCACACTGAACATAAGACACACACAAGAGATTTTTTTTTTTGGCATGGACAACTCCCTGTTACGCTGGTCTATCTACCACCCTGCAATATTCCTGAAGGACCAATCCAGTCAGCACACAGAACCCCAGGAGACATGATTAAGCCAATCATAGACTAGTTGATGAATCTTCCTATTAAATGTAGGCTGAACCATTACTCTTTCAAGATTGGTTCCTGTTGATCCGAGGAAAGGGGGTTACAGTTCTTATTGGAAAGCACCAGGAAGTCAGGTGACACTGGACCATCTCCAAAGCTGGTCTCAGTTAAAGGGATAGTAATACTTAAAATGTAAAAAAAAAAAAAAAAAATGTTGTAGGGTTTATCCCTCTGAGTAAAACAAGGGCACTCCCACTGCTGAAAGGTGTTTTATTTAAAAGTTATTACAGCTCAGATCTGAATTTTGTAGGTGCAATATTACAGTGGCCTGAGATTGTACAGTGGCGCTGTTGCTACTCCATCCTGTGGAGATTTTTATTTATTTATTTTTTTTTTTACATTTTAAGTATTACTGTCCCTTTAATGTATGAAAATAGTTTGGTTATGTATGGCTGATTCTTTTAAAATAAAGACATTTTATTAAAGTAAGAAGAATAACAATAGTGCAGCATAGTATACACAAGTCAATACCAGAGTATCAACAATCAGAGTAAGCAATAATGAAATAGGTGAAAACATACATGGCAGGGTACATAAAGAACAGAAATTGCATACTTAGAGGTATAAGCTTTCTTGGAGCGGAGCCCCTGTGCGTAAGGCCAAAATCACACCATTGCAAGCCACTCAAAGAGGGCTAAAATGGCATTACTGTACAACAATTCAAGATATCGACAAAGAAAGATGAGTAGTAGCATAAAGATAAAAGTGAGTAAGAAGGAAAGAGGAGGAGGAAGAAAGAGAAGTGGAAGAAAGGGACCAGAAAGAAGTAGAGTAGGGAATGGAGGGGAAAGACCGGCTCAGCAAAGCTCCAGCTAGCCACCCAATTAGGGGAGAGTATGCCCTGTAGCTGTCAACCACGCCTCCCAGGTTGCCTGAAGGGAATCAAGATTTTGAGTAGAAGAGGCATGAAATATATAAATATGGCACACCTCTGTAACCCTAGAAATCCAGTGCGACAGAGGGAGAGGCAGCATAGCCCAAATGAAGTGGGATAAGGCATTTATCGTCCAATATGGAGCACATTTACCATGGGGTTGAGTCCCTCTTTGAAGGGCAGGACACATCTCAAAAAGACAGTCTTGTGGATGGAGACTCCCAGACACTGCTCCAGCTCAACCCTTCCCCCTACATACTCCAGTTATTATGTATCCTCTGAAGTGAAAACACGGCCAGCGACACTTCTCTTTTAGCTCTTTTATTTTTTTTTTCTGATAGACATGGTGCTGTCAAAATTCCCCCATTAGTTACCATTACCGGGCTCCCCTTGGAGTGGATTGATTAGTGTGTAGGTGCTGTGGGAACCTTGCAGCCCAGGTTTTCCCTTCCCAGCAGAGAGTCCCTTGGGGCTGTGCTCCCTTCACAATGGTAACCTGAAGAAAGATGATTGGCTAGTAACCCTTGGTTTCCTTGGTCCACATTGTCCCTGCCTTGTGCCTCTCCATACAGGGGTTTCTCTGAGACCTTGGGCTCCTGCACTCATGTTGGTTAGCTTTCGTCTGTCTGTTCGTTCCCTGGGTTATGGAACAAGGATGGTTGCATTTTGCATTTCCTGCTATTCTCTCTGGGTTGGGGGCTTTTCCCTTTAGGGGCCTGTCTGTTTAGTGCCCCCTCACTGGGGCAATTTTGTCTTTTGGGTACCTTGGTAAATTGTCAAAACAAATAAATCAGGTGGTTTCTGAGTTCCACATTAATCAGGAGATTGTGGTGCCTTCTTTCTGCCCTGACCCCTCCGCTGACAAGGAGAGGGATATCCACTTGTTAGATGTAGTGCATTGTCTCAAATTTTATATACATCGCACTGAGTCTATCAGACTTTTCTGTTGTCTCAAATTTTATGTACATCGCACTGAGTCTATCAGACTTGGTCGTCTGTGCACACCTTTTCGAAACACTACCGTGTTGATGTGCTGGCATCGGCTGATGCCAGTTTTGGGAGGAAGATCCTGTAGTCAGTCCTGCCTGTCTAGGATCTTCTTCGGTTCTTTGGTGCTTCCTTCACTTTTGAGCCCTGTTGGCTCTAGTTCAGTGTGCTGTGTAACAGTTCTTGGGGTGTTGTTTCCCCTGCTCAGTGTCCGTTGACACTTTATTGTTTTGTTGGGCTATCTCTGATCTGATGGTTCATATCTGCTCTGGTGACTTTGGGAGCCTTGCGCCTGGTCATTGCCTTACTTCCCGTCACTGGGAAACTCCATGGTTGGACATCCCAAAGTTACCAGTAACCGGTATTGGACGACAGAGAAAAGAGGATTTTAGTCTTACCTGTTAAATCCTTTTCTCTTAGTCCATACAGGTTACTGGTCTCCCACCCTGTCAATGGACCATGCTTGGCTCTCCTGTGGCAGAACGTGGGGGTCCTTTGGGGTCATGCTCACAGGAGTCTTCTTTCCCTTCTACTATCTAGTCAATAGTTGGTGTCTCAAATCTCACTGGAGCTGGTTGGCTAGCTGCAGCCAAGGAGGGAAGGTAGGCTCCACCCCCTGCAATCAATTCTAGAATTGTTCCTGCCTAATTAAAGGGGCGGATTGCCTACCCAAAGTTACTGGTAACTGTATGGACTAAGAGAAAAGGATTTAACAGGTAAGACTAAAATCCTCTTATATTGATGTCCTGGTTTCTGGTGAAGCCAGCTTTGGGCGGAAGGTCCTTCAGGCGGTGCTGCCTGTCTAGGACCTAATTTTTTTCTTGAGCCTTACTATTCATCTGTTTGAGCCCCAATGGGTCTTGTTGTTTTTTTTTTTTTGTTTGTTTTTTTTTTGTTTTGTTTTGTGCTGTGCAAGTTTAGTATGCGTTGACACTGGGTTCTGTTTGGGCTCTTCCAGTTCTGGATAGTCATAGGGAACTCCGGTATCATGGGGAAGGGCGGGAGGTCCTTTCTCCTTCTTCCCACCTTTGGGATCTTAGTGTTGTTATATCCCCTTGGTACCTGTGTTCCATATTGGACAATAGAGAAAGTAGGATTTAATGTTCCTACCTATTAAATCCTTTTCTCTTAGTCCATACTGAACCCAGCTGAAGGGACTTCTCTTTGTCTTGCCTTTCTGGACGTGGGAGTCCTTGTTTAGAGTCTTATTGCCACAGGAGCTTCCTTCTTCTCTTGCTTGCCTTGTTGGTGTGGTTTTGATCACATGTTAACTGGAGTATGCAAGGGGGAAGGGTTGAGCTGGAGTAGTGGCTGGGAGTCTCCACCCACAAGACTGTCTTTCTGAGATGTCAGATTGGTAAAGGCGATAAGAGGGGCTGATAGGTTATGGGCAAATAAGACATACTCAACCCCATCTTCCTAGATGGAGCATGGTACCCATCTGATCATGGTGAATCAAGGAGGGAAGAAAGCCCTTCAGCCGAGTAACCAAGACCTTGACGAAAAGCTTAAAGGGATTGTAGTGTCCCAGAAAAAAAGTATATGCGAAATGATAGGTGCAATAAAAAAAAAAGACTTGATGCTCTTATTCCTATCTCTCAAACCTTTATGGTTTGAGTTATATAAGAAAATACAGTTCTCCACTCCCTCACCCTTCTCATACGTCAGCTGTATAGCTGACCGCTTGAGATCCTGTTTCAGGGACAAGACGGCGGCTCTTCAGGAGCGCTTACATAGCGATGTCTAAAGAAAAATACTTTATCGGAATGGTCTACAACATGTGCTTGGTTTGCAAGCACACGTTGTAAACCATTCCAATGAAGTATTTCTTTTTAGATATTGCTATGTCGGAGTTCCTGAAGAGCGGCGTCTGGTCGCGTGACCAGATTCTGCTTCTGACAGGTTTACAGATTGTCAAGCAGAAAGGGTGGGTGCTGAGAACTTTACTTTCTTCTCTCTCAAACCATAAAGGTTTGAGAGATAGGAATAAGGGCATTGTCTTTTATTGCACCTATAATTTCTCTTTTTTCAGGACTTTACTATCCCTTTAACATCCACATTGAGCTAGGAGATGGGGCGGTAGCTACTAAATTGAAGGGAATCTTTATCAGGCTTCAAAAGGATGGCAATATGGGCTTCTACAGTTTGTTTTGGAAAGGAAGTACCTCGAGCTATTCAATTGAAAGTAGAGGTGAGGTGGGGAAGCATTGTGAGAAGGAATTTCTTATAATAATTAATGGAAAACCTATCTGGGAGGGAGTGATACGAATTACCTTAGAGCGACCTTTCACTTACCAGGAGAGCTCTAAGTCTAGGACCTGGTGGGAAGGGAGCTTGGGAGCACCAGAGTTCAGAAGGAAGGAGCAGATAGCCTCTTGTCAGTAAGACAAATGAGAATGGGAGGGCTGAGGAGGAATATTGTAAAGGGTAGTATGGAAATGTTGAAAGGAGGTCCCCATACCAGAGAGAGTGATGCAGTTTCTTTAATTTTAGTGATATAGTGGGCATGTTTACATATTTTTTTCAGACAGGCAACAGTCTTCCCACACGTATTCCTGTGCAGATAGGAGTTAAATCTTTGCCACTGAAAAGATTTGCGAGTAGAGGCCTGCAGCAATCTAGTCTAAGGGAATGCAATTTAGATAAGAGGACAAAGTCTAAAGCGGAATTATGCTGCATCTGTTTCGACTGAATGGAATGAATATGGTCGTGAATCGAGCGAGAGAGCAACTTCTTTCTGTGGGAGCCCAAACTGATCAGCTCACCCCACAGGACATACTTATGAGCCTCCCATATTGTTATGGCAGAAATATCAGATGTTGAATTTACTGTGAAATATTCAGTGATACAAGAGGAAAGATGCTTAAGAGATGCCTCTTCCTGCAGAAGACTGTCATTAAAGTGGAACTGTCACTACAAATAAAGTGCCCCCCCAAATAATTATTCATGTAGCGATAAGCATAGAAATAACAGGATTACACAGAATAAGTACAGCATTGTTAAAAAAACCCTACTTGATCTGAGACTGACGAGCAGGCTTCTTGCTTTAGAGGCATATGTGTGCCTGTGTGGTCAGTCACTTCCTGTACCTTAAGGTACAATGCAACTCCTCCTCAAAGGGGTGGACAACCCAGGCGCACAGATGTTTCTAAGGCAAGATGTCTGCGCTGATGCCTTCCTGTGCGTCTTGGATCAAGTAGAATTTCTTAATAATGCTGGACTTATACTGTATAATAATAGTATTTCTATTCTTATTGCTATATGAATAATTATTTGGAGGGCACTTTATTTGGAGTGATGCTTCCAAGTGGGCCTCCCCAGTCTACAAGGAAGTAAAGACAAATCCACCCAGATGGGTGGGTGGTCAGAGCATGTGATGGGAGCAATAACCGCATGCGTTACCGCATGTACCTGTGCTTGATTAATAAATAGATAATATATTCTAGGAGTTGTGGCAGGGAGAAAAAGAAGTAAAATCCCTGTCAACCGAGAAGAGTGTGCAACAGGCGTCAAGGAGATAACGTGCAAATAAGTGTTTACGAGATCTAAGTGTAGCATAATCGTACTGGGATCTTCCTGCAGAGGAATCTGTTGAAGAATCAAGGGAAACATTAAGATCACCTCCCAGGATAAAATTCCCATCCTGAAACGTATCAAGCTGCCTGAAGACCAGTGTAAAAAAGTGTAGGACACCTATGGTGGAGGAGTAAAGGTCCTCGGGATCTGCCATCTCAACCTCACAAGTCCAGGGAAGAAAGGACATGAAATCCAAAGGCATTAAGGGGAACATAGGCCAAACAGGCCATATGTATAGCAAGGGGAAGGGCATGGAGCAAACAGGAGCAGGAAAGGACGGGAGGGGAAGAAGTTTAAAAAAAAAAAAAAAAAAAAAAAGGGAGGGGGGGAATCAAACCCACTGGAGGTGCCCCACGGGGGGGGGGGGACATATAGCCCCGAGAAGACTGTTTGGAGCAGAGACCTTCCCAGGGAGAAGATGAGATAACCCACAAGCATACCACCTCCCTGTCTCAAGAGGAAAGAGAGCGATCTCCAGGTATACCCGAAAGGGCCCAAGAGCCCGTGTAGCAAGAGCCACCTAGAGCCCCTCCTCCACTTTTTCCACAAGCAGGGAATCCCCAGCCACTCCAAGGAACATATAATAGCAAACAATAACATAGACCCCAACAGCAGTGGAGAGGAATCGTAATACAACAGCGTGAAGAAACTAATAGTGCATATCTAGTATAGAGCAAGATACACTCACAGCCCTGATTCATGAGAGCAGTAAGCCAACAAACCGCTTAAGGCACATAGAGCACAGGGGCAGTAAAAGTCAGCATTCCTCAGTTGTCTATATGGGGAAAAAAAAAACGTAACTACAAGTACAACCCTCCCCAGAGGTAATATCAGTATTGTCAAGCCCAGAAAATAGGCTGAGACAAAAAAAAAACTGTATACAATTACTTAAGTGAGCATGAAACAATGCATTCAATGCATAAACAAAAATTATATTTAATCCCAATCAATAGGTGTAGCTTGAGGATCTGAGATCTGGGAGGAGCGGATCTTCTTAGATGAAGGGCTGGTAATTTTCACACAGCGCTGTCTGTGAGATTTCTGGGTGACTGCAGACTTCATGGTCTCAGGAGGTTTTGGTACTCTGGAGAGGTCTGGAAAAGAGATTTCAACAGTCTTGCAGAATTCTGGCACGTCCGATAGCTCAGCAAAGGAGGCAGATGCTGTGTTTTGCATAGCAATAAGACTGAATGGGTATCCCCAACTATAGTGGATCTCTACATTTTGAAGATGATCACGTGATAGGCCATAATGACCAACGTCATTGTAGAGCGAAATATTAAATAAATGCACTGACCAGCCACCAAATTTGACCTTCCCAAGCTCCTTATCTTGAAATTAGTGCAGACAGTAAATTACATCTCTTGCCTTAGATCCAGGAGGGCCCTATGAGCATGGTCAAGGTGAATCAGAGGGTCCTCAGGGGTATCTAAAATCTCAGCAACAAGACGCTGCACAGAGAGTAGAAGGTCCTTAGCCAGAATCTTTTTGGGTAGGTCCTTAATGTGGATGTTGCACCTGCGATTACGATTGTCCATGTCATCGAAGCGGGAAGACAACATCTGGATAGTATCCTCTTGGGTTGCAACTACTTGCTCCAAGGCATTTATCTGGGTCCAAGAATCCTCAACTTCTTCCTCCAAGAGGTGGCCCTGCTGGCCAATATCTTGTTTAAGGTTTGCAAATTCCATTTTCACTACGGACTTGATGTTACCCTTAACCTCCTCCAATAAGGCCTTCGTACCTGCTTTAGTGAGAAAGGAGGCCAAGTTCTTTCCAGTGAGCGGGGAAGGTGACAGGGACATCTTGTGCACTGGGAGCAATGCAGTCAGCTCAGTAGAACACACCCGAGAGGATCCTTCAGGCCCAGGTTGGATAGGGGTAACGTCTGTAGAAAGTACATGAGGGATGGTATGTCTCAAATCCTCCACACGGAATAGGTAGAAAGTTTGTGATTTTCATGGCACCGGGCTGTTCACCACCCCTTCTCTTTACCCCTCAACATCTACACAGGTGGATGGCCCACAATCTCCAGAGCTGCATGGTTAAGCGGCTTTGTCACTCTGCTGCAGGCTGCACCCCCTTTATGGCTGATCTTTGAGGGCATGTTAGACCTCATTTATCCCATGACACAATATCCTTTTCTAGTGATTAAATAAATGAAAAGCTGAATTTGTTCTGAAGAAAATAAGTGTAAATAATATATTTGTTTTTCATATAGAGAGAACATCACCAACCGGAATACTATAGTATTTAACCATTTCTTATGGTATTTAACCCTAGGGGTCCTCGGTAGCTGGAGGGCTTCCTGTATCTAACAACGCCTTGGATGCTAGAAAGAACTCCAATCAATTTCATTGCTACACTCTGTACACTATATACCAGCTGGGGAAAATAACCTGCTAATATAAACCTAAAAAAAGCACTTTGTAACTGAACGTCATGCTGTTATGCAAGATATTTTGTGTGTTTCTGTTTCTGTTCATTACTGCCATGTATTTCTGCAGCCTTCAGTATGAACTAGATTACTACTATTGTGTTTTTAACCGTGGAGCTGTTGTCACTTTGCAGATGCCTTCCAGAGAGCAAGACGACGTATGCAGCAGGCCAGAGAAAGCCTTCCTCAAGACCTTCTGAACACTTCTAGGTTAGCAGTGCAACAGTCCAAAGCTTAAAACTGACCCCATTTTGACTCTACCAACAGGAGAAAGAAGGCTGAGGCTGCTGATGCAGGGAAGCAGTCAGTGTACGACTCGTGTTGCAGTCAAAATACCAACTTGACCTTGTCACCTTGACAACATGGCTCTGAAGTGTTCATTGATTCCTGTTTTAGAGATTCTGTAGAACAACTGTTCCCCAGATTCAATGCTTTGAACACCCCCTTTGCTTACTCTGTGTTAAAGGTACACAAATCCAGTTTAGAGGCATAGTAATTATAAATTCAAGTTGGGTTATGTAATTATTTCTAGATCAGATAGTATTTTGTATACAGATACTGAATAAGTACTGCATGGAGCTGGATTTTTATCTCAGGAGCCCCTAGCCAAGTTTCATCAGTGCCACTAGCCACTTCCAGGCCACTAGCCACACCTCCACTTATCATATGACCCTACCCCTAGCCCCATCCCCAAACATAAAGAATCTCTCAACCCGGAAAAAACAGGGTTATATCAACAGACCATATTATATGAAATGGACATTTATATCAGTGTAAAGTGATAAGTAGGCTGTACACTATAAACCAGGAGAGAATGTCTGATAAAGATCATTCAGAGTATGCTGGTCACACCTACAGCTTAACATCTAACTGGCGCACACAGTTAAGTCTGTGGTTGTCAAGCAGGGCGAGGTGGCACTTTGGTATGCCTTGAACGCCAGCTTTGTTATGCCTTCAACAGCACCCCACTTTTTCTATAACTACGGACAAAACGTTAAAGTTATGCTTGTAATCTCTAGTTACAGAAATTATCCAAAATATGCTCTTTGATAAAATTCTGATTGCGAGACCTAAGAATAACGCACATTTTTTGTATTGTACCCTCCATTAAGTCCTTTAGAAAGGATCTGTAAATCCCACATTGCATGTTAGGGATGTCTTGAGCCGGAATAAGATTGAGAACCACAGTCCTAAATGATTCTCTAGATATTCTTTCCTTTTTAGACTATTATTAATAATATGGAAAAGGGACTGACAGCGCAGGCGCACGGACGTCATTATGGCAAGATGTCCGTGCTTCCTGCTACTGTCAGCCTCAGAGTAAGTAGAAAATCTTGTAAACCGGGTAATATTTCTGGCGACTAGCGCTACTAAGCAGCTAGTCGCCAGATGAAGACTTAAATAAGATTAAGTTTTTGCAGGGTGGTAGTTCCCCTTTAAACAGGATTTTAGACACTTGAATGTTGTTTCCAGTGCATAGCTGTGCAATACATTGGAGGCCTTTTTAGATTTCAAAAGTTTAAAGACCCATTTAGATCAATAGGTATTTTTATTTTTCCCTATGGTTCATTTGGTTTATGCATGATTTGCTCCATTTTTTTGTTTGCATATGTCCAAGTGACAGTGTGCTGAACTGTTGGTCATCTGGGAATGACTAAGGAAAAACTTGCATATTGAAGGTTCCCTGTCATTGCCAGCACTTTGCAATACTTTGGGTGCCTCTCTGGCACTCAAAGTGTTAAGGATGATAGGAATGCACAATTGCGCACCCCTCTGGTCCTTAAAGGGATAGTAATACTTCAAAATTACTATCCCTTATATTGAAGACCTTGAAAAACGGAGTTAAATGCCACCAGCGGCATCTTTCAAACCTTTATGGTTTGTGAGATAGCCGCTTTTAAATTTCGTTCCCCCCTGCCTCTCCGCTGACGTCAGCGTTTTTGCTGAAGCAGGGAAATCCCTTCTTTGAATCAAGCAGAGGCTCTTCAGCACAGCCAGATCTCGTTATAGAAGAAATGATTCTTTACTAAAATGGTCTTCTACGTGTGCTTGGTAACCAAGCACACGTAGAAGACTGTTTTAGTAAAGGATCTTGTCTTCCATAACGAGATCTCTGCTGTGCTAAAGAGCCTCCGCTGGTCCCGGGACCGGATTTCCCTGCTTCAGCAAAAACGCTGACGTCAGCGGAGAGGCAGGGGGGAACGAAATTTAAAAGCGGCTATCTCACAAACCATAAAGGTTTGAGAGATGCCGCTGGTGGCATTCAGCTCCGTTTTTCAAGGTCTTCAATATAAGGGATAGTAAATTTGAAGTATTACTATCCCTTTAAAGGGATAGATAGTAATGTTAGCAATAAACTAGATCGTCGAGTCTTCTTTATAATAAATGTAACACAATGCTCAATTTTTAGCAGCTTAAATTTTAAAAGTAGAAGGATCCCCCTCCCGCCCCTTCTGGCCGTATCACGCTTCCTCTCTGCCTGGTGTGGATGGATGCAGCGAGGGACAAACTTCAGTATGCAAAGGAAAATTCTGCCCTCCATCAAGGGGGGGGGGACAGGGTTTTCATTATACTTACTGAAGTTTGTCCTTTGCTGCATCCGTCAGGAGCAGGCTGCAGATACAGTAGTAGGCGGCCAGAAGGGATGGGAGGGGGATCTTTTTACATTTAGAAACTACAGAAAAGTAAGCTGCTACTACAGAAAAGTAAGCTGCTAAACATAGAGCATTGTGTTACATTTATTATAAAAAATACTCAGTGATCTAGTTTATTTCAAACATTACTATCCCTTTAAGGATTCATTTTATTCTAACAGGTTTTTGAAGAAAAGAAAATACTTTTCCTTTTATTTTCGCAGTTTTATTATTTAAAAGTACTGTATATAGGGCTTCACAGACAAAATCTTGTAGAATATATTGCTTATATGTACCTTTTCAAAATACATATTTTATTGACTATGGACTTAAATGCTTACATTGTAATTATTTTGTGAATAAATAAACAAGTCTTTGTAATAAAAATATTATTATATATATATATATATATATATATTTTTTTTTTTTTTTTTTTAAATCCCATGAACTGTATTTGATTTTAGAGATGCTTTGCAATGAGTTGCAGGTGTCTTGACATCCAATTGGTTAATCTTTTGAGTGACATAGGGGTACGCAACGCATCTCAAAGCAAAGCGCTGCATACCCCTCTGGCACTCAAAGGGTTAGAGACAAGACCTCTTCACTCTGACTTTGCATATTTCGCAAGTTCAGAAAATGTTTTTATTTACCGTATAATCTTGGTTATAATACGCACATTTTTACCCCATTTCACCTTATGTGAAGTGGGGGTGAGTATTGCACCTGTTGCGCGTGCGCATTGAATCTTTGGTAGTGTCCGGACAGAGCAACCCAGATATGCAGAGGAGTTCCAGGAGCAGAAGAAGCAGGCAGAGGATGCAAGAATGCCGTCTGCTGCCCCAATTTCGTGGCTGCCTCCAGAGGGGAGATCCTGGTTATTAAGGTGGGCTTTAACATTTTTGGAATAATGTGTAACTGTTTTATAAGACACTCAGTCCATCAAGTTAGAATAAAACACAGTTTTATTAAAACAAAGCAAGAAAGACCGCCCTCTATAGACAATACAGAATAATAGAGAGATAGTGGCTTAACAGATGCCTTCTCAGGCCCAGTATACAGATGCAATGAATATACATATACTGTCACAGGACAGGCATAGAAACATAAGGGTACTCAATGGTTAAAGTACATGTAAATCAATCAGTCTCTGTTGTGGTGTTTGACACGCCCAAGGTGGTAATGGAGCAGTAAGTGGTGCTAGATGAAACAACACAGTCAGTCTATTGAACAGAGATGCTGCTTAGGCTGAGCAGGAACTGAGGCCAGAACACTGCAGAGTTGAGCTAGAGCCAATAGCCCCCACGGGCGTAGCAACGGAGATAACCTCACTGCTAGAGCTTGAGCCAATAGCCCCCACGGGCGTAGTAACGGAGACAAACTACACTGCAAGAGCTTGAGCCAATAGCCCCACCGGGCGTGTAACGGAGAGCAAACACTGTACGAGCTAGAGCCAATAGCGCCTCCTGCGGGCGCGGTAACGGAGACCAACTACGCTGCAAGATAGACAGGATGAACCACCGCCTATACAAGGCTCTGAAACGTAACCGGCTCAGCAAGTGTAGTTGAAGATCTGGGCAACGGCTCTGCAAGTGTAAATGGAGGCTCAGTGAATGGAGACAGCAGCTCTGCAAGTGTACTGAAGGCTCTGTGAATGGAGACAACGGCTCTGCAAGTGTTAACGGAGGCTCAGGGAACGGACACACAGCTCTGAAAGTGTAAATGGAGGCTCAGGGAACAGAGATAACAGCTCTGCAAGTACAAACGGAGGCTCAGAGAACAGAGGCACGGCTCTGCAAGAGTTAATGGAGGCTATGACACGATCAGTCCTGCCACAAGCACAGCAGACTTCAGAATGTCGTCTCGGTTACACCAGTAGCAGGAACAGAGGCAGGGTCAGCAGCAAGCCGGTTCAAGTCACGGAGCAGGAAGTCAGCCAGGCCTGGTCAGATCACGGAGCAGGGTTCTCAGACAAGCCAGATCAAGTCACAAGCAGGAACGTCAGCCAGGCCAGGTCAGATCACGGAGCAGGAAACCAGGAGCGTCGTCAAAACAAGCCAAATCTGTACACAGGAAGCAGGAACACAGCAACAGCAACACTGGCTCAGGAACACCACGAAAGGGCACCTGACAGGTGCCAAAGGCCAGGTATAAAAAGGTCACAATGGGCGGGCCAAACAGGCTCTGCCAATGGGAGCGCCCACAACTGAGAGTGACAGTTAAGGATCACGGGCACCATGATATAATGCAGCATAGAGGGAACGGGCAGTGAGCGCAGGGATGCCCGCTGCCTCCAGATGGGGGTCTGATTGCAGAAAGGAGGGTCAGGCAAGCACTGATATTGAGGTGGGGCAGACTGGGGTTTTTTTGGGGGGTAGAGGGAGGGACAGGGGGTGCGTATTATACATAGGAACTCATTATTTTACCAAAAATCTTGGTTATAATTTACACCTGCGTATTCTACACAGGTGCGTATTATATCTGAGATTTTACGGTAGTTACACTTTCATGTCCCTGACATTGAACCCCCTGGATCTCTATATCCAGGGAGTTTTCCATTTGGTCTCTTAAAGCAGATGGATATTCTAACAATGATAAAGTTTATTTGCAGCTCTGAGCAGTCTGTACTGTATGATATAGACTCAAGTCTACAATATGTTCCTGGTTTGCAAGCACACGTTGTAGACCGTTCAAATGAAGTATTTATTTCTATATCCTGCTATTTCGGCTCTGCTGAAGAGCCACAGCATGGTCTACAGATAGATCTCCTGCTGTAACCTAGACAGTGATGTCAGAGCAAGGGGAGAGAAGGGGGAGGTTTGAGAGATCAGACTGGGTGCAGTTAATTTATTTTTTTTACCGTCTACAGAATTGCCTTTCAATAAAACTATCTATTGCTATCCCTTTAAGGATGGAGTTTCACTACACTACAGGTCTAGTTTTAACACTCCCATGAGCATGGGAGAGATACTGTATATAAAAAATGCACATGCTCTGACCTCGTGGGGTGGAGGGTATTGGGACCCTTGCTGGGTGATGAGATATCTGTTACGCATTTACCCCTTTAGCAGCACCTTTCTAATATGTGCGTTACATTCTGTCCACTAACTTACAATCAGTGTTATCTAGGTTGGGGCATTGAAGTCATGATTGCTTCCTTCAGAGCATCTTCACTGCTACTGATCTCTAAAAGCATTTCACTGTTGTCCAATACAGGTCACTGGTACTCTGGGAGGCGATCCGCCCCTTTAATAGGCAGGAACAATTATTCAAATGTGTGCAGGGGGCGGAGCCTCCCCTCCTACTTAAGCTGCCTTCAGGCCAGAGCCACTAGATTGATTTGTTCCTGTGTGCTGTGCACACCAGGTGGAGAACATATTTACATTCAACTTAGTATTTTATTATTTTTATTCAAATATGGAATACCACCATTAGGAGGGTGACCATGGCTGTGAATTGCCCTCTCTAAAGTGGCTAGTGCAGCTTCCAGGGATTTTCTGTGGACCTTATGCCCTGAAGAGGGAACAGCTTGAGTCAAGCAGCTTCCCTGCTGAGGAATTTACCTCTGGTCTATTCCTACTTCATCATGGTCACCTGAAGACAGAAGTCCTGCAGAAAGGTGAGCCACCTCTTGAGTGCTGAAGGTCCACTTGTCCCCACAGTGTCCCTTTGATGGGCTTGTATTTGGGAGTTTGCATTGCACTCCAGCACTCATAGGGTGTTTTTATTTGCATTTCTTATATTTATGCAATTTCTGTGGTATTCTCTGGGTTTTGGAGCTTTGGGTATTGTTTTTCTTATGTTTCTCATGTGTTTGGTAACTGTTTGGGGCATTTTATGTTTTAGTGGGACTTTATTAAAATTTAGTGTTCCGCGCCTTTAAGCGCGCCTTTTCCCACTTAGACGCCATTGCTCCTTTACTCTCTATGGGATTACACAGTGTGGGACATATCTCTGGAACCGCTTGTCACAGCAACTTCAGAGATGGCTCATTTTATTTCTATGCTCCTGCTCTATCATCCGGTGTCTGTTGTTGGGGTGTGGGGAGTTCAGGGGGGCTTCGGGCACTGTTTGGGGTACTTCTGAGAGAAAACTACATTTCCCATGAGCGCCCGTTTCGCGCTCGTTTCTGATTGGCTGACCTGACGGCAGCCATTTTGTGGTGTTATTTCTCAGCGAGGATACTATGCAGGGACCGAGCCTTCTCTCCTCTCAGCAGATTAACCCTTCGCTGGCCAGATAAGTCTGATTTTAGGCATTTCTGGGGTGAAACTTTAATCTTTCACACTTTTACTGGGTGATATTTGTTAAGTGGTGTATATTGACGCTGTGAGCATGTCTACTCCACTGGAGCCAGGGGCTAGACCCAAGACTAAGGAGGCTGGGGTGTCTGTTCCCCCCATTGCGCTTTGCTCCTCTTGTCACTCTGGGCTGCCTAGAGATTGTTCTGGTAGTTTATGCCCTAAATGCACTGATTGTCATGATAGCAACCCTGGGCTTCCCAGCCATGCTATTGACCCAACTTGGGTGAAAGAGTTTAAAGCTTCCACTAGGGATCTCAGATCTACTCTCCAACTCTTTCCCTCTCAGGTACAGGGAGCTCTCCAGGTTTGGCAGACCCCCTCTACAATCAGGACTTCCCTGCCTAAGCCACAGGGGGCTCCTGATGTGTCTGATTCTTCTGAAGAAGAACTCTTACAGGATTCTGATGAGGAGGAAGGCACTGTTATTGAGTCTAACAGGTCCATTGGGGACCCTTATGAATGTGACCCTGAGGTTTCTGCTGAGGGTTTGATTAGAGCTGTGTTAACTACGCTCAACCTTCCTCTGACTCAGGAATCTACTCATGATCCAACTGACGTTTTTTCAGAAACCATCTAAGGCGGTTGTATGTTTTCCAACTAACCCTACTCTTGCCCATCTAGTCTCTGAGGCGTGGAAAAATCCTGACAAATCCTCGTCTGTGTCCAAAAAGTTTGCTAAACTTTACCCTTTTCCTGAGACTGAACTGGCAAAATGGGTTCATCCTCCTAAAGTGGATGCTCCTGTTTCCAGGTTATCCAAATCTACTGCTTTAGCTGTCTCTGATGCCTCTGCCCTGCAAGATTGGACGGACAAAAAGCTACAACTTTCTCTTAAATCTATTTTTGCCTCCATTGGCACTGCCATGCGTCCAACCTTTGCAGTGGCGTGGGTTAATAGAGCTATTGCGGCCTGGACTGAACGACTGACTGAAGCAGTCCGCCAGGATGCACCGGTATCTGAGCAGTTGCAGCTCCTTGCTAATATTACTGAAGCACAGAATTATGTTGCTGATGCTGCCTTTGATGCTGTGCGCATGATGGCGAGGGCCTCCACTTCATCTGTGGTGGCTAGACGTGCCCTTTGGCTGAAAATTTGGTCTGCTGATACAGCCTCTAAGAAAGCCTTGCTTTCCTTGCCTTTTCAGGGGAACTTGCTCTTTGGTTCTGAACTCAAAGAGATGATCAGCGAGGCTACTGGCGGTAAAAGTACTCTTCTACCCTCAGTCTTCAAGAAAAAGTTTCCAGCCAAACGCAACCGGTCCTTTCGTTCCTTTCAGATTGAGACACGCTCCACGTCCCAGACGGGGTCGTCCTCTACGCGTCCCTCCTCCAAGCCCAAACAGTCCTGGAAGCCCAAAGTTGCCCCCAAGGCCAAGACCTCCAAGACTGCTTCGGCATGACTCACCGAACCCGGGTCCGCATCCGGCAGTAGGTGGACGTCTCCGCATCTTTCGCCGGACTTGGGAGGAGTCAGTGATGGACCCATGGGTTATTCAGGTAGTGTCAGAGGGATACAGGATCCCTTTCTCTTCCCTTCCTCCTTTTCGGTTCCATTTTACTAGTCCTTCTCAGGAACCTACAAAAAGGCGTCTGTTCGACGCTATTCAGGATCTTTTTGACAAAGAGGTCCTGGAATTGGTTCCTCCAGAGGACACAGGTTCAGGATTCTATTCCAACCTGTTCGTAGTGGCCAAAAAGGACGGAGGTGCTCGTCCTATCTTGGATCTCAAGGATCTCAATTCCTATGTTGTGAGTTCCCAGTTCCGCCAGGAATCCCTGCGCTCTGTGATTGCTGCAATGTCTCCAGGGGAGTTCCTTGCCTCCCTGGACCTTCAGGATGCGTATCTTCACATCCCTATTCATCCAGAGAGCAGACGGTATCTCAGGATTGCCTGCCACAAGGGACACTTTCAGTTTTCAGCTCTTCCCTTTGGACTGACTTCAGCCCCTCTGGTCTTTCAGAGGGTATTGGGATCATTGATAGCTGTGCTTCATCGAGAAGGTGTCAGAGTGACCCCCTACATGGACGATCTCCTCCTGAAAGCCTCCTCAGCGGAGCTTCTCCACCAGCAGCTGCAGCTGTGTATACACACTCTGAACCGTCACGGCTGGATCTTGAATCTGGACAAGTCAGACTTGGTCCCATCTCAGAGGCTCCTTTTCCTGGGTCTCCTGTTCGACACTCGGCAATGCATGGCGTTTCTGCCAGAGGAAGTGGCTCATCAGATAGCCGTCCGAGTAGCCGGGATCCTAGAACTGGACAGAGTTCCGGTACCGAAGTTGACGTCTCTGGTGGGGAAGTTCATTTCCACGATCGAAGCTGTGCCGTTTGCCATGGCTCACACCAGGGAACTTCAGAGGTTTGTGATCCAGACGTGCAAAAATCATCCAGATCATCAGCATCTGTCAGTCTCTCTGCCTCCTCATGTCAAATCGAGTCTGCACTGGTGGTTGAATCTCTCTCATCTCCTGAAAGGGAGATCCTTTCGAATTCCCTATTGGACCACGCTCACAACGGATGCCAGCCTCCTAGGATGGGGTGCTGTGTTGGGTCGTTTCAGTGCTCAGGGGAAATGGGGACTGGAGGAATCTCTTCTCTCCATCAATGTTCTGGAACTGCGTGCCATCCGGCTTGCCCTGAGGCACTGGGAATCTCAGCTGGAAGGTTGCCCAGTCAGAGTGGAGTCCGACAATGCCACCGCAGTGGCCTACATCAACAGGCAAGGCGGCACAAGAAGCTGCACCGCCTAGTTGGAGGTCAAGGATATTTTATCTTGGGCAGAAGATCACGTGCCTGTCATTTCAGCGCTTCACTTTCCAGGCGTAGACAACGTCATGGCAGACTTTCTCAGTCGTCACACAGTCGACAGCGGAGAGTGGGCTCTTCATCCAGAGGTGTTTCACCTGATCACCCAGAGGTGGGGGGTACCTGCAGTGGACCTGATGGCTACCAGACACAACAGGAAGGTGCCGGCGTTTGCTCCCGGTGGAGAGACCCTCTTGCTCTAGCAGTGGATGCCTTGTCAATCCCTTGGGATTTTCCTCTGGCTTACATCTTCCCTCCTCTTCCTCTATTGATCAGAGTCATCCAGAAGTTGAAGCTGGAGCGCTGTCCTGTCATCCTGATCGCTCCAAACTGGCCTCGCCAGTCCTGGTACCCGGAGTTGATGGCCATGTCCGTGGCGGAACCGTTTCCCCTTCCTGCCCGTCCGGATCTGCTTCTTCAGGGATACCTGTGGAAGGAGGATGTTCAGAATCTCCATTTAATGGCATGGCGGTTGAATCCTCAATTCTAGAGAAGAAAGGGTTTTCTCCTTCAGTGGTGTCGACAATGCTTAGTGCTCGCAAGCCTGTGTCCTCCAAGATCTATCATCGTATCTGGGCCACCTTTGTGGCTTGGTGTACTGATCGGAAGATGTCTCTAGATTTTCATCTTCCCACTGTCCTGGCTTTTCTGCAGGATGGTGTTGAGAAAGGGCTCAGTCTGAGTTCCCTCAAAGTTCAGACTTCTGCTTTGTCCGTATTTTTCCAGGAACGGATTGCTATCCTTCCTGATGTGAAAGTTTTCTTCCAAGGCGTGACTCATGTTCGGCCTGCCTTCAAGAGTCCTGCTCCCCAGTGGGACCTCAGTTTGGTGCTGGGAGTTCTCCAGCGTCCCCCGTTTGAATCCTTGGCTTCCATTCCTTTACGTCTCTTGACTTGGAAAATGGCGTTTCTATTGGCTATTGTTTCAGTCCGCCGGGTAGCGGAGTTACAAGCTCTGTCTTGTAAACCTCCTTACCTGGTGTTCCACAAGGATAAGGCTGTGCTTCGCACTACCAAGGAATTCTTACCCAAGGTTGTGTCCGAGTTTCACATCAATCAGGAGATTGTGGTTCCCTCTTTCTGCCCTAATCCTTCATCTGACAAGGAACGAGATCTCCATTTGTTGGATGTGGTGCGTTGCCTCAAGTTTTATGTTCATCGCACCGAGTCTATCAGGAAGTCTGACACTCTATTCGTCATTCCTGAGGGGCCTAGGGCAGGGAGACCGGCTTCCAAAGTTACTATTGCCTCTTGGATTAAGGCTACCATTCGTGAAGCCTATAAGTTGCGGAATAAGCATGTTCCCTTCCGGGTGACTGCCCATTCCACCAGATCTATTGGGGCCTCTTGGGCCTACAAGAATCAGGCATCTGCTGATCAACTGTGCAGAGCGGCCACTTGGTCCTCTGTGCACACATTTTCTAAGCACTATCGAGTTGATGTACTGGCCTCGGCTGACGCCAGTTTTGGGAGGAAGGTCCCGGAGGCAGTTTTGCCTGTTTAGGACTTCTACTCTGTGGTTCTTAGTGCTTCTTTACTGTTGAGCCCGGTTGGCTCTGGTTCAGTGTGCTGTGTTAGTTCAGGGGTTGTTTCCCCCTGGTTGGTGTCCGTTGACACTTCTATTAATGGGCTATGCGATTAACTGGCTCATAGCAGTTCTAGTGACTTGGGCCTTGCGCCTGGTCCTTGCCTTACTTCCCGCCTCTGGGACAGCTCAATGTTTGTACATCCCAGTGTACCAGTGACCTGTATTGGACGACAGTGAAAATAGGATTTTAGTCTTACCTGTTAAATCCTTTTCACTTAGTCCATACAGGTCACTGGTCTCCCACCCTGTCAAGGGACCATGCTTGGCTCTCCTGTGGCATTCAGTGGGAGACCTTCGGGGCATGCTCACAGGAGTCTTCCTTCTTGCTTACCTCTGGTCAGTTTTAGTGTCTCAAATCAATCTAGTGGCTCTGGCCTGAAGGCAGCTTAATTAGGAGGGGAGGCTCCGCCCCCTGCACACATTTGAATAATTGTTCCTGCCTATTAAAGGGGCGGATCGCCTCCCAGAGTACCAGTGACCTGTATGGACTAAGTGAAAAGTATTTAACAGGTAAGACTAAAATCCTATTTTCTAGGCTAGGCGTGGTTACAGGTCCGGGCAGGCTACCACCATCTTATCTGATTGGTGGGCCCCCTCATAATCAGAGCAAGGACATACACAAATTATTTTAGTCTTTCAAGTGTAGGGGCCCACCGTAAGGTGCAAAGGAAGTACGGTGTTACAGATTACCTTGATTCCAGCGCCACCACTTCAGGCGACACCCGAAATGACGCTTGGGCATCAGCGCCACAAGGATGTCGCGGGAATGATGCATGGTTGGACGCATCAAAGCTAGATGCGTCATCTACAGATGCAAGGCTTCAAGCATATGCATCAGGCCTGTTTTATGTGTTTGATTCCTGTAGTCTCCTTCTACCTACTTCCTCCCTCTGAGCTGCTCCTCCTACCTACTTCCTGAGGAGGGGTTTAAAGGGCAGACTGAGTCCTGACTCATTTACCCTTGCATTGTTGTACTATACATTTCTGTTTCCCTTGGGCTCTCTGTATGACCTGGCTAGTTTGACCATCCATTCTGGTGCAGACCTGTGGCTCTGTCTGACTATGCTTTTGCCTGCTCCTATTGTGTAGTGGACACCCAATCTGGTGTGGACTTGTGGCTCTGGCTGACTACCTGAACTGCGTACGACCCGACCTGTCTGTCCATCCGTTCTGGTTTTGACCTGTGCCTCTGTCTGACCATTCTCCTTGTGTGTTCCGATCTAGCTTAGACATCCTTTCTGGTGCAAACCTGTGGCTCTGGCTGACTGCCTGCTCCATATATGACCTGCCTTGTCTGACTACCCACTCTGGTGTTGACCTTGGGGCTCTGTCCACTGAGCATCCAGCATACCAACGCTTCAGTGGATATCCTATCTGGTGCAAACCTGTGGCTCTGGCTGACTACCCGCTCCATGTATGACCCAGCTTGTCAGACTATCCTTTCTGGTGCTGACTAGGGGGCTCTGTCTATTTCCTCCGTTTGTTGGTCCCCGCTCCACAGACACCCATCCTATTGTGGACTTGGGGCTCTCTCAGACTCCTAGCTTACTAACTGCAGGCATGAGTCAGTAGTCTCCTTGGTTGCGTAGATATTGGAGACTTCTCTCCTAGACTGACTGCATCCATGGACAGGATCTAGTTCCAGTCCAGAAGCTGTCCTCTCTGGTGGGGAAATTCATATCCACCATAGAAGCTGTTCCGTTTGCCATGGCGCACACCAGGGAGCTCCAGAGGTTTGTGATCTAGGTACTCAAGGGTCAACCGGATCTTCTGAAGACGTCCGTTTCTCTTCCTTTTCATGTGGAACTGAGCTTGTCATGGTGGCTCGACCTTTCTAACCTGCTGAAGGGCAAGTCCTTCCTGGTACCTTTGTGGACCAAGGTAATGATAGATGCCAGCCTGTCCGGATGGGGAGTGGTCCTGGGTCGCTTGAGCTCTCTGGGACGGTGGTCTATGGAGGAGTCCCTCCGTCTGATCAACATATTGGAGCTTCGGGCGATATTTCATGCCCTTCGACAATGGACATCTCAGTTGGAAGACTGTCCGGTCCGAGTGGAGTCTGACAATGCCACGGCCGTACCTTACATCAACAAGCAAGGAGGAACAAGAAGTCTCGCTGCTTGGTTAGAGGTCAAGGTTATTTTGTCTTAGGCAGAAGAACACGTTCCTGCCATATCTGCAGTGCATATTCCTGGTGTAGACAATGTCATGGCAGACTTCCTCAGTCGACACACTGTGGACAGCAGAGGGTGGGAGTTACACCCAGAGGTGTTCCAACTCATTGTTCAGAGATGGGGGTCCTCCTTACATCGACCTGATGGAGACAAGACACAACAGGAAGGTTCTGAGGTTCTTCTCTCGGTGGAGAGACCCTCTGGCCCTAGCAGTAGATGCGATGTCCATTCCTTGGTTATTTCCTCTGGCCTACATCTTTCCTCCCTTCCCCATGATGCACAGGGTGTTGCGGAAATTACGGCGGGAATGTTGTCAAGTTGTTCTGATTTCTCCGTACTGGTCTCATCAGTCTTGATTTCCGGAGCTCTTGGATCTGTCAGTGGCGGAGCCCTTTCGGCTCCCTTACCGTCCGGATCTTCTTCTACAGGGTTACCTGTGGAAGAAGGATGTTCACTGGCTGGCATTGACGGCTTGGAAATTGAATCCTCAATATTGAAGAAGAAAGGGTTTTCTTCTGGTGTGGTGACTACTATACTCCGTGCCCGCAAGCCTGTTTCTTCCAAGATATACCACTGTGTCTGGTCGACTTTTCTGTCTTGGTGTGCTGACAGGGACCTGTCTCAGGAATTTGATCTGCCTACGGTCCTAGCTTTTTTGCAGGACAGTGTGGATAAGGGCCTCAGTTTGAGTTCCCTTAAGGTTCAGACTTTTGCGCTTTCTGTTTTCTTTCAGATGTGCATTGCCATCCTTCCTGATGTCAAGGTTTTCTTCCAAGGCGTATCTCATACTCATCCTGTTTTCAAAACTCCCACTCTTCAGTGGGATCTTAACTTTGTTTTGAGCATCCTTCAGCACCCTCCCTTTGAGTCTTTGGCTGCTATTCCTCTATTCCTTTTGATGCGGAAAATGGCCTTTCTCCTGGCGATTGTGTCAGTTTGCCGTGTAGCGGAGTTACATGCTCTGTCCTGTAAACCACCCTGTTTGTTGATTCACAAGGACAAGGCATTTCTACCGAAGGTGGTCTCTGAGTTCCACATCAATCAGGAGATTGTGGTGCCCTCTTTCTGCCCGGACCCCACCTCTGACAAGGAGAGAGATCTCCACTTGTTGGACGTGGTGTATTGTCTCAAGTTTTATGTACATCTCACTGAGTCTATCAGAAAATCAGACACGCTGTTTGTCATTCCTGAGGGTCCTAGGGCATGAAGACCTGCATCCAAAGTGAGTATTACGTCCTGGATCAAGTCCACTATTCGTAAGGCTTACGAGCTGAGGAAGAAACCTGTTCCCTTTCGGGTCACGGCTCATTCTACTCTATTGGGGCCTCTTGGGCTTACAAGAATCAGGCCTCCGCTGATCAGTTGTGCAAGGCGGCCACTTGGTTATCTGTGCACACCTTTTCGAAGCAATACCACGTTGATGTGTTGGCATCGGCTGATGCCAGCTTTGGGAGGAAAATCCTGGAGGCAGTCTTGTCTGTCTAGGATTCCCTTCAGTTCTTGGTGTTTCCTTCACTTTGGAGCCCTGTTGGCTCTAGTTCAGTGTGCTGTATAACAGTTCCTGGGGAGTTGTTACCCCTGTTCAGTGTCTGTTGACACTTGAGTTGTTTTATTGGGCTATCTCTGATCTGATGGTTCATATCTCCACTGGTGACTTTGGGGGCCTTGCACCTGGTCCTTGCCTTCTTCCCATCTCTGGGAAACTTAATGGTTGGACATCACAGAGTTATCAGTAACCTGTATTGGACGACAGAGAAAAGAAGATTTTAGTTTTACCTGTTAAATCCTTTTCTCTTAGTCCATACAGGTTACTGGTCTCCCACCCTGTCAAGGGACCATGCTTGGCTCTCCTGTGGCAGACCATGGGGGTCCTTCGGGGTCATGCTCACAGGAGTCTTCTTTCCCTTCTACTATCTAGTCATAGTGTCTCAAATCTTTCTGGAGCTGGTTGGCTAGCTGCAGCCAAGGAGAGTAGGTAGGCTCCACCCCCTGCATACACTTCTAGAATTGTTCCTGCCTATTAAAGGGGCGCCTACCCAGAGTTACCAGTAACCTGTATGGACTAGGAGAAAAGGATTTAACAGGTAAGACTAAAATCCTATTATGTATCAAGATAAAGTGTATTTTCTGATTTACATATAGGTAAGACATGATCCTCCTTGCTACTTTTCTATTCTACCACTCTATTTCAATTTAGTTTATAGTGACCACGTGTGTTAGATGTTCTCCACAGGTCTCACAAACCCCCTGTAAGTTTGGATGTAGAGTATCCATCTCACTCTTTCTGCCGGGAGATTCCCAGGATCTCCCTTCATGCTCAGTGGATCAGTTATGATTATTAATACGAGGTTGCCAAGCTGCAGTTATATCACGTATTTATCAAATGAAACAATTAAAACAAAGTCAAAATTTCTAAATCATGGCATAGTTTCCCTACAAAGTCTCAACTCTCAGTAGACCACCTCCTCTCCGTATTAGATGGCTTGCGTCTGTTACGGCACAAAAATACACCTATTCACAACTTGGCCAAGGTGGGAAAAAGCATACAGTGCGGCAGCCAATAGTGATGATAAAAGTAGAGAAGTAAGAAGTGCTTGATTCATGAACTGCATCAGGTGGGTGTATTATTCGCTACTTTTATCAACCCTGTTGCCTTTTCACCATATCGTCTTCTTCGGACCAACGTCTTTTTTAATGATTTGGACTGTATATCTGGTATACGTGGGTGACCTCTTCTGTGGCTCCAAATAGGAATGTTTTGATCTCTTCCTAAAAAATATCTCCTTATAATGTCTTTATTTAGAGACATTGTGTCTTCTCTTTTTTAAAGGGATCATTTATTTTTGGAATCCTTTTCCTCCTTTACAGATTGGAATCATCATGAAAGGGTCTCGTTGACCTGTAATAACCCTTTGATCTTGCCTGTATTTTTGTAGATCCATGATATTTCCCACCTCTCTGTGTATTATTTCTATGCCTATCTTGACCATAATGATTAGAATTGCAAAAATAAGCACTCCTTCCATTATGTCTTCTGTCCTTATTGGAATTCTGATAATCATTTGGATAGTTTTTGTGTATAGCACCTTATTTTTCCCTGGACCTCCAAAGTGGGGTCTTCTGGTTTTTATTATAATTTGTACTTGGACCCTCTCTTGGAATATATACTATCTGATTAGTGTCTACGTGCCTATCAATTTCCCTATTATCTGATATATCTTCCTCGTCTTTATTTTTTATGCTGCTCATTGCTTTAATAACATTCTCCTACCAGTGCCTAAGCTTATTATCTTGATAATCAGATCCGTCCATATCTATTTTTTTCTGGATAATATGCTCTGGAAATGTATCAATAGTATTACTGAGTCTCTCATCTAGGAATGCAAATTCTGTTTGTAACTCCTCAATCTCCTTATCAGTAAATTCAAGTTTTGATTCTCTGTTTGATATTAAGATGTATCAGATCAAAAGAACAATTGTCAATTCCACTTTACAAAAAAATTCTGAATCATCTCTGAAAGTGGAACTCACAAAAACTCTTAAACCTCTCCTAATGGAATACATGTCTATGTGTGTGTGTGTGTGAGCGCTGAATGATCAAAACAATTAAAATTATCACACTATGTGCACTTTTTTTGCAGGTAATCACTGTTTCAATATTTTGGAAATATCTACTTGTACATTTCCCTGTACTCGTATAGAACATTTGGGTGAGTATAGACACATTGTATGTATACACTTTATTATTTATATGCACGATCTTTGATTTTTTTTTTTATTTTTTTTTTAATTTGATCATTGTAATTGTTTTGATCATTCAGTGCTCACCTATATATATTCGATATCATACATATGACCTTATCTAATCTTTCATTAGAATAAAATGGTTTTATAAGCTGTACCTGAATTCCAACCAAAGGTAGTTTCTTTTTTTCACATGAACCAGAAATTAATCCTACCTTCTCCTACCTACCTCCTATGCTCTAACAAGGTGAAAGAAGAACTACATTCTCAGTCTTAAACATTGCTTTTCCTACTGAAACATTTAAAGTGATCGTAATCTTTCACAAAAAAGCGACTCCTATTAATCTTCATAGTATTTGGGCTATGGAGAGTGTTACTTCAATACTGTCAGAGCTGTAGTTCAAGAGTAATTGAATAATAAAGTATCCCCCTCCTGCCCCCCCTTGACAGGTTTTTTTTCTTATGCCCACTGAAGATTGTCCCTCTCTGTGATCCATCCAGACAGTCTTTCTGCTCTGACAGTGTTACATCAGTAAAATGGGTGGGAGGGGAATACTTTACATTCAATTAATCATGAACTTACAACTCTGACAGTATTGAAATAACGCTTTTCACGGCCCAGATACTATAAAGATTAATTGGAGCTGTTTGTTTTTTTTTTGTGAAATGGTACTATCCCTTTAAAGTCCTACTCTCTGTTATCCCCGAAAGTCCTAGGAAAGGGAAACCTACTTCTAAATCCACCATATCTTAATGGATTAAAAGTGGAGCCTACACTCTCAAATCCAAACCAGTTCCTTTCTGTATTACATACAAATCTACAAGAGCCATGAGTACCTCACAGGCTCTCAGAGAAAGTTTCCACTGACCAAATATTCAAAGCAGCCACATGGTCTTTGGATCACACATTCACTAGGTTCTATAATGTCAATGTCCTTGCCTCAGAAAATGCTGGGTTTGGGCTTAAAGGGATAGTAATGTTTACAAAACAAAACAAAAAAACAGCTCCACTTACTCCCCATGGCCCAAATACTATGAAGATTATTTCACTGTCGTCCAATACAGGTTACTAGTAACTCTGGGAGGCGATCCGCCCCTTTAAGTAGGCAGGAACATTTCTTCAAATGTATGCAGGGGGTGGAGCCTCCCCTCCCTCCTAGGCTGCTTCCCAGTCAGCCAACACCAGAATGATTTGTTCCTGGGTGTGTACACACCAGGTGGTGAACATCTTTCTTCAGTTTAGTCTTTTTATTGTTTTCTGTCAAATATGGAATACCACCATTAGGCGGGTTACCATGACTGACAAATGCCCTCTCCAAAGTGGCTAGCTCAGTGTCCAGGGATTTTTGGTGGACCTTATGCCCTGATGAGGGAACAACTTGGTTTCAAGTACTTCCCTGGGGGATTATCCTCTGAGGTAATCCTGTCTTTGCATGGTGACCTGAAGGCAGAAGACCTGCAGAAAGGTGAGCCACCCTTTGAGTGCTGAAGGTCCACTTGTCCCACAGTGTCCCTTCCATAAAGTTGGGCTTGTATTTGGGAGTTGTCATTGCTCACTCCAGCACTCATTGGGTGTTTTATATATATATCTATATTGTATATATGTGTATGTCTGTGAGTTTTGGAGCAGTCTGTGTGGCATTTTAACACTTTGTCTGCTGGTTTGACTTGTTTATTAAGGGTTCTGTTACACTTTCTTTATGGGATAGTGTTTTCTCATCATATTGGGGTTTATTTTCTTAAATTTTATGTTGCTTTTACCACATAGCCGCCATTGCTCCTTTACTCTCTATGGGCTTACACTGTGTGGGACATATCTCTGGAACCGCTTCACATAGCGACTTCAGAGTGGGCTCATTTTGTTTGTCTTCTCTTGCTCTCTCATCCGGTTTCATGTTCAAGTGTGTTGGGGGACTTGGGGGGGCTTCGGGCACTGCTTTGGGGTACTTTTTGAGAAAAACTACATTTCCCATGAGCGCTCGTTTCACACCTCTTTTCTGATTGGCTCCCGTCGCGGCAGCCATTTTGTGAGTTCTTCTCATCGAGTATATTACGCAGGGACCGGACCTTCTCCCTCTCCTCCGTTGATTAACCCTTCGCTTGCCAGATAAGTTTAGTTTTAACGTTTCTGGGGTGAATATTTAATCTTTCACACTTAAATTGGGTGTTTTCTGTCAGTGGGGTATATTTGACACTGTGAGTATGTCTACACCGCTGGAGCTTGGGACTAGACCTAAGACTAAGGAGGCTGGGGTATCGGTATCCCCCATTGCGTATTGCTCCTCCTGTCATTCAGGGCTGCCTAGGAAATTCTCTGGTCATTTATGCCCAGCATGCTCAGAAGGTCCTAACAGCAACCCAGGGCCTTCCAGCCATGCTATAGAGCCAGCTTGGGTGAAAGAGTTCAAGGCTGAAACTAGTGACCTCAGGTCCCTCTTCAACTCTTTCCCTCTCTCAGGTACAGGGTGCACTCCAGTTATGGCAGGCTCCCTCTACTATCAGGACCTCCCTGCCTAAACCACAGGGGGCACCTGATGTGTCTGATTCGTCTGAGGAAGAATTGTTGCAAGATTCTGATGTTGAGGATGGTACAGTTATTGAGTCTTCCAGATCTGTTGGAGACCCCTTTGAATGTGACCCTGAACTCTCTGCTGAGGGCTTAATTAGAGCCGTTCTGACCACCCTCAACCTTCCCTTGAGTCAAGAGGTTCCCTCTGACCCAACTGATGTCTTTCAGAAACCGGCAAAAGCTGTTACTTGTTTTCCTCCTAACCCTACTCTTGAACGTTTGGTTTCTGATGCTTGGAAAAATCCAGACAAGTCCTCTTCAGTCTCAAAAAAGTTTGCAAAACTTTATCCCTTTTCTGAGGCTGAACTGAATAAATGGGTTCATCCTCCCAAGGTGGATGCCCCTGTTTCTAGACTGTCTAAATCGACTGCTTTACCTGTATCTGATGCTTCTGCTTTACAGGATTGGACGGACAAAAAGTTGGAGGTTTGCCTCAAGTCTATTTTTGCCTCTATTGGCACTGCTATGCGTCCGGCATTTGCTGTGACGTGGGTTAATCGGGCCATTGCGGTCTGGACTGAGCAACTCACCACGGCGGTCTGTCAGGACGCGCATGTTCCTGAACAATTGTGCTTGCTTGCTAATATTTCTGAGGCCCAGATTTATGTTTCTGATGCTGCTTTTGACACTGTCCGCATGATGGCTAGGGCTTCTACCACTTCTGTGGTAGCCAGGCGTGCTCTTTGGCTTAAGATTTGGTCTGCTGACACTGCATCTAAGAAGGTTTTGCTCTCTTTGCCTTTCCAAGGTACTTCCTTGTTTGGGTCTGAGCTCAAGGAACTCATTAGCGAGGCTACTGGGGGTAAGAGTACACTTTTGCCTTTGGTCTTCAAGAAGAAGTTGCCGGCTAAGCGTTACCGGTCCTATCGTTCCTTTCAGACTGAGACGCGTCCGTCGACCAAGTCAGTTCTGTCCGATCCGCATCCCTCCTCCAAGCCCAAGCAGTCCTGGAAGCCCAAGCTTGCTTCCAAGCCCAAGTCTGCTTCGACATGACTCGCCAAACCCGGGTCCGCACCCTGCCGTGGGGGGACGTCTCCACCTCTTTCGCAGGGTCTGGGAGGAATCTGTGACGGACCCATGGGTTTTACAGGTGGTCTCAGAGGGATACAAGATCCCTTTCTTCTCCCTTCCTCCCTTTCATCTCACTCGTTCTCCGCAAGATGCAGAGAAACTGCGTTTGTTTGACGGCGCTATTCAGGATCTCTTGGACAAGGAGGTTCTGGAGCCAGTGCTTCCTGTGGACATGGGCTTGGGGTTCTACGCCAACATTTTTGTGGTGACCAAGAAGGATGGTGGGGGTCGTCCTATTTTGGATCTCAAAGATCTCAATTCCTTTGTGTTGAAGACCCACTATCCCCAGGATTCCCTGCGCACTGTGATTGCCGCCATGTCTATGGGGGAGTTTTTCACTTCTCTGGATCTTCAGGATGCGTATTTGCACATCCCTATTCATCCAGCGAGCAGGCAGTATCTGAGGTTTGCCTGCGCCAGGGGTCATTTTCAGCTCTTCCGTTTGGACTGACAACTGCTCCCCAGGTTTTCCAATGAGTTCTGGGATATCTGCCCTCCATCGGGATGGCATAAGAGTGACTCCGTACATGGACGACTTGCTGTTGAAAGCGGAATCTGCGGAACTCCTTCATCAGCAGGTTCAGACCTACATTCAAGCCCTCACCCATCACGGTTGGATAGTGAATTTAGACAAGTCGGACTTGTCTCCATCCCAGAGTCTCATATTCCTGGGTCTGCTGTTCGACACTCAGAAGGGTATGGTGTTTCTGCGGGAGGAAGTGGCTCATCAAATTGCCCAACGAGTTGCAAGGATCCTGGCACTCGAACGAATCCCAGTGCCGAAGTTCTCTTCGCTGGTGGGGAAGTTCATCTCCACGATAGAGGCAGTGCCATTTGCGATGGCCCACACCAGGGAACTTCAGAGGTTTGTGATCCAGATGTGCAGGGATCGACCGGATCATCTGAAGCTGTCTGTATCCTTGCCTCCTCACGTCGAGTTGAGCTTGGAATGGTGGTTGGACCTCTCCCATCTCCTGAAGGGGAGACCCTTCCGGATCCCTTACTGGACCAAGATCACGACGGACGCCAGTCTCTCGGGCTGGGGTGCTGTATTGGGTCGCTTCAGCACTCAGGGGAAGTGGTCCTTGGAGGAGTCTCTTCTCCCCATCAACATTCTGGAACTTCGGGTGATTTTCCATGCTCTACGCCACTGGGAATCTCAGCTGGAGGACGGTCCGGTCAAAGTGGAATCAGACAACGCCACCGCCGTGGCTTACATCAACAGGCAGGGCGGGACAAGAAGTCTCGCCACGTGGCTAGAGGTCAAGGCCATCCTGTCCTGGGCGGAGGTTCATGTTCCCGCCATTTCTGCGGTGCACATTCCAGGCGTAGACAACGTCATGGCTGATTTTCTCAGTCGACAGCGGAGAGTGGGAACTCCATCCGGAAGTGTTTCAACTATTGACCCAGATGTGGGGCATGCCCCTGGTGGATCTGATGGCAACCAGGTACAACAGGAAGGTTCCAACATTCTGCTCCAGGTGGAGAGACTCGCTGGCGCTGGTGGTCGACGCCATGTCAATCCCTTGGGCATTTTCCCTGGCCTACATTCCCCCCCCCCTTCCAATGCTGATCAGGGTGATCCAGAAGCTGAAGGTGGAGCATTGTCCGGTCATCCTCATTGCTCCAAATTGGCCTCGTCAGTCCTGATATCTGGACCTTCTGGCTCTGTCGGTGGCAGAGCCCTTTCCGCTTCCTTCTCGTCCAAATTTTCTGATTCAGGTTATCTGTGGAAGGAGGATGTTCATCGTCTCCATTTGATGACCTGGAGGTTGAATTCTCAATTTTGAAGAAGGGGTTTTCTTCTGCTGTGGTGTCTACCATGCTTCGGGCTCATAAGCCTGTTTCGTCCAAGATCTATCATCGGGTCTGGTCGACTTTTCTATCTTGGTGTGCTGACAGGGACCTGTCTCATGATTTTCATCTTCCTAATGTCCTGGCCTTTTTGCAGGATGGTGTGGATAAGGGACTCAGTTTGAGTTCTCTTAAGGTTCAGATTTCGGCGTTTTCTGTATTTTTCCAGGAGCGCATTGCTGTTCTTCCTGATGTCAAGATCTTCTTCCAGGGCGTGGCTCATGTGCGTCCTGCCTTTTGGAGTCCGGCTCCTCAGTGGGACCTGAATCTGGTGTTGGGAGTTCTCCAGCGTCCTCCCTTTGAGTCTTTGGCTACCATTCCTTTACGTCTTTTGTTGTGGAAGATGGCCTTTCTTCTGGCTATTGTGTCAGTCCGCCGGGTGGCGGAGTTACAAGCTCTCTCCTGTAAACCACCCTATTTGGTGTTTCACAAGGATAAGGTGGTTCTTCGTACTTCTAAGGCGTTCTTACCTAAAGTGGTTTCTGAGTTCCACATTAATCAGGAGATTGTGGTGCCCTCTTTCTGCCCTAACCCCTCTTCCGAGAAGGAGAGGGATCTCCATTTGTTGGATGTTGTGTGTTGTCTCAAGTTCTATGTGCATCGCACGGAATCCATCAGGAAGTCTGACGCTCTGTTCGTTATTCCGGAGGGTCCTAGGGCTGGGAGACCGGCATCCAAAGTGACTATTACATCTTGGATTAAGTCTACCATTCGTAAGGCGTACCACTTGAGGAACAAACATGTTCCTTTCCGGGTTACGGCCCATTCTACCAGGTCCATTGGGGCCTCTAGGACCTACAAAAATCAAGCATCTGCTGATCAGCTGTGCCGGGCGGCCACTTGGTCCTCTGTGCACACCTTCTTGAAGCACTACCGTGTGGATGTGCTGGCCTCAGCTGATGCCAGCTTTGGGTGGAAGGTCCTGGAGGCAGTTTTGCCTGTCTAGGAGCTTCTTCTTTTGAGGTTCTTAGTGCTTCCTTACTGTTGAGCGCTGTTGGCTCTGGTTCAGTGTGCTATGTAACGGTTCCTGAGGTCTGTTTTTACCCCTAGTTGGTGTCCGTTGACACTTCTGTTTTATTGGGATCTCTGTCCAGTAGGTTCATGGAGGTCCTGGTGACTTTGGGGGCCTTGCGCCTGGTCCTTGCCTCCTTCCCGCCTCAGGGTAACTCAATGCTTGGACATCCCAGAGTTACCAGTAACCTGTATTGGACGACAGTGAAAATAGGATTTTAGTCTTACCTGTTAAATCCTTTTCACTTAGTCCATACAGGTTACTGGTAACTCTGGGAGGCGATCTGCCCCTTTAAGTAGGCAGGAACATTTCTCCAAATGTATGCAGGAGGCGGAGCCTCCCCTCCCTCCTAGGCTGCTTCCCAGTCAGCCAACACCAGAATGATTTGAGACCCTACTAACTGACCAGAAATAGGAGAGAAGAAGACTCCTGTGAGCATGCCCCGAAGGACTCCCACAAAGTGCCACAGGAGAGCCAGGCATGGTCTCTTGACAGGGTGGGAGACCAGTAACCTGTATGGACTAAGTGAAAAGGATTTAACAGGTAAGACTAAAATCCTATTTTTTTCAATACTGTCAGTTGTAGTTCAAGAGTAATTGAATGACAAAGTATCCCCCTCACGCCACTTATATCTAGTGCAAGCCGCCTCCCCTCAGATGTGGAATCTGGTCTCTTGACTGGACAGGTCACAGCAAGGGACAATCTTCATACTGTGAGCATAAGGAAAACCCTGGCCCCTTGACAGGTTTTTTCCTTATGCTCACTGAAGGTTGTCCCTCTCTGCGATCCATCTGGACAGTCTTGCTGCTCTGAGGTGACCAGTGTTCCATGAGTAAAAGGGGCGGGAGGGGGATACTTTATCATTCAATTACCCTTGTACTACAACTCTGACAGTATTGAAATAACACTCTCCATGGCCCAAATACTATGAAGATTAATTGGAGCGGCTTTTATTTTGAAACATTACTATTTGCAAGCTACAACTCCATAACATTTTTTCTCCACCTCCTATTTTTGGGAACACCTGGGGAGGTACCCATGGTTTCTGCGTCACCCCCCCCCCCCATTGGACGCAAGTTTGGCCTATGATAATTTCAGTTATAATTCTTCAAGAGTCTTAAGTTTTTAACATCTTTATTTGTGTATATGTGTATCTCTAAATATATATACTTAAAGTGAAATGGTCATGTTCCAACTCCCCAGTCCACTTGATTTATATCACCCCAACAAGCTAGAAAAAAACAACCACAGTTTAATATTTGTCCCACATATGATGAGTATCTAACTTTACTTTCTTAATTAGTAAGGAGGAGAGTGCTGCCATCTTTATTACATGAAGAATAATTGGCAGTGCTCTCCCTCTGAGGACCTGCATATCCTCCTCTCTAAGTTGGCACCGAGTGAATCGTGGCCATGTATTGCACAGTGAGAGGCAAGTTCTCCTATACACTCTTTTTTTTTTTTTTTTTTTTAAACATTGTTTATCTGTTTTTAATTGCATACATGGGCACCTTTAAACACTCTAAAATAAGCTTTACTAAGGGCCTTCCTCAACATGTTTCTTACAACATCTCATCAGGAGGTATTTTTAACTTTTTATTTTATATTTTTGATTTAGATAGGGTTTTCAGGTGTTTAGAGTAGGTACTTGCCATACTTCAGGTACCTTGGCAAGCTTACACCTCTTTTTTGGCCAAAAATGCATGCATTAAAACCTCAAATTGATCAACAGTTATCATGTATGCCTAATACAAGGCACATCTTTCACAATTATATTGAAGGAGCGCAGGTTTGTTTTTTGTTTTGTGTTTGCAGTTTGGGCTTTTGCCTCATGTTTGGAGGACTGGAAAACCCTCTCACTCCTTGCTGCACACTCCAGTAACACTGAATTCTTGCAATGGTCACTTTATATAAAATTAATAAATTTTCATTATACATATATACACATATCATTATACACGAAGGTAAGTTAGCGCTTTGAGCTATTTTTTTTCTTTCTGTTTCCTTTAACCCTTTGCGTGCCAGAGGGGTATGCAACACATTGCAAAGCAATGTGTTGCATACCCCTCTAGCATGCAAAGGGTTAATTTTTTTGTTTTACATCATGGAACACTTATTCCTGTCCTTTCTGTGGACTACACGTACTCATGGATGTCCTACAGAGAGGTACGGTGCGGTTACAGCTTGTGCAGGAATAGGAAATGGTGAGAATTTTAAAAGCATGTATCTTTAAAAAAAAAAAAAAAAAAAAAAAAAAAAAAAAAAAAAAATTGATTATAAAAACAAACAAAGCAACAATGTATAGGTAGTTTTAATAGATGTATCAAATGCGATAAAGTGTCTCTAAAGTGAAAGTTCCTCTTTAATCAGGGGCTGGCTGACTGGGCTGCGGGGCAATTGCACCTTAGGCTGTTCATATGTCTTGACCAGTGGGCCACCACCTCATTCAGTCTCCCACTAGCTGCTGTAAATGGAGATACACTAACAATACCACAGAACATACAACTGAAATGGAGCTACACAAATGATACCATGGAGCTACAATCCAAACTGAGATATACTAGTCCATTAACCCATATTCATACCTGGGAAATTTAGAAAGTGGACTGCCTGGAGGGGGGAGTCCTCTTATGCCAGTGGGGGAGATCTATGACATGCTTTGTGTCAGAAAAGGGGGTGGAGTTATTTGCAAATGGGGGCGGGGTTTTAAAGACATACAGATACATTGAGGAATAGTCTGGGAACCAGAACTTGCAGCAGAGTGCCAGGAGCACAACAGGAAGAGACGAAAGTGGGTAGAGTCTTATTAAACTCCCCACATCCGGTGAATCCGCCTTTGCCCCGGAGATCCGGTAATTAGAAGCAAGAAAACTGAGTCTTTGGGAGCACAGCCGGAGAGTTCCCAGCTATGCCCATATCTCTTGTAAGTTTTATAGTATCCCTTGTGTAGCTGTACTTATGTAAGTTATTTAGTATAGCCCCATTTCCACTGTAAGCTACATGATATCACTAGCCTTCTCTATATTAAAGTGTTAGTAATGTCTGAAAAAAACTTTTTTTGCATTTAGAGGAGATTAAAAAGCTGATCTAAATGCAAAAAAAAGTATTTCTCAAACCGTTATGGTTTAAGAGATACAGGCGTTTAAAGTTTGATTTCTCCTACTGACAGCTGTAAAGCTGTCAGCAGGAGATCCGTGTTGGTCGACACGCTGGAGCTTGAGAAGGGCCGGGATCTCGTTACTTACACGGAATCACTTCATTGGAATGGCCTAAAACATGTGCTTGAACACTAGTCACACGTTTTAGACCATTCCAATGAAGGGATTCCATGTAAGTAACGAGATCTCGGCACTTCTCAAGCGCCAGCGTGTCGAACGACATGGATCTCCTGCTGACAGCTTTACAACTGTCAGTAGGAGAAATCAAACTTTAAACGCCCGTATCTCTTAAACCATAGTGGTTTGAGAGATACGGTTTTTTGCATTTAGATCAGCTTTTTAAGCTCTTCTAAATGCAAAAAAGTTTTTTTTTTAGACATTACTAACACTTTAATGCCAATTTTTTAAATTAACAAAGGTTGCAAACAATAGAAGAAATGGGCCACTTGATTGTATCTACCCTCCCCTGTACTTAATGCTTCAGATAAACATACCTCACAAATATCCCTCTTTTAGACCCAAATCCCTGTCAGTCTTTTCCACCCTGATGTCCCTCTTTTTAGGAGAACAGATTGTGTGGTGTTTATGTAAGTGTATCATATTGCTCTACAGCAACAGAACTCACATTACTTTGTTTAAATGTCAGTATATGTGTTTATAAATTAGTATGTGTAATTAAAATACTTTGGTTTTGTTACAATTAATTTACTAGGTTACACAAGGAGGTGTCAATAGGTCATGAAACATAATGCCCCTCCCACCAGACACACCCCCTGGCAATTTGAAATGTTATGATGTATGGATCAATAGCACCACCACAAACTGCACGGTTAAAACTACACAGAGTAGCCCTTTCTAGCATTGTGTTAAATGAAGAATGAACGCTCCGCCCACTCGTCTTCTGATCTGCGCGCGCCGTCCAATCAATACCCTTGTCATTGTTCTTGACAGTTAACGCTATTTCTTCACCGATGCGTCGCAAGAGGCGCAGGCACGATTAGCTTTCGCGTGGTAGGTGTGGCCACAGCTGGAAAATAGTAAGTAGGTAATGCTATTGCACTGATACCCGGATGTCAACAATGTTATATTTGTCAATTACAATAAAGTTCATCGAATTAAAAAAAAATATTAATAACGTCTGCGGCCCTACTAGTTTCATTGCAACAGTCCTTCGCGTGATTGATGGTAAAAGAAGGAGGGACGTAGCAAACTAGCGCGAGAATACGGTACAACATGGGAAAAGTGGGAGGTGCCGCTTTAATCCTGAGCGAATTGATGGGATATACAATGTGTAATGGGCGTGGTCTTCCTGTCAGAGGCTTGTAGCTTGTATGTACTGCGTGAAGGAGGAGGGAGCCGGCGGCGGAAGGGGATCTCCCGCCATTTTTCAATCACTTCTCTTTTTTTTTGTGTGTGGTTGTAACTAGGGCGGGAAACCGGCAGAAGGATTGGAGTGACAGGCGGAAATACTTTTGGTGTAAGCGGCTAGGGAATCAAGCACGCCTCTGCTGTCTTCGGACACACGCAGCTTTGTCCCTCACGTCCTGCTAACGGGATGGCGCCGCTGCTGGGCCGCAAACCTTTCCCACTGGTGAAGCCACTTAGTGAGCCAACCCCAGACGGCGAGGAAGTGTACATTGTGGAACATACCAAGGAGGCCTTCAGAAGTCGGGAGTATCCTTTTATATAATAGCCGATGCACTGGTATTCCTGTTGTGAGTACAGTATGAAACCTCACAGCCTCAGGTGCCGGTGTGATGCTGAGGACCAGGAAACGCACAGCTTATCTTTCCTTTTCCGTGTTCCTCTGGAGAATATGCATGCCATTGTATTTGTGCCTTTGTTTTACATGGTTCTACTTTGCAATCTTACACAACGAATATACGTTCGTTTTAAACTTGGGCTACATTCAGCTAGATGTGAACAAAATAATAAAATATTAGAAGCCAAATATAATTTCAGCAGACAGTTAAAGCATTGATTTGTATGACTTTACTTTAAACACTCACCAAAATCCAGGAGCAAGAAATAACATTTTACTCGCCCAGCCTCATGGGATTTCCCCTCCCCTATACTAAAGACACACTAACATGATCTCGGTGTATGCACATTTAAATACTATGTGCTACATGCTACCATCTGAATAATCTCTAAGTTCCAGTCGCAGACCCTTGCTATAGCCTGAAGTAGCTTGCAGTTTAAATTTGAGATTTGATTTTGTGTGATCTCTCTCGTTATTGTATAATTCCATTTGCTTGGGTTGCCTTAAGTGCCCAACTTTATAATGAGCCATCGGTGCAATAAGCTGGCTTACATGTTTCGACCACGTTGATGTTTAAAGAGTTGTAAACATCTTTAGCATTCAAGGTGGTAGATGATAGGTCTCAGATGAGGAAGGGGATGTCCTATACAAAAATGAATGAAATGCATTAATTTTAAAGAGTGCTTTGGAATATGTTGTCATGAAGAAGCTATTATGTTGGACGTTGTTTAAAGACCAGGTTATCGGGGACCAGGGCTCGTGCAGTGCTTTTTATTTAACTTTTTTTAAGGATGTTTTGAAATTGCATGGTAGGTTGTTGTTGGAGGCCTCTGTTAAAGTCAGAGTAAACTTGTTATGACTTTGCAGATTCTGTAGTTGCTTATGTAAAGTAATTCTACCTACCCTCTTTTTTTTTTTTTTTTTTTTTTTTTTCTTTCTTTCTGTCAAGTACAGTGAAGTCAAGGATAGGGATAAAAATGGACACTATCCCTGTAGCAGCAGAGGAAGGAAGAGGCTATGATGCTTTAATGTAGTAGTCTGAAGGCAAAACTGCATCCACCTTTCAGTCTTTGCTTGTAACAATGTTAAACTTGTGTCTCTGCTTTTTGTTCCTGACAGAAAGCTATCTGGAGATGATACAGTGATATAAAAGTAGTAAAAATAACACATGTGCAGACTGATTTTACATATCTTTGTGTGGGTTAACTCAAAGGGTTTAATAGTTGCAGAATATTCAGTGTCAAAAAATGCATTTTAATTCTGCTATTACTGTTCATGGAAGTACCATTCTTCTTTATGGCACAAGAGGTGTGTACAGTATAATCTAAAATGGTTTAAGTGGCTAAAGTAAAATGACTATAATTCAAGCTGAAAAGCTTTGCCTCCACTGTTTGTTTTTGAACACCCTATGAAAGAGCCATTAAAGGGATGTTAATGTTTCACATTAACAGCTCCAGTTAATATTCAGTCTTTGGGCCATGGAGAGTGTATCATTCAATTACTCCTGAACTACAAATTCAGGAGTAATTGAAATAAAAGTATCCCCCTCCTGCCCCTTTTACCTAGTGTAAGCCACCTCCCCTCAGGTGTGAAATCTGGTCCTGGAACCAGACCGCTCACAGCAAGGGATAATTTAATTACTGTGAGCATAAGGAAAGCCTGCCACCTTTCACAGGTTTCCTTCTGCTCACTGAAGATTGTCCCTCTCTGTAATCCATCTTGACAGTCTTGCTGCTCTGAGGTGAGCAGTTACATCTGTAAGAGGGGCCGGAGGGGGATGCTTTCAATTACTCTTGAACTACAACTCCTGACAGTATTGAAATAACTATCCATGGCCCAAATACTATGAAGGTTAATTGGAGCTGTTTTTATTTTGAAACATTACTATACTTTTCAAGACTTCTTATTCTCTTGTTTGTGGGGGAAAATCTGTACATTACAATTCAACCACTTTGTCTATATTGTGTAACGTTAATTGAACCTGATCTTTCACGTATAGAAGTGAGGGGGCGGGTTGTTATTCAGTGTACTTATGGCTTAACTGGGAAAGTTAATTTTATGTACTTGATTGGTGTCAGAAGTTGGTCTAAGGTGTCTAACTCTTCAGATAGCATTTTGTCATTAGAAGACGAATGGGTAAAAATTTTCTTCAGACTCGTACAGTAATTGCTGAATATAATAGTTTATAGTGTCAACATTTGTCATTGTACAATTAGAGAATTGTTTTCTTCATTTAGGAAATATATATATTTTATCATGCTACTAGTGTATAGGATATTGTATGATCAGATTTAGTTTCTTAATGTTTGAAGTATATTGTCTGTTGGTACTCCTAAATCCTTTCTCTAACCAGGATTCCCCAAGAAGTTTCCCATTTAGTGTGTATGTAGTAATTTTCTACAACCCAAATGCTTAACCATACATTGGCTCCTAAAATAACCGCATAAGTGGCAAACACCTCAAATGAGGGATACGAAACATTCATTATAAAGGCTCCTTTGTAGCACAATGCCTAGAAACAAAATGGCACTAGTTTAAATCAAGAGCTACTACTTGCCAGTGTGTGTGTGTGTGTGTGTGTGTGTGTGTGTGTGTGTGTGTGATGCACAAGCAATCTGTAGAAATGTATGAAGTCCAGTGCATGAGAAGGTGGATAATAAACTGAAGTCTGTTTTAAATGGTGTGTGCCACACACAGCATTTGTAAAATGTGTCCATCTTTGGAGAATTAATTTTAGGAGGTATTTGTTGCTTGCCCTGGCTTAGTCAAGTGAGGCACCCTCTTGATAAGTGCCTCTCTGGTGGAAATCCCCATAATTTGTTTATCTGCATATTTTGACCATTTAGACACACTCTTCTCATTGTAATGTACCCTCTGCAGTTTCTTTTTAATTGTTAATGGGGTACTGGTGAGGAACCACTGTTTTTGTCCCTTTTAACCTGCCTACTAGTTCAGGTCCCTGTTGGAAGGGAGTCTACTCAATATCTCTTCCTGCATTGGTATTCAGAGACTTTCCTAGAGGTGTGTTAAATTTATTTATTTTCTTTCCCCTATCATCTTTGAGCTTACTTTCTTGCTCTGTTCTGTCTACCGGTTTATGGGGTGGGGGTGCAGTCTACTTTTGTCTTTATCTACTTATATAGCTGAACTAGGCATGTCTATTGCAAATAGAGTTGAAGACCATGTTCACAATGTTTCCTTCTATGGATGACTCCAACAGTGTTTTTTGTAAGAAAAGCTGATGCAGGCATAGAAGGTGGACTGTACAGAAAAGAGGCAGGAGGAGAATAAAAAGTGAAAGGTACAGTGGGGGAAAAGGGGATAGTGAGACCCTCTGAGGGGAGAGGTGGTGGGAAAAAGATATCAACAAGTGACCACATACACTTGTGGAACAAGTTGCTGGTATTCACAGAACTACATGTACACTATGTGGTACCCAAACATTGTTCCCCTAGTCTCTTTCCACATGTTTCTCCCCAATATAAACATGTCAACATCTCCCCCAACATATAATTGCCTTATCCAGCTCACATTCTATTTTGACTTATGGAGTATGTGGGCAGTTTGAAACCCTCCAGCTATTGTTGTATTTCAACTGAGAAAGATGGGATTTGAAGTCCAGCAGCAGCTGGGGGTCTGCAATTGTCTCACCATTGGTATGAATGATTTCCATTTACTGTGCAGTAGGGATTCAGAAACAGGTGTTAACATGAAGCAGGGAAAGGGAAGATTGCCCAAGCAGAGAGGGAGTGCAGAACTATGCTTCTCTGCAAGCAGTGGCTTTCTTGTGGGCCTTGATTGGTGTAAAGCCAATGTGGTGCCTTAGTGTAGGACGAGTTAAAATCTGGGAATTATAGTCCAGTGAGTCTGACCTCTGTGGGGGGTGGGGGGGGTGGGACTGCTTTAACGGATTATATTCAAATGGAACTTTCACTTTAATTCACGTGTGCATATTTGAAAACTGCATTAAAAACTGCCTGTCATCTTGGCCAAAAGACCAGCAAATATACAGTGAAGGGGATATTTGTACTTCTTACCATATGCTATTTGCGGTACCTATGCTATACCATTGACATTTCATCTGATAATTAAGCTTTTTTTCAGTGATGTATGCTAATGAAGGTTTCAGTATCTTTTCATATGCTAGTGATGCTTTGTGCTGTACCAGGAAATTTATACTTTCCCACAAAGAAGTCTGAAGATTTCCTAAACTAGACATCTACTGGATAGAAAATTGAAGTATAGGGAACTCTCCAATACTGTTAAAGTTGGATGGAGTACCTCAGGGTTCAGTACTTGTTTATGAATTACCTGGAAAATGGTATAGAAAGCAAAATTTCAATATTTGCAGATGACAGTAAGTTAAATTATGCAAGGTAATACAATCTGTGAAATGTTTGCTCTCTACAGAGGGATTTACATAAAATAGCAGATTGGGCAAACAGAATGACATTTTAATGAAGGAAAGTATATAAGGTCATGCATGTGGGATGAGCAGATCCTACCAAATTAAAGTTCTTTAAATCCATGTATTACTATCACCTTTAATGGATTCATTCCACGAAACACAATGCTAGATAGATCTGGGAATTCTTGGAAATAGTGATCAGAGTCAAACAGCAGTCGTAAAAGCAAGAAAAGCACTGCCTTGATAAAAAGGGACATTGAAGCAAGAATGGTTAACATAATGTTGCCACTGTTGGTAAGACCTCACTCCATATATGCAGTGCAGTTTTGGGCGCCAGGTCTGAATGGTAGTTTATTAAATATCATGTTGCTCCGTAACTCCAATGGTGGGTTTGGGGGAATGTTAGTAGCAATGTTTGATTTCTCCTATGTCTGCATGGGGACTAAAGCCACATTCTCATTCACAAGACTGAGGCAACTATGGTGCTGACAGCCTGTCTCCAAGTATAAGTGCCACCAGTGTAAACATAATAGTGAGGCACAAGCAGCACAGACCTGGGACCCAACAGCCCCTCTGATAGAATAGGGATCCCCTTGTTGTACCCCACAATGGATCTGAGGATAATACATACGTGAAAAAGCTCTCCTGCCCCCCCCTCCACACACAAAGGAAGGGCACAAGGTTTGGTGGTAATATGATCTAGGGGCTGCAGAGTCCCAGGAACAGTGCAAGCTACCAAAGCCCACACCAATGCCAGTAACATAGAAAACAAGAGCAACATTGCAAGACTATATTTCACTTGTGTGGAGAGAAAACATTTATTACAGTATCCATTAGATGGTAGCATCCTAGATAGCAGTCAGTAAGACTGACCCTAAATAAAAGTCCAAATGTCCTTTATTACCCAATGGCAATAGAAGCAACCAGTAAAAGTGATCGAAGGATAATCCTCTTCCTTGGGAATGGGATGTTCGTTCTCCTCTTTGGCTCTGGCATCCACTTGCTTTGGGTTGTCTAAGTCTGTTTGCATGACATGGAATCCACTTGAGCTAAAGTAACAAGCATAGGCTCTATGATCTGCAGAGTCAAAGCTACTGCAAATGACTTTTTTTCCCTTGTACAACTGTACAGTGGTTCCATCCACAGAAGCGATGAATGTTAGGAGAAACCAACATTTCTATTGTTGTGCTGTTGCATTGTGGTAGTAATGGGCCTCAATTTGTGTGGCCACTGCATCATTAAAGGTGGCAAATCACTGAAAATGAGTCTTGAGTGACCATCAAATTGGTGAGAGACCCCTGACTGCTGCAAAAAAAAAATGGCTCGGGCAGAGTGTGGAAACAGTGTAATCTCGGCTCGTCTTGTGGAGATGCTTTAGACTTGATCAATATCCTCTCCAGGAGGTAATTTACATCCCCCATGTCCTTAGTCAGAAATTGAGTCTCTGGTGTAAACTGCAGTGCCTCTGTTCACTGATTCAGAGATGCCTTAGATGCATATATTGCACCTCCTGTGCCAGTTTTCAAAGTCATGTACTTTGACTTGTAGCCGCCTACATCTGCAAAACTTAGCTCTGTTTTAAATCTGAATGTATGGCAGCTTTCATAGAAACATTTCAAACTGATCTTAAACAAGCCCGTTTCATTGCCATTTATTTTAAGTGAGTTACTTCAGATGTAGGTAGCATGTGTGTATTATAAAATCAGTTATCGTTATTTTTCCTTGCTTGAGTGTGAAGTTATGGGGGCATGTGGTTAGAAGAGCACATGCTTTGTTGATAACATCAGTCAATGCATCAGTGTCCCCATTGGTGATCTCATAAAGATTGCTAACATCAAATTACACACTTATCGACGGAACCATTTTTCAGGTGTAGTGTCAGTACTAGGTGGTGGTCAGCGCTCTTAGTGAGCTGGGATTTTTAGACCTTTAATTATGTATAGTATTGGTGGTGACAAGCTGCAGGTGTTGGCTATTTTGGTGTGTGTAGTGCTAGACTGTATAGGTGTTTTAAATTTTGAAGTTTGACACTTGATTATAGTGGTTTCTCTACTTGTTAAGCATTCTTTTGCATTTTATAGGAGCACTTCTTGGTTCTGGGTAAAAAAAAGTGTAGTGTTGTATTGGTTTCTGTGCAAGGTCACCAGTATCTAGATTTTGTAGATGCATTGTCATATGTGACCCTATTACTGCCACTGTCATCAGTGAAGTACGTGGGGCATGAGAACTGCATCACAGGGATAAACAAGTATTGTTGCTTTGACTACAGATTTAAAGGGATAGTAATACTTCGTTTTAACTTTATTTTATTTTGTAGGCATTAAAAAAACATGAAGAATGATATGTCTTATCTCTCAAACCTTTATGGTTTATGAGATATTCACAAGCAAAGTTCCCCTCCCCGCCCCTTTTTCGTAGTGTAAGCCATCTCTTCTCAAATGTGAGTCTGGTTGTATGACAGGACAGATAACAGAAGGGGACAATTTTCTTTGTATGAAAACAATGAAAGCCCTTCCCCCCCTTGACAAGTTTTTCAGCTTTTTCCATTATCTTAATTGAAGATTGTCCCTCTCTGCAGTCTACCTGGGCATCTCCCTTCTGATCTGGTTGAACAGGGAAGGGATACTTTGTTTGTGAATATCTCTTAAACCATAAAGATAAGACTTATATCATTCTTCATGTCTTTTTAATGCCTACAAAATAAAATAAAGTTAAAACGAAGTATTACTATCCCTTTAAGTATTTGCATCCTGTTCAGTGGCTTATTTCACTGCTCACTAATAAGGCTGCAATGGTAGCAGCTTGTGAGAATTTATCTTGGTGTAGCAAATTAGAGGGGGTGAGCTCTTTAACACCTCAGAGGCCAATTCAATGAATAACTTGATTGCAGCCTACCAAATAACCCTACCTATAATAACAATTCTCTTGCGTGCTTCACATCCCCCCCAATATCTCTGGTTCTCTTGATCTGGGTAGCTTTAAAGACGGGGGGGGGGGGGGGAGGACACGGGAGAGGAAGAAATGGCATGTGGTACTCTCCATTCTCACCATATATTTGGTGGGAAACCTTGGGGTACTTTTGGGCTGTAAGTTTGACTAAAGTTTTTCATAGCACGAAATGTATTTATTTAAGCAGTTTGGTACTCAGGGAACTAAACTACCAATTTAAATTAAGCTTTCAGAGTCAGAAATTGCTTATAATCTGACTTGGAATCCAAACCTTAAACCATTTTATCTGCTTCAATAAAAAGTATGGCAAGAATAAAAATGTTTAACAGAACTTTCATTCTGATTTGAATATAGAATCCCTGTCAAGTATACCTGTACTTGTCTCCTTACAGCAGTAGAGGGCAACAAGAGGACCTCCAGCTGTTATGGACTGTAACTGTGTGAGTAACAGCCTCCTTTTTTTTTTTTCCTCAGCAGGAAACAAGTGTGATTAGCTCAGCCTTCCAGCTGGTGGGACCAATGAACAGACCTCTTAAAAGAGCCTCCTGTGAAAGAGTATTTGGTTTGTTTTGGTCCTACCAAGCTGGTGGACGGAGGCCACTGGGTCTCCTATTCTACGATCAAAAGTTTTTTATTTCCATGGGCCCAGACAGCTAACACTGGGCACATTACCTGGGAGCACTGTGCTCCAAATACCTCTTGAAGGTCACATGGGACCAGAATTCTTGTCATGGCTTCTTTCTGGTCCTCTTCGGCAGTTTAGAGTGTATCTCCTGTCTTCCGGTGTGCAAAGGAAGCTTCAGGAAGTGAAACGCCCTTTAATTACCTCAAACCGGAAGTTCGGCTCTATGCGTTCCACAGGTGGAGCGCACAACCGGTGGGCAGCGTTTCAGCGTCTCTGAAGACGTAAAAGCATGGACAGCTAGACCTCTTCTGATGTGAGTGACAGTGTTTCTATGCTAAATTTGATGCTTTTCTGTTCTGTCTTGTGCTCAGTATCATGTCTGCTGTGGATGGCTTAGCAGCAGAAGAAACACCAGGTCTGCATCTGATACAGTGACTCCCAAAGAAGATGAGACTGCTTCCGATTCCAAAACTTGCCCAGGCCATGATACCAAGCTATCTTTGACTGACTCAGCTAAGCTGTGTGTAAATTGTTTGGGGAAAAAAGTGAATAACACAGAGATCCCTTATCAAACCCAGAAAGTCCTGAAATTGAGGAGTTCTTCTATGCAGAAATCCTTTTATACCAGGAGTTCTCCAGGAAAAGACAAAGATCCTCCTGACACTGAGGAAGGAACCTCACTATTCATGAGATGGAAGAGGGAAGTAGTCTCATGGATCTAGACTCTGTGTCTTCATCTGCTGAGGAAGGTGTTAACTGCAGATAGTGGATCTTTTAGTCTAGACACGGTAGAGGGTTTCCTTAGGGCATGAGGAAAACTCTGGGGCTCTCTGATACCCAAAAAGAATTGGATGTTATAGATGCAGCCTTTATAGGCCACAAGAAGCCTTCTTTAGTGTTTCCAGTCCGCAAATCTATTCAGGACACAATTAATAATTAATGGAGCCTTACTCATAAAAGACCAGCAATTTCTAGGCGTTTTTCTAAAATGTTTCCCTTTTTTCTGAGGAAGATACTGCCTCTTGAACCTCCTCTCCCAAGATAGATGTAGCTATTCCTTAGATTTCAAGAAGAACCACTATTCTTCTGGAGGATGGGTCTATGCTTTGAGATGGCATGGAGAAGAAAGCTGACAGTGTTTTGAAGAAGCGGTTTAAACCAATGGGAATAACCTTAAGTTAGCGTTTGCCCTAGCATGTGTATTCCGTACTTAGAATTTAGCTTACCGAGCTTGAAGAAAAGTTAGATTTCTGTTACTCATTCCAGGCTTCTATCAAAGAGTATGTTAATTAATCATGTGATGCTTCACTTGATATTAAATTGCTTGCCAGATCATCAGCCTTGTCAATTGCAGCCCAAAGAGCTCTGTGGATCAGGACATGGGAGACGGACCTCTCGTCTAAAAACAGGCTAGTACATCTTCCATTTACAGGTCAAATGCTGTTTGGAGACAAGGTTCGAGACATAGAGTACAGTCTTGCCTCAAGACAGGAATAATAGATCCTCTCCTACGAGATCTAATTATTGCAGGCAATCCTTTCGGGAAGCAAGCAAATACAGCCCTGGTCGGAGTTATCAGAAGAAGAAAGGGGCCGTCCAGCTATCCAGGGTAGGAACCAGAAGTCAGTTCCCCAGAAAAGGTCATAGAAAATGTGTATCACGCACTTACAACAGAGAATTCTTATAGGTCCACAAGTAAAAGCAATACACTTCATTGAACGATAAGCAGAACCTGTACAATAAATTTGATCAATCTTTATGGTGGATGAGGCAATGTAAAATCAATGGGTACAAGCAGTCAGATGTGCACAAAGCATCTCAAATGGGGAGCTGGGATTTCGGCGATACAGATTCACACCGAACAGAGACTGTAAAAATTCTCTGTATGCTTTTACAGGTTTGTGTGTGTAATGTCTGTCTATAATTTTACATAGCCATTACCAAATGTGAGTGTATTTTAAATTATATCTATATACACTATCCCCTGATTTATAGTGATAAGGCACTATTGGGGCCCCACTTTTTTTTTTTTTTTTTTTTTTTTTTTTTTTTTTTTTTTTTTCCTCCTCCTCTCCCCCTGTGTTTTGTTACACAGAGTTTTAGAAGGGAGAGCTGCCAGATATTTGTTGCTTTACAGAGGCTGTCTTAAGGGGAACAAGCTTTATTTTCCCCCAAGCTTTATTTGCCAGTGTGTGCATATGTACAACTCTAGCATACAGCTATAGTGAGTATATTTTCTACGGTGGTGTGGTGACACTGAAAACTAGATGATATTACACAGAGAATGTCTTGTCCTTTGTCTGAACTTCAGGCATTGTCCTGCTCTTCTTACACAGTGTTCAATTAGGACAAAGTGGTACTAAAAACCAGACCATCTTTTAGATGCAAAGTATCTTCGGAATCCCATCTCAGTCAGATTTCTCTCCCTTCATTCTGTCCTGGCCCTCGGCATCCTAAAGAGAAGACCTTCCATAATCTGGATCTGGTCAGGTGTCTGTCCATTTATCTGGAAAGAATTAACTCTTTCCGCAAGTCAGTCTTTATTCGTTCACGTTTTTGGAAAGTTTAAGGGCTCTTCTGCTTCTAAGCATTACATTGCAAGATGGGTCAGGGAATGCATCAAATTGGCATATCTTTCTGCTGTTCAGGATCCTCCGTTGGATATTAAAGCCCATTCCACTAGGGCTATTTCTACCTCTTGGGCCCAGAAGGCAGTTGCTTCACCTGAAGAAATCTGCAAAGCAGCAACATGATCCTCTCTGTCAACCTTGATTAAGCATTACAGGCTTTTGGCATCCAGAAGTTTGTCAGGAAGGTCCTACAGGCAGTAGTAACCTGATTAAGGTAGAATTCTTTCCTATTTCCCTCCCTTATTGGTACTGCTTTGGGGAAGTCCCCACTTGTTTCCTGTTGTGGTAAGGACACAGAGGAAAAGGTGAAATTTACTCTCAGATATTTTCCTCTGTCCGTCCACGGCACTCCCTCCCATGTATGTATATCTGGATCTTAATGTTTTTTTCTGGGGAGAGTATTTTTAGGGAAATTTCTTTAATATACTAACCTTGTGTCTCTTTACAGCTTGGACGAAAGTTTAACTGAATCCTCTACCAGGAGGCTCTTAAGAAGTTTGTTCATTGGTTCTACCAACTGGAAGGCAGTTAATCCCACTTGTTTCCTGCCATGGACAGACAGAGGAATGCAAAATATCTCTAAAGTTTCACCTTTTCTTGTTTTTACTTACAGCTGGGAATTTTTCTGCTTTCAAAATGTATGCATCTGTGTAACTGTATCCCTTAAATGTGTCATAGGAACCAGTAAATACCCCCCCCCCCCAGGTTTATGGTCAAATTTGTAATTGCCATTCTGCCTTTATTCAAAGGCTGACCTGCAGTACTGAATGTAGATGTTTTGTTCCTGGAAGTGGACATGACCTTTAGCAGGATCCCTGGGCCTCCTAATTGTCTTATTGCCCATAGTAATTTTATGCATGCTCATGTAGGCAGTGTACAGGATATCCAGTATGGTGTGAAGTGTGCTCTTGCACAAAGACAAAAGGACAATTCATGGGGGCCAATAGGATTTTGTAGCTATAGTAGTGAGTGGGGGGTTATTGGAATGTGTTCACTTTTAACTGTTTCCTCACCCCTGACCATGCATTTCCAGTTTGTACTACTGCGGACAGTAATTCTACTGAGAAATAATGTAGTTACAGCTGATTCTCTTCAATACCTAGAACTTTGCATCAGGTGGCATTGTGATAGGGTAATACTCCTGTATAAACTTAAAGTCCAGTTTGCGTTTTCCTGAATGGTTCTACTGCAGAGAGTATGATGCACGTCTGGCACGATATGCAGAGCGGATCTGGACATGCAAGAGCACAGGAAGCCTTCAGCTGACTCACAAAGAAGCCTGGGATGAGGAACAGGAGGTGGCAGAACTGTAAGTACAACCATGTTTGGGGTATGTTAACACAAATTATGGACTCCAGCTTCTTTTTGTCTTCACTTCATCAAGGCAAAAAAAACAAACAAACACCCAGAGCATGTATAGATTCATTGCACACCATTTGTCTTCTCAAAGTGTTAAATTACAAATTCTATATATTACAATTTCCCAATATACTGGGTATTTAAGACAATCTCAAAAGTAGAAGACATATATAGAAAGTACTGCACTTGTACACTTACAAACATGTTCTGCTTAATACATATCAAGTTGCTCTTAAAGGGATAGTAATGTTTCATAATAAAAGCAGCTCTAATCATCATAGTATTTGGACCTTGGAGAGTGTTATTTCAATTCTGTCAGAGTTGTAGTTCAAGAGTAATTCAATGACAAACCCTCTCCCGCCCCTTTTACTGATGTAACACTGCTCTGCCAGAGCAGAAGGGAGGTGCCCAGGTAGATTGCAGAGAGGGACAATCTTCAATTAAGATAAGGGAAAAACCTGAAAAACTTGTCAAGGGGGGCAGGACCTTCTTTGTTCTCATAGGAAGAAGATTGTCTCCTGCTGTTATCTGTCTGGTCTATGGACTGCATTCCACATCTAAGAAGAGATGGCTTATACTAGGAAAAAGGGGCGGGAAGGGGGAAACTTTGCTTGTGAATATCTCTTAAACCATAAAGATTTGAGAGATAAGACTTATATCGTTCATGTTTTTTTTAATGCCTACAAAATAAAATAAAGATAAAATGAAGTATTACTATCCCTTTAAAGTGATAGTAATACATGAAATGACATACATTTAATTTGGTAGATATTTTAAAAAAATTAATTGTGCCGTTTCTGATATCCCAAACCTTTATGGTTTGGTAGATATCAGTCTACAAAGTTCCCCCTTCCCTCCCTTTGTGCTGACGGAGATCCCAGTCCATAGACTGTCCTGAGGCTCTTCAGCAGAGCCGTGATCACGGTAGTTACAAAGAAATAATTAATCTGAATGGTCTACAACTTGTGCTTGCAAACCAGGCACATGTTGTAGACAGTTCAAATGAAAGTTCGAACTACCAGGATCACGGCTCTGCTGAAGAGCCGCAGGACGGTCTATGGACTAGGATCTCCGTATCCAAGTTAGAAAGCTGACGTCAGCACAAGGGGAGGGAAGGGGGAACTTTGCAGAATATCTCCAAAACCATAAAGGTTTGGGAGATCGGAAACGGCACAATTTATTTTTTAAATATCTACCAAATTAAATGTATGCAATTTCATGTATTACTATCACTTTAAAGGAGCAGGAATCTGTAATACTCGCATGCAATTTCTCTCAATCTTAAGCTGACCGGTCCATTTTTATGGCTGAATGTCTGCTGTTTGTGATGACTTGTCAGTCAGTATTCAGTTTACCTTCGCTTCAGACTTGGGGAACTGCATGGAGTGACAGCAGCTGCATTCCCTCCGCTCTGTCATTCAGCTGCAAACAGAATTCAGGATACTTGTGACTGACAAGTTTTATTACTTAACATTTGACTGCCCTTTATGTACAGTGTAATGTATTGCTTGCCTGTTCAGTAGGATAAACTGTTTTTTACCTGTCTGTGTAAAATCTCTGTAGCATATTTAAATATACTGATTCTGCTGCTTAGTTTGAAGGAAGAATTTCCAGTGTGGTATGAAAAGCAGGTGTTGGAGATGGTTCATCATAATACAATCTCCCTGGACAAGCTGGTGGACCAGTCCTGGATGGAGATCATGACCAAGTACTCTTTGGATGAGGAGTGCGACGTTGAGGTATGCACTATTTAAGTTTTGCATCGAGAAGCAGTTTGTAATCCGGGTTGGTGTATAGTTAGATGGGAATTTTCACCTGAAAATGAATGATTCATACCCCTTTAACCCGTTCAGTGCCAGATACACAATGCGTTGCATACCCCTCTGGCACTGAGAGGGTTAAATATGTATTCCTAGCCACCATTTATAATATCTAGGTGCAGGGCTTAAAATTTGAAGTCCTTTGCTACTAGCCAGACCTGAAAAGTTACTCGCCACTGCAAGCCATAACATACCCACCAGGGCTGAATTTCTACTCACCAAGGCTGAATTTTCACTCGCCATTGGCTAGTGGTGAGTGGAAATTTTGAGCCCTGTCTAGGTGCATAGTCCACAAAATGTATGCTATGTAGGCAGCTGAGAGTGATTTCACTTACGTAAGCTCCTAAGAAAGCGATAATGTAGGTCATAATGTGGATAATTTTAATGCGTTTCTGTGACACGGAAGGGATGGATATTTAAAACTTAAGGGGCTTGTGTAGGTAAAGTACCAGTTTCCACACTTATGAAATGTTACTTTTTGCACCAAATAAAACTTTTTTTAAAAGTTAAATGGGTATGAACATCTATTACCAGCAATAGTGGCATGGCGTTGCAAGTGTGGTCTAACCCTTTCTGTGGCACAGGACTATACAACGCAGTGATTAACAGTGTGTTTGGTACCCATTTTGCACTGAAAGGTTTGGGGTGAAGTGTAAAAACCTGTATGAAATTCATTGCAGTGTGTCGGAAACATCTGTGACACCGAAAATGTTGGCAAAGAAAACTATTAAAAAAAAAAAAAAAAAAAGTTGAGTAGCTCTCTGACATTTAAAGGTTTTAAGTATGAAAGAGGATTCCATACACACACCTAGACATAAATATACAGCCATTTCAAAGGATTAACCCTTTGAGTGGTGGTGTAATAGATATGCATTCTTCTAGTACTGAAAGGGTTAAATGTGTAAATTCTGATTACATTGGTGGACAGTAGTAATCATGCTGAGCTCTGTGGAAAAGATTTTTCTGTTCAAACACATGCTCTGGGGGAGTGTAGTGAAGGCAGTAGAAGAGGGGAGCTGAAACTGATATATTACCATTATCTACTTAGGTAATGCATGCACTTGGGCAGCATTTACACACTGCGTGCCAGAGGGTTGAGAATGCATTACAGAATATGTTGCTTACTCCTTTGGTAGTGAAAGGGTTAGTATGGATGTGATTTACCATAAGCGGAAAGTCAAACCTCACTGCCTTCAGGATCGTTTGCTGGGGTTCAGCAAAGTTATCTGAGCAGTGAGTCCTTCACAAACTTTGTAGCAAGATAAACTTCATACAGATGCCATAAAGACAATAAAATTCTGAGACTTGATTAACCCCTTGAGTGCTAGGGGTACCAAACAGATTTCAAAGCAGTGTGTTGTGTAACACTCTGGCCCTTAAAGGGTTAAAAAGCTCACCAGCTGGTAACAAATAATACCTGCAGTTGTACTTTCAGGCTGAGGGCAACAAACAGAAGGCAGCTGGGAGAAGGGTTATGAGAGGTGCTGTGTTAAGGGACCATGTGCATTTAGTGGAAGATGTGAGCACTGCATTGCTTCACAATGTGTTCCATACTTGTGTGGCAGCAGACTATGGGACTATACTGTTTGGGACGTATCTCTACAACCGTTTAACCTAGTGACTTCAGAGATGGCTCTTTTTACTTGTCTGTCCCTGTTTTATCATCCGGTTCATGTTTCTAGTATGTTGGGGGGCTCAGGGGGCTTCGGGCACTTTTTTTTTTTTAAACTATTTCCCATGAGCCCTTGTTTCTGATTGGCTCCTGCCGCGGCATCCATTTTGTGAGTGTTTCTGGGTGAGTATTCTACACAGGGCTTGGATTCTCCTTCTCTCCTCTGCAGATTAACCCTTCACCTGCCAGATGTTTATTTTAGCGATTTTGTGGGGTTAAACTTTAATCCTACATACTATAACTGGGTGATTTATTGTACAGTAAGGTTATTTGACACTGTGAAAACATCTATACCACTGGAGCTAGGGGCTAGACCTAAGACTAAGGAGGCTGGTGTCTCTGTATCCCACATTGCTCTTCCTGTCACTCAGGACTACTTAGAGCATTCTCAGGTCATTTATGCCCAGCATGTTCTGATGTCCTTGACAGCATTCCAGGGACCTCCAGCCATACCATAGAGCCAACTTGGGTGCAGGTGTTCAAGGCTGTGACTATAGGGACTTTAGGTCCACATTGCAGCTCTTTCCATCCCAGTTACAGGGGGCCTTTCAGTTTTGGCAGGCCCTCTCCTCAGTCAAGTCTTCCCTTCCCAAACCTCAGGGAGTATCTAACATGTCAGATTCCTCTGAGGAGGAACTTCTGGTGGATTTGGATGTTGTGTTTTGTGTTGGGGTCCTCAGTTTTTTTTGGAGACCCTTTTGAGGCTGATCCTGAGCCCTCGCCTGACGGCCTGATCAGGGCCGTCTTAACTACTCTTAACATTCCCCTAGTTCATGAGGTTCCTTCTGATCCCTCTGATATGTTCCAGGAGCCTGCAATGCCCCTTGCTTGCTTTTCCACCTAATCCCACTCTTGACCGCCTTGTGTCTGAGGAGTGGAAATAACCGGACAAGAAACCCTCTGTCCAAGAAATTCGTCAAGCTTTATCCTTTTTCTGAAGCTGTGGATGCTCCTGTAACCAGGCTATATAAATCCACTGCCAGTCTCTGATGCCTCTGCTCTGAAGGACTGGACAGACAAGAAACTTGGTTTCCCTCAAGTCCATTTTTGCCACTGCTGGTTCTGCTATGTGTCCAGCATTTGCCGCAGCATGGGTGAACCGGGCCATTACGGTCTGGACTGAACAGCTCACCCGGGCTGTCTGTCAGGATTCACCTACTTCAGACAAGTTGCGCCTTCTTGCCAACATTTGAGGCACAGCACTATGTTTCTGCTGCCTTATTTGATGACATCTGTTTGGTGGCTAGGGTTTCCACCATGTCTGTGGTGGCCAGATGAGCTCTTTGCCTCAAGATCTGGTCTGTTGACACTGCTTCCAGATCTTAAGGGTCTGATCAGTGAGGCCACTGGGGGTAAGAGTACTCTTCTACCCTTGGTTCCCAGGAAGAAATTGCTGCTTAAGCGTAACCGGTATTTTCATTCCTTTCAGAATGAGACATGTCCGGCGAACCAGATGGTTCCCTCAGCTCCACGTATCTCCTCCAAGCCCAAACAGCAATGGAAGCCCAAGGTCTACAAGTCCAAGGCTTCCAAGACTACTTTGGCATGACTTGCCGAACCCAGGTCCGCATTCAGCTGTAGGTGGTCGTCTACGACACTATCACGGCATTTGGGAGGACTCAGTGGCAGACCCATGGGTTTTCCAGGTGGGGAAGGAAGGGTACAAGATCCCTTTCATTTCTCTTCCTCCCTTTCGTTTTTGTCCTTCTCACACACCTCAGGGTGCAGAGAAGCGCAGTCTGTTTGGCGCTGTTCATGCTCTTCTGGACAAGGATGTTCTAGAGCCAGTGCCTATCCAGGACAGGGGTTTGGGTTTTTACTCTTTGTGGTCTCCAAAAAGGATGGCGGTTGTCTCCCTGTTTTGGATTTGAAGGATCTCAATTCCTTTGTGACCTGGACTCATTATCACCAGGAGTCTCTGTAGACAGTGATTGCTGCCATGTCCCCGGGGGAATTCCTTGCTTCTCTGGATCTTCAGGATGCGTACTTACACATTGCTGTTCATCCAGAGAGCCGGCAGTACCACTGGTTTCCCTGCGATGGGACATTTTCAGTTCTCAGCTCTTTGATTCAGTCTGACGACGGCTCCTCAGGTCTTCAACCATGTCCTGGGTGCCTTGATATCTGTCCTCCACCGGAACGGCATCAGAGTTACTCCATACATGGACGATTTTACTTCTGAAAGCCCCCTCTGCGGAACTTAATCGGCAAGTTCAGCACTGCATTCAGGCTCTCACCCATCATGGGTGGATAATCAACTTGGACAAGTCAGATCTTGTCCCATCCGTGTCTGGTCTTCCTGGGCCTTCTCTTCGACACTCAGAGCATGGTGTTCCTCACGGACGAGGTGGCTCACCAGATCGCCCACAGGGTTTTCGCAATTCTGTCTCAGGATCCAGTTCCAGTCCAGTAGCTACCCTCTCTGGTGGGGAAATTCATATCCACCATAGAAGCGCTTCCGTTTGCCATGGCACACACCAGGGAGCTCCAGAGGTTCGTGATCCAGGTGTGCAAGGGTCAACCAGATCTTCTGAAGTCTGCTTTTCTTCCTCTTCATGTGGGACTGAGCTTGTCCTGGTGGCTCGACCTTTCCAACCTGCTGAAGGGCAAGTCCTTTCTGGTACCCTTCTGACCAAGGTGACGAGAGATGCCAGCCTCTCCGGCTGGGGAGCGGTCCTGGGTCGCTTGAGCTCTCAGGGCCGGTGGTCTCCAGAGGAGTCCCTCCTTCCGATCAACAAATTTGTGCTTTGGGCGATATTTCATGTCCTTCTACATTGGACATATCAGTTGGAAGACTGTTCGGTCCGAGTGGAATCTGACAACGCCACTGCCGTGGTTTACATCAGCAAGCAAGGCGGAACAATAAGTCTGGCTGCTTGGTTAGAGGTGAAGGCTATTTCTTCCTGGGCAGAAGAACACGTTCGTGCCATATCCACAGTGCACATTCCAGGCGTAGACAACGTCATGGCAGACTTCCTCAGTCGACACACAATGGACAGCTGAGAGTGAGAGTTGCAACCAGAGGTGTTCCACCTCATTGTTCAGAAATGGGGTCCTTCTCACATCGACCTGATGGTGACAAGACACAACAGAAAAGTTCTGCTCTCGGTGGAGAGACCCTCTGGTTGCGATGTCCATTGCTTGGTTGTCTCCTGTGGCTTACATCTTTCCTCCCATCACCATGTTGCACAGGATGTTACGGAAATTACAGCTGGAACATTGTCCAGTTATTCTGATTGTTCCGTACTGGCCTCGTCGGTCTTGGTTTCCGGAGCTTTTGGATCTGTCAGTGGCGGAGCCCTTTCGGCTCCCTTAATGTCCGGATCATCATCTACAGGGTTACCTGTGGAAGGAGGATGTTCACCGGTTGGCTTTGGCTTGGAAATTGAATCCTTAATATTGAAGAATTCTTCTGGTGTGGTGGCTACTATGCTCCGTGCCGCAAGCCTGTTTCTTCCAATGTCTACCATCGTGCCTGGTGGACTTTTCTGTCTTGGTGTGCTGACAGGGACCTGTCTCAGGAATTTGATCTGCCTACGGTCCTGGCCTTTTTGCAGGATGGTGTGGATAAGGGCCTCAGTTTGAGTTCCCTTAATGTTCAGACTTCTGCGCTTTGGTTTCTTTCAGAAGCGCATTGTTTTGTTCCTGATTTCAAGGTTTTCTTCCAGGGTGTCCCTCATACTTGTCAGATTTTCAAGACTCCCACTCCTTAGTGGGATCTTAACTTGGTTTTGGGCATCCTTCAGCTCCCTCCCTTTGAGTCTTTGGCTACTATTCCTCTATGCATGCTGACATGGAAAATGGCCTTTCTCCTGGCGATTGTCAGCTTGCCGTGTCGCGGAGTTGCATTCTTTGTCCTGTAAATCACCGTATTTGGTGTTTCACAAGGACAAGGCAGTGCATTGCACTTCTAAGTAGTCTCTTCTGAATGTGGTCTGAGTTCCACATCAATTAGGAGATTGTGGTGCCCTCTTTCTGCCTGGAACACATCTCTGACAAGGAGAGGGATCTCCACTTGTTGGACGTGGCGCGTTGTCTCAAGTTTTATGTACATCTCACAGAGTCTGTCACGAAATCGGACGCTCTATTCGTCATTCCTGAGGGTCCTAGGGCTGGAAGGACCTGCATTCAAAGTGACTATTGCTTCTTGGATCAAGTCCACTATTCATAAGGCTTACGAGCTGAGAGAGAACCCTGTCCCTTTCAAGGTCACCCCTTCCTTCTACTCTATCTGGCTTCCTTCCTATGGAGAATGTGGGGGAGTGACTATCTGGCTGTCTTTCATTCCTTGCCAGATTTATCTTCTTGAGAGGAAAAGGATTCGTACTCAGTTCAGCCTTTAATTAAGGCCAACTTGGAGGTTTGACAGGTTTCAGATGGGTCTTCCCCTGTTGGTGCCTCTGTTTCGTTTTTTTAAGTGCAAGCAGAAGTCTCCTTTCCATTAATGCAGAACTGGACTAGATTATTCAGGATGTGGCGTTATCCTGACAGGGTTTTCTGCTCCCAAATGTTTACTAAGCTTTAACCCTTTCCTGCGGTCTGTCCCTCCAGCTGTGGATTGGATGGGGTCCCGCTTGTCCAAACATGCTATAATGTTGCAAGGGGTGGCTACCTTTCAGAACTCTGCTGATAAGCTAGGCTCTTACCAGGTAACGGAGCTGTATTGTGTAGCTTTCGCTTCAGCTTGGGCATGCAGTGCCATGGAGGTTTGGCTGTGGTAGCTTTTGCAAGCTGTTAATGAGGGCACTCCTCCAGAGGAGCTATTGGCTTTAATCCATCGTCTTCAGGATTCCACTGTTTACGCTGGTGATGTCGCCTTAGTCGTGGCTAAGATTTCTGCTAAATACTCCAACTTCCGTGCTGGCATGGCATACTTCTTGGCTCTGGATCTTGAATGCTGTTGCGGCCTCTAAGAAGGTTTTCATGTCTTTGCAGTTCAGTGGTTCTTATCTTTTGGTCCTGAACTTAAGATGGTAAGTCAGGTCATTGGGGACAAGGGTACAATTTTGCTTTAGGACCAGCCCTGCAAGTTTGATTTTCGGCAGAGAGGTGTGGCTCCCGTTCTGGTTGGTACTACTAGAGTTCCTCTTTCTTATCTGTTCTCTCTCTCTCTGGCTGCTCCTTCCTTTCTTTACCCAGTAAAGCCCAAGGCCACTTGGGGTTACAAGAATTCAGTTCCAAAGGCCCAGGATACCAAACCTTCCTCTGCATGAAGGTGTGGGTTTGGAGTTGCCCAAACATCTATTGGGCTGTCATCTTCATTTTGCTTTTCTGTGGCACACCGCTATTTCCAACGGATCCTGTGACTTAGGAGATTCAGAAAGCTTTGTCTTTCTCGCGCTTTCTCAATCCAAGTTTTTCATGTCCTGGGTTCCTGCGGTCTGTCACCTGGTTCTGGCCTTTCTTGGCTTTTCAGTCTTTTTGAATGCCAGGGTGGTTGTCCAGCTTCCTGAGAATCAGGTATTCCAGGGATTTTATACCAGTCTTTTCTGCGTGCTAAAAAAGAATTGAGGCTTTTGTCCAGTATTGGACCTCAAGGCACTGGATAAGTTTTTGTGCTGCTTGTTCCTGATGTCTGTCAAGCTGGTCATCGTGGCCATGGTGCCTGACAAGTTTGTGGCCTCACTCAGCATTAAGGATGCCCATTGTGGCGGGCCATAACCGGTTTCTCTGGTTTTACCTTTCAGGGATATCCCTTTCGGTTTGTGGCTGTGTTTGGATGTTCACGAAAGTGCTGGCTTCTTTGACTGCCTATTTGTGGACACTGGGAGTAGATTGTCATCCAGATATGGAGTCACTTCTCCCAAAGGAGCAGTGTCCAGCTTGGTTGCTTGAGCATTTGTGTCTGCCTTAAACTGTTCTTCAGCAACACAGGTGGAATTGTTAATCTGCACAAATCTCATCTGGTCCCCTCTCAGTGGCTGCTGTTTCAAGGTCTTGTTTTCTACCACCTCTTCACAATAACTTCTTGCCTCAGTCTAAGGTGTCCTGTTTACAGGTGAGTATTTGACTTCCTGGCGCAATCACAACACTATCAGGGACTTCGTGCGTCTGGTTGGCACTCTAGTGTCTACTATAGAAACTGTTCAGTTTGCCCAGTTTCATTTGTGTTCTCCAAATGAATATGCTTCAGAACTGGTGCTGGTGCACTATGCAGTCCACAGAATGCCAGTCTATCCATCTGGGGTGCGGTTGCGGACGCCATTCTGTTCCGGGCCACTAGTCTCCCACCTGAGCCAAGATGCTGATCAGTCTTCTGTATATTCGAGCAGTCTTCAATGCTCAGTTGTTCTGGACCAGTCTCCTGCAAGGTCTTCCCATGCAGATTCAGTCTGACAATTCTACAGCTGTTATACTTTAATCAGGGTAGAGTCAGAAGCAGCAGAGCAGAAGTGTGAAAGATTCTTCTTTGGGTGAAATCTCACATGCCTGCCCTGCCCGCCTGGTATATTCTGGTCAAGGGCAATTGGGCCGCGGATTCTCCTCTCAATCCTTCCGGGCAAATGGGTGTTGGAAACAGGAAGTTTTCCTTCAGCTGGTGCAAAAGCCCGTGTAGACAGGCCAAGGTCTGGGTGATGTTAACCCCTTTGAGTGCCAGAGGGGTGGGTACGCAACGCATTGCTTTGGAATGAGTTGATACGCCTCTGGCTCTCAAAGGGTCAAGAGGATGGTCCTGCTCTGAGTACTGCTGCAGTTGTGCTGTAGCGACTACTCGAATACACACACACTCCTCCCAGCATTCTGTGCCTTCAGGCAGTCTAGACCGCATGACTGCTTCAGTCAAACATCTTGGCGAATTATTATATAGGATAATACATACCCCCCCCCCCCCTCCCCTCCCTCAATCTGGTCTTGAAAGCGGTTTCTTCTCTGAAGGTTCAGGCATCAGCTTTGTTAGTTTCCAACATAAGATCGCTGGCATGTCTGAGTTTCATGTTTCTACACATAGTGACTTGTCTTCACTTGCCTTACAGCTCCAGACCTAAACCAGGTGTTGGAAGTGCTTCAGTCTTCTCTTTGGCCACAAAGTTTTGCAGGTTGTAATTACTTTGCTCTCCATCCCTCTTTTTGGGACTGCTTTGGAACGTCACCATGTCTCTGCCTGCTTCCTCGTAGGGTTTCCCAACAGGTTGTCATTTTTCAAGCTGGAGGGTGTCTTGTGCCATTTCTTCTGTTGCATTCTCTATACTCTCCTGACTTTGCTAACCAAAAACTGGGGTGCAGAGGGAGGAGTTTTAGATTTAGTACCCTGCCTCCTTAAAGGAGACTCTCCTTACCCATGATAACTGCATCCCCCACTACAGACTATGAGAAAAGGATTTATTGGTAAGTTTTGTTTAATCCTCCTCCATTCAAGTCACACCGAACAGTCTGATTTTCAGGGTACCCCTTGCACTTTATACGTAATGGGTGGGTATGATGCACTTTTTTTTTTTTTTTTTTTTTTTTTTTTTTTTTTTTTGTAAGTTTTAGCTGTCAAACCATAAGCAAGTTGTTACACAATTTCCATAAATATGCATTAAAAACTTGATCTCAACATATATTTTTTTTTGCCTTTCATAAGTAAAGTGGTGCATACTCGGCTAGTATCCTTTGCAACCAAAGTGCCACAGCACCCGGGTTGAGATCAACTGCCCTAAAAGTAGTTATCGCCTAGTTAATGAACTAGAATGTAAACTTGTTCCACTGAATTGTCAAAATAAATTGCCAGTATGTTATCATTCAACAAAGCTGCAATTACGAAACATAAACTTATGGCTAATCTGAAAGTAAAATTGTTACTGGTTAAAGCAATAGAAGTTTGAATTCGCAGGTGGGACCGGAAAAGTACCTGCGAGCAAAGATAGTGAAAATTCATCCTTTAGAGGAAGACCAGCAGGCACCTGAGAAAAAGTCTGAAGGTGCCTGTGATTCTCCATCCAGTGACAAAGAGAATTCTAGTCAGGTAGCCCAGGACAACCAGCTGAAAGATGATGGCAGCCGACGGGACAGCCTGAGCAGTCTACGGGAAAGTAAGTACTTGAGACATTACTATACAGGCATTGTACTGTTCAGCCCAAGTATCCTCTTATGAAATGGAATAAGAATCTGTGGAATAGGAGCTACCACAAGCTGTGTGTGTACAGAGGTGGTTCATGCTGCTGCTTTTACTTTTGTGAAAGTGTCCATATTGGCTATGAACAGCAACCTTTTGAAACTTGTAAAAAACTGCCCCTCTTTGTTGGGTAAAATGTACTAGTTAAGTTTTTTGAGTTGCTCGCCCTGCATACAAAACTTTGAATGTCCTTTCTTTATAAAGATAGTATTGTTTCACCCCCCCCCCCAAAAAAAAAAAAAAAAAAAAAGCTCCAATTTAATCTTCATGGTATTTGGGCTGTGGAGAGTGTTATTTCAGTACTGTCAGAGTTGTAGTTCAAGAGTAATTAAATGATAAAGTATCCCCCTCCTGCCCCTTTTGCTAATGTAACTGATCACCTCAGAGCAGCAAGACTGTCTGGATGGATTGCAGAGAGGGACAATCTTCAGTGAGCGTAAGGAAAAACCTGTCAAGGGGGAGCAGGGTTTTCCTTAGGCTCACAGTAAGAAGAATGTCCCTTTCTGCGACCTGTCCGGTCAAGAGACCGGATTCCACATCTGAGGGGAGGCAGCTTACACTAGGTGTAAGGGGTTAGATGAGGGATAATTTCTCATTGCATTACTCTTGAACTACAACTCTGACAGTATTGAAATCACACACTACATAACCCAAATAATATGAAGACTAATTGGAGCTACTTTTTTTGTGAAGTGTTATGTTATGATCACTTTAACATCCTTGATTTGGAGTGAAAGGTTATTTCTACATAAAGCAAACAAGCGGTTTTTGGCAGTGTCCCCCTCATAACTTGCTGCCCTTCATGAATTTTGCACTCAGGTCACACTTTTGTATAAATTTACTATGGTGTTGGCTCTTGTGTCTTCATAGTCTTCATAGTTTCTCTGGCCATTTTCCAACTCTTGGCTTCAACTGAGACAATCCCCTTAAAGCTTTTCTCTTTTGTCCAGTATGGAATACAGGTACCATGGAAGGTGATCTTCCTTCCTTGGGAGGCGGAACATTTCAAAAGATAAAAGGTCTTGAGTGTGGAGCTTACCCGCCCCTTCAGGCTAACCCCCACCTGCTCTTCCAGTTTTTAAATGTTCCTGATGGCGAACAGGCTTGGAACATTGCTGCTTAGTTTTTGTTTTGGTTTTTAATCTTATTGTTTATTTGATTCTTGGATATGAAGCCCAAGTTTTTACTCCCAGCATGGTCTCTCTGAGGCTGTTATAAAGACCCACTTGACCCTGAATATCAACGGCGCTTTGGCATGTTATCATATTACTACATCAGTTTAGAACATTTGTAGCTTATGATTTTGATACCCCTTCTGTCTCCTAGGGCTTTTTAATGAAGTACGTAGATCTGAATTTTATGTTTATACTGTGTCCTCTTCATACAAATTAGGGGATCTTATAGGTTGATTACCTTTTTAACCAGATTAATAAAAGTTAAATATTAAACAATTTTGGCCATATTTTTGTGCAGCACTGGTCCATCTTTGTCAGCATCAACACTGGTCCACAAAAATAAGTGTAAGACCAATGAAAGGATAGCTGAATCTTCTGGAAGTGTTAATTTACGTTGGAACTTGCTGCAATAACATACACAACACCAGTTGTGTTGTGTTAAATTACAGATTTTGATCCACCATGTGTAAGTCATCTCCATCTCTCTCCCAGGAGTTGATATTCCTGGGGCTCAGGTTCAATACCAGTCTGGGTAAGGTCTTCTTTATGGAGGACAAGGTTCTGCAGAAGCCCTAGAATGGTCCTAAGCTCCAGTCCGGAAGTACATGAAGGCTGCAGCCCTCCTGGTGTGTCTACCCTATAAGTGATGCCTTAGTCTCTGGCTCACACCAGGGAACTCCAGAGACTCATTATGTGGAAATGGCATGTAATGGCAGCTCATCCTAACTCTGGAAGTAACACAGTATCCGTAATGGTGGATGACAGGAGCAACCTGGAGCGGGGGAAGCTGTTCATGATCCCGGAGTGGACCATGGTCACGAAGGATGCCAGCCAGTGAGGCTGTGGTGCAGTTTTAGGTCACCTGCGGGTGGAAGGCAGATGGACTATGGAGGAGTCCCTTAAGTCAATCAATGTTTTGGAGCTTAGGGTGATCTGACTTTCTCTGGTCTACTGGACCCTTCAACCGAGGATGTCATCCAGTAAGAGTCCAATCGGACAACACCACGGCTGTTGCTTACATCAACAAGCAAGGGGGCACTTGAAGTGCTCACGCTTTGTTTGAGGTCTGGTATGTCCTCGGTTGGACAGAAGCCCACATTCCAACCATCTCCGCCGTTCACATTCCAGGGGTAGAAAATGTCCTGACAGACTTTCTAAGTTGCCAAGAAGAGTGGGAACTCCATCCATTCCCTAATTGTGCATGTGGGGGTCTCTCCCTATGGCCACAAGGAACAAGAAGGTTCCGGTGTTTTGCTCCCTTTCAGGGGGACCCACTGGCCTTTGCCACAGACTCCAATGGCGATTCCATGGAGCTTTCACCTCTTACATATTTTCTCCAATTCCTCTCATTCCTAGGGTACTCTGAAAGATATGGGTGGACTGTCTGACAGTCATTATGGTTGCTCCTTATTGGACCATGAGGGTGTGGTTTGCAGACCAGATGTCTTTCCATTCAGTATCCATTTCCACTGCCACCCAGACCAAACATCCTTCTTCAGGGCTACCTCTGTATGGACGAAGTGGAGAAGCTGGCCTTGACTGCATGGCTGTTGAGGCCTTCATCCTGGTGAGAGATATACTACCCTGAGCTTGTCTCCACTATAATACAGGCTAAAAAGCCTGTCTCCTCTAAGGCCTACCACAGTGTTTGGTTACTTTTTATTCTTGGTGTGTAGACAGGGATCTGTCTTTACAGGATGTTGACCTTCCGTTGGTCCTGTCCTTTTTGCAGGATGGAGTGAACAAAGGATTCCCTTTTTGCATGTGATGCATGGTCTCTGAAGCCTTGTTTGTTATCCCTGAGGGTCCCAGGGCAGGCCAGGCTGCTTTCAAGGTCACCGTTGCCTCTTTGATCAAGTTTACCATCTGTAGAGCTTACAAACTCTGGAAGAAACCTGTTCCCTTTAGTATTACGGCACATTCCACCAGGTCTGTTGGGGTCTCTTGAGCTTACAAGAATCAGGCCTTGGCTGAACAGCTGTGCCAGGGCTGTGACTTTGTCCTCCTTGCACACCTTTGACAAGCATTATCATGTGGATGTTCTGGCTTTGGCTGAAGTCGGCTTTGGCAGGAAGGTCCTTCAGGCAGTACTGCCTGTGTAAGGCCTACTCTTTCCTGTGACTTGCTACTCATTAAAGTGGTACTTTCATCATACTAATAGCATTCCAAATAATTACATTAGTGAAATGCACAGACTTAGATTTATTTTCAATAATAATTGCTGTATTAAAGAAAAATAGAACCTTTTATGCAGACAGGCATTGGCTGTGATCTTGTGCAGAGCACACCTACAGCTGTGGTCATGTATAATTGCTGCATTAATGAAAAATAGAACATTTTATGCAGGCAGCGGGGAACAGCACAGACATCTTGAAAAGCTGGCATCACTGCGTCTGCGCTCTCCATCCCCTTCAACTCCACGGTTGGTGGGTTGAATTCCCTTGTGCAGAAAGACACCAGAAGGGTCTCACAGTGCAGGTTCAGAGAGTGCCTCCTGCAAGATCCCAGCATTGCCTGTCTGCATAAAAGGTTTATATTCTTTGTTAATGCAGCAATTATACTTGAAAATAAAACTCTGTGCATATCTCTAATGTAATTATCATTTGCTGAGCTAGGTCATGCTGGTGAAGTTCCTCTTTAATACAGCAATTCTTGAAAATAAAAATACAACTGCATATGATTTGGGGGCGCTATATCAATATGATGAAAATTCTGCTTTAACTGTTTGAGCCCGGCTTGCTCTTGTTCTTGTGTTCTGTGCTTTGTTTTTCAGTGTCTAGTGACACTTGGTTATGTTTGGGCTGTTCCTAGTTTTGGAATCATGGGGACCGGTGCTTGGCCCCTTTCTATAGCTTCCTGCCACTGGGAGCATACTGTTGGTATACCCCATGGTACCTGTACTCCATATTGGATGATTTTAGTCTTGCCTTGTTTTCTTAGTTCATATGGAATACAGGGCTTCCACCCAGAGAGAGCGGACCTCGCTGATCTCGCCTGGCCTGGGAGTACTCCTTGGGTCTCTCAGTCACAGGAGCATGCATCTTCTCTCGCTGTTCTATCTAGTGAGCTTGTCTCATAAAAACTGGAAAGGCAGGGGTGGGGCTAACCTGATGAAGAGGGAAGGCTCCACCATCAAGACTTCTTAAAAAAATATTCCGCCTTCCAAGGAAGGAAAATTACCTCCTATGGTACCTGTAGTGCATATGGACTAAGAGAAAAGGATTTTTTTATTTTTAAATTATTGCAGTTCAAGAAACTGTTAAAACTTGCTTAAATATTTTCTGTACATATAGCAACAATAACCTTCTCACTGGACTACAATACCATTTCATGTCTGCTGGCTTTCAGTGTAACAGCTTTGTTTCCTGTTGAATCCTCAAGCTACAGCTGTTTGGCTGACACAGGCTCCACCCTGACAAAAAAAAAAGTGTGCTTCTGTACAATATAATCCCACTTGCCTTACTATTGCCAGAAAGTCCTAATGTCCCCTTTGAATTTTGCTCACTTTTTTTGTGTGTGAGCACTTCTTCAATCATTCCTGGGCAGGACTGCTGCTTTTTTTCAAACTGAAGCAGGCAGTGTGCATTAATCTATTTGAATATTGCAATGTGTTGCATACCGCTCTGGCACTCAAAGGGCTAAGGAACAGAGGGGCTTGCAGCTTATTGCTTGTCAATTCATTTAGCACAAATGATGCTTAAAGGGGAACTTTCACCCCTTAATAACTAAATCTCCCCTTACTGCTGACCTGGCGACTAGCTGCTTAGTAGCGCTAGTCGCCAGAAATCTTACCCCGTTCTCAAGATTTCGGCGTTTCAAAGGATCAGGAAGCACGGACGTCTCTTCACAGTGACGTCCGTGCGCCTGCGCTGTCAGTCCCTTGTGCACCGTACGGTGCACAAGGGACTGACAGCGCAGGCGCACGGACGTCACTGTGAAGAGACGTCCGTGCTTCCTGATCCTTTGAAACGCCGAAATCTTGAGAACGGGGTAAGATTTCTGGCGACTAGCGCTACTAAGCAGCTAGTCGCCAGGTCAGCAGTAAGGGGAGATTTAGTTATTAAGGGGTGAAAGTTCCCCTTTAATGGGTTAACATTACTATGTGCAGTGAGAAGTTTGTAGTCCTATGGTGGTCCTAGCAAGTCTGGTCAGGAATGACTTGAAGATGTTTTTCTTGAACGAAGGTGCAAGGGGCAAAATTCATGTGTGTCATTAGGATTTCTGGACAAAGTAGAAGGTGGCTGGCTAAAAGGAGGAATATATATATAATATAATATATAATATAATTTTTTTTTTTGGGGGAGATTTAAGCATTCTGTGCAACTGAACAGCAAAATGTTGCAGTTTGTTGGCAAATAAAAAAAAAAGGCTGTTCTAAATCAAGTTAAGGAAGAGCGAACAAAATCCTGTAGCTCTGGTTAAAGTAAGGTAATGAGACCTTGCTATGGCCAGAAAATCATACTGGTCCCTGTCATTGTTGATATTGTGTATTTGTTCAAGGAAACCTCTTCAGTCAGTCCTGGATTTCATGTCCATGAAGCAAGCCTACTTTTTAAGGACCATAAAGCTATATGATGCAATGTGTTACATAACTTCTATTCCATAAGGAGTTATGATTGCCTCATGTAGTCCTGCTAGGTGCCATGTCCATGGTCCTAACATATCAATCAGTCCTGAATGCTATCTCTTGACAAACGGCACAAGGGAAAGTTATTGGAGCCATTAGGATTTTCTGGCCATAGTGAGGTAAGTGGAGGTGTGTTAGTAATGTGTTTCAAATGAGAATTAATGTCTGTTTCTAGTACCTATAAACCCTATGGTATGCTAGCTTTAAAATATACAAACACATTTGTTTAAAACCTGTTTAAAGGGAGTATAAAGGACTATTAAACAAAAGAGAATCTGAATTTAGAATGCTTAATAATCCACATGGCCTTATTTACGATGGGTGAATTTATTCAAGAGCACACCAAGGACACCATAAGGAATTGATGGAAATAGAGGCTCAAATGTTTAGTCTTTCAAAATGCTCAAGAGCTGCTACTAGCATTCAGTAACTTGAAAGCTTCATTTAAATCCGTATTCCTCCCCTTGGTTCCCCTAAGAATTGCTCCACTTTTCCCTTGTGTGCAAGGCCTTGTATGTGTGCTAAAGATGGCCTCACAGGAATTAATTACAAGCTCTGTATTACACAGGTGACAGAGCCAGACGTTCACCTCGTAAACTCCCAGCAACCTTCAAGAAGGAGGAGAAAAAATGGGTTCCTCCTAAGTTCTTGCCACATAAATATGATGTGAAATTGCTGAATGAAGACAAGGTAAACTTAATTCTTAACTGCTGTCTTTTAGTTTCTTCTGTATTTGGAACTTAAATAGCCATTTGTGTTGCAAACAAGCTACTCCTGAATTTGCCATACTACACCATTCCTTGCACTTATTTTCTCAAAGCCATTTGTGCTTTATATAACACTGTCCTGACATCCTGCTCTCCATATGGTGCTAGTTAGCTGCTGCTGAAGGCAGAACTATACATAAACACATTACAAATGGGCCAGAATAGAAAATGTATCTTTTGCCTGGCCAGGTGTTGGGTATTTATATAGTATAATGTAGTCTGTTTCCCTGATGTTCTGTTGTAACAGTCGGCTTGCTCAATTGGTGCAATCACATGCACACACAGGAACAGCATGATTGCAGCTTGTACTAGTTCATGAACATGTACACATCTGTATAGTGTGTACTATTTTTTTATTCAAGCACTTCTCACTTCAGCAATGCAATTGACTTGAATTTGTGTGAACCTTTTGTGACAACACAACCTCTTTGGTTGTGAATTGATGCTTCTGTGTAAACTAGTACTTTTTAAACAAAATAACTTTTCTAAACTGGGGGTGTAGGGAAATGTGTGTTTCTTCCCCTTCCCCTTATGTTGGTGTTTCTTTGAATTAAAATGGTGTCCCCTTTTTCCATAACTTCACTATTCTATTGTAATATTTGGCGTTTGTCTCTTCTCACCCAATCTCACAGATAATTAGTCTTGTTCCTGTAGACAGCCTGTACCGCTCAGAGAGACCTCCCAACAAGGAAATCCTTCGCTATTTTATACGGCATAATGCACTGCGCATTGGCATGGGAGAGAATGCCCCTTGGGTTGTTGAAGATGAGCTAGTGAAAAAGTATGAGCTGCCCAGCAAGTTCAGTGACTTTTTATTGGATCCACAGAAGGTAAATAGAATCCTTGGAGAGTGTGATCTTTTGTAAATTTAAACAAAATGTCGTTTTTTTTTTTTTTTTTTTTTTTTTTAAAGACATGGTAGGAGTGTAGCATTTGACATTTTAGATATATATAGATATATAAATAAAATTACATTTGCACTCCCCTTTGGTCGTTAAATGTAACAATCCTCTCTAACGACATGAAAGTATTTGACACTTGCTTTGCATTGAGACAAAGTAACATCTAGAAACAATTGGATTAATACAACTTAAGTCTTAACTTTGTTGCATACCTCTCTGGCACTCTGTTAACAAGTCTCTTTAAAGGGATAGTAACACTTCGTTTTAACTTTATTTTATTTTGTAGGCATTAAAAAAACATGAAGAATGATATAAGTCTTATCTCTCAAACCTTTATGGTTTGAGATATTCACAAGCAAAGTTCCCCTCCCCGCCCCTTTTACCTAGTGTAAGCCATCTCTTCTCAGATGTGGATCAGGTTGTATGACAGTACAGATAACAGAAGGGGACAATTTTCTTTGTATGAAAACAATGAAAGCCCTTCCCCCCTTGACAAGTTTTTCAGCTTTTTCCATTATCTTAATTGAAGATTGTCCCTCTCTGCAGTCTACCTGGGCATCTCCCTTCTGATCTGGTTGAACAGGGGGGGGATACTTTGTTTGTGAATATCTTTTAAACCATAAAGGTTTCAGAGATAAGACTTATATCATTCTTCATGTTTTTTTAATGCCTACAAAATAAAATAAAGTTAAAATGAAGTATTACTATCCCTTTAAGAGAAGGGCTTGCCTACGCAGGTGTCTTTAATACAGTAAATGTTTACAGGGCTTTTTATAATAATTGGCGTGGCCTTCTCTGCCTTTAGTCACAGAGCATTGCCCATGATTCTAAGGATTCATGTAAACATTCACAACATGGTAAAATTTCACTGTACTGTTACACTACTGCAGGCATTAAACTAAAAACCTAAATGTCTATAGATGATTTGACTGCCTAGTTAAATCCTTTTATTACATAGATTAAGAGCTTACTTGTTTGTAAGGTGCTTTTTCCCTTTAATGTGGCTCTTGTTGAGAAGTGTTCAGTGTACTGTTTCTATGCAGTGTTTTTAAATACTGTAACTAAATGTGTAACTATTTTCTATGTTTAGTATATGACTTTAAACCCATCATCTGCAACCAAGAGGAAGAATGTGACATCACCTGATCAGAAGCCAGCAAAGAAACCCAAAATCGATGGAAGTAAAAACAAGTCACCGCTTAGTCCAACCTTGTGGTGTCAAGTGAACCTGAAGAAGACCATAGTTCACGGAACCACCCTGAATTTGAAAAACATTAAACTTAAAGGTTCTGAGGAGGAAATGAAAGAAATAATGAAAATGATGAACTCTTCAAAAGTGCATGCCAGCTTAACCAAAAAAGGCTTATCCACTGGTGGGGGATTGACTAGCAAAAAAACAGAGAAGAAGAAACCTAGAAGTGGCAAGTCTCAGGTACTGAATGGTCAAAAAGTTTCTAGCAAAGCATCTTCTCCTAAAAAAGGCTTGAAAAGCCCAAAACTAAAGCAGATGACCTTACTGGACATGGCCAAAGGCTCTACAAAAGTGGCCCGACCACAAAAAAGCACTACTGGAATTCCGAAGTCAACCAGCAAGCCCCAGAAGCACCTTCCTCCTGCTGCACTTCATTTAATCTCTTATTACAGAGATAACAAGAATCGTGAAGACAGAAAGAGTGCTCTTTCTGCACTGATTTCTAAGGTGGCTCGCATGCTTTCTGCAGAAGATCGCAAAAGGTTACCTGAAGAGCTCAAAGAGCTTGTGGAGAAAAGATATGAGCTTCTTGAACATCGCAAACGATGGGCGGAAATGACTGAGGAACAAAAACAAGAGTACATGCGTAAAAAGCGTGAGGCATTGAAAGCTAGGATCAAGGAGAAGGCTAGGGAGCGCAAGCAGAAGGAGAGAGAAGAGAGGCTGGAGAAGCAGAAAAGGTATGAGGATCAGGAGCTGACTGGCAAAAACCTGCCTTCATTTAAACTGGTAGACACACCTGAGGGATTGCCCAACACGCTGTTTGGAGATGTAGCTATGGTCGTAGAGTTCTTGAGCTGTTACTCTGATCTTCTTACCCCAGATGGGCAGTACCCTGTCACTGCAGTATCGCTAATGGAAGCTCTGGCTTCTGAAAAAGGTGGCTTTCTGTACCTCAATAGAGTACTTGTGGTGCTTCTCCAGACTCTGCTGCAAGATGAGATTGCTGAGGACTATGGGGAGCTTGGCATGAAACTGTCAGAGATTCCTCTCACTCTGCACTCTGTCTCTGAACTAGTGCGCCTCTGCTTGCGCAAGTCTGATGCTCCTGCTGGGGAGAGCGAAGGCTCAGAGAAGGATGATGAGGATAGTGAGGAATCTGCTGTCTTCCAAGATGATGAAGTAGAGGATGAGTTCCTTGAGAAGCTAGAGACGTCAGAGTTCTTTGACATGAATACAGAGGAAAAGCTTCACATCCTTGCTGCCCTGTGCCACCGCATCCTTATGACTTACTCTGTGCAAGACCATGTCGAATCTAAGCAGCAGCACTCAGCTGAGCTATGGAAGGAGAGGTTGGCTATTTTAAAGGAAGAAAATGATAAGAAACGTGCAGAGAAACAGAAGCGAAAGGAACAGGAGGCAAAGGGTAAAGAAGAACCTGTTCCTACAAAGATTGTGAAAAAGCCTGAGAAGGTGTCCAAAACAGAACAGCAACCTGTGGAGCAGGAGGCAGAAGATATGATCAGTGCAGTGAAGAGTAGAAGGCTACAGTCCATTCAGGCTAAGAAAGAGAAGGAGGAATATGAGAAGCAGACAAAAGGTAATTGCATTTTCTATTAAATACAAGAATTGTGGTAATCTGCAGTGTATTATCTTTGGAATTTTAAAAATGCAAAACCCTGATAAACATTGCTTGGGGGTCGTTGGGTGACACATCATCCATATATGGTTGGCTGACATCCACATGGGTGGGCCAGTCATTGGAGGTGGCCAAGAGCTTTTCAAGCTCTATTGTTTGCAGTTTGTACAATGTGCAATTCTCTTGGGCTGAAACTTTACTGTTTTCAACACAGAAGGCAAGCAAGTTGAATAGGATACATTCATGAGAAGGTTGCCTATATGACCAGTCAGATTTGGGCAGAATTTTATGCTTGCCATGGGCAACCTGGGAGGATGTGTGTTTAAATTGTATTTAAAAACTAGTCAGGAAGACTTTCTTTACATTGCTTTTTAATCTGTAGTCTGGAAGAGTCCTTTTAATCGGCTTTCTAAATAAAATGTTACTCTGATTTTAGCGAACAGCTTGCTACCATACCATCCAATGCATCTCACCCCCCCCCCCCATCTCGTCTGTAGCTGTGCTGTGACATTACTTTACAAAATTCATGACTGGACTTGTTGTGGCATCCTTCAGATTGATGTGGCTTATTGTGAACAGATGTGTAGTAAATATAGGCCTAAAATGCAGGTCTACAAATAGAAGCAAAGGCGGATACTATGCAAAAAAAAAATATTGAAATAAAGTACCTTTTTATTTCTATTGTCTGTCTAGCTGGGTAAGACAAATTGGTGCACAAAAGGCAGCTCCTATTGGAGTCTCCCCAGTTTACTTTGGTCCTTCCTAGTTGGAGGACAGAGGTTCAAGGTGTCTAACATCTAGGTCCCATTTTTAGCCATGGTTAACTGTCACCAGAAAAGCATCTCAGTGAAATGGAAATCTTCATATCTCTGCTAGTCCCTTCTTTGGCAGCATCTTGATGCTGCCTGACTAGAGCCCCTGAAGCCTGTTGATCTGTGCATTTAAGTGCTCACCAGGGGAAGGCAAAAAGCTATACCTTTTTATAAAGTTCCTTTACAAAGCCCCTTCACCTATCTAACTGTGGGAGGAGAGTAAACCATGCTGCACTGCCAAGCCTCTCTACCAGCGAGAGTTACCTGTAAGCAAGATTTACATTTTGGGCCTTGTGTTCCACACTGGCATGCGTGGGGTAGCTTTCCTTGTTGGACACAATATACACTGGTGGATGCCTGTCCATTTTGTGCGGTCTCTCTGCTTCTGTCTCCTCCTGGTTAGGTTGCCAGATATTCTTCCTATTTTATCTGCTCCCTTTTTGGGCTCAGAAGTGAACAGAAGTCATGTGTGTTCCACTAGGGGAACTGCCGAATAACTGTCTATGTTGAAAGGGCCAGAGTGAAATGGTGTGTTGTGTTTTTTTTTTTTAATAACTTGAATCCCTTATCAGACCTTCAAATAGCCTATGCAGAAACTTGAAGGAAAAAAAAAAAAAGTGAAAAACAAACAGTGGATGTATTGCTGTGGGGACCTAAGCCCCATATCAATATATCCAAAGTATGAAAAATGTATCAAAAAGTTAGTAGAATTAACCCTGTAAGTGCCAGTGGGGTATAATTACCCTGCTGGCATTCATAAGGTTAACCCGACTTAGTTAATAAAAAAAAAAAAAAAAAAGCAAAGCCATTAAAAATAACATGTACCATTAATCCTGATGTCCAGCGTAGTCATCTTCTTCCTGGTCCTCTTCTGTCCTTCTTTCTTCTCTTCATTCTTCTATCTTCTGCCTTCTTCATTCTTCTTGCTATAAATAAATTAAAAAAAAAAAAAAATAGACCGCATAAACTTACATCATTTAACCCCTTGAGTGGCAGAAGGGTATGCAACACATTGCAAGGCAGTGCATTGCGGACCTCTCTGGGCTCAAAGGGTTAAGCAGTGTATTCAGTGTCCAGGATTATATAAATATGCTGCCATTGTGTCATTAAAATGAGCCATAATACTAATAAAACGTGTGCCAATATACGTGTAATGCAGTGGAGACAGTGCCGTGTGCCACAGGTTCCCATCCTCTCCCTCTCGGGCCAATGCCTGTTCTGCAATGAGGGAATTTGAACAGAGACTGCCTTTATATGTGGGCAGTCTCTGATCTAATTCCCCCTCAGCCACTGGCTGAGATGTGCTTATGCACATCCCAACCAATCTGATTCGAGCAACTGTTCTTTAAACTGATTGGCTGGGATGTGTAAGCACATCTTAGCCAATGACTCAGAGGGAATTGGATCAGAAACTGCCCATATATAAAGGCTTTCGGATGAGCACCCAGGAGTTACATTTTGGACTTTAAGTGTGTGTGTGTGTTTGTTTCAAGGCCAGAAACGATGTTCCAAAATTGTGAAAGTAGAAAGAGCACTCTCAGGACTTGGATAAATACAAAATCAAATTTAATAATAAACGTTATGGCTATATTACATCCTGAAGAAGGCTATGTAATATAGCCCGCACACAAGCCACTCACTCTATTTGAGCATGCACTCACTCTATTTTGTATGCTCAAAGATAGACTATCACAAGCTTCTGCTGCATCAGTAGTCCAGCCTGCCGTATCTCCACAAAGTGTGTGCATCTCTCATATAGGAACCAATACTGCCTCAGACTACCATATTAACCCCCTCAGCTGCCTGCACCGTCCTTTCATCCTGTCCTTACGTGCCTGCAATCATATACACATGCGTCTACATCACTGTCATCCTCTTTATGCTCCTTACTGCCTCCACTATTAACCCCTCAGCTGACATCTACTAACTTATCAGTTTGTATTTACATTTTTTTTTTTCATGCTCCCCTTCAAACTCATGCACATAGCTATCACATTCATAGCTCACCTCCCTACTGACTCTGCCCTCTGCCTGCCCTCACGTGACATTTTGTTTGACAACTGTGCTGGAGATACTGGATGAGCAGTCCTCTCATTTCTCGCTCACTATCACTCACTATAACTACTCCTACAGTTACTAAATATGCATAGTTTACTTGTATAACACACTCTATTACACTTCATCTACTTACAACACACTACATGTCGCCTATATTAAAATGCCAAGACACACACATAAGCAGTGGTCTTACATAGAGGAGCAGTAACTTTCATGTTGGAATGGCTCCAGCTGAGTGGAGGGGACTGAGAACAGAGATGCCACACAATGTGTTGGCAACGTATGAGACACAGCCCAGAGAGCACTGAGACACGAACCGGTTAGCTAAGTACGTACTGAGGACTTTAACCTTTTCAGGGGCACACAGGTATGCAACGCACTGCTTTAAAATTTTGCATACCTCTGTGGCACAGAAAGGGTTAAATTCCCGTGGTAGGTAGTTGGATAACCTCTCAGTTTGTCTGAGCTCCTTAATCTGTGTCTCATATGTCCCCAACACACTGGGTCTCAATGCACTGGAGAACATTTAAAGGGATAGTAATGTTTCATAATAAAAGCAGCTCTAATTAATCATCATAGTATTTTGAACTTTGGAGAGTTATTTCAATTCTGTCTGAGTTGTAGATCAAGAGTAATTCAATGACAAAGTATCCCCCTCCCGCCCCTTTTACTGATGTAACACCGCTCAGCCAGAGCAGAAGGGAGGTGCCCAGGTAGATTGCAGAGAGGGACAATCCTTCAATTAAGATGAGGGAAAAACCTGAAAAACTTGTCAAGGGGGGCAGGGCTTTCATTGTTCTCATAGGAAGAAATTGTCCTGTTTTCTGTCTGGTCTTACAACCAGATTCCATATCTGAGAAGAGATGGCTTACACTAGGTAAAAGGGGCGGGAGGGGAAACTTTTCTTGTGAATATCTCTCAAACCATAAAGGTTTGAGTGATAAGACTTTTCTATCTTCATGCTTTTTATGCCTACAAAATAAAATAAAGATAAAACGAAGTATTACTATCCCTTTAACGTAAATAGTTATACAAGCAAGTAGTCTATAGAATGTTCTTTTATTACTTTTTTTTTTTTTTTTTTTTTTTTTTTTTTAAATCACCATACCTTAAGACAGAGCAGCTTGTTATCTTTTCAAGTGATCTAACTTCTTTTACCTGCGACTCTAGCTGTGCTATGCAGGACGTCCCCTCTTCCTAAAATCTCCTCCTCCCTCCCTCGGGAGCCAGCATGATCCACCTTCCACCATAGTATGTGCAATTACCCTATGCATTTCAACTACATGAATGAATTCCACGGTGGAGACATAAGTACAAACTCAAACCCTGTGATCCATATGTATATGTAGAGCTTATAGCCAATACTAATCACTCCCATTAACTCTCAGTGCCACAGGGGTGCGAAATGCATTGCAAAGCAATGCATTCCTTATCACTCTTTGACTGAAAGGGTTTAATCCTATGTTCACATGGCTCATTTGCCATTCAACCCCCCACCATGTTCTTCAGGCTTTTCCCCGTGATTGGTAAGCCCTTCCCCCCCTACTCCTGATTATGCCCCGCCCCCATTTTTACCGCTAATCGGACTCCCCCAGCCTCAACACAGGATGATCTTACCACTCTATCACAGGTTTCACTTATTTACCATGACTTCACATAAAATGTTGCACCATACTTTTGTATGTGTACATTATTTAGCTTCTAAACTTTTGACACCCTATTATCTTCATTAGAACTTCACTCTCTCCCTTCAGTATGCAGTGTTAACCCTTTCAGTCTTAGAGGTGAACGCAACCCTGTGTAATGTGGCCCTCTGCCACTGAAAGCCTTAACTTTCACCAACCCTTGCAGATGGTATGGGTTCACAGCTATGTGGCATGCCCCTTTCATAGTGTCACTGATTAACATGTACAGGTCACCACCCTTTCTATATGACTCATATTTTCTCTTCCTCTCCTACCACCCTCCAAAACCAATACACATGTCCTCTTTACTCTCACTGTACAAAACCCATCTCCTCTTTGTCTCCTCCCACTTCCCCCTTCATATCCGCCCTCCGGTCTCACAGCTCTATATGTATGTCTGTATATATCCCTTTTGAATGCCACAAGGCTTCTCAGAGCATTGTTTTGCAATCGGATGCATACCCCTCTGCCACTCAAAAGGTTAACTGTGTGTATGTATGTGTCTCTACATACAACCATAAACAAAAGACGGGCACCGCTGTGTGTGTGTGTGTGTGTGTGTGTGTGTGTGTGTGTGCGCTTTTTAGGCAGGCAGGGATCTTGCAGTAGGTGTTCTCTGCTCCTATGCTGTCAGTCACTTCTGGTGCCTTAAGGCACAAAGGCATTCAACTTGACAATCGTGAGCAGACTCTGATGTTGTCTCTGCAATATGTCTGTGCTGTTCCCTGCTGGCTGTCGGCCTAAAAAGTTAGGTTTTCACTAATGCCACAATTATACTTGAAAATACAAGTAAGTCTATACGTATCGCTATTGTAATTATGATTCGGGGCTATATATATATATATATATATATATATATATGTGTGTGTGTGTTCTGCTTTAAGTACAGTCACTATTACATTTATCATATTGTATCCACACTGATATATATGTTCATATTTCTTCTATTCAAACAGGGGCCTTATGAAAGACCATGGTGGCACTTTAGGGGTAATTTTGTAATTCACTACTTGGTTTAGAGCCCTACGTTGTGTGAGAGTAGTACGTACTTTTATTATTTGGGAGCAGGATGTATTAATTTAGAGACCAGTCAAATGTAGATTCTATTGATTTGAATCCTATTTTTTTTATTTATTTATTTATTTATTTATTTTCCCAGAATGTCTCCCTGAGAGTGGAATTTGTGTTCTAATGTTTGGTCTCGTTTATTTATTTGTTTCCTTCGTATTGTTTGGGTAAAATTTTGTACTTTCATTATTTGTCTTGGGTTATGCGCCTCATTTGAGTCTTTCTTTTTTGGTATGCTTTTCACACTGATCTGTGTCTTCCAGACCCTTTATTTGAGTTGTATGACTTGATCCTCAGAGCACCACACTAACACGTTCAAAGATTGTGGCAGAGGCACTTCTAGCAAAAAATAACTTCCTATATAGCACAACTCTTCCTTAAGAGATACAATTGATAGAAAAATGAACTTAAAAGTAAAGAAACAGAACTTTTAGGAACAAATTTGAAAGCTGCCTCCGCAGTAGCAGGAGTAGTGCCAACAATGCACATCTCGTCAACAGAACCAGGAAAAGGTGTCTTGTGCATCCAGCCTGATGAGGTTGCAGTCATCAAGGAAGTTCCAAGTTTTTCACCCTGTTTCTTTGGCTATCTGCAAACTAATGGCCAGACTTTTGGCCCTGTCTCACAGATGCTACCTCTGACTAAGGTCTTCGGGAGCAGGCACCTCTTCCAGTTAGTGGCACAGCCTTTTTGGGGTCAATCTCGACTGAGCATTTGGGAGAAAAGATTGAGTTAATTAGGGAATATTTACCTTCTACCACATTAGAAAAAGTCTAGAGCTTCTCCACTAGTTTGCATCTTTGGGAACAGATCCAGACGAGACCGTTTCTCACCTGGTCCAAGAGGAGGCCAGAAGGCCCAATTTTGAAAGCCATATCTGTGAAGAGCTCCGTGCCCCATCCCTGATTCATATTGAGGACAGACTTGGGATACTTGGGGTCTTTGAGCTGATACCCTGCCCAGACAAATGGGTACACCAGATGGTGGGAGTGGAGTACCTACTATAATTCAGGATTGTCTCCAACCAAGAAGGTGTCAAAAATAACTTCAAAAGCCTTTCAAGGCAGCAAAGTAGAGGCAAGCGGTGCATGATATGGCTCAGAAGAGGGTGATAGAATCCCTTTGCCTCAGGAGTTTAAAGCTGAACTACCAAATCAACTAAAGTCACCCTGAAATACTTAGGCAGGTGGCAACTAGCTTAATAATCCTTTTACCTCTTAAAAGTGCCCCTGAGTAAAGTTATCAGTAATATTCAGAGACGGACTGCTAGGTTAGTAGAGCTTGCACAGTCAGTCTCTTCTGGAGCTGTTCGGGCCAGTGCAATGCCTCTGAAGGGTGATGGGGACTGAAAGCGTAGGCGCGCAGACAAGATGTCTGCGCTGATGCCTGGCTTCTGGTATCAGAAGCTTAAGGATTACTTTACTCAGGGGCACTACTGAGAGGTAAAACAACTGTTGATCTAGTTGCCACCTGCCTAAGTATTTGCAGGGTGACTCTGCTGTATTTGCAGGGTGACTCTGACTCTGCCACAAACCATATTAGATCTGAAGTACCTCAAAAGCTTTGTGATTCTAACCTAGTTCAGGATGGAAACATTGTGATAAAGCCAATTCTGCCACCAGAGACCAGCAGGAAGCTAATGACTACCTCATAAGGCCATGCTGGAAACAAATCTTCAGACTCCCCTCTGTAAGATCACTTCCAGTTCAGAGTCCTTCCCTGCAGCCTGTGATTGGCAACTAGTCTTCACAAAGACCTAGACCTATGTTTACTCTCTAAAGATTCTCTCACCACAGGCTCAGTGCCACAAGATTGGCGAAGAGCCAACGTAGTGCCTCTATTTAAGAAGGGAGCTAAAACAGAACCTGGAAATTATAGACCTGTGAGTTTGACCTCTGTAGTGGGAAAACTGCTAGAAGGGATAATAAGGGACTATATTTAGGATTACAACACAAAAAAATAAGATAATTAGCAGGGATCAACATGGATTTATGAAGAATAGATCATGCCAAACTACAGTTGCGAATTGGAATGTGAAGATCGTCTTCTTAGCATCCCTGAATTTAGAGAACTCTCCTGCACATGGTCTAGAGCTCAGATTCCATCTAGACGCTTGATGTCTCTTTAGGTCTAGAACCGGCAACTGCCAGCACCCGGCTTTGTTTTTGAGTAGTTCTCCAGAAACCTTGAGAGAGGCGCACAAGAGGGGGGAGCGAGAGAGGCGCACAAGGGGGGAGCGAAGTACATGGGGAAGAAGTACATGGGGGGAGAGAGGCACAAGGGGGGGGGGCCTCTTTTTTTCCCCCAATGCACCTCTTTCTCCCCCCTGCCCTTGTACCTCACTTTCTCCCCCCTTGTAACTTTCTCCCCCCTTGTAACTTTCTCCCCCCTTGTAACTTTCTCCCTCCATGTACCTCTTTCCCCCGTACCTCTTTCCCCCGTACCTCTTTCCCCCGTACCTCTTTCCCCCGTACCTCTTTCCCCCGTACCTCTTTCCCCCGTACCTCTTTCCCCCGTACCTCTTTCCCCCGTACCTCTTTCCCCCGTACCTCTTTCCCCCGTACCTCTTTCCCCCCCGTACCTCTTTCCCCCCCGTACCTCTTTCCCCCCCGTACCTCTTTCCCCCCCGTACCTCTTTCCCCCCCGTACCTCTTTCCCCCCCGTACCTCTTTCCCCCCCGTACCTCTTTCCCCCCCGTACCTCTTTCCCCCCCGTACCTCTTTCCCCCCCGTACCTCTTTCCCCCCCGTACCTCTTTCCCCCCCGTACCTCTTTCCCCCCCCGTACCTCTTTCCCCCCCGTACCTCTTTCCCCCCCGTACCTCTTTCCCCCCCGTACCTCTTTCCCCCCCGTACCTCTTTCCCCCCCCGTACCTCTTTCCCCCCCCGTACCTCTTTCCCCCCCCGTACCTCTTTCCCCCCCCGTACCTCTTTCCCCCCCGTACCTCTTTCCCCCCCGTACCTCTTTCCCCCCCGTACCTCTTTCCCCCCCGTACCTCTTTCCCCCCCGTACCTCTTTCCCCCCCGTACCTCTTTCCCCCCCGTACTACCTCTTTCCCCCCCGTACTACCTCTTTCCCCCCCGTACTACCTCTTTCCCCCCCGTACTACCTCTTTCCCCCCCGTACTACCTCTTTCCCCCCCCGTACTACCTCTTTCCCCCCCGTACTACCTCTTTCCCCCCCCCCGTACTACCTCTTTCCCCCCCCCCGTACTACCTCTTTCCCCCCCCCGTACTACCTCTTTCCCCCCCCCGTACTACCTCTTTCCCCCCCCGTACTACCTCTTTCCCCCCCCCCCGTACTACCTCTTTCCCCCCCCCGTACTACCTCTTTCCCCCCCCCGTACTACCTCTTTCCCCCCCCGTACCTCTTTCTCCTTCTCCCCACTGCCCGCACTGATGACATCCGGGGCAGAACAACGTCAAACGCGGAGACGCAGCGTGGTGCATACTGGGGTTTTCTTCCTCAGTCTGGGCGCCAGTTTTAAACTGGCCTCAGAACAGAGGAAGTAAATACTAGCATGCTCCACGCAGCGTCTCCGTGTTCGACGTGGTTCCGCCCCGGATGTCATCAGTGCGGGCAGTGGGAAGACAGTTGCATCCGGCAGACATTAAGGTGTTCAGCCTTTCACAATGTATGGCGGCGCTGCTGGGCAGCACAACTAGTCGCTGCACCAACTAGTCGCTGCACCACTAATCGAGAATTAGAATCATTGGCAACGATTCTCATTATCATTTTTTTTTTTTTTTTGTTTTTTTTTGTTTTTTAATATAGATTAGTTGTTACAGCCCTACATCAGGTCACATTAAATACTGCTCTATTCATATCTTGCCTGAAGTTTATGGGAGCATTCCTTGTGGTGGATTGAACAGCCTCAGTAATGATGTAGTTAAAAAAAAAAAAAAAAAAAAAAAAAATAAATATATATATATATATATATATATATATATATATATATATATATATATCTCTATCTCTATCTCTATCTTGGCGGTCACAGGCAAGGCCACTTAAACTTGAGCATGTTTGGTTGTAAAGTGGAGTAGGGAGAGTTTTTGCCTCCACACAAATTTTTATGCAAGTTCCATTCCTATTGGAAGAGGATATTTAACCCCTTGGTTCCTGTGTTATAAAAAAAAAAAAAAACAGGGGCCATGGGGTAATTACCTGAATCAGGAGCTTGAGCACTGAAACGGTTTTCTAAATCTGAAACTGTGCCTTGCCCTTCCCTGTCCTAACTGTCACTCTCCAGACTCCTAAAAATGTGTGCATATGCTCCACTTTCATCTCTCCCTCCACACCGTCTGAAATGAGTGAGGCAATGAGGTCTTGGGCCTAAAAGAACAGGGCTGTGCATTTTTTCGGGACACTGCATAGTGTACATACCATCTTTTCATTTGGAGACATTCCAAGGAGCCCAAATGTGTAGCTTGGTCTCTGAACTAATGGTATCTATCACCCCACTGGTAGGATTTTTCCTCCTATCCACCCAAGAAAAGCATATTGTAGTGTGAATTTTTGGATCAATAGAACGATCTCTCTCAATCACGTTGGCACTAGGGTGTTGGTCATATTTTAGAATGTGTCCTGTTTGTGTCAAATAGTCATGGTCTGCATTTTTTTAGATGCACAACTTTATAATCCTGCATGACAGTGTCACATACCTAATGTATCATGACAAGCATGTACTGATCACACAAATGGCTTTCTAAAATGTGCACGATATGTTCATTTATTTTATTGTGCTTCATGTTATCCAGGCTTTATCATGTTTCATGTACTCTGTACATCTTTAACAAAGAACATTATTTTCTGATGCTCGTGTTTCTATAGATGTTTTCTAGGAAAACATTCTACCCTACACTTTCACTATTAACCCAGGTGGCACTGCTGATGCGTTATCACAGGTGGAGATATTGTCCTGTACATGTATCCAGTTCTGACAGGGACACACAAGTAAATTGAGAGAAACATGTGGTGTGACCATAATAGCTTAACACCTTAAGGACCCATGACGGTGCAGGACCGTCATGGGTTGCAAACCCGTTAAGGACCCATGACGGTCCTGCACCGTCATGGGTTAAACTCTCCCATCGTGGCCGCACGAAGCGATGGGAGAGCGCGGGCTGCTTGTTACTAAGTGTCCCGGTACCGGGACACTTAGTAACAACCAATAGAAACTTTGTTGCAACATGCGATTCGCTTGATGAGCGAATCCCATGTTGCAAATGCTGAATGACAGGGACAGTATTTGTAAATACTGTCCCTGTCATATATCTCTGCCTCCCTCCATCTTGCACACTGCTGAGGTGGAGAGAGACAGAGAGACTTCGTGTCAGATACTGTTCCAGCGTTGCAGAGTGTTCCTGAGGAAAAAAGTGTTAAAAAAAAGATAAAATTAACCATTTGATCACTGGTTTGCAGTGATCAATACGTTCCCCCCCCATCTGATCACTCTTGCAGTGATCAATTTGCTGCAGATCAGTCTTTGTTGATCTGTGGGACACCCCCCATCCCCCTTGTATTTTTTGTAATTTTTTTGAATTTTTTTTTTATTTTTTTTTTAATAAAAATTGATTTAGAGCTATAGTTTAGGTGGGTAGGTTTAGTGTAGGCGTGTGTTAGGGTTAGTTTAGATAGGTGGTTGGGTAGGTTCAGGGACTACGTGTGTTAGGGTAAGGCTTAGGGATAGATTTAAGTTTAGGAGTAGTGTAGGGAAAAAAAAAATAAAAAAAAAAACTTATTAAAAACTTTATTCTATATTATAAGCTAGTTTAGATAGGTAGTTGGGTTGGGTAGGTTCAGGGACTACGTGTGTTAGGGTAAGGCTTAGGGATAGATTTAAGTTTAGGTATAGTTAGTTATAGAAGTTAGTTTAGAGTAGGTGTATAAGAGGTATTCATTAGAAGAGGCGTATTCTTATTTGGCGTCTGACTCTGAAGCCACAGACACAGCGTCAGACTTTGACGTCACTCAGTTTTCTGAGAGTGAGAGCTCTAGCAGTGATGACGCAGGGCCTTCTGTGAAAAAAAAGACGCACTGCCCCAAGAGCTGCCCCAGCAACTGCCCCAAGAGCTGCCCCAAGTACTGCCCGAAGACCTGCCACAAGTACTGCCACTCCTGCTGATGAATGGGTATCACCAGCCAATTTATGCCCACAAATTCCTGAATTCACAGGCAACCCAGGAATTCAAGTGGATGTGGCAGGATTTACCCATGTTCAGTTTTTTGATTTATTTTTGGGGGAAGAAATTTTGGGGGAAATTGTGTCGCAAACAAATTTATACGCAGACCAATATATTGCCGCCAACCCATCAGCATTCATTGCCAAGCAAGAAATATGGCATCCCACCGACATTTTAGAATTTAAGAAATTCTGGGCCCTTACAATGACAATGGGAATAGTTAAAAAACCAAGTATTAGATCATACTGGAGTAAAAACCCCATATATGATACCCCTATATTCGCCAAAACAATGACCAGGACTAGATACGAAATTATTTTGCGATTTATGCACTTTAGTGATAATACCCTGTGCCTCCCAAAAGAACACCCCCAGTATGACAGACTGTTCAAAATTCGGCCCCTAATAACCCATTTACAGAAAACATTTGCCCAAGTGTATATTCCCCAAAAATAAATTAGTGTAGATGAATCCCTAATGAAATACAAAGGCAGGTTAGGTTTCAAACAGTACATCCCCTCAAAGCGTTCCAAATTTGGTGTAAAATTTTATAAATTGTGTGAAAGTGCCACAGGCTACACCCAGGCTTTTAGAATTTATGAGGGCAAGGACAGCCAACTTGATCCTCCTGGGTGCCCCGAATTTCTGGGAATAAATGGGAAGATAGTTTGGGATCTGATTTACCCCTTGTTAAATAAAGGATATCATTTATATGTTGACAATTATTACACCAGCCCCCTTTTATTTAAGTCACTTTTTTATTTTGACACCGTGGCCTGTGGCACTGTCAGGCGCAATTGCAGGGAGATGCCCAAAGAACTGATAGAAAAAAAAACTTAAAACCGGGATGTCCTCAGCTTTATGCCAACAAGAGCTGCTGGCAGTTAAATTCAAGGACAGAAAAGATGTGTACATGCTGTCCACCATGCCTGAGGACAAAACTGTGGCAGTGTCTGTTCGTGGCAGGAGGGGGGTACTAAGAAAGCCAGTCTGCATCAAAGACTACAACAAGAACATGGGGGGAGTTGATCTGTGTGATCAACTCATGCAGCCGTACCTCACCATGCGAAAGTGTAGGGCATGGTACAAAAAGGTTGCCATTTACATGATGCAGACTGCAGCTTACAATTCATTTTTGATTTTTAAATTGGCAAACCCCACCCTAAAACTTTTCTGCAGTATCAGCTCCATCTTATCTCCCAATTTTTGCTTCAAGGGGCAACAGAAATAATTCCCCCAAAACCTGGAGTAGTACATTTTATTTATAAAATCCCCCCAACCCCCCAAAAGAAAAATCCACAAAAGCGCTGCACGGTTTGCTACAGCAAGGGAGTACGGAGAGAAACCTCCACTTACTGTCCTGACTGCCCTTCTAAACCTGGCCTCTGCATGGGCGACTGCTTCAAGCAATACCATGAAGGCACAATGCAGTAGTGCTGTGAAGTTTATTTTATTATTTGGCCACTTTTTCCCCCCTGAAATATCCTGTTTTTTTTTATTTTTCAAAACACATCCCTCCTTAGATCTAACACTATCAAAATATAATGGGAAGCAAAGCACTTCCATCTCTGATAATGGAAACACACATGTTCCCTACTGGGTCCAGTAGTTCCTCCAAACCCTGACAAACCTATGCATATGGGGCATTGACGTACTTAGACGATGTAACTCACCACTAAAGTAAAGCACTTAAAAAATCTGCAAATATCATCTGATTGAAATCCAGAGCAACACTAAAATATGTGTGGGAAAAAATGGTGTTTCTCTGCCTTACTGCAGGTTTTGGGAGGGATTGCTGATACAGTGGCAGCGAAAAAATTGAAAGAATGCAAATAGAATGAAAGCCACGGTTGTCTACTCTTGTACAACATATACTTTTGGGGGTAAAATTCATTGCAATATTGCCAAACAGTCCGAAATGAGACAAGGCACCAGCTGTAAAAATGGCATGTCTGTAAAAGGAAACTCACATGTTCTAACTGGGCCCAGTATCTCCCCCAAACCCTGACAAACCGTTGCATATGGGGCATTGCTGTACTCAGAAGAAGGAGCCGAACACTAATCAATCCAGTTTATAAAATCTTTACCTATTCTGTAATTTAAATTCACATCAACATTGAAGTCTAAGTGTGAAAAACGCTGATTTTTTTTTTTTTTTTTTTTTTACTTACGTTAAGTTTTCACAGGATTAGTGGTAAAATGGCTGTGTACAAAATTTGAAATCACACCTGAAACGAAAGCTTGGGGTATCTACTTTCCAAAAATATACACTTTTGGGGGGGAAATCTTAGAGTGGAGCACTGTTACACAGGACAAATGAGACATGGCACCAATAACACAAGCTGTGAAAATTCAAAGTGTGAACCTGGAAATACACATGTTCCAATTTGGGTCCCGTATCTCCCCCAAACCTTGAGAAACCTATGCATATGGGGTATTGCCGTACTCAGAAGAAGAAGCCGAACGCTAAACAATGCAGTTTTAAAAATCTTCACCTATTCTGTAACTGAAATTCACATCAACATTGAAGTCGAAGTGTGAAAAACGCTGATTTTTTTACTCACGTCACATTTACAAGAGAGTGGTGGTAAAATGGCTGCGTAAAAAAAATTGAAAACACACCTAAAATGAAAGCTGGGGGTGTCTACTTTTCAAAAATATACACTTTTGGTTGGAAATCTTAAAGTGGAGCACTGGAATATAGCCCCAAATGAGAAATGGCACCAGATAAGAAAGATATGAAAATTCAATATTTGTTCCAATTTGGGTCCCGTATCTCCCCTAAACCTTGAGAAACCTATACATATGGGGTATTGCCGTACTCAGAAGAAGAAGCTGAACACTAAACAATGCAGTTTTAAAAATCTTCACGTATCATGTGCTTGAAATTCACATCAACATCGAAGTCAAAGTGTGAAAAACGCAATTTTTTTAACTTGCGTCAGGATTTACGAGGGATTGGTGGTAAAATGGCTGCGTAAAAAATTTGAAAACATACATACAGTGAAAGCCTGGGGTGTCTACTTTCCAAAAATATACACTTTTGGGGGAAAATCGTAAAGTGGAGCACTGGAACATAGCCCCAAATGAGAAATGGCACCAGATAAGAAAGATATGAAAATTCAATGTTTTTTCCAATTTGGGTCCCGTATCTCCCCTAAACCTTGAGAAACCTATACATATGGGGTATTGCCGTACTCAGAAGAAGCTGAACACTAAACAATGCATTTTTAAAAATCTTCACCTATCGTGCTTGAAATTCACACCAACATTGAAACCTAAGTGTGAAAAATGCAGAATTTTTTACTTACATCAAGATTTACGAAGGATTCGTGGTAAAATGGCTGCGTAAAAAATTTGAAAACTTACATAAAATGAAAGCCTGGGGTGTCTACTTTCCAAAAATATACACTTTTGTGGGGGAAATCTTAGAGTGGAGCACTGTTACAACAGCCCCAAATGAGACATGGCACCAGTGATGCAAGCTGTGAAAATTCAAAGTGTGAAACTGGAAACACTCATGTTCCAATTTGGGCCCCGTAGCTCTCCCAAACCTTGAGAAACCTATGCATATGGGGTATTGCCATATTCAGAAGAAGGAGCTGAACACTAAACAATGCATTTTTAAAAATCTTCACCTATCATGTACTTGAAATTCACATCAACATTGAAGTGCAAGTGTGAAAAACGCTGTTTTTTTAACTTACGTCAAGATTTACGAGCGATTGGTGGTAAAATGGCTGCGTAAAAAAATTGAAAACATACATAAAATGAAAGCCTGGGGTGTCTACTTTCCAAAAATATATACTTTTGGGGGGAAATCTTAGAGTGGAGCACTGTTACACAGCCCCAAATGAGACATGGCACCAGTGATGCAAGCTGTGAAAATTCAAAGTGTGAAACTGGAAACGTGCATGTTCCAATTTGGGCCCTGTAGCTCCCAGAAATCTTGAGCAACCTATGAATATGGGGTATTGCCGTACTCAGAAGAAGGAGATGAACACTAAACAATGCATTTTTAAAAATCTTCACCTATCCTGTGCTTGAAATTCACACCAACATTGAAACCTAAGTGTGAAAAACGCTGAATTTTTTACTTGCATCAAGATTTACGAAGGATTGGAGGTAAAATGGCTGCGTAAAAAATGTGAAAACTTACATAAAATGAAAGCCTGGGGTGTCTACTTTCCAAACATATACACTTTTGGGGGGAAATCTTAGAGTGGAGCACTGTTACACAGCCCCAAATGAGACATGGCAGCAGTGATGCAAGCTGTGAAAATTCAAAGTGTGAAACTGGAAACGCGCATGTTCCAATTTGGGCCCCGTAGCTCCCCCAAATCTTGAGAAACCTATGAATATGGGGTATTGCTGTACTCAGAAGAAGGAGCTGAACACTAAACAATGGATATTTTTAAATTTTCAACTATCTCGTGCTTGAAATCAACAGTAATATTGAAATGTAAGTGTGAAAGCTGCAAAAAAACAAAATTTTTCTACAATTTTGAAATTTTTTTCTGGAAAAATAGCTGCATAAAAAACTTCAAAATTCTCCTGATTATTTACCTTATGTTTAGTTTTCAGAAAGATATACCTTTGTGGGACATTTTTGGTACTGGCACCATCAACTAAGCTATGATGCTCACATGTCAATTGTTGAGAAATTACAAGTTGGAAATAATGGCATCCATCTTGTAATATTTACCTTGTAAATGTGAGGAAGGGATTGAAATACTAGGCATATGGGGTATTCTTATATTCAGGAGAAGCAAATGAATATATTTAGGGGTATTTTTTTGTCATTAACTAATAGTATGCAAATCCTGACAGAAAAATGTAAGCAAAATGTTTGTTTTTGTTTTTTTTAATTTTTTTCCTCTTTTTTTTCTATTTTAATCAAATTAAACAATGAGGTATACATATAATTGTGGTATCAAAAGAAAGCCCTACTTGTGCTTAAAAAAACAGTATATGATTTGTGTGGGTGCACAAAAGGAATTAAAGAGAAAATATGGTTGAAAAAAGACATAGTCAAAAAAGTCAAAATTGCTCCGGTCCTTAAGGGAAAACGACATCAGATTTTCCCGGTCCTTAAGGGGTTAATAAACAATAGATTTTGAGTTTCACTTATCGTATACCACATCGGTACAGTCTTTTTTATTTCATCTTTTTATGCAATCAGCAATTTACTTCCTCGATAGTGAAGCTGTCCATATCCAAGGATATGAGCAATTCTTGCTAACTTGATAGATGTACGCATAATCTTTTGTTTGTAGCTACGGGCTGCAGTTCAGTAATGCGCTGTACAGATTCTCAGATTAGTTTTTAGCCAATTTAACGTTACTCTCTGTTGGGAAATATCGAATTTGCCACATTTCTGCAGTGAGTATGTCTTTGGACACAATCTCAGCAGTTCTGAGCACTTATATTGGGTGCATCAGTCCCTGCAATTCAGAATATACCATGGTCTTCCCTTTCGCTACAACAAGTCCTGTTCTACACAACTGTGTGTTTGTCTCCAGCAGATTGGGACAGTTACTGGCATGGTGACAGTGCAGTTGTCATTAAGATTGTTTTCCTGCCCTGGAGCAACTTTTATTTTCTTTGCAAAGCATGTGTCCACGCTTTTTATAATCTTTCATTGCACACTGGGATTGAAGGAGCAGAGGGGTAGTGAGAGATGGGCAAAGCTGTGCTACATTGGGAAGAGTACGTGCGTAAGTGGAAGCATAGTTAAACTTTGCTATCTGCACTTTTGTTTGAATGCTAATTGCACACTGGGCTTAAAGGCAGTGACCTTTAAACAGGCGACATAAGAACCTTGCACTTTTATGCAATTTGAGATTCTCATGTCGTCATTCTGTACACTGCAACATGGTTAATGCGGCTCCTAGCAATGCAATATTTTAGACACATTTTTAAATTGAACCAATAGCAGGCTACCTGGCCACTCCCCTCTCCAGATACATTTGTTCCATCACACTAGCATGAAGGCTGAGAACAGTTCTGCTTAGTTTTTATTTTTTTATATTGGATATATGGGGCGTCCCAATTCCCCCATTAGGCGGATTGCCCAGTTACCAGGTTCAGTTGTGGACCCTTTGCAGCCCTGGGAGAGAATCTTGCAACCCATCTCTCTTCCTCTCTTTCTCTTCCCCTCTCTCTCCTTTTCCTCTTCCTCCCTCTCTTTCCTCTTCCTCTCTCTCCTCTCTTGTCTGAGGCTTCTTCCCTTCCAATGGTAACCTGAAGAGAGAAGACCTGCAAAAAAAGGTGAGTAACCCTTTGAGTGCCATGGTACACTTGTCCTACTGTTCCCCTCTGCACAGGGGTCTTTCTGGAGTTCATAACTCCTGCACTCATGTTGGGTATTACTCAGTTTGATCCTGAAGTCAGTGGAGCTTGTTTTTCTGTTTTGTGGTAAATTCCTTCCCTGCTAGTTTCACTGATTTTTAGGCTTATTTTTGGGGTTTTCCCTTAAGGATCATCCATTTTTACTTATCCATACATGTTCCCGTTTGCTGATCAGTGGGTATTACAGGTGGTTTCAGGAGGCTACAGGATTCTCTTCATATCCCTGCCTCCCTTCAGGTTCTTCCCTTCTTGCTTCCCTCAAGGACAGGCTTTTTAATGGGGACATTCAGACTTTTTTGGACAAGGGAGGTCTGGCTCTGGTATCTCAGCCAGGGTGAAGTTTAGGTTTTATTCCAACCGCTGTTGTTTCCAAGAAGGATGGCTGCTGTTATTCTATCCTGGACCTCAAGGATCTCAATTCATTGTGGTCCGTTCTCTCTACAAGACGGTGTCTTTATGCTCTGTCTGTGCAACAATGTGTCCAGGGGGATTTCCAGCCTCTTTGGATCTGCAGGATGAGCATACCTGCACATTACAATTCATCCGGACAGTCTGAAGTACCTCAGGTTTGCTTCGGGCACTTCCAGTTCACCGCTCTGCCCTGTGGGCTCACCATCACCCATTGGGTGTTCACATGCTTCTTAGGGGCATTGATTGCCTTCCTGCACACCATGGGGATTCAGGTGACTCCCTACATGGACGACCTTCTGCTGAATGCCCCGTCCAAGGATCTTCTGGACCGTCAGGTTCGTGACTGTGCTCAGATGCTCCTCCAACACGGATGGATTCTGAACTTAGCCTAATTGGCTCTGGTTCCTCCTCAGGACCTGTTCGTTTTTTTTTTTTTTTTTTTCCTCTTCTCGGTCTCCGGTTCGACGCCAGTCATCAGGACATGGTCTATCTGACAGAGGAATCTGTTCAGCAGATCATGTCCAAGGTGTGTACAGTGCACTGGAGTGGACCTCAGCCCCGGTACACAGGTTCTCATCCTTTGTGGGCAAGATGATATCCACCATGAAGGTGGTTCCATGTTCCATGATTGACACCAGGGAGCTTCTGAGGTTCACTGTCCGGGCATTCCGAGGGAATCCTGATCTTTTGGATCGTCTAGTCTCTCTTCCCCAGGAAGTGAGACCGGACCGTCTCAGGTTGGACTGTTCCAACCTCAGATAGGGGAAACACTTTGTTGTCCAGTACGGGACCACAGTGATGATGGACACCAGCCTTTAAGACTGGGCAATCATCCCCGGTCACCCCAGGGGTTCAGGCTCTGTCAGCAGAGACCATCCTACCCATCAACATTCTGGAGCTGAGTCTCCATGCCCTGCTGTACCAGTCCTCTCATCTGAGTGGTTGTCCAGTCTGACAACGCTAAAGCCGTGGCCTACATCAACGAGCTAGAGGACACAAAAAGCCCTTAGGCTTGGTCAGAGGTCAGGGCTATTTTGGTCTGGGCAGAGGAACGTGTTCCTGCCATTTCCACCATGCACATTCCAGGTGTCAAACATCTTGGCAAACTGTCGCCAAACAGTGGACTCTGAGGAGTGGGAGCTCCATTCAGAGATTTTTGATCTGTTGATGCAGAAATGGAGTCTCCCTTGGATAGACATGATGGCCACCAGGGACAATCAGAAGGTTCAGATCTTTTGCTCTCGCTGGAGGGATCATCTGGTGTTTGCAGTGGATCCTCTGATTCCTTGGCGCTTTCACATCTTTCCGACTTTCCCTCTCATCGCCAGGGTTTTGAGCGTTCAGATGAACAGTGCGGCGGTCATTCTAATTGCCCCCCATTGGACCAGACACCCTTGGTTCCCAGAACTGCTGGTGTTGTCTGTGCAGAATCCATTTCCTCTGCCCCACAGACCAGATCACCACCTTCAGGGTTATCTCTGGAAGGATGATGTGGAGCATCTGGCTTTGACTGCATAGCTGTTGAAGCCTTCATCTTGAGGAGGAAAGGCTATTCCTCTAAGGTGGTTTCCACTATGATCCAGTCTAGGAAAGCGGTTTCCTCTAAGGCCTACCATAGGGACTGGTCCATTTTCCATGCCTGGTGTGTTGACAGGGATCTGTCCTCACAGGAGTTTGATCTCCCGGCCATTCTGTCCTTTTTGCAGGATGGCGTGAACAAGGGTCTTAGTCTCTACTCCTTGTAGGTGTAGACCTTTGCTCTGTCTTTCCAGAGACGTATCGCCATTTTGCCAGATGTCAGTCTTTCAGGGTGTCGCACACTCTTTCCCTGCCTTTAAGGCTTCTACTTCCCAGTGGGACCTTAATTTGGTTCTGGGAGTCTTGCAGTAGCCACCTTGCAAGTCTTTGACTGCCATTCCCTTGCATGTCTTGACATGGAAGATGGCTTTTCTTTTGGCTGTGGTCTTTGTCAGCAGGGTGTCTTAACTGCAGGCCTTGTCCTACAGACTGCCTTTCCTGGTGTTTCACAAGGATAAGACTGTTCTCTGTACATTTCAGGAATTACTTCCTAAGGTGGTCTCTGAGTTCCACATCAGGAGATTGTTGTGCCTTCCTTTTGCCCTCACCCTAAATCTGACAAGGAGAGGGATCTCCACTTGTTGGATGTAGTACTTTGCCTTAGACTCAGTAGAGTGCACACAGAGCTTTTCTGCAAAACTGATGCCTTTGTCATCCTTGAGGGTCCCAGAGCTGGTTTGGTTTTGTCAAGATGACAATTGCATCCTGGATTAAGCCCACCATCCGCAAGGCTTACGAGCTCAGATTTAAACCTGTTCCCTTCTGCGTTACTTCACACTCTACTAGGTCTGTTGGGGCTTCTTGGGCCTACAAGAATCAGACCTCTGCTGACCAGCTGTGCAAGACAGCCGCTTTGTCTTCTGTGCACACCTTTGCCAAACACTGCTGCTTTGATGTTCTGGCTTCGCCTGAAGCCAGCTTTGGCAGGAAAGTGCTGGAGGCCATTTTGCCTGTCTAGGATTTTATTTTCCTGTGCTTTAGCTCTTTAACTGTTGAGCCCTGTTGGCTCTTGTTCTTGTGTGCTGTTATCGGGTATCCAGTGTCTGTTGACACTTGTTTATTTTGGGCTTTTCTGTGTCCTGGTTAGCCCATTGGAACTCTAGTATCACGGGGACCGATGCTTGGTCCTTTCCTCCTCTTCCTGCCCATGGGAGCTCTGTGTTTACTACATCAGCAGCAATTCTTAGCCTTTTGTGAAATTCAAGTAAATTTGTCTGATATATTCATAAAACCTTGCTGGCTCCAAATAATTATCATATTGTCCTGAATACTGGGAGTTAGTACCCACTCTAATATCTACTACAAAAGCTGATTTCCTGGTTTAGATCTTGCCCCAATTTTAATGGTACAAAATCATCTGTCTTCCAATCACTGGACACTATAACTGATGAAAGTGAATCAGTAAATGTTAAGTAAGGGTCTTGTTATTACTGAATGAAGTGCGTTAAGTACCCTTCGGTGTATGCCATCAGGTCCAGGTGATTTATTCACTGTAACCTTTTCCATTTTTTTTTGTTTTTTTTTTATCCTAATGGAGAAAAATCTGCCATTATTTGCCCATAGCGTGCCACTGTTTCTTTATTTGTATAAACAGAAGAAAACCTGTTTACGGTGTCCACCATAGCCTTATCCTCACTAATTCCCCTGACTGTTATAAGACGACCAATATAACTTCAATCTTTTGCCATTTATATACTTGTAGAATTGTTTAGGATTTGTTTAATTGTTTGCACTAACTCTCTCCCACTTTAGGCATTTACTAACCTTCCAAAAGTACAATTCCAGTCCTGGACTGGAATTGTAGTTTTGGAAGTTTTGACCAGCTTCTATTGGTTTAAGCACCCCTCCCACCCCCAGGTGCAATGCTCATTGTCTTTAGGACACTATATAATGTCTGTCAGAGAGTGTCTCTCCAGTAATGAGTAAAGCTGACAAAGATTCAGCTCTCAGGATTAAGTAAATTAAGGTTAGTAAATCCCTTAAGTGGGAGAGAGTTATCTCATAAGACAAAGCGTATTAAGGTTAGGTACTTGCCAAAAATGAGGTACCTTGGTGTTGGTGGCAGCTTAACATTCTATGGCCATATGATCTGACTAAATCCTCATCTTTAATATAATAGTGAGATGCAGGCACAATGCAGCAGAGTAAAGGGTTAATGGTGATGAAAATATGGATGTGCACCAATATTTTGTGTATTTGCTTTTCACTATTTTGGTCAAAACTGGTTGCACTCCAGTAAATTTTTTAATTAGATTTTTAGCAATGTCTTAAGCAGTGTCTTTTTAAAGTGTGTTTTTGATTAAATCCTTAATGGGTTTATCATAATTTAAAGGATATTGTGTTCAATGCTTCCTAAATGTTCCCTTAATTGTATATTATTTACCATGTTAGAAGGTCCAGCATGGCCTATTTTCTAGTTGACACCACTATTGGTTGGCATATGAAATGGTCATTAACCATACTGTAAATAAAAAATAAAAAAATGTTCCTTTGTTGCACTGGAAGTCATGTTTCCAGTCAATCTCAGAATAGTTGAAATATCTCATTATGATTGCATTTCCTGAATGAGACATTTTCTGTTTGCAGTAACTGTTGGGCTTTTTCAAAACACCCCAATGTTAGGTGATTTGTAGCAAAATTCCCATTAACATCTTTGTGTACCCCCAGTGCGTATTTGTCCACTGAACCTCTACAATCTCTTGGGCCTTTTCATTAATCTATTTAAGGCCTGCTTCACATATAGCTAAATCTCTCCCCTTTTTATTTACTCTGTTCCTTCTAAAAATTGAATAACCCTGTAGATTGGGCAGTCATGTGAATTGTCTAACCAGGTTTCAGTAACTACAATTAGATCATACTGCTTATACTTTGCAGTCTGTTTCTGGTTCCCACACTTGACAAACTATGATTTTGTTGCTTTTCTGAAGAATTTTCCAAAATATAGTTTTAAAAAAAAAATAAAAATAATTATTGGTTGCCCTTATGCAAATTTAGATATTTGTGGTGCACTCGATGAAATAAATTTTCAATTCAAATCTCAATTTGGGTAAATGGCAATTGTGTTGATGAAAGTATCTTTAAAAAAACAAACAAACAAAAAAAAAAACTTGGTATATTAAATGTCTTTAATATTACAGAAATATTAGAATGTGTGTTTATCGGATACTCAAAGAAAAGGGGTAAAACAGAACAGGTAAATACCGTAAAATCTCAGGTATAATTTGCACAATTTTACCCCTCTCCTCTTTATGTGAAGTGGGGGGTGTGTATTATACCAGAGTTTTTTTTGATGACTTAAAATTTTATTACTGCCAGCTACCTTCCCTTTCAACCCCCCAGCGCGATCCAATGTCAAAAGAAGCCTTACTGTCTTTCGCTGCACTTGAATACAGTGATCTGTGTCAAGCCCTGAGTCCCATCTTGCCGGCAGGCTTGCATTTGCCGCCCGCTTCCTTTAATGGACTTTCAGGACGTTCTGCCTTCAGCCAATAATAATGCACCTGCATCAACTGGGTCATCAACTGCAGTGTTCTTCCTTTTTTTTTTTTTTTTTTTAATTTATATAGTCTACCATCTTGTTTGCTGTTGCTTAGCGGCATACCTGTACGTTCCTGCTTAACGCACTACACAGTTGATTTTGACACTTCTAATGGCTTGGCTTTGTCTCTAATGTATATATTCTGACTTTTTTTTTTTTTTTTTTTTCTTCCTCAGCCTCATAATTTCCTGCTATACTGGCATTGACACTGTTTCTTATGTTGAGAGCTGAGCAACAGACTTCAAATGCCACACCTAGAATCAATTCTAGAACTACTTCTAGCCCTCTTGTGCATGAAATAAGGTTGCAAACATCTGACCCAGAAACATCTTTGCAGCCAATTGTCCGGTTACCTGTAGCCCCCAGAAATGGGAGGGAATATGTATAAAAAGTTAGTACTACCTGGTTCACGGGGTATGGATGTGAAGGCACTCATTAAAGCTGACAGTCTGCAGCACTAATAGCTGGTGAAAAGCTATTCTTCTGTAGGTATAGTTCAAAATTAGATGACTGCAACTGGTTTTAGTCCCTCAAGAAAAGCACTCTGAAAGCAGACATTCAGTAAGATCAGCGTAAGAAAAGTGTAAAATTAAAGTATTTTTTTTTTTATTAAAAAATAATTCATAATTTACTGCCAGGTGTGCATGCAATCCAGTAACTGTTTTCTCATTCCTGTTTCTCCCACTTGATACATTCAAGAGAGACTAGAGAAGGAAGCAGAGGAGGAAAGAATGCGCAAGCAAAGAGCAGCCGCAGAAAAGGCATTCCATGAGGGTATCGCAAATGCAAAACTAGTATTGAGACGGTCCCCAATTGGCACAGATCGCAATCACAACAGGTGAGACACTGAACTGCCTTGCATCAGGCGCTGCTATTACATGCTTAAAACTTGTATATTAAACTGGAGCATTGTGTTGACCAGATAGTGGGGTGCAGAGATCAAATGTTTTATCTTGATGGTTAACTTTTTGGGACCAAAGCTCAAAAGAAAAATGAGAAATTCTGGTGTAAAATGACCTTCACCTTAGATGACATATACAAATCCCCCTTTAACTGCTATGCAGTATTTTGTGCATCCTAACATTTTTGTTTTGAGTCTTAGTAGAAGATCAACAGAACAAAACTAACCTTATCGGAATGTAGAAATGTGATCTTGCTGTTAAGATTGTATATAATAAAGAATAAAAATGTTTGTCACAATATAGGGATTTTCATATGATGCTTATAGCTTAGTTGTATAACTGGAATTCACGTTTCTTTTTCCAGTGTCAGGTGTGGGACATGTATATCAGTGTCTCAAATAATTTGTTAAATAACTTCTGATGCCCTGCAGCAGTGACGTTGCAGGAAGATGGGGATGTGGGTCCATGCCAATAGGTTGCTATGGAAACTATATAGCAGTACCTTTTGATATACAAATTTTCACATGAATTGCATATCTATATTGCTTTCACATGCAATAGATATGCATGATTATGGGACAATGGAATAGCTGCTCACACAGTGAGTCAGGGCAGTTCAGTGGAAAAAGACTTGACTCTTATTTTTATGTATTGCTGTACTAAAATATGTATCTGAACTGATTCCAAATGTATTTGAGGAAAAAAAAACGGGTAACGTACATGCTTGTGAGGTGTAACTTATCTGGCCCTTGACTTGGTCTGGCTGTATACATATAGCAGAATTATTATACCAGGCTAGGCAACCTGAGGCCCTTAAAGTGTTAGTAATGTCCAAAAATAATAATAAAACTTGTAGTGGGTAAAAAAAATCTGATTGCCACAAACCCCATCTCTCAAACCGCTATGGTTTGAGAGAGATTGGAATTCAAAGTTCCCCCTTCCCTCCCCTTCTCTTGATGTCAGCTGTAAAGCTGTCAGCTGACACAAGGCTCTTCAGCAGAGCCAAAATCCCATGACTGCAAAAGAATTACTTCATTGGAAAGGTCTACAAAGTGTGCTTGCAACCCAGGCACACTTTGTAGACGTTTCCATAGAAGTAATTCTTTTGCAATAACTGGATATCAGCTCTGCTGCAGAGCTGCCGGCTGATACCCGGACTGGGATCTCCTGCTGTCAGCTAGACGCTGACGTCAGGAGAAGGGGAGGGAAGGGTGAACTTTGACTGCGAATGTGTCTCAAACCGTAAAGGTTTGAGAGATGGAGTTTGTGGCAATGCGATTATTTATTTATTTATTTGTTTATTTTTTACCCTCTACAAGTCTACTAAAAATTATTTTTGTACTAATACTTAAAGCTGTTGATGACTGCAAATTCCATGATCAATCAGACTTTAGTCTACAACAGAGGGAAGGCCTCCTGTTTCCTGCCACTGTGCTATACTGAACACGCCACATTTTTTCTCTGCAGTGAAAGAATTGCTTTTGCGACAAAGCACAATTTTTATGCAATGCATTATTCTGCCACTACAGTAGGGAGCTAGCACATGTACATTTCCTCTGAATACACCATGAATAGGGGGTGTTGTCTTTGGGCCAAAACAGAGTTGGAATGTATTTCTTAATATTTTGTTGGTGACATCAGTGTGCAGATAAACTGATTTAAGACACTACATGGCACTCTAAGGGTGCTTCCACCAAACCGAATAATCCAAAACATGTTGAAATGCAAAACTTCACAGAAAAAAGTTAATACATGTGCCACATTCTTGCACAATGGTAACTTATTTCTGTCAAACATGCTTTCATTCAGGGAATGTGATCCAGTTGGAGTAATCCTATCTTTCTGTATCATCCAATATGGAACACTGGTACCATGGGGTTGAGATCCTACTTTGAAGGGCAGAACACATGATCCTTGTGGGTAAACTCTCCCAGCTCCTTCTGCAGCTCAACCCAGCCCTATCTCCAGTTGTGTTCTTCAAGGGGAAATCACAGCCAGAGCACTTCTTACTTTTAGATATTTTTTCCATTAGATATGGGTCTGTTAAAATTCCTCCATTAGGAGGGTTGCCATTACTGGGCTTCCCCTGGAGTGGATTTTCCAGTGTGCAGGTGTTGTGTGGACCCTTGCTGCCTTGTGGAGAGAATCTTATAACCCAAATTTTCACTCCCAGCAGTCTCTCTCTGGGACTCTGCTTCCTTCACAGTGTTAACATGGGGGATTTTCCTGGTTTTCCCTTTAGGGGCCTGTCCTTCAGGTGGCCCTCCACATGTTCAATTGGGTCATTGGGTATTTTGAGGTACCTCTAATTTTCTTTTTTTATTGTGTGTAGCTCCTTTAAGATCTTTCCACCACTGCCATCTTTGACTTCATTGACTTCTATTGGAGAACTTCATTGGGACATATGTCTGCAACTGTTTCATACAGAGGTCAGAGTGGGCTCTCTTCTTGTTTCCTGATGCCTTTTCATCTGGGTCACATCCTGAGTGTCTTGGGGGTCAGTGGGGGTCCACAGACATTTTTGTAGGCATTGCTAGGCAATGACTACATTGCCCAGAATGACAGTTTCACAGGCCTTCATCGGATTGGCTTCCTGTTTTGCAATCACCATTTTACTTCTCTTGCTTATCCTACACAGAGGCACACTCTCCTTAAACTCCTCAAGATTAACCTTTGTCCTGAAAGATGAGTACTTTCTGGGCTTTTCTTGAGTGAACGATTAGTTTGGGGAACTTACTAGTGATTATTGCTAGTTTAGACACTACTGTCAGGATGTCAGATCCTAAGGGACATGGGACAAGACCTAAGGCTAAGGACTCGGGTCAAATCATTGTTGTCCACCATGGCCCAATTTCCTCCATTTCCCCCCCCCCCCGGGAAATGCAAACTTTGCAGGCTTCCAGCTTGCGCCCCGACAAGCCCAGACAGCAGTGGCAGCCCAATTGAACACCTTCGAGGCTAAGTCTGCCAAGCCAGCTTGCGCTTGACTAGTGGAATCCTGGTCCGCAGGTTCCCATAATCGGGCTTCTTCGCCTTTTTGCTGGTAATTTCAGAAGGGTACAGAATACGTTTTAGATCCCTTTCTCCTTTTTTCTGACTTCTTATCTAAAATGTTTTGATCAAGGCTCCTTCAGAGGAACTCTTGACTCAGCACGTCCAAGTATGTGATCGACTCCTTGTCCACCATGGGTGGATTCTGAACATGTCTAAGTATCTTGTGTTGTCGTACGAGCTGGTGTACCAAGGCATGAGGTTCAACGCCCACCTAGGGAAGGTCTTTTTGCTGGAGGACAAAATCCTGCAGATTATGCAGGATGTGTCAGGCTCTGGAGTGTTCCTCGGCCACAGTCAGGGAGTACATGAGGGTTCTGGGCCGACTAGTGTCTACACTAGAAGATGTCCTTACACTCAGGTACACACACAGAGCTTCAGAGACTTGCCATCCAGAAGTGGCATGGGAATTCAGCACTTCTGGATCAGCAGATATCCCTCTCTCAGGAAACCAGGCAGGATCTGCAGCGCCACCTTTAACAGGGGAAGCTTTTTGTGATCCAAGAATGGATTGACAGATGCCAGCCTTAGTGGCTGGGGTGCAGTGCTGGGTCACCTGGGAATCCAGGGCAGGTAGACTGTGGTGGAATCTCTTCTGTCCATCAGTGTTCTGGAGCTCAGGGTGATCCATCTCACTCTGGTGTACTGGACCTATCAATTGAAAGGTCTTCCTGTAAGAGTCCAGTCAGACAACTCCCATGGCTTACTACACCAACCGTCAAGGGGGCATTCTAAGCGACACCGCCTGGTAAGAGTTGAAGTACATTCTAGGGTGGGCAGAAGCACATGTTCCGGCTATCTTTACCATTCGCATTCCGGGGTGGAAAATGTTCTGGCAGACATTATCCAAGATATGGATCCAGGGGAATGGGAACTCAATCTGGAAGTGTTTCACCTGTTACTGTGGTGACTGCCATTGATTGGCCACGATGAACAGGAAGGTTCTTGTCTTCTGCTCCTGATGGGTTGATTCTCTGGCCTTTGCCACAGATGCAATGTCTATTTTGTGGCACTTTCTCCACGGTGCAACTGATTTTGTTCCTCCTTTTATTGGACCAGGAGGGGCGTGGTTTTGAAACTAGTGAGCCTTTCCATTCAGGATCAGTTTCCACTGCCAACCAGACCAGAGCTCTTCCTCCTTCAATGCTACCTTCATAAAAAGGATGTGGAAAAGCTGGCTTTGACGGCATGGCTGTTGAAGCACACATTTTGAGGAGAGTGTTAATCCACTGACATCATTTCTGCTATGATTCAGGCTAGGAATCCCGTTTCCTTTTAAGGCCTAGGGATAGGGTTTGGTCCATTTTTCATTCCTGGTGTGTGGACAGGGAAATATCGACACAGGACTTTGACCTTCTGGTGGCTCTCTTCGCCAGGAGGGTGTGAACAAAGGACTTCGCATGAGTTCCTTGAGGGTTCAGATTTCTGCTCTTTGTTTTTCCAGACATGTATTGCCACTCTTCCTGATAAGGTGTTCAGTCAGGGGTCTCTCATGCTTTCCCTTCCTTCAAGGCCCCCATGGCTCCGTGGGATCTTAATTTGCTTGAGTGTTTTGCAGATGCCTTCCTTTGAAGTCCCTTGCCGTGTTACTTTGCGTCGGTTAATGTGGACAGTGGTGGTGCTTTTGGCAGTGGTCTCAGTTCTCAGGATTGCGGAGTTGCAGGCTTTTTCTTGCAAGCTGACTTTCCTGGTTTTTGATAAGCACAAGGCTGTTCTATGAACCTTTCAGTTTCTTCCTAAGGTGGTCTCCGTTCACATCAGTCAGGAGATTATTGTGCCTTTTTGTCCTGACCCAAATCTGACAAAGAAAGGGATCTCCCCTTGTTTGTGGTTTGGTGCCTTACGTTTTACGAAAAGACTCCATGCGGTGCACATAAGAGATTCCTTGTCATTCCTGATTGTCCCAGGATAGGTCAAGCTGCTTCTAAGGTCACAATTGCCTCTTGAATTAAGACTACTATTACTAGGGTGTATGAACTCTGGAAGAAACCTGTTCCCTTGAGTTACAGAGCATTCCAGTAGGTGTGTGGGGGGCCTCCTGGGCCTATAAGAATCAAGCCTAAGCTGAGCACCAAGGCTACAACTTGGTGGTCCTTGGATACTCTTGCTAAGCATTATTGCATGGATTTTCTGGCTTAGGCAGGGGGTTCTGCCTGACTAAGGGATATTTTTCCCTGTGCTTTAATGGTTGCTCAACTGTTTGAGCCTGGTTGACTCTTGTTCTTGTGCAAGTTTTTATTTATTTATTTATTTATTTTATTTTATATTACCCCTGAGGAAGTGGCAATCTGATGCCACGGAACACGTTGTGTGAGACTATTTCCCCATTGTGGGTAATACTTTGATTTTTGATTACTTATTTTATTATTTTGTCTTTATAAATAGTGCATTGTCTTTCTGTCGTCCAATACAGGTTACTGGTAACTCTGGGTAGGTGATCCACCTCTTTAATAGGCAGAAACAATTCTAGAAGTGTATGCAGGGGGTGGAGCCTACCTTCCCTCCTTGGCTGCAGCTAGCCAACCAGCCCCAGAAAGATTTGTTCCTTGTTGAAGACACCAGGCATGAGATCAGTTATGCTATAGTTTTAGATTCTTTTTTTTATTTTTTTGTTAGATACGGAATACCACCATTAGGCGGATTACCATAACTAACAGCGCCCTTAGATGTGGCTAGCTCAGTATCCAGGTGCTTTTTTGTGGCCCTTAAACCCTGAGGGTGAAAATCTTGATTCCAAGTGCTTCCCCAGGAGTTTTCCACTGAGGTGGTACTTGCTACATGGTAATCTGAAGACAGAAGATCTGCAGGAAAGGTGAGCAACCCTTTGAGTGCATCAGGTCCACTTGTCCCACAGTGCCCCTCCGCACAGGGGTGTATTCATTGGAGTTCCTATTACACACTCCTGCACTCATTGGGTCTATCTCTGTGTGGTGGGTGTTTGGAGCAGGTTTATGTGGTAATTTAACCCTTTAGCCGATGGTTTGGCACATTTTTAAGGGGGTTTCTAACCCTTTTCCTACTGCTTTAGTGTTTTTTTTTTTTTTTTTTTTTTTTGAGGGTCCTTACATGTTCTATTACTGTTTTGCACATTTTAATGTTATACTTTTAAATTTGTAAAATTTGAGTACTGCACCTTTAAGGCGCGCATTACTGCATGGACACCATTGCTCCATTCACTTCTATGGGACTGTACTGTTTGGGACATATCTCTGCAACAGTTTAACTTAGCAACTTCAGAGATGGCTCATTTTACTTGTCTGCCCCTGCTCTATCATCCGGTTCATGTTTCTAATGTGTTGGGGGGGGGCTCAGGGAGCTTTAGGCACTGTTTAGGGTACTTTCTTGGAAAAACTACATTTCCCATGAGCTCTTGCTTCGCACCCTCGTTTCTGATTGGCTCCCGCCACGGCAGCCATTTTGTGATTGTTCCAGGGCGAGTATCCTACCCAGGGCTTGGACTCTCCTCTGCTGATTAACACTTCACCTGCCAGATAAGTTTATTTTAGCGATTTCTGGGGTGAAACTTTAATCCTACACACGATAGTTGGGTGATTTATTGTACAGTAAGGTTATTGACACACTGAGTATGTTTATACCGCTGGAGCTTGGGGCTAGACCTAAGACTAAGGAGGCTGGGGTCTCTGTATCCCCCATTGCTCTTCCTGTTACTCAAGGGTACCTAGAGAATTCTCAGCTCACTTGTTCCCAGCATGTTCTAATGTCCCTGACAGCATTCCAGGGACCTCCAGCCATGCAATAGAGCCAGCTTGAGTGCAAGAGTTCAAGACTGCGACTAGGGACATTAGGTCCACATTGCGACTCTTTCCATCCCAATTGCACGGGGCCTTTCAGTCTTGGCAGGCCCCCTCCTCAGTCAAGTCTTCCCTGCCTAAACCTCAGGGAGTACCAGATGTGTCAGATTCCTCTGAGGAGGAACTGGTGGATTCGGATGTTGAGGAGTGTTCTGTGTTGGGATTGTCTCAGTTTTTTGGGGACCCTTTTGAGGCTGATCCTGAACCCTCTGCTGAGGGCCTGATCAGGGCTGTCTTAACTACTCTTAACATTCCCTTAGTTCAGGAGGTTCCTTCTGATCCCTCTGTGTTCCAGGAGCCTAAAAAGCACCTTACTTACTTTCCACCTAACCCAACTTTTGACCGCCTTGTGTCTGAGGAGTGGAAATCCCCGGACAAGAAACCTCTATGTCCAAGAAATTTGCCAATGAGGTTCATTTTTGCCACTGCTGGTCCTGCTATGCGTCCAGCGTTTTGCCGCTGCATGGGTGAACCGGGCTATTGCGGTCTGAACTGAACAGCTCACCCGGGCTGTCCATCAGGATGTAGCTACTTTCGGATAAGTTGCACCTTCTTGCCAACATTTCTGAGGCACAGCATTATGTTTCTGCTGCCCTATTTGATGCCATCCGTCTGGTGGCTAGGGTTTCCCCCCATGTCTGTGGTAGACAGACAAGCTCTTTGCCTTGAGATCTGGTCTGCCGACACTTCTTCTAAGAGAGCCTTTATTTCCCTACCCTTTCAGGGTACCTCCTTGTTTGGGACAGATCTTAAGGATCTTATTAGTGAGGCCACAGGGGGTAAAAGTACTCTTCTGCCCTTGGTTCCCAGGAAGAAATGGCCACTTAAGCGTAACCGGTATTTTGGTTCCTTTCAGAATAAGACCCGTCCAGCGAACCCAGATTGTCCCCTCAGCTCCGTACATCCTCCAAGCCCAAGGAGCAGTGGAAGCCCAAGGTCTCCTCCAAGGCTTCCAAGCCTCCATCGACATGACTCCATGAACCTGTGTCCGCATTCTGCTGTGGGTGGTCATCTGTGACACTATCGCAGCATTTGGGAGGACTCAGTGGTGGACCCATGGGTTTTCCAGGTAGGGAAGGAAGGGTACAAGATCCCTTTCATTTCTCTTCCTCCCTTTTGTTTTCGTCCTTCTCACACTCCTCAGGGTGCAGAGAAACTCTGTTCGACAGCGCTGTTCAGGCTCTTCTGGACAAGGATGTTCTGTAGCCGATACCTATCCAGGACAGGGGTAGGTGTTTTTACTCCAACCTCTTTGTGGTCACCAAAAAGGACTGCGGTTGACGCCCTATTTTGGACTTGAAGGAACTCAATTCCTTTGTGACCCGGAATCATCAGGAGTCTCGGCGCACAGTGATTGCTGCCATGTCCCCGGGGGAGTTTCTTGCTTCTTCAGGACGCGTACTTACACATTGCCATTCATCTGGAGAGCAGGAAGTACCTCTGGTTTGCCTGCGACGGGGGACATTTTCAGTTCTCAGTTCTTCCATTTGGTCTGACAGCTCCTCAGGTCTTCAACCCTGTCCTTGGTACCTTTTTATATCTGTCCTCCACCGGAATGGCATCAGTTACTCCATACATGGACGGCATGCTTCTGAAAGCCCCCTCTGCAGAACTTCATCAGCAATGCATTCATGCTGTCACGCACCACAAGTGGATCATCAACTTGGACAAGTCTGATCTTATCCCATCTCAGTGTCTGGTCTTCCTGGGCCTTCTCTTCGACACTCTGAAGAGTATGGTGTTCCTCACGGGCTAGGTGGCTCACCAGATCGCCCACAGGGTTTCTGTGGTTCTGGCGCAGTATCCAGTTCCAGTCCAGAAGCTTATCCTCTGGTGGGAAAATGTATCTCCACATAGAAGCAGTTCCGTTTTTGCCATGGCGCACACCAGGGAGCTCCACAGGTTTGTGATCCTGTTGACCCTTGCACACCTGGAGTTTCTGAAGACGTCAGTTTCTCTTCCTCTTCGTGTGGAACTGAGTTGTTTGTGGTGGCTCGACCTTTCCAACCTGCTGAAGGGCAAGTCCTTACTAACACCCTTCTGGACCAAGGTGATGACTGATGCCAGCCTCTCCAGCTGGGGAGTGGTCATGGGTTGCTTGCGCGCTCAGGGCCTGTGGGCTCTGGAGGAGTCCCTCCTTCCGATCAACATATTGGAGCTTCAGGAGATATTTCATGCCCTTCGACATTGGACATCTCAGTTGGAAGACTGTCTGGTCCGAGTGGAGTCCAACAACGCCATGGCTTACATCAACAAGCAAGGCGGAACAAGAAGTCTTGCTGCTTGGTTAGAGGTTAAGGCTGTTTTGTCTTGAGCAGAACACGTGCCCGCTATAGCCGCACTGCACATTCCTGGCATAGACAATGTCATGGCGGACTTCCTCAGTCGACACACAGTGGAGAGCGGGAGCTACACCCATAGGTGTTCCACCTCCTTGTTCAGAAATGGGGTCTTCCTTACAGCGACCTGATGGCAACAAGACACAACAGGAAGGTTCCTAGGTTCTGCTCTCGGTGGAGAGGCGCTCTGGCACTAGACGCGATGTCCAATCCTTGGTTAGTTCCTTAGGCCTACATCTTTCCTCCCCTCCCCATGTTGCACAGGGTGTTACGGAAATTACATCTGGAGCGTTGCCCAGTTATTCTGATTGCTCCGTACTGGCCTCATCAGTCTTGGTTTCCAGAGTCCTTGGATCTGTCTTTGGCGGAGCCCTTTCAGCTCCCTTACAGTCCAGATCTTCTAAAGGGTTACCTGTGAAAGGAGTATGTTCACCGGCTAGCTTTAACTTCTTGAAAATTGAATCCTCAATATTGAAAGAGGTTTTTCTTCTGGTGTGGTGGCTACTAGGCTGTGCCCGCAAGCCTGTTTCTTCAAATATCTACCCTCGTGTCTGGTTGACTTTTCTGTCTTGGTGTGCTGACCGGGACCTGTCTCAGGAATTTGATCTGCTTACGGTCCTGGCCTTTTTGCAGGACTGTGTGGATAAGGGCCTTAGTTTGAGTTCCCTTAAAGGGATAGTAACACTTCGTTTTAACTTTATTTTATTTTGTAGGCATTAAAAAAACATGAAGAATGATATAAGTCTTATCTCTCAAACCTTTATGGTTTATGAGATATTCACAAGCAAAGTTCCCCTCCCCGCCCCTTTTTCCTAGTGTAAGCCATCTCTTCTCAGATGTGAGTCTGGTTGTATGACAGTACAGATAACAGAAGGGGACAATTTTCTTTGTATGAAAACAGTGAAAGCCCTTCCCCCCTTGAAAAGTTTTTCAGCTTTTTTCCCTTATCTTAATTGAAGATTGTCCCTCTCTGCAGTCTACCTGGGCATCTCCCTTCTTATCTGGTTGAACAGGGGGGGGATACTTTGTTTGTGAATATCTCTTAAACCATAAAGGTTTCAGAGATAAGACTTATATCATTCTTCATGTTTTTTTAATGCCTGCAAAATAAAATAAAGTTAAAATGAAGTATTACTATCCCTTTAAGGTTCAGACTTCTGCTCTTTGTTTTCTTTCAGAAGCGCATTGCCATCCTTCCTGATGTCAAGGTTTTCTTCCAGGGCATCTTAACTTTGTTCTGGGCGTTCTTCACCCCCCCCCCCCCCCATTTGAGTCCTTGGCTACTATTCCTCTAATCTTCTTGATGTGGAAAATGGCCTTCCTCCTGGAGATTGTCTGTCCACCGTGTCACGGAGTTGCATGCTCTGTTCTGTAAACCACCCTATTTGGTGTTTCACAAGGACAGGGCGGTGCTTCGCACTTCTCAGGAGTTTCTCCTGAAGGTGGTCTCTGAGTTCCACATCAATCAAATGATCGTGGTGCCCTCTTTCTGCTCTGACCCCACCTCTGACAAGGAGAGGGATCTCAACTTATGTGGTGCGTTGTCTCAAGTTTTATGTACATCGCACTGTCTATCAAGCAGTCAGACGCGCTGTTCGTCATTCCTGAGGGTCCTAGGGCGGGAAGACCTGCATCCAAAGTGACTGTTGCTTCCTGGATCAAGTCCACCATTCGTAAGGCTTATGAGCTATGGAAGAAGGCTGTCCCCTTTCGGGTCACGGCTCATTCTACTAGATCTATTGGGGCCTCTTGGGCTTACAAGAATCAGGTCTCTGCTGATCAGTTGCGCAATGCGGCCACTTGGTCATCTGTACACACTTTTTCGAAGCACTAACGTTAATGTGCTGGCATCAGCTGATTCCAGCTTTTGGAGGAAGATCCTGGAGGCAGTCTTACCTGTCTAGGATTTCCTTCGGTTCTTGGTGCTTCCTTCACTTTTGAGCCCTGTTGGCTATAGTTCAGTGTGCTGTGTAACAGTTCCTGGGGTGTTATCCCTGTTCAGTGTCTGTTGACACTTTAGTTGTTTTGTTGGGCTATCTTTTATCTGGTGGTTCATATCTGCACTGGTGACTTTGGAGGCCTTGCGCCTGGTCCTTGCCTTCTTCCTGCCTCTGGAAAACTTAATGGTTGGACATCCCAGAGTTACCAGTAACCTGTATTGGACGACTGAGAAAAGAGGATTTTAGCCTTACCTGTTAAATCCTTTTCTCTTAGTCCATACATGTTACTGGTCTCCCACCCTGTCAAGGGACCATGCTTGGCTCTCCTGTGGCAGACCGTGGGGGTCCTTCGGGGTCATGCTCACAGGAGGAGTCTTCTTTCCCTCCTACTATCTAGTCATAGTTAGCGTCTCAAATCTTTCTGGAGCTGGTTGGCTAACTGCAGCCAAGGAGGGAAGGTAGACTCCACCCCTGCATACACTTCTAGAATTTTTTCTGTCTATTAAAGGGGTGGATCGCCTATCCAGTTTTACCAGTAACCTGTATGGACTAAGAAAAAAGGATTTAACAGGTAAGACTAAAATTCTCTTTTCTGTTTACCTTTTTTTTATCTCTAGACTGAGAATCTGATCCCTACAGTAGATAGGTGGGCTATAATAATCTTCCTGATATTGTGATCCTTTTTCAGGCTCTAAGGATATCTCACAGCTACCTTTTGGCATTTTAATAAATAAATATAAGGTATTTTTCAACCCCATATTATATGTAAGGGTTGTACACTCGCATTTTTTCAATCATAATATTAAATAGTTCCCAGTGAGGTCTGCATATTGGACCTTGATATGTAGCAAAACACTGGTAACAACATCTTAACTTTTTCCAAACGATCTCTTGGAGCCAGTGGAAGTGTTATCAGCCTGGAGTGACGCTCCAATATCCAGTGCAGGCGCATCAAACTGAGAGGGAGGGTAAACCTCTCTGAAATGTAAGTAAACCTAATTGGGGGGGGGGGGGGAGAGAAAACAAGAACATATATACCCATATTGTTTTAATACTGCATTTAGATGTGTTGTGGTTGCGCTTTGTGTTTTGTAAATTTTAAAGTGTGTTTTTTGTGTGTGTGTGTCCGTTGACACTTGATTTTGGTAGGTGCTGTTTAGTTTCTGGGGGATAGGTGTGAGGTCCTTTCTTCTCTTTCCCACCTATGGTAGCCTGGTAAGCCTTTGTGTGCCAGAGAGGTATGCAACACATTGCTATGCAATGTGTTGCATACCTCACTGGCACTCAAAGGGTTAAATCCCTTTCTCTTAGTCCATGTTTAACACAGGTCTCCCACCCAGAGAAAGAGACTTCTGTTGGTCTGACCTTTCTGGTTGTGGGTGTTCTTCTAGGGTCTTATTCTCATAGGAGCTTTCCTGCTCTTGCTGTCCCTAATTGGTGTGCTCTGGGCTTACTTCTCCTCCAGTCCTCTTTCAGGTCCTGGTCTTCCTTGGATTCAGGTTTGATAACTGTCAAGGGAAGGTTTTCCTGAAGACTCCATTCAGCAAACCATGCTTCTGGTATTCTGAGCTCTGGAGTGGCCCTCTGCTGCGGTCCGAAGATTCGTGTTCCTTACAGGCCGCATTGTGTTCTGTACTCCATGGCGCACACCAGGGAGCTCTAGAGATTCACTATCTTTGCTTGGCATGGGAATCCAGACCTCTTGGCTCTGAATGTCTCCCTCCGGAGATCAGGCAGGACCTGCTCTGGTGGCTTGACAGGTCCAACTTGGAGAAAGGGAAACTGTTTGTTTTAGGGGCTGGGGAGCTGTCCTTTGGGTTCAGGGCAGATGGAAGTCCGTTGGACTTCTGAAAGTCCAGGCGAATCTGCATGCTCTGGTGTACTGGTCATTTCAACTGAGGGGCCGTCCAGTACGCATTCAGTCAGACAACGCCACGGCTGTGGCATATATCAAGCAAGGAGGCACAAGAAAAGATCCTGCTTAGTCAGAGGCTGTCCATTTTGACCTGGGCAGCAGAACACGATCCAGCTATCTCCACCGTGCATATTCCAGTGGTAGAAATATCCTGGTGGACTTTCTCAGCCACCGTCAGGTGGACACAGGAGAGTGGGGGCTCCACCCAGATGTTTTTGACTTGTTGGTGCAGAGGTGGGGTCTTCCTCAGATAGACCTGATGGCCACCAGGGACAACAGGAAGGTTCAGCTGTTTTGTTGCAGTTGGCGGGATTCTATGGCCATTGCGGCGGATGCTGTGGTGATTCAGTGGCACATCCATCTCGCTTACATATTCCCTCCAATCCCCCTCATCCTCAGGGTGCTGAGGAAGATTTGGATGGATGGTGTGGAGGTCATCATGATTGCCCGTTATTGGACTAGGAGGAGACCTTGGTTCCCAGACCTAGTGGCCCTCTCCATTCGTGATCCGTTTCCACTGCCACTCAGACCAGATCTCCTCCTTCAGGGTTACCTATGGAAGGAGGACATGGAGCACGTGGCTTTGACGGCATGACGCCATCCTGAGGAGGAAAGGATTTTCTCCTGAGGTAATATCTACTATGATCCAGGTCTCTTCCAAGGCTTATCATAGGTTTGATGCATTTTTCAGTCTTGGTGTGTAGGCAGGTACCTGTCATATTGGATGACTGAGAAAAAGAGGATTTTAGTCTTGCCTGCTAAAACCTTTTTCTCTTAGTCCATATAACATACTGGTTTTCCACCCAGTGAAAAGGGAGCAAGCTTGGTCTTGCCTACCTGGACGTAGGGGTCCTGCTGGGTCTGTTGCTCACAGGAGTTTTCCTATTTTCTTTCTTACTGTCCTACTTAGTGGGCATGTCTCCAGTGTAACTGGGGCAGGGCTAGTGGGATAGCCTGATAATGAGAAGGGGAGGCTCCACCCACATACTTTTTTCTAGAACTGTTCCAGCCTACAGGGAGGAGCTGTCACCGCCTCCCAATGGTATCTGTATGTCATATGGAGAAACGGATTTAACAGGTAAGACTAAAATCCCCTTTTAAGATGGCGTGTGTATTTGGATTCAAGTAAGTGTTTTAAATATGATGTAGGTTGTATTGAAATGGGGAGTGAGCCAGAGATCCCGTGGGGATCTTTCTAACTGTAGGCCACCTTTATAAGTCCAAAATCCAGGAAATTCTTGATACCAAGAGTTCTGTTTGTCACAATCCATCAATTTAACACTCTTCTGTGGTTATAATAAATTGCAAGCTATCTGAAGTGACATGTTTACAACAGTGGTTTTAATAAATGGCAAACAATCTGACTTGACATGTTCACTCTGAACAGTAAGTTTGTGTGTGTAAGTATGGCCTTCAAATCTGAACTTTTATCAGATTTTCACTTCTGTATAGATTTTAAGAGATTCGTCCTTACACCAGATGGCCAGTAGTGCTTTAGAATTTCTATGAAGACTGACAAGTGGTTAAAACGGTGGAAAACTGGTCTGTGGAGGGGAATCGGAGCTGGTCTTTGATATCATAATATAATATCTACAAGATAATAAATACAATAGGATATCTAGGGTATCTAAGTTTTCACTTGCCAGACTGTGGGTTGTGGGTTTTTTTTTTGTCCTTCTCACCCACATCTGTGTGCCTATATAAAGCTGCTCTGATAAATCTTGATATACTTTTGTTTATTATTTGCTGCTTCTCAGGTACTGGCTATTCTCAGACGAAGTTCCGGGTCTTTTCATTGAGAAGGGCTGGGTGCATGACAGCATTAATTACAGCTTCAGACTTCCCGAAGATGATGATGAGCAGGATGGTGAAGGTAATTGTTCCAGGGTAACTGCAGTTCTTTAAAGTGGCATGAACTGTGAAATATTAACCTTTTGGATGCCAGGGAATTATTCATTGCAGTGTGTTGTGTACTTCTGTGGCATTCAGCAGATTTAAAGGTGTTCCAGGAAGAGAGAAGAGAAATCACTTGTGTGCAGAGACTTGGTGATAGTAATGTTTCACAAAAACAGCGGCTCCAAGTAATCTTCATATTATTTGAGCGATATAGAGTGTTATTTCATTACTCTGAGCGTTGTAGTTGAAGAGTAATTGAATGATGGTGCCCCCCACACGACCCAGATGTGGAATCCAGTCCATAGACCAGATGGCTCACATCAAGGATCAATATTCTTACTGTGAGAACAATGAAAACCCTTCCCCCCTTGGCAGATTTTTTCAGCTTTTTCCCTTAATTGAAGATGGTCCCTCTCTGCAGTCTGTCTGGACACTCCCTCCTGCTCTAAGCTGAGCAGTGTTACATCAGTAGAAGGGGCGGGAGGGGGATACTCTATCATTCAATTACTCTTGAACTACAATTCTAACAATTGAAATAACACTCTCCAAGGCCCCAATATTATGATTATTAATTAGATCTGCTTTTATTATGAAACATTATTATCCCTTTAATGACATTGCCAGTTCACAGCTTTATAGCAATCAGCATTTTGTCTGTTGTACATGACTTTGATAGCGAAGTTCAAAAGATTTGTTATGGTGAATAAAGCATCTAGATCTCATGACATATACCCAAGGGTACTTGGAGTGCTAAGTTCAGTAACAGCAAATCTATTGCTCTTAATCCTTCTTTGTTCACTCGCCTGATTGGAGGAAAGCAGATGTGGTACCAATTTTTAAAAAGGGTAAAAATTCAAATTTTAGACCTATACTATCTGGTGGTATTCAGGATTACATGACGAACAATATGAGGAATTAGTGGTGTTTTGACTGATAAATCATGTCAAATTTATTTTCTGTCGTCATGCAGGGCATTTCCAAAAAAAAAGGTTTGAGTTTGACTCCCTCCTCCCTTCCACTAATTTTAGTGAGATGTATAACTGGCATAACAATGAGACAAAAGATTTTAGGGCCCTACTTTTGCAAGGTTAAAATCTAGAAGGTGTATGGGGTGGTAGACACACAAGATAAAGGAACTGCTTGGAGGAGAATTATTTATATTACACTAGGAGCATCCAATGTATAAGTGAAATGTCTATACCTTAGGGAATAGTGAGGGTCATAGACGGCAAAGGACGTCTACGGAAGCTTTGCTGATCATGTTGGGATTTAGACTGTTTTAAGCTGAGGAATGCAGGTGACAGTTTGAGCGAAAAAAAGAGGAAAAAGTGAAACACAGCGCACAAGGTAGGGTACACACTCTGTAGATAGGGGGTGACTAATAGTGAAGAGAATGCAATAATATTGTAAATCAATATAAGGTCCCCAAACAGAAAAGTATGCAGGAAATATACAAAACTTTCCCTATATCTATTGTCAATAATGGGCAATTAGTTCACTCCCCTTTGCTGCTTGTCCAGAAACAGTTCATGCAAAACAGGGGTACTCTCAGGTCCACCGTTGAACATGTAACAGAAGATCAGAAAAAAGGGGAAGGGATGGACAGCGCAAAAATATCCTCTAAGTGTAGTAGGTTAAAATGATAAAGTGATATACATACAGCTAGAAATGTAAAGAATATTTATTAGATTCCATAATGGAACAGACAAGGCTTAAAATGAAGATAAAATTAGATAAATAAACAATGTATATATACACATCAGGGACAGCTATAAAAAGCTCAAATATATAAAAAGATGCAGAAAAATTAATATCACTGCAAATATTAAGAGTAATCCCTGAATGAATAAGACGTCAGAAATATATATATATATATGTAAATATAAAATATATATATAATACCAAGGATAATTGGTACAAGTGGCTGGAGAAAGAAGGGGGATATATGCAAATATATAGGGGATATAAAACTGATAGAGTGGCTGCTTGCAAGAGAGGATGTAGCATAAAGTGCTCGACAGGATACAATGTAAATACAACAGTAGCGATCAATCAATGTAACAGATGTCCGCTTACTAGAGGCTTTCTTGATAGTAAAGTCAATAAAAAAAACCTCCAGACAGATCACTCCGTCATCCGGTCCTCCTCTCGTTCTCCTGAAGCCTCTCACTCCTTCCCCTGTTCTGCGATGTAGTATTCTCCCCCGTGAAGTCGCAAAGACCCGCCAACAGCCAGCGCGTCTCTCCACACACGTGGAGTAACTCGATCCGTGGAACTTGTTTGTGATTTGCTCAACGCGTTTCTGCGCTATACAGCGCCTTCATCTGGAGCGAATAGAAGGATGCGCCCACTGCTCTGACCCTATTTGACTCCAATAAGAGCTGTATCTGGCCTAATTCAACTGGCCCAGTTAATATTTGCAGTGATATTCATTTTTCTGCATCTTTTTATATATTTGAGCTTTTTATAGCTGTCCCTTATGTGTATATATACATTGTTTATTTATCTAATTTTATCTTCATTTTAAGCCTTGTCTGTTCCATTATGGAATCTAATAAATATTCTTTACATTTCTAGCTGTATGTATATCACTTTATCATTTTAACCTACTACACTTAGAGGATATTTTTGCGCTGTCCGTCCCTTCCCCTTTTTTCTGACAGTTTGAGCGAGGCAGAGAATTCCAGATGGATGGGTGCAGCATGCAAGAAGTCCTGGAGAATGGGAAGAGGAGGAAGTATTGTAAGAGAAAAGAGCAGCAGGTCATGGGCAGAACAGCGGGCAGTTTGGAGTATTTGGAGACCAGGCAGGATACATAGGGAGGTGCAAAGATATGGAGGGCTTTGTAGTTTTGTAGCAGGACTTAGAATTTTATTCTGGAGGCAATAGGGAGTCCCTGGAGGCACTGACAGCTGAAGAGTGGTGGGTGAGATGTATGAGGAGCAAAGCTATTCAGAATGGATTGAAATGAGGATAGTTGGGTGAGGAGAAGGCCAATTATGAGTGAGTTGCAGTAGTCCAGGTGGGATATTACATGAGTGATATAGGAGAGATATAGGAAAATAAAGTTCTCTGCTCCCTCCCCTTTCTGCTTGACAAGCTATAAAGCTTGTCAGAATCTGCAGTGCAGTCATTCTGTTTAAAAAACAAAAAAAAAAAAACGCAATTCTAGCTCTGCTGCAGAGCCTCCGTATCGGTGGACATGGATCTCCTGCTGATAACAGGAGACGTCAAATTTTGAATGAAATCTTTCAAACCGTAGCGCTTTGAGAGATACTCTTTTTTTGCATTAATCTCAACTTTTTAATTACTACAAACTGAGGAAAAACATGTTCTCGGACATTACTATATCTTGAACATGCCCAACTAATAAACAGTTATGACTAATTTGACATGCTGGTACATCAGTTTTTCTTTTGTTTTGACTAGTGCTTGATGTTAGATCACTTTGCTAAGAATACCACTTTGCCTGTGGTAGATGCTGCAGCCCTTTTGGATTGCCTGTAGATGAACTTTGTGGCCTTTGGTGTGTACCACCTTATGTCCTATTCTTGCATCTTTTGGGTTACTAGCGCTATGGCTGTCTGCTGTGAACAACGTTTGGACACTATGTAAGAGAGTGCTTCCAAAGACTAGTTTGTGTTACTTTCCAAGGTACTTGACGCAAATGCTCCTCTTACTGCGTTTCTGTTTTTGCTTTGGGCATGCTTGCCAAAACTGGACTGGAATTTTACTTTTGAAAACTTTTACCATCTTCTATTGGTTTAAGCACCCTTCACATCCCCAGGTGCAATGTTCATGATCTTTAGGACGCTATAATAATGCCTGGCAGTTTCTCTACATCAATGAGTAAAGCTGGCAAAGATCCAGCTTGAAATATAAAGTAAATTAAGGATAATACATTTGTAAACAGAGGGGTATTTTGCTCATAGAACAAAGCATATTAAAGTTAGGACTAAACTATAATGTTGTACCTTGTTATGCTAACAAGATTAACACACACTGTCCATATTTTGACCAAAACCTAATCTTTAATGTAGTGGTGATATTCAGGCAATATGCCGCAGAGTAAAGGATTAATGATATAGATAAAAACCAATACTGCGTATTTGCTTTTTAGCCGTTTGATTAAAATCTGTTGCAGCAATTTTAAAACTTTCTTTTGGGTGCCCGCTTAAAGGGATAATAATGTTTCACACAAAAAAAAAAAAAAAATCCATTCTCCACCCCCACCCCCCTTGCACTACGCCACTGGTCTTGTTCCCTTCTAGGGTCCCCACTACAGATTCAGTCATGTAAATGTAGCAGTGGTCACATGTACCCCCAAGGATTAAACAGCATTAGCATGGGCTGAGGCCTACTTGCCAGCCCCCTCCACGGTTTACAATCCACAGTAGAAAATGTATTGGAAGACTGTCGCCAGCACCTGTATCCTGTAAATTGCAAGTGTAAGTTGATTACGGGAGATAGCGGAGGAGTGCAATATTTGATCAGTGGGCCCAACTGTCTTTGTAAACTAAGCTGCTGCCCTTTAACACCATTGTGAGTTCCTAAAGTGTCATACCATTAGTCATCCTAACTGTCCATTCGTTTACTGTAGGAGGGCTAGTGGATTTCCCTTTCACGGGGGCACAGTTTAGCTGCATTGAGCATTTGTTGCTATAGGAGCTTCTTGGGATTAGAACCTTTGACTGTTGGAGACCGCAAGTTTAAACTGATGAGCTTTGGAGACAGGGACAGGTGACACTGCAAGACAGATGACTTGGTCTGGAATATCGCTTCCCAAAAGAGCTCTGAGAGGACACAGGCACTAAATATGGATATATATTCCTCTACACTGTCCACCACCAACACTCATCCTAAACAGATGGATAATAGGCATTCAGAACAACTGGAGTCCTGTACAATCTGTAAAGTAGCTTATAATTTGCCGCCTCCTATCAATACATTTCGGGAGCTGGTGACAGTGTTAGATACCGCTTCTTGCCATTGTTGATCAGAGAGCGTGGTATGGAGTTCCAGTTCCCTTCCTTTTAGGAGTGGGAAGAGAAGTCTACCTTGCCCAGTAGTAGGCGGTATTGAGCTGACACTGAACACTTCCTACCAGGTCCCTTAAAGAAGGTTTGCTCAAATGGAGAGAGATCTGTCAAAAAGCCCTTCCTATGAGGGTGCATGGTTATAAAATGGCATATCTGCTTGTATCTCAAGTGGTCTCTAGACTCCAAGTAAAGTGTATCTTTAAGGGAGTCAAAAGGTAGGCTCTGATTCGGCCAATGTATTAAGTTGGAACATCTGATATCTGTCGTAAATTGGGGTTTGCTATGAGGGCAGTCATGGGAAACGGATACAAGGATAAACCAAATTCCCCATCCACCGCTTCCTGTGTATGAAGGACCACTGAGGCCAGAAGAGGGCACTAGGATGGTGCTGGTCTAGTCCCAAGGGCCCTCCATGGGACAACACCCCAGGTGTGCAGGATATATCAGATCTGCCCAACATTTGGAGGTGTGGAGCCAGTGACAGAGCATCAATAGGTGTACAGTTGTAAGGGAAATCAGAGGCCACTTCCTCCGAGCCTACACTTTCTGACCTTTTCTGACTGTGCCTCCCTTCCATACAAAGGCAGTGATTAAATGTTGTAAATGTTTGATGTATGAATTGGGAAGGTGTAATGGCATGGTCTGTATAACATGAGTATTTTTGGCAAGACCACCATCTTGGCTAGATCACTACCAATCCATGAAAGGGATTTATCATTCTTTGGGGATCACATATCGCCCTCTGCAATAAGTGTGGTGGAAGAGTATGTAATAGTGGTTCCCAGATACTGTATATGAGACTTTGCCCATCTAAAAGGTGTGATACGCTTCAGGCTAGCAAGCTATAGAGGATGAAGATTAATATTCAGAAGCTCTGATTTTGATAAGTTGGGCTTAAAGTTCGAAAGAGCTCCAAATCTCTGGAGCCCCTCTGCATATAGGTAGGGAGTTAGCGGGGTCCGTGATGGTAAGGAGTAAGTCAAAAGGAACGACAACTTATTCCTCTGAGGGATTACAGGTCACTGTGATTGAGAGGTGCTGCTGCACAGAGTTGCTCAGAACTTCTGTTGTGAAAATAAAAATATGGGGGTAATAGGGAACCCTGTTGAATACCACTTTTGAGAGAGAGTGGCTCGGAAGAGCATGCCATTACACCAAACCGGGTAGGAAGGGTTGTCATATTGTGCCTGTACAAAGCTACAGAACCTGGTCCCTAGACTTGTGTATGTCGGGGTTTCAGTGATAAACTGCCATGAGACACGGTCGAAAGCCTCTTTGGCATAGACCTTCAAGAGGACCGTTTTCTGGTCAGATTCTCGAGCGTAATCAATAAGCTGCATCAGTTTGACTGTATTGTCAAGGCCTCGTGGCCCTGTACAAAACTGGTCTGATTACGGTGTTTTTGAATACAACTTGATATCCAGATTCCGAAGCGATATTGATCTGTAACTAGATGGCAGTTATGGGTCCTTGCCCTCTTTTGACTTAAGAGTAATATGGGCTTCTGTGAACTAGGGAACAGGGAGAATCTAAAGGAAGTTCATTAACCCCTTAGTGACTGGCTGGTCATGCGGCCGACACTTAACACCCGCCAAACTTTTTTCCCCACTACTTACAAAGACTTCCTGGACGTACATATACATCCTCTGTCACTGAGTGACAGTTTCTGCGGGACGTACATGGACGTCCATTGTCGGGAAGGGGTTAAAGACTCGAACCAGCAACAGGGCTATGGCCAATTGAAAGGTCTTGTAAAAATTTAAGGGAAAGCCATCCGGGCTGGGAGACTTGTCAGTTTGCATTTGTTTGATCACTGCGTCCAGCTCTTTATCTGTAATGTGTCTCTAGTACTCTAGCTTGGGTAGGCGTTAGCTTGAGCATATTGGAGGCACTGATATACTCACGAGTGGCAGGATCTCTGCATCACGAAGGCAATGACGATGGGACTGACTGACTCTGACTAAAAGAATATAGATAAGAGAGAGCGGGAAATGGGGGTAGTAAAAACTATAGTGCCTCGTTGAGGGGTTTGGCGTTGTCCATGCATCAGTAACTCGCAAGTTGCGGAGTGATGTATTAATTTTACGTGTGACGGTCATAGGTACTTTGGCGTGGCCAGAGGAGCAGTCCAGAGATGGGATCAGTGGTACATTTAAGTCTCACCCTGAACGTCTTGGTGCTTGGTGAGTGTAGAATCTATGAAGGTACCCTGTCCTATATTAGGTGCTTAGATTGAAGAGGGTAAGGGTCATATCGCCTACTTTTCTCTTATTAAATAAGAAACAGCCATCTATGATTTATAGTCTGACACGGTCAGAGGTAAGGACCTATGTGTCAGTATGTCTATCCCCTCTCTTCCGCAGATGCAAAGATCTGAATGTGAATAGGCATTGTTGCATGTTGAGGGTTTGGCCAACTTAACAAAATGGGTTTCCTGCAGTAAAATTATTTGGGCCTTGTGGCGTTTGCAGTCATTAAAAAGCATTCCCCTGCTTGTAGGGAGAGTTCAGACCCTTTTACATTAAGGGAGTAGGACCTCAACTCATAAAATGTCCTGGATGTAGGAGGGGGCAGGCAAAAGTGGTTTGTGCTCCCCTGTCACATTGCCTGTCCTGGATGTAATCACTTAAACAAGCACCAGTAACCAAGTATGCATGTAGGAGAAAGGTAGGGGGGATACAAGCAAGGGGAAAGAGGCAAAAAACAAACAAAACTTCTAAAGCTACATGAGCCCAGGGCTCAAAAAGGGATTGTGGCCTTTGGTGAGAGCCCAAAAACTCACATCTTGCAATAAAGCAGTAATAAGTAGATCATATCTGAGTGGTAAAGGGGGTAACAGATTTATGAAACAATTATTCTTTATATAGCGCCAACTTAATCCTCAGCGCTGTACAATAGGGAATAGATGTACAAAGATATTAAATAGTAAATCATACGTGAAGAACAGAAGGATCAGAGGGCCCTGCTCGTGAGAGTGAGAGCTTGCAGTCTAGAGGAAACAAGGTATCAGAACTCGCAGTGGCCCTAAAAACAGATTGTCATGGGGAAATGACATCCATCACACTGTGTGGGAAGACTAAAGGCTGGCATTTCTGGGACACTGTGTCAGATAGCTCCAGTGCGCCTTAGGGCCTCTGCTCCATAAACCTCCTCAAGGGAGACTAGGATCAACAGCTATTGCATGTGTGTGTCGCCGAGAGGCTTCCACTTCCCCTATGGGTCTGTACCAGGAATAGAATGTCCTCCAGTGGACCAGACCAAGGAGAGCGGAGGTCCCAAGCAAAGGGAGTCAGTCCCACGCACGCCAACCTTTGAGGCAAGAGGCTCCATCTAGACCTCCAAGCGGGAGTGAAGCTGAGCTGCTAAGGTCGTTTTTTTTTTTTTTTTTTTTGTCTTTTGTTTTTTTGTTTTTTGTTTTTTTTTTGTCAAAGGCTCACCGCCATCATGAGACCTGTTTTTCTTTGCCTTGGGTGGCCATGTTGTGGGGTTGAGTTCTGCATGCTTGCAGCTTGTAATCAGCTCAGTTTGGGTAAATTAGTCATTTAATATATAAATCAGTATAATGTACATTTCCTTTGAAGACTTAGAAGTAAACAAAATGAAAAAAGTAAGAGTATCAGTTACCCTTTATCCATACCATAATTAAGAACAAGTTACATAGATTTGAACTTTAAAATAGCAAATAAAACACTTCTAAAATTATGTAATTTGGCATACGAAAAGCACAAGATTCTCTGGGCATGTATGCTTTCCAGCGTAAAGGTGAAACACACAGGGCCGGATTTACATCTCAGGAGCCTGTAGGTACAGAAAACTGAAGCGCCCCCCCCCCCCCATTGGCCATCTCCACTGGACACCTCCACAATGCTCCTAATCTCCACATTGCCCCCATCATCTCCATATACCATATTGCCCTTACATTGCCCCCATCATCTCCACATTGCCCCCCATCATCTCCATATACCATATTGCCCTCACATTGCCCCATCATCTCCACATTGCCCCCCATCTCCACATACCGTATTGCCCTCATATTGCCCCCCATCATTTCCACATTGCCCCCATCATCTCCATATACCATACTGCCCTCACATTGCACCCCAAAAACCCAGTATTGCCCCCATCATCTCCATATACCATATTGCCCCCATCATCTCCATATACCATATTGCCCTCACATTGCCACCATCAACCCAATATTGCCCACATCATCTCCACATTACCAAAGAAAGCACAGACTTGTCTTCACCATGTTGCGGCACCGGGCGGTGGGGGAGGCGTATTTAAAAAACAAAACAAAACACATTATCCCAATGACAGGCGCCCCTCTGTGGGGTGTGGCTGTAGGCAGATGCCTACTCTGCCTAATTATAAATCCAGCCCTGGAAACACATGAGTGAATCTCAGGAGTGCAGAGGTTTTTTTTTTTTTTTTGTTTTTTTTCCCCTCTCCAAACTAATGTATTGTACTGATTATTTTGTGCATAAGGATTGAGGGGTGGAGCTACCATTGGTGTAGTAGCTGCTTTGTAGATCTGGAATCATGTAATATCCTAAAATGTTTTATTCAGCAATGTAATGGATAAGTCTTGTAGCAGTTCCTTTTGTGATGGAGGCATGCAAGTACTGTAAGAAATTATATGTATTTATTTTTCAGAGAGTGAAGATGCAGACAGCAGTGTTGGTTGTCCAGATGATTCCTTGCAGAGAGAAGAGAAGCAAGTGGAGAGGACTATACCCAAGCAGGGGCAGAATTTATGGTGAGTCTTACCCTATCTTTTGCCAGTTATAGGTCATTTTTAGAGTTCACACTTGGGGAAAAAAGCAATTGAGTGCTTATTTGGGCCTGTTTAACTGGTACCTTCTAATTCAATATATTAAAAACAATAGGGTTTACAAGATTCATATAGCAATGCCTTTGACCTGGTGAAGCTGGCTATAGCATGCTGCCTATTAAAAGTATCTGGTCTGTAGTCCCAGGAGCTCTGTTTTAGGACAAGCCTAACCAGGACCTGGGTTGGAGTGATTTCCAGGTTGCAGTGTGTACTGGCATTCGAGGGATTAATATACCTATTTGTGCAGTGTTTACCTAGGTGTAGTTATTTTACTGGATATTCGTCTTGTCACTCAGGGATTTGCACATCCTGCCCTGCCTTAGAACCTGACTGGGCATTCATTGCCAATTCCTTAGCTTGTGTAAGTGTGTGATTCCTCCTATGGGCTTATAAAAGGATAGTAACCTCAGACTGAGTGAAGTTGATTGTGTTTTTAAGAAATTCTTATTTTCCTAAATACTGTCTGGACCAGGCAGGGCTTTCTATTCTCCTCTGATTTAACCCTGGAGCCACTAATTAGATGCATTAAAACTGATGGATCATAAGTAATCCACAGACTGCCTTACTGGCCAACATTCAAAAACTGCACACAACTAAATATATTTTTATATCATGCCAACAATAGACCAATTGGCATTGGAACTACTAAACTGGGAAACCCCCAATTTAAGATTAATTCTCCTTTAGAAAATGTATTAAAACTGTTTCCCCTCCTTCCATACAAAGTACAAATATTATCTCCAATATATCCTAAATTATTTAGTCTTTAAACATTCATTGTATGTGGGTGTTTTTTTTTTTGTGTGGAGAGGCAAAAGGCCAAAGATAAATCTAAAAAATAATTACACCAAACAAATTATCAGACTTTAATGTAATAGACTTTTACAACTGGATTAATCAGACTGCTATATGAATAAAAAGTTTTTACGTCCGCACTGAACGATTTTAGTCCGGTGCGGATAATCGGGAGGGTCAATGCCACGTTATGACCCTCAATGTAAATCAACAAGCAGAAGATGATCTCTGCACACAGAATTAAAGTTTAAGCTCTACTGAGCAATTTTATTCAACACCATATGCACAACTTTTTGGACAGACATTCCCTTCATCAGGTGCTTAACAAAATACACACTAGAGTTGCTTAACCCCTTAACGGACCGGCACGTGCAGCCAGCACTTTAGGACCACGGGACTTTTTTTGATTGCCTCTCTGGGAGCCCTGAATTCAATGACGTGCCAGGACCGTCACTGGTCCTTAAGTGCCAGACAGCTGTGATGGTCCTGGCACAGCATTGGACGTTAAGGGGATAGATACTTAAATTAGTGCCAACATCTACAATCATGATGGACTGCTTGGGTAAATCAAATTAATTTACACACATTGTTAGCATCAAAAAATAATTAAATATATAAATCTTCATGTATTTTTAATGACCACAAATATGTAGAATGATGTAAAAATAAACGCTAGAATAGTATTCTATTCGTCCAAATTTTTATTAATTTGTTTCATTTTAATTGGATAAAACGAAATAAAATTAACTCTGGAGGTATTAATCTTGTAAGGAAATTAAATATTCATAGTTAGATCAAAGACATTGCAGCTCGTAAAGTAGTCACAAAGATTGGTTATAGCTTCTTCATTCAATACAAATCGTTCATTAGATACAAAACAGGAAATGTTACACCACAAATAACACATCTTTGTGAACAGAAAAAATATTCATTACTTTATAGTTGTCAATTAACGCTATGTACTAAACTACATATAAACTCATCCTAGCACCAATTTATCAGTCTCAGGGTGTGAGAAAATTAGAAGAAAAAAGCTTTAAACAAAAATGGGAAAGTGAAATTAATATAAAAAATTAATATAAAGACACCTGGCATTAACCCATCATGTGCTGGAGAAGCACAGACCGCCCAACATATTGATGCGCCCTATGCCTCCCCTGCACATACATGGGTCAAGGATTAATGAAAACAATAAATAACCTATATGCTTACTTTTTAACTCATTCAGTGTCAGAGGGATACTGATCAATTGACCTGCCCTGCATCACACCGGCACTGAACGAGCAACAGCAATGTATTGATCTTAAAGAGCATGGAAATGCTAACCTAGTACTCCTGTCAGTACTCCTAAATTGTGGTCATTAGAATTGTAAGAACATAGAACTGCTGATCATATTGATGTGCCCTATGCCTCTCCCGCACACAGATGGGTCAAAGATTAATGAAAACAATAAATAACACACATGCTTGCTTTCTAACTCATTCAGTGCCGGAGGGACATGGAGCAAACTGTCAAATGACCTGACACGCATCACACCGGCCCCAAACGAGCAACAGCAATGTATTCATCATAAAGCACAGAAATGCTAACGAAATGAATTAATTAAAATTGGACGAACTGAATACTGTTTTTTTTGTTTTTTTTTTTCTTTTTTCTTCTATAGATTTGATCTATGTATTTGTGTTCATTAAAAATACATGACGATTTATATATTTTTTTGATGCTACCAATGTGTTAAATTGATTTATTTACCTAAGCTGTCCATCATGATTGTAGATTTTGGCACTAATTTAAATATTCAAGCAACTCTAGTGTGTATTTTGTTAAGCACCTGATGAAGTGAAGGTTTCCCCAAAACATTAATCAGACCGCTACCTATGCTGACTCCTTCAGGTATCAGAACTTTGTGCCCTACTTCAGCTTTTTATTTACTCCACTCTTCTGTGCTCCGTTACTAGCTCTCTGCCAGTCCTTCACAAAGATACCAAAAGAAAAATGGCTACACGATTAAATTGTTTTATGGTCTGACACTCCTTAGCTGTCTAATTCATGTGACCACGCAAATGGCCGTGGTGGCTGTCTCCTCTTATTGACAAAAAAATTAGATTGCCAATAATCTGTCAATATGCTGCTTGAGGAATTAAAATCACATGACGACAAAACTGAGCTTTTTGGAACAGAGTGCTTGTTCTTGCAAGATTGTTTAAAAATGCCTTCGAGTAATTGAAAGTTCTTCAGAATCACAGCAGAAGGAAAAAGTTGCTTTTGGTGTTTCCCTGAAAGTGTTGTTTGTGAGATGTCTACTTCTACTTGCAGAATAGAGCTTACTGTTTGGGTCTATTGCTCACCTCAGATCCTAGACCAGATGTATTTGAATTTCTAAGATAAAATGCTTTTTGAGTCTGCCTACATAGGGATCTCTAGAATTTCAAGGGAAGAAACATCTTATTAAACTTAAATTTGATGTTTTAATTCCAAATGGGAGGAAGGTGGGTACAGAATAAAGAGGGGGAAAGACGAGATGCAGTTAAAATGGACATTCCAATGAGAATTCAACATGGACATTTACAGAAAATGAATAATTTTGGATACAGTAAGGCAAAAAGTGCCTTCGTGTGTACCCTAAATACTTAATTTTCTGTAAATGTGATCCACTTCACATTATCACTGTAATGCTAATTTTAACTGCATCCATAGCAGCACAGAAACAGATGAATACAGCAAACTAATCACATGGCTAGGATAATCAGAAGTAAAGCAAACCTAGGAATCGTGTAGAGATCGGACTCCATAAAGAGGTACATCAGGAAAGGGGGGGGGGGCATACGTAAGAGAAAACAAGGTTAGGAGGTGGGACCAAGAGCTGTTAAGGGACTCTGGTGTCTAAAACATATCTGCAATCCACCAAGACTAGCCAGGGACACCAGACTGCATTATATTTTTGTTGCGGGTTGGATAATCCATTGAGAGAATTCTCTACTCTGGATAAAATGACCCTGGTCAGGGAGTTCCCTTTTCTTCCAGTGAGAAATTTCTGGCTGAAAGCAGCATATGAGAAATCTGTGATCTGGTAGGCCCAGACACACCATCAGGATGCAGACCCAGCATCCATGGGTCCAGCAAAAGCTGAACCTTGGCGAATGAGGTGATAAAGGAAACAATCATTGACCAGAATTCACGCAGCACTAGGCAGCAGAAATGTTGGCTTTTTCAAATCTTGGATATGGTTATGCCTTGGAGCTGAAAAGTAACACAGATTTGTTAGATTCTCTATAAGGGAGCACAATTCACTCTTTAATATCAGGCCAAATTTAGAATCTTCGAGGCTGGTGCAGTCAGCTTTGATGTACCAAGGGAAGCACAGAGCTTCATATTTAAGCACTGACTTGACTGAAATGGTCTATTGATCCTGAGTAACTACTGCATTATTTAGTGTTTACTCCCACAGAATGATGCATTATTGAACTCCATTTACCAGTGGACTTTAGGCTTCCCCTCTCCCCCATATGTGGGAGATAGATATAGAAGATATTATATAGAAGAGGTGTATAATATATATAAAATATATATAGTAGAAAAGGCATTACATAATTTGTCTTCCTCAGGAGGAGAAGAAAAAAACAAACCACACTCCTATCTCCTCCATACTGCCAGTCCTCCATCTCTGCAAGTAGTTTTGCTCTCCCTCAACAAATGCCTGAAAAAAGACAGGCAGCATGTTATACCATGAGGAAGAGACCTGAGTTCTGGAAAGCTTGCATTCTAAATCTGCTTAGTTATCCAATAAAGGTATCAACAACTATATTTTCAGGCCTACTCCTCAACAGGAACCCTGCTCTTTCTTAAACTCCCAGCTATCCACCTTGGCTAATCCTGCTTCCAGCCCCGAGCCTCAGGCCTTCTCCCTGTACCCAGCCTCAAAACACTTGGCATGGCAGCTGGAGTGTCCCGGAGTTGCCTCGCAGCCATACTCCTCACTCCTTGCCATTCTATCTTGATTGGGGGCTTTTCCCTTTAGGGACTTGTCTGTTGTGTGATCCTCGCATGTTTCCTGGGGTCTTTTTTTTTTTTTTTTTTTTTTTTTGTGTCCCCCCCCCCCCCCCCCCCATAACATTTTAAATAAAATAAACTGACATCAATGAGACTACCCTTGTTTTACTCAGCAGGAAAAGCTCTATAACATATATAGGTTTCCATAAAGGTTTTCTACTCCTTTTTCAGATTTGGTCTGCTAACCAGTACTCCAAGTAGTCACTGGTTTCCTTACCCTTTCAGGGCAAGTCCCTTACCTCAAATGCCCTCTAAACATCCTGCGATGGTGAGTAAATTGCGTATTTTTTTGTCCCTACCGAACATAGATGCGAAGGCTGCAAACCTTGCAGTCCCCAGTCATGCCCATCCACCAAGCCCAGACAGCAGTGACAGCCTAAGTGAACAGCCTCACGGATTAAGTCTGTCAAGCCAGCTTCTGCATGACTTGCAGAATCCTGGTCTGTAGGTCCCTGTAGGTGGGGCATCTTTGCCTTTTTTTTCAAGAAGCCTGGGAGTCCTCAGTTGTGGACCATTGGGTTTTGCGGGTAGTCTCAGAAGGGTACAGAATAGACTACAGAACTCTTCCTCTATTTCATTTCTTCTTTTCCAGTGTGACAAAAGAGAGCCAGCAGGACAAGGTGCGGCTGTTTCGGCAGGCTGCAAACTCTCTGCTGGACAAGAAGGTTCTGGTTCCAGTACCTCCCCAGAAGCAAGTTTCCATTGTTTCAACCTGTTTGTTGTTCCAAATAAGGATGGTGCTGATGTCCCATTTTGGACCTCAACAAGTATGTGGAGACTGCATGTTTCAAGAGAGTCCTTGCATCGATGTGCCCAGGGGAATATCTGGTACCCCTAGAACTTCAGGATGCATACCTGCACATTTCTATTCATCCAGATAGCCAACGTGATCTGTTTTGTCTGGAGCTCGAAGCACTAACTGTTCATTGCTCTGCCATTTGGCCTGGCTTCTGCTCAGGTGTTCACCAGAGTCATGGGGGCCTTTGCAGCCTTCATTCACATCTGGAGCATTTCTGTGACACCCTATTTAGACATCCCTTTGATCAAGACTCCTTCCCAGGAGCTCTTGGCCCAGAACGTCCAAGACTGTGCTAGACTCTGGGTCCACCACTGGTGGATCTTGAACATGTTGAACTGATCTGCAGCACCGTCTCAGGAGTTGGTGTTCCTAGGCATGAGGTTCAACACTCTCCTAGAAAGTCTTCCTACTGGAGGACAATATCATGCAGGTTATGCAAGAGGTGGCTCAGATCCTGCAGTGGCCCTCTGTCACGGTCAGGGAGTACAAGAGTTCTGGGTAAACTAGTGTCAACACTAGAGATGGTGCCTTATTCTCAGGTGCACACCAGGGAACTCCAGAGACTTGTCATCCAGAGTTTGCACGGGAAGCTGGCACTTCTGGGTTGACAGATCTTCCTCTCTGGAGGCCAGAAGGGACCTTCAGTGGTGGTTGCACAGATGCAACCTAGAACAGGGCAAATCCTTTGTGATCCTGGTATGGTCTCTGGTCACTATGATCGCCAGCCTGAGCAACGGATGTGTGGTTCTGGGTCACCTGGGAATCCAGGGCAGGAGGAGTCTTACGTCAGTGTTCTGGAAATCTGAGCAATCCATCTCTCCCTTTTGTACTGTACCTCTCAGTTGGGGGACGTCTAGTCTGGACATGCAAAGTGCCTTTGCATGGTATGAGGTGACCAACATTCTAGGTTGGGCAGAAGCCCACATTCCAGCCTTCTCTTTTCACAATCCAGGGTTAGATAATGTTTTTGCGGACTTTCTAAGCTGCCAAAATGTGGATCTGGGAGAGTGGGAACTGTCTGGAAGCATTCTGTCTGATTGTGCAGCAGTGAGGGTTGCCAATGATAGACCTGTTTGCCATAAGGGAAAACAGGAAGGTTCAAAGCTGCCTGTTCCTGCAAGGAAGACCCTCTGGCATTTTGCCATGGATGCAGTGTTAATTCCATGGAACTTTCACTTTGCCTTTGTCTTTCCTCCAATTTCTCATTCCCAGGGGGGTGCTCAGGAAGAGCAGGATGGACAACAAGGCTGATTCTAGTCGCTCCTTATTAGACCGAGAGGGCGTGGCTTGCAGACCAGTTGCGTCTCTCTTCAGGATCAACTCCCGCTTCCTCGCAGGCTGGACCTCCTCCTCCAGGGTTACCTTTGGAAAGAGGATGTGGAAATACTGGCATTGACGGCATGGCTGTTGAAGCCAACATCTTGAAAAGAGAGGGTTTCTCCTGAGGTCATTTCCACTCTGATTCAGGCTCAGAAGCCTGTCTCTCCTAAGGCCTGCCATAAGGTATGGTCTGTTTTTCATTCTTGGTGCGTGGACAGGTCTCTGTCCTCACAGGACTTTGAACTTCAGGTGGTATCCTCCTTTTTCCAGGATGGTACTAGCAAAAGGACTCGGGGTTCCTTAAAGGTTCAGTTTTCAACTTATACTGTATTTAGACTTATTGCCACTATTCCAGATGTCAAGGTGTTCCTTCAGGTGGTCGCTCATGCTTTCCCTGCCTTCAAGGCTCCAAATCCTTCATGGTAAATCAGTTTGGTTTTGGGTGTTCTGCAGCGGTTGTCCTTTGAGCCCTTTGCTAACATCCCTATGCGTCAGTTGACATGTGAGATGGCTTTTTTTTTTTGGCTTTTTTTTTTGGCAGTTGTCTCGAGTTGCTGGAGTTGACTTGCAAACCCCCTGACCTGGTTTTTCGCAGGAATTTTCTTCCTAAGGTGGTCTCAGTTTCCACATCAATCAGGAGATGTGCCTTCATTTTGTCCTGACCCAAAGTCTGACGAGGAGAGGGATCTCCACTTGTTGGATGTGGCACTGTGCCTTAAGTTTATGTACACTGCACATAATATTTTTAGAAGACTGATTCCCTGTCTTCCAAGAGTCCCAGGGCAGGTCAGGTTGCTCCCAAGGTCAATTTGGTCTCTCAAATTAAGGCTACCATACGTCAGTCTTATGAGCTCAGAAAGAATCCTGTTCCCTTCAAAGTCAGTGCATTCCACTAGGTCTATTGGGGCCTCTTGGGCCTACAAGAATCGGGCCTCGGCTGAGCAGTTGTGCAAGGCAGCGACCTGGTCCTCCTTGCTCACGTTTGGTAAGCAGTATTTTGTGAATGTCCTGGTTTCAGCCAACGTCCGCTTTCGGCGGAATGTCCTTCAGTCTGCTCCGCCTCTACTCTAGAGGCCTTTTTTGTTTGTTTTCCCTTTCCCCTTGTGCCTTAGTTGCTCAGCTGTTTGAACACTGGTGGATCTTATTTTTGTGTGCTGTGCAAGGTTAGTGTCTGACACTTGATTTTGCTTGGGCTGTTCTGGATAATCCTAGGTAACTCCGGTATCATGGAGACTGGTATGAGGCCCTTTCTCCTCCTTTCCACCTCTGGAGTTTTGTATTGGTATACCTCATGGTACCTGTGTTCCATACTGGATGAAAGAAAGTAGGATTTTAGTCTTACCTGTTAAATCCTTTCCCATAGTCCATGTGGAACACAGGTCTTCCTCCCGATGTAAGGGACCTTGCATGTCTGAACGTGGGAGTCCTTGTTTATAGTATTTATTCTCACAGGAGCTTCCTTCTCTTGCTGGCCCTGTTGGTGTGCTTTTGATCATATATACTGGAGCTGCAGGGGGGAAAGGTTGATCTGGAGGAGTGGCTGAGAATCTCCACCCCAAGACTGTCTTTGAGCTGTGTCCTGCCCTCCAAAGAGTGACTCAAATTATTTTTCTTAGTCCATATGGAACACTGGTATGGTGTTAACAGGCAAGAACAGTAACATTTTATTATACTCCTGTGTGTACATTAATATATATATTTCATATCCCTGTGTCAGTCAGTCTCACGTCAAGCCTTTGAATGCTAGTGGTACCCAATGCATTGCACTCTGCGTACTCTTCTGACACTGAATGTGTTAAACATTGCTTAAAAAAGGGCAATGACATCCTGCAGTGCTACTTAATTTATAATGCTGCATACCTTCTCTGAATGGAATCTGAAAGGGGTCATGTATAACTGGAGTGGTTTGGTGCTCTGTGCTGAAGCTCCAACAATGGTTCTGCTACTAAAGGAAAGGCATAAAGAAAAGGAGATCCCTTATGTTACCCTTCTCTGTTAGTGTTATTTTATTGTGTTTTATGTGTCAAATGTGAATTACATCCCTAGTGACAGTGTTGCTTTCTCCCTGGCCCTCAGGGTCATGTAGAGGCTTGCCGCTATTGTGCTACAAAAGCTTACCACTACTCAAAGTGCACCATTTTGGTGCCACAGAGGAACAACTCTAATGCCTATGTAGACAATGGGACTTCCTCACACCCTTTAAGTGCCATCGTCCTCACTATGCAACCCATAGTGATTTAAGGAATAAATAAAATAAAAATTTAAAATAACCCTCAAGTCTGTCTCCAGTGGGAGACCTGTTTTATTTTCATAAAAAATGGCCAGTAGTCAATGTCTGTGTAACCCTTTGAGTGCCAGAACTTCACAATGCGTTGCATATCCCTCTGGCACTCAAAGGGTTTAATGTAGGGGAGACGAGTGGTTGGAGTTTAGCTTAACACTTTAAGTGTTCTGCCTCTTGGTGGAAGAATCTTTACTCCAGGGTATGTGTCGCCCGTTGTCTTTCCCCTATGCATGGTGCTAGTTAAGTCAGTTGATGTAAGGGGCATGTATAGAAAGGATTAGTTTCGTTCCCACATGATGAAGAGGCAGTATTTGGCAGATGGGTCTGTTTGTGATAGCCATACTTGTCTATGATCGAAGCACTGGTGTGTGACAGACATTGCACAGCATTTGTTATTCCCATGGGTGAGCAGGCTTTGATTTTTAAACTGGTGTATGAACCATTTGAGTGCCAGAGAGGTACTTCGTTGCTTCGCAATGTGTTGAGTATAGTTCTGGCACTCACTGGGTTAAATTGTATGTCATGTCCACAAGCCAGAGGATTCCCTGTATGAATTGTGAGCTTATGTTACGTATCGAAACCGGCGAGTTGATTAGATCAATGGAGGTGTCAGGAGAAAGTGGATAAATATTTAAAATGTACCCAACTCCATGGTGGCAAGCCATTGAGCCCCTGAGGATGCAGGGTGAGGATCCGTTCAGCAGGCAGCATGGTTGCCTTTGGCAGCCACTTCCTCCATTTCTTCTCTACCCTTGAACATCTTTGGCCAGGATGTGTCATCAGGACCTCCATAGGGCAGTAGCATCCTCTGAATACACTGACTGTGCACATTCAGATCTGAAGGTCCTGACAAGACACCTGGGTAACTTGTAATGTGCCAAGGATTTTGTGGATGAAGCAGCTGCCAAAGGCAAGCCGGCTGCCTGCTGAATGCATCCCCACGCTTCCTCCTCAGAGGCTGAATGGCTCCACCACTATGGAGGTGAATACAGGGATCTCGAATATATACATCTCCATCAATCTAATACACTCATCCGCATCTATCCTTAACAGCATAAGCTCACAATGCATACAGGGAATCCTCTGGCTTGAGGACATCTTACAGTTTTAAGGGATAGTAATGTTTTCACAAAAAAGCAGCCCCAATTAATCTTCATAGTAGTTGGGCCATGGAGAGTGTTTTCAATATTGTCAGAGTTGTAGTTCAAGATTAATTGAATGATGAAGTATCCCCCTCGTGCCCCTTTTACCTAATGTAAGCCATCCCCCCTCCTCAATTGTGGAATCTGGTCCTGGGACCAGACAACTCGCAGCAAGGGACATTCTTACTGTGAGCATAAGGAAAACCCTGCCCCCCTTGGCAGGTTTTTCCTTATGCTCACTGAAAATTCTCCCGCTCTGATCCATCAGGAGAGTCTGGCTGCTCTGAGGTGAGCAGTGTTACATCAGTAAAATGGGGCAGATACTTTATCATTCAATTACTCTTGCGCTATACATATATACCCATCATGTACATTTTCCTTCTCAGGTTTGTGTGTGATACTCCAAAAGATCTGGATGAGCTGCTAGACTGCCTCCACCCTCAGGGGGTTCGTGAAAGTCAGCTGAAGGAACGTCTGCAAAAGAGGTAGGCATGCCTGTGCATGGTCTGTAAACTGGCATTGCCATTTACAATGACCATGAGAAATAAGCCGGGACTTATATTTTAGCATCCAAGGGGTTTCACTGTGGGCTCGGAGTAGGTAAAACCTGTTTATGTAGACTTACTTAGAATGCTTAAGGAATTATACATTTCTCATTACTTTTGTAAAGCAAACATTAATTTAACTTTTTATTCAGTGTTTCTCAGAATAACTTGACCATAAGTGCAGCTCCTCGTTTTAATAGAATGACCTGAAATTCTTTACCCCCTTGAAGGGCAACTGTTTTATTGTCTAATATAGATGCAGACTTTGTAAATACCCAGGTCTACCTTTCAGCCCCAAAAAGACATCAGTCACCTGTTGGTGGTTGGGGTAAGAAAACCTAACCTTTTGGGATGTGCTAAACTAGTTTAGTTTGAGACATGCAAGGGGTGAGGTAGTGAATTGTTGTACCCCATCTGCAGGGTGTTGAACATCCCACTATTGAGGACTGCTACAATCTCACCCCCACCCCCAGTTTTCTCTTGGACTTTTCTTACGCAACTCTTTTCTGACTACAGGTATCAAGATATTTTGCATTCCATCCACCTTGCCCGTAAGCCGAACCCAGGTTTGAAGACCTGCGATGGGCATGTTGAGCTGCTTAACTTTCTGCGCAGTGATGTTATTGAAGTGGCAGTACGCTTGCAGAAGGGAGGCTTGGGATACCTTGATGACACAACAGAGTTTGAAGCAAAGGTAAGCAAGTAGACAGGGAATTCGCTGATCAACACTGCTGAGTGGTACTAAGTGCATATTCTGCTATCACTTCCTGCAGTTCATAATTAGCTTCTCAGCTGTTTGCATTGTGAATGCTAGTAACCAATGAAATAAAATAGTAGTAATGTGTTGGACTTCATTTACTTTTGAGATAGTTGTCCCATTTAAAAAGCTAAAATGCTTTTCAGCGTTCACTGGAACTCAGGAGGTACAATGAGATTTCTCAAGGGGGAAATGGTTTTAATTTTATTTACATTTTCAATTTTTTTAGTTAATCTAGTCATTTTGGAGAAGATTTGTTTTATAGGAGCCTCGTTTGCATATAGTACATTGTGAGGAGGATGCTGGCAGAAATTAAAGCATTTAATTCTTTGAGTGCCAGAGGTATGCAACGCATTGCTCTGTTACGTACCCCTCTGGCACTTAAGGGGTTAATGCATCTGGTGGGCACACTTGATTTGATGCAGCTAGTGTAAAAAAAACAACAACAAAAAACTGGTCTTTGTGTATGTCCCCAATTGTACAGCACTTTGGACTTGGCGCTATATAAATAATAATAATATGGTGCATTTTTAGATATACAACTAATATATTGGTATTCGCCTTGACTAGGGAACTTAAGTGCTGTGTTCCAGAAGAACAATTCTAGATCAAATAACATATACAAAGTGGGGTGAATAAATGTCCCATAGTCATTGTAAATTTTGCTTTTAGCCAATTCAATGCTAGAGCAGTCTCCATAGTAACATAGTAAATTAGGCTGAAAGACACGTCCATAAAGCTCAACCTTTACCACATAACTTAGAGGAATAAGAATTCTATAAATGTTTCTGATGCCAAATAAGTCTTTATCTGAAATTCCTGCATTGCCTACTAAACACAGTATAACCCTGTATGTTTCCTCTTAAAAGAAACATATCTAATCTCTCAAATTTATCCATTTTATCTGCCTTTACCACATCTTTGGGCAAGGAATTTCACTATTTAAAGGGATAGTAATGTTTCACAATAAGATCAGCTCCAATTAATATTCATAGTATTTGAGCCATGGAGTGTTTTCAATACTGTCAGTTGTAGTTCAAGAGTAACTGAATGATAAAGTATCCCTCTCCCGACCCTTTTAGCTAGTGTAAGCCACGTCCCCTCAGATGTGGAATCTGTTCGCTTGACCGAACAGGTCACAGCAAGGGACAATCTTCTTACTGTGAACATAAGGAAAACCCTGCGCCAACAGGTTTTTCCTTATGCTCACTGAAGATTGTCCATCTCTGCGATCCATCTGGACAGTCTTGCTGCTCTGAGCTGAACAGTGTTACATCAGTAAAAGGGGCGGGAGGGGATACTTTATCATTCAATTACTCTTGAACTGCAACTCAGTATTGAAATAATACTCTCCATGTCCCAAATACTATGAAGATTAGTTAGAGCTCCTTTTATTTTGAAACATTACTATCCCTTTAACAGACCTTACTGTAAACAATGCCCGTCTGCTGAATTTGAAACCGCTTTTCTCTGTCGTCCAATATAACTCACAGGTACCATGGGGAGGCGACAGCTCCTCCCAGTAGGCTGGAACAATTCTAGAAGTGGTACAGGGTTGGAGCTTCCCCCTGCTCCATATCAGGCTAACTAGCCACTCTCCCGCCAGATTTGTTCCATGCCCTAGTCGTAAAGCTGAGAACACTTCTGCTTAGTTTTAGTTTTTATCATTTTTTTTTATTAGATATGGGGTGCCCAAAGTCCCCCATTAGTTGTATTACTATAAATGGATTCCCCTGGAGGATTGCACAGTTACCAGGTGCTGTTGTAGACCCTTTGCATCCCTGGAAGAGAATCATGCAGCTCATGTCTCTCTCCCCAGGAGGAGTCTGTCTGAAGCTTCTTCCATCCAAATGGTAATCTGAAGAAAAAAAAAAAAAACCTGCAAAAAAGTGAGCAATTCTTTGAGTGCTGTGGTCCACATGTCCCACAGTTCCCCTCCACCCAGGTATTCTTGGAGTTCCTTATAACTCCTACACTCATGCTGACTAATGATCTTTGTTATATGGGTTTTTGGAGCATTGGAGCTGTGCTTTGGTAATTAACCCCTTCCCTGCCATGTTTCCTTGGGGCAAGGGACTTGTCCTAATTTTTCCATTGAAATTGTGTGTTATTTTTGTGTGTTGTGTTCATTAGACCTTTGGATTACTTTTTACCATTTATTTGAATTTCGCTCCTTTTAAGGGCGTGCTTTACTGCATAGCCGCAATTGCTCCATTAACTTCTATGGGAAAGTCTGCTTTGGGACGTATCTCTGCAACTACTTCATGTAATGAGTTGAGAGGGGGCTCATTCTTCTGGTTTCCCCTTCTACTTTGATCCAGTTCGCATTACAAGTGTCTTGGGGTCCCCAGGGGGTTCGGGTCCTGTCTTTTGGATACCTTCATGTGAGGACTACATTTCTCATAATGCCTGCCGCTCTCTTTCCTCTGGCTCTGATTTTGTACACCATTTTCTTCTCTCCTGAGAGGAGTATCCTACTCAGGGATTGGATTCCTTTATTCTTCTCTTCAGATTCTTCTCATGCCTGATAGGCTTTCTGGGGTGATTTTATTGATCTAAGTGACAGTATTTGGGTTCCCTATTACTGTAAGACACTTTCTCCTGCTAGGATGGCAGATCAAAAGATACATGGGGCTAGGCCTAAGGCTTAAGGACTCTTTGACCTCCCTTGCTTACTGTTCCTCATGCAAGCAGAGTTTCTCAGAGCATACTCAGGTCACTTATGCCCCTCGTGCTGTGGCCCCTTCCCTCCAGCCATGAACAAGAGCCACATTGGGTCAAGGACTTAGTCCTCTGTGACACAGTTTCCTCTTTCTCTTCAGGGGGTTCTTCAGTCTTGGAAGCCCCCCCCAATTCTTTCAGGTTTGTGGCCTCTAAGGCTCCTGGTATTCCTCCAGATCTTTCTGATTCTTTTGAGGAGTCGGAGGGTGGTGAGTGTGCTGAAGGGGCTTCTTCCCATATTTATGGTGATCCCTTTGAAGCTTACCCTGAACCCTCTGCTAAGGGTCTCATTAAGGCAGTGTTGATTACCCTTAACATTCCTGTTAACCCTGTAGAGACGGTCTACGACTTCTACTATGTTTCTGCCTAATCCCACTCTGGATCATCTTATCCTGAACTCCAGACAAGCGTCTCTAAGTGATTCTCTAAGCTGTACCCATTTTCTGATGCAGACTTGGCTCAGTGGGCTATACCTCAGGTTGATTTCCCAATTTCCAGACTATCTAAATCCACTGCCTTACCCTTAGCGGACGCTACGGAACTTTAAGATAGCGTCAAGTTTCCTATCTGTTAAATCCTTAAAGTTGATGTATCACCTATGCACAACATCCCCCAAATAGTTAGGTGACACATCCAATATCATTAAAACCTTATTAATTTTTAAGCTTCCGTTTGGTTTAAATGTAACTTACAAAAGTATCTGCTGCAGCCACTTTCGGGTGACTGCAGTTCTCTCTGGTTCTTCGCGGTTACAGAGCTCTGCCTCTGCTCCCCTCCCTCCTCCGATGACAGAGGCGTCTGTCAGTAAACTTGAGCAGTCTCATTGGCAGAGATAGATATCTAGCCAATGAGACCGCTCCAGTTTACTGACAGAAGCCTCCGTCATCGGAGGAAGGAGGAGAGCAGAGGCAGAACACCAGGCTGCAGTCTGTACGGAAGTGGCTGTAGCCCAGACTTTTACATTTAAACCAAATGGAAGCTTAAAAGAAAATAAAGTTTTAATACTATTGGATGTGTTGCCTAACTATTTAGAGGATGTTGTGTATAGGTGATACATCCATTTTAAGTCTACATTTACTGCCATAGGTGCCTCTTTAAGGCCTACCTTGGCTTCTGTCTGGATTACCAGAGCCATCTCTGTTTGGACTGAGCAGCTCACTGACGCTGTCTGCAAGGGTGCCCCTAAGGAAGACCTTTTGGCCAACGTATCTGAGGCTCAGAACTGTGACTGATTCCCTCTTTGACACTGTCAGACTTGAGGCTAAGACTTCTGGCTACTCTGTGGCTGCTAGACGCACTCTGTGGCTTTAGATTTGGTCTGTTGACCTATCTTCTAAGAAATCTCTCCCTTTTCAGGGTACTTTTTTTTTTTTTTTTTTTTTTTTTTTTTTTTTTTTTTTTTTTTTTTTTTCCCCCTGAGCTGAAGAATATCAGTGAGGCCATTGGGGGTAAGAGCACTTTGCTGCCTCAGATTCCTAAGCACCCTAATTTGTCAAGGAAGCAGTGCCTTGCCCCCGCCAAACAGAAAAGCAATGGCTGAGTCCACCAGGGTCTCGAGGCCAGCACCCTGCGCTCCACCCCCAAGCCCACAAAGCAGTGGAGGTCAAAGCACTCCTCCACTAAACCTCCTTCGGCATGACTCCTGAATCCTGGTATGCACCTACCTGTGGGTGGTCGCCTGCAGCATTTTTTTTTCAAACATCTGGGCAGACTCTGTTGCAGATCAGTGGGTATTACCAGCGGTGTCAGTAGGTTACAGGATTCCCTTTGTATCTCTTCCTCCCTTCAGGTTTTCCTTTCTCATTCCCCCGTATCAAGAAAAGCTGACTTTTTCAAAAAGGCAGTGCAAGCTCTCTTTGATAAGGGAATTCTGGCAAGAGAGGTTTAGGTTTCTGTTCAAAACTCTTTGTGGTTCCCAAGAAGGATTGTGGCGGTTGTCCTATCCTGGACCTCAAGGACATCAATTCTTTTGTGGTACATACTTGATACAATATGTCTGCGCCCTGTCATTGCAGCGATGTGTCCAGGGAAATTTGTGGCGCCTCTGGAGCTGCAGGACGCTTACCTACATTTTCCAGTTCATCTGGACAGTCAGAAGTACCTCGGGTCGCTTGCATCTTGGGGTACTTCCACTTTACTGCTCTGCACTTGTGGCTCACCACGGCTTCTCAGGTGTTTGAGCGAGTCTTGGGGGCACTAATTGCTTTCCTGCACATCAAGGGGATTCAGGTGACTCCATACATAGACAATCTTCTACTGAAGGCTCCTTCCAGGGATCTTCCAGACCGGCAGGTCCAGTAATGTGCTCAGATCCTCTTCCAGCATGGATGGGTCCTGAACATGGGCAAGTCTATTCCAGTTCCCTTGCAGAATGTGGTTTTCCTCAGTCTCCGGTTTGACACCATTTAGGGTATGGTCTTTCTGATGGAAGATTCTGTTCAGCAGATCGTGCACAAGGTGTCCAAAGCTCTGCGGTGGACATCTGCTCCGCTCTGCAAGTTTTCATCTCTTGAGGGCAAGATGGTTTCCACCATGGAGGTGGTTTTATACTCCATGGTCCACACTAGGGAGCTTCAGAGCACTATTTGGTTTTCTCGAGGGAGTCCGGATCTTCTGGACAGCCTAGTCTCTCATCCTCAGGAAGTCAGACAGGAACGTATACTGGTGGTTGGACAGATCCAACCTGGTGAAGGGGAGACCCTTTGTGGTCCCATATTGGACCCTGGTGATGACTGATGCCATCCTGTGTGGCTGGGTAGTTTTCCTGTGTCATCTGGGGATCCAGGGCTGATGGACTATGGAGGAGGCCCTCCAACCCATCAACATTCCAACTTGCCACTGAGGGGATATCCAGTCTGCATCCAGACGGCCAATGCCACGGCAGCTTACATAACAATCAGGGAGGCAAAAAAAAGAGCTATTGCTTGATCAGAGTTCAAGGCTATTTTAACCTAGGTAGACTACGTTCCTGCCATCTGCGCATGCACATCCCAGGCATAGAAATCATACTGGCAGACTATCTGTCTCCAGACAGTGGACCCCGGGAAGTGGGAGCTTCATTCAGATGTATTCGACCTCCTGGTCCAAGAGCGGGGCTGTCCTTGCATAGACCTGATGGCTACCAGGGACAGCAGGAAAGTTCCACTGTTTTGCTCTCGCTGTGAGGATCCTCTGGTGTTTATGGTAAATGCCTTGTCCTTTCCTTGGTACTTTAATCTAGCCTACGTTTTTCTTCCTCTCCTTCCCTGGGTACTGTGGAAAATTTGAATGAAGGGGGCATCAGTCATCCTGATTCTCCCTCATTGGACCAGGCAACCTTGTTTTCCAGAGCTCTTAGCTTTTTCTGCTCAGGAACAGTTTCCTCTGCCACACAGACCGGATCTCCTCCTCCAGGGCTACCGCTGCAGAGAGGACGTGAACAGTCTGTCATTGACTGCATGGAGGTTGAAGCCTCCATCTTACGCAGGAAGGGCTTTTCTCCTGATATGGTTTCCACCATGATCCAGATTAGGAAACCTGTTCTAAGGCTTACCACAGGGTTTCTTCTACCTTTCATTTTTGGTATGTGGACAGGGACCTGTCCTCACAGGAGTTTGATCTTCCTTCCATCCTTTCCTTTTTGCAGGATGGCATGAACAAGTGTCTCATCCTTAGTTCCTTGAAGGTGCAAACTTCAGCTCTGTCTTCAGACGTATTACCATTTTGCCAGATGTCAGTCTTCTTTCAGGGAGTCACTCATGCTTTTCCTCCCTACAAGGCTCCCACTCCCCAGTGGGACCATAATCTGGTTTTGTGAGTTCTGCAGCGGCCTCCCTTTGCATCTTTGCCACCGTCCCTCTCAGTCTTTTGACGTGGAAGATTACCTTTCTTTTTGGCAGTGGTCTCTGTATGCTAAGTTGCTGAGCTGCAGGCTTTTGTCCTGCAAACCACCTTTCCTGGTGTTTCACAAGGATAAGGCTGTTCTCTGTACCTCCCAGGAATTTCTTCCTAAGGTGGTCTCTGAGTTCCACATCAATCATGAGATTGTTGTGCCTTCCTTCTATCTTGACCCTAAATCTGACTGTTAGTTTGGGGTATCCTGGATAGTCCATGGGGACTGGCACTTCGTCCTTTCCTTCTTCCCACATTGGGAGCTTAATGTTGGTACATCTCCATGGTACCGTTGAGTTATATTGAACGACAGAGAAAAGAGGATTTTAATCTTACCTGTTAGTCTTTTCTCTTGTCCATATAACGCGCAGGTCTCCCACCCAGTGAAAGGGACCATGCTGGCTCTCCTGCGGCTGGACGTGGGAGTCCTTTTGTGTTCATCGCTCATAGGAGTTTCCTTCATGCTGTCTAGCTAGATAGGTTCTTGTCTCAAATCTATCTGCTGGGGGAGTGGTTAGGTAGCCGAATATGGAGGAGGAGCAATGCCTGCACTTCTAGAATTGTTCCATACTACTGGGAAGATCTGTCACCTCTCCATGGTCCCTGTGAGTTATGTGGGCTAAGAGAAAAGGATTTAACAGGTAAGACTAAAATCCTTTCTTCCTGTAATCTCAAGGGCTCACCACTGTTTGATCAGTCCTTGGAATGAAAAGCTCACCAGAGAGATCTTTGTATTGACCTCTCATATACTTGTGTATTTTGTTAAGATCTCCACTGAGTCAACTTCTCTAAAGTAAATAAACCTAGTTTGTCTAGGTGTTCCTCATTCCTTCCATTCCCTTAATTAACCCATGCATTGCGTAATAATGCTGTTGTAACCACTTTTTAACATTCAAAGATTTTAAAGCTCCATTTAAGTAACGGGGGGGAGCGAGAGATGGCACCAAGGGTGTTATCAAATTTTGTGGCAACCCTTTCAGGTTACATCAGAGTTTAGGGGGTATTGAGGGGCCATCTCCAGAAATACTAGTTTCATCTGTTCATATGCAAGGGCAATTCACAGATGCACAGGTTTTGAACCTTAAATAGTCCAACAGTGTTCCATCTGTTTGTTTTTTTTTTCTTGGAATGAGGTTTGTCACACTTAATCAGCAGGTGTTCCTTCTGGATGACAAGATTTAGGAACCTTGTCTCCAAGATATTATTTTTCCTTCTCAAAAACTCCTATTGAAGACTGCATAAAGGCTTTGTTCCACACGAGGCTGCTTCAGCTGGAAATTGGGAAATGGTCATGCTTGACCGGTTATTTGTTTTGTCTGATCTCCTGGAAATGGTTGCTGAATGTGGGTCACATTTTAAAATAGGAAGGCACTTTACAGTTGAATGGTTGGTAGTGACGATTGATGCTGGTCTCTCCAGATGGGAGTTGCATTCCTTCATCGTAGATATAAAGGTCGGTGGACACAGCTGGTGTTACTGATCAATGCTGTGGTGCTGAGTGGTCTGTTTCGGGCTGTCCCTGTGGTGCTATTTGGGCTTTGCCAATACATTCATTAAACAATGCAGAGCCAATGTCTGCCTCTGAGGAGCATTTTGTGAGGAAAGTGATAAAGGCTGTAGTTGCCTGCTGAGTAGCTCACTTTCCGGTCATCTCCCCCCAATATTCTGACTTGGCACAATGTGCTTAATAAAACTGACAGAGGTGTGGTAGTACTAGGTTTAGCTCAGTGTTGCTTTAGCTGTAGTTTTGAAGGCTTTCTCTTTTTTTTTTTGGAGACTTCATTTATTGTGGTACTATAACTAAACTGAGTGAAAAGCTGGGCTGAATGAGGGTTAGGCAGAATAACGGAGACTTGCCACATCCATGGCCCATGATCCCTATCTTTCCCATGAACAGAGTAGATGTTCTCTCCCCCTACCCAACTTTTGCACAGGTGCATTCAATGAATAAGCTTTTAACTCATGAAGTCTAATAGGGGGCTATGCTAGATATGACCTCTTAGTGGTACCTGACTGTGAACCACGGCTACCATTTAATTGGTTAAATCACATTTAAATCGGTGGAAATTTAGTTTGTCCCATAATTTTTTCTTGCCTTTCTTTCTTGTCTTCACTTTTTAACATGTGATGCTATATGTCCAAATTCAGGGTGTTAATAGTGTGAGCCCAACACCAGTTCTGAAAATAAAATTGATATCATCCTATGAAAAATCATGATCGTGAGAAATTTGTGTGATAAATTTATTTTTTTTTCTGCTACCAATGTACAGTGACGTTTTCTAGTACCGGTTAACTATGCAATATTTGAGGGAGTACAACCTTGTATTTTCAGCCACATGTTACAAAACCTCAGGGTAGTTCTGGTTGGGGGTATTATGTGAGTTAGTCTCAAACATGATTGACTACACCTAGATACCGGATATTTTAATTGGGATTACTTTGTCTTCTTTTAGGTGTGATGTTAGATTTTTACTTTTTTTTTTTTTTAGTAGCTGTGGTTTGTATGGTGGTTTAGAATATGTAAAGTCTGTCTATTCTTTGTATGTCTGTTTCTAGAAATCTGTTTCATTGACCGTAAACTGATCAATTCAATTTAACACTTTCTCTGCAACACAAAGTGCTCTGTATGCTGTATTTAATAGACTATGCTGCTGTTTCTGCTTCAGGGTTATTATTGCATTGTATCACTTTTATCGATTTCACATCCTTGACAGAAAGCTCTCTGGAAACAGATCAAGGAACAATCAGTAACGTGTAATAAAAAAGTGGAAATGGAAAAAGGCAATTTGAAATTGCATATTCTGCAAGTAGATACAATGTGAAATCAAAACTGAAGCTGACTGTCATTTTAACCCTTTGAGTGCCAGAGGGATATGCAACACATTCTTCTGCAATGCGTTGCATACCCCTCTGGCATTCAATGGTATAAGCATTAAAATGAGTAGAAGGTGTGGATAAGAGAGCTCACTTCCATTATCTCTTGTCAGGTTCGCTCCTTGGAGAATCTCAAGGACTTTGGGGAGTGCATTATATCTCTCCAGGCAGCAGTCATAAAGAAGTTTCTGCAGGGTTTCATGGCTCCAAAGCAGAAGAAACGGAAGCATCAATCTGAGGAAGCTGCCGCCAAAGCAGAGGAGCAGGATGAGGAGAAGAAATTGGCAGAGGAAGCAAAGGTATAATCACGGTTCCCATATCATGTGTGGTTGCCTGCTTACTTTGTGTGTAGGACCATAGGTTTCGATGTAAAATATGTAAATTGTAGTCCAGGGGCTGGAGGTTGCCCATTCCTAACGCAAGAGTTGCAGGCATTGCGTCCGGTGCTAAAAATGTTCAGCCACACTTGTGTGTTAAGGGCCATATAATTAACCTTAAGGAACAGGTTGTGCTGTACATGAATTTTGTGAGACGGGTCCTGTGAGTGTCTGGCAGCCACATTTTGAGGCCTGTAGCGACTATGCTACCTTGGCATTCAGTTCCTTAATGTTGCCCCTCCCCATAACGTGGGTGGTCTTATAAATGAACCTGGTTTTGTTTTATTTACTTTTATGGGCTTCTGTGGTTTTCTTATTAACACTTTTTCTTCCTCATGTCAGACTGGTCTCTAGGGGTTCTACTGGTACACTGTCCCTCTTCTTCTGTGACACCTACACAGCAACCTCTGGGCCCCTCTTCTGAACAGGAGTTTGCATAGGTTAAGGTCAATGTTTGAATAACACCTTCCTCTGTTAAAGGGATAGTAATAATTAAAATATAAAAAAATATGTTGTAGGGTTTATCTCCCTGAGTTAAAAAAAAAAAAAAAAATAAAATAAAATAAAAAAAAAAATAATAAAAAAAAATATATATATATATATATAATCTTCCCCCCCCCCCAGTATTACTATATCTTTAAACGGATCCTTGAGTCATGCACCCTGCACAGTCTCTTCCTCTTTCATTCCCACTTCCCCTCAATATTAGGGTAATATTAGGTTGGATTCCGAGAACCTAAAGGTCTGAAGCCTCTTACAAGAGTCCATCCCCAGATATTTTTAAGAGATGCAAGAATAATGCAGCACTTTTTCTCTCCTCATCATTCATAGGACCAGGTGGTGGAAAATGCCTAATAAAGTATTAATTTCCAGGTGATCTTTTGTTTATATCTCTCCTGGTGTCTTGCAGCATTGGGCTACCCCCCTTGAATTTTCTGTCCTATTTCTTGTCTTTCAGGCTTTACAGCATTGCCACTTCAGATGCAGCAGCAACGAAGGACCAGGTGTTTACGCCATTTTCTCTTAAAGGGATAGTAACACTTCGTTTTGATATAAGTCTTATCTCTCAATCCTTTATGGTTTATGAGATATTCACAAGCAAAGTTCCCCTCCCGCCCCTTTTACCTAGTGTAAGCCATCTCTTCTCAGATGTGAATCTGGTTGTATGACCAGACAGATAACAGAAGGGGACAATTTTCTTTGTATGAAAAGAATGAAAGCCCTTCCCCCCCCTTGACAAGTTTTTCAGCTTTTTCCCTTATCTTAATTGAAGATTGTCCCTCTCTGCAGTCTACTTGGGCACCTCCCTTCTGATCTGGTTGAACAGGGGGGGGGGGTACTTTGTGAATATCTCTTAAACCATAAAGGTTTGAGAGATAAGACTTATATCATTCTTCATGTTTTTTTAATGCCTACAAAATAAAATAAAATAAAGTTAAAACTAAGTATTACTATCCCTTTAAGGCAAATTTTGCAGCCTCTGGTGCTGTTCGCTACTGCATAGGTTATAAGGGCTATTGCAATGGTGGGGAAGCAACCCTTAGCTGTCTGTGCTGAAGAGGACATTGTTCTTGCAGTTTTCAAGATTCTTGAAGTCTAATGCTATTTAACTGATATGCATTTGATTTTCTCATGCTAAGTGGGAAGCCCTTAATGCTGTCGCAGGGAGGCATACCCTTTTGGCTCAAAATTTGGTTTACAGTCCAGTCCTTGTAAAGTTTCTTCTATTTGTGGGCAGGACTGGAGAAGGTTATTAGCAGTTCTCCTGGGGGCACAAATGCTCTGCCTCTGGTTACCCCCATGTGTTCCTTTTTTTGAGTAAGACTTGTTACATCCACCAGTGCAAGTTTGTGCCCAGGTTGTCTGTTCCTTCAGTGATCCAGGCACTTCCTTCCCTGAAACTCAATCAGGCCTGGGACGGCAAAAGCCCCCTGCTTAACAGTCCTTCCTCTGTCTGATTTGCAGGGGTCGGGTCAGCTTCGGGCAATTGGAAGTTGTCTGCATATTTCACAATACATGGAATTTCTCTGTGGTGGACCAGTGGGTGTTAAGTATAAGCTATTTCAAATCCTTAACTCCTTGCGATCCAGTGCAGAGCAGTTTATTCCTAGTCAAGGTTTCTTTGGTGGACCTGATGTATAACTTGGTACCTATCCCTCCACAGGAAAGAGTCATTTGATTGGAAAAGACCTGGGGCTTGCTGTCCTATCCTGGATATAATGTATCACAACTGCTTTTATTATACTCCCGGTTCATGATAGAGTCTGTGCCTGCCATAATCGTCACTGTGTCCAGGGGCGTTTCAACTTTGCTAGACATAAAGGACTCTTATATGCATATTCCTATCCATGCAGATATTGGCAATTGCTGTCCTTTTTAGTTCACCTATCTCCCTTTTGGGCTGGCATCTGCTTCATGACTTAGTAGCATTGACTGCTTACATTAGTTCTCTGGGGCTTTTCTTACACCCTATCTGGATGACCTTTTACTGAAAACTCCTGCAGAGGAGACTATGCCTTCATCTTCATATATGCATGACCGTATTGGGACATGACTGTTGTGTGATCCTTTTCAAGAAATCTTCTCTAGTTCCATCCCAAGTTCTTGTCTTTGAGATGCAACATCCTTCTGTGACAGTCTTTGTCAGAAAACATGATTCGGGTGTCTGACCTTGCATCTCCTGCCTGGAATAAATTAAGGTGCTTGAGGTGTCTGGTTTTTTGTCTTGGAGGCTATCCCTTTTTTGCACAATTCCACACTTGGAAACTGTAGCTGGAGATTCCCAGGAACTGGTACAGATAGCAGTGTCTTATCTCTCCTGTGTCATGACTTTTTCCAGCCAGTTGAAGTTGGATCTTCATTGTTTGCGTCAAGTGTCCTGTCTGGGCTGCCCATTGGTCATCTTGAACTGGGTGGTAGTCCTGAAGGATGCCAGCCTAACGGGCTGTCCCACAGTGCCCCTCTGCACAGGGGTTTTTCATTAGGAGTTCCTATTGCGCACTCATTGGATCTATATGTATGTCTGTTGGTTGTTTGGAGCAGGTTTATGTGGTAACTTTAAGCCAAACCAGCAGCCAAAGGGTTAATTTGGGGGGTTTCTGACACGTTTCCTACTGGTTCAGTGTTTTTTGGGTATCCTAACATGTGTTAGTTATGTTTCATGTCTTTTAATATTACACCTTCATTTTTGTAAAATTTGAGTTTGCTTTACTGCATAGGCGCCATTGCTCCATTCACTCCTATGGGACTATACAGTTTGGGACATATCTCTGCAACCGTTTAACCTAGCAACTTCAGAGATGGCTTATTTTACTTGTCTGCCCTTGCTCTATCATCCGGTTCATGTTTCTAGTGTGGTGGGGGCTTCGGGCACTGTTTGGGGTACTTTTCTGGGAAAACTACATTTCCCATGAGCGCTTGCTTCGAGCGGCAGTTTTTGTGATCTTTCCAGAACGAGTATCCTACGTAGGGCTTGGGCTCTTCTCTGCTGATTAACCCTTTGCCTGTCAGATTTTTTTTTTTTTTTTAGCGATTTCTGGGGTGAAACTTTTTAATCCTACACACTAACTGGGTGATTTCTTATACAGTAAGCTTATTGACACTGAGAATGTCTATACCATTGGAGCTTGCGGCCAGACCGAAGACTAAGGATGCTGGGGTCCCCTATTGCGCATTGCTCTTCCTTTCATTCAGGGTTACCTAGAGATTTCTCAGGTCATTTATGCCCAGCATGTTCTGATGTCTGTGAGAGTCTCCCAGGGACCTCCAGCCATACATTAGAGCCAGTTTGGGTGCAAGAGTTCAAGGTACTAGGGACCTTGGGTCCACTTTGCAACTCTTTCCATCCCAGTTACAGGGGGTCTTTCATTCTTGGCAGACCCCCTCCTTCGTCAGTTCTTCCCTGCCAAAGCTTCAGGGTGTACCTGACGTGTCAGATTCCGCTGAGGAGGAACTGCTGGTGGATTCAGATATTGAAGAATGTTCTGCAGTGGGCTCTCCTTGTTTTTTTGGGGACCCTTTTGAGGCTGATCCTGAGCCCTCGGGTGAGGGCCTGATCAGGGCTGTTTTGGCTACCCTAAACATTCCCTTAGTTCAGGAGGTTCTTTCTGATCCCTCTGTGTTTCAGGAGCCTAAAAAGCCCCTTACTTGCTTTCCACCTAACCCAACTCTTTGACCGCCTTGTGTCTGAAGTGTGGAAATCTCCTGACAGGAAACCTTCTGTGTCCAAGAAATTTGCCAAGCTTTATCCCTTCTCTGAGACAGCGCTTGCTCAGAGGGTTCATCCTCCCAAGGTGGATGCTCTTTCCTATCTCCATGCTATCTAAGTCTACTGCCTTGCCAGTTTCTGATGCGTCTGCTGTGAAAGACTGGATTGACAAACTTCAGGTCTCCCTCAAGTCAATCTTTGCCACTGCTGGTTCTGCCATGCGTCCAGCATTCGCAGCAGCATGGGTGAACCGGGCCATTGCAGTCTGGACTGAACAGCTCGCTCTTGCTGTCCTTGCCAACTTTTCTGAGGCACAGCACTATGTTTCTGCTGCCCTATTTGATGCCATCTGTTTGGTGGCTAAGGTTTCCACCATGTCTGTGGTTGCCAGATATCAAGAATCTGAGCAGTGAGACTACAGGGGGTAAGAGTACACTTCTACACTTCTTTCCTTGGAAGAAAACACCGCTTAAGCGTAACCGGTATTTTAGTTCCTTTCAGAATGAGACACGTCCGGCGAACCAGACGGTTCCCTCAGCTTCGTGTACCTCCTCCAAGCCCATACAGCAATGGCAGCCCAAGGTCTCCTCCAAGCCCAAGGCTCCCAATCCTCCTTCGGCATGACTCAACAAACCCGGGTCCACACTCTGCTGTGGGTGGTCATTTGCGTCACTATCACAGCATTTGGGAGGATTCAGTGACGGACCCATGGGTTTTTCAGATAGTGACGGAAGGGTACATGATCCCTTTCGTTTCGTTTCTCTTCCTCCCTTTCACTTTTTTCCTTCTCATACACCTCAGGGCGCAGAGAAACGCAGTCTGTTCAGCGCTGTTCAGGCTCTTCTGGGCAAGGACGTTCTGGAGCCGGTTCCGGACAGAGGTATGGGTTTTTACTCCAACCTCTTTGTGGTCTCCAAGAAGGATGGCGGTTGTCGTCCCATTTTGGACTTGAAGGATCTCAATACCTTTGTGACCCGGACTCGTCACCAGGAGTCTCTACGAATGGTGATTGCAGCCATGTCCCCGGGGGAATTCCTTGCATCACTGGATCTTCAGTACGCGTACCTACACATTGCCATTCATCCAGAGAGCCGGCAGTACCTCTGGTTTGCCTGTGACTGGGGACATTTTCAGTTCTCAGCTCTTCCATTTGGTCTGACGACAGCTCCTCAGGTCTTCAGCCGTGTCCTGGGAGCCTTGGTGTCCGTCCTCCACCGAGACTGCATCAGAGTTACTCCATACATGGACGACCTGCTTCTGAAAGCCCCTTCTGCGGAACTTCTTCATCCGCAGTTTCAGCAATGCATTCATGCTCTTACCCATCACGGGTGGATCATCAACTTGAACAAATCAGATCTTGTTCCATCCCAGCGTCTGGTCTCCCTGGGCCTCCTCTTTGATACCCAAAAGAGCATGGTGTTTCTCACGTACAAGGTGGCTCACCAGATCACCCACAGCCAAGAAGCTGTCATCTCTCGTGGGGAAATTAGTTTCCACCATAGAGGCGGTACTGTTTGCCATAGCACACACCAGGGAACTCCAGCAGTTTGTGATCCAGGTATGCAGGGGTCGGCTGGACCTTCTGAAGATGTCGGTGTCACTTCATGTGGAACTGAGTTTGTCCTGGAGACTCAACCTCTCCAATCTGCTGAAGTGCAAGTCCTTCCTAGTTTCCTTCTGGACCATGGTGGCGACTGATGCCAGCCTCTCCAAATGGGGAGCGGTCCTGAGGTCTCCTGAGTGCACAGGGTCGGTGGTCTCCGGAGGAATCTCTCCTTCCCTGCAACATATTGGCGCTTCGGGCGATATTTCATGTCCTTCGTCATTGGACATCTCAACTGGGAGACTGTACAGTCTGGGTGGAGTCTGACAACGCCACGGCAGTGGCTTGCATCAACAAACAGGGCAGAACAAGAAGTCTCGCCACTTGGTTAGAGGTCAAGGCTATTTTGTTCTGGGCAGAAGAACACGTTCCTGCCATATCCGCTGTGCACATCCCTGGCGTAGACCGTGTCATGGGGGACTTCCTCAGTCGACACAGTGGACAGCAGAGAGTGGGAGCTGCACCCAGAGGTGTTCACCCTCATTGTTCAGAAATGGGGTCTTCCTTACATCAATCTGATGGCGACAAGACACAACAGGAAGGTTCTTAGGTTCTGCTCTTGATGGAGGGACCCTCTAACTCTGGTGGTGGATGCAATGTCCATTCTTTGGTTATTCCCTTTGGCCTACATTTTTCGTTCTCTCTGCACAGGGTGTTACGGAAATTACGACTGGAGCGTTGTCCAGTTATTCTGATTGATCCGTACTGGCCTCGCCAGGCTTTGTTTCCGGAGCTTCTGGATCTGTCAGTGGCGGAGCCATTCCAGCTCCCTTGCCTTCTGGATCTTCTACAGGGCTACCTGTGGAAGGAGGATGTTCATAGTCTAGCCTTGACGGCTTGGAAATTGAATCCTCAATATTGAGGAAGAAAGGGTTTTCTTCTGGTGTGGTGGCTACTATGCTCAGTGCCTGCAAACCTGTTTCTTACAAGACCTACCATCGTGTCTGGTCGACCTTATCTTGGTGTGCTGATAAGGACCTGTCTCAGGAATTTGATCTGCCTACAGTCCTTGCCTTTTTTGCAGGACGGTGTGGATAAGGGCCTCAGTTTGAGTTCCCTTAAGGTTCAGACTTCTGCTCTCTGTTTTCTTTCAGAGGTGCATTGCCATCCTTCCTGATGTCTGTTTTCTTCCAGGGTGTTGCTCATACTCGTCCTGCCTTCAAGAATCCGGCCCCTCCGCAGGTTAACTGTTTTGGGCACCCTCCATTTGAGTCCTTGGCTACTATTCCTTTACGCCTGTTGATGTGGAAAATGGCTTTTCTCCTGGCGATTGTGTCTGTCCATCGTGTTGCGGAGTTGCATGCTCTGTCCTGTAAACCACCCTATGTGGTGTTTCTCAAGGACAAGGCTGTGCTTCGCACCTCTCAGGAGTTTCTCCCAAAGGTCTTTTCAGAGTTTCACATCAATCAGGAGATTGTGGTGCCCTCTTACTGCTCTGACCCCACCTCTTACAAGGAGAGGGATCTCCATTTGTTGGATGTGGTGCGTTGTCTAAAGTTTTATGTACATCACCCTGAGTCTGTCATGCTATCTGATGCTGCGTTCGTCATTCCTGAGGGTCCTAGGGCAGGAAGACCTGCATCCAAGGTGACTATTGCTTCTTGGATCAAGCCCACTATTCGTAAGGCTTACGAGCTGAGAAAGAAGCATGTCCCCTTTCGGGTCACTGCTTATTCTACAAGATCTATTGGGGCTTCTTGGGATTACAAGAATCAGGCCTCCGCTGATCCGTTGTGCAAGGCTGCCACTTGGTCGTCGGTGCACACCTCTTTGAAGCACTACCGTGTTGATGGTCTGGCATTGGCTAACGCCAGCTTTGGGATGAAGATCCTGGAGGCAGTCTTGCCTGTCTAGGATTTCTTTCAGTTCTTGATGCTTCCTTCACTTTTGAGCCCTGTTGGCTCTAGTTCAGTGTGCTGTGTAACAGTTGGGGTGTTACCCCTGTTCAGTGTTCGTTGACGCTTCATTTGTTTTGTTGCACTATCTGATCTGATGGTTCATATTTGCCTGGTGACTTTGCCTTGCACCTAGTCCTTGCCTTCCTTCCCGCCTATGGGAAACTTAATGGTTGGACATCTGAGTTACCAGTAACCTGTGTTGGACAGAGAGAAAAGAGGATTTTGGTTTTACCTGTTAAATCCTTTTCTCTTTGTCCATATAGGTTACTCGTCTCCCACCCTGTCAAAGGACCATGCTTGACTCTCCTGTGGCAGACCGTGGGAGTCCTTTGAGGTCATGCTCACAGGAGTCTTCTTTCCCTTCTTTCTAGTCAATAGTGTCTCAAATCTTTCTGGAGCTGGTTGACTAGCTGCAGCCAAGGGGGAAGGTAGGCTCCACCCCCTGCATACAATTCTAGAATTGTTCCTGCCTACTTAAAGGGGCGGATTGCCTACCCAGAGTTACCAGTAACCTGTATGGACTAAGAGAAAAGGATTTAACGGGTAAGACTAAAATCCTCTTTTCACTGTCGTCCAATACAGGTCACTGGTACTTCTGGGAGGCGATTCACCCCTTTAATAGGCAGGAACAATTATGCAAATGATTGCAGGGGGCGGAGCCTCCCCTCCTACTTAAGCCACCTTCAGGCCAGAGCCACCAGATTGATTTGTTCCTGGGTGCTGTGCACACCAGGTAGAGAACATCTATGCATTCAACTTAGTATTTTGTTATTTTTATTCAAATATGGAATACCACCATTAGGTAGGAGGGTGACCATGGCTGTGAATTGCCCTCTTTAAAGTGGCTGGTGCAGCTTCCAGGGATTTTCTGTGGACCTTATGCCCTGAAGAGGGAACAGCTTGAGTTAAGCAGCTTCCCTACTGGGGAATTTTCCTCTGGTCTATTCCCACTTCATCATGGTCACCTGAAGACAGAAGTCCTTGCAGGAAAGGTGAGCCACCCATTGAGTGCTGAAGGTCCACTTGTCCCCACAGTGTCCCTTTGCTGGGCTTGTATTTGGGAGTTTGCTTTGCACTCCAGCACTCATAGGGTGTTTTTATTTGCATTCAATGTTTTAATGCAGTTTCTGTGGTATTCTCTGGGTTTGGAGCCTTGAGTAGTGTTTATTTATGTGTTTAACCCCTTAGTGACAGACGACTTACCTGGTAAGTCCAGGAAGTCATTCGCTATAATGGGAAAAAATAAACCCCCTGTCATTAAGGGGTTAATGTATGTTTGGGCACTTTTTCATGTTTTGTTAAACTTTTATTAAAAATGGTGTTCTGCGCCTTTAAGCACGGCTTTTCCTGCTTAGACGCTATGGCTCCTTTACTCTCTGAGATTTCACAGTCTGGGACATATCTCTGGAACCGCTTGTCACAGCAACTCCAGAGAGGGCTCATTTTAATGCTAAGCTCCTGCTCTATCATCCGGTGTGTGTTTTATTAGTGTGGGGTGTTCAGGGGGGCTTCGGGCACTGTTTGGGGTACTTGTATGGGGAAAACATTTCCCATGAGCGCCCGGTTCGCGCTCGTTTCTGATTGGCTATCCTGACGGCCGCCATTTTGTGGAGCTCTTCCTCAGCGAGTACACTACGCAGGGACCGAGCCTTCTCTCCCCTCAACAGATTAACCCTTCGCTGGCCAGATAAGTCCAAAATTAGGCATTTCTGGGGTGAAACTTTAATCTTCCACACTTTTACTGGGTGATAGAGTTTAAAGTGGGGTATATTGACGCTGTGAGCATGTCTACTTCACTGGAGCTAGGGGCTAGACCCAAGTCTAAGGAGGATGGGGGGTCTGCCCCCCCATGACGTTTTGCTCCTCTTGTCACACTGGTCTATCTAGTGATACTGTGGGGGATCTATGCCCTAAATGCACTGGTCAAGATAGCAACCCTGGGCTTCCCAGCCATGCTATTGAGCCATCTTGGGTGAGGGAGTTTAAAGCTGCCACTAGGGATCTCAGATCCACTCTTCAACTCTTTCCCTCTCAGGTACAGGGGGCTCTCCAGGTCTGGCAGACCCCCGCTACAATCAGGACCTCCCTGCCTAAGCCACAGGGGGCTCCTGATGTGTCTGATTCTTCTGAGGAAGAACTCTTGCAGGATTCTGATGCTGAGGAACGCACTGTTATTGAGTCTAACAGGTCCATTGGGGACCCTTATGAATGTGACCCTGAAGTCTCGGCTGAGGGTCTGATTAGAGCTGTCCTGAATACGCTCAACCTTCCTCTGACTCAGGAATCCACTTATGATCCTACTGACTTTTTTCAAAAGAAATCATCTAAGCCTGTTGTTTGTTTTCCAACTAACCCTACTCTTGCCCGTCTAGTCTCTGAGGCATGGAAGAATCCTGATAGATCCTCCTCTGTCTCTAAAAAGTTTGCTAAATTGTACCCTTTTCCTGAGACTGAGCTGGCAAAATGGGTTCATCCCCCCAAGGTGGATGCTCCTGTTTCCAGACTATCCAAATCTACCGCTTTGGCTGTCTCTGATGCCTCTGCCCTGCAGGATTGGACGGATAAAAAGCTAGAGCTTTCTCTTAAGTCTATTTTGGCCTCCATTGGCACTGCCATGCGTCCAACCTTTGCAGTGGCATGGGTTAATAGAGCCATTGCGGCCTGGACTGAACGACTGACTGAAGCAGTTCTCCAGGATGCACCAGTATCTGAACAGTTGCAGCTTCTTGCTAATATCACTGAAGCTCAGAATTATGTTGCTGACGCTGCTTTTGATTCTGTGCGCATGATGGCGAGGGCCTCCACTGCTTCTGTGGTGGCCAGACGTGCCCTTTGGCTGAAAATTTGGTCTGCTGATACAGCCTCTAAGAAAGCCTTGCTTTCCTTGCCCTTTCAGGGGAATTTGCTATTTGGATCTGAGCTCAAAGAAATGATCAGTGAGGCTACTGGTGGTAAAAGTACTCTTCTACCCTCAGTCTTTAAGAAAAAGTTTCCAGCCAAACGCAATCGTTCCTTTCAGACTGAGACACGCTCCTCGGCCCAAACGGGTCCTCCCGCTACGCGCTCCTCCTCCAAGCCCAAACAGTCCTGGAGGCCCAAAGTGGCCCCCAAGGCCAAGACCTCCAAGACTGCTTCGGCATGACTCGCCGAACCCGGGTCCGCATCCGGCTGTAGGTGGACGTCTCCGCATCTTTCGCCGGACTTGGGAGGATTCAGTGGCGGACCCATGGGTTCTTCAGGTGGTGTCAGAGGGATACAGGATCCCTTTCTCCTCCCTTTCTCCTTTTCGGTTCCATTTTACTCGTCCTTCTCAGGAACCCACAAAAAGACGTCTGTTCGACGGCGCTATTCAGGATCTCTTGGACAAAGAGGTTCTGGAAGTGGTTCCTCAGGAGGACACAGGTTCAGGATTTTATTCCAACCTGTTTGTGTTAGCCAAAAAGGACGGAGGGGCTCGTCCTATTTTGGATCTCAAGGATCTCAATGCCTATGTGGTGACTTCCCACTTCCACCAGGAGTCCCTGCGCTCTGTGATTGCAGCTATGTCTCTAGGGGAGTTCCTTGCCTCCCTGGACCTTCAGGATGCTTATCTTCACATCCCTATTCATCCAGAGAGCAGGCGGTATCTCAGGATTGCCTGCCACAGGGGACACTTTCAGTTTTCAGCTCTTCCCTTTGGGCTGACTTCAGCTCCTCAGGTCTTCCAGAGAGTGTTGGGTTCTTTTATAGCTGTGCTTCATCAGGACGGGGTCAGGGTGACCCCCTACATGGACGGTCTCCTCCTCAAAGCTTCCTCGGCGGAGCTTCTTCACCAGCAATTGCAGAGGTGTATCCACACTCTGACCCGCCATGGCTGGATCCTGAATCTGGACAAGTCGGACTTGGTCCCATCTCAGAGGCTTCTGTTCCTGGGTCTCCTGTTCGACACTCGCCAATGCATGGTGTTTCTGCCGGAGGATGTGGCTCATCAGATAGCCATCCGAGTGGCGGGGATTCTGGAACTGGACTTAGTGCCGGTAACGAAGTTGACGTCCCTGGTGGGGAAGTTCATTTCCACGATCGAAGCGGTACCTTTTGCCATGGCCCACTCCAGGGAACTTCAGAGATTTGTGATCCAGACGTGCAAGAATCATCCAGATCATCAGCATCTGTCAGTCTCTCTACCTCCTCATGTGGAATCGAGTCTGCACTGGTGGTTGGATCTCTCCCATCTCCTGAAAGGGAGTTCCTTGTTGGACCACAATCACAACGGATGCCAGCCTTCGGGGCTGGGGTGCTGTGTTGGGTCGCTTCAGTGCTCAGGGGAAATGGGGTCTGGAGGAATCTCTTCTCTCCATCAATGTTCTGGAACTACGTGCCATCCGGCTTGCCCTGAGATACTGGGAATCTCAACTGACCGGTCGTCCGATCAGAGTGGAATCCGACAACGCCACTGCGGTGGCTTACATCAACAGGCAAGGCGGCACAAGAAGCGGCACCGCCTGGTTGGAGGTCAAGGATATTTTGGCTTGGGCAGAAGATCACGTACCTGTCATCTCTGCAGTTCATATTCCAGGCGTGGACAACGTCATGGCAGACTTCCTCAGTCGTCATACCGTCGACAGCGGAGAATGGGCTCTTCATCCAGAGGTGTTTCACTTGCTCACCCAGAGGTGGGGGATGCCGGAGGTGGACCTGATGGCCTCCAGACACAACAGGAAGGTTCCGGTGTTTTGTTCCCGGCGGAGGGACTCCCTTGCTCTAGCAGTGGATGCCTTGTCGATCCCTTGGGATTTTTCTCTGGCTTACATCTTTCCTCCTCTTCCTCTATTGATCAGAGTCATCCAGAAACTGAAGCGGGAGCGATGTCCTGTTATCCTGATCGCTCCAAACTGGCCTCGCCAGTCCTGGTATCCGGAGCTGATGGCCTTGTCAGTGGCGGATCCGTTCCCACTTCCTGCCCGTCCGGACCTACTTCTTCAGGGATATCTGTGGAAGGAGGATGTTCACTCTCTCCATTTGATGGCATGGCGGTTGAATCCTCGATTCTAGCAAAGAGAGGATTTTCTCCTTCTGTGGTGTCGACTATGCTCAGTGCTCGTAAGCCTGTGTCTTCCAAGATCTATCATCGCATATGGTCAACTTTCGTGGCATGGTGCTCTGATAAGAAATTATCCCTTGATTTTCATCTTCCCACTGTCCTGGCCTTCTTGCAGGACGGTGTTGATAAGGGGCTCAGTCTGAGTTCCCTCAAAGTTCAGACGTCTGTGTTTTTCCAGGAAAGGATTGCTATCCTTCCTGATGTGAAAGTTTTCTTCCAAGGTGTGACTCATGTTCGACCTGCCTTCAAGAGTCCTGCTCCCCAGTGGGACCTCAATTTGGTGCTGGGAGTTCTCCAGCGACCCCCGTTTGAATCCTTGGCTTCCATTCCATTACGTCTCTTGACTTGGAAGATGGCCTTCCTTTTGGCCGGGTAGCAGAGTTACAGGCTCTGTCTTGTAAACCTCCTTACCTGGTGTTCCACAAGGATAAGGCTGTGCTTCGCACTACCAAGGAATTCTTACCCAAGGTTGTGTCCGAGTTTCACATCAATCAGGAGATTGTGGTTCCCTCATTCTGCCCTAATCCTTCATCTGACAAGGAACGGGATCTCCATTTGTTGGATGTGGTGCGTTGCCTCAAGTTTTATGTTCATCGCACCGAGTCTATCAGGAAGTCTGACGCTCTATTCGTCATTCCTGAGGGGCCTAGGGCAGGGAGACCGGCCTCCAAAGTTACCATTGCCTCTTGGATCAAGGCTACTATCCGTGAAGCCTACAAGTTGCGGAATAAGCATGTTCCCTTCCAGGTGACTGCCCATTCCACCAGCTCTGTTGGGGCCTCTTGGGCCTACAAGAATCAGGCTTCCGCTGATCAACTGTGCAGAGCGGCTACTTGGTCCTCTGTGCACACTTTTTCTAAGCACTACCGAGATGATGTGCTGGCCTCGGCTGATGCCAGTTTTGGAAGGAAAGTCCTGGAGGCAGTTTTGCCTGTGTAGGTCTTCCGCTCTGTGATCCTTAGTGCTTCCTTACTGTTGAGCCCAGTTGGCTCTAGTTCCGTGTGCTGTGTTAGTTCAGGGATTGTTCCCTTGATTGGTGTCCGTTGACACTTACAGTTTGGGCTATGTAATTAACTGGTTCATAGCAGTTTTCATGACTTGGGCCTTGTTCTGGTCCTTGCCTTATTCCCACCTCTGGATCAGCTCAATGTTTGTACATCCCAGAAGTACCAGTGACCTGTATTGGACGACAGTGAAAATAGGATTTTAGTCTTACCTGTTAAATCCTTTTCACTTAGTCCATACAGGTCACTGGTCTCCCACCCTGTCAAGGGACCAGACCTGGCTCTCCTGTGGCATTCAGTGGGAGACCTTTGGGGCATGGGGCATGCTCACAGGAGTCTTTCTTCTTGCTTACCTGGGGTCAGTTTTAGGGTCTCAAATCAATCTAGTGGCTCTGGCCTGAAGGTGGCTTAAGTAGGAGGGGAGGCCCCGCCCCCTGCAATCATTTGCATAATTGTTCCTGCCTATTAAAGGGGCGAATCGCCTCCCAGAAGTACCAGTGACCTGTATGGACTAAGTGAAAAGGATTTAACAGGTAAGACTAAAATCCTATTTTCTGCAAGGTGCAGCTTATGTCTGCCCAGTCTATTGGGATCCCATTCTTCTGTGGGACTTGAACTCTGCCCTGGGAGTACTTCAGAAGGCTCCCTTTGAGTCTCTCTTGTTTCACTTTGGTCCTGGACTCTCAAGACTGCTTTTCTGCGGGCAATTTGTGCCTGTTCAGCATGTTACCAAACTTCAGGCTTTCTCCTTGGCCCAATATGAGACCACTCTAGACAGTGAAATATGCTACAAAATCGAAGTATGGTTTGGTCATGCACCTACTCATGCTAGATACATAGACACCGGACTTCCCATTTATTTACAATGCATTAAGCAGAATCTGGCACACAAAATTCTTTATTGAAACAAACCACAGTGCACATCTCATTACTCTGGCTGTAATTAATGACCAGGAGCTTTTTGTATTTATCCAGTAATTTTGGTAGCAAGATGGGTACAAATTCTTGCTGCTACAGACGACTTCCCCATTTTATTATGCCTATATTACATAACTTGCCATTGTAAAGCCTTTAATATTATATAATGGTTGCCAATCTACAATCTGGCTTACTGGTCTGTATTAAGCCTTTAATGACAAAGGGTGTGAAAAACATTTTTGCAATTTTCGTATCTCTGGTCTTCAGAGGAAATGTAACTGTCAGATATTTTCTCTTTATCCCTATATAGCTTTGAAAATGGCTGTGCTCAGATTCATAATTCTGAGGGCTTTGTTTATGTGCCAAACATTTTCTGGTTGGGACATCAGTCTCCTGAAGAAGGTGAAAATGTTTGTTTTGAAAGTTCCCCTTTTATGGCAATGCCATGGCTTACTTAAAGGGCAGAAATTGAGGTGTAATTCCCAGGAATGGCCACATGATGGCAGCCACTGATGTATTTTGCTGGTCGTCTATGTGAAACAGAGTATAGAAATCTTTCAGTGTTTAGGATATCTGCGGTTAATGCCTATTTTTTTTTCCCCTTTGTGTACACGTTCAAAGGTTTTCATTTTAAATGTGTTATGTATTTGCGCTCCTAGCTTCTGTCGCTCCTGTTGTGTGTTGTCTCTACTTCCCGTTTGAAACCTTTATGGACCAGTGGGATATGGCTTGTGTTGCACAGCCTTCTGGTTCTTACAGATTAAATATAAATCTTCATGCAATTTGATCTTCTTTTGATGGCACTTTTGACGGGGCTTTGACTTAATTAACCACTTACCTCCACTTAGTTTGTGTTTCCAAGCTCATGCTGCAGCCTTAATTCCAGGGATGTTTCTAAAATCTGTTAACCCTCTGTTACAGAATCAAAGGGTGTTTTCTTATGACTTGTGTGACACACACAGGAACCATAGGGATTACAGAGGTGTGTTTTTTGGTTTAAGGCGTAGACTCACAATCACCATTTGTATCTCTGCCTGGACATTCTTTGTTTTAAAAGTGAACTTGCAAGAGCTTTGCTTTGCCTTTGTTTATTTTATGTTGTAGTTTATGGGCTGTATAATACATTTAGGTGATCTCCTATCCCTGGTCTCCCTTGGAAGGCCTGACCAGGGCACATGCTTCAAAGACCAGAGTCTATGGAGCATGGCTTCTGTTGCCTGAAGCTTCTCTATTTGTATAGTAACTTGAAGACTGAAGACAGGATTCTTGTGCACAGGTTCTGTGAGTATGTCCCCACTTCTGACTGGAAGCCTGACTTGCGCTTAATTGCTTGAGTAGCACATCTATAAAAGATTTTTTTTTTTTGCATGCACCACTGAATTTAAAACCCTGCACTGCCTGTCTGTGGTCATTTCTAATCAGGTTCTTCATTCACTGGGACTTCTCTCGTTTGGGAGCCTTATGGCAGTGGTGTTTACATATTTACTTTTAGCAACTTTTGCTAACCTTTGTTTTGGCACTCTTAGATTTAGTGGTTCCATTAAGAGTGGGATAAGTGGCGGCCATAATGATGGCACATAGAATGCTATTCTGGGACTTTTTTTGCGCCTGTAAAGTGGGGGTGGGGGGGGGGGTTGGATCTGATTCTAAACTTGCATAATGATTACCAGAGCTTCATGTGCAGAGGTATTGGAGACCCCCAAGGTGTCTTTCTCAGATGGGGAATCTGCCTCTCTGGATATCTTCCAGAGACTCCCTCTCCTGTTGGGAAGTGGAAAATACCATATAAGAGGTGTTTTCTTAATAAATGCATCTCTAAACTATACCTCTTTACGGCTGAGGCTCTAGCACAGTGGGCAAACTTTGTGGCCAAGGGAGCAGCCCTGCGGCCTTTTTTTTTTTTTTTTTTCTGCCTGGGTCAAGAGGTCAGTAGCTTTATGGGGGTGTGTACCTTTCTGAAGCCATTCACTGATATACCGAAGGAAGACCTTTTATTTATGCTTTCCAATATTTTGGAACCAAATGCTTATCTTTCTGTAGTTTTTTGATGTTTACAGACTTTCTGGTAAGGCCTCAGCCTTATCTATTGCTATGTGCCGTGAATTGTGGTTAGAGTTGTTTTGCAGACCAGTATTCCAAGACATCGCTGGTCTTCTGCCCTTTGTGGGTAAAAATCTATTTGGGGCTGACCTAAGCAAGGTCATTACTGATTCCCCTAGAAGCTAGAATACTCCTGCTCCAGATCTCTAAGCATGTTGTTTTTTTTTTTTTTTTTTTTTTTTTTTTATAAAATCTTTTTACAAGGAAAGATAGATTTTGTTCCACCTGCTAGCTTGGGTTTCAGAGGGTTCAAATCCCTCAGGTCTCCCAGGAGCACCCTGCCTCACACCCCAAGCTGTCTTGGCAGAGCAAAAAGTCTACTCCAAAATACTGACAGCTATCCTCCACATGACTCCTGAAGTCATAGTCCATCATTGCCTAAAAGGGAGCCTCCATCTTTTTCCATTCGTTTGGGTATGTTCCATTTCAGAACAGTGTTTTTGCATTTTTGTTTTGGGTGTACCACATAGATTTCAAGTCCTTTCCTCCACATCTCTTCTTTTTGTGAAGAGTTCCTCAGGACTTGCAGCAAACAAGTCTCTTTATATAAGACTTTCTTCTCTCCTGGAAGAGATTCCTGTGGTTCCGGGCCCAGCCCTAGAGTGCTTTTTCAGGTTTTTATTTCAAGCTTTCTCTGCTTCTCAAGGTGGACGGTGACTGCTTACTCATTCTGGATTTGAAATGCCACTGTGGTATGCAACATGCTTGAAGTTGTATTATTTGTACTTTAATCATGTGTCTAGGCTAGTTCCTGTACTCTCTGGCTCTTCAGGACGCTTGCCTGCACATCCTTTTTCATCCGGACCACTGTTCCCTTTGTTTTGCTTTTGTCTGCAGTCACTGGCGATTCACCTCACTGCCCTATGGCCTGGCCTCTGCTCCAAGAATCTGCACGAAGATCATGGCAGCTGTGGTCACATATATCCACACTCAAGGAATCTCATGGAATCCATATCTTGACTATCTTCTGATCAAGGCTCCTTCAGAAGAAACTTTGGTGATCCATATCTGGTGCAAGATAGTTGGGTTTATAATCTCAAGAAGTTCTCTCTGATCCCATCTCAGGTCCTTTTCTTCCTGGGAAGTTTGACACCATTCAAGGACGCGTGTTCTTACCAATGCACAAGATCTAGTCTAGATCCTGTTCCAGGACGTGTCATAGGCACTGGTATAGCAATCCGAGACAACATTAAAGGATTACATGAGGATCCTGGGCTTACTTGTGTGTTCCCTTGGAATGGTTCCTTGCACTCCGTTCCATATGAGGGAACTTAAGCTGGACATTCTCAGAAACTGGTCCTGAGAGTGTTCTCTCCAATATCACTCTGACCCTTCCCCCTCAATGAGGGAGGATCCTACGATGTTCGCTGCATCACCCTCGTTTTTCCAGGACGTCCATTTGTAATTCCTAATGGAATTCAGTTACTGTAGACTCCAGCCTCAGAGGGTGGTGCACAACCCAAGGACCCCATGAGAGCTCAGGAATGGTGGTCTGGAGGGGAGAATCTTTCATCTATCATAATCCTGGAGATTCGTGCAATGCACTACTAAGGTATTCGCACTGAAAGTTCCCCCCTTTCTCCTGATGTCAGCTGTAAAGCTGACAGCAGGAGATTCGAGTTGTGCAGAGCTGAAATCACATAATGTAAAAATAATTACTTCATTGGAAAGTCTACAAAGTGTGCTTGCAAACCAGGCACACTTTATAGATCTTTCCGCTGAAGTAATTCTTTTTAAATAACGCAATTTTGGCTCTGCTGCAGAGCAGCCTAGTGATCCCCAGACTGGGATCTCCTGCTGTCAGCTAGATGCCAACGTCAGGAGAAGGGGAGGGAGGGGGAACTTTCAGTGTGAATATCTCTCAAACCATAGCTGTTTGAGAGAGTGTATTTGTGGGACATAGTTTATTTTTTTTAAGCTCTATAAAAGTAGAAGATTTCTTATGGGACATTAGTGTCCCTTTAAATATTAAACACTTAAAATGTATTTGCATGTTTGTTACCACTTGAGTTTTTTAAAGGCCTAGTGTTTGGGCTGTCTTGATCATTGCCTTTAAGGCAATGTATAAATCCCATGTGACTTGTGGGAGTGAGTAGATCGGGATTATATTGTCACTAAAGGTGTGTCCTAACATGTAGTTAGAAATTTTGTAAACGTGCTAAATGGTTTTAAAGTGTACCCAGCACATTACCCAGTATTTTCAATCATCAGGGATGTGTTTAATCTAGATAGGAATGACTGTGTGAATGGTTAGATACTCTCCTTATATTGGGGTGCCTTGACATATGTTGGCCAAACTATGCAACAAAGACTCCAAATTTTTCAAAGTGGTATAATATTTGCTTTACATAGGGTTCACATTTGGATAGTCTGTATGAAGGAGAACAGTTTTGTTTTGCTTGAGTAAAAAAAGATTGTTTCGTATTTATTACTGTTTTCCCCATTATTGTATATAATTCATGTACACTATTGTTTCAAGATTAAATTTGCCTGCTTTAATGCTAATACTTGCTACATTTAGAGCGCTCTATATCTTTCTCCAGTTTGAGCTGCCCACCCCGTTTTTGCCGTTACATGTACTTTGCCACACAGATCTGAGACTATTTGTAACTGATTGCATTTGTAATTGAGTGACCACATTGGGGTGCCATATTAGGTTTAGCTTAGTTTATGGCCATTTAGTATGATCTGACATTTTTGCTCCATCCATCCCAGATTCTCCTACTATGTCAATGTAGTGTTTGTAAAACACTTATTAAACTTTCCTAAGGTTTAGGACTGGCTGCTAAGGTCAAACCAAATTTAAGCCTTCGTGTAATGGGTACCAGGAGCATGGCTACCAGTGGAAAAAGCTTGGGTTAAATTCCATTCACCCCAGAATAGTGTAGTCAGCCAGCTTGAGACAAACTTAACTGATGTACATTAGAGCTAAAATGTCTCTGCATGTTGTAAAATGCAGACGTTTAGTCAACTGGCAGTAACAGACTTCCAATCCATTTTGCAGGAAATGTTTTAAGCACAAGAGCATTAGTTCTCTCTGCATCTGTTGTTTTAGCACAGTATCCCTGTGCATTGCTGGCATGACTGATACAGACCAAATGTGACAAGATAAGCCTGATCCTATATCATTCTACTTTTTCATTAACTCTACTAGCATTATGTGAACTTCAAAACTAAAATGCTGAAGCAGGAGTTTTGTACTCTAGTTTTGCTAGCACCAGCAACAGAAAGGGTATTAAAGCACCCCTTTTTTTTTTTTTTTTTTTTTTTTTTTTTTTTTTTTTTTTTGACTGTTTGAGCTGATAACTTCTGAATAAGATTAAGGGCTTAAAAACCTCCCAAACACAGACCTGTTCCCCCTTTCTTTCTGCAGGTAGCTTCAGCTGTGGAGAAATGGAAAAATGCCATCCTTGAGGCCCAGACATTTTCGCGAATGCATGTGTTGCTTGGGATGTTAGATGCCTGCATCAAATGGGATATGTCTTCTGAAAATGCCCGCTGTAAAGTGTGCCGCAAGAAAGGTACATGGCTGTGTCTGCAGTTATACCGAATTTTGCGCCACAATATTGTCTATGAATTGCCTTTAGAACTAGAATTACAATATACTTTTGTAGATCAGTGCTTATATTCTAAAAGGGTCTACACATTTATTTATAATAGTGTGTGTGTGTGTGTGTGTGTGTGTGTGTGTGTGTGTGTGTGTGTGTGTGTGTGTGTGTGTGTGTGTGTGTGTATGTATAATATACTATTATAAATATATGTGTAGGTATATATCTATAATATATGTGTAGGTATATATCTATAATATATGTGTAGGTATATATCTATAATATATGTGTAGGTATATATCTAGAATATATGTGTAGGTATATATCTAGAATATATGTGTAGGTATATATCTAGAATATATGTGTAGGTATATATCTAGAATATATGTGTAGGTATATATCTAGAATATATGTGTAGGTATATATCTAGAATATATGTGTAGGTATATATCTAGAATATATGTGTAGGTATATATCTAGAATATATGTGTAGGTATATATCTAGAATATATGTGTAGGTATATATCTAGAATATATGTGTAGGTATATATCTAGAATATATGTGTAGGTATATATATATATATATATATATATATATATATATATATATATATATATATATATATATATATATATATATATATATATATATATATATATATATATATATATATATATATATACTCTGATAAATGTAATTGCTTGTTTCCAAAGACATAATGGGCCTTTCAGAAAAATCAAAACCATAGCAATACTAAAGCAATCCAGCTGCACCAAACTGGATAAAAAAATATTCCATTGATTTTAAAAGGGCTTTTTAACACTTAAATGCTAGAGGTACTGCAATTCATTGTGATGCAGATGCATTGTTAAAATGCCCAACTAAAAAATGGAATTTTGGTAATCATTTGATGGTTGTTCTAGAATTGCTACATGTTATCTTCTTGAATACGGCTCTAAATTATTTAATAACTTGAGTCCGTTCATGGATGCTTGTGACGTTTTGCTAAAAGCTGTTAACCATTTGAGTTTGTTCACACAGGAGCCATTGGCACTGTGTTTAGAATTTGTTTTTTTAATCACTCGCTCCTTTTAGAGGTATATCAAAACTTTTGAGTGCATGGAGACCTTGCATCTCTGGCACTCTGGGGCTAAACATATCACACCAATGCTTGTTTTTGAGTTGAAAGATTATCATCCATGCATTTTCTTCTTGCTCTGTTACCTGAGCTGAGCACACCTCAATAGCCATAAATAAGAACACTATTTTTGAAAGGTTTTACTGTTGTGAAGTGTTTAGGCTATATCATATGTGGTATAGACACACTTGTCTGAATTTTTATTTTTATTTTTTTTTCTGTGTTCATCATCTTTCTCTTCTACCACCCCCCCCCCCCCCCCCCAACTCAGGTGAGGATGACAAACTGATACTGTGTGACGAATGCAACAAGGCATTTCATCTGTTCTGTCTGCGGCCTGTGCTCTTGAACATACCAGATGGGGAGTGGCTATGTCCGGCTTGCCAGCCTGCAACCGCAAGGCGCAGCTCCCGGGGCAGGTGAGAATGTAGCATATGGACTAATGCTAAATATTTTATTTTAGATCCATCTGTACTTTCATTAATTTTTGTCTTAAATGCCCTCATTGTAGACAATCTGTTGCAGGTTCCCCAAGGCATAAATTTACTTTGGCAATTAACCCTTTGGCAGTTTGAGACCACATCAGATGCATTGTTTTGCTATGTGTTAGACGTCTCTCATCGAAGTGGTTAAAGTCTTTTCCTCATAACAATGTTATGAGTTTGAATAGGGAAGAATTAAATCTGTTCCTCATGGCTGAGTCTCCTAGAGATTCTGCCTCCTCTATGATCGAAGCCTGAAGACCGAAGATTGGTGAGTAACCCTTTTGGTGCCTTGGTCATCTATGTCCCATGCTGAGCCATCGCGCACACATTGTATGTCCTTGTTCAACAGTGCACTCATTCATAGCTCTATCTTCTCATCATTGGGTCTCGGACTACAGATGGCAGCAGTATTTAATGGTAGTTTAACCCTTTCCTTGCTGTTTCTGAAATGTTGGTTCATTGTGGGTGTATATTGGGTTAGGGTGCTTGAGGTTAGGGTGCTGAGCTTATTTTTGCTCACGATTGGCTGGCGCACTTACTGGTGGCACTTTTACTTCTACCTTGCTTATCATAAGCTAATTCTCCTGCTCTCCTCTGCAGTTTAACCTTTTACATATCAGATAAGTACTCATAGGTCTTTCTCAGGGCTTTGCTTTAAACTTTATTATTTTTTTAAAGTAGTTTTTCTTTGGGTATTTTCCAGAGGCGCAAGAAGACTCCTTTGGCAGAACAAGCGATCATCTGCAAAGTCTTAAGTCTGACAAACCAACCTCCACATGACTTGTGGAATCCTCTGCGTATCATTTCCTTTAGGGTGTCATGTCTGCCATCTTTCAAGACGCCTGGGCGTCTTCCTTAACAGACCAGTGAGTTTTGCTGGTAGTACCAGGAGGGTTACTTCATAGATTTGAAATCCCTTCCTCCACCTCGCTTTTTTGTCAAATGTTCCTCGAAATCCAGAGAAGGCATGGATCTTCCATTCTTCTGGAAAACCAGATTCTGGTGCCAGTACCAGCCCAAGAGTGCTTTTCAGGTTTCTGTTGTGACCTTTGTGGTTCCCAAAAAGGACACTGTCTGCTGGTCTATTTTGGATCTGAAATATCTCGGCTGGTATGTGGTTACTACGTGCTTCAAGATGGTATCCTTTCTTTGACATAGCAGTGATGTGCTCGAGGGGAGTTTATAGCCTCCCTAGATCTCCAGGAGACATATCTGCATGTCCTGATTAACCTGGATTGCCAGCACTAGCTGCATTTTTGCTTTCTTCAACAATCGGTACCAGTTCACTGCTTTGCCATTTGGAGGAAGGTATTTTTGTCATGGAGAAGATGATTCAGCTTTGGTTCCAGGATGTTTCACAAGCCCTGGAGTGGCCGTCAGCTATGATCAAAGGCTATGTAAGTCCTGGATCGGCTGACTTCTGCTCCGGATACTGTCCCCTACGCCAGTTGCACATGAGAGAACTTGAGGGAGATCCTCAGGACATGGTCCAGGAGCCCGGAGCATCTCATCCATTAGGTGACTCAATCTCTGCAGGCCAGAGAGGACTTCATCATCCACTCCTGACTCGTGGAAGGCAATTTAGGGATTCCAGAGTGGGACCTGCTGATGGCTGCCAGGCTGGGGGGGGGGGGGGGGCGTGACCCTTGGGACACCTGAGGTGAGCAGGGGAGAAGTAGATTGTCCATAAACATCCTGAAACTGAGTGGTTTGTCTGACTCTTGCATTGAGGGTCCAATCAGACAGCTTGACAGCAGTGGTGTACATCAACCATCAAGGGGGAGCCCGCAGTGATCTAGCGTGGAGATGTGAAGGAGCTCTCATGTCACCGTACACATTCCAGGAGTGGAAAACATGTTCTCGCAGACTTGTGTCAGGATGTGGCTCCTGAAAACTGAGAGTCCCAGTGATACCCCCGTTGGCAACCAGGGAGAACAATAAGGTGTTGCATTCTGCTCAGCGACAAGGGATTCTCTCGCCTTCTCAATGGTTGTCATTTCCATTCTTTGGAACTTTCGTCTAATTTACCTCAATTTCCTCTCAGCCCCCGGAAGATCAGGATGTAGAAGACTCTTTATCTTAATTGCCCCATTTTGGCCCAGGAGGGTGTAGGTTGCAGACCTAATAAGTCTGTCAATTCAGGAGCCAATTTGCCCAGGTCGAATCAGTAGCTTCAGGACCCCTTTTAGTATGAGGATGTGGAGAGACTGGCCTTGACGGGATGGCTTTTAAGGCCATTATTTTGAAATGGAATGTATTCTCTGATTGCATAATCTCCACCATGATAAAGGCTCAGAAACAGGTCTCGTAAAGAGTGGAGTACCTTAGGTTCTGGTCTTGCCTTTCACCAGTAGTGTGCTGGCAATGTTCCTCCTCATGTTTGAGTTTCCTATGGTGGTGTCTTTCCTTCAGGATGAAGTCAATAAGGGTCTCTGCTTGAGTTCCCTCAAGGTACAAATCTCAGTTCTTATTCAGATGCATATTACCACTATCCCAGACCAGAAGATTTTTTTATTATTTTTTTTTTTTTATACAGGGAGTCCCTTCTTTTGAAATCCCACCCTTCTGTGGTGGATTTCAATTTTGATCTTACTCCACCTTCAGAGGTCCCCTTTTGAGTCCCTGGGCTCTATCTCCTTGTATTTGCTTATCCTGAAGATGGATTTTCCCCTGGTAGTTGTCTCTGAGCTGAAGGCAGCTGAGTTGCAAGCTCTGTCTTGCAAACCTCCATTGCTGGTGTTTTGCCAAGGTACTTCATACCTCCAGGAATTTCGTTATGAGGTTACCTGATTTTCACTTGACCCTTAATGCATGTGATCTCCATCTGCTGGATGTTGTGCTCTGATGTAACCATTTCAGTGCCAGGAGACTGGGCCATTTCCTATACAGTCTAGGCCAGACACGCATTCAGCATTTTTGCTAGCTTTCTGTTTAGGTATGATTCTTGCAGGTAACTTTCGTATTACATATGGAAAACCATATAATTTTTGTATTTTAATTCATAACAAATTGAGCTTTTGCATGGTGCCTCACACGAAGTAAACTTTGCAATGTACAACAAGCTGTCATAATTACAAAAAACCCTTCCAATCTCGCTCCCCAACTCCTTCACATCGGCCACCAGGCTCCTCTCAGACTTCCTCTGAGGCGCAAAAAACGCATCTGAAACGCTCCATGCTTTGTATGGAAAGACCATCCATCAATTCGTGGGTGTTTCTCCTATCTCCTGTAACTCTTTGAGAATCTGTTACTCCCCCTCCAAGGGACAAAAGACTCGTTTTCTCAACACTATCTATTCAGTTCTTATGGGCTCTTTGGCATCTGAAAAACATACCTACACTGTAGCCTGGGAGAAGGAACTTTGCTCCTCTTTCTATACTTAAGTGGAAGTCAGTATGACAAAACAGCTTCCACTCCTATTTCCACTCACTGCTTATCCCACATCCAGCTACTGATGGAACAACCACTCTCTAGATCCATGGTAAATTCTTCTGTTTCACAGCATGCCACACCTGTCTCCCACTTGCTCCTTGGAAAATCTTTTTGTTTGTGCTTCTGAAGCGGCAAAGCCCTTATCCACTAAATTTGGAAAACCTGCCTCCCCCCTCGCTCAAGGCCTGGGCTGACGAGGTAGAAAAGCAGATCATTTTCACTAAAATGACATGTGTGTTATGGGGCTTAGACCCATCCCCTATCTCAGACAGATTTCCTAGCTATTAGAATATTATTCTAGACTTCACTCACTATATCCTACAACTAGGTTAATCTTCTATATATTGCTGTTCATAACTTCCTGTTTAACATACTGTGAGCCTGTATGTAATTTGTTCATCTGTTTGTCTTTTGACAATTGAATAAAAATGTACATATAACATATAAAAAAAAAAAAAAACTTTCGCTAAAATCACTTTTGTGAATGTATCAATTTGAAAATGCCTTGAAACTCCCAAGTACAAAAATGTCAAATATGTGTAGTTTTTCCTACATACATGGCCAGCACATCCTCAGTAGAAGCACAAAGTAGTATTTTCAGCTTTATGAACTAAAATGCTCATTCCAGTGGTTACATGGTAAAACGACCCTAAAACTGCTAACAGTATAAAACTATATTTTCTGAAAGTACATATTCCACTGCACCAAAATGAGGGTTCACTTGCCTATCTACCCCTAGCCTTGTGTGCTCAAATGTTTCCAGAATGTTGCTCTAAAGTAAAAAAAAGTTTTTTTCCCTTTTCCAACTCTTCAAAAATGTACTAAAATATTTAAAAACTATGGACTTTCAAAGTGTATTAACCCCATCCTGCCCGCGGACGTACATGTACGTCCTCACTGGATGTCCTAGGAGGACAGAGGACGTACATGTACGTCCCGGAAGCTATTTGCTAGAATGGCGCAAAAAAAAAGTCAAGTGCCGGACGCGTGCGTGCACGGCCGGTCACTAAAGGGTTAAAGGGACTGTAGCGTTTAAAATATTAATCAAATCGCTCCAAACCTTGGTGTTTGTTTTTCCCCAGAATCGCTGCCCTTGAGCTTGATAAATTAGGTCTGTTGTGCTGTCCTTTTTGCACAATAAGTTATTAGTAACTAGAACCTTTTCTATTTTCACCTCCTTCTCCAAAACAGGAATTATGCTGAAGACTCCTCACAAGATGAGGAGGAAGAGGAAGAAGAAGAATCCTCGTCTGAGGAGGAAGATGAAGAAACTGAGGATGAAGAGGAGGAAGAAGTAATGGGACTTAGATGTAAGTATAAGTGTGTTGGTTGAGAATTTTAATAGAGTCCTGATTTGTATAAGCCCAGGCAATCCATCTTTGTACCTCTGGCGGTGTTTGGTTAGGAATTATGGGAGATGAAGTGCCCAACCAGTACAAAGATGGACTACCTCTGGGGTAATTTGAACGTGGAGAGAGACTTTCACCAGCCCATACAGGTGTTTTTTTTTGTTTTTTTTTTTAAGCCTCCTAGTGACAAAGCTTTTTTTGACACTTAAGTAAAAGAGCAGTTTTGGACTTTTTACTATTCCCTTGTTCAACAGCATTTTTCCTCAAATTCATTTAGTCCACCCACAGAAATTATATACCATTATTTAAGCCCTTAACCACCCTCGGCCATGCCAGGACAGTCATGCAGGTTCTTGCATTTAAGGACTGGTGACGGTCCTAGCATGTCATAGAATACCAGGGTCCGTGCGTGGCGTCACGCTGCTTGGTGACCCTGAAATTCATTGCAACAATTAAAAAAGACCTGTGGTCCTTTATCTGCCGGCCACACTCTGCGGCGGCCGGTCTTTAAGAGGTTAAACGTATGCAGAGCTTTAGTTTGATACCACATTTATATGGATAACCGCCATTTCATGTTACAAAAATAAAATATCCCATGGAAATTAACTTTACATACTCTGAAAGTGTATATGATGCTCCTACTAATCTGAATGTTAACCCCTTAACGACCACTGCCATGCCAGGACCATCATGGCTGGCTGGCACTTAAGGGACCAGTGACTGTCCTGGCACGTCATGGAGTTCAGGGCTCCCCTGAACTGGAACTTTAAAAAAAAAAAAAAAAAAAAAAAGTTCCGTGGTCCTCAAGTGTCGGCCGCGCATGCTGATCCTTAAGGGGCTAATGAATGTTGCTTACCAGAGTCTGTACTTGCTTGTTTATCAAAGATGCACCTATTCTGTGTGCATGCTTCATACACAAGGTCTTGGTTGACTTATCCTAAAGGAACCTGTATGTAAGGCAAATGCATAGGTCTGCTAAATAGGCTTTTTCTTGTTTAAAAAGTATGTTCTTCCTCATTGTTTCCCTGTACATTTGCATACACTGTACAGAGATACAAGTCTGAATTCATAAAAAGACCCAGTGATATTTGTGTACACCTAACTAAAGTTGCAGTCTGAAGTGAAGCCTGGTGCTCGGTTTGCCACATAAGGGGATGCAGGTTTACGAAGATTTTTAGCAATTCTGGAACAAAGTGTTTAAATGTAGCTTATAACCTCTCCAAGGCATTGCTTCACAATGGATGGAGACCTCTTCAGCATTCTATTATTTCAAAACCCCATTTTAAGTACATTGACATCTTTTTGTCCCCCATGGTGCAGTTGGTTTGTCCCAGAATTGCCCCAGTTATTAATAGTACATCGGATTTAACAATTTGTGCTTTGTTCCTTGTTAGACCTGTGGTTAACTGTTAAAGGAGTTAACTTTAGCTAAGCTCTGCAATTCTATGGGACTTCAGAGAATGGGGAATTGTTGGCCCTTGCACACACAAGTTGCCCGCACAGCATGCTGGCAGGCTTCGTTTTATTTAGGAGACACGTTTGTGCGAGTGTGGGACATAAAGATGAAAGCAAGGGGATCGAACAGGATCAGCATTTCTGTACAAGTGACAGCCGCCTCTCTGGAGAATGCAGTTACAGCGGAGCGGCAGGCGTTCAAGCTTGATGTTTAGTCCCTGTCATAGTAACACAACACGTGTTTGTACCCTTCCCCATGCCGTTTAATTTTTCACTTATTAACTTAGCAACTGTTAAGTCCTGCTGTGTGGCCCTCTTTTTGTTTGCTCTCCACTCATCTCTCACCGGCAGCAGCTGTATGACAGCGATTAAGTTGGGTGGGGGTTGAGGTGGGAACAAATGTCTTTTCTTCCTCCACAGTTGTCTGAATGGATCAGACCTAATGCTTTGGACAGTGACTGTTCCTAGGGCCAGAGTCACTTTCCTTTGTATTTGTGTTCCCATATATCTTATTCAGTGCACGTTTGGTTAAGGGACTTTTTTTAACCCTTTAGATCTTAGACTACTTCATGTCTGTTAATGAAATGTAGTAGAGGTTTCTAGCATCCAAGGGCTTCAAATACATACTAAAACATCTTTGTTCATGGATTGTGGTTTGTGTGTATTAATCCCTAAAGTGCCATATGTGGGCAGTGCATTGTAGTAGAAAATGTTGAAACGCTTACACCCAGTTGCTGCACATACCAAATAACTAGTTTTGTGTTCATGTGGCTGTTTTTTTACCTTCTTTGCCAGGAGTGGGTTTTATCAGAGAATGCTTACAGATTACATATTCTGCAAGTGTATATGTGAAGCAAATTCCCCACAAAAATAGTATTATTGGGAATTGGTATTGACTGTTAAACTTTACATTCGGCAAGTACTTAATTTTATACAGATATGTATGTATGTATGTAAATGTGTTTCCCACTGAGGTTACTTCTTACTACATGGTAATCTGAAGACAGAAGATCTGCAGGAAAGGTGAGCAACCCTTTGAGTGCTGCAGGTCCACTTGTCCCACAGTGCCCCTCCGCACAGGGGTGTATTCATAGAGTTCCTATTGCACACTCCTGCACTCATTGGGTCTATCTGTATGTCTGTTGCGTGTTTGGAGCAGGTTTATGTGGTAACTTAACCCTTTAGCTGCTGGTTTGGCACTTTTTAGGGGGGTTTCTAACACTTTTCCTACTGGTTTAGTGTTTTTGGGTGACCCCACATGTTCTGTTGATTTGCACATTTTACTATTTTATTTTTAAATTTGTAAAAATTGAATACTGCGCCTTTAAGGCGCGCTTTACCGCCTAGACGCCATTGCTCCATTCACTTCTATGGGACTATACTGTTTGGGACGTATCTCTGCAACCGTTTAACCTAGCGACTTCAGAGATGGCTCATTTTACTTGTCTGTCCTTGCTTTATCACCCGGTTCATGTTTCTAGTGTGTTGGGGGGCTCGGGGGCTTCGGGAACTGTTTAGGGTACTTTTTTGGGGAAACATTTCCCATGAGCACTTGCTTCGTGCCCTTGTTTCTGATTGGCTCCTGCCGCGGCAGCCATTTTGCCGGTGAACATCCTCCTTCCACAGGTAACTCTGTAGAAGATGATCCAGACAGTAAGGAAGCCGAAAGGGCTTCGCCACTGACAGATCCAAAAGCTCCGGAAACCAAGACTGACAAGGCCAGTACTGAGAGATCAGAATAACTGGACAACATTCCAGCCATAATTTCCGCAACACCCTGTGCAACATGGGGAGGGGAAGAAAGATGTAAGCCAGAGGAAACAACCAAGGAATTAACATCATATCTGCTTCTAGGGCCAGAGGGTCTCTCCACTGAGAGCTGAACCTTCCTGTTGTGTCTTGTCACCATCCTGTCGATGTAAGGAGGACCCCATCTCTGAACAATGAGGTGGAACACCTCTGGGTGCTCACCCAAGGTCTCCTCCAAGCCCAAGGCTTCCAAGACTACTTCGGCATGACTCGCCGAACCCAGGTCCTCATTCTGCCGTGTGTGGTAGTCTGTGACACTATCACAGCATTTGGGAGGGCTCAGTGGCAGAACCATGGGTTTTACAGGTAGTGATGGAAGGGTACAAGATCCCCTTCATTTCTCTTCCTCCCTTTCATTTTTGTCCTTCACACACCTCAGGGTGCAGAGAAACGCAGTCCAGCTCCGTTCAGGCTCTTCTGGACAAGGATGTTTTAGAGCCAGTGCCTATCCAGGTCAGGGGTTTGGGTTTTTACTCAGTCCTCTTTGTGGTCGCCAGAAAGGACTGCTGTTGTCGCCCTATTTTGGATTTGAAGGATCTCCATTCCTTTGTGACCCAGACCCACTATCACCAGGAGTCTCTACGGATAGTGATTTCTGCCATGTCCCCAGGGGAATTCCTTGCTTCTCTGGATCTTCAGGACTCGTACTTGCACATTGCCATTCATCCAGAGAGCTGGCAGTACCTCCGGTTTGCCTGCGACCGGGAACATTTTCAGTTCTTAGCTCTTCCATTTGGTCTGATGACAGCTCCTCAGGTCTTCAACCGTGTCCTGGGTGCCTTGATATCTGTCCTCCACCGGAACAGAATCAGTTACTCCATACATGGACAACTTGCTTCTAAAAGCCCGCTCTGCGGAACTTCATCAGCAAGTTCAGCACTGCATTCAGGCTCTCTCGCCCATCACGGGTGGATCATCAACTTGGACAAGTCAGATCTTCTCATCCCAGCATCTGGTCTTCCTGGGCCTTCTCGTCGACAATCAGAGCATGGTGTTCCTCACGGACGAGGTGGCTCACCAGATCACCCACAGGGTTTCCGCAATTCTGTCTCAGGATCCAGTTCCAGTCCAGAAGCTACCCTCTCTGGTGGAGAAATTCATATCTACCATAGAAGCGGTTCTGTTTGCTATGGTGCATACCAGGGAGCTCTAGAGGTTTGTGATCCAGGTGTGCAAGGGTCAACCAGATCTTCTGAAGATGTCTGCTTTTCTTCCTCTTCATGTGGGACTGAGCTTGTCCTGGTGGCTCGACCTTTCCAACCTGCTGAAGGGCAAGTCCTTCCTGGTACCCTTCTGGACCAAGGTGACGACGGATGCCAGCCTGTCCGGCTGGGGAGCGTCCCCGGGTCGCTTGAGCGCCCAGGGTCAGTGGTCTCTGGTGGAGTCCCTCCTTCCGATCAACATATTGGAGCTTCGGGCAATATTTCATGCCCTTCGACAATTGACATCTCAGTTGGAAGACTGTCCGAGTAGAGTCCGACAATGCCACGGCCGTGGCTTACATCAAAAAGCAGGGCGGAACAAGAAGTCTTGCTACTTGGTTAGAGGTTAAGGCTATCTTGTCTTGGGCAGAAGAACACGTTCCTGCCATATCCGCAGTGCACATTCCAGGCATAGACAACGTCATGGCGGACTTCCTCAGTCGACACACAGTGGACCGAGTAGAGTGGGAGTTGCATCCAGAGGTGTTCCACCTCATTGTACAGAGATGGGGTCCTCCTTACATCGACCTGATGGAGACCAGACACAACAGGAAGGTTCTGAGGTTCTTCTCTCGGTGGAGAGACCCTCTGGCCCTAGCAGTAGATGTGATGTCCATTCCTTGGTGGTTTCCTCTGCCTTACATCTTTCCTCCCCTCCCCATGTTGCACAGGGTGTTACAGAAATTACAACTGGAACGTTGTCCAGTTATTCTGATTTCTCAGTATTGGCCTTGTCAGTCTTGGTTTCCGGAGCTTTTGGATCTGTCAGTGGCGGAGCCCTTTCGGCTCCCTTACCGTCCGGATCATCATCTACAGTGTTGCCTGTGGAAGGAGGATGTTCACTGGCTGGCTTTGACGGCTTGGAAATTGAATCCTCAATATTGAAGAAGAAAGGGTTCTCTTCTGGTGTGGTGGCTACTATGCTCAGTGCCCACAAGCCTGTTTCTTCTAAGGCCTGCCATTGTGTCTGGTCGACTTTTCTGTCTTGGTGTGTTGACAAGGACCTGTCTCAGGAATTTGATCTGTCTACAGTCCTGGCCTTTTTGCAGGACAGTGTAGATAAGGGCCTCAGTTTGAGTTCCCTTAAGGTTCAGGCTTCTGCTCTGTTTTCTTTCAGAGGCGCATTGCCATCCTTCCTGATGTCAAGGTTTTCTTCCAGGGCATTGCTCATACTCATCCTGTTTTTAAGACTCCCACTCCTCAGTGGGATCTTGGTTTTGGGCATCCTTAAGCGCCCTCCCTTTGAGTCTTTGGCTACTATTCCTTTACGCCTACTGACATGGAAAATGGCTTTTCTCCTGGTGATTGTGTCAGTTCGCCGTGTCGCAGAGTTACATGCTCTGTCCTGTAAACCACCCTATTTGATGATTCATAAGGACAAGGCGGTGCTCTGCACTTCTAAGGCGTTTGAGTTCCATATCAATCAGGAGATTGTGGTGCCCTCTTTCTGCCCGGACCCCACCTCTGACAAGGAGAGGGATCTCCATTTGTTGGACGTGGTGTGTTGTCTAAAGTATTGTGTACATCGCACTGAGTCTGTCAGGAAATTGGACGCTCTGTTCATTCCTGAGGGTCCTAGGGCTGGAAGACCTGCATTCAAAGCGACTATTGCTTCTTGGATCAAGTCCACTATTCGTAAGGCTTATGAGCTAAGGAAGAAGCCTGTCCCTTTCAAGGTCACGAGTCTTTCTACACGATCTGTTGGGGCCTCTTGGGCTTAGAAGAATCAGGCCTCCGCTGATCAGTTGTGCAAGGCGGCCACTTGGTTGTCTGTGCACACCTTTTCGAAGCACTACCATGTTGATGTGCTGTCATCGGCTGACTCCAGTTTTGAGAGGAAATTCCTGGAGGCAGTCTTGCCTGTCTAGGATTTCTTTCGGTTCTTGGTGCTTCCTTCACTTTTGAGCCCTGTTGGCTTTAGTTCAGTGTGCTGTGTAACAGTTCCTGGGGTGGTGTTACCCCTGTTTACTGTCATTGACACTTCATTATTTTGTTAGTCTATCTCTGATCTGATGGTTCATATCTGCTCTGGTGACTTTGGGGGCCTTGGGCCTGGTCCTTACCTTCTTCCCGCCTCTGGGAAACTCAATGGTTGGACATCCCAGAGTTACCAGTAACCTGTATTGGATGACAGAGAAAAGAGTATTTTAGTCTCACCTGTTAAATCCTTTTCTCTTAGTCCATACAGGTTACTGGTCTCCCACCCTGTCAAGAGACCATGCTTGGCTCTTCTGTGGCAGACCATGAGGGTCCTTCGAGGTCATGCTCACAGGAGTCTTCTTTCCCTTCTACTATCTAGTCAGTGTCTCAAATCTTTCTGGAGCTGGTTGGCTAGCTGCAGCCAAGGAGGGAAGGTAGGCTCCACCCCCTTCATACACTTCTAGAATTGTTCCTGCCTATTAAAGGGGTGGATTGCCTCCCAGAGTTACTAGTAACCCGTTTGGACTAAGAGAAAAGGATTTAACAGGTAAGAAAAATCCTTTTTTTCATCCTCCCATTATTTTGTATCTTAGTGTTTTTTACTCCCCCAGATGTTCCCTGGGGTTTTGAGTCTTTTGACAACTTTTTATTTTTATATTGCATTAAATCAGTGGTCCCTTTTTAAGAACAAGAGCCCGCCTGTTGCCATCTATAACATTGATTACTATGGGGGAAAGTTCAATGGGACATATCTCTGCAATCTTTTAAGATACAATGGTCAAAGAGGGCTCTATCTCCTTTTCTCCTCATGCTGTATCATCCGGTCCACTTTGTGTCCAGGCAGCTCGTGCTAATCTGAGAACAGAGCTGCTACACAAAAAGAAATGGAGAGACACTAGTACACAGAGCGCCTGTTTTGCAGGCTTGCTTCTGATTGGCTAACAGTTTTCTGGTGGCCAATTTGCTTCTATCTTATCCTATGCAGATTCTGACTATCCGTGCTCCTTCTCCAGATCAACACTCTGGTTCAGATAATTATTTGTGCTATTAAGGGGGCTGTTTTATTCTGGGGACATTCGTTTTTGTTTACTAGTGTTTGGGACACTGTTTAGTGGGAATGATGTCGGACTCTAAGGGGTATGGGGGTAAATCCAAGGCAATGGTCCCAGGGCTATCTTTACTCCCCTCACACACTGTTCCTATTGCCGCATGGATCTACCTAGGGAGGATTCAGGGTCTCTATGCCCCTCATGTGCAGTGGCCCCTCTAGCACCGTTCAAGAGCCAGCATGGGTCAAGACATTACAGTCTTCAGTGGCCCAACTCCCTTCATCTGTCCAAGAGGTACTATATTCATGAAATCTTATTCCTACATTTAAGCACCAATTTGTAGTGGTCGTTCACAGGTTATTGGATTTCCACAGAGGACTAATTACCCTCATAAGAGGATACACCGCTCCCTTCTGCTGTTGGGGGCTCATCAGGTCAGTCTTGGAGATCCTTCAGGTCTCTGGTGCACCTGATGAGGGACCTCCAGAGCCATAAAGTGTCTTCAATTTTTCTTCCCAATAACACTCCTTATGGAAGACTGAAAACTCCTGATAAAAGGTTTTTCCTCAGGAAGCATTTTTCTAAGCTATATACTTTCTTCTGAGGCTTTGGCGCATTGGGGTTCTCACCCCACTGTGGAGCCCCCCATTTCATGCCTGGCAAAAAGCACTGCCCTCCTGGCGAATGCAGTGGGACTCGAGGAGACTGCAGATAAAAGGCTGGATTCTATTTTCAAGGCTGCCTTCTCTGCCACCAGGGCAGTGCTAAGACCTATTTTTGCTTCTGCCTCGGTTAACAGGGCAGTTGCCGTTCAGGGTGAGCAACTTTCTAATGTTTTTTACGTGCTGATGCGGCCAAGGAAGATTTGGTGGTTGTGATAGCCAACATCAAGTAGTCCAATACTTATACTGTGGCTTAAGATTTGGTCTGCGGACCAGTTTTCTAAAGAGTCACTGGTTTCGTTGCCATTTCCGTTTTGGACCCAAACTGAAACAGATTGTGACGCTACTGGTGGCAAGAGTACCTTGTTACCTCAGATCTTCACTGAGCATCCTTTGGACTCCCTGTTGGGAAAACAGGTTCTGGTACCAGTTCCAGCCCCTGAGCTCTCTTCAGGTTCTATTACAAGCTGTTTTGTGGTTCCAAAGAAGGACAACAGCTGCCACCCCATTCTGCACCTCAAATGCCTCAAGTATGTGGTCACTATGGTTCTGTCAGCTCAGTGATTTGTCTGGGGGAGTAACTGACCTCTCTGGATCTTCAGAATGTGTACTTGCACTTCCCCATTCACCCAGACTGCCAATGCTCCCTGCGCTTCTGGCTTCTGCGCCATGATCGTCACAAAGATCACAGCGGACCTGGCAGCCTTCATCCATGCTCCAGGCATCTGACTTCATATCTTGGCAATTTCTTTATCGAGGCCCTTTCAGAGGCTCATCATGTTTAGGACTGTTCTTGCATTCTAGTACACCACGGGTAAATTCTGAATCTGCAGAAGTCCTCCCCAATTCGTTTTCGGGTTCTGGTTTTCCTGGGTGTGCAGTTTGATACCAGTCAGGGAAAGGTCTTCCTCCCAGAGGAGAAGATTCTACTAGTCTCTGTATGTGTCATGGGCACTGTAGTGATCCTCGGCCAAGATCCAGGATTTCGTGAGCATGTTGGGCCGTTTGATATTGACCCTGGATGTGGTCCTATACTCTCAGGTCCACACAATGAACTGCAGGGGGACGTTCTCAGGAACTGAGCATTATCGTCAGCTGATGTGTCTTTGCCGTGGGGGGGGGAGGAATCTCCTGTGGTGATTGCACGTACTGGAGCTGGGGAGGCCCTTTGTGATCCCGGAGTTCACTTTGGTCACTACAGATTCCAGCCTGAAGGGGTGAGTGTGCTGCCCATATATATCCTGGAACTCCTGGTGGTTCGACTAGTCCATCGTTGGCCCCGGGTCTTTCGTGTGTGCCAGTGAGTTGGTCGGACAACGTCATGGACGTGCATACATAAATTGCCAGGAAGGAACTTTAGGCAAGGAGGCTTAGAAGGGAGTGAAGGGTCTCCTCTGTTGGGCGGAGGCCTATGTTCCAGCAGTCTCAGCCGTTCGCATTCCAGGGGTAGAAAATGTCCTGGTTGACTTTCTAAGTATCCAAGATGTAGATCCAGGAAAGTGGGGACTCCATCCTGAAGGTTTACCTTTATTGTACAGCAGTAGGATGTGCCAGCAGTAGACCTCATGGCAATCGGGGAGAAAAGGTTCTTACGCCCTGCTCACAGACTGGGGATCCTTTGGCCTTTGCAACGGATGAAGTGTCGATTCTGTGGAGCTTTCATCTTATGTTTTTCCTCAGATTCTTCTCATCCCCAGGTTGAACTGGAAGATCAGGATAGAAGGGCAGTAGTCATTCTGATTGCTCCTTACTGGCCCAAGAGGGTGTGGTTTGCGGACACAGTCATTGTCTTTGGATACGACCAGTCTCCCTCCCAGGCTGGATCTGTTGCTCCAGGGTTACCTGTGGTATGATGTGGAGAAACTGGCTTTGACACATGGCTCTTGAAGCAAACCTCATTATGTGGAAAGGAATTTCCATGGGGGACATCCCTACTGAGATCCAGTCTTTCATAAGTGTTCTGACAAGAATGTGTAGCCGCAGGTTTTTGACCTTCCGTTGGTTGTCTTTTCTCCAAGATGGTGTGAACAAAAGCTTAAGGTTGAGCTCCATTAAAGGGATAGTAATGTTTCATAATAAAAGCAGCTCTAATTAATCATCATAGTATTTGGACTTTGGAGAGTGTTATTTCAATACTGCCAGAGTTATAGTGCAAGAGTAATTCAGTGATAAAGTATCCCCCTCCCGTCCCTTTTACTGATGTAACACTGCTCAGCCAGAGCAGAAGGGAGGTGCTCAGGTAGACTGCAGAGAGGGACAATCTTCAATTAAGATAAGGGAAAAAAGCTGAAAAACTTGTCAAGGGGGAGCAGGGCTTTCATTGTTCTGATAGGAAGAATATTGCCCCTTGCTGTTATCTGTCTGGTCTATGGACTGCATTCCACATCTGAGAAGAGATGGCTAACACTAGGTAAAAGGGGCGGGAGGGGGAAACTTTGCTTGTGAATATCTCTCAAACAATAAATGTTTGAGAGAGAAGACTTATATCATTCATGTTTTTTTTAATGCCTAAAGATAAAACAAAGTATTACTATCTCTTTAAGGTTCAAATATCAGCACTCTGCTCTTTTTAAGAGACACAATTCCATCATCCTGGATGTTAAGGTTTTACTTCATTCCTTCTTTTCCTTTAAAGGGATAGTAATGTTTCAAAATAAAAGCAATTCATCTTCATAGTATTTGGGCCATGGAGAGTATTATTTCAGTACTGTCAGAGTTGTAGTTGAAGAGTGAGTGATAAAGTATCCCCCTCCTGCCTTTCTTACTGATGTAACACTGATCACCTCAGAACAGTTAGGTGGTGTCCATATGGCTTACAGGGAGGGACAATCTTCAATTAGCATAAGGGAAAAACCTGTCAAGGGGGCAGGGTTTTCATTGTTCTCACAGTAAGAAGATTGTCCCTTGCTGTGAGCTGTCTGGTCTTAAGATTCCACATATGAGGGGAGTGTGCCTTTGAAGCTGAGTGGCTGTTGATGCTCTGGTATCATGGAGATGTGGGTGATGTCCTTTCTCTCTCCTGCCCTAGGAGCCTAGCATTTGTATATCCCCATGGTACATGTGTTCCATATTGGATATGAGAGAAAACAAGATGTATTCTTACCTGTAAACCCTTTTCTCTTTATTACGTATGCAACACAGGTCTCCCACCCAGAGAAGGGGATAATCATGGTATTTCATGGGCAGAGTAGCCCTCACAGGGTCTTTCTCTTAGATTTTCTTCTTCTCTGCTTACTTCTGTGTGGCTTCAGTCACTTTAATTCTGGGAGGTAGTGGGTGGAGGGGGGTGGGTTTGAGCTGCAGAGGGAGTCTCTGCCTCAGACACTAGCTTTTGTGATTTGCCCTGCCCTCCAATAGGGGTTACTCAACCCCATGGTACCTGTGTTCCATGTGGGTTAGAGAGAGAGAAGGATTTAACAGGTAAGAACACTTTAAGTAGAATGGTTAAAGATCAAGACAGTGCAGAAAGCTTGTAAACCTGTGTATTTTCTTAATGTATTGGTGTATTTTTTTTTTATTTTTTTTTTTTTACGTATAATATAGTGAGATCCCGCAAGGCAGCAAAAGGCAAGTCAAACCGTTCTAGTCGGCGTGGCCGACAACCTACCAAGAACAACCAGCAATCTCGCTCCTCACGACAACGCTCTGTGCCAGATAATGGAGACGATGTGGAGGAGATGGTAAGATTTAGATTTATTTTTATTTTTTTTTTCTCCCCTAACTGTTCGGTCTTTTAAACATCCTGCATGACCATATTAATAAACCTTTTGGAAATAATGATTAACAAAATTGTGAAAGATATTATGATTTTGCAAAGTTTTCAGTTCTTTGTAGAATTCTCCCACCCCCACCCCCTTTCTTCCCTTCGCTTTACTCCTGCCTGCCAAGCTCTGTTTTAATTAACATGGAACATCTGGAAGTATATAATCCACCATTAAGTGGGCACCTACCCTGGCTTCCTCATTAATGGATAGTGCAGTTATTTTCCGGCACCACAAACCTGTGGAGCTTGGCTAGTCTTTACAGTATATAGCTTTCTAGAAGCTCTTTCCATTCTAATGGGAGCCTGAAGACTGAAGATTACATGTAAGTTAACTCATTGAGTGCTTTTGTCCTGTGATCATGTTCTCTGGCACCCACTTGGATTGTTGCCTGACTTCCACACTGTCTACATATACTTTATTCTTTGGCTGCTTTGACAATGATTGATATGGGTTTGGTCTTTTCTGTAGCTTTGAAGGGCTGTTAACCCCTGCATTACCTTCCTTGGATGGAGAGTATTAAGGAACCCCTGCCAATCTGCGTAACTTTGCTAGTATACAACGAGAATAGTAGATGTTTGTTTTATATTTTACACCTGTTTATTTGCCTGTAGTTGTCCTGTGTTTGTGTGTTGTGGCACCTCCTAATAAATTTGTTTTATTTTTGTCTGGCTGAGCAATCCTTTTCCCTGTCCGTAATACTCTACCAGTCAGCAACACTACCCACTACAACCTTCCTCACCTTTTCCTGAGCTATTGGCAGAACTCTTCTGGTGAACAGACTTGTGTGGTTTTGTTTTGGCAGTCTGTAAGGGTTGGCTCTTTTAGTCTTCATGGGATGGGAGGAATCAAGGAGTCTGAGCTCCCTGGACCGCTGATGCGGAACCCCCTTTTTTGTTTAAACTATCTTTGTCTTTGGGATTCTTCATACTGTGCAGAGGCCAATGCTTGCCAATGTAACGCAGTCAAATAAGTACCTTTCATGTTTTGGATACTTCATTACTGTCTTTATACTACTTTTGGTTGTCTCTTCTGCTATGTGGTGTGGGTCTTCAGTCATCTCTGTCTCCTCCTCTAATTCAGATGGTCTGTGCGACTAGAGGCATCTGATGGCACCTTATGTCCTGTCTTGTGCCATTGTCCTTGTGACTTTCCAAGGTCTTTAACACTAATGCTATATGAAGAGGACTTTGCTGCTAGACTTTTTGGTAAGGCATCTCCTTCTGTAGCTGTGTGTCACACTTTATACGTTTTTAAGAGCTGTTCTTTTGACCAGTCCTCCTCATCTCTGGATCCTCTTCCTTTTGTATGCTAACAGTTTATTTCCTCTGAACTGGACTGTGACGATACCAGGATTTACACGACCCTTTTGGGGTCGTCTTTCCTGCTTCGCTGCTGCTGTCCCACTTTCACAGCCAGCTGGAGCCCTGCAACTTCCTGGTGGTCCTGAATACTCAGGCAGGAAGAACTAGATGCTGCTTACAGGTAGACAGGCAGAGTTTATGCCAGTAGACCAGTGAGGCAAATTTGCTTTTGTAGTGTGTGTGAAGTGAGGATCCACAGCTCAAGCCCCTAGAAATACAGTATAGACTTGAACTGAACGAAGAACAGAACAAGCTTTGTTGGTGAAACACACTGCTTATTATATACAGACACTCTATCAAGATTAGAATGCTAAAGTAGGGCTTGAGACATTGTTGGTACTCTTGGCCAATAAGGGAATGAACTACATTAGAATACAAATTAAATTAGGGCTTGAAAAAGGGGCATTCTAACTGAACCATAAATAGCCTTCCCTGACTACATGAGCCGTATTTCAAATGTTAGTCTTGGAGGCGAATGTCACCACACTTCCTTGTGCCGATTCCCCTGCAGATGTCCTAAATCATTTCCGAACTTTGTCTCCTATTCAATATCCCAATTTGGACAATCTTTCCTTAACACTGTGAGTGCCAGAGGGGTGCACCTCTGGCACTTAAAGGGTTAACTGCTTGGAACTGGTGGCCGACATCTTGCTGCACAATGGATTGGGTGATTCTGTTCTTATTAAGCTGCAAGCCTGTCTTGGCCAAGATTTATCACAGGGTTTGGTGCATCGGTTTTAGTTGTGGTCTTCGAGATCTGTCCCTTGCACTTTCATCTTCCACCTCCTTTTCTTTTTGCAGGCTAGCCTTGAGAAAGGACGTGACTTGTAACCTTCCTCTTTACTGTGCTACTACTCTTCCAAAGAAACTCTTCAGTGTTTTCCTTTTGAGCCTCTTTGTTTTCTCACACATTTGACTTCTGAGACTTTCTTATCACTATTTCATCAAGCTGAGTGAGTTGTCCTGCAGAACTCCTCACATAGATTTTCATCAAGACAAGTTTGTGTTAAGAACTGTTCCTCAATTTCAGCCTAAGGCTATATGATTTCCACCTCAATCAGGAACTGGTTTTCCAGTCTATCCCAGTTCCTCTAATCCAGAGGAGGAAGTTCTCCATACTTTGAATGTGGTTCACGGTCTTCGACAGAATGTTCATTCTACCCAGTGTGTTCATTAATCAAATACTCTTACCTGAGGGTCCTAAGAAGGGCCGCCCGGCTTTGAAGACTACTCAGGCTTTATGACTGAAATGGACAATTGGACACTCATATATTCCAGTCCTGTCTGGCTCCGTTCCATGTTGTGCCCCTTTTGACTCCTGCTATTAACATTTCTTGGGCCTTGAAAAAGCAAGCCTCTATGGATCAGCTTTGCAAGCTGGTGCTCTGTTCTTACTTTATAAAAAGTAGTGAAAGTTCATGATGTCTGGTTTTACAGGCAGTTGTTTATCCTTTCTTAGTGATTACTTTTTTTTCTCATAGTCCATTGAAGAATGCAGGACAGCCCACTCATCCACAGACTGGGGTGCCCTGCAATTGCTTCTCTGTTCTGTGGCGTTCTGTGCCGTTCCTGGCTTTGGTAACAATATCTGAGTGATCGCCCAATTGGTGAAGGTGTTGTAGAGGGTGGGGAGTGGGAAGAGGTTGCTTAGTGCTCTGTCTTCTGAAAGGAGGAGCACTATACCCCATGATTCCTGCATCCCTTGATGGACTACGAGAAAAGGATGTGTTGGTAAGTATTAAAATCCCAAAGCATCCATCAAGAGGGAAAGGGAAAAACCCTCAGAACACTGGCCATCTCCAGTGGGAAAGATCTGGTACAACTTCAGGTGACAGACATAATGCAATTAACCAAAGAACGGAAACCAACCTAGTTGTGGAGAAACAGGAAGGACACCTGTGCAGGCACAACAAACCTGTAAGAACTGTCCAAAGCTTAACCCCTTAGGGACCCTTGACGTACCAGGACCGTCAAGGGTAAATTTGCTCGAAAGACCCTTGACGGTCCTGGTACGTCACGTACTTTTTACTTACAGCGCTCTACCGGGAGCGCTGTAAGTAAAAATAGGGCATGAAATAAACCGCTCCAAGATCGGAGCGATCTGTTTCAAGCCCCATAGTGACGCGCCGGTACACGTGACAGGTCACGTGTACCGGCTCGTCAAAGTGCCCCTATGCGGACGTTATGGGACGGAAATGTCCCATAACGTCCGGTCCTTAAGGGGTTAAAGGAGCAGTAAACTTTTCTTTATGAAAACACATATTTTACAGAGCATTTCCTGCTGAATAAAACAAGGTCACTCCCATCACTGTCGGATGTTTTATTCAAAATGTATAGCAGTTTAAATAATCAGGAAGTGAATTTACTGTGTTTACTTCCTGATAGAAACTGCCTGTCACTTCCTGTCAGTTAGA